>CM073436.1:6463750-7755000 GCA_037074515.1 Mimosa bimucronata
TTTTCATGTTTCTCAGTTGAAGAAATATCATCCAGACCCTTCGCATGTGATTGAGCCTGAGGAGGTCGAGTTGAGAGAAAACTTGACATATAAAGCTGAGCCGGAAAAGATTTTAGATGTTAAGGATAAGCAGCTAAGGAATAAGACGATTAGGCTAGTTAAGGTGTTCTGGAGAGGTATGACTCCATGGGATGCTACTTGGGAGACTGAAGAGCGTATGCGACGAGAATACCCTTATCTATTCCCTGGGTAAGTTCCGTTTATTGAGTGATTTTATACGTTGTATGTGTTATGTTTGTTTTGGGGTCATGTTAGCAGAATTTTGGGGACAAAATTCTTAAAAAGGTAGGGAGAGTTGTAACATCCTAAAAATTAATTGAGGATTTGTGGGGGTAAATAGGAATTGATTAATGAGAAATGATGGATTATGAGAATATTTGAAGGATTTTTGAGGTATTTTTGAGGATTTTAAAGGCCTAGTTTCTCCCTTATTTGGACAATAATAATTTTGGGAGAGATTATTTTTAGGCTCAAAAGAGGTTAATATGGGAGGAAATAAATAAAGGATATTATGGGAAAATTTTGAAAGTGAAAAGAAAATTTTTTGTTCAAAAGAAATATCTTATTTGAGAATTTTAGGGTCTAGTAGTGTAGTTTTCTCTTTCCACTCTGCCGACACTCCATTCCTCGCCAGAAACTTTTACTGTGCATCAATTATTATTTCCTCAACCAATCACATTCAACTACTATTTATATATATTATATTATATTATTATTATTACTATTGAGTTACTATTCATTACTATTGAGTTACTATTCATTTACTGTGCATCACATATATATAAACACACACCCCCCGTCTTCGTCCCTCACTCACTCTCTCTTTCGTTTCTCTCTCTTACTCTCTCTTTCCACCATATATATTCCTATCACTATATTTATTAGAGTCTGTTAGTATAGGAATAGTAAGCTTTTCGGCCAACTAAGCACATTTTTGGAATCCCGTAAGTCTCCTCTACCTTTCTATGTCATTAGTTTTTCTATTTGTTATACTTGAAAAATTAGACCTTGTCTAAATTGGTAATTTTTGGGAGTCCTAAAATTAATAAATTGAAGCTTAGACTTCGATTATGAGTTTTTCTAAGTATATTTTTCATTGTGGGAGGTTTTTCTTAATTATTGGAATTTATTGGATTTTTAGAAATATTGAAAATTAGGACTTTTGATGATCTGATGGGTCTATAGTTAAATTAATAATTTTTAGATATTTATTAAGGTTTGGAAAATAAATTGTGGATTAAATAATGGATTTTTGAGGTTGAGAAATAATTTAGGGATGTAAGGTTTAATTTTTTTAGGCTTGAATTTTTATAAATAGTTATTGGAAGGATAAATAATTTTGGATATATGTATAAATGGAGTAGAGATAAATTTTAGAAATAGAAAGGGAGAATAAATGTTAAATTGGAAATTTAAAATAAATAAGGGCAAAGAAAGGGTAGTAAATAATTTATTTTCCAACATATAAAATTGTTGGATAAATAATTAATTGTGGTAGTATGCATGATTGTGTAGTGCTTGAATTGCACTGAGTTAGCACGGGGGAGCTGCACTATTGTGAGATTGGTGCCAGCTATCAGGTAACCGCTTTCTGCTTGTTTATGTGTGTGTGTAGTGTTAGTAAGAAATTTGAAATATTATTATTTGAAAATTATGATGTTATATGGAGATGAGATTTTGAATCACAAATTGAGATTTGATTATCAATTGATGATTGATGAGATATGGAAATGAGATATTGGAATATTAATATTTTTATAATAAATGTCCTGTGGAGTATTATTTTGAAATGGCATAAATTTGTGATGTGAAATATTTGAAACGGAAATATATGTGGTTTTGGAAATTATTTAATATATGTATATTATGAAAATACTGGAAGGCCTGGTGCCTGATTGTGGTGTTGCATATCTATGTGTTGTATGTGAGAAATTATTTGGGTATGTGACACCGGTGAATTGGAAATTGTGCCATCACGTGATGAGGTACCCTGTTGCGCCACAGGGACTAATTGATATATTATGAGAAATAAAGGAGAGAAAGACGAAAGAGGGGATATCGCCCCTTACGGATTCAGAAAGGACAGAGATCCTTCTAATCTGTGGTATTATTCAGGGAGGGTAGAGAGTCCCTCGTGAACTATACCGTGGTGATCAGGGGTGGGTGGAAGGTCCCGACTGGTCCCACATGTTTTCCCAACATTTCTAGTAAGATTTGTTTGGGTTGTCTGTAATTATCAATGATATATATACTATTATTGAGGATGAATTGTGATGGATTATTTTATAATTATAAACGATTTAATTTTTAATTGTGAGTGTTTAATAGTGGGATTAGGGAGGTAATGTTACAGGTGGCGCATGGTAGGTTGCACACAGTTCAACTTCGAACAAAGAGAGGCCTAGAGACATCTGCAGCGTGCCCTTTTGGTTGCAATGCTGAAGAGGATGCGATGCACCTGCTGCGAGACTGTCCAAGTGCGAAGCAATGTTGGAGTGCAATCATCAAGCCGAGCAGAATCCATACATTCTGTTCCTTGCAAGGTGAGGAATGGATCAAATGGAATCTTTCTCATGAGGCTGGTTTAGACTTCACCAAGAAGGTTCTGTGGTCTACTCTCTTTGGGTATATGTGCTGGGATATTTGGGCAAATCGATGTAGCAGGCTCTTTGGAGGTATTACAGATGGTGGTGTTTGCAACCTGAATCATAGTTTCTTTAGAGCCTGCGCAGATCAGGACATGTTGAAATATTCTTCCTTTAAGGTGAATCGATCGTCGGACTTAAATGCAACTGTAAACGGTATGGAGGATAATGTCCAGATGTTTGTGGATGGTTCGGTCTTGGAGGATGGTAGAAGTGGGTGTGGAGGAGTCATTCAAAACCAAAATGGGCACTGGATTGTGGGCTTTTGCTGCAAGTTGACGAATGTTCCACCAGCAATTGCTGAGCTATTAGGATTCATTCAAGGTCTGACTTTATGCTGGTCAAAAGGTCTCAGGAACATTGTTTTATTCTCGGACTGTATAGAAGCAATTAATTTGCTAGTGAGAGGGTGTGAGGTGACTCATCCCTTCATTGATTTAGTTAATGATGCCAGGTTACTTATGCATAGGGAGTGAATAGTTAAAGTTGTCCATGTTTGTAGGGAGCACACTCATGTAGCGGATCAGCTAGCAAAGTTCTCACATAGGATAGAGGGTACTGTAGCTATCTTTGATAAACAACCTCCTGACATTTGTCAGCTGTGTTTTGATGAAGGATAGAAGCTTCCAATTTGAAGGACTTTTGTTGTAACCTTATTGTAAGGTAATGATATACAGTGTTTATTCAAAAAAAAAAAAAACTCCTCTGATGTTATTTATAAGGTAGAGAAAGTTTTATCTGATCTTATTTATAAGGCATGCCATTAAATTTTGAATGTGAACATACAATATTATTTTTCATTTATTATGTGTTGATTTTGTTCTTATAAAGTAAAGTTAATAATATTAAATAGAGGTAAAATTGTAAAGTTAGCAAATTTTAAGATAAAATCAATGAGATTTAAGGTTTTCTTTATCAGTATGAAATATGGTAGAAATGCCTTATAACTAAGATATGGGAGTGCATTTTAATTGTATTGACTGAAATAGAAAATGGCAGGAAATCACGACTTCAAAGTTTCAACTTTCAACTGTAGCATCCAATCCAATCCAATTATTGCTCTAAATCTAACGGCGTCTTGGATTTCTGGAACTGGGTCGATGATCCGGCCCGAAAATTTCATTGTAATCTCAACTCCCTCTCTATACTCTGTCGCTTTTGGAGAATTTAGAAATAGAAAGTGGAAGTTTTGAGAAGTTTATGAACTAAATAATTAATAGAAAAACGGAGCAGAGGTACGGACAGAGACTCCATTTTCACAAACAAGCACAGTCGCTTCGATCCATTGAAGTTCCCAAAGGCCTTTCTCTCTCTCTCTCTCTGCTCAAGGAGGAGGCCCCACCTGCAATAGCTACGTTCAAGCACAAGTGGGGGAAGCCATGGATTCGACGGAGAGATCGACGGCTTAAACCCGCGCAAGCGTAAGCTACCTCCTTTCTCCCAATTTCATTTATTGGCGAGTTTCAATCTCGATTAGCTATCTCAACCAATAAGACATTCCAATGCGATAATGATACAGGAACTGTCAGAAGCTAACGAACCCCGAATTCTAATTTTATATATGGTGTTGTTGTTTCGCCTTCGCCTGTGGGGATTTTAGTGTTATCGCTCATTCAATTTACGCTGGGTGCTCACTTCCACCGAGCAAACACCTGAGGTGTGCATCCAAGCTCATATATTCTTGCTTTTAGTTGAAGAGCTTCATTGCATTGTTCAAATGAATTTCGGCTCTCTTTTTTTTACCCCTTCCCTGAATCTTGGCTGCGGAAGAATCGGAGTTTGATGGTTTTCCTGTGTGCACTTATTTTGAACATTATAGCGATTGATCGATTCATTTCTTACACTTGATATTCAAAAACTTGGTGTTCGAAGTCAATGGTTGGTTGTATGAATTTCCATATATGGTCCTTGTGTGAACATTTGGCTTGATTTGGGTGGTGTACTACGAGGAATGTGGGGACATGCGGATACTTATATTCAATATACGCCTCAGTTGTTTTGTTTGGTGTTTCAGGTGTATGTGTAGCCAGTGTATGAGGTTTTAAAAGTTGCTCCTCATAATGGTGGACGCAGCAGGTTTGGCTGAGGCAGCAGGATCAAGATTCACTTCACTGGAGCTAATTGGACAGGGTTCATTTGGGGACGTTTATAAAGGGTAGGTTTAATTTTGGACTAGTACCTTTTCACTGGAAAATTATACTTGAATTCATTTTACATTGAGTTCAAAGGAGTGCTTCTAAATGCGCCTTGCCTAACCAGTGAGTTTCACGAGTAGTTATATTGAGGATAATATCATGTACTGTATATTGAGGATAATATCATGTACTGTATAATGATTTTAATGTTTCTTTGAAATGCTCATTTGGTGCCAGAAGTATAACATATAATAAACAGTGTTTTCTGTGCTTTCTTATTTCCAGATTTGACAAGGAGCTCAGCAAAGTTGTTGCAATCAAAGTGATTGATTTGGAAGAATCGTAAGATAATACTTTATACTCCTTGTTGTATGGACTGTTTTTTTTTTGGTCAATTCCTTGCTTCGTTAGAATATTCCACCCCCGTTTTCTGCAAGGTTGGCATTCAGGAATATTAACTTAGTGTCTCAGACATGTATGTCATAAACTGAGTGGTATAAGGAAGAATAATTTAGTTTCTTCTGTATTTCCTTGATATGCTCCTTTTACAAGAAAGGTGAAATCCATGTTTTTTCCACATAAAAAGTAGAGTTTGATTTGTGCTAACATGTGGGCCTCATGGTCAGCAAGGGGAACTTGAAGGATTAAGAACTATTGTGCGTTGATATTAGCTCAGAATTAGAAGGGAGTGATTGTAATTGCTCTTCTTGTACTCTGTAGAACTTATAGTATATGTATAGAACTAGTGCCTACAGGCTACAATTGTTCTCAACAGGTGAGAACTAGTGCCTAAATTCCTGTTTGGTAATTGACACCCATGTAAGAGGTGCTATGGTGCAGCAACAAAGTTTCAGATCCTTCCATATCCATTGAGTTTACTCTTCTTTATTACAAGGCTGAACTTGTAACTCAGAAGTTTTCTAGCTTATGATATGTTTTTGATGCATTGCACATTCTTGTAAAGTGTACCGTGCATGGTAAACTGTGGGGCATTTTGAAGTTGGAGGATTTTCCTGTGTTGGATGTTTTAGTTCTTATGTAATCCTTTTCCCCATATCATGTTTGGCCATATCTCACTTAAGCTTTTTGTTTTTTATTTTTGATATCAATTTTCTTGTCACTCTTTCAAGTGTACTATTTTATAACAAACGTTTTTATTTTGTTATGCAGAGAGGATGAGATTGAAGATATTCAAAAGGTATAGTATGAAATAACTTCTACATGAGTTTCACTATACTTAAATGCTGAATGTTAATTATTTCATCAATTTAATCTTTGGCAGGAAATTTCTGTTCTGCAACAATGTCGATCTCCATATATTACTGAGTATTATGGTTCCTATCTCAATCAAACTAAACTTTGGATAATTATGGAGTACATGGCTGGTGGCTCTGTTGCTGACCTAGTAGGTTACTTCTGTTGACTTAATTCTCTATGAATGCTGCATAAAGTTTTTGTTCCTCCTTTAATGTTTACTTGAAGTACAGTTGCTAACTAGAGAAAATGGTTACACATGTATAAATTTTCAAAATACATTCGTAAGTCTGAAATTGGACGTCCCGCTTGTTGATTATTGTTGTGTCATCTTTGTGGAGCCTCTGATGGACCAAAGGAAATGTATTGAGAGAACTGCGTGGCGTTTCATATTTACTAGAGAGCAGATAAAATTTTAATTTTTTTTGTCAGTGCTTCATTTACCCATGTTTGATATTGTTTTACTATGACCTTTCTCATTGTTAATGATCAGACAGGTTTTTAGATTCCTGTTGGTAAATCTTGTTGATCTGGCTATGCTTCATCTTGTATACTTGAAATATTCTTTTTTATCAGTCATATCTC
Source organism: Mimosa bimucronata (assembly GCA_037074515.1). Lineage (NCBI taxonomy): Eukaryota > Viridiplantae > Streptophyta > Magnoliopsida > Fabales > Fabaceae > Mimosa > Mimosa bimucronata. The sequence continues at coordinate 6,470,430 of CM073436.1, forward strand.
TCTCTCTCTCTCTCTCTCTTTGTGTGTGTGTGTGTGTGTGTGTGAAGGATTTCTCCATTTTTGTTCTCTTCTTCCTTTTCTTTTCAAATTCTTCATTTGTTATCAAGAAACTCTTAACCTGCTCTATTTTTATTTCCTCCTTTATTTATCCTTTGTTTATTTTTAAGGGTAATTTTACACCTTGAATTATGATGTGAAGTGTGTTTTTCTGTGGAGCTAATTTCCCCCCCAATTGTAGCTCCAATCTGGTCCTCCACTTGATGAAATGTCAATTGCTAGCATTCTACGGGACTTGTTGCATGCAATTGATTACTTACACAGTGAAGGAAAAATCCATAGAGACATTAAAGGTATCATCCCTACTCTCTTGCTGTGCTTTTTGAACTGTTTTTTTTTCCTTTCCCTATCCAATACCGTAGTCATGCGCTCATGGATGTTACTCCTTTGTTTGCCTTATTATTGACAACACTTACCTACCAATCTTGCAGCTGCAAACATTTTATTGACTGAGAGTGGCGATGTAAAGGTAGATGTCTTGTTGTTGGAGATCTTATTTGTCCAATTTAATTATAATTCTTTTGTTATGCACTTGAGTATTCTGTGATTTTTGTGATTCACAGGTTGCAGATTTTGGTGTTTCTGCTCAGCTAACAAGGACTATATCAAGGAGAAAGGTAAATGAGACTAAATGATATTGATTTATTGACATAATTGCTTTATTCCTTTACATTTAGATTGAAGCTGGCATCCATTCTCTTTTGAACTTGCTACACCACTCTCAACCTCTTTTCTAGAACTCTTCCCTCCCTTTCAATTGGATAATTAAATTGGTTGTACAATTGAAGGAAAAGGAATAAAGCAATGTGATTTGGGGCGTAGTGAATTTCCAATTGCTGTCTGTTATCTTGAGCTTGCTACTTTTCTGCTATTACTTTATATAAGGGCGTTTGTAATCTAACAATATGCATAGGACTGTTTTATTTGTACCGTTCATCTCTTCCTGTATGTTCTTATTTCTTTGAAAACAGACATTTGTCGGAACCCCATTCTGGATGGCACCGGAGGTTATTCAAAATTCAGAAGGATATAACGAGAAGGTTATCTTATAGTCATTTTACAAGTCTTTTGTAAATTCTTTTTAAGCCCATATTTTGATTGTCTCTTCTTTCTACATTAAATTTAACTCTTCTACCATTCTTCTAGGACTTCAAAAATCATCACAAGCTATTCTGTTTGTGCAGGCAGATATCTGGTCTTTAGGGATCACTGCAATTGAGATGGCGAAAGGGGAGCCTCCACTTGCTGATCTTCACCCAATGAGAGTGCTTTTTATCATACCCCGAGAGAATCCGCCCCAGGTTATTATTTATATCTGATTCATTGATCTTTCATGTTTCTAAGTTTTGACTATTTTCTGTCAATAAAGCTTTCCAGATAATTTAGCTTTTCTTAGTTTGAAAGTTGATTGTTGATATTCATATGTGCAGCTGGATGAGCATTTTTCTCGTCTTATGAAAGAATTTGTGTCTTTGTGTCTAAAGAAGGTGCCTGCTGAGGTAAGTATCTATGGCATCCACGCACCTACTATGGTTTTGTTTTCTTCCTATTGGCTTCATTTTTATAGTTTTATTAGTGTTAATGAGCAAGTTTTGTTTTTGGCTTTAATTTTAGTGAGAAAGACTAATAGAATGCTGTTCTAGTATGGCTATTTGCTTCAATTTATGAATCCTGTGGGCTAGAAGACAATCTTCGTGTTATCAAAGTTCATAATAATTAGGCTTGTTTGACACATCTCACATTTCTTTCTTTCTTTGGTTGAACTTTATGTTTTTAACGTTCCTGGGACATGGAAGGAAGTAATCTTTTGTAATCTGTCAAGTTTGCCTTCTAAATTTAAAATAATGGGGATAATTTTATTGGCTTGACTGAATTTGTTCCGGGGAAATCATTTGCTGACAAGTTGGTGCAATTCATTTTTTTAGGGAACTAGCGAAGTTAGTCTCTCTGTCACCTTTGCTGTAATATTCCTCGTTTCTAACTTCCTCAATTTCAGAGACCAAGTGCTAAGGAACTTCTCAAACATCGATTTATTCGGAGTGCAAAGAAAAGTCCCAAGCTTATGGATAGAATAAGGTGCAAACTATTGCTAATGATTTTGGTGCATTTCATTTATGTAATCGACTAATTTTATCTATTTTACTTTGGCTTTTAGTTTTTTTTTCTATAATGTTTTTGTTTATTCTTTTTATTCTTTAGAACTCAAAATCAATGATGAGATATGTCTGAAATAGTAGACGATCCCCTTTTTTCATGTGCACTTTGTAGCATGTTTTCCATGAGTAGATAATAAAAAAAAAATCAAAGTTTCATTTCCCAGCTTACGATTAACATGCTGCTTTTCATGATAGGGAGCGTCCAAAATACCAAATAAAGGAAGATCAATCAAAACCTAGAAATGGAGCACAGGGGACAGGGGAGGGATCTGATACTATAAAGGTGGTAAAAGATATAAGAGGTGAAGAAGCTCAAAGGCCTAGGTAGGTTTTTACCATTGCTTTACTCTCTTCTTCCATAATGAATTTCTGATAGTTTTTATAATTTCCAGTGGTCAGGGTAAAAGCGTGAAAAATACTGGATGGGACTTCAGCATTAGTGGATCACAGGGTACTGGAACCATTCGCAGTTCACGTCCACCTCATAGTCCAATAACTGCTGTTAATCAAAGGAAAACTTCAGAGAGTGGTCAGCAAGTGGCATCTGCCTTTAGAAGTAGACTTACTGAATCTTCAGAAACTACCTCTGTAAAAGATAATAGGGCTTCTTATCATGATGAGCTCAAGGGCAATCACCTGGATGATGTAATTGACTCTCTTATTATATAGCCTGTTTATCTTTGCCGAAGTTTTTTTGTTAACTCACTTAGAACTGCACGTTTCTTAGATAATTTGACCATAAGCCCATGAAATATTCAATTTCCATCAAGTATCTCTGCCCGGTTGGAGATGCATAAACAACTTAACATCTGGAGTACAATTATTATGCTTGAAGCTTCATTCACGTGTGTAGGAAGGTGAAAATGCTAAGTTTGATAAGGCATGACTTTATGTTCTGAATTGTTCAAATCGCAGGATGAATTGTCTGGCAATGACTCAGGAACTGTTGTCATTCGATCTCCAAGGGGATCACAGCCATCATTGAGTCGTGATCATAGCTCTCTGGTACTTATTTTTTTAAAAAAATCTGAGCTTGCCCTATAAGAGACGGATCAGCTCTTGGATCTGTTCTATGTGGTCACTTGATAACAATTTTATATATTATGCAGTCTAGCAGCAGCTTTTTTTCTCTTGAAGATGCTTCTACCAGTGGAACTATCGTTTTCCGTGGTCAGCAGGAGGACTCTGATTTGCAGACAGTGAGATCCAGATTGGGTCTTCAGGAGAGAACTTCAAATAGCTTTCTAGAGGATAGTGCTGCAAATCTTGCTGAGGTTCTATTTCTGTTGTAAAAACTTAGAACTCAGGGGTGTTAAAGCTCGGCAAACTGGCTCTTATTCTTTAATCCCTTTCTTTTTCCTTATACTATGCATTTGGTTACTAGTAGGACCCAAAGTAGGTGTGGGGAAACCACCGCCCTTGAAGTCTTTTAAAATACCACTTGTATGCAAACCGTGTGGCCAGAACTGCGTCTGTTTCTAATAGTATCAGTAATTAATTCATTTAAATTATTGTGCAGTTGTTTTACGCAGCCTTTGATCCAATATTGTTAACAAAAGCCGTGTGATGTAATTTTGTGACATGAAATCCCTGTTCTTACTCAAAAAATTCTTCACCTACAATTCTTTACTACTTGATGTGGAATTTAGGCATCTCATACCACCCAATCTTTATCAATTATTTGCATAATTACATTTCTAAACTCATACATGCTAGCTTCTCATACATTTTGCAGTTTATTTGCTTCTTAAACCACCTTTTGAGATGACGTCTGAAATTTCTACTCTTTATGTTCATTACTTCATTTACATGTATATTATGGAAGACTTGACATTTTGGTGATTAATCAGTGAGGTTAATATAATTTATTTTTGACACTATGCTGTTTCTTAATTCGTTTTGCTAGGCAAAAGCTGCCATGCAAGTAGGACGGAAAGGGAATGTCCGAGACAGATTTGCGGTGGGAAAGGTCAATAATGATTCGCAAGAAGGCAGGAGAGACCAAGCAACGGGCAGCCCTGATTCTTCTAGGTGCATCCATTATCGACAATCATGAAATTGCTGTTTTTCTGCCTATGAAATAAGGATGTGATAATAAATTCTAGAAAACTTCGTTTCAGATCATCTCGTGACTATGTGGATGCACAAAAGGGAATTTCAAGATCTCACCATCCTAGGGATGATGATGAAGAAAGTGCCAAAATAATAATTGCATCCTCTGTACCATTATCAAATTTGATTATTCCTTCGGTGAAAGAGGTGAATCCAAGCATATATTTGAGCAACTTTACATGATCAACTAGATTTGCTTATTTAATTATGGTGTTCATTTTGTAGGCTATTACTAATGATCCAGAAGGCCCAATTGTGGAAGAAATCATCAATTCACTTGTCAGCATGGAGCGGGCAAATCCTAAATCCTGTGATGTTCTTGTCAGAAAGTTGCTTCAGCGGTTGGCAAGGTTTGCTTTCTACAAACCTGTCAAGAAAAAGTTTGATTTTCTTTCTTTGGCACAATATCTGCGAGTCAATTCCCTAACTGAAAAGAAAAATTTGCAGTTCGAAGGAATCTTCACTGAATGAGCTGCAGGAGTTGGCTGGCGACTTATTCAGCAAGTCAGCTTCAGAAGAAACTCGAAACACAAACGTGATCGATGACCGGAGGAAGCTGCAGAACATGGATACCCACTCACATAGCAATTTAAGCCCACTAGCAAAATTTCTTCTTTCCAGGTTTACAGAAGTTGTTATTTGCCTTCTTGATCAACATTATTTTCAAAATTGGTGTTTTTATACATTCTCTCGAGAAAGGCCAAGTCAGTCATGAAAGAATGCGGCTTTTATTTAAAAATGTGTCCAAGAATTTCTTGTATATATCTATTCCATGGCTGATTTAGTCGACTTATCTTTTCTAAACTAACTTTTTTTGAAGTGGTTTTTCCCCTTTTCTTGGCATTTTGATTGGAGGTTTTGATGATATTATGTGGTCTTTTTGTTTCACAGATGGCAAGGTCAAGTTTCAAGGGATCTAAATCCAACTTAAGTAGAGGACGTTTGGTGGTGGAAGTGTTTTTGTGTTTTCTCATTTGTTTTCTGATTAAATGTACATAGATCATTGTAAGGAATCGTTTTTGTATGTTATATTGTTATTGTAATTTTTCTACATTTTTTTTACGTAATACTATAGTGACAGTAACGCTGTATAATCAGGGGTTTGCTCATTGACGTGATAATTGTAACATACAACCATTAATTCGAATTTACAATTAATTTTTTCTTTGAACTTGATTGCCTCATTCCTGTCGTTATCTTATTTTGGTTAAACATAACTCGTTTAAAATGAAGTTCTTTTTATTTTCCTTAAAAAAAATTAAATGTTATATGGTCTCTTGAAGACTTGAAGTTGGAATCTCTCGTATTGGTCTTCAATCAGTCTTTTTTTTTTTTTTTTTGGTTCAACCTTCAATCAGTCGTTTTAATCAACATGAAGTCTCGATGCATCAGATGGACAAAAATTTGGCTAGGTTACTAATTAAAAATACAAAGATATCATCAAGTTCATGAAAATTCTTCATAATATAATTTGGAATTGTTTATTTTTAATGGACAGGTAGTAAATCCACTTTATTACTCCCTGGTCGTATTTAGGCTACTTCCATTATGTTTCACATATAACAAAGAAAACATTAAACATAATTAATTATAGTATTATACCATAGAATTCAATAATTTTCAAATTTACCCATAATTAATATCAACTACACCACATGAAAATATAATCAATACCTAATAAATGAAGGATAAAATTGTACATTCACATACAAAATTTAATGAGGTGCCTCTTATAAATATGACCAAATAAAGCATTCCCTCTCTACCCTATAAATAGAACAAGAGTAGTATACACTTCATTCGGTCAAAAATACAAGTGATTTTCAATATAAGAAAAAATGGTTAATTAATTAAATTTATTCTAATAATTTTTTAACAGAAAATTCATCCGAAAATTGATTTTTTAAAATATACAATTTTTTAATTCAAATGCCACTTATATGAAAACCTTCTTGTGGGCAATTCACCTAAACGGCTAAACCTTTTCCATCCAAACCAATCTCATAAGTGAACAAGTGTAGAGAAATTCTTAGGTGAACCCGGTTCGCCACGTCATTTGTAGTCTCCCCCAATTACAAGCAAACACATAGGATATGATGTGAATATTATAATCTGTGTAGGCACACTAAAACAATTAGATGTTAGATCAATTTATTTTTTTAACTTTTAAAGTTAAGAAAACACAAAATAAATTTTTTTATTTTGAAAAATAATTGTTTTAGTGTGCCTATATAGATTATAATATCCACATCATATCCTATGTGTTTACTTGTGATTGGACCACAAATAACATGATAAACCGGGTTGAGCAAAGAATTTCTCGTGTGTATTAGAGGATGAAATAGGGAGAAGAGAGTGGTAATGGCATCGTGGCATTTGTTTAGGCGGCTTACCGTCGCTCTTGGAGCTCACGCACCCACCCTTTCCTCTCGCTTCATTCCTCTCTTGGCATCTCCTCTTCTCACTCACTCCTCTTCATCTTCTTCCTTCTTTTCAAGCTTCAAGCTCAGGAACCAATGGCTACCCCACACCAAGATTTCCTCTTCTTCTTCTTCTTCTTCGGAGGCTTTAGTAGACGATTCCCTTACTACACCTTACCTTTCCGTTCTAATCCATTGTCCCAAAGATGTCGCAGTAAGCTTTCAGTTCTTTTTTTTTTTTTTTCTCTCATTCTTTTGTTGTCAAGAGTGAAACTTTTAGCTCTTCAGCTGATAAAGCTCCAAAATTTAAGTCGTCCCTGGCGTGAAATGAGCGTATGTTTCATTAATGGGTCATTACGTTTGACTGGCGTTTGATTTTTTTTTTTTTTTTTTTCGTTTTCTTTGGCATGCCTTATCACCTCAGACAGGATATACCAATATGGACAAACACATGATATTTGTTCTGCTGTCTGGAAAAATAAAATCAAAATTTTCCATGTCGTGAAGTAAATGCTTGTCTCCTTTATGGGCTTTTGATTTTTGACTAATGTTTGAATGAAACGTATAAAGGTGCTTACGTATGAGAGGCACTGATATAAATGCCAACAAACTGTAGAAAGAAATATCCTGTTGGCTGAAATTAAAGTTCTCAATAGAATCCACTAAACTCAAATGTCATCTTTGCCCATTCTCTGTAAAGGGAGTACATGAGCGATACATTATTGTTGTGGTTGAAGTATATTGTTATGTGAAAAGAATGATGAACTAGACTGCCACAATCAATTTAGTTGTTCTAAAACATATGACGGTTGTGAAAATTTAGAATGTTTGACTGGAATTTCTCTTCTTTTTCACAAGGATGGGCTCGCAGACGCCCTCTTATGCTTTGGCGCAAGTTCTGCCAGTATGGATGAGGATGATTTCTGTGTAAATACTGATGAGGTACAATTTTGCCAAATCATAGTACTTTTTTGTCCCATTTTTTTGGGGCATAAGATTCATGTTATAAGCTCTGGCTTCTCAACTGTCATATTGGACCTATACTTGATTATGCAAAACGTGTTCATATTCGAAAACTGAAATTAGGCCAATAATGGCAGTAGGTAGTGTTTAATAAAAATCATATTGAGTTTTGATAATTATGATTTATAATGTTTATGATGTCTTGTCCATTTGGTTATGAATTACATATGAATATCATGAAGTAAAATAATTGAGTCGTGTGTGTGTGTGTGTGTGTGAGTGAGTGAATAATATTTTCTGGGTCTCAAATTATTTAGTATATATTAATTAAAAAATTAAGCCAAATGAAGCAAATCTTAACTCCTTTATCATCTAGCGGTGCTCATCTAGCGGTGCAAAACGTGTTCATATTCGAAAACTGAAATTAGGCCAATAATGGCAGTAGGTAGTGTTTAATAAAAATCATAGAGTTTTGATAATTATGATTTATAATGTTTATGATGTCTTGTCCATTTGGTTATGAATTACATATGAATATCATGAAGTAAAATAATTGAGTCGTGTGTGTGTGTGTGTGAGTGAGTGAATAATATTTTCTGGGTCTCAAATTATTTAGTATATATTAATTAAAAAATTAAGCCAAATGAAGCAAATCTTAACTCCTTTATCATCTAGCGGTGCTCATATAGGGAAAATTTTTGGTTATTGCCCTAAACCAGGGCAATAATGTGCTGCTATTGCTTCATTCCACTTATAAGAATGTATGCATTAAGCATCAGTAGAGTATTAAAACATATTGGGAAGTCATAGTATCAATCAGCTTATTTTGAATTCTTAGAAAACTTCATGTCATGCAGGTTTGCATTAGTTCCATTTTCCCTGAAGATGAGGACATAAATATGTGCATTTCACACGCTGCCGATTCCATTGGTTTGAAAAAAATTCCAAGATATGAAGTTAAAATTGGTGAGCATGATGACTGGATAAAGAAAACTCAGGTCCATCGCTGCTCTCTTTGATCCTTCCTTTTTTCCCTATATTGGTCTTTTTCATTTCCCATCTAATGAGAGGATTCCCTACCATTGTCTTGTCTCTGTACAGCCATATGTATGTAGTAGGCAGCAGCTTTGGAGCTGTTTGAGATTACTCATGTTACTTGATGCCAGAGCTTATAGTTGCGAATGAGCTGATCAAATTTGACTCACCATTTCTGCAGGAATCATTTCAGCCAATTGAGATCACTGAAGGCCTATGGGTTGTGCCCAAGTGGAGAACTCCACCTGTATGTTGCTGATAATGCTTTAAAACACTCCTTACACATGCTTGCAGTTTTATATGCATTGATGCACCCAAGTTCACCACTTTCTGGAATGTCTTTTTTTTTTCATTATCAAACAAAAACATGGAATCGGCTATTGTTTCACTTGTACAGGATAATCAAGCGACAAATATAATTCTGAGTCCTGGACTAGCCTTTGGGACAGGAGAGCACCCAACTACTAAACTGAGTCTGTTACTCTTACATGGCTGCATAAAAGGGGGAGAATACATCCTGGACTATGGCACAGGCTCTGGAATTCTTTCAATTGCAGCGCTGAAGGTATACACTTGACTAGAGGCACGCCTTAGAATTTGAAGAGTTGTGAAGCACACAACGTTATTATATTAGCTCCCATTCTGAGAATGGAAAGCTATATGCTCAAGAACCCGCCGAACCAGGATTACTCTGTGGTCTTGGTGCATTGCATATGTAGTAGTCTTCATTCGTGCAGACTGCTGAATGCAGTTGTTAAATGTTTAAATTGTGTGATTTTTGTTGCAGGGTCCCCATGTGTTAGTAACTTGCTTTTTCGATCGCCCTTCAAGTTTTTCATGATACTAATAACATGGATTTGTTGAGTAGTTTACTATTCTGTTTTCATAATATGACCTACTTCTAAATATAAGTCGGCCTTTTCTTATGCTTTAAAAATCAGAAAACACTGCCAGGATCATGCATTAGTATTTTGTTGCTCTTTCTTTGCATTCTGCTCATGCTTTGTATTTATACCAGCTGACTCCTTAATTCCCATTTTGCCATATTGTTGCCACGTTAGCTTGGTGCTGCTTTTGCTGTTGGAATTGATATAGATTCTCTAGCGATTGCATCTGCATCTCAAAATGCCACCCTAAACAATGTAGGACCGGAAAAAATGCAACTGTATCTGGTACCGGGGAAAACCTCCCCTTCATGTGTAACTGTGGAAGGACAAAATAGATCTGAGATGGCAATTGCTTCAGAAGAGAACAAGTATGATGTGGTTGTTGCAAACATACTCTTAAATCCTCTAATAGACCTTGCAGATCAAATTGTCTCTAGTGCAAAACCGGGAGCAATTATTGGTGTCTCTGGCATCTTATGTGAACAGGTGAATTTAAAGTTGATAAAATGTAAAATCTTTCTTTCTTTGTAGAGACTTCCCTTTTCCCTTAAAATCAGCAAAAGATTCTTAAGTAGACCAAAATAGAAATGTGAGCATTTCAGATTTTGATCTTATAGGATTTATAATGGATGAATGGTTCATTCATCTTCTATAAAGCCAATCAACTCAAGAATTGTCATTTTTCCAGAGAGAGGACCAACAAATGATGGGAACACTTGAATGTGATTGTTTATGATGCAGGTTCAATACATCTTAGAAAAATATTCGCCTTTCTTGGAAGGCACAGTAGTGTCAGAAATGGATGGTTGGGCTTGTGTTAGCGGCAGAAAGAGAAGTAATTTGGATATGTGCCAGCATCATCTTTAATAAAGTAGTGGGACATATATATCTGACCTGCCATACCTTGAATTGTAAAATTAATTAGATTCCTTAGTTTCATTCCTTGAATCGCTCTTTAAAACATTTTACTTGAGGAAAAATTGAATTGTCCTCAATGATTATTTTTTTCCACTTGAACTTTGTAAGAGATACACAATGTATGTAATGTAACATTAATTTCAGAATCCAATTGAGGCATCAGAACATAACCCATTGTGTACTTTTTTTCCTTGACAATTAAATTAGTAAATAGTAATTTATCCTCTATTTGATCACAATTAAAAATCGGTTTTCTAAGATATACTGTTATGAGGCCTTAGCACAGTAAGATTGTGTTGCAATAGGCTCATGGTTATTGATATTCCCATATTCAGGGCTGCAACTAGATCAGTCTTATATGCATTATTGTTTGCATAAGATGTTTGATTCAATTATGAACAGTTTTGGTGGCGTTTGTAATGGTGAATTGCTAATGTGAGTCAGGAAGCGAGGACTTTCAGGAGGACCCCTATTGTAGGAGGCAATTCCGTGTTGGATTGAGAGAGGCTATTTATAGGGATTGTCTGCCTCCACCAACTTTGTGTGGCACATGTAGCTTGACGTTGACTTTTACCAGAACCACTTTGACACTCCCCATTCTCACTTGTTTCAATGTTTCTCCTTCCCCTCCTCCCTAGTTAACCCTACTTCCTTCCTTTTTTACAGCTGAATTATGATAAGAAGCATTATGGAACATTGTCAGGTTATCCAATCCAATGTCCTTTGTCTTGAGAATTGATTCCAACAAGTGGGGTGATGAGGCAGCAATCGCTGACTGCCCCATTGTTGGTTGTCAAGGTGTTCAGGATCATGAAATGCCACTTTTCTCCGCATGATGTCACATTAGTAGGAATTGGTATAGAATGGGGAGTGGAAAATGTGGGAGATACATTGGAAGGAAAAAGACATGAAAGAGGGAGGAAGATAAAGGGGAAAGGAGAAGATGGGAGGGAATGGAATCGGGGAAAGTAAAAGGGAAAGATGAAAAGAAGGGTGCCATGAGACTTCCTCTCCCATGTCTTGCCGAAACTTATCCAACGGATATGGATTCTGTGCATTGGAACTGACACATGAAGCTGTTTAGGAAGCAAGTCAGCAGATTCTTTTTTTCGTCTTGAAACAAGAAGCTTCCGCATTCATTATAGTGGCTTTCAAGTATGGAAGCCCGTGTTCAGCTGCGGAAGGGTATATTTCTTCTATGAAATACTAAAAAAACAAAAAGTTACTTGACTAGTAAACTAACATATATAATCTAATACTTCTCCCTTTTTACCTTTTTTAAATAAAAAACTCAGTTGACTTTTATTTTTGAAGGAATTAAGGAAGTTAAATGAGTCACTTAATTAAAACGTATTTTGCGTATTACTCTCTCCAGTCCTAAATATAAGACCTATTTAGGGAGATGGTATAGGTCCTAAATATAAAACCTATTTTTAATTCGTGTCCAATTTTACCATTATTGTTGTCCAATCAACAATAATAAAGCAAGAGAGGGGGGGATAAGTTAAGTTATATGATTGGAGTGTTAAAAAACATGTCAAATCAATTAAGTTAACCGACATCCTTAATCAATTTAAATTAGGTAAATATGTCTTATATTTAGAGCTGAAAGGAGCATTAGATTATATATGTTAACTTATAAGTCAAATAAATTAGTTTAGACAAAAAATTGAGACAAATCAATTTAAAAATATAATATTTATCTTTCTTAGGATTTTTAAAACAGTTAATTGTATCCTATAATTAGGAATGCAGGGAGTTATACACAAAATATGTGATGATTAAATGGCCTGTTTGGCTTCCTTAATCTCTCCAAAAAAGTCAAATATGTTTTATACACTCTCCATTCTTAATTATAAGATCCAGTTGATTTTTTTAAAAATCCTAATAAAACTAAAAAAGTTACTTATAAATTAATTTGCTTAAACTTTTTTCTGAACTAGTTTATGTGACTTATAAACTAACATATAATCTAATATTATACTATATAAATTAGAATTAAGTGGATCACTAGTTTCTTTAATTAAAAAAAAAAGAGGTCAAAGTGGGCTATGAAAGTATTCAGTAACGTGGAGGAAGTCATTTGTAAGAAAAAGAAAGTGGCTTTTTGAGGGAGGGAGGGAGGGGAATTGGTTTCAGTGCTCGTCGCAAAGATAGGTAGAGGGCGCTCATCCACTCTGGATCGTTTAGATTGGATTTGGACGGTCCAGATTTAATATTTTTAAGTTTGTGATTTTAAAAAAACAATTATTTTTTTAGTTACAAAATCTAAAATGAAGATAATATCTTAACTATCATTTTGTCAAAAAACATATTATTCATTTAAAAATTATATACTTAAAAATATTAAATATGGACCGTCAAGATTTAAATCTGAACGGTCCAGAGTAGATGAGCGCCCTCTACCTATCTTTGCGATGAGCACCGAAACCGGACCCGGGAGGGAGGTGAGTATAGGATGCGCGCCCATGCATTGGCCAGTGCAATAGTGGGTCCAGGTAGCCCACGTGATGCAGCCACGTGGGTGCTTCCCATTGGGTGGGGCTCGGTTTCATGGTACCCCTACATTCCCCTGCACGGGCATTACCCCCCTGATGGGACCCACCCTAAGAGAGGCCGCCGCGCTTTCCTCCCACCTGGCTGGACCCCCCCCCCCTTCTTCTTCTCAGTATTTTTGGGCCATTTGGAGTATTTGTTATAACCAATTAATAAAGGCAACAATAATTAATAGTGGGTATTGGCCCCTTACACTCCATCCTCGCCAGTCGCCACCCCTTCTTTCCACTTTCTTTAAAAAAAAAAAAAATGGAATTAAATAAGTGGTAGTTTATATGGGAATGGATTGGGATATTTGATTCATGGTTTCATTAGCCCACTAGTAGTATTTTATGAAGAAGAATCAGTTGGAGGCTACCTTTGGTATTATTTAAATAGTTGTGGTTGGGGGGGACATCGGCGGCTGGCAATTCAAAGGGAAAAGAGGCGTGTATGCATGCATGTATGTATGTAGTGAGGAATGATAAAATAGGGAGGGGGGGGGGGTGAGGTGATACGTGTCATGTGATATGAGAAGAGGGGGGCTTAAAATAATGACAACCACACAAGCACATTGACTTGACAGTGTCCACTATCTTGAAACGAAGATGAAGAAGAAGAAGAAGGCGCCGCTTTACCTTTACGACTCCCCCACCCTCGCCCACACTTGTCGCCCTTCACTCTATCCACTTGTTGTTGGCCTTGGCCGCCATGCCTTTTTTAACACCTCCTCCAAAACAAAAGCCCTTCCCCTTTCTCTTCTTTTCTTTCCTTTTTTTCAAAGAGAAAATGGATATTAAGGTTGATGCACCCAATCATAACAGAAACAGTCGCATAAATTATCTTGCATTATAGTAGTATTTGGTATTATATTGAAGTTGGATGGGGGAAAACTGAAATGAGATACACGCTGAATGCTGCTGAGTGCTGATACATCACGTGAAAACAACTTCACCTCCATAGTCAACACGCTATTCCCCCTGTGGGCCCCGCCACCACTCCCTCTTTATTTGCCACCTCTTCATTCCCTTTATTTCGCCGTCGGTGCCCTCTTTAACTGCATCCTCTCCTTTTTCTTTTCAATTAATTAAATACCAATTTTAATTCTTGAAAATTGGCTTTTTACATATTAATTACAAATGAATAAAAATCATATTTGGAATCCGCACTACTATTACTACCATTCTTACCCTCCAAAAATGTCACACCATTTATTCATTTTCTTTTTTTGTTAAGAAAATGTGGCTAAACTGTACTCCTATGAAGAGAAATGTTGGTAACCTGGAAGGAGACCTTACAGTTGCTGAGGCCTGCATTGGCCGTACGATGGAGCTGCATCGAGATTCCCAATCCCCCCTACACGACGACCAATCACGAGCTCATCCCCTCTAAATTTTTTTTTTTTATTTTTATACCCTCCCTCCTCCTTCACACATTGATTATATTACTCTACCCGTCTAAATCACTTCAAGCTTCAAGGGAAAAAACTGGTCTTACAAAATGGTACTGCTTATAAAATCTAGTTCCACATAATTCCCCCCCAAATCCAACAAACTTATTCTCATCTCAACTAAAGATTCCCCTGAACAAACTCATAAGGTATAGTACTCACTTAAGGATGAATTAGGCGGGGTCAAAGAAGAAGATTGGGGGAATTAAGTGGTTTCATGGGCAACGATAAGGCAGCCAACAGAATTGTGAATTGTGAGTCACTGTGCCACTTTATTCCCCACCGTGTGCTACATGCATTCATCTCATGTTTTGACCCATCCCCATGTTGTTACTTCCACCCTCCCTCCCTCCCTCCCTTTTTCCCACCCTACAATGTATCCCACCTTCACTGTTCACTATTTTGTCCCTTCCTTCCCTTACCTTGCTGTTACTGTTCCCTCTACCCACCCACACCCACAGATATTCAGCATACAGTACACAGTACTGCACTTTGTAGCTTTTGTCAATACCCAAATGCCACCCTCTTTCTTCCATTATAATATTTGTTCCCAATTCTTGTGGCGCATGGCATATAGAAAGGATCATGCATTTTGTCCACAGTCTTTCCCTGTTTTTCTTACCCCTCCTATTAATTATGTTCCCTTTTTAATTCCATCCCCATACAATATTCTCTCTTCTTCATGGATACTAATATAATCCCTATACGCGTCATGCCGTCCTTCAAAACTAGTGATATGAATACGATTCCCCCACGACCCTGCGCCCCCAATCACGTTTCATAATATATTCTCCCTCAGGTTTACATCGTCTATCCACCATTGTTATGTGAGTTTATAAACTACTCCACCGTATCAAAGAATTTAAAAATGGAAAATGTATTGTCGGCCGTTTCACTCCAATTGTATATTTGTTTTTTTAAAAAATTATTACACTCTCCGTAGGAGTATATCCAACCCAACCAACAAATAAAGGAGGGCTAATAGCCTAATAGCAACATTGCTTTTTTTTTTTTTTTTTGCCAGCCTAATAGCAACATTGCGGAGCCTATCATGTTTAGAATATATATTAAAAAAAGTAAAAATAAACCAATGAGGAAAACGAGAGACCCACACGACAATGCCTAATCAAACGAGCAACAATGCCGGCGACATGTCTGTCAGATCTCAACCAACGTAATCCGTAAGGACCACGTCACCTATCTCCCTCTTTCGTCCATCGGCAAATGCAACCAATTCACTCCCCCCCAAAAACCAACCGCTCCTTATTTCTTCTTTCTCAACTCTTGAACCGCCCAAACGCTCCTCTCTGCTCTGCATAATTTTACCACTTTAACCAGTAACATCAATCTTTGGATGCGATGGAAAATGGAATTGACTATTATATATAATGTCAACAGGAATTGCAGAAACAACGGTGAGAATCTCTTAATAATTTCTCAGTTGCAAAAAAACAAGAAACAAAACAGAGAACAAAAAAAGAAAAGAAAAGAAAAGAAAAACGCCTGGTTTGGGTTATAATCTATATACACATTCGCTCGAGCCATCCTCATTAACAAATTCGAGCATGTCAGCTTACATCGCACCCGAATCATCTCTACCGATCCTGTTCTTCCGAAACGGTCCCTAAGAAAACACTCACAACAGATCTTCCGCCGTCGGATCTTGGCCAGATCAGGCAACCTCCGCGGGAGGAGCGAGGTTGAGGTCGAGATCCAGAAGCCTACGTGGCTGGGGACCACGCTCGTAGTCCACCACATACGAAGAGTCAGAGTCACTCTGAACGCCACCGGCGACGGCGCGCAAATCTGCGACCGGCAGGTCAAACCTGCAGATCTCACGGCGGCCGGCGACGAGTCTCATGTTGTCAGGCCTGGCAAAAGCATCGAAGAACACGAGGGGACGGGCCAAGGGGAAAGCCAAGGCACCGACGCCGGCGGCGAGGGTGAGGTCAAGCGGCGGGGGAGGAGGAGAGGAAGAATCGAAGGTGCTGCTCTGGCTGGGGCTGCGTAAGGAGGTGTTGATGAGGAGGTCGGAAGGAGAGGGGAAATTGGTCTTGGCCTTGGGGCCACGGAAGTCACGTGCGGCGGCGTCGTAGGCACGCGCGGCCTCCTCGGCGGTGTCGAAGGTGCCGAGCCAGACGCGGGTTTTCTTGGCGGGGTCGCGGATCTCGGCGGCGTAGCGGCCCCAGGGGCGTTTGCGTACGCCGCGAAAGCGAATCTCCTTGGAGGGGAGGGCGGTGGGGTCAGCGGTTGAGTCTTTGGGAGCCATTGGAGGAGGAGAGGATGAAGGAAAAAGGAAGGAGACAGGGAGAGTGTGTGAGGGAAGAGAGAATGGAGTTGGGGGTGAGTTATATAGGGAAGAAAGAAGGGAGAGTGGGGGTGCGTGCGTGTAATAAATATAAAGCTACGCCTCTTTTTTAACCCTTAACGTGCCTTCCATACCATTCTCCACTTGCCCCTCTATTACTCTCATACTCTCATACTCATACTAATGCTCCCCACTATCCACTCCTCTCCCTCCACTTTCCCCCACCATTCCATCCATTTCACACTACATCATTTTCCTGATCACATTGGTCGTTTCACTCCTCACGTACCAAATCAAGGGACTTGTTTACTATTTGTTGCCATAATAGGGCTTGGAAGCACTTCTCTCTAATTTTAACTAATAAATGAGAATGACTTATACACCCACGACCGTACGATAATTGTTTTAAACCACGTTCAAATGCGAGAGTCAAGATACTAAAATTTGTTTTTGATTTTTTACATCTTTATATCAAATACTACTCCGCTCCTAATTATAAGACCTGATTGATTTTTTTGTGGAGATTAAGAAAGCAAAATAGATCCATAAATCTTAATATATGCGACATGTAATTGGATTATATGATAGTTTATAAATTAAATAGATTAGTTTTGAGAAAAAAGACAATTATAAAAAATTTAAAGTAGTATATTTTACATTCTTAATTTTTCTAAAAAACTCAACTGGCTGTTATAATTAGTACCAGACGAAGTATAAAGAGCGGTGAGAGTTGGTGTCTAATAAATAATATAACAGTAAAATTAAAATTAGAAAATGACTTTTATTTTACCCTTAACAAATCACTACATTATGTTGTTTTTATGTGTATATAACATAATTTACTAATTCTAAGAGGGAGTATTTTATCCTTATTATAAAACAGCAACTAACAAAATTTTTTGTATGAAAAAATAAGGCACCAACCATCACATTAATTGATTTTTCCCCACTTTATTCTTGTCATTAATGGAGATTTAAAGTTAAAAAAATAAAAATTTATATTATTTAACAAAGGGTAAAATTTGAAAAATGATCAATTTAATCAAAATTTGATAGCCTAATTATCATACGTTGGTTTATTAGAAATAGTAGTTGGATCTGGCAAAGAAAAAAACAAAGAAAGAAAGAAATAGTAGTTGGATAAGTGGGAGTAGTAGTTTAAAAATACTCTGTCCATCCCTTATTATAAAAGTCAAAGAGGTAAAATCACATAGATTAAGAAAGTGGTTGAGAGACATGAATATGTCTGAAATAATTTTGTTTCCTCAAGTTTACCCTTATTTATGATTGAGTATATAAGAGAGAGAAATAAATATGATAATAATGTTATAAATAAGTATGAAAAAAAATAAATAGAGAAATAATGATAAATAAAATGGGAAAAAATTCGTTAAATATTTTAACAAATTTAGTCAGATTGTTGTAAAAAACTATAAAATCATTCAAATTTTTTACTATTATATATATATACATGGACTTAGGGAGCAGCAAGAATAGTAAATAAAGTAGGGGGTAAGGGTGATGTGATTGGAATGGAGGGGGTAGAATTGAATGTGAAGGAGGAAGTGGGGGAAGAGAGGTACACGTGTAGGGAAAGTATGGTCCAGAGGAAAAGAGGTGGGAGCGTGTGGGTTGGCGCACCACATGAACATCATGAGGAGGCGCCTCTCTCTCTCTCACTTCAATACATGATGATTCATGTTATCCATAAATAATCCCACACACAAGTGATGTTCGACCCAGTCAACGAGGTGTGTTGACTGCACTGTATGGGAAGGGCCGCGCCGCCCCTGCCGCGAGCGTGGTGGGCCCCACCCACTCATAATTGCTGCGCCCTTAGGGGGGCACGTGGCGAGGCCGCCTCTCTTCATCCTTTTCCACCTAACGGCGGTTATAACGGAACAAAGGTGTGCGTGGGTGGTGTGGTTGCCCGTGACGGAACATTTGTCGGCATGCTACGCCTCCTCGCCGCGTGAGACGGATCAACATTCAAGCGTGGGCGTCTCTCATTGATTCAACCCAAAAGCATTAGGATGGGATCTGACGGCAGAGGAGGGGAGTGGAGTTAGGATGATGACACGTGGAGGGGTTGATCCCTGAAGGGGGACAACAATAGCCGCCCCACTTAACATCACTACTGCTGCCGCCATCAAACTTCCCAGTGACACGTGTCCCATTCTAATCCCACTCCTTCCCACTCTTCCTTCTACCCCCAGCTTGCCATTTTGTCCCTGCTCAATGCTCATGCCAATTCATCGTATTTTTATTTATCAACAACATTTTCATTTATTTTTTTGACTTTATCTGATTTTTCGCCTCTCTTCAAAAAGTTTGCATCTTCCAGCAAGTGAGCAAACTAATACAGTACTAAATGACGCTAATTTGCAGCTAACTTTAATTTTTTCCTTATACCACTCTGTTTCTTATTATAAGTTTAACTACCATAAATTTTTTGTTCTTAAATATAAGTCCAATTTGGGATCAATTAATGCTATTGTGACTAATTTACCCCTGTGTTGGAAATAGGGAAAATGAGAGAGAAGTGTTATAATGTATAAAATATTATTTTAACATCTATTCTTAAATAAGCGTAAAGTTAGAAAAATATGATATATTTAATGTTATAACTTCTACTCCTTGGTATATGAGAAGTAGTTAGGGTGGACTTATAATAAAAAACAGAGTGGTATATATGTTCTCAAGTCACATGATTAAACCTTGGGTTAAAGTCTATCTTATAACAAAAGTTTTCGTTTGAGTTATTTGGTCACGGAAATAATTTTTTTGTCCAATTTTCTTTGTGAGGTATTAAAAAGAACCAATTTTGTCATTTACTATCAAAATATTAACCGTAAATGTCGACTTTTTAACAGCCAGATAAACCCATTAACAAAATTCGAAAACATTGTTATGTTTGGAAACTTTTAATGCAATTTTGAATAAAAAACCATTTCTGAGACAAAATAGACTTTTAAGTCTTAAATCTTTTGTATCAGTGGACAGTTTCACCCTTCATTTTATTGCATTTTGAATTTGTTTTAATGTAGTGTTGTGGATAAGTAATATAAAGGAACAACACGAACATAAAATGTGATAGTAGATATTGAGAATGTTAATATGGATGTGTGGTCATACGATAAAAGATATGATTCGCAATGATCATATTAGAAGAAGTGCCCGAGTAGCATCAATTGTGAAGAAAATGGTAGAAAGTCGCTTAAGGTGATTTGGGCACGTTCAGAGAGGACAATTAGATGGACCGGTAAGAAAAGTTGATCAAATAGTGTGGAGTCCTTCCAAAAATGAGAGAGGGAGATCGAAGAGAACTCTTAACGAGGTTATTCAACAAGATCTTTTGATCAATAATTTATCACGAAACATGGCTATTGATAGAACATAATAGCGTCGTTTGATCCATATAGCCGATCCCACCTAGTGGGATAAGACTTTATTGTTGTTATTGTTTTTGTTGTAGTTTTGTGGATAATAAATAAGGGTAAAATTGAGAATTTGTTTGACTTTAAGGTAGAATAAAGGTTAAAGTATATTTTTGATCATTTATGTTTGCATCAAATCTTCTTTTGATCCCTTAACTTTGAAAAGTGCACTTTTAGTCATTTTTCGCTAGCATCGTTAGTTTCATTTAACGGAAAGTGCCGACTCAACAAATTTAAACGATGATTTCATAGTTATGTGTTAACAAAATATATATGAATTTTAATATATAGCATAATAATTCTTATATTTTAAAATTTGACCATTTTTATTAATATTTAATTATAAAATTACTTTTTAATTTGTTGAGTCAACATTTTCCGTTAAATAAAACTAACGGCGTTAACGAAAAATGACAAAAAGTGCATTTTTCAAAGTTAAGGGACTAAAGAAATTTGATGCAAAGATAAATGACCAAAAGTGTACTTTAGCCTAGAATTAATGATGTGTGAGGCTTTCTTTAGTCTATATAAAACATGTTGAAAGTGACTTATGAATAGGATGAAAAGAACATAATATTGAATTAATCCATCTAATAACATTGATTATAACCCACTTCTAACCAACTAATTCACATGTAGTAATACGATCAATTAAAAATGTTGAATTGATCATAAAATTTATGTAGTTCTCAACATTATTCTTACCAACTGTACAAAGCTCAAACTTTATATTAATTTTTAATCTCTCCCTTACTATCTTTATTAGATATGAGCATCTATAAAAATAACATAAAAATAGTGAATGTCAAGGGTGTTTGGGACATAATTCCTCACTGTGTTTGTCTTGTATAGTGTGAAGGCTAATCTAACTGAGCCTTGGATGTGGAGTACCCCCCCCCCCCCCCCCCGGGGGGGTAATTCATATCTCCATGACATGATCCGGACAAATTGCTCGAATGGCAGGTTTTTTAAACGTGATATTTCAAATATTCAAAATACTAGTACTGTTTACCAGAAAAATAATGATTAAGTCAAGATATACTCACTGATTAATGTTATAGAGGAACTATTGGATATCATTTTCTCGAACATTTAACCGACAAATATGGGCAAACAAAGAACTGAAAAATATGTGTGGAATTAAGAGGGTCAGGGTTTGAGGCGAACTACCCACCAATTGACTATGAATGGAGCAAGATTGATGCGCTGCTGGGTTTGGCAGTAGGAACACAAGTGAACTGATTCATTTAAATGGCATCGATGTGACCTCCAACTCATATTTAATATCAACATTTACTCTATTTATTTATTCATATTTTGGTGAGTTCCAATTCCAAAAACTTAGTCATCTGATCATATTTATATGGTACTGTATTTTGAACATGTTTCATACATGTCAAAAAAAAAATTTAAATCTAATTAATTATGCCTTAAAATTTAACAACTTTTCAACTCTACTCTTATTTAATGTCTACTACATCACATGAGAACAAAGTCAGCCTATAATAAATAAGGTAAAATTGTACATTTATATGAAAAATTTAATGATGTGCCCTAAAAATATGACCAAATAAAACATTCTCTCTCTATTCTATAAGTAGCACCAGAGGTGTATTACCTACTCAGTGAAGTTTTTCTCATTTTATCCATAATCATGAACATCTTTAATATTTTCTTCTATACTCATTCATTTTTATCATTAATTCATTATTATTATCGTATTTCTCTTTCTTACATGTGCCACCACAAATAAGGACAAGATTGAGAAAAAAAAAATTAGTAATGATATGCTGATCTTTTTTTACTAAATTTTTTAATATGTATGATTTTGTATTTTGAACTCTTTTATACTGGTTGAAGGAATTCAGAATGTAATAATAAAATGGGCTGTGTGTGACAGCATGGTTTTAACTGTTGATGTGACCTGGAAACCCCAGAATTAATAACGAAAATGATGCTGACTTTTGTGTTATTATATATTTAGACAACTTTCTCATATCATAACGCTGACAGGTTATCCACAGTTACCGTATTAGTGCAGCCCTTACTCTTCTTGAAGTATATTAGATACTACATGATTGTCGATCATTTATTTAATTTGTCTCTTAATTAAACACTTTCCGTTGATAAACCACTAACGTAAAACATTTTTAGGTGCTCCCTACTCCCTATCATTGTGCAAGAAACAAAATTAGTCTACAAGTATTAAGTAAGTTGATCCCTGTGCGCCCCACAAAAGAAGCAAAGCTTCTTTCTCATCACCTCCTCTTGAAATTGGATCTCCAACTATCAATGGCAAGCTGCGAAAGTAATTGTGCCACCTATCATAGTTAGTGTGTGCTTGTGCTTGTGCGTGCTTAAATTGTCCAATTCACACATAAATGCAATTATGTATCTGGTCCCTATTATAAAAGATAGTTAACATTTTTTCATATACAAATAAAAACATATTGAAATAATTTATTATGGATAGGTTTGTCTTTTTTACTCTTACTCATTTATTATACACACTTTCTCTCTAATACCTGCATTTATTAATATACAAAGGCAGAAATGAAAATCATGCATTTATTACTTTAATTTTTACATATTACCTATTATATTTAGGATCAAGGTGAGTGGTTAATAATATCAACAATTGATCAATCATTTCAATTTTATCCTGATTTAAGAATGATTTTTACATTCTATTTATACATATATCAATATTCTCTTTTACATCAAACTTTTAAATAGCGATAGAGTGGTGAGAGCTAAAAAAAAAATTTGGAAAAACAAACTCTATAAGAAATGGGACGGCTATGATTTTTCTACATGTCCATTTATACTATAGAAAACCTTAATCCTTATTCGTTTTTAGGTGTGTTTGGAATTGCTTTTGGGCCCCCAAAAGTGTGGCCTAGCCGTAGAAGCCACATGTTTCGACAGGCTTCTTCTTAAAAGTGCTTCTGGTTTAGATGGGTTTCTAGGGTATGAGCAAAAATTTGGGGGTTTTGACTTTTGCAGGCTGCAATGTAATGAAGGGAAGAAAAGTAGAGAAAGAGTGGATAGGAAAATTTGACTATTAAACCCCTAAAATTTTCAAATGAGATATTTTCTTTTAATCTAAAATTTCCTTTTTATCTCAAAAAATTTACCATAATAATATCTAACTATTTTCTCCCACAATAGCCTCATTTGAGCTAAAAATATAATTTTTTTCAACTTATTTTCCTTAAAATAAGGGAGAAACTAAGCCTTTAAAATCCTCAAAAAACCCCAAATTTCACTTTTTCTTTCTAAATTATAAGAATATATGCATATTATATATGTATTATTTAATAACAATAATGTCCTTTTAAGCAATTTTTCATCTAAACTTGTTTTTCAAAATAATCATCCAAACATGTTTCTAAAAGTTAGATTGAAAAAAAGTCAATTCTATCATCACAAATCCAAATATAAATCACTTCACACGAGCTGACTTTTATCTAATTTTACTTCTGAAATTACTTCCCAACCGCCAATCCAACCACACCATTTGTCAAGAGGAGGTGCCATTCAAATATTAAGTCTTCTATTTATGCGTTAATGATAGGTTGGCACTTAAAAGTAAAAATTGACTTACTTAAATAGTTACTCTGTTTTTTCCCTTGTTGATGATTGATTTGTCTGAAGCACTGTAAGAATATTAATATAAACTTTAGCCGTCAGGGCGGATTATTTGTAAAGCTGTTCTGGGCAAAGAAGACGGGGAATCCAATTTAATATGATTGTTATGACATTAATTATCCCAAAAATCGTTATCAAGGACTCTGCAGGTAAGGTATGTTTTGTTGGTTTTTAATTGATTTTTCACTTTTCATTTCCATATTAATTCTCAGCCTTCATGACAATGGCAGCGGGAGCGAGAACCCATGAAATTCTTATGAAATGAAGGCCCATGAAAACCCAAATCTTGTCTTACGAGTAACGAAACCATATTTATAATAAGTGTAAGTTTAATCCACATTAATTAATATTAACGGCCAATAAACATAATTTACTAATATCACCGTTCCTTTCTTTCCAGCCAGAGTTGGAGCACAATGTCAACATTAGCGTTACTCAAATCTTTGTTCAACCTCCACCTCACAAATCCAAACTCCTCATTCTCCAACCTTCGCAAATTTAGCGATCTTCGAGTTCCACAGAACTCAAAGTCTGAAACTTTTATTAGAGATAGACAATCCCAGTTTCTTAAATATCTGGGGATCATTGGAACTACTCGATTCGTGCATTCCATTGCCGACTCTGGAGATGCATCTGACGAATCAGCTATTTTCGTTCAGAAAATTCTAAGATTCCGAAAGGACAAACCGACGGAGGAAATCGAGCGAGCTCTCGATCTAGCTGGTTTCAACTTGAACCATGATTCTGTTTTGCAAGTTCTCAGGAGACACCGTTCTGATTGGAGGCCAGCATTTGTGTTCTTCGATTGGGCTTGTAAAGCAGGTTCTACAAGTGGGTATACTCCTAATTCTGATGTTTACAACGAGATGCTTGACATTCTTGGGAGGACGAAGCGCTTTGAGGAACTCAACCAGGTGTTCGATGAAATGTCCAAGAGAAAGGGGCTTGTAAATGAAGTGACATTTAGAACTCTGCTTTCTAGGCATGCTGCTGCACATAAGGTAGATGAAGCAATTGATATATTCTACAGGAGGAAGGAGTTGGGGATGGAGCTTGATTTGCCCGCTTTTCAGACATTTTTTATGTCTCTGTGTAGGTATAAACACGTGGAGGATGCAGAGACTCTGTTTCGCAATAAGATAAACGAGTTTCCCCCAGATATAAAGACATGGAATGTCATTCTCAATGGTTGGTGTGTTCTTGGGAATGTTTGTGAGGCAAAGAGGTTCTGGAAGGACATATTGGCATCTAGATGCAAGCCGGATCTTTTCACTTATGGCACTTTCATTAAGGCTTTAACAAAGAAGGGAAAATTAGGGACGGCCCTGAAGTTGTACAGAGGAATGTGGGATAAAGGTATGGTCAAACCAGATGTTGTGATATGCAATTGCATCATTGACGCACTTTGTTTCAAGAAGAGGATCCCCGAGGCTCTTGAAATTTTTCAAGGCATGAGCAAACGAGGGTGTCTCCCTAATGTGGTGACTTACAATTGCCTCATCAAATATATGTGTAAGATAAGACGTTTGGAAAAGGTTGAAGAATTAGTGAATGAAATGTTACAAAGAAAAGGGAGCTGTATGCCTAATGCTATAACTTACAATTACCTGCTCAAGTCGGTGAAGGGACCGGAGGAAATTCCGGGGCTGTTGGAGATGATGGAGAGGAATGGATGCACCAAGGATGATGACTTGTACAACCTGGTTTTAAGGTTGTACATGGGATGGGATTCTGAGGTTGGAGTGAGAAAAACATGGGAAGAAATGGAAAAACATGGGTGGGGACCTGATAGGAGATCGTATACAATCATGATTCATGGTCACCATGGAAAAGGGAGAACCAAGGAAGCTCTGCGTTATTTCAGGGAGATGACATCAAAGGGAATGGTGCCGGAACCTAGAACTGAGAAGCTCATAAATTCCTTGAACATTTAGATGAAGTGTTGAATAGGAAAACATAATTGATGGCCTTGTAAATTTTGGGTGGGGGGAGTGTTGAAGATATCTCCTAGCTCTAGGCATCTGCCCCCTTCAACTTGTAATCAACTTAAGATATTTGGGAGAAAGGTAGCAGTTGCTAAATTTTTGGACAAGAATGTGATTGCTTTTTAGAAACTAGAAACTAGAAATGGCAGAGAAGAATCACCAATTCACCGTGGTTAACATCAAATTATTCATAATGTCTTACGGACGGTTTCATTATGGACGACTGATTCCAAATCCAAGCACTCACATTGACAGATTCTCTCTTTAACGAGATATACGACTAATTATTTTTATTTATTACTAACGTGAGTAATCCCGATCGCTAGTCGTGGTCAGGCTCGGGTTATCCTGACTACTATTTACTAGAGACAAGCCAAGAGCAACAACGGATAAAGATAAGAATCCTTATATCGAGAGATGGATTGTTTAAGCTTGGGAGAAAGACAAATTCCCAGTTGTGCGTTTTTTTTTTTTTAACTATTATACAGCAAACATTTTTCACTAAGAATCAAATCCCAGTGCAGTAAGGCGCTAAAATAAAGTTGCGAGTAAAGTTGTCGCTCCCAGGGCAAGCTGATTATGGCAAAGCTCTCGTCGACTCATATTTTGATGCCAACGAGCTATTCTTTGTTTCTATGTATTATGTTTAATGAATCTCTGGAAAAGTATCTCGGTGAATTTCTCCATGTCAGATTGTCAGTGAATAAATTCAAGTGAAAATAATCTACAACTGCTAATGCCTTATGCCATGTTGCAGTTATCTTAGCACAAGTATCATAAGTCTAATAAATGAACTAGTCATTGCCATATACTCGGACATTTAGGAAGTACAATAAGGGCAAACATGAAAATACTTTTAAATAATGCTAAGATCTTACATAGTACGCATTGAAAATCAAACCATTTCAAGCTAAATCCACAAGATTACATACAATAATTGAAATGATTAGAGAAGTACCCTCGGCAAAATTAACAAGATCAAAGTCTCCGTTGGGAGCCCTATCCAATCTATTCGAACCACTGATAAGATTGTTTCAGGCAGTGGCTGCAGGAGTAGGGGTGTACCAGCCATGATGGATTTCCACAGCCTTCTTACATCTGGAAAGCCGTGACTTACGCCTTGCTCCGGTATTTCTGTGCAGTGTGCCCACTTTCACTGCTTTGTCGATTACTGAGAATGCCTCTCCAATCAGTTTCTCAATGGGGAGTATTTCTTCTGGTTGTGCATCAGATTTCTTCTTGAGCCCATCCAATTCTTCCAAAACCTGTAGAGTGCAGACCCAGGTTTAGAAACCATCAAACTTGTCCCATTCTAGAGAAATATCAACGTGAAATTCGGCATGACAAAAAGTAAAAAGTTGCTTGGAGGAATAATAATAGAAATGGAGATTAAGACAAGCTTCAAAAATAGCCTGTAATGATCTATACTCAGACTTTATGAGCACTATCATAATAAAAATCAATTAAATTTGCTGCAGTTTATCACTGCCCATGATTTCCAAAGCTCAATAAACTTTTCTTTTCCACAGAAGCTTTTGTTAGGTCAATCCTAAGATGGATGCTAGAAGAATTCTTAATCTTACACATGGAAACAGCAGTCCCGGAAGGCATACAGACATGCTTACACTTCTGCTTAATTGACGTTGATAAGGAAGAAGGTAACAAGAAACAGCCTACCACTCTAATATTTTAAAAGAGTATTATTTGTACATTCAAGCCAAAATGTCTCTTCCACTTGTAGGTTCATTAAGAGTGACAAATAGAGAGA
Source organism: Mimosa bimucronata (assembly GCA_037074515.1). Lineage (NCBI taxonomy): Eukaryota > Viridiplantae > Streptophyta > Magnoliopsida > Fabales > Fabaceae > Mimosa > Mimosa bimucronata. The sequence continues at coordinate 6,498,112 of CM073436.1, forward strand.
TAGGGGTCCATTACTGAATACTGATTGGCATGCTAATTTGTTGGTGAAAACGTCACAATCTTATTATAGGAACTCCAACATATATGAGCATGTACTAAAAGATTAACAGAATCAAAGAAATGCTCTTTTCCCTGAAATACATTTTAGTGGTCAAAATATATACTGATATACGGCAAATTTGATTCAAAATTTGTATATCCGAGGATCAAGAAAGTAAAACGAGAAAGAAGCTTTAATCTAATCGGACAGTAATAGGTTTCACAGCTAATTCATAGTCAGATTTACATGCAGCATCCCCATATATAAACTCTAGGCACGTATTGGCATCAATAACCAACTATCCTAAAAGCTTTAAGCTCTCAACAAAAGGCCAGAAATAGGCTATAACTTTATTAACACCTCTAATATGTTTCCTCGTGCAAAATGAGAAAGAAACTTAATGCTTGAAAGTCAGACACATCATAAACCCACAAAACCTCATCACGAAAGCCCTTAATTCTTTTGGGGAGTATCGTGGCTGATTTTTTAAAATATCTCTCACAACCAGGTTCAGTATTTAACAACTCTAACGGAATTAGAGCCTATGATCTGTCCATGATGCATTGTTCTAACGTACATAAAGCGTAAAATATTAAGATGAATGAAACGTTCCATCGAGCAAAGAGATTCCAACAGGTCACAAATGCTTTCTCCAAAGAAGAAATGGGGTTGAAGAAAACGCAAGACATAATAGGGTGTACCTTCTTCATACGGGTTCTGATTTCGGATTTCCGGGACTTGTTGTAAATCCTGCGTTTCTCGGCCTGGCGAGCTCTTTTTGCGGCCGAATCAGCTTTTCCCTTCGGAGCTGCCTCACAGACCACGGAATGCCGAATCGACCTACTTTGTGAAGTCCTCAGTGACGAAAAACCTGAAAGCCAGACACAAAACCCAGAATTCAAACTTCAAGAAATCACACTCTACACATTCTTCTGCTGAAAATACCGAAGGGATTGAACTAGCTGAGCGGATTAACAAAAAGTGCGAGAGAAAGGCAAAACCTTGGAAGAAGACATTGTGAGAAATGCTTCTGGAAAAGCTAAGAGAAGCAGAGGTAGCTGGAGAAGAAGAAGAGGTAAGGGAAAGGGTTGTCAATTTGGATGGAAGAGCAAGCCATGATGAGCATGAAACAGTTGCCATCTCTCTCTCTCTCTCTCTCTCCCCCTTATCGTGGAGCTCTGCGAGCAAGGCCATTCTTCCTTCTCTCTAGTTATCCCTTATCATCTGCGTTCAAAACCACATTTACCATACTGCCCTCGTTTTGGCTAACAAAACATAGTCGCAATTAAATATTTGTTTTGGATTTTTCACTAAAAAGCGATGAAACATACATGTAAATAGAAAAAAATAATAGATAAATTCTTTTGAATGTCGAAATCTCATGTAATCAACTTTATGAAGTCTTATATAAGATTTTGAAATTCAAAAGGTATTTATCTATATATTTTTAATGTGTAAATAATCCATCAATGTGTATATCAAAACATGACTAACTAATTAATAAATTATAAATATGATACTTCATATTACTTGCTGTCTAATACTCCATCCGTCTCAATATATAAGGTCTTTTTAACGGAATTGCGGTTTCTTAAAAATTTAGTTAAAATTAGTTAAAAACAAGAGATGTGTAAAAAATATACCATTTTCCAAAAAGTATCCTTAGTTATAAATGAGTAAGAGATATGGTAATTATGAAAAGAAGATGAAAGATAAAATGTGGGAGAAATTGATGCATGGGTAAAATGGGGGGGATGCATTTATTGCTTAAATAAAATCAAATAAAATTTTATATTTTGGGACATTAAAAAAAATAGACCTTATAACATGGGACGGGACGAGTAAACATGGTATTTGCTGTCTAATATAGATATCACTTGATGCATCGCAGGGTCTTATCGCAGGATCAATATTAAAAAAGTTTAGCCAGTTGATGCTGTCTTTTCTGGCCCAACCCATAAAAAACTAACATCTAACATCTTGAAGCCCACTACTTTTTTTCTTTTGAAATATTTATCTCATCCATCAACAATGCAACATCGTTGTTGAATTTGTGATTGCTGCTTCTAAATGCAATACTTTTCGGGATAAATAAATGTTAATTTGAAAATATGAATTGAATTAAGAAAATATATTTCAAAAAGAAATGAGGCACTAGAAGCACATTAATGGGAAAATTAATAAATTATCATCCAGACATAGCATCAAAACTATACTAAATCTGTTATGAAAATAAGAAAATGAGTGAGAAAGATGGAAAAAGACATGATAGAAAAGTGGAGAGGAAAAAGGAGAAACTTTTATTCATTTAGATGCAAAATGTGTAGTACATTTTCCTCTATTTATAGGTACCAAACTTCAACCAAAAGTTACACAAAGTAAATAGCAAGTTTAATCCTCATAAGTGTATAAGTTGTAACCTTTGAGTTATGACAATAACAACTAAAAACAATTCATTAAAAAGGTTATGAAGTGTAAGATGAGAAAGATTAAGAGTTGGGAGAAGTCATAGACATCCATATATCTAATATTTATAACAAAAACAACATAGTTATGAGTACTACAGCCAATTTATAATCCATGGATAACATAATACCAGTGCTGTATAATTTATCAAGGGTGAAAATCCACACCGTGGGAAGAGCTAATCAATGTTGTATTATTTGTTATAGTTTCATCAAAATTTAAAGAGCTTGACGTAACAAGTTCCAACCTCAACCTTTTTGTCAATTTCTCATTGGAAGCTCCATGAATTTGGAATCCAAAGTTCAATTTTTTTATCTCTGTGAAAATGGGCATGGAAGCAGAGTATTTTCAAGGGGCCCAGGATGCATTCAAAATTTCAAATCTTTCATCGTAACTCACAAGAAGAGGGGCATAAATAAAAGGAGGATTTGAAATAGCTTTCTATGGTCTCAGAAGGAAAGCTCAAACAAGGCAAGTATACGTAAATCCATGGACCATTGCAACAGAAAAACAAAAACGAACAGAGCCCAAGTACCATTATTGCATTCTCTGTTTCCAAGCTGTTGATTCCCTTGTGTTTGTATAAATGCCAAACCCAAGCTTTTGGCGTTTGGACATTAGCACCCGCCTATTATTCTTTGCCATATTATTTCAAACCCCATCTAATACATTATGCATATTACATTGCCAGAACAAAAAAAAAAAAAAGATTGTTTCTTTTTTCCCCAGAAACCCATCAAGTGTTTGTGAAAATGTCCAAAAGACTAGGCATTCAAACATAGTACCTCGCGTGCCATTCCATTTCTATGTTCAACCACAGCTGCCTCATCCTGCTCCCTCCTATGTCCTATGTCTTCTTCTATTGCCTATTTTCTCACAGGCTCGCCCCACACTATCCAAATATGGTCCTCTACTCATTGCCTTCCCAATCATGCACACATCACTCCCCCATTTCTCTACCTTAATGTTACTGTACCTTAAGATCCACTGACCCATTTCATCACCACCATCATTATCAAACTTTGCACCCCATCACAGCCCTCCACGTGGCACTGGCCCCACAGTACTGTAGCATCACGTTGCTCTCTCTCTCTCTCTCTGTGTATTATGAGTGGCGAGAGCATCAGAGCAGAAGAGGATATGTGTTTTGTTTGTTGTTTGGGAATTAACGGGTCATGGTCTTCAGTGAAAATGCTTCAAGGGAAGTGTTTACATTATTCAAACAACCATCCTTCCTTCTCCATTTCTGTGAAAGTCTCAATGATACAAGGTGATTGTAATGATTTGTTTGCCATTTTGGAGTGTGTTGTGAACTTGTGATCCCTACATATAACTGATCGTATCCCTTTGCTCTGTGATTTGATGATACCGAATTATGACACCCACAACATTTTTTTATGGTTTAGGTTGCTTGATGAAAAAAATTATAAACTGTTCCAAATTAGATCTCATATTGTACGGTTTTAATTAGCCACAAAAAAATAGAGATAATTCTCCTGCATTTGAAACAATTGTTAAATGTCAGAATAAAACTTGTTAAGACAAGTATTCTGTTTATAAGATTTAACAATGATTTTGTGTAACTTGTTCATTTCTCCAGCGTAAAGACTGATCTTCGGAAAGGAAAAAAGAAATCTGCAATTGATCATGACCCTTAAATTGCCTTGTAAGTGATTATAATATATGACACCCGGGGTTTCAACATACATGACTGGTGTATTTGGCAAAAGGAAAAGAAAGTGACCGCCTGACCGGCCCCCTTGAACTTGTGATTGATGGTATTCTGAGATACTTACAACCTGGTGATTCAGTGCATGTTTGGATTCAGAGCGTTTGGGACCAGAAGTCATTTGGATTTGGAGGAGAAGTCATTTTAAAGAATTCATACATTTTTAGATCACCTAAAAAAAAAAGTACTTCCGGTCCAAAATGACTTCCGATCAGCCAAAAGTTAAAAGTAAAAAAAAGTGGCTTTTAGTTTCTGGCGGGTTTCACGTCTTTTATTATGTATTATTTAATAAAGTGAGTAGGAAAATTAGACTATTAGACCCCTAAAATTCTCAAATAAGATATTTTCTTTTAATATAAAATTTCCTTTTTATCTCCAAAAATTCACTATAATAATTTATAACTACTTTCTCCCATAATATACTCCTTTGAGCTAAAAATATAATTTTTTAAAATTATTTTCCTGAGAATAAGGGAGAAACTAAGCTTTTAAGAAGAATATATGCATATTATATATGTATTATTTAATAACAATAATGCCCTTTTTAGTAATTTTTCATCTAAACTGGCTTTTCATCTAAAAATCAGATTGAAAAGAAAGTCACTTCTATCATCATAAATCCAAATATAAATCACTTCACACAATGTGACTTTTATCTAATCTTACTTCTAAAAAAGTCATTATAAAAAAAAGTCATTTCTCATAAGCTAATCTAAACACAATATACTATAATTATATATCATCCCCAATCCTGTGACAATGGCTCAATTATCACACACAAAAGAGGGTGTACATTTATAGCACTGAATATTTATCAGTAAACAGTTCAAATAATGAAAAAGTTTATTAGCAAGCCAATTTACATAGACTTGTATTTCATAATTAAATTTTAAATGCAAAGAATATATATGTGCAATTGCAAACACCAGGGGAATTTAATTCACATGTCTGCTTGAAGCTTGCATTTCAAAGAGAACATTGATTACAAATACCAAACCCATGATCCAACGTGTCATATGATATGCAGATTTTATCCTTCCGTGGATATGGGCGGTTGTATGTTCTTCAAACTTTTGTAGCAGTTACAGAATTATTTTTGGAGTCCCCACACAGAACAAACAAATTTGAGGGTGGAAAATGGTTGGTGCATTTATTTGGAAGTGTGAGAAAGTGAGGAGAATGGTGATGGTATAGTTTTGGATTGATGGGGGGTGGTCTGTCCAGCCTCCTGTGAAAGGTTTCAGAGGAAAAGAAAAAAAGAAAAGAAAAGAAAGAAAGGGAAAAGAAGGGGGTGACAAAGGAAACAGAGAGAGCATTAAATTTGTCCCTTGGCCAAGTAGGGTTGGTTTAGCGACTTAGGGCACAGTAAGTCCCACAGAGTCTAAAATGCTAGACTAGTCTCAGTGCCCCCACGTGAAAATGAACCAGAAGCAGAACCACCCCTTTTTTCTTCTCTCTTCTTCGTCCTTCCTCCCTCACAGGACCATCCTCTGTTTCTCTTTGTACGTACACCATGATACTCTCTTCTCTTCTCTAATTCAACTGCCCATTTATTGCTGTTTACTTGTTGGGTAAGGTCTCAATGTTCAAACTTCGAACACCCCCTCACTTCTCTCCTCTTTTATCCATCTCCTGGTTAAAAATTAGTAACCTCTCGCTTGTCTTCCCTCCTCAAAATCATATCCATCTCTGGTCACAATCCTTGAACAATGCCAAAATTTCTGTCTCTTTCTTCTTTTACTACTAGTCTTCTCTTCTTAGCTACATCTATGTTTGACATGCATGAGTATAATTTTGTCATTAATTTTTTTTAAATACCACTTTCATTCTTGATATAAAATCTACTTTTTTTGTACTAATTTATACTACAAATTTTATGTCATATTAAGGAATGGATTTAGTGATAAATTTGTGTTGGCTTAATTAATTAACTGCTTGCCTGGCAATGATATTTGTTTCTTTCATTTTCCCAAATAATATGGTAATATCTCCGAAACTAGACGATATAGATATGACTAACTCTCTGTACTTATTTTTCCATGAGTAGTAAAACTTGTCCCTACTCTAACTACTTAGGGACATATGTGAATGCGTTCAAACTTATTATCTTCGTGTCTTAAAATTGTTCTATTTGGAGGATTAGTTCAATGTTTGATGGGATCCAGAAATTTGTGATGAGATTATGGTTATTTAGTTAAAGTTCTATCCAAGGTTGTCGTGAGTTTAAATAAACTCTTGAAAGGAATGTAAAATCGGATCATAAACTCGTAGGAGTTTACCTTTATTAATAAATACATGTTTCCAGTATAAAATTAGATAAAAAATACAAAAAATAACAATAATTTGATTTAAATATATTTTAAATATAAATAATTGATATTAAATATATCAAAATTCATACTTTATCTAACTCAATAAAGAAATTTTTATGAAATTTATATGTAAATTCATTGAATATGGTCAAATAAAAATAACTAACATGAGATTTATAACAAGTTAACATGATTTTATGTAAGATAGAAACGTAAAAACGGTAAATTCGTTATGTAAACTCGTGAGTTTTTACCGAGTTTACAGCCAATAAGAATTTAAATGACTCGTGACACATTTTCGTTAGATAGATCCGTAAAAACGGTAAAAATGACAACAATGGGACAACAATGGTTCTATCTGTATGGTAAATCTTATGAACATCATATATTTCCCTATTGTGAGAACAAAATAAAAATCCAATATGATTACAAGAACACGGTTTCACGAAGTATAATAAATTAATGGCTAAAAATCTGAGTTAAATACAAATGAGAATTGTCAAGAATAATCCAAGTGATTTGAAAGTAACACAAATCGACAAAAAGGTTGTCATTATGAAAATCTAAAAAGTACAAAACTAAAATGATTACCAATTTAACGAGATCACAAGCTTTTAAGTCGTATCCAAACAAAGAGACGGTTCATATTTGTATACCATTAAAGGCGACACCAAAATCGTCGGACTAGATAACCTCTTCATCAGATCATCAACACAATCTATTGTGGAGTGGGTCCGATACAAAAAAGTTGCCAAATGATAAGCTGCACTGAAGCTACAATGAGTGGAAACTGGAAAACATGCATGCATGGAGAATCATATAATAATAAATTTATCAGCGGGTTCATAACCCCGATAAAACAGACAACACTAAAACATCACAAGCATCGACAACGATAACGTACTACATCATTAAAACTCCCTAAAATCTAGAAATACACAAAAACATCAAACCCACAACAATAGAACCTTAGATTTCAGGTCTTCACCCCCTACCATGAGTAAACTAGCTAAGGAAGACACTAATTCAAACAAGAAAACCTAGTAGCCACCACCCCACATGTAATCAAGCTCCGACGTACAAAGCGTCATGCCACCGCCCACCACAGCCTGCTCCTCCGGCTTCACCCATCCGGTCATGTCACCACCGTGAGCGGTGGCCGGAGCCAGAAAAGGAAGCTGAAGATTCTCCTGAAGTGACCTCAGGCTAGGAAACACAGGAACACCAACACTATTCTGGAACCGAGCAAATGGGTCCATAGCCGCCGGCGGCGGCGGAGGAAGGTTGAGTTCATAGCTAACATTGGGGAGGTTGTTGTTGGCGGCGGAGGCGGCAGAGAATGTGGAGAAACAGGACACGTGCTCCCTGGGAGTTGTACTACTGCAGTCGTAGGAACAGCTGTCACGGTCGTTGGCGGCGGCGGCGGCGTACGGCGATGAATCAAGCAGAGGGGGGAGGTAGATGGAAGAAGGAGAACTTGGTTCTTGGTAAAGGCTCATGCTAACAGAACTGTTCATCACTCTTGCGTTGTTCTTCTTGGGGCCGGCGGCGGCGGAGGACACGCCGGAGCCGCCGTTCACACCGGAGGTGAGGCTCTTCTGGAAAACACGCGAGATGACCCATTCATCCTGACACATAAAAACAGAAACTTTACAACTTAGAGCATTATATGATAGAAAAAGGGCTGAAGAAAGGAGCTGAAAGCTGTCAGTGCATGCTTTCAAGAAGAATTAAAGTAAAAACCCTTTGCAATAAATGGTTCTGCATGAATATATGAAACAAGCAACTGTTTGCAAAGCAAAATCAGAATCACAGGGATCTTTTTATTCCTATCAGCATTATATGGCAAAGAGAAATTTAATGGGTAATGCAGTGCTTAGTTATAATAACACTTTGTGGTTTCCATGCAGAGAAGCTTATGAACCGATGGGCATTTACTGAAGCACCTTTACAGTATATACAGTTAGCGCTGATGAGTAAAGAAATCAGCTTTGCCATGGCCCAAAAAAGTACATTTCAAAGAGGAGAACCGAGTGTTCAGAAGCATCGGGAAAAAAAGGTATCATGCATGTAAACAGCAGTAAAAAGAACCCCAATTAAGACATAGACGCCAAGGTAAAGCAAGATTCCTAAACCGTTGTACATGAGTTACTGGTCTGAAAGAAAAAGGATAAGAGAGTTTTTTTTTTTAAAAAAAAAAACCTTGGAGCTGCGTGGAAGGTAGTGATAGGCAAATTTGCCTTCAAGACGATACTCATGCATGACCCAGTTGCTCTTCTCGCCTTTAGGAGCTCTGCCTCTGTAGAAAACAAGAGTCTTCTTCATTCCCACCAGAGAGCATGTTTTTGAGCTGTAAATCTCTCTGTCTTTCCCAGTGGCCTTCCAGTATCCAGCCTCTGTAGCCCTATTAGTTCGTAGACCAGTTGGGTATTTCCTGTCTCGGAGGCTGAAAAAGTACCACTCTTTCTCACCCATCTTCGCTTTCTCTGCCAAACATTGAGGGAAAAACACGCATTTGTAAGTTGACATGAAGGTATATAGTCATATAGCTTGTATTCATCATCAACTACCTCTCACACTGTAAAAGAAAGACATAAGACTCACCAGGAAGCTCCCATGGCTCACACTTGTTGAGATCAACTTCAGCAATGGCTCTACCAGTGAAGGTACTGTCAAGAACCTTCTTCAGGAGGTAACAGGTAATGAGTTCCTCATCAGTTGGGTGGAAGCGAAACCCAGGAGGGAGATGAGTATCACCATTATCAACATGGAAGTAGCTATCCATATCTTTCACTCAGCAGAAGACAGAAGCAGTAAGAGTTGGAGAGGGAGAATATTGGCCCTAACAGCCAAATGGACTCAACCAGGAAAGAACAGAAGAAAGGGAGAAGAAAAAGTTGGTAACTTCCTAATTGCTGGGGATATGGGCTTATGGGGGGGATGGTGGGTGGTTTATAAGGGTTTTTTTTCATGATGGGGATTTGATGAATCGAGTGGCAGAGAGAAAAAAGCGAAGAAATAATTATAAGCTAGTACAAATGATATGATATGGCTATACAAAAATAAAAAGAAAAATGTGTGGGTTTTCTTCTCTCTCTCTCTAACTTTGCACTGTGCTGTCCTGTTCTGTTTATAATCTCTCTCTCTACTCTGCCACGGTCCTTATCATAAAACCACATAGCTAGAGAGAGAGAGAGAGGGCTCCCCCTGGGCTCTGCATTGAGTATGCGTGCGTGCGTAGTAAGTGTGCAGGTATTCCTCTGTCAGTGAAGAAAATGAGAGGGAGGGAACAGAAAGTAGTTTTATTTTATTCATGAGAAAGAGAGCGAAAGAGATGAAACCAATTAACAAGAGGGCAGAATTATATCATATCATATTATATTAACAATTAAACCCAAAAAAAAAACAGCAAGAGATTTTCACCTTATATATCGATAAAGCTGTTTCATATCTTCTTTGTCAGAAGAATGCAGAAATTAAATATTCAGATATACAGCAACCCAAAGCCATGTTTATTACACGCCAACTTCTTCTCCAACCCCATCCCCTCCTTCATCATTTATTTGTGCCTATTTCCTGGGTATTTGTTCCTGAGCCTTCTCATGAGTTTTCTTTCTCTTCATTTTATTTTATTTTATTGTGGGTGGAAGCCAGGAAGGGTATCTCTTAACCCAAAAAGGGGAGGATTTTGCAATTGGTTTTTGCAGGGGCAGCAACCAACCATTGCCACAAACTAATAATAAGGTTTCACCTTTTTATCACTGATCTTTGCAGTTACTTTTGCTACTTATACGGGACTGTTTTTGTGCAATTCATGTTCTGCTCCTTTATGTGAACGCATAAGACAAATAGATTCTCCTTCTCAATGCTTTCATTAATAAATGCTTCCTCAGAACCCCTTTAAAAAGAAGTCCTAACTTTATGAAAAAAAATAGAGCTTTCTTCAAATTTTAAACACAAACCACCATCACGATGCATGTATTTATATAAAAATTGAATGATTGAGGGTTTTTTGAAAAAAAGGAAACAAAAAAACGTTTTCGTGTGGCATGGTAGTTGTTGAGGAAACAGCTGAAAGATGGCCAACTGCTTATGAGGGACTCAGATTTTCACTCAGCTAGTCTAATTTAGTGTAGGTTCGTCCTGTCTTTTTCAAGAATATAGTGAGTAATTGTCCACTCAAAACAAAAAAAAAAAAATATATATATATATAGTGAGTAATTGTTTAAGCTCTGAGTCAGGTTTTTAATTTTCACTGCCAAGCCTTTCTCGTTAATTACTACTATAACGTAACACTCTGTTCTTTATATAAGTCTATTCTAATTATTTCTCACATATCAATAAATGAAAGTTATAGCATTAAATATCTCATATTTTTAAAAGTATTTCTAACTTTATCCTTATTTAAGAATAGGTGTTAAAATAATATTTTATACATTATAAATATTCTCTCTCACCTTCCCTGCTTCTAACAGGGGTAAAATAGTCATAATAGTATTAATTGATCCCAAACTATATTTATATTTATGAATAAAAAAATTTGTTATAGTTAAAATTATGATAAGAAATAGAGTGATAACTAAACAATAGTACTTTGGTTTCAGAGGCAAGGCAGGATAATGTTTATGCATTTTGCGTGTATTTCTTTATAATCTCTATGGGAGAAGTGATAACTAGAGTCTGAATGAATAAATACTGACATCTGCTGATGACTTTTTTAAACCTGAGAGTACTTGATATCATTATGAAATGTTAACATTGCGAGTTCTTATTATAATTTCTTATTAAAACAATGATGAGTTGTTCAATTATATTTTGTTTAGCCACCAGAATTACTCTTCGATTTTCCAGAAATGTCTGATATCATCGCTTGCCACTGTATTACACAAACAGTGTGTTTTCATGGCTCCAAATAAGAATGCTGGAAAGAGATGAAATGACCTTTTTTTTCTAAAGCTTGTTACTTAAATAATGACAATAAAATAGTAAACCTTGTGTCTTTGTGTGTATTGTTTTCATATGACAAAAAAAAAATAGCTTTTTTTCTTGTAATTACAAAGGGCAAATGATTATCCACAAGTGTCGTGTTCGTCCTTTCAATACCTCAGTATATTGCTATCATCCTATGGGTGGTCCCCCTCGGCCCTCACTTCGGATATCTGTTCATGATGAGCTTAAAAATTATTATAGAAAGCGTGTTGAAAATACATAGAAAAAATAGGCGACAATTATATGTGTCTGTGTGTATGGAGTATTTTCCCCCCTTTTTGCCAACTTGTGTGAATGACTGAATGTAGATATGTATATATGCTCCCCGTGTTTCTCTAAAATTTACAAATTAGGATTAATAGTTAATAATTGTATTTAATCTGGGCCAAAATACCTTGAAAGATGTAGCATTCATAAGTTGTTAACATTATATTTTATTTTGAATCTCATATTTTGTATAATAAATATTGATATCTGTATTTTTTATACAACTTCTGTTTTGAAATGTGCATATTCTTGTATGCGTTAACATGTGTGTTTTTTAAAGTTGATATAGTTTTGAAGAATAAAGAGATCCACAAACTGGTCCGCTGCATAAATCATACAGTGCTATCACCCTCAATTAATTATCAGTTTTTAAAATAAATAATCAATCAAGATTTGTAACCCAACAACTTTATCCAGTGCTATCTTAGGTCTTTTTTCTGTCTGACAAGTTCCATATTACTTTATATACTCCATTCTCCATCTTATACCTTTTTTTCTTGGTCTCCTCAATGGCTCCCCCCCCCAAAACGACCCAAAAAAAAAATTACATAGACTCCATCTTCTCCTTCATGCACTATTGCTAGTCCACTGGTAGTTTGATAGAACTTCATGCATAATTTATAACAAGGGTGTTTCAAGCAAGAACGAAGGAAAAGGGTTGCATTGGATTTTCGCAGCTAACATAAAAACTGTGCTAACATGGGCAATCAAACTGGAAAAAAAAAAGGGCTGACTAATAGTACCATAGTGTAAAATGGGTTAATATAATCATATATATTATGGTGATTAAAGTACGGACGCTGAGTGGGGGGAAACTGAGAGAATAGAAAGAAAAGAGTTGACCTGACAGACTTCTCATGTGGCAACAAATCCATCCATCATCTCAATTCTCAAAATTAATGTACGGCTTGTTTTGCGTATAGCTCTGGTTTTCTAACCACTCGCATTCTCCCCTTAACGAATCCCTCCTCATTTTCTTACTCTGGTGCACTCACTCTGTACCTCACTCTGTTTATGCAATCTAATCAAACTCATTTATATCTTCGTCTTATCACAGAACATAATTAATAATTAACTGAAGCTCCATTCACATGTGGCCCCTGGTAACTTTAAAATAACTCCTTGCGTGTCTTTGCTGTGGGTGGCACAAGTTGAAATGATCTGCTTTATGACAAGCAGAAGCCAAAAACAGCTAAAAAGTTGGATATAGAAGGCATAATGTTTGAAGGGAGTGGAGGGATAAACAAACACGTGCTTGATCCCTATAACGTTTGGTTTATAATGTCTATTTGTTTTACTCTGTACGAATTGAGGGTCCATGAATTGAATGGATTCTTTATCTATCTAGTCACTGTACTCACAAATGTTCATTTGCATAATTTTAGTCTAAACTCTAAGGATCTCTGTGTTTGCCATTGGTGGTCCACCCCCTCCCCTGACTCCCACCTGTTACGTTTAGAAAATGATGTCTATACTTTATATGCTCCCTCCCCGCTAATTTAAATATAATAATTGTATTATACTCTATCCGGTTTATATGTCACATAAAATTAGATTATATGTTAGTTTATAAGTGGAGTAAATTAGTTTTGAGGAAAAAATATTTTTTTGGGACTAAAACTACTTTTTTTACTGAAAAAAAAGTCAAAAAAATCAAAGTGGTCTTATAATTAGGGTCGGAGGGAGTATGTTAATTTATAAGTAGAGTAAGTCAATAATAAAAAAATTGCAAATAATATTTTAAAATGATGTACTTTACATATCAAACTCTAAAAAAAAAAAACCCAACCTAATTTTACATTCATGAATGGACCGAATATTAATTACTACGTTTGTTTTCTAGTTATAGGTTGTTTTGATTTTCTTTGATTAGGTTGTTGTCTAAAATTTATCATTTATTAATGTATTATATTCATAAAAAAAATTAATGAGGGCATATTTAGCATTTTGTGTGTGTATTATGCCAGTATTCGTATGTTTATATATGCCCTCCACATGTTTATTATTTTAACTAATTTATTTAGTTTCTAAAGATAAGTGAACTGGGTGATCATAACCTTAAATATAAGGATGGGAGAAGTATGCCCTTCGATCCTATTTATAAGAACCCGGTCGTCAAAACACGCTTCTTAAGAAAACATATAAAAATAATTAAATATGTCTGGAATATACATCTTTTTCTAATACTACCCTTATTTATGATGGGTATATCAATAGAGAGAAATATATGAGCATTAATAAATATGAAAGAGAATTAGGGATAAAATAGGAAAAAATGTATTAAATAATGAGATAATGCAAGGTAAACTTTTATATTTTGAATCAAATTAATTTAAATTTCTAGCTCTTATAATAAAAACAACGTATGGAGTATTTAATATGATGTTGTTTGGAAGGGGGGATATATTAATTATGAAAAGGAGTAGTATTTAACTATTTATGCCATGAAGTCTGGATTCTAAAGAATCACGGAATCATCGTGGAAAGGGTAATGATATGATAATACTCTTATTACGGATGAGTTATGATTGGTGAGGAGGGAGGTTGACTTAGATTGGTTCGTACGTAGTGGCAAATCCATCAGCTTAAATCAAATGTTTACTCATCTGGTCCTATTTATAGGGCAGAGAGAGAAGGTTTTATTTGGTCCTATATATAAGTCATCTAATTAAATATTGAGTATGAATGTACAAGTTTACCCTTCATTTATTATGTGTTGACTTTATTTTCATGTGGTATAGTGGGTATTTAATATGGGTAAAGTTGTAAATTTATTGGATTTTAGTGGAAAGTTAATGAGTTTTAAGGTTTTTCTTGGTCTGTGTGAAATATGCTGGAAGTGACTTATAAATAAGATCAGATAAGTAAGTAATACATATCTAACTATCTAATACCCCCATCATCAACAAAACTTAACGCCTTGATTAATGAAATACTTTGAATAGCAGGATTTATGGTGTGCTTTAGATATAAAAGGTGAAAACTTGCATTGGGTTTTGGAATGAAGTAAGGGAAAACTTGCATTATAAAAAGGCGTCAAATCTGTCGGATCTGAACAGTGAAGAGAGGGTAGCGTGATAAAGAGGTTGTGACCCGATTGATTCACACCAACTTGACACATCACTGCCCACTTTGATATTCCCGATCTCACTCCACCAACCCGACCCGACCCGAATCATCACACTCTATTCATGGCAGATTTGACTTGGATTAATGTGTGAATTTGAGAGGCGCTTAATTAGAGTAAGACAACACATTAAACTTCATATCGATTGATTGATTAAGCTGTTTAAACCATCCGGAATTCCATCCCACAGCTTTACTGCCTTCTGCTCTGAAGTCTGAACAATCCAAAGGAATCTCCCACTTTATCATTACTAATATTTCATAATTAATTAATGGAGTTTATTATGATAAGTAATCATGAAGCAGTTAATGAAAGAAAAGCAAAAGGGCGCGTGGATCGAGAAAGAGAGTTGAGGTGACGCGCATGACGACAAGGTGAGGTCACTATCCGCCGCCCTCCGTCTACGGCGCGTTGGGGTTCGAGTCTGAAGGACAGGCATCTACTATAAATTAATTAACCAATAATTGTGGTGGGGAGTCTCCGACACGTGTACCGTTTCGGTCCGTTGGTTATTCAATGGCCTTTGTTGGCCTCAGGACATACTGCGCCGTCCGATTCATTTAATTGTGTCACTCCCACTTGTACTCCTTCCTTATTAATCAAACCTGCATCCTGTTGCTGTCGCTTCGTTAATGCTCTGTTTGTTTCCTTGTACTCCCCCTTTTATTGAGTTTAGTTTTGACCCCTAACACCCCCCCTATTATTTTCCCACTCATTTCATTTTATGTGTGTCCCTATCTAACATTTTGGGTGTATTTGGATGGATTTATTTATGAAAAAGTGATTTGTATATAAGTCAGATTAAAATTAAATCAGACTGTGTAATGACTTTTATGTTTGGATGAGTTGTGTGAAAAGTGATTTATTTTTCATAAGACAAATTGTGTATGTTTGAATAAGTTGTGATTAGATGTGAAAAATAAGTCAGAATTTGTAGGCCCCACATTATAAGTGACTTATAAGTCAGAAATAAGCTGTTTTAAACAGCTTATGCTTATTTTGACTTATAAGTTATAAGTTACTTATAAGTCAGATTGATAATAAGCCGAGACAAACATGTAAGCTACCAACTTTGGCTATGTTTGATTTGGCTTTTTTAGTGCCAAAAGTACTTCTGAGCTGGAGAAGTGAAAATTCTGCTCTTTTTTTTTTGTTTGGATTCGTCTGATAAGAGAAGGACTTTTGAGTTAAAAGGACTTCTAAATAGTCAAAAGCCAGAAGTAAATTTTTTTGGCTTCTAGTTTCTGATGGGCCCCACGCCTTTTGTTATGTGTTATTTAATAAAGTGGGTATGAAAATTACTATTAGACCCCTGAAATTCTTAAATAAGATATTTTATTTTAATCTAAAATTTCCTTTTTATCTCCAAAAAAATTATCATAATAATCTTTAACTATTTTCTCCCACAATATCCTCCTTTGAGCTAATAATATTATTTTTTTCAAATTATTTTACTTAAACTAAGGGATAAACTAAGCATTTAATAAGAATATATTTATACATATATTATATATTATATGTGTATTATTTAATAATAGTAATGTCCTTTTTGGTAATTTTTTATCTAAACTTGCTTTTCAAAATAATCATCCAAACATGTTTTAAAAGTCAAATTGAAAAAAAAGTCACTTCTATCATCACAAATCCAAACATAAATCACTTCACACAATCTGACTTTTATCTAATCTTACTTCTAAAAAAGTTCTTCTGAAAAAAAACTAATATAAACACACCCAAAATAAGTTTTTTTTTGTCCTAAAATAAGCACTTATTTCTTAAAAATAAATCAAGCCAAACACACCATTGTTAATACCTGTATGAAACCACATCCCATTCATTGTTAATACATGACCCAACACGTTTTATATAATCTCCTTTTAAATGCCTAGTGTTCGTATGGTGTATGCCCCTTCTTCATTACACCCCTTTATTCAGTTCAAAAAATTACACCCCTTTATCTATCTTCGTATCACACTTCTAAGTTCTAATCCTCCATCGCATCAATTAGATAGTTGGGCTTCAGGTTGTTTTCTACCGTCCCGTTTCACATCATTACGTTAATAAATGTCTTCGTTATAATTTTTCTATATCTCCAGTGTTTATACTTTCTACGCCATTTCGTTCCCTGTCACACAGAAAGCTTTGGGGAAACAAGGTTGCCTTGTATGTTTTTAGTTTTATCATATCCTATAGGGATTGGAATAGGAATACAGGATGCCACATTTACACTCTGAGGAAAAGTTGGGACCAAAATAGGGGGAGGGAAAAGAGAGAGAGAAAAATGTTAGCACTCATCTTGTTTTATTGAGAGAGAAAACTATAAAAAAAAAAGAGTACATTTTTTGTAATTAAAATACCTTCACTTCGTATTAAAACAATTATATTAAAAATTAAATTATATTTTACCATGACAAGAATTTTATTTTTTAAGATAAAGATAATCTAAACTTAAATTAACTACCAACATTATCAAACATGTAAAATATTATTTTTAAATATGTAAAATAAAAAATGAAAAAATTTTAAAATTAAATATTTTAAATAAATAAATTATAATTAACTAACATTATTACTAATGAGTTATTAGTTCTTTGTCTGGCAAAAAAAAAAATATTAGTTTTTTGGTGGTATAATAAAATAAAATGTAGGTGCAACTGTGTGAGAAAAAAGTGACGCATTGTATGTACACTATACAGTTTTAAAACACGGGAGAAAATGTGGGGCCGCAGCGCATGTGTTGTGTGGCAACAATTTTCCTATACCAATTCTCAACACTTTTGAGTTTTGAGAAAAAATTTGGGAGAAAAATGTGCGGGAACCCACCCTATTTTCCTTCTTATTTTTCCTTCCTTTCCGATTTTTTCTCAATCCAAATAAAAGGAAAATATTCCTCATTCCCCATTTTACACCTCACTTTTCTTTCTTCCCCCAGCTTCCTTCACACCCTTACTTTTCTTTTCTTTGAAGGACATTGATATGCTGCGTATGTTTCCCCTTTAGAGCCGGGAATTCGGCTGAGCCCGTTTAGGCCCTAGCCCGATGAGAGCCAGACTTTGATTTTAGACCAAAAAAAGGGGATCGGGCTTAAAAGGGCCGGCCCATCGGGCAGCGGGCTTAGACGTGCTAACCCGCGGGCCAGCCCGTTTAAACTCGTTTATTGCCCCTCCCTTTTTTAAAACATTTTTTTTATTTTTATTTGCTCAAAGAGTTAAATGGGTATGTTATTTTTGTATATATGCATATAGACGATAATAATTTAAATACTTATTATGTTATATTCAAGTCCCGTATGTCTCACTTTTATACTTTAATTCCTTATTACTAAGAATATTCTATGTAATTGTGGTATGACTTCTAGTTTTAGACTTAGTACATAATTTATGAGTTGTTAAGTTGTTATATAGCAATGCACTAATACCTAATAAGTTTGTATTTAAATATAATTTGGATCATATATATTTATATTTTTTATTATAGGTCCATTATTTTAAGAACAATTGCAATCTAATTATGTCACTTTTGTCGTGTCACAACTTTTTTGAGCCAGAAGATTCCCATCCTAAAACAACCGGAATCGGAACGAAAGAAAAATATCAACTCTGGGAAAAGGCATGGAGGCGGCTGTAATTTTATACATATTTTTTTCATTAAATTGAAAGTTGTATCAAAGTATAAATTTTTTCTCATTTGCTCCTATTAATTAAATGGCTAATCTCTCTGAAGCAATTTCATTTCTTCTGGTTCTATTTTTTGATAAATTTCATTATTTTTAGTGTACATGCAGGTTGTTTCTCGTTTGAAAAAGAGATGAGGGTAAGAATATAAATTAATGAATAAGACCAAACAAAAAATAAAAGTCTTGTATTTTGAGTGAAGCAAACTTAGTACTCCCTGTGTTTTTAAATATAAGACTTACTTACTTAATTTGATCAGATCGAGGAAGTTAACCGTTAGTTAAAATCGTATGATATTGCCAAAACTTATTAATCATTTACCTTTATTCTTATTCTCCTTTTTTTACTTCTGTATCATTTGGGAGTATTAATGGGGATAATTTTGGGGAATAATTAACAAAAATTAGAAAATAACCTCATCTTTATAAACAAGTTTAACTTATCAAATAAGTCCAGTATTCAGAAACAGAGGGAGGGAGGGAGTAAGAATACAAAGACGTGTGAAGGAACCGATTCTTAATCTCGCTCCAGCCTTCAAACAAGAATCGCGCACATGGGTTGATGGCCCGAATCAGTTCGAGTTGAATTGAGAAGGGCCTTCAATTGCTCTCTGATGGACCAAATTGATTAACATTATTCTCAAAACCTTTCTAAACTATTTTTGTCCTTTTTTTCAAAAAAAAAAAGATAATAGTTTATATATGTGTGTGTATATTTTCTACAAAATGAGATAGTGGTTTATATATATTGTATAAGATCATTTTAATTACCCAAACACATATGAAGCGTAAACTCAGTTTGATCATTATGAAAAACCAGAATCACTGACTGTATAAAAGATTATAACATCACTAATTCTATCAATAAAAAATGAGTTTCTATTTTAAGAGCATTCACAATTGAATTTATTTCATGATCA
Organism: Mimosa bimucronata; assembly: GCA_037074515.1. Taxonomy (NCBI): domain Eukaryota; kingdom Viridiplantae; phylum Streptophyta; class Magnoliopsida; order Fabales; family Fabaceae; genus Mimosa; species Mimosa bimucronata. The sequence goes on from CM073436.1 coordinate 6,517,634, forward strand.
CACGACACAATCAAAACTTATCAACTCCACTTTAATGTGTATCGTATCGCTATTAGAATAACATATTGTAGTTTGGATGATCAATAGAGATTGGATGTTCAATGGTATAGATCAATCTGCAGCAGCCATTTTCAACAATTATTTTATAAAGGATCCAACCCCAACGCAATTTCATACCATAGCGAACACGTCATGCTTTAGCATCAAAATTCGATCCATTTTTTATCCTGGATGTGAAACTCTTTTTGAAAACTCCATTATGATCCCACATCATACTGTCACAAGCACATATCCGGTATTCATGTGAAATGATCAATCGAAGTTAAATTCACAAGAAAAAAAAATAGCAGCGTTAAATTTTATGATGTAAGCTATTTATATTTTAAATAAAAAATAGTCATTTAATTTTTTTTTGGACTGAAACATCATTTTAAAAATCTGACAATGAATCGCTTTAAAATTTTTAATTTAAAGATGTAGTTTATGATTCTTTCAGTTATTAATAGTCGCTAGACATGATTAATAGATTAATCATTAATTGTCGCTGCCTCTCTGGTGTACTGTATTTTGCAAATGAACCAAGCTTGTACTTGACTAGCACAAATCATTTTTTTTATATAAAAGTCACACGCATATATATATATATACACACACACACATGTTCGTGTATTACTTTCTCTAGAATTAATTACAAGATTAAGTTTTTTTTTTTGAGAAATTAAGGATGGAAAATTAATTACTCTAAAATATCAATATTTATCTCTTTTTTAAAAACTAATTTACATATAAATTATTGTATAATCTAATTACATATGACATATTTTAAATTAAATGGTTTATTTGACTTCCTTAATTTTCACAAAAAAGTCAATTTAATCTTATATGTAAAACCGAATAGTTACTTTTTTAGGGCTCTTTTAACTCGTCCAATGTTCGATGCATTTTCTAAATCATATTATTAAGATTTATTGTAATCGACTATTCAAAATAGAAATTTTATGATTATAATGCTTTTTTAATGGGACTTTATTTAAAAGAAAGAAAAGATTCAAACTCAATTCAACTTTTTTTTTCTTGCAAATAATTCAACTAATTTTTAGTATAGCTAGTTTATTGATACATTATGCACCTCTAAGTAGATATACACAAATATGATATATCATATCACTCGGTTCATTATTTTGAGTTCAACTATCACAAATTTTTTGTTTCTAAATATAAGTCTAGTTTCAGATCAATTAATGCTACTGTAACTATTTTTTTTCTATGTTGGAAATAGGGAAGATGAGAGAGAATGTTTATAATACATAAAATATTATTTTAATACATATTCTTAAATAAGGGTGAAATGAAATTTTTTGTTAAAATATAACATATCTAATGTTATAACTTCCACTCTTTGATATGTGAAAAGTAGTTAGGGTAGACCTATAATAAAAACAAAGTGATAAGTAACAACAAATACTTTTTTTTTCCAACTACAATAAGTCAAATTCACAGCAATACACAAAGGACAGTATGCATTCTTTTTTCCTTTTATGTTTCCTTTCCTTTTCTTTTCTTTTTTTTTTTTTTTTTTGTAAAAGGCTAAATGAGATTAATAATAATAAAAATTATAAGTGCATCATAAAGATGAAGTCAAAGGCAACAAAGAAGATGGAGGAAAAAAGACATTAGAAGGATTAACTACTACTCCCTCCGGTCCTAAATATAAGATCTTTTTGACTTTTTTGGGGAGATTAAGGAAGCAAATTAGACCCCTAAATCTTAATATATGTGACATGTAATTAGATTATATGATAGTTTATAAGTAAAATAACTTAGTCTTGAGGAAAAAAGATAACTATAGACAATTTAATGTGATTAATTTTGCATCCATAATTTTTCCAAAAAAATCAAAATGATCTTATAATTAAGAATGGAGGGAGCCCTACATTTAAGCTGGTAAAAAGGAATAAAAAAGCTATTATAATCTTTTATATCTTTCTTAACAGAAAGTACTTTAATTTAACTGTTTCAAAAATTGAATTGACATTAATTCGAGGCAGAATAAAAAACTGACACTATTTTTGCTGGATACATCTGCTGATTCAAAAGAAAACGCATCAAGTTTATTCACTAAAAATATATCTATATATATATTTATAAACTTAATATTATGTGTGCGTGCGTGCGAGAGAAACTTAATTAAAACCATTTGAAACAGTAATATTTAAATTTAAGTTGTAAAATTTAACAGATCTTTAGTCAGTGTATAGTACATTTTGTGATTTGAAAAGGCTGTGCACTTGAGCAGTGTCGTAAAATACTAAGTATGTGTTTGCATCTTACTTTTTCATCCCAAAGCACAACGTGAAAAGTGAAATTTAAAAAAAAAAACATGTTTGATTTGACTTATTTTCAGAATGATTTTTGGTCCAAAATGACTTCTGCAACGTGAAAAGTCAGAAGTAAAAAAAAGTGACCTTTGGCTTCTGACTTCTGACTTCTGGTGGGTCCAACGCCTTTTGTTATGTATTATTTAATAAAGTGGGTAGGAAAATTATACTGTTAGACCCCTAAAATTCTCAAATAAGATAATTTCTTTTAATCTAAAATTTTCTTTTTATCTCCAAAAATTTACCATAAAAATTTTAACTACTTTCTCCCACAATATACTTCTTTGAGCTAAAAATATTATTTTTTAAAATTATTTTCCTGAAAATAAGGGAGAAACTAAGCCTTTTATAAGAATATATGTAGTATATTATATATGTATTATTTAATAACAATAATGCTCTTTTTAGTAATTTTTCATCTAAAAGTACTTAATAATATAATCATCCAAACATGTTTCTAAAAGTCAGATTAAAAAAAAGCCACTTCTATCATCACAATCCAAACATAAATCACTTCACACAATTTCACTTTTATCCAAAAATCACTTGTAAAAAAATCATTTTGAAAAAAAGTCACTTCTCCAACGGCAATCCAAGCACACCCTAAAATAGTCGTCACCGTTAAATGCCGGAGTTCTGAGAAATGGTTGTATATTTTCCTTGTTTTTAAACAAGTACTGAATAACATTAGCTTATAAGATCATTACAAACAACTATATAATAGGGAGAAGTGTGTTCCAAACAAAAGAATTATTCTCGTGATGCAATTGTCCCTGTACAAAAGGCTGATGGAGTCTAAAAGCAGAAGTTTCTAGTCATATCATAAGTCATCTTATCTAATATCTACATGATCAACTTGTGTGCTTTTCTCTTTAGAAACATAAATACTAATAGATACTTGTTATTATTTTGCAAATCAAAGTCTACCATCCTCTATCATATCCCGGAATGGGTGTTGTTAACACCACTTCTCATCAGCATATTTATTACCTGAACATAATTACTATAAACCTCAACTTCTTTGAATTCCTGGTCCAGCATACTCTCTCCGATCCTTATTATAAGAGCCCCAACAAACAAATTGAGCTTATTAATAAAATTGTCAAAATTTAGTTAAAAATCATAAATTTATCTTAAATATAACTTTTTTTATCCAATAGTACTCTTATTTATGTTTTGCCATCTTCTCGTTTAAACCACTATTTCCCTCTCTCTTCTAGTAAATATAAGCATCACTCATCATTTATTTTGTAAAATCCTACCTAGTAATCCATAATTAACTTCTAAATCTAATAACCAATGTAACATCTAAACTTTTATTACTATACTAGAGCATTTTAATTGATTTATAACCACTTTTGCAAATGTTAAAGGCCCAAAAATACAAAAAATTTAAAACATTTTCTTTTCAAACATTATTCCAACTTCACTTTTGTTGAAATGGGCTTTTCAGACAAATTAGAATAATTGAAATCCTTCAGAATTTAAGTGGTTCATAGAACAATTAAATTACTTAAATTCTCTTATGGTTCTACTCCCTTACTTATAGTGCTTGGGGAGCAAAAACCCATTTATATTTATAATATCTACTTATAGGTTCTTATCATTCCTACACCTGAAACACCAAAGTTACCTTAACTAATTACCTCTTATCTGAATACACAAGCTATACTAATCATTAGTGATATGTATATATAGTTATTTATTATTTACTTTACAAGTTACCAGCTTGTTCTACTTACTTAAATCTATATCACATACAGGTAACTAGGTTCTTAAAATATCTACCTACGGTGGTACAGAACATAGCAGGCACACTACAAAAAAAACGGGGTTTACTAGCGGTTCATTTAGTAGCGGAAAACTAAAACCGCGACTAAATATGCCTGTTTGACCAATATAAAAGATAGTGGCGTATTTTAGTGGCGGTTTATCCCACAAAATCGCCGCTAAAGTGACGCAATTTGGCGATAAACTTAGTGGCGTCCATTAGTGGAGGTTTAGGCAGCGGTTTTCCAAAATAACCGCTACTACTAGTAGCGGTCTGCTACTAAATAACCGCTGCTATTACTAGCGGTTCTTGAAAACCGCTACTAAATGCGTAATTAGTAGCAATTAATGGCGGTTCTCTTAACCGCTACTGATTCCCGCCTGCAACAACTATAAATACCTACACCTCTCCTCATTTCATTTAACCTCATAAAACCTGCCTTCTCAATTCTTCTCCTCTGATGCTCTTAATTTTTCCATCAATCTCATAAATTTATCTCTTATATTTTTTATTCTAATTATTTCATTCAACTTTCAATCATATATATACTAACTGTTTTTTGTTTTCGTTTTCATGTGTATATACTTAGTATCTTCATTTGAATATTGTAAAATTAAATTGATTAGTTACAATCACCTTTTTCATACTATTAATTATTTATTTGACATATCATTTTGGATATATCAATTGAGAAAATGTGATAAAATTTTTTATGATTATTTAATGTTAAATTTTTTTCAAATGTTTTATACAATTAAACATTATTGCAAATAGTAAAATTGGGTCTAATCAAAATTTTTTTTTATATTTTTGAGCATATAGTAGCGGTTCACAAACAGCTACTAATTTTTCCATTAGTAGCGGTTCATAACCGCTACTAATCTAATTAATGGCGGTTTTGACCGTATTACTAGCGATTCTTGAAAACCGCTACTAAATGTTAGTCACGGGTGATTTACTAGCAGTTTGTAAAACCGCTGGTAACCACTTAGTAGCGGTTAAAACTGCTACTAATCAACAGTTTTAACCGTTACTAAATGCCGCTTTTTTTGTAGTGGCATTCCTACTTCTTCATACTACCTTACTTCTCAAAAGCTTGCTCCTCCCCCTAACTTCTCTGAAACAGCAATTTAACGCAGTTTATTTCATTAACTGTCATTCTCATGCATGCATTGTCATGTATACATTTTATAAACCTTTACAAATAGTACACTTACACATACTTCCTACGCTACATGCTCTACAAACCACTGATAACAATATATTTGTTAACTAGTGGAGGCTTTACCTGTAGGGTTTCTCTTTCATAACAATTAAGTTATGATAACTAATCTCGCTAGGGGTTGCACTCACCTAACGTTGGAGTACTCCATAAACTGGGAAGTAAAACTTCCATGCAGGAATTAACAAAGTTTATCACCTTCATGCATGATATAAACTTACAACAGATATTACAAAATTATACATGCAATTAATTGTTATTGAAATAAACTACTACCTGTACTGCAACTTCAAACCTTAACTGACTCCTTCCTTTCCCGATGACCTAAGGATCCAACACCACTATCTTTCCTATAGGTATTCATAATACATAAATAATATATTAATATATATGCTTATTCATAGTAATTCAGCGTCTCTCATGTTCCTATAGTGCTACTTATATTTCTATCCCTTTCATTTCTAATACATGTTTTAAATCAATTTTCCTAAACTTAAATTATCAAATTTACAATCATTTACACACACAAACAAACACTCATATACATATACATATATATATATCCTTAACTTCTACTTATTACAAAATCTCAATATAAAATCATTGCTTACTACTACATCCATAATTTAAAACATGTAAATTTATATATTGACATATTAAATCACTTCAAGAACATTTATCTAACACTTGAATCTCACAAGAGAGATTTTCTCAAAAAACAGATTCCAATCACATTTAAGCCATAAACTTTAATGATCAAAATACACCAACAACTCTTCGTTAAAAATATAAATAATAGCATATAGCAAGGCAAAACCAGATTTATACTTTGAATTTATTAACTTCATCAACAACCTTAATCTTAAACACATTCAAAATCATTGATCTTCACATATTTATATCAATCCTCTGCTCACTGAGAAACTGAATATGGGAATCAATATTTACAATCTCACGCTCTCTTATCTTTAAAGCTTTCTGGATCATCAAAACTTAAAACCAAGACAACTACAGAATCTACAGGTCAACACAAATAAAGGAATTGATTACACTAGATAGTGGAAACGCATACTAGACAAACAAGAATAGATAACCCATCGTATGATCCTACATTTACAACTGTGCATAAACTTATCAAATCATTAAGCCAAATTATACAAATAGCTGGATGCTATTTGTGTTGAAATTGTAAATTATTTATGTGATAAACAAAAACAAAATAGAGCAAGAAAGAATTCATCAAAATTTCACTCATTATATGTGATTGCTCCCATTCTAAATTCACCATACAGCAACTCAAAGCATCCTATCAAAATATATATATACTACGCATATTTAAATCATACTATCAGAAATTATGCAAACAATTAAATTGTCATTTCAATCATCAATTATAAAACTAACCTAATCAAATATTAAAATCCCAAAATCTTCTACTTTATTTTCTTTGCCACACCTACAACCAATCCAAGCTTAGAGTTTTGTCCTAATCTTTAACCAACATAAACATTTGGAAACATTGACTTGGAACTTCAATCAATAAATTACAAATCAAATTTCTCCTATCCAATTGAATCGTACCTCAATTCAAAATTTCCGAAACAATATTTTTAAAGAAACTCAATTCTTAGTAACATATGTGATTCATCAATTTCCTCTTCAATCATAACACTAATTCAACTTCACATTCAATTAAATCTCATTCTTATTTAATTAATATCACAAATTTCTCTTTTCCCTGCCAATAAACCAGCGGCCAATAACATCATCAAGAGCAGAAAATCACTACTACACTCATTCTTACTAACATTATATCAGGACCAAAGCAAAACAAAGGTAATCAAATATATAGGGAACATTTAAAAGGTTCCAACACAGAGTAGACATTTGACTTAGGCCAAACAACAATTAAGATTCTAGAACTTAAAAGCTTAAAACATACGTCAATAATAATTTCCTACTCCTTTATTCAATTAAATGTCACAACATTTTTTTCCTCTTCCCCTGAGCAAACCTGTCGACTAGAGCAAGCAAGGGGGAAGAAAATTAAACAACTAACACCTACTTTAATCATACATAGAGCAGGGGAAAAAATCAACAATTAGACATCACAAAACATGCTCCTTAATAACCCAGAAATCAGCGACACAGAGGGAGCAGAGTTCGAATGAAACAGGGGAAAGAAAACAAAAATCCCAACCTCAACCAATCAAACATATAATACTATTTATTTGATCACATACTACTCCTAATCATGTTTATTAAGGAGTTTCGTTCAATTCTTGCCCTAAATCACAAGAACAGAGTCGAATGAATAGTGCCAAGAATGGATTTCTTGGAGTAATCAGACCAAATTCGACTTCCCTCCCAAAATCAACACTCAAATCATCAAGGGCAAAACCCAAGCATCATTTTTATGAATTTGAAAGTTTCAGAAACCTCACAACAATTCAATATTATTCTCCCCCAATCTCACTCAAAATCGGCCAAAAAGAGAGGGAAATGAAGAGAAAGAGCTTACCCAATGTTGACCTGAACTTCTTAAATGTTTTCTACCTTGTTTCGTCACCGTCGCTTGGAGCTGGAATCTCCGCTGGAATGTCGAAGAAACAGAGAGAGGAGAGTCGGTTTGAGGGAGAAAAAAAACAGAGGGAGGGTAGAAGGGAAGGAACACGTGGGAGTATATATGTTGAAAGAGAGAGATCGATATTTTTAATGGATGTTTTACCATTTTGCCCTTCCTTTTATAATTGGAGATATTTTCAACTAGGGGCATATATTGTCTTTTTCATTTCTCCTTTCCTATTTTGCCCATCAATGGTAATTTTATTTACCATTATCATTTTCATATTAATCTGAATTTACTCCAAAATAATTTCCCTATATATACTTTAATTTTCAAATTTATTTATAAGACTTTCTAAATAGTAAACAATACCCCATGATTCTAAATATTTCCTTATTAATTCTTTTTGAAAATTTGGGGTGTTACAACCAATCACCATAAAAAAAATTACACTAACTATGATAGGAAAAATGTTTTTCATACAATTCAAACAATTATATCATAGTTAGAAAAAGAATATCTATCATGGGCAGAACCACGGAGAAACGGAACTCGATAGGGATTTCAACCCACACCTAGCACCAGAACGGGGGTAATACTCGATGGGGCTACCCATACCCAGCACACCGAAAGGTAACACTCGATGGGGCTACCCATACCTAGTACCACAACGGAGGTAATCCTCGATAGTGGCTACCTATATCCAGCACACCGAAAGATAGTACTTGATGGGGGCTACTTATATCCAGTACCACAGCGGAGGTAATGCTCGATGGGGGCTACCCATACCCAGCACATCGAAAGGTAGTACTCGATGGGAGCTAACTATACCCAGTACCACGGCGGAGGTAACGCTTGATGGGGGCTATCCATACCAGCACACCAAAAGGTAATACTCGATGGGGGCTACCCATACCCAGTACCATAACAGTATCAATTTCATCAAAATTAGGCACATAACCTTTCCCATTTTTCCAAAAACTCATGCAAACAGATTTTCAAGATCATATTTATACTATTTTCAAATTCGTGATGCAATACACATATATACCCATATATCAAGTTCATCAACATAGACAACTGGGATGATACATACATTATAATAAATCACTTTGATATTATTATATTAAAATATATGTGATATCAGAGTACCCAATAGACTGTTTTAGTATAAAAGTAATATTTGAAATCTATTTCTTATGATAAGCATATATATACACATATATAGAAGGGATTTATAAAATCCCCAACTAACATCACACACAACGAGGTAGTGAGATGAGAGTGGTTACCTGAACTTGTCAAACCAATAGAAATATACTAGATTAGGAAGATCCCCGAGCTCGGCTCGACTCGCTTGTGTCTACAGTCACCAGAAAATACATGCACACACAATCAATACACAAGTCGAGAGACAATAAGTTAACACTTCGGGACCTAACCTATATAGGTGTCCTGATTGCTCGAAGAGAAATGATTATATTTACTTGGTTTGGTTAAATTAAATTAAACTCATACCAAATCTAAAACAACAATCATCTTCAAGCATCTTAGTAATTTAAATTCATCTTCCTTTCATACTTCAAAACCTCATATGCTTACCCAGTTTCTTAACAATTTCTTCCTACTACAATTCTCAATCAAAATACCTTAACCATACTCACGATATCATAATTTAGATTTTTAAACCATCATACATATTCTTCCTGCCAATTACATATCCCAGATTTCTCACATAATCAGTTAACTCTTTCAAATCACACCCAAATACCGATACAACAAAACTAACCCAATTAAAACTATCATTTAGCATAAATAAACTCATAAGTCATAAGCATCATCAATAAATCATCAACCACTATAATCATTGCTTGTTCATATGACGATTTCCTTGTGCATATTGAGATTTTCTTATGTATATGGCCATTCCCTTGTGCGTGGCCTCGACATAGCATGTTAAGGTCAGTTTATTACTGTTCGTTCATATGATGATTTCCTTGTGCATATTGAAATTTCCTTGTGCGAATGGCCATTTCCTTGTATGTGGCTTGGACATAGCATATTAATGTCAGTTTATTACTGTTTGTTTATATGACGATTTTCTTGTGCATATTGAGATTTCTTTGTGCATATGGCCATTTCCTTGTGCGTGGTCTGGACATAGCATGTTAAAGTCAATTTATTATTGCTTGTTCATATCACAATTTCCTTGTTCATATCATGATTTCCTTGTTCGTGGTCAGGACATAGCAAAAATCAACTTTTTCCCAGAAATTTCATTATGATCATGTATCCAAAATCCAAAGCACAAATATTTACAATCTAATTACAAAGAAAAAAAAGCTAAGCAAAAATCAACTTTTTCCCATCAACACAACAAAACCACGCCGCGCTTGCTTTGACAGGAGAAGTGGAAGCTTGCTTTTGAAATTGCTCGCCTACTATTCCAGCATTAGAAGCCCAATATTCATGCAATTTCTTCATAGAAGCTGAGAAGAGAAACAAAGGGAGAAGGAAGTGCTAAAATTCTCAAGTTCTAATCATCAATTTGAATTTGAATAGAGTCAATTTGATTGCCCTACCTGACCTCGCCTTCCTAAGAACCAAGACACCAATCAGCTCATAGGCGGACTTTCAAGTCGAAGTTGCTCTAAAATCCTTCGCCGGAGGAAAGCTCTTCCGGTGGTTCGATAAGGAAGATAGGTTGAGCGGAAGCATTCTAACTGAACCACCGCCAACATCGTCGTTGAAGTCTTCTTCATCATCGTTAACACTCTCCTCGGGGCTATCTTCAGCGGCATCGTCTCTATTGTTAGCGTGCATCAACCTATCCCTTCTCCTCCTCTTGTTCCTACTCGATCGATTTGTGGGTGAGTCTCTTTCCTTTTCCCTTTCCTTCTTATTTTCTCAAAGGTTAATATGGTCTTTTAAATTGACAATATAATTTCACTTAAAGGACCTAAGTCCTGCAGAAAAATTTCAGAAAGCTTTGGTCATTCTTTTAAATTAATTGCCTGCAATGGTCCCAGCGTGAAATTTTTCCCTTTATTTTATGTCATCTTACATGAGTCATAAATAGAAGTTAAAGATTTAAACAATAAAAGCGTCATGTGGGATGCGAAACACTCGGAAAAGCGAGAGAAGGGCTGAAGAGTTGCAGAGAGATTCGTTCCCAAACTTCAGAGCCAAGCTTGTTCATCTTCCTTCCCCCTTCCTCCTTCAAATTTAGGGTTAGGGTTTCCTTTACTTCTCCGATTTTCGTTCACATGGATACAACCGCAGCGCCACTACAGCAGGAGGAGGGGGAGGAGGGTAATTCGAAACCTGCTCTGAGAAAGCCCGTATTTGTCAAGGTCGACCACCTCAAGCCTGGTTCCTCCGGCCACACTCTCACCGTCAAGGTTCTCAACTCCAACACTGTCCTTCAGAAAGCTCGTTCTGCATCTCACCACCTCCGTCACACCAAAGTCTCTGAATGCCTCGTTGGGGATGACACTGGCTCCATTCTTTTCACTGCCCGTAATGAACAAGGTACACTTGTTGTTTTCTTTGACAATTTTATGTATATTTCACCTTTTGGTTTTCATTCCTCATCTTATGATCCTTCTTTGTTTTTCGAATTAAGGTCTGCTTTTTCTTAGTGGTCTAGTGATGCTATTAATTTTAAGTCAATTTAATTATCTTGATTTTTTTTTTAATCTAAAAACAGTGGTGCTCGAGTTTAGCTGAATATCATCACTCATGTAATCAAAAGTGTGTGCTAATAATGGCCCTGATGAGTATTTTTAGTCTAATTACGTATTATGCATTTAAGTGTTAACTTTCTTGGCCCTTGGTTTGTAATCATGAAAGGATGCATTTACTTGGTACAAGCAATCGAGTTTGTTTGACGCCTTTGCAATCTTTTAATATCCAAACGTGAATTATCAGTTGTCTTCCTCCGAATTAACATGCCGGCTTTGTTGTGATCATTCTGAATGTAGGGTTGACAGGCTTATGATAGAATCTTTTGAACATAGGTTTGAAATTTGATGAACAATTTTGGAAAATCTTAGCGCTCTTTAGTCTCATCTTTGTTGCTTTAGTATTCATTAGTTTAGTTCATAAGTAGGTTGGGAATCCACATTTTTTAACATCCACAATAATTAATTATATATTATGATTATGTGAATGCTGTTCTAATACTGTTCATATCATGTTTCCTTACTTCCTATATTCAGTTGATACCATGAAACCTGGTGCCTTTGTTATTCTCCGGAATGCTAAGATCGACATGTTCAAGGGATCTATGAGGCTAGCAGTTGACAAATGGGGCCGTATTGAGGTCACTGAACTTGCTCAATTTGCAGTCAAGGAAGATAACAATCTGTCGTTGGTTGAGTATGAGCTGGTGAATGTCAACGAATGACTAGGCATCTTTTGGCAGCTGACATAACATCATAACAGCAACTTAGCTTTTAAAAGACACTGATGGTTTAAATGGTTTCATATGGTAACTTGCTTTCTCCACGCATGAATCTTTTGTCTCAAGGAGGAATTTCTACCAGGGATCAACCTATATTTTGTATTTTGATAGGATAGCCTAAAGGTAGATTTTACTGAGGATGTTGGCAGAATTAGCTTCTGGCCGTTTAGTATGGTTTGTTTTGTAGTAATGTAAACATCTTAGTTACTGATAATAGTATGTGCAAATTTACAAATTCAAATTTCTGCTGCTTTCCTCTCAACCTTCCCTTCTTTGCGTCATTTTATTACTGATAACAGTTTGATTGAAGTCTTGAAAGCAATAAAGCTCTTGCGGAACTTAAGCAGCTGCAGATGCTTGTTAGTCGAAGAGATTAATTGATAAAGTTCAATGACAACATTTGAACCTTGTGTAGGTTATGTTGTATTTGTATTATAAATTATTGTTTGCCGCTCTAAGAATGGCCCCTCGACACTAACTCTATACAGCAACCTTCATACAGCTATCTCTGGTTGAGAAGAGTTGACGCTTAATCTTATTCAAATTCTCATATCTGAGTGAACTCAGTGATCACATTCACCCACGCTCAAATAGAACTCAGGATTTCAACAGCATTTCTACAGGTTTGGTTTGAGGCTACAGTGCCAGCCAAGACCTGTTGTGGCACCGGCGATTCTGGAGTTTTGTCGAACAGCTTCAAACAATACATGACTGAAGGTATGATCTCTTCTGCAATAAGGCCGATGGCACTGTCATACCAACCCTCTTGAACATAGCCAGCAACAGGCTTGAATTCTTGCTTTGCTAGAGATGAATGTTGAGTACAATCATCAATGATTCCCTTTAACTGGCCTGTAGCATTCTGAAGAAGGTTGAGGGTGTCTTCATGCAGTAACGTTGTGTCCCTCTCTGCGCAAGCAATGGTTATGAGGGCCAGCCCTTGGCCATTTTCTGACTTACTGTTAGGATCTGCTTGTAGGCACTCTCTACAAATTACCGGCTCTTCCGTTTTGCTGCACAGTGTGTTGATCAAAGTATCATCTGATCTGGCCATGCCAATGAGGTTGTGGTTTGAGAAGAAGAGGAGTAGGAACAAGCTGAGAATATGATTGGATCTGGAATCCATTTTGAATCAGAATAATCTTTGATAGTTTTTCAAGGTTATATCTTAAAGTACCACCAGATTACTTTGTTGATTTAAATTGAAGGCCAAGAGCAGGCTTAGGAGACTTTTTTTTTTTTTTTTTTTGAACTGAAGGCTAATAGAGACTAGGAATTTACTATGATTACACATATTGCAGTTAATACCATAATGCAAGTGCAGTGTTTAGTAAGATGGTTGGAAATTTTTCGGTTTTTGTTGGATTTTGGTTATTGGCAATGATGATGGTTTCTTGCTTTTCATTGGGGCGTAAGAAAAAGACAGACGCAAATAAGGAAAAAGAGAGAAACAAATTAATTGAAAAACCAGAAAAAAAAGCACAAAAGACAGCTATATGCCCAAGCATCACAGATCAGCCTCCTGAAAAGATTTGCTCTGCGCCGAGAAAAATTCCAAGATTTTCAGTTACTCCATATTTTCGTTGTGTATGTGTGGAAAAGGAGAAGATTCCAATTAAAGATGGGGTTTACAGACCATTTTATCCTTCCTTCCTTTTCGACAAACCAATATGCTAAACGGGGCATTCAATAACTTATATTCTTCTTTTTTCAGTAAAATAAAATGAACTTTTAAATCCACGTTACAACTCTGTGAAGGAAGATGAAAAATAGTTGCATGTTTTATGTGATAATGTGCACATTATTGCCCAAACATTTGGAACAAAATAAGAGATAATTGAACAGTCGAAACATTGTGACTATCCTTTTCCTGATAATTAAACAACTAGAAATGGAAGTTAAACCAACACATAATTTAAAATATGAGCTGCATGATGATGAACGCTTTAGAAAACATTATCTCTTACACACACACACACACACACTGAATTGATATTAGTATTGATTTGGATATCATGTTATGTACTTATACAGCGATTATTGTCCTAATTCCTATGAGACATTTTTGATAAAGCACAAAACAAGAATTGATAACAGGCACATATTTCTTGACGTGTAACTCGTTTTTTTCTTTGGCACATGCGTGTGGATGCTTGTTGAAGCTTGACTCTACAATTTTATTCCATTTTGACCCCACTAAACTGATAGTGGACTCTCTGATGTTATCTTCATAATCATTACTCGCAAGAAAAGTTTTTGAAGGTAGCTAGTGCATCAAACAGTGTTCTGCGCTTTGATATTTTCTCTCTTTTGGCTATAAAACTTGGTAGGATCTTCAACTGCTTGACACCAATCTTTCAATTCTAAAGAGAAAGGTTATATAACTTCAGCGAATTTATTCTTGGGAGAGTGATATTCTTGAAGATCTTAATTCATCAATAAGGTGGTTTGTTTCCAGAAAGGGTTGTGAAAATTTTGTGGAAACAAAAGCAGCAGATAAGAGAAGCATGGGAGAGTGTGAATGCAGACCACTTGGATTCTTGATAGGTCTACCCTTTGCCCTTGTTTCCTTGCTTTTATCTCTGGTTGGTGCAGTTATTTGGATCATTGGGTAAGTTTTCTCTTCTATCATTCTTTTTATTTTTACAGAATTTAATTGTTTTATTTATTTATCAACATATATTATTGTGACTAAATTACCATATTTGATATATATGACAGGTCTGTGTTGAGTTGTCTGTGCCCTTGTTGCGTATGCTTTGCTGCATTAGCTAACTGCGCAATGGGACTTGTCAAACTTCCAATCAAAGTGTTTCAATGGTTTATTGATAAGATTCCTTGTTGATATATCATTAATGGATGACTTGGCGCAATCTTTCTTATTTATTGAATAAAGATAATCTAATTTTTCTGACATGTTATATAAGATAAGCTGCATGTTTCAAAGAGATCAGTTAAGTAATTCTTTCCTATTCCCACCGACAAAAGCAAACGTATATCTGTGATTGAAAACTGAGAAGATCATCGTAATGACTATTCCCACGTTGACTTACTAGACTGTATAAAGTTCATGCATTTAGGATAAGAAGACAGACGCATATGGTCTTAAGCAGATTCAGTAAAAGGGATTGCAATTTTACATCACAGTTTGAATATTGAAGCCACTTGTTCTTTGATTAAGGGCTGATCCTTCGAATAATTTTATGTCTCAAAGGATGCATGAACTATTGCCCCAACCACCAAGTTGTGATGCAAGAGTGGGCAATGCTGTCCCCCTCCTAACAACATAACATATAGCCTCTGATGTAACCACTCAGAAGTTTAATTAATTCAGAATATTCTTATTGCAAAAATATAATCTATCATGAAGTTCTAACACGCAACTAAGCGCAAAACGTTCTACTTGCGTCAATTGAACTACTCAAGTTTCTGCATCATATATTGCCTCTTGATGCTACCAGTTTTTCAGGTTGGGGAACTCAGGCAAGAAAAGATAATATCTACACATTCATATATAAACACTGAAATATGTCAAAAATATATTCAAATTAGTGGGACCACTCTCCCACTTGAATGACAAGTTCATGCACAATCCACAACTTAATGAGGCCAGCCTATACATAGTACTATGATACTATCATATTTTTATTCACCAAAAGTCTCTTCACTGTGTTTGTCTCTAATTGCAGTGTCTGAATCCCTTATAAAACAACACAACCTTCTAACAATCTCTTATCAGAAATACAATCTCTAGCCTCAATCTATACAACCCCAACAAGGAATGGAGAATTTCTTCTTGTCGTTCCAAAACCAGAAACACAATAAAAAGAGGCTGAATGAAAAACAAGTGGCCATCCTAGAGGAAAGCTTTGCAAGCAGTAAGAAGCTGGAGCCAGAGCAGAAGTTGCAGCTCTCAGAACAACTTGGTGTGCCTCCAAGACAAATTGCAATATGGTACCAGAATAAACGAGCTCGCTGGAAGACACAGAGTCTTGAGGAGGACTATAGTGCCTTGCAGTTGAAGCTAGAGAGTGTGATGACAGAGAAGAAGCAGCTTGAGAGAGATGTTGAAAGGCTCAAGGCAGAGCTGAAGGAGGCTAGAGATATGTTGCTCTTCATGAAACGTGAAGGAGAATCTCATAATCATAGTTGTGTGGCTGAATTTTCACATGATTGTTTTGAAGAGCTTTATACTTGTTTCATGGGCCAAAATAAATTCGTCTAAAACTAAACTTCCTTATAATGCATCACCCGATGCTTGTGAGAAGAAAGAAAAGAATCAGACTTTCGTTGACTGAGAGATAGCATCAATGCGTTCATTTAGTAATGGACGTATGGGGTGTCCAAAAGTAACTCCATTTTTTCTTTCAAGGTTTATGAATAAGCCTGTGAATCAAAATGACCTCCTAGTTGCCGAAAGTTGTCCTAATTGCTCATGATCTTTGCAAAATCAAAAGAACGGAATCTGAAATTAAATGCTGTGCACTTGTAGATTACAACACTTTCATATTAATGTTCGAAAAAATAAAAACATAAAATAAGCAAAAATCACGAAAGAACGAAACGATGCAGTTTAAGGGCGAGGGCCGCGGGGGAACAATTTCAATTTACAATTTAATTAATGATTTAATTTATTGAAACCCTCTCGCTCCCTCCAAAATTCCATTGTTCTTCTCAAGGGTTGGTGATCGGAGGGCCATGGCGTCGACTTCACATGCGGCTGGAAGAATAAGAAATGCTGCTTCCACTTTCTGCTCCGATAGTCAGCCTCTTATCACTGTAAGTCTGTGACTTTCTCCGCTTGTTAAACCTTTGTTTGATGCCTCTTTCCCTTGATTGCGGAATTTCTTCTTTAATTCTGAGAGGCTGATTTTCCTTTCTCTTTTCCCATTCTCATAGTGCAAAATACATCATTTGTTGATGGCAAAGATTCCCTTTTTTTTGTAAAGGAACATATGATTCGTTGCGAGGTCTCATTTTCATTTTCCCCAACAAAGTCTTGGCTTTCATTTTCTGGGCTCTGATTGATTCAATTACCTCATGTGTCAATATTTCAGGAAACCCGAAGGGTTATGAGTTTGATGAAGGAAATTGCAGTTGATTTAGAGAAAGATGAGCAGTCTAATATGGTAAACTGAATATCATTTCTTCCCCCCTTTCCGGCTTTATTACTTGGCAATAATGCAAAGTGAAAAGCATGACGGTTTCAGTTAAGCTGGGACGGCTTTCTAGCAGGACCTAGAATACTCTAGATGAAATTTTTGGAACTCATCAAGACACAAGGAAAATTGATGGAACGATATTCATAAATGAAAACGTCATTCCCCTCTTGCTCTTTCTTATTGAAGAATATTGCCTTACTGTACTGTTTGGGTCTTATAAATGATTATGCGGAGAGGATGTAATAATTTTCTGATGATTATGGGTATTTGTCTTACTGAATTGTGATTCAGTTGATGGAGATCAGGCATTTCTTCGTTAATAATCATATGATAATTGTGAAATATTTTAGGTGAAGGAGCTTGAAGATGCAGCTGTGGAGTTATTGAACACGTCCGAAGATTTTGCTCATTTTTCATCTGCAGTCCAGTCTGTTGCAGACAGATACCAGCCGGGAGAAGAGGTTTTTGGTCTGCATTTAATATCTTTTGTTTGCTTGATGATGTCTTGTATTCTTACCCCTCTTTCTACAAAACTCTGTTCATTGATCTTAAATATGCAGTTGGTTGATTTTAAGAAGTTGTTTGAGGAGGATGCTTCTAAGTTAAAGGCCAATTCATCTTCAGACCCAAGAAAACATCCCTTAATGCGCCAATTTAAGGAAGCTATATGGGTATGTTACTCAACTGTCTTAAATAATGCACTAGTTCACATATTTCTGGGGTTATTAGACTTTCCTGTTTGAAGTTTTTTCCCATAAAATGAGTACTTGTAATTGAGTTGAAAAGTTGAAAATCCCACTACTTATCTTAAGTTCAGATATTCTTTATCCATAGCATAGATTTGAATTGCCTGTCTCTAACATAATATCCAAGTGCTGTCTCTGATCAGAATATTTTTCTTGTAATGATATAGATTGTTATTGTTGTATGCCTCGGTTAATAGAAGAATTTTTCAACTTTATGTTGTGGGCGTTATTTGCTGTAGATGCTTTTGTGTCAGCTTTTATATGATTATCTTGTTTATAAGAAAAACTGCTCATGGCACGTATGCAATAATATCATACTATTTGACACTTCTTTTCCATTGGATTGTTATTAAGTTGAGTTCCTGCGGTTATCTAATGTATATGTCTTTTGTGTTCTGTGTTAGAATGTTCATCATCAGGGACAGCCAATGCCCGGTGAAGAGCAAGAAGACATCGTTATGACCAGTACACAGGCCAATATTTTGAATACAAAGTGTCCATTAACTGGGAAGCATGTCACTGAGCTTGAGGAACCTGTTCGAAGGTACTGACTTAACAGCCATTTGCGGTCATTACCGTAAGCGTACGGGTCGTCAAATTAAAATGTAGCATATGAAAAAGTGTTGTTCCACAAGGATTGATGATTTGAGCAAGTTCACTAGTGTTAATTGAGTATTCAATTAGAAATGAGTAAGAAATAATTTGAGATTAAGTTTAAAACAAAAGATTAGTTGCAAAAGGTTATAAAATAGTAAGAAGATTTAAAACACACTTGGTTAATATAGACAAAAGCCTAGGGATACTTATCCCCATTTCACTTCATGAACTAGTAAATTCCTTCCTTTTTAGCAACCTAATGAATTAATGTGTATGTCCAAGGTTTAATTTCATTTGAAGAAGCTTTCTCAAGTCAAAGTCAAATTTTTACTTGTATTAATTGCACAATCTCTTGTCACAATTAATACAAGTCATAAATGCCCAACCAACCTCTTATAGACAATGTTAGGTTAGTAATTATATCTCTACATTACTAACTAACCATTCATTTAAAACCATAAACTTCAAGCCCAACATATTTTCATCCAAGTTCTAAAACAAAATACGCTTTCTCAAGCAATACTTCATTTAACAAGCAAGTGGTGATCAAGCACTTGTAATATAAAAGCAAGATGAAAATACACACATATAAATTCATTCATTGCATCAAAGAAAGGAAATACAAGGTTCAGTCCATGAAATGGTTCAAAGTAACCCTAGAAAAGGGTTTTAGCTACACATAAATGTATCTAAACTAAAAACCAAAACTGAACAAGAGTTCATGGTACACAAGAGGAGAGAAAGGAAGAAGAAGGGACACCACGATGTATGAATCTTCAATCTCCAAGCTCCTCCAAGTTTCCAAGCACTTCCAAGCTCTTTCTTGCCACTTCTCAGCTCCCAAAACTCGTGCCCAGGTGTATCTATCTCGTTTTCTTCGAAACCCTCGCTTATATCCACTTCTTTTAGCTTATTTTTAAGCAAAACACGGAGCAGAAAGGTTCCGCTCGCCGTCACCTCGCTGTGACGAGGCCACGGCGAGGAAACAAGTTAAAATGGCGGAATGGTCAGGTCCTGGCCGTGGGCTCGCCGTGGCGAGCTCCCCTCTTTTCTGGTTTCTTTGCCTCTGTTCCTATGTTTTTCTGATTTCTTCTCAGCTTTTCCACTTGTTCACCTCTTTCTGCATAATAGAGAGAAAGAGGGTTGATGAGTTCCACAATTTACTCAAGTTTATATCCATTAAGCTCCATATTTCATTCACATATAAAATTCCTTTTTTCTTTCTTTCTTTCTATTGACTTTTAGTTTCTTTCAACCTTTTATTCACAAAATCATTTACAAGAGTGAGGAAAAATGTGACGAAATGAATGAAATCTAGGAGCTTATCAGGTACCATATGATTAGATTCTAGACATATGTTTCCCTTAATAATTAAGTAGTATATAATGCATGCACGTGTATGCATCTCTTCACTTGCTTGGCTGAATGGGTGGATATGGATAGATGGGCTATAACCCGCACATGGTGGTAGTAAATTGACTGCTTCATGACAACTGGACAAATATAATGTTTAGTCACATTGGATCTGTTCTGTGTGTGCTTAGCAGCACACTTACTTTTCAGAAAAATGCTTGTTAGCACAGTTAAGAAGGGCATCATGTTGGCCCAAGTTTTCAGTAAACAATGGGGTGTTATCAGAATCTTCCCTGCTGGTACATAATACATGGATAATCTATATTACTAGGATCCTCCATAGTTCCTATCCCTTTTCCACTATGCTCCTACATTCCCTCACTAATCCCAAATCTAGATTGGTAAAAGTCAAATACCCTGCACGTTGAAAGTCCATAGGTTCTGTGTAATTATAAACCTACAAGTGGAAAATATGAACATGTTCGGGAGATGTATTTGGTGGCATTGATTTAGTGGTGATGATGCTCCATAATATTGCCTGAGCGACTTCACCTTAAACGTGCATCAAGTGAGCACCTTGGTAACCAATGAGACACACTGCTCTACCCTCAGTTAAAAGATGCTACAACAGGCAAATGTGTAGTGATTCTGAAAATAGTTGATTTTGTGTTGGTTGGAAATCTAATAACAAGAACAGTTTTTATGATATAAATATGAAGTTTTATTATATAATCCTTCCGTCCCTATATATAAGAGATCAAAGACAGTTTCACTCATTATGAAAAGCAGTTAAACATAATAACTATGTCCTGCATAATTTTTCTTTTCCATGGTTTCCCTTATTTTTGATGGGTAAAATGGGAAAAAATCATTAAATGCTTTGAAAATTTAGGCAAGCTATTATAAAAAGGGATAAATTCATTCAAATTTTGGGCTTTTATATATAGGGACGGAGGGAGTATATGATATCAATGAAGAAGATATAGATGACATGAAAAATGCAGTAGCTTTTTGGTATCAATAGCTGCAAAGAGTCTTTATGCATGTAAACTTAAAATTTCTATGTATGCTATAGTTCTTAACTTGTATCTGGTGGGTATATACCTTGGAGATGAAAGGAGGATTCTAGCTATATGGTAAGGGATGGAGTTATATTACCGTGTCTGCTGCTTCTCCTTGATTAGTGTTTCTTGAACCACGAACCACCAAACAGTTTGTCCTCAGGAGCTCATGCGTGGATCTAGATATTGATATAAAAATATTTGTGTACATATATTGTATATGCCGCTTACGATTTTCTTTTTATTTCTGCTCCATCTATGCATCAACACAGCATGGAGTGCAGGCATGTATATGAGAAGGAGGCAATAATGAAATTTATGCAGAAGCAGTTTCGTATTTCATGCCCAGCAGCAGGTAGAGCATTGAATTCTGATAGCCTATATGTCGCTATGCGCCTATTCCACCCTGCAATAACCAAAATTTGTTATTTTGTCAGGTTGCCCAAAGTTCTTGAAAGTAGATAAGGTGGTCTCTGATCCGTTGTTACTGGTTGAGATTGATGAAATGCGCAGAGTGGACAAAGGAACTGTTCCAGTGGAAGATTTTACTGCGCTTGATGGAGACGAGTGACTGATGAAGCAAAATTAACCACAGATAGGATTTTGATTGTAAATTTTGATATTGTTAGACCTCCATCTCCATCTCCTCCATGTTGTGCACTTGTCACTTTGGCTGTCGACTTATCTCTGATCTGTACATTCCATTAGGAATTAGTGTGATAGTTTCCACATTCTCGACTGTTATTTTATGTCACAACTTTTCTTTGACCATATTTATGTTGTTACAACATACGAATGTGTTCAACTCTATATTTTATGTTGATTTATAACAAGTTGGACTATAAAAGAGTGTTTCCTATGCCGGGATTTTTTTGTCAGGTTTCGTAGTAATAAAGTTAAAAATTAAATTTTGAGGTGTAGTTATTTAGTTTAATGTTTTCCTTGATACTTCTTTTGGTCCTAAATATATGAGTATATGACTTATTTAGAGAGGTGAGTTTGGTCTTAACTATAAGATTTTTTTTCTAATTGTTCATAACCTTTCTCCAAATTATTCTATTAATGCTCCTTAATAATAAACAAACAAGAGGGTGAGGTTGGGATAAAGGTAGATAATTAGAGTGGATTGGTAATATAATGTGATTTTGACTATTCTAATTAACATCCTTAATCTAATCAAATTATGTAAATGTGTCTTATATTTAGGACCAAAAGGAGTATTAGTGAAACATGTCAGAAATAACTTATAAATAGGAGGAATATATGACATTATTTGAGACACTTTTAAATATGTTAGATAACTTTAATATTACTTCCACGGCCCTAAATATAGCATCAATTTGGGAAGATGAGTTCAATTCTAAATATAAGACTCATTTCTAATTGTTCACAACTTTCTCCCAAACTATCTCTATTAATACCCTTCGATAATAAACAAACAAGAGAGGGAGAGTGATGGGTAAAGGTAGATGGTTAGGGTGCATTAATAATATCACGTGATTTTGATTGACTTAACTAATATGCTTAATTTAATCAAATTATTATGTAAATGTGTGATATATTTACGGTGGAGTAATATAGAATGAAATCCAACATTAGGCAAATTGGAACCATTATCCATAGCCGATGTGCTTGACCTTTTTCTTTTGCCTTCTCAGTAGAGCTCAATAATTTTTTTTTGATAAAAGTAGAACTCAATAATTAATCCTGAACAATGCACAAGAGACATATAAGATTTCATAGTATTGACATTCATTTTTTTTAATAACCTGAGATTTGTTATGGAATCAAATTCAAGTCTCAACAAAATTTTAATTTGAAAGCTGATATTAATTTTATATATTGCCCAAAAATATCCAACAAACAAATTATAGACAAGGATTTATTATGGAGGGAAAAGAAATAAAAAATATGCCAAACATTTTATCCAACAGAACGTTATGCAACTGTCCCATATGATTTTCATGAATAACCTCGTCCTCCACCACTCCATTGCTTTCTGCTGTGTGTCCGAACGAAGACAAGCGAGTGATATCAATAATGGCGATTTATAGATCTCCTTTGAGCAAGCTTTTCTCGCACCGTTTAGTTTCTTGGTCTCCTCTTAGTCTTATCCCCAACCATCTCTCCCTTCCCTCTGCTTCACCCCATACCTTGCGTTCTCTCACCCTCTTTGCCTCTCTTTCTACTTCTTCCCACGATTCTTCTTCACACAAATCTGAATTTCGCTGGAAACCCATGTGCTTGTACCACACTCAGGGCAAGTGCACCATGGTATAAACTTCTTTCATTGGCCCTTTTTTTTTTATTCCCATCTTCCTTCTTACGGAGACTCTGTTTGCAACCTTTGTTGAACCTCAATTCTGAAGTTGGTACTGATAGATTTTTCTGGGGCGTTTTGTTTTTTCCCCTTTCCCTGTGCTTGTTTGTTTTAGTTTTTTTGGAAAACTATATTATGGTATGGTAATGTCATGTGTAGTACTTACAAACCTTTGTTTGCATGCCACTTGTTTGATAAATTGTCTTCCAAGTTAATGATCGTCTGGACTTAAGTTTTGTTATTGTCACCTTACTGTATTTACGAAATAAAGCAGTCACCGCTGGGCTCTTTTCCTGAATGTCTGGAGCTCTTGTATTGGTGAGATGGTTTGCTTAGAAATGTCTAGTCTTCTTAAGCTCTTATTACTTTATTCAATTGCTCTGTTGAGAGAACACATCACACTCTCCCTATCTCTATTTGGACAATTAGTTGCATTCTGTGATTCCGAAGTCAACACTTGTTCTTAGAGAGTGAACCGAGTGCCATCAAATGGACACGGCATTGTTGTGTATTTGATATAGTAGCTTGATTTTGCATCACCATGGCCAATCATATGCTTGCAACTTGCTCAAATCTATTTTTGCAATGCTGATCTGGCACCAAGATTGAGGATTTCCGGATTCAGTGCTCCCAGTTTCTATGCTTTGTAAATAGATGAGTAAATTTTTGAAGAACTGTTAGATTGAATCGGTTGGAATATGATTGGTTCCTGGCATGTAATACCTGCCGCATAGGAACTGAATAATCTCTCTGCAGAAAGTTTATTTTTTGGTTAAAATTGTTTTGTTCAATCCAATTTTGCAGACTGACGATCCTGTTCACCTAGAGAAGTTCAATCATGATTGTTCACGGGAGCTTCAATTGAATACTGCTGAATTACACAAAATATCCTCTCAGAATTTTGACTTTTTCCTTGTGCTTGATTTAGAGGGTAGGGTCGAGATTCTTGAGTTCCCTGTTCTAATGATTAGTGCAAAAACATCAGAAGTCGAAGACATTTTCCACAGGTTCTAATCTTCCACTTGATAACATGACCCGCAGGGTAGAGTTGCGTGACTTGTAGCGTTGCTCTGTTTATCTCTAGTTATAAATTGCTTTTAGCTTTATAACTTAAATAGTTCTAACAAAAATGTTCCTTTGTAAAAGAAGAGCTTGTGCACATGCATTTATTGGAGAGTGGTAGCGATGCTAGATGCAGCTATCACCAACTGCTTTAGAAATGCTCTATGAGTAAATGGAATTGTTGGGTCTTGACTTGGACATTTCAATACACCGGCTGGATTATTTGTCTGGCAACATTTTAGAGATTAATATAAATCCATGTTGTTTCTTGGGGTAGCTTGTTTTAACTTTCAGTAAACATATGAGGGAAGAACCTTCATTTTTTTTAAGATTCTCTCAACTCACAGTCCTTCTTTTCCATTTCTTCTTTACCAGGTTTGTAAGGCCCACGAAAATGAGCGAGCAAAGAATAAATGAATACATTGAAGGAAAGTATGGGAAGTTTGGGGTTGATAGGTATGTAGTTTATCTTTCTTTAATCTATTCATATTCATACTTGCATTTTGCATAAACTCTTAAACTTTTTTTTTTTTTGACAGTTTATCTTCAATTTGTTGCAACAATATAGAATAATTACAAGTTCGATTGTGAAGTATTTTAGATTAAAGCATTGTTGTTCTGATTCATTCTTAGTACTCTATTTTTAGAGGCTTTTGAATATAGCTAGTTGGGGATTTATAACATTTTTATTTTCAGGGTTTGGCATGACACAGCCATACCATTTAAGGAAGTTATTCAACAATTTGAGGCTTGGTTGGCACAGCATCATTTGTGGATGGGAGAAAAACTCAATGGTGCAGCATTTGTAACTTGGTATGTTTCATCAGTATCTTATTCTTCCCCTCCCCCCTCTTCTTTCTGGCTTTCTTCTTAATAGTCATATTTTATTATTTCCTATATGTTCCTTAGTAACTAATTCAAATCCCTCAGGTGAATGAATGCGTGTATTGGTCTCAAATTTCAGTCACTTTGATTTTTTTGGTGGAGAACCTGTATTATTCCCTAGCATATGTAGATCTTCTTCTCTCCCTTATAGTACATGCCATTCTTTTGCTTTTGCAGTGGAAACTGGGATTTGAAGACAAAGGTCCCTCAGCAATGTGAAGTGTCAAAGATAAAGCTTCCTCCTTACTTTAGAGAGTGGATTAATATAAAAGATGTCTACCTGAACTTTTATAATAGAAGGGTGAGTTTAACATTTGAAGAAGTTCAGAAAATATTCCAGAAAACTACCTGTAACAGAGCTGCAACGAAATATGAAAAGTTACAAGAGGCAGTGAGGCTAAATTCTGAAAATAAATCAGGAATTAAAACAGGCTAGAAGAGAAATAAAAACCCCCCAACTAATTCCTGCAAATAAGTAGACTATGGCAAATTTCTAATATTTTTGTTTGATATATTGATCCATTTTAAATTTCTTTGGTTACGGATAATAGGCCACTGGAATGGTGACAATGATGAGGGAGTTACAAATACCGTTGTTGGGAAGTCATCATCTTGGCATTGATGACACAAAAAACATAACAAGAGTTCTACAGCGCATGCTTGTAGATGGTGCGTCAATGCAGATTACAGCAAGGAGAAATCCTAATTCTCCTGGAGATGTCAACTTTTTGTTCAGGAACAGAATCAGATAGTTAGACTTAATTGTTGGAATGTGCTATTCAGACTCTGCATAAGAACCTAACAGATTTAATGGTTTAGTTTTCATTTGACATATTGATTTAATCTAAGAGAATACTTACATATTTCATTTATAGGTCTGTACGGTAGAATTACATAGATGACTGATTCTGTGAACATTTGCAAGGCCGTTGAAGGTTGCAGCCTCATTATTTTTGGGTTCTAAGAAAGTTCTAAATTTGAAAGAAAAAGGTACAAAATATTGGTCTAGTTGGTACAGATCATACTCATGCCTTGTGGGTTTGATTCTATTGTTGATTCAAGGAAATTGCAGATGGATAATTTATAATTATTTCTCTAAGCATTATGTTTTATGAAAAGAAGCCAGGCCATGGGTGTCATTTAAATTGTTTAACCATTGATCCGTTCTGTTGATCTTTTAAATCGATCAAATAAAAATAATCATACCTTTTGAAAGTAACAAAAAGGGTTATAATTAAGACTTGATTGATGAATTTAATTCTTTTTCAAAATTTCATTATAAGGTATTAATATTAAAATAATATCACCAAATTTAAATCGATCCGTACATATTAGCATTTGTTACCCTTCATTGCATAAATAATAACACCAAATTGTTTTGAAACTTAAAAAAATGTTAATTACCATATAATTATACTGTTGCAGCTGCAAAATCACATAATAGGTGGATTTGAGTCTATTGATGTAATGGTGGAATATTGGTAGGGGAAAACAGGGAAAATACACCTATATGGGGGGACTATTTGTCTTTCAATTCAATATTAAAATAATGTGTAAGAAAATAAATTAAATGATAAAAAACATCAAAGAAGTTAGCTTAGCTTCAGCATTAGCATTGCTCTCCAATCTCTCTGCAGATTTGATAGAGTTCGTTAAGACATCCATGTATAGTGCTCTAAAGGAGGGTCATAAGCACTGGCCTATCTTATTACACTTCTAATGTAATGGAGGTTCTCTTCAGTTACAGTACATGTTTTGATTTATTAGTTTTGGCCTCCTTCTCTTTTATGTTCTGCAACTTGATATTGCAAGGTGTTTGAATTTTGTGGTTGACATGGTTGGCAGTTTCCAAGCCTTCTATTGCTCTAAAGAAGGTTGAATCAAGTGGGAGTTCATATTTTGATAGCAGCTCTGACGAAGACAGCAAAAATGTAAATTTATCATATATTTTATATTAAATTATGTCATAATTCGCTTCTGACTTTGGTGATAGAATCTGTGATGTTTTTCTATGCACGTGTTTGCTGCAGTTTTCTTAACCATGTTAATGTTTAAGGCTTTGATGCATCTCACTATTGGCATTCTTAATTGTATCATTTTTCTGTTATATACTTTGTTGTTTTTGTTTTTGTTCATTTTCTTTTTTTTGGCCCAGGGGGTGGTTAAACCACTTAGTTGCTTGGTTAAATCAATATAGTGGTGGGCAAGTATCAGTAGTATTTTTGGCCATCTGGTTTGACTTCTATATCAGGAAGCAGTTATGTTGTCTTCATGCAAAACAGCATATCACTGTCTATGCATGTTATCTATGTTTTGTAGTGAAATAACTCGCGAGTCTTTAATTTTGCTTGAACTAATAGTGCCTCCACATGAAGGAAAAATGACTTTTTCTTAGTTGGATTAGAAAAAGGGAGCCAATAGGGTTCCAGTATCAAGCCAGCAAAGGCATCGGAGAAGAATTCTAAGCTAGAGGATAGTTCTGACGAGACTGATTCTGATGATGAGGGAGCCAATAAGGGTTCCAGTATCAAGCCAGCAAAGGCATCAAGAGCCTGTAGTCCATTATTTCTATATGCCTTGTGGCATTTTGAATGTGCAAAGTGTTGGCAAATTAATTTGTTCATATATGTGCATCTACAGGAATCACACCACTCACATTTGTTTATTCTTCATATATCCATTCAAAATTGTAATCCGTTGTGTATTTTCATATGAATTGCAGATTAGGCTAGGGATGTGGAGATGGTTGAAACTGCATCAGCAAAGTCCAATGGAAAGAAAGCTATATGTTTTATATCCTTGTGCAGTTGGAAGGACTGAAAATTGTCTTAGGTGCAGAACGGCAATAAGAAGGAAACAAGACGGTTTTTTTTGTCATAAATACTAAGCATTTACATTTTTAAATCATCATAATGGTTCTTGAAGATTGCAGTTTTCAAAAGATTTTGCAGCATAAAGATAACGCAAATCTATTAAGAATGTAATCTTTAGGTAGGGTCAATTATTTTTAAAACACTTTCTAATTTACTATTTATACAAATAGCACCTTTGCATCGTACGGGATGTCTAACTTACTATATTTTAAGAGGTAGCATTTAATTTTTTTAACGTTTTACCAATCTTACTATATTGCATTTATGGTGTAACTTTTATTGTTTGAGCAACTATGATTTCCCGCATTTAGTCATTTCAAGAAATTAAAAAAATTGATTTGGACTAATTGTAAGCAAAATTTTAATTCTTGCGTATGTTGATTCAATAAGTTCAATGACATGAAATTTCATTAGGGTCAACTCCCCGTGCAACGTACAGGAGGCCCTGCTGGTTATGTTTTATGAAAAGAAGCTAGGCCATGAGTATTATTTAAATTGTTTAACCATTGATACGTTCTGTTGATCTTTTAAATCAATCAACTAAAAATAATCATACCTTTTGAAAGTAATAAAAAGTATAATAGTTAAGACTTGATTGATGAATTTAATTCTTTTTCAAATTTTCATTATTCCTTCTTGTCCTTAGTGTAAAAATATTTTAACTACTTTATTGAAATATAAAACAAAAAATTCATTTTGGATCAGAAGAAAGAATAGGTTGAGAAACTAATAGACCGTTTTACATTTTTAGTATCGATTTCCATTTGTATAGTTTAATTTTTTTGTATCAATTTTTGTTTTCTACCACAGTGAATTACTTGCTATATCACTGATTAATTTATCAGAGGTCTTTGGTTTGATCAATGATTAGTGAACCATTTTTTAGACCACAAAGTGAACAAAATAATGTTAAAAAATTCCTATTAAGAGATGAGCCCATGTTTAGTGTCCTCACACATTGACTGGAATATGATTATTTCTAATAAAAAGATACATGTGCTTAAAAGAACTACACGAATTAAGTTTAAATCTCGCCTTATTAAAAAAGGCATAAGGGGGAAGATTCATCATGGGTGCAAAGTTTCAATTCAAATTAATCAGTCTTTTAAATACTTAATAATAAAATAAAATAAAAAGTGTCAGTTACAATATGGCTCAACAAGATTAAAGTACCCAACAAAAGAATTAGTTGAAAAGTTGAATTTGGCCATAAATATAAGATGTTGATCCATTATGTCCATATATTTAATTATTTGTATTTTCTTTTCTGAATTATCCTTATTGATTCCACATGTTAAGAAAATTTATATGAAAAGGTAGTTTCAATGCAAATAAGACAATATTCTAAGAAGCTCAAAGCACAGTTTTTACAAACAATTAATTTAACTAATTTAATTTTCATAAGATACCAAAATTAGTTAAATATATTTTATATAATGATAGAAGGTGGTAGTAATTAATTTTCTATTTCTCACTCTCCCCAGCGTCTCCTTCCCTGATTCACTCCATAAAAATATATTTTTAAAAAATAAAATTCATTTTCTATTTATAATTCAATTATTCGTATAAAATTATAGGAAATCTTTCATTCCATTCAAAATACATTTTTTCCACTTATAATTCAATTATTCGTATAGAATTAGGGATGCTCCAAGCTTGGGAAGGCTTGAATGTGTGAGGGGGAGGGGGAATTGACCACATGGTGCATGAGACAAGAGACCAACCTGCCAAGTCCCAAATGTCTACAAAACAGCTCACCAAAATGTTCATCAATCCATTCTACATTTTACCAATCGCATAAGTAATGACACTTTTTTTGCTAGTTCCCCCCTTATAGATGCATCACATGCCATTCACTTTATTTTTGTCTTGTAGTAATTGCATTTGCAAGCCAACCTTTCATCACAATATAATTAATTTATAATTTTTTTACTAAAAAAAAGTAACAAACACAAGAAGTAGTCCCCACAAAAAAGAAAAAAGAAAAAAAACATTTTTAATTTTTAAATTTTAAGAGAGCCGTTGCCCTTGAAAAAAAAAAACACGAAAGAAATAAGCTCGCATTCCCCCCAATGCCCTCCCTCCAATTTGCATGTTTGTGTCATGCAATGTTTTTTTGCGAACTCTTATATTTGGCGGCAATACTTAGTTGTATCAAAAATAAATTAGACTAAATTCTGCGAAAATACCATAATTATTGTGTCTTTCACAACTCTCTCTACTAGCGCGTGTATATACAACCCATTCGTATTGGACTCATCAACGGCCCAGATTTCTCCGCTCTGACCTAACCTCAGCGTCTTCATCACGCGTCTCTCTCGCGCGTGTTCATAAGCTCCGAAAATATCAGCGAAAACCCTTCGTGTTATTCACTCTCACGCCCTAGCCTTCCCTGCTGGGAGTAACAGCAACAAAGCAATTTCAGAGAAGAAAAGCCCTGCAAACAAAACAAGGAAGCTTGCTCTGGGGAAACCATACCAAAAAATTCAATCTTCATGGAAGCCTTCTGAATCAAGCGGAAACTTCAGAGCAAAAGCTTCTCCAACTCGATTTCTAGGGTTTCGGTTTTCCTCTCATTTTTTTTCCTTATCTTGGATCACCACGCCCGCTGTAACTTGGGTGTGTGTGATGTTGATGTTTTTCTTTTCAATTAGCGTGTAGTTGATCACCCAATTAGACTACCATGACGAACGATCAATAGCTTTTTGCTGTAAATAACCGTATAAGCTTGCGGATAAAATAGAAAAGAAAGGGAAAAAAGCAGGGTAGAAAGTGTTGGCTTCCTTGTATTGACATGCGATTATCGTCCGCTTCCGGTTCGTCATTGGACCAGAGGAGACTTGATCGATCGGGGTTGCGGCTTCGGAAGAAGCACAAGAGGCTAGACGCAATATGCGAGAATGAATTTAAACGGAACCATAGTGAATTGAATGAGGATGATGATGATGGTGATGGGGCTGGCACTTCAGGCGCCGATACAGAGCTCCGCCGCAGCTCCAGGGTTCGGCGAGCTCCGGTTTTGCTTGATGCCTCTCCTCCTCCACCTAAGAGACGGCGGAAGTTAGGTAAGAATGTAATGCTGAGGAGTGTGAGTGATGCTGAGAGCCCAGCACATGTGAATCAGAGTCCTGGTGGAGTGGAGCATCCTCATACATGGAGTGCAAGGTTGAGATCCCGGGGTAGAAATGTAGGTTTTACAGTGAAGGGGGAGAGGGAATCACCCAGAGGTAAAAGGAAGCTCTTTGAGGGTATGGATGAAAGCAGGGACGTTGGAAAACCAGAGGTTAACAAGAAAGAGGAATTAGAAGGTGGGATGCCGAAGGTTGTTAAGTCAAAGAGACCAGGGAGGATCAAAGCAACAAAACATGCGGAAGAGCATAAACATAATGAGTCGCACGGGAACTTAGATGAGACCAAGAGTCAAGAAGTGGTGCTTACGTTGGATGAGGATGGGGAGGGTGCTTCAATTTCAGGATCTAAATTGTCTGAGGAGAATGTAGTGGAAATAGTGGATGGGAATGCCTCTCCAAACATAGAGACCAGCGAGAGAAACATATGTGATAACTTGCAGTCACAGGAGTTTAATGGTAATGTTGAATTGTCCCCGGTGGAACATGTAGATAAATCAGTTGATCAATTGGAGGGTGTGGAGGAAGGTGAAACTGGAAGAGATGCTGTAGAAAGTTTTGAGAATCTGGCCAAGCCAGTAGAAAATGCAGGATCTATCCACAAGGAATCTACAGTCGAAAAGACCTTGCAGGATGAAAATATTGTAAAAACAGACAAGCCTAAACAAGCTTCAAATGATAAAACTGACCAACCCCGGATTAAAGAAGGCAGAAGGTGCGGTTTGTGTGGTGGAGGGACTGATGGTAAACCTCCAAAAAGGTTACTTCTGGATAATGGTGATAGTGAGAATGAGGCATATAGTGGGTCTTCAGCATCTGAGGAGCCTAATTATGATCCTTGGGATGGTTTTGGTGACGAATCTGGCTGGCTTGGCCGTCTCTTAGGTCCTATTAACGATCGCAATGGTATTGCCAGAATATGGGTTCATCAGCACTGTGCTGTATGGAGTCCAGAGGTCTGTTTCAATTCTAGTGTATTTATAATCTTGGTTTGCATCATAAAACTATGCATATGTGGGCTTCATGGGTTTGGTATTAACTGTTACGGGTTAAGAGGATTGATATGCTAAACTGCTACCTTGTAAACTATACAACAGATGATGTTGGACTTGTGGACTTTAAGAGATACATGCTCAAAGAAAACAAAGAGTTAACTTGTTTGTAATTCTTAAACAGAACTCATTTAAGAACTTTCTTATGCATGACTTTCCCCTCTCCACCAGTGGCTATAACCATGGGTTCTTGCATTTTCTGTGATAAAAGCTCCTATGTTATGTAATGCTTCAATTTATAGGTGATATTTTGATGAGAAGGAAATTACTTAGTTATTCAAAGTTTAAACCACAAATTAGGAGGCTGAGTAACTTAATAAAATGTAATCTAAACAGGATGACAAGACAAACACGAACAATTCAGATTTTGGTTTAGGATCAGCATCATAATATTACTTTTAAGAACACCAATGCACTAACAAAATAAAGTTCTCCAGCATAGTGCATATTAATGTAAAAACTACCTTTAGAAACTCATTAGCTGAGCTCTAAAAGAGAATCCATGAAGGTAGTTCTAGGTCAACGGGTGAAAATCAATTTGAACGTTTCACTTGAACCACAATCCCCAAAAGATAATATGTATACATATATAGCAGAGCCATAAAGCTGCCTAAACCTCTGAAGTTAATCAGAAAAAAGTTCTTGTAAAAGCCCCTTCCAAATGGATGTGGCTTCTACGTTGTTGTTTCCTAATTTAAATTGTAAAGAATAACAGGAAGATAGAGAATTCTTTGGAAAGCCTTCATAATTAGAGGCTTGTGTTATATATTTGTAATAGAGTGTAGGTTGTATTGCTTGTACTACAACATTTGTGGGACTTACAAAGTGTAACTGAAAAAAGAAGAGATGAATTTTTACTGCTCAAACTTTTCCCCTAAAAAAATTAATGATATTCTGACACTACATAATGCTCATAATTGGATTGAGCTTGTCTATGAATCTACAACATATCATATTAACATCTTTCATAGTACGATTTGTTCAAATGAAAATACTTGATTCAGAAGGATTTTATTTCCTGTAGGGCTTAGCAAGGAGAAGCTTCCCTTTCACTTTAAAGAGTATGCAAACCGTGAGAAGGGTTTCGATAATACACACTAGAAGAATCAAGA
The DNA here is from genome assembly GCA_037074515.1 of Mimosa bimucronata. NCBI lineage: Eukaryota > Viridiplantae > Streptophyta > Magnoliopsida > Fabales > Fabaceae > Mimosa > Mimosa bimucronata. Next base: position 6,551,387 of record CM073436.1, read on the forward strand.
GGAAAAAATCTCTATCAAAATTAAGAAGGGAAGATCATAACTAAGTAAAAGCAAAGGGGATCCACTTTGGACATTCTTTATTATTTAGGTTCTGAAAAAATCAATGTTCCTAGTGCAGTCTTAATCAATAATCATTATAATTATAAACAAACTCACAAAACACAAATTTTTATTGTCTTTTTTATGTTAAGTTTTATTAGCTCACTAATTTTTCCAACTCAAAATTAACTGATTTGGATAATATACTGTTTGCTCCTTAGTCAACTTATATATCGTAATTTATTTATTTATTTTTTCACTACAAAATACTTTTGCAGGTATATTTTGCTGGCTTGGGATGTTTAAAAAATGTGAGGGCTGCTCTTTGCAGAGGAAGGGCATTGAAGTGCACACGTTGTGGGAGGCGAGGGGCAACCATTGGTTGTCGGGTTGATCGGTGTCCAAAGACGTATCACTTGGTTGGTCACACGTTCTCTGTCTAAGGATGACATGCGCGAATATACTGAATTTTGTTGATTGTGCTTCAAATAGTATTCCTTTTATACTAGTTGGTTCAGAACTAACGCATGACCTATCTTTTTTCAGCCGTGTGCAAGAGCAAATGGTTGTATCTTTGATCATCGCAAATTTCTTATAGCCTGTACAGATCATAGACATCTCTTCCAACCGCAAGGTAATCAATATATGGCACGGATAAAAAAACTGAAAGCTCGGAAGATTAAGTTGGAGATGAGAAAGATTTCAAATGATGCTCTGAGAAAGGATATTGAAGCAGAAGAAAAATGGTTGGAGAACTGTGGTGAGGATGAAGAATTTTTGAAACGTGAGAACAGGAGGCTTCATCGTGATTTGTTGAGAATTGCCCCTGTATATATTGGTGGCCCTGACTCTGATGGTGAAAGATCATTTCAGGGTTGGGAATCTGTTGCTGGGCTTAAGGATGTCATCAGTTGCATGAAAGAAGTTGTTATTTTGCCTCTGCTTTATCCTGAGTTCTTTGATAATTTAGGTCTTACACCTCCAAGAGGTGTTCTGTTGCATGGATATCCTGGAACAGGCAAAACTTTAGTAGTTAGAGCATTGATAGGCGCATGTGCTCGCGGTGATAAACGGATTGCATATTTTGCTCGCAAAGGTGCGGATTGCTTGGGGAAATATGTGGGTGATGCTGAGCGCCAACTGAGACTACTATTCCAGGTTGCAGAAAAATGTCAACCTTCTATAATATTCTTTGACGAGATAGATGGATTAGCCCCAAGCCGTACTAGGCAGCAAGATCAGACACATAGTTCTGTTGTGTCAACACTGCTAGCTCTTATGGATGGTTTGAAATCTAGGGGTTCAGTTGTAGTCATAGGTGCAACAAATCGTCCTGATGCTGTTGACCCAGCACTTAGACGTCCGGGAAGATTTGATCGGGAAATTTATTTTCCATTGCCATCAACTGAGGACAGAGCTTCCATTCTCTCACTTCACACGCAGAGGTGGCCAAAACCGATCACTGGATCCTTACTTGAGTGGATTGCAAAAAACACTCCTGGATTTGCTGGTGCAGATCTCCAGGCTCTTTGTACCCAAGCTGCCATCAACGCTTTGAAGAGAAACTTTCCTTTGCAAGAAGTGCTGTCTGCAGCTTCGGAGGAAGATTCTGGCGGCAAGCGCCTTCCACTTCCATCCTTTGCAGTGGAGGAAAGGGACTGGTTGGAGGCTTTATCATGTGCACCACCACCATGCTCCCGGAGAGAAGCTGGTACTGCTGCAAATGACATAGTATGCGCCCCTCTTCCCACCCACCTTATACCTTGTTTGTTGCAACCATTATGCACTCTGCTTGTATCTTTGTATCTTGATGGACGCCCATGGTTGCCACCTACTATGTTTAAAGCTGTAACAAGGATTAAAAGTGCTATGGTTTCTTCTCTGGACAAAAAGAAAATGTCTATTGATCGGTGGTGGTTGCACGTTGATGATTTTCTTCAAGACACAGATTTTGCTGCCAATTTAGGGAGGAAACTCACTTGTGCTGGCATTATATCTGCAAATGATGGCCCTGCTGGTTCTTGTGATCCTGTAGATGATACTGATGTTGATGTAAAACTTGAACCTTCTATAAAGCACCGTGTCCGCACATGTACTGGTTTATTGTCAAATATGTCATTTACAGTGTTGAAGGAATCAGGATTTCGAATATTGATTACTGGAAATCCCAAAACTGGTCAGAGGCATCTTGCTTCCTGCCTTCTCTACTGCTTTGTTGGTAATGTTGAGATACAGAAGATTGATATGGCAACTATTTCACAAGAAGGACATGGAGATGTGGTGCAAGGGATTTCACAAATATTAAGTATGTATCTTCCCATCTAATTTTGCTTTTTGGCATTTTAATTTTCAGTGATTGATGCCTGAAAAGGAGTATGGCAACTGATTTAGAATACTATCTTGTAACCTTCAGATATGCTTGCAAACTCCATGACAGTGCATTAAGAAAATTGAGTATAAGTGCTGTGCTTAAAGTTAAAATGTGGGAGGTTTGTCACTCTCATCTTGTTTCTACTATTATTGGACCATATATCATCCCTCAACAACATCGCATTGCACTTCAATGTCTACAGCATCACATAACTTTTATGTCATGACTCATGACAATATTCATAGGTCAAGAAAGTTGGGGGATTAAAAGTTTTGAACTTTTTTGCCACTGATTTTTGTTGAACTCTAATGTTTTGGATGATTGTTTAGCCACTTTTTTATTGCTGTTTCTTCTGCTTTTGCTTAATTGTGTGGCTTTATGAAAATATTAATAATGAGCTTTATCATAATCTATGTGTAGCTTATTTTAACTCTACCTCTGAATTTTCCTTTCGCGTGGCAGTGAAATGTGCTGGTGTGCAATCGTGTGTAGTCTTCATGCCAAGAATTGATCTGTGGGCTCTGGAGACTCATTTTCAGGTTGCTGAAAGTTCTGATGACTGCTCCATTAATAATCAACTTTCTGAGATGGAAGAGTCTTGTTTAACACTGAGTGAGGTCGTTGAAAAGAAAAGTGAATTCAATGCAAAGAAATGGAAATCTGTAGATATGGCCAAAGGTCAAGTCATCTTACGGGCTTCACATGCATGGATGTCATTTATTGAGCAGGTGGACTCCATTGGTGCATCTACATCCTTGATGATTCTGGTATGGATTCTTATAAGGCCTGCAATAAATAGTCGCCCTCAAGTCATCCTTTATGTTTACTAGGCTTAATTATTTTCCCATTACGAATAATAATCTTGTCACTAAATCTTATAAACTAATGCTTATAGCAGTAGCTAATAATATAAAAATACAGCTGTTTGTACAATAACATTAACAAGAGAAGTGTTACTATGATCAGAAGTTTTTCACACAATTTTACTTGGATTCTTCAATGGGTTATTATGCTTTTCATATAATTTTAGAATCTCATAGCTTCATTTGCTGACAGGCTACTTCAGATGTTCCATATTCAGAACTTCCATGTAACGTAAGGGAGTTTTTTAGGAGTTACCAATCAAGCTGCAGCCAGCCTGCTTCATTGTTTCAGACAGTGCCTCGTTTTTCTGTGCAAATTGAGGGGAACTTTAATCATGAGGTCATGATCAATCTATCCACGGTGGAGCTAATGAGGAATGTAATTGAGCAGCTGATTCAATTGGTCCACAAAAAATCTCATATGCATGTGGTAGCCCGCAAAGGGAACATAACATATGATTCAGTTCAAGGTTGTCAGGATAGGGCATATATGGGAAAAGATTATGGATCAGTCACTGGTGATAAGCTTAAAGTCCAACTTCCTGAACCCTCTACTAATGTTTCATCACCAACTAGCATTAGACCAATGAAGCAAAAGTCAACCCTGTTGTTGGCAATATCAACCTTTGGGTATCAGATTATTCGTTTTCCTCATTTTGCAGAACTTTGTTGGGTCACATCAAAGCTTAAAGAAGGTCCTTCAGCTGATGTAAGTGGACCTTGGAAGGGTTGGCCTTTCAATTCCTGCATAATTCGTCCTAGTACCCTGCAAGACAAGTTGGCTAATTCTTGCAGCTCTAGCAATATTAAAAACAAAGAAAAATCTGGTATTGTCAGAGGCCTCTTGGCTGTTGGCTTATCAGCATACAGAGGTGCCTATACATCTGTTAGGGAAGTTTCTAGTGAGCTGCGCAAGGTTCTTGAGATATTAGTTGAGAAAATCAATACAAAAGTTCAAGCCGGGAAAGATAGATTTCAGTTTCTTCGTATTCTATCACAAGTGGCTTATTTGGAGGATATGGTCAATAATTGGGCCTATGCATTGACGAGGTATTATTTTCTTTCTCCTATGATCACGTAACATTGTTTAATTGCTATGTTTTCTGTAATGGGCATGGACTGGGCTTTTTTAACAATAATCCCTACCATTTCAGTCTTGAGCAAGACTCCCCAGAGGTGGCAGCAAAACTTGCATCGACTACTGTTGGATCATTAAATGGACCTGAAAACCAACTAGTTGAAGATGAGGGTTGCCAGTTGGTTGCCCCTGTGGAAGGTCATGAACCAGAGAAGCTGGAGGAAAGTCCCAATGCAATTGCTGCCAAGACACTAGAATCTCATGCTTTGAATAACAGAAATGATAATGTGGATAATGCTGAGCATGATGACAAAGTTTCAGGAGAAACTCCACAGAATAGTTCTTTTTCAGATGATCATATTAACAACTCTGCTGCCATGAGCCAGCCCGTTGATCCAGTTACAATTGTGGAAAATGGCACACTATCTAAAGTATCTGAATCAGGAACAATGAGAAATCCTGAAACAATCGATGGAGAAATTGGGCCCTTAAAAGGCTCAAATGGATCTTCACTCACTCACACTGTTTCACTTTCCGGAAATGAAGAGTTCATAGTGTCAAATGGCTTAAATGGATCAACATCTACCCATCCTGCTGCCCTTTCTGATAATGAACTTCACAATGCCTGCCAACCAGAGGGTGTTGAGATTGAAGACTCCAGGACAGCCTCTGTTACTGTTCCCAGCTTTTCATCGGCAGGGACTGGTATTAAATTAAGCGGTGGTGACTCTGGTGTAGCTACAAATGCTGTGGAAATTAGTGACTCTCCAAGCAAAAGCAGTGATCCTGCTGAATCTGGGGTTGTCTGTTTGTATCGATGTTGCCCTCAATGCCTTGACAGTCTTTATCATTTGACACGCAAAATTCTTGTTCATAAGTGTAGCTTGATTGGAAGCGATTTGGTTGTAGAAGATGTCCATGATGTTCTTGCATCATTATCTGTGGATCTTATTACAGAGGTTAAAAAACTTTATTCTGCTGAAGATTCTAATGACTTGTCAGATAAAATCTTTGGCCATGCAAAGTCTGAAGTGCATCCTGACTGTTCAAACTCGAGAATTTGTAACGCCGGAAACCAAGACAGGGTTTTTGTGGCAGCTGAATGTGTGTCTCACTCTACAAGCCGACATACAGCTGGAAGCAGAGATACGGCATTGAATGAATCGAAGCTTGATTTAAAATGTGTTTTCAGAGATGGTGTACTGGTTCAAATGGACCCTGATAAAGAAGTCTCCCTTCACTGTAAATTTGAGACCTTGTGCCTCTGTTCTTTTATAGAGTTGATAGTAATGACGAAGCACCCGTTTGGCTGAACTATTGTTTCATATCTTGGATTGCTTAGCAATTTTTTGGTGCTGATGCGGCAGCTATATATCAATTTTTCTTATGAGAGTAAAATTATAATTTTGGTTGACCACGAAATACTTACGCAGTTTCTTCCATTTTTCACATCAGCAGCATTCAAAGATCCACTAACCCCTCCTGACTACTAACTTTTAGAATTTTGATTCTCTGAAGAAGCTAAACTCTCTTGTAAGTATCTATTTACGTCGAAGATTTTCATGATCATGTAATTACCAAACTGCTGTTTATTGTAAACATTCGCTGCTAGAAGTTATTGCTTTTACGTGTCCATACAGGTTATCTTTCTGTTTCTTTTTTGGCTTATTTACTGCCTGCATAATGTGGGCTCGCTTTCTTGGATAGTGTTTTTTCCGTTATGAATTGATTTTAAAGTAGGATATTTTCTATGAATATAAAGTATAAATTATTTAGTTCAGTCTTGCGTACAATGTGTAACTGAAAATAGACAAAGAATTACAACTGACCACCCACAGCAAGGCCGTTTATAAGTTACAACGTAAAGAGCAATAGAAGTAGCGACTCCACTTATATCAGCCGAAATATACGCACACGGGTAAGAAAAGGCCAATCCGTCCTTTTATATCCCATCTATCTTACACTTATGCAGAAATTTATCACGAAGCTAGCTAACCAGAAAGTAAGGACTAGTCAGCAACGATTTTAACAATCAAGCAGTGTTAAACCTAACAACCATCAGCAGCTATGGCTAAGAAATCCCAAGAGCACCAATTACACTAATTCTTAGATGGGTCGTTTTCCAATTATAAGAAGAATTATCTAATAAAGCAAAAACCTTTTAGACTGAGGAGAAGCTTTTCTTTCTATTTTGACAAAGATGCAGAATAATGAAGGAACAATTCAAACACAAGTTTTCTTGATATCAGAGGGGAAGGAGAAAGAGAAATTGGCCAAGACAAACTCCTCTACCCAGTCACTTCCGCCCAAAAGACATGCACCAGATTTTTAGTCATGGATGACAACATGATTCAATCTGTTCGAAACAACATCAGAACATATTCATCATCCAAATCCTTACTTTCTTAACGCCATAGAGCATTCTCACTAAAATTTTGTTCAGTACCCAGACAGCGGTTTGTGCTTTTAGATATGACACGTCGATAGAGCTTAAAACAAGCCCCAGAAGTTTGAAAAGAATTCTAGATTCAAGTGACATTGATTTTTTAAACTCACCTTCATGCACACTGAGAATTTATTAGCAAGCAAACTTCTAAGAACAACTGTAACAAATATATCCTGTAGAAACCTCAGCAAGCATTTTTAACTAACTCCCTCTTACAATAAACAAGATGAGAGCATTTCCCGGAGTAGTAGAATCAGCGGGGGGAAATTTATCCTTTTTTTCTGCACAAATGGGTTTCATCCTATATTGACTTCAGATGGAGTTTTTGCCTCAATTGACAAAGCATGCAGCCCAGACTGCAATTCCTCTTGCAAGAGATTATAAATGAGCCTATGCCTCTTAATCAAACTCTTCCCCTCAAATTCTTTAGATGTAACTTTAAGGTTGAAGTGTGTTTCTCCATCACTTCCTCTAACACCAGCATGCCCTGCATGCTGGTAAGAGACATCTTCAACCTGTAATTCAACAGGACTAAGTTCCTTCTCCAACTTCTCCTTGATCCTCTTCCCTCTACTTCCCAGAATACCATAATTCAATTCAGTAATATCAGATGAATTCATGCCCGAGCCTAACTTGTTACCATCAACTCCAGAACTCAATCCATCGTTTGAGCCCTTAGAATCTCCTCTCCCAGAACTCTCAACAGAACTTTCACTTTCCAACTGGGAATTTGAACCAGGGTTCACATCACCACCCTTTTCAGCTTCTACAAACAGAAAAAGCGCCTTTTTCTGCATCAATTTCAGCATATTCAAGAACCCATTATTCCTGGAAGGAGTCAAACTCTGCTGAAGCCCCAGGTGCACCACAAAATCTGGAGAAATCCGAACAACCTCGGCGACGGGACGACCCGAAAGCCCTTGAACGAGCAAAGCGGCGAGCCCCTTGGTAAGATCGGAATCGGAATCGGCTTCGTAGAAAACATTCTTTTCCTGGTCGAGGAAGGCCCTCACCCAAACCTGGGAGACACATCCTTCGACTTTGTTGTCCCTTGTCTTGAACTGCGCATCGAGGGGTTTAAGGTTCTTGCCATAGAACAATAGCTGCTGGTACTTGGCCCTGGGTTCCTGCACAGACTGGAAAAGCTTGATAATTTCCTGAAGCTTGGGAGGTAGCTCTTCGAGGGGTTGCAGAGAAGAAGAGGATGGTGCTGTAGATGGCGGCGTTGCCGATGGTTTCGTGGGGATTCTCTCGAATGTGATGGGTTTGAAAAAGGAAAGCTTGTAAGAGGAGGATTGCAAGAAGAGATTTTGATAAAGCCGAGGATGTGGGGTTCTGGAGGGAGTGAAAAATCGATAGGAAAAAGAGGATATTGCAGACATGGTCGCAGGTCCAACCATGGAAAGCTCCCCCACTCTGTGGCAACTGATTCTTCCAATTCAATAGAGTACAAAAGAATTCGTTGCCCCCAAAAATAAAAAAAAGGGAAAATTTCAATAAGAGACCACTGTAGACAATTAATGTAAAAGAAGGACCAAATATTTCTGAAATTTCACTGCAGGACCTAGGTCCTTAAGTGAAATTAAATTACCAAGGTAAAAGACCTTACTATCCTTGTACATAATATTAAAACAAAAAGAATAGAGGAAAGGGAAATCTGGTCTCATCTTCTCTCCTCCCTCAAATTAGAAGCCACGACATCTTCAAGCACAAGGGAAAGCCCACCGTCATCGCCACCCACAAACGGAAATCGACGTCATCTTCAAGCACGGTTGGGTTGTGGTTGTATGGGTACTGTTTGTATGGCTCTATTTGGTTCGATTTTTTGAAGATAATGAGGTGGAAAATGTTGAACTATGATTTTTGGAGTTATGGTGCTTGTCTCTGTCTTATGCAAATTTTATTTTGGTTTGATGTTCGGTGATGAAGAAGGAAGAAGAATTGTGTTTTGTTTTTTGTGGGCTAGCAAGCCTTTTCGTCCTTGTCTTGATTTTTGCTTTTCATAGTGTGTTAGCGTGGAACAAATTTTTGAGGAATTGATTGCTATCTTATTGTGGGCTTGTGATGGTTTGTGAGGTTAAAAAGATTTCTGGTCCTATTAAATTTCATATGGGATTTTGGAACTTTCGAGCAACTTCTTTGGGTTGCTTAGATTGGAATGAGTTTTCGTTGTCCTCTTATAATTTGCGTTGTCCAGGCCTAGCACAAGGAAATCGCCATATGCACAAGAAAATGGCCATACGCACAAGGAAATTGCCATATGCACAAGCAGTAATAAATGGTCTTATAACTTGCGTTGTCCTGGCCAAGCACAAGGAAATGGCCATATGCACAAGGAAATAGCCATACGCACAAGAAAATTGCCATATGCACAAGCAGTAATAAATGGTCTTATAACTTGCGTTGTCCTGGCCAAGCACAAGGAAATGGCCATATGCACAAGGAAATAGCCATACGCACAAGAAAATTGCCATATGCACAAGCAGTAATAAATGGTCTTATAACTTGCGTTGTCCTAGCCAAGCACAAGGAAATGGCCATATGCACAAGGAAATAACCATACGCACAAGAAAATTGCTATATGCACAAGCAGTAATAAAGACCCTTATAACTTGCTATGTCCAAGGCACGCACAAGGAAATGGCCATATGCACAAGGAAATAGCCATACGCACAAGAAAATTGCCATATACACAAGCAGTAATAAAGACCCTTATAACTTGCTATGTCCAAGGCACGCACAAGGAAATCGCCATATGCACAAGAAAATGACCATACGCACAAGGAAATGGCCATATGCACAAGCAGTAATAAAGACCCTTATAACTTGCGCTGTCCTGGCCAAGCACAAGGAAATGGCCATATGCACAAGGAAATAACCATACGCACAAGAAAATTGCTATATGCACAAGCAGTAATAAAGACCCTTATAACTTGCTATGTCCATGGCACGCACAAGGAAATTGCCATATGCACAAGAAAATGACCATACGCACAAGGAAATGGCCATATGCACAAGCAGTAATAAAGACCCTTATAACTTGCGTTGTCCTGGCCAAGCACAAGGAAATGGCCATATGCACAAGAAATTAGCCATACGCACAAGGAAATTGCCATATGCACAAGCAGTAATAAAAACCCTTATAACTTGCTATGTCCAAGCCACGCACAAGGAAATGACTATAGGCACAAGGAAATGGCCATACGCACAAGGAAATTGCCATATGCACAAGCAGTAATAAAAACCCTTATAACTTGCTATGTCTAAGCCACGCACAAGGAAATGGCCATATGTACAAGAAAATGTCAATATGCACAAGGAAATTGTAATATGAACAAGTAATAATAAAGTTCAGGCCACGCACAAGGAAATGGCCATATGCACAAGAAAATGTCAATATGCACAAGGAAATCGTAATATGAACAAGTAGTAATAAAGTTCAGGCCACGCACAAGGAAATGACCATATGCACAAGAAAATGTCAATATGCACAAGGAAATCGTAATATGAACAAGTAGTAATAAAGTTCAGGCCACGCACAAGGAAATGGCCATATGCACAAGGAAATTGACATATGCACAAGGAAATCATAATATGAACAAGCAGTAATAAGATAACATTAAAAAATGTAATAAATACGTTTTATCAGAAAGAGAGAGGGTGTCAGAGGAGAGAGTGTGTCAGAGGAGAGAGGGTGAGAAGAATATTTTTTTTTTATTGAGACTTGTTCATAGGAGCTTTTCCTTGTGCATAGGAGCTTTTCCTTGTGCATATGAGCTTTTTCTTGTGCGTGTTAAAATGAGTGGGGTTGTGAGAGAGAGAGAAGAGAGAGAGTGTCAGACCATGTGGGGGTGGGCCCGTACGTTATGTCAGCTTAGTACAAGTCTTTTCCAATGGGTGCAAAGTGAAATTAAATCCTCTTTTCCCTTCATAAGTTCACAAGGGCTTTTAGGTCTTTTTGCACATCAAATTTTTTTCATTTTAGGACCCAAGTCCTGCAGTGATGTGTCAGATTTTTTTGGTCCCAATCTGAAATAAACTTGTTACAATGGTCCTTTAATGAAATTTTCCCAAAAAAGGGAAAATTTCAATAAGAGACCACTGTAGACAATTAATGTAAAAGAAGGACCAAATACAGAGCTTGACTGTAGAAGAAACGACTAACGAGAGAGTTTAAGGCTTTAGGCAATCGTACAGAGAGTTAAATGGGCTATACTTGATCTGATAAAATGTAAAAGGGCCTAAAAGAATACAAATTGGCCTCGGTGTGCAAAGGGTTGAAAATGGTTTATACCACTCCCTTTATCCAACGACTTTCTCTAAACTTTAAAATTGTGTTTTTTGTCATTGAACTTTCTCTTAATCTTAGTTTTGACCTTTGAATTTTAAATAGGTGATTTTATTTTCTTAATTTTGTGCCATCTATAAATATTAGCCCATTTTTTTCCAAATTTTTTTAAAGTTAATGAACCAATGGTTATAAATCATACAAAGATATTTTTTTATTAAATTCAGGGTATCTACTGCTGATAGCAGTGACTAATTCCTCCACTTGCGGGTCCTCCACTTAAGAGTAAACCGCTAGTCACGAAATGTTTTTCCATGCCCAATGGTGATATTCGAACCCCCACCACTTGGTTAAAGGATCAAGTAAGGAACACTAGGCCACACTTGAGCGGTTAAATTGTATAAAATTGAATGACCAAAACCACTGTTTTTAAAGTCAAAGGAACAAAACAAAATCGAGTGAAAGTTAAAAACCAAAAGTATAAGATCAATTGAAAAAAGCATTGGTGATGACAATATTAGATTATTTTTTTGGGACTTGGTTATCATTAAATTAATCATTTGTCATGTAAATAAACAAACAATAGAGTATAGTACTTGAAGAAGGCTGTTAGATTCACTTGAAATATTTTAAATTTTAAGCTCTAGCTTTGCCTCCAAGAATGAACAAAATTATTAAACAGGACAACCCCTATCCAACTGAGTTGACAGCTCCAAACCCAAAAGCTTATAAAATAAAATGAAAAAAAAAAAATAGTGTATCTGCAATCTTCATAAACCATTAATATTTCAGTCTCATGGTGATAGATACAAATGAAGAGACTGAGAAAGTAAAATATAGTAATACATTTATAAATAAAATCCACTCCCTCATTATACCAAACGGATATACTTTTATTGGGCTAAAGATCACTTACATAATGGTTCTTTAAATTAGTCAGGTCTGCCACAACTAAGCACAATGACAGTAAAATCCAGCCTAAGGATGAATGGACTTCTTTGCCAACTTGAGAACATGTTAGATTTAGCTGTCACTTTGCAGTGAGCAGAGGGGAAAAAACGGAGAAAGAAAATTAGGTTTCAGGAAGAGAGTGATGAATCAGAATAAACAAAAAGGGTATTCACGTGGGGCTGTGCTGGCATACCTGTGCTGTGTCTGCGCCGAAGACATCGTCATTCTTCCCTATTCATTTATCTTCGACGCCACACACTTCTTTTTCCAAAGAAACTTATAATGGTTTTTAATTAGTTTTAGTACTGAAACAGAATGTGAGCATACATGATTTATTAAAAATGAGAAAAACTGGAATTCAATGGCCTGTATATGATAAGCCTATCAAACTCTTTCCATGACTTGCATTTTTGGACACAACTCTTTGATTTGAACTGTAAGCTCATTATGCAAACCAAATAATAAAAAGAAATATCTGAAAACACATGGGTCATATCCCAGCACCACCATTCTGAGTATTTTTTGGAAGATATTCCACATCACCCACTCCATTTAACGATCAAAATCATCAGAATTCCCAAACAAATCATATGCTATGTTCTGATTCATCACATTCAATATCCAGTTATGTATATTATTAATTAATTATTTAATATTCCTCAACTTGATCCATGGCCTCTCTTACATAATTGATTAATTTTATTTTATTTTCCTATGTCACTTGACAGAAAATTCTTGATAAACATTTTGCTGATACACAAAGGGCTTTGTAATATAAATACAACAACACGGAGAGAAAGAGGGGAAAGCTAAGCTGAAAAGGCCATGGATCCAAGTGATGAATCTAGTGGATCTTCTTTCTGCAGGGTTGAAAAGGTGAAGGCAATGGATCTTTTAGAGGAGAGCTGGTTCTTTGAGAACTTGTTTAACACAAGAAGACCAAGAATCCCAAGGTGTAACTCTGATTTATGTTCTTCATTAGGCATAGTGAGAGAGCCTGTGTTGCTGAAGGGGAAGGACACTGATGAAGCAGCAAACATTTCATCAACAAATGAAGTGACAGAAGAAGAGGAAGAGGAGGAAGAAGAAGAAGACAATTGTCAGAAAAGAAGCAGTTTAAGCAGAAGCAGGTTGGTACACCAATCATCAGATCCTCTAGTGCTTGAAGCTGCTATAAAAGCTCATAGCAGAGAGATGAAAGAGGTTAATAAGAAGAGTGAGAATAATGGAAGGAGAAGCAAACTGCTTAGAACACCATCTTTACCTCCTTTTGTTGGTAGAGAAGAAAAGTTTCAAGTATGTGATCACAGACCTGACAAACAAACCTCAAAGGTACTGCCTGTAATCTTCAGATTTCCTTTTATAGATGTGGAAGAGATATTTTCTTTGTTCTCACCTTTCTTGCTTCATTAAAATACATATGTTTCTGTGGCCAGTTCAAAGAGGCCAAAAGTTCCCTTTTTTGTTTGTTTAAAACATAGTATGATGAATATATTACTCTGATATCATTGATTAAGAACCAATTCTTGTGCTCTATACTCAAGTCCAATGAAATTAAGACACCTATGCCTGACATTCTGGCCCTGGGAATCAACAAGTCCTCCTGGCATTTGGCAGATTCAAACGTCTGTCAATTTGTGTGTTTGTGAAATTCTTGATTGATTCTCTTTTTATTTAGTTGATTAACTTGGGAAAAGGCCAAAAATTTGAAGAATTATGGAAATTCATTTTTAATGGAAACAAGCTGCATATGTATTGGCTGCTACAATACGACTTTCTATTGTGATCAAGGCCTTTATATAGAATTCATTTAAAATTCATTTAGTTTTCAACATTCTGATAATACAATCCCCGGCAAGATAAGCTTCATGAAACTCCTACTTGACTCCCTTCTGCCTAACAAGTCAATCCAAGAGGCAAATAACAAAACTTTTTAGAATAATATAGAATCATTCTTTCATGGGAACAAGAAGCAGCATGTAATGATGCAACTGTCTGATAAAATCATGCATAGTCATCTTCATATTATCATTCCACATAAACACTTAAAACTCCAGCAACCACAAGTGATTCTGACAATGTTTTTTTTTTTGTTGATGGCAGAGCTACAGTATTCCAAGAAGTCGACCAGTGAGAAACACAGAGAGAGATAGCAGCTTCAGCGCAGAAGGCATAAAAGAGATGAGAAGAAGATTCTTGAAGCAGAGAACAATGAGGAAAAGCCTGAGCGATCTAGAATTTGAAGAAGTTCAAGGGTTTAAGGACCTGGGATTCTCATTTGAGAAAGAAGCAATAAACCCAAGTGTAGCCAGCATTATTCCAGGCTTGCAAGAGAAAAACAGAGAAGAAACAGAGGAAGACAAGGCTGTAAGAAGACCTTACCTATCAGAGGCGTGGTTGGCACAGACTTGCCTTCCTCCTCCTCCTCCAATCCCTACATATACTGCAAGCAAATCTTCCAAGGACATGAAACAAAATATCAAGTTTTGGGCTAGAGCTGTGGCATCTAATGTTCGCCAAGAATGTTGAAACTTAGCATTCATTATTGACACAACAAGAATCAAATGACTTTATTCAAATCTGCTAATTTATACTATTCTGTTTTTTTTTTTCTGCCTTCTTATTCATCTGATTTCCTGAAGTTCTGGTTATTTCTATAAACGTTAACAAAAATAAATAAGGACTTTTCCCCAAATTGGAAAAACTTGGAATTTCTTGGAAGCTGCAATGAGAATAATTTCCTACGGATTAATATAGGATTGCCATTCACTTTTGATTTTTTTTTTATTACAAAGAAAGCACATAAAACTAAGCCTGCAGCAGCGCCCTTTCTTGGCTCAGCATATCAGCAACATATTGCAACTCCGCTGGAACGTTTTCAAAGCTCACTATGCCCCTACCAACTGTCAATGCATGTTTGGCCAAAGAGTCAGCAACACCATTAGCATCTCTTCTACACCACACGATCTGTAACTCCCAAGAACAATGAAAGAAAGACATAATTTCTTTCATTTCAGACTGCACAAGTCCAGCGATAGTACATTCCCTCATCTTCTCAATCTCTTGAACAAGCTCTAAACAATCAGATTCAATCACTAAATGCCTTACTCCAAAACCCCAACTCCATTTCAATCCCATGAGAATTGCCCACCTTTCCGCCATATAACATTCCCCACGCCCTATATTAAAAAAGAAACCTCCTTTCACGAATCCTCTATGGTCCCTCATGATCCCAGCACATGCAGCAGCATAACTAGATCGAATACTAGTGCCATCCACATTCAACTTCACAAACCCTTTCACTGGAGCTTTCCACTCATCATCACAGCTAGCATGATTGATAGAATGAGAAACACGTTCCCCACCCCATGCAATACAAGCTAAAACTTTAGCTACCAACGCTTGAGAAGTAGTGACCCCTTCATTAAAAACTCTGATTTTTAGCGAGCCACAATTGATGACATACTAAAGCAAACATTTTGGCCATGAGAAACCACGAACCATGAACTTGGCTTCTATATTCCATTGCATCCAATTCTTCAACTCACTATGACTAAAGAACGTGTAACAAAATGAATATGGGAGTAACATCAACCATACCTCTACGGCAAGGACACAATCTCTGAGGACATGAAGCACATCTTCAACCACCCCTTCACAACACCCACAAACCGCTGACTCCGCCATATCCCCGATGAACACGTGCTTCATTAGTAATTAATGACTGCTTACAAGCCTTCCACATGAACATTCGAGACCTTTGAGGAATTTTCAACTTCCATATATGCTTCCATCTCCATCTTCCTCTATCCCTTTCCATATTCATTTGGCTAAAGTACGCCGACCTCGTAGTGAACTCACCTGATGCAGTATGACGCCAAGAAGGTCTATCCTCTACATTCATATTCATTCCCTGCCCTATAACAAACTGCACCATATCTTGAGTCAAATATTGACGAAAATGATTCACATCCCATACTCCATCCTGAGAGATAATATCAACTATCTTAATCTTCAACAACTCCTTGGGTAATGGTTTTATAACAACATCTGCTAATCTCGTTTGATCCGGCAGCCACCAGTCCTCCCAAAACCGAATAAAAGATCAATTACCCAACTTCCAACTAAGCCCTCCTTGCACCTTGTTCCAGTTACTCTTTATAACCTTCCAAACTTGAGACCCCACCTTAGCGGTTTTAATCTCAGGAAGCAAATTTGAACCACACCCATACTTCTCCCTTATTAACTTAACCCAAAGAGCATCCCTCCTATTTATCAACCCTCACCCTAACTTCATCATGAAAGCATTATTTTGTAACTTAGCTTTCCGTAATCCCAAACCTCCTTCCTCCTTTCTCATACACACCTTATCCCAAGAAACCATACTCAACTTATTTTGAGATGCCGAGCCACCCCATAAAAACCTTCTACATCTCTTATCTATCTCCTTACACATTGAAGAGTGTAAAGGGACAGTTTGCATCTCATATGATGGTATTGTCGATACAACCGACTGCACCAAAGTATGACAAGCAACACTAGATAAAGAATTAGCCTTCCATGAAGATAATCTCTTATCCATCTTCCCTAAAATATAATCATGAGTATTCCTTGTAACTTGTTCATGATACAAGGGTACCCCCAAATACTTTCCCAGATCAGCACAAGGCGTAAAACCCATGAAATTACTTATCTCATTCACCCGAGTATGATTCACATTCTTGGAGAAAAACACCCTCGATTTCAAGTTATTAACTTTCTCCCCAGATGCTGCACAAAAATCATCCAAGCAGGCTCTCACAATGGCTGCTTGATCCATATTAGCTTCCGCAAATAAAAACAGATCATCCGTAAAGAATAAATGAGAAACTCCAGTACCTTTTCTTGTCAATCGAAACGGTTTCCAATTCTCTTCCTTTACCTCTGTCTGTATCATATGAGCAAACTTCTCCATAATTAACACAAACAAATATGGAGACAAAGGGTCACCCTGTCTTAATCCTCTACTTGGATTAAAATATTCCCCTTTAACTGTTTAGAACTACAAGTTTTTAAATCATGAAATATTTTGGGAAAAAGACAAAAAACAAAACCCTAAAATTAGCAAAAGGATAATTTGCTACAATAAATTTCAGAAATGATAACTGAATTGTCCAAAACCAAATTAACATGAAAAGTCTAAAATGCCCTTGAATTAAATATTTTTTTAATAAAGGGCCTACCACTACCACCAGCCACCACCAGCTGGCCACCGTCGGGCGCTAGAATTAGGGTTAAAAAATGGGACAGAAGGATGGGGTGGGTTCAAAACCCACCCCAATAGGCTTGGTGGTAAGGCTTACCATCAAGCCACCATGTTACTTTGTTATATATATATTGCAATGTATATATGTATATTTTATATTTTATTCATTCTTAATATTTTATCAAAATTGTACACGGGATTACCAAATTCGGATAAAGAGGATTACAAACTTTAGATAAATAATTACTAACATATTTCTATCCAATTACCAATATCATTACCAACTTCTTTTTATTTTTTTGCATAATTGTATAAGGGATTACCAAATTCAGATAAGGGATTACCAACATGTCTCTATCTATTTACCATCATTACAATTTTTCCAACTTCTTTTTGCTTATTATTAGAATTGGATAATGGTTTACCAACGTCCCATGACGGATTACCAACATGCTTCTATCCAATTACCAACTTTTTGTTTGTTCTCAAAGTTCTATAAGGGATTACCAAATTTGGATGAGGGATTGTTGGTAATCCCTCATCCGAATTTGGTAATCCCTTACAGAACTTTGAGAACAAACAAAAAGAAGTTGATATAAACATGTTGGTAACCCCTTATCCGAATTTGGTAATCCCTTATACAATTTTAGGAATAAACAGAAAGAAGTTGGTAATGATGTTGGCAATTAGATAGAAACATATTGGTAATCCGTCATCCAAAGTTGGTAATCCCTTATACAATTCTGGTAAAATATTAAGAATGAATGAAATGGTAGGTTCAAATCCCACGTCCTCATTCTGTCCCCTTTTTTAACTCCAATCCCGCCACTTGGCAGGTTGGCTCCGACGACCAGCTATAGCCGGCGGTAGTGGGCCCCGCTAGCAGGTGGTGGCTATGGGCCCTTTATTAAAAAAAATTAATCCAAGGGCATTTTAGACTTTTCATTTTAATTTGGTTTTGGACAATTCAGTCAATTGCACTGATTTATCCTTTCTGAAGTTGGTTGCGGTAAATTGTCCTTTTACTAATTTAAAGGTCTTTTTCCTTTTTGTCCCCAAATATTTTCTCATGTAATATTAAAAAAAGAAATATTAATTTGTAAATTACTACTATTATAATGAAGCATTGTCTTTGGTTACCCCAAAAAAAACCGACATTACATTTTACAGAATCATGTAAGCATACAATTTTTTGAATAATTAAATAAGGTTAATAAAAAATAATGGAAATTTTCTATCAAACAGCAAAAAATAATGAAATAATTTTACAAGAAAAATAAAGGTAACAATAATAACGAGATATTGAAAAAGGAAACAAGATTTTTATTCACTTTTACAAAAATAAAGAGAGAGAAATAGTACATATTTGTGTATGGATATTATTTTCATTTCCCACCAAAATCCAAAGCTCAGAAGATATTTCCAGAAATCTTGCATAGACGAAGGAGAAGCACACGCAGCTCACTGATCAGTGAAGCTGAGAAAGCGAATCTAAACCGCCATTTCTCCTTCTCTTTCTCTCTCTAATTTGCGATGTTGCAGTCTCCCTGCTACCACCACGTTCTCTTCTCAAACCCCTTTGTTCCTTTGTCTCTTCCTCATGGCCCCTCTTTCCCTCTTCCTTTACCTTCATCCCCTTTTCTCAATTTTCTTCACAAACCCACAATTCTTCGCCCTGTTTCAGCCATTCCCCCTTCCTCTTCTCCATGGTTAACTCAACTTGCTGAACTCTCGGCTGCTACGGAGGATGGCCCCATCGAACTTCCATTTTCTACTCCTTCCATTTTCGCCACTTCAGATGAGCCTTCTACTATTCAAATCGCTACCAGTGTTCTTCTCACTGGAGCCATCACTGTCTTCCTTTTTCGATCTATCCGGCGTCGAGCCAAACGTGCCAAAGAATTGGTAAATTATAATTGTTCTCTAGTTTTCTATCTTCTTGTAAATTTCCTATATATGTGTTTACTTTCTATAAATATGATCTTAGTTGTTCATTTCTTCATTAGTTTATATAGTTACATTGTGACAAACAAGTTCAATAAAATAACTTAAAATCCCGCGATTTCAAATTCATTGGTGTTTGGAAAATTTGTCTGTGTTGATTTGCTGTTCATTTTAATTTTTAGTGATTTAATGCTATGGTGAATCGTTGTGTATGTTTAATGACATGGATTTGTGGTATAGAAATTTAGGTCTTCGGGAGTGAAGAAGTCATTGAAGGAAGAAGCATTAGATAACTTGAAAGTGATGGGGTCAAGTTCGATTCAAGCTAAAGGTCCACCCTCACCTGTTCAGGCATTAATAGGGGGGATATCAGCTGGTATTATTGCTCTTATTCTCTATAAATTCACCACCACCATTGAGGCAGCTCTAAATCGCCAAACAGTTTCAGATAATTTCTCGGTTTGTCTCTTGCCCTTCTGTTAGTAAGTCATTTGTATGGTTTGCATTCTGAGAAACGGTGCTTTAGGAAAACAAAATGAATGAATCAACGAGAGAAGCCGGTATTTTTGGTTTCCTACTATCATAGGTACTTGATCAATGGCTTTGAATTTGTTTGCCTGTGTGGCCAATCATTCTTCGAATTGTAATGATATTAACATTGTAATTCTGGAACACTCAACTGCAAAAGGAAAAGAAGCTTATATTGCGGAAAAAGACAAAAAGTATCCAAGAAACAATCCAATTTATAACTTGCATTTTGTTAAGATGAATAAATATCGAAAGGAATTGTGGCTACAAGGATTGTGCCCATCAGATTTCTGCCTTGGAAAAGTATCCTTTACCAATGAAGAACCCTGCAAATGCATTGTCATTTGCCAGGATAAAATTCACGTTGAAATATAGATTAATTGTGTGTGTATATATGTTAGGTTTACTTTTTCAATCACGGAACTCAACCCAACATTATATATCATTAATTCACTTCTCATACATTCGATGTAAGACTATTTTTATGTTTTTCTCTATTATTCATCATACTAATTTTTTTTATCTCTTTTATTCATTTTTTTTCTTTACCTGGCCTTATACTTCTTTTTTTAGTCCCAGAGGCCTCAAGTCTACAAATATATTTTTTCCTTTTTTCTATATCCCACTGTTTGAATGGTTTTGAAGCCATATTTTTAGAGAAAAACATAAAATAGTCCTTCATCTTAAGTTTGAGAAGTGAATTAATGGTATATAATGTTAGGTTGAGTCTCATAAGCTTTTGTGATGAAAAGACAAATCTAACATACATACACACACAATTAATCCATATTCCAACAAGTGAAAGGCAGGAAATGTGTCCATTTGATCTCCAAATGAAATTTTGGGATCACAGGCCAGAAAAAATATATCATTTGTGATCCTAGAGAGAAGCATTTTGTTGAATTAAAATGGGAAAGAAGACAAATCCACAATTGATCATCTTATAAATTCTGTGCTAGACATTGTCTAAAAGTTGCTTTCCATTGCTAGCCCAAGTCCTTTTTTTTTTTTTGGGGCCCACCCTGCCCACACCACAAGAGTCTAATTGTGAAAATCTTGTGCATTTCAGGTCCGCCAGATAACAATCACTGTAAGGTAATTGAATTCCATCTCTTAACTCCCTGAGGCCTTTCTGATGATTTCTTTGAAGATCTGCTAATCAGTTGACTTGTTTACACAGGACAATAATCAATGGCTTGTGCTACCTTGCTACGTTTGTTTTTGGCATCAACTCCATAGGTTTGTTCCTTTATTCTGGCCAACTTGCCTTGAACTCCTTTACGGAGGATTCATCTGAAAAGAAAACTGAAAGCCAAGGCATTGCACAGCAAGGCTTGTCAAATTCATCAATTGAGAGCCCTGCAAATAACTCTCAATTGAACAGCAGAAACGAAGATGAAATTCCAAACGATAAACAACAATGAGAATCTAATGAAGTTTGAAGTGAAGGAAATGGTCCAGATCCTCTTGCCGACATGTAGAAGTGATCTCCATGAGTCTGTCACTTTTGGGAGTCATGGTCCATTGGTTTGAATTCAATCTACCTTCCATGTAATTATCAGTCTTAATACAGATGTGGAAAAGGTTTTGTAGAGGCTACCTGATAAGTGGGCCTATTTGGATTAGCTTTTGGAGAATAGCTTTTGAGAAAAAAGCTAAAAAAGTGCTTTTAGATAATAGATTTTAAGCAGAATAGCTTTTCTAAAAAAATAGCTTTTAATAAAATGAGAGTGTTTGGATAATTGTTATCAGAATTGCTTCTTTAGTACAAAGTACCAAAAAGGACATTAGCTAATGTGGTATTTACATTTAAATAAAGAGTGAGGTTGACAAGTAAAAAATTGAAAAGCATGAAGGCATTTTAGGGAGAACCTTGTTAACAACCACAAAAGGCTGAAAAAAAAATAGCTTTTTCAAAACTTAGGTTTTGGACCCCCAAACTATGGTTTGGGTTGAGAAAGTGTTTTTTTAATTTTTTTTTTTTTTTTTTTTTATTGTTTGGCTGGTTTTCTTTAAAACCATGGTTTGGGTTAAAAAAACATTCTTTTTAATTGATTGCCAAACACTCACTTAGCCAATTAACTAAATCCCCCTGGATACCTTTTGTGGAAAGTTATATTATAATATTCTTCTCAATGCCTTCACGGCTTCACCAAAACTGTGCACCGCATACTCACACGGCTTATTTCTAGGGGAGAAGGTTCAGAGCAAGATGAGCTTAAAACTGAAAGTTTTGTTCACAAGAAACAACTTTCGTGTCGGACTGGCTTACTGTTTTTTGTGATCGTATTGGTGTTTTTTTTTTTTGGATCAACCCCATATTGGTGTATTGTGGAGTAGTAGTAATTTGCAGTTTAATTTTAGCTTTCTAGTGTCACATCATTATGAAGGCAATCTTGGGAAGTAATAATAGTACATCTGCATTCTATTCTGTCATAATGGGCTTCGTCTACCTATTATTCTGCATTCATTTCTTCTTTTCTTTTCTTTTTTTTTTCTTTTTTATGAATGCATTCATTTCAGTCATATATAAAAACAAGAGTGACAGCGAAGGCACAAATGGATGAACATTCAAGTTTTTCAACAGATTAATCTCCCACCACTATTCAATTGAACATCACTTCAGTTTCGGCAAAAAAAAAGAACATCACTTCAGAGTAGCAGGTTTTATAATTGTTTCGGTTCTTTTCATAAAAAGGAAAAAAAGTTTAAGGTATGGCCGTCTAATAATCTAGTCATTTTCATATACATTTGACCAATTAAATTAACTCCTCCAAAAGCAGTGAGGGTAAACCTCAAACTTTAGGAACTAGTTACA
Source organism: Mimosa bimucronata (assembly GCA_037074515.1). Lineage (NCBI taxonomy): Eukaryota > Viridiplantae > Streptophyta > Magnoliopsida > Fabales > Fabaceae > Mimosa > Mimosa bimucronata. The sequence continues at coordinate 6,573,958 of CM073436.1, forward strand.
GAAACAAAAGGGAGTAACACAACACAAAAGCAAATGCTTACCTGAAAATTGCCGAAACGATTCTAGAAAAGCTATTCAACCACAAGGGTCCCCACTACATAGAACTTTGCTAAAATTACCAGCAGATGCTTATAATTAATGAACGATGATTATTTCAGAAATTAAAAAAAAAAAAAAAAAAAAAAACTATCTGAGATCAAAATCCAACGCCAGCCGCGCCGATTCCCAGCGTAGCCGCCGGATGGTGCGGCTCTAACTTTCTGTTCTTCCAGAAACAAGCCTCCGGCGCAAGAATAGCCGATGACCTCATCGGCTCTGAGTTACATCTCTTCAGAACCAACGGCTCGCATGCATTGGATTCCCCCAACTTCTGCTCTATCATACTCGCCATCGACATTCCCGCCGCCGGATATGAACACGACGACCTCGGCGGCTGCGGCAGCGGTGGTTTAGATTCGACACCGATTCTCTTCTTGCCTCCTCCTCCTCCTCCTCTTACACTGTCCTTTTTCTTGACAGGTTTCTCTGGATGTCGCCTGATGAAGTCCTTATTGCTGACCCAAGTCTCCTTTGAAACCTCCATGGACAACTTCGGCTCACACATCATCAAAAGCAAACACTCCGGTAATACAGAGCTGTTTCCTTTCTTGGGTTCTGATTGGTTTCTTTCTCGCTCCTTTGACTCCACACCCACCCTTTTCTCCGGGGGTTCTGGGTTATCAAGGTCCGGCCTTTCTTGGGTCGCTGTCTCTTTGTCTTCCCGAGGTCTCTCTCCAGTGTCTTTCTCATCCATTACTCCAGGGGATGAAGCACGTTCTGCTTCTCTTTGTTCAATTTGGCCATCTTCCTCGTCCTCTTTCTCTTTACCCTTTTCTTCACATTCCTGGACCATATTGGGCTGAACTTCTTCAACTTCTAGCTTTTCAGAAGAAAGCACACCGAGCAAAGTTTCACTTTGCTGATTACCATTTACTCCTCCATTCTCTGCTTTATCTTCTGGAGTTTCTCTGCTGTCAAGTTCAGAACCCTCTGTTGATTTCGCTTCTATTAATCCATTTGTGATTGTGATTACATGCTCTTCACAAGCACTATCCTCTCCTGTTTTGGTTGGAATTTCAATATGTCTCCGCACTTCATCTTCATCTTCTACTTCTCCCTCTCCCTCTCCTTCATATTTCTGAGCTGGTGACTCCCAAAACCGATTAGCCAGAGCTGCCATCTTCACTGGATCAGATCTGCACCTCATCAACAAAAGAGCATTCTTTGGTGGAATGCATATACTCACCTTTGCCTTCTCTTCTTCTCCCCCAGCAAACTCATCCTTCTTGACCTCATCCATATCAACATCTTCGAGCACATGTCTTCTCTGGCTCCCTTCTAATCTATCCGTTCTATCTTCCTCTCCTTCTTCTAAAGCCGCCAGCCATCCCGCAAATGCAGCCCCACGGCCGGACCTTCCTGTCCCTCTCACTGCTTTATCCTCTTCACCTTTCTCGCTTGATTTACAAGAAGACCAACATGGAAAGAAGCAATTGTTAAACTCAGCTCCAAATCCCCTCAGAGCTTCACAAATAGTCAGGGGAAGATGAACCCATCTCTGATTCCTATGAGGCAAACACTCTTGTCGCAGATTCTGATTATTCTGATACTCAAAGTTCTGACCTTTTTGTCCGCTGAGATTTGGGTTTGCTGCAGCCCGAAAACCCTGGTCTGTTTTCCTAAAGCTTGCTTCTTTTCTTCTCATGGATCTTGCTCTCATCTTCTTCCCCTGTTTTCTGGTTCGCACCCTCACCTGTCCGATGCATGTCACCTTAGGGGAAGAAGGCTCTGGATTCTCAAAGGCGCCACCTTTTTTCTTGCCCACCGTTGGGAACATTGGAGAAGCTTGTCCGCTTCTGATACTCCTATTGCTTCTAAGCTTCCAGCTTAAGGAGGAGGATACAGAAATCTGAGATGGTTCTCTACTAGCATTGCTGCTTCCTGGGCTGAGAATACACTTGGAAGAGAACTTCATGGTCTTGGACGAAGAAGACAGGTGCGAATTGAAACAACCAAAGAAGAGCTTCATTCATGGGATCTCTGCTGTGTCCATTCCGTTTCTTTCAACAAATTCCATGGGCGTGGGCATTGACAGGAGAATGATTTTTGGGGATCATACGAACAACTAACATTCAATAAGGCTGCCATAAAACCCTGAAAAGAAATTATGAATGAAAAAAGATCTTTTCTTGGTGGCCTCTCTTTGCAGAGAGAGGTACTACAGGCTGCAGTGTGCAGGGCACATGAGAGAGAGAGAGAGAGAGAGACGTTGCTTGTCTTTAGCAAAATGTGAACTCACTAGCTGTCCTGGTCGCTGTTTATCAATGATTATTTAACATTAATGGTAATAGTATTATTAATAATGATAATACCCTTTTTCAAATTGTTACCGATGATAGACTAGTCAAGATTAAAGGACGGGCATTTTTGTAGCTTGTTGTTATTGCCTATAAAGGAAGAGGCAGGATTCAGGGTTGGAGTGGAAAAGAAGTTTGAGAGGGTGAATGAACAAGCAATAATTTGAGAAGTAGACCCCAAAAAAAAAAAAAGATTGGTTCAGTTGAAATTGATTTTAGGCGCGGCAAATCTTACCACCAATCAGACCGCACTGCAGAAAGATTCCGTGAAAAACTTAAAATATAAATGCAGAAATTCTTGGATGCTCTGAAAGTAAGGGGAAAAAAATATGGACGACGGAAAGAGAAATTTTATAAGGTAATTTTTCTCTCTGTCATTCATCTTTATTAGAGAGGATGGAACGCTCAAGAATTTCTTATGTGAATGTAAAATTTTATTCAAGGTCAAAAAAAAAATGTAAAATTTTATTTTATTTTATATATGAATACTTTGAATTTAAAATTGAAGACTAGAACTTCTCCTGAGAAATAACAGCTTGACTTGACCCAACATGTGTACCACAACCAAGCGAAAGTGCCTTGCAGTCAGCAAATCTTGAAAAGATAACTAATTTACAATATTATGATTTGAGGCGATAATTCGATACTCAATATGGGTGAAGCCAAACAACAGCAATCTTCCCAAAAAGGTTGCGAAGCAAAGCGAGGTCTTGAAAGCTGAGACTTGAAAACTGTCCCTTCACTCAAAACAGAACGATCGAGTCTATACTTAGTAAATTTACTAGCAATATCTTATTAAAAATAGATTAACTGCCTTTTCCTCACGTGATAGTGAATAACTTATTTTCTGCCATCAGTGCCACCTTGTGTTAGCATTCTTGAGCAAGTCTCCACTAAATTCTTATTGCTCTACGCTGGGTTTCAAAACTAAACTCGCCTGAACCGTTTTATAAATTCGAGAGTAAACTGGCAGAAAAACAGTGCCCTGCAAGATTGATAAAATCTGGCCATTTCAATGACAAATATTGCGTAACTCCAGCATAAGGTAAATATAAAGCTTCTAATGGTTCAGCTATGATCTCTTTAATTGTCAATACGAGCGAACATGGCTAATGAAAGAATCCATGTGACACATGGTGTTATTTATTCATTTCCAAGTTGACGTATAAAAAGGATATAAAGAAGTCAGCATCAGAGCATCACAAAGCTTTCTCAACTAATATACAGATTTATGATTGGATATTACGAATCTGATTTACAAAACTTCAACTTCCTATCATACAGAAAGAACCGGGAAAAAACAGCACTATCTACTCTAACAAAAGAAAAAATGGACAACTTTTTAGAGGGAAGAGCAATAGATTGGGGTTGAAAAAGAAGGATTCTAGTTGAAGCAACGCTCATGATGACGAGGACTTCAACTTAGTTCTAACACTACTTTACCAGGAATGATCTTCCTGTCTTTTGCCTCATGAGCATCTTTCACTTGTGTAATGGGAAATGTTTTATCCACAGGTATCTTCAACCTCCCAGCTTCACATAGCTTCCGGATCTCAATTAAACCTTCAAAGTCCGCCCTCATGTATGTCCATGAATATTCTGTATCACATAAACGAAATTGGCCTTACATAATAATTATCTTTAAAAAAATGCACAGCACTTCACAACATGCGTGGTCATAGGCCCATAGCAAGGAAATCATTACATCGTCATCCATTCAAAGATTTTCCTAATAATTACAACCCCCAGGGGGGGGGGGGGGGAATGCAGCTTGGTCCTTATGTGTAGCCTTCGAAGGAAACATAATACGGAACAAAGAAAATCATAAAGCAAATAAATATTTGTGAGATTTATAGTGAGGGCAACAACCACACACATAAAACTACAATCACCTGCAAAATAGAATAAAACACTTTTCTTGTCTTGGGGAGGGGGAATCAGACTTTATTGCAGTTTTGCCTCCGGGTAATAAATTTCTACATAGCTTGATAACCATGTTGCAACCTAAATCATTGATAGCCTTTAGAATCTGTAAAACCATTATGTGGTTCACTGTTTCATTTACATGTACTGAGTGCAGGCAAGATTTCATGGGTACAGGCAAGGGGAAGATCTCATTTACTAAGTTTTTCTTTGTGTGCAAGCACAAATATTACATCTTTCAGCACAATAAATCATCATTTTCTCCTTTTGCAGTTGTGCATACTTCTAAAGCCTACAATGGAGGACGAGGAGGAGCAAAAAATGCAACTGGAAAATTTGTGTTACTTCATTTTATCAGGTAAAGATATATTTTAGATACTTCCTGTCCATGCAAAAAATTGCAGACTGCCATCTCTTACCTATTCCATGGGAGGATCGGTATTGAATCTGTTTTTTCAACTGAGCAGCTGTAGCTAAAGGAAGCCCAATAGCCAGTCCATACCTATCTGCCAATGATGCTGCCTCGCCCTTCAAGCAAAGATAAGAGAAGTAAGGTGTAAATGTGGCTATTGAAAAAGAAAGCATATGAAAGTTCATTGTGATGTGATGGGCCAAGATGGCAATAGTATGAGATGAACTTTCATCTGTTACCTGAAGTGTCATGTAGTGCCCACCTCTCTTCAGAAAGTTTATGCCATATCTTTCCGTCTCTGGTACACCAATGGTGTCCAAAACAGCATCAAACTTTCCCCTTATAGTCAACTCAACATCCTGTTGATCAAGACTACTTATAAAAAACTGGAGAGCAAGACATTTTTAGCTTTCTTTTATTGGTGGTACTGAGTAGTATTTACATCTTCACTGCTTTACAAACCTATGTAATAGCCACTTCATAGATTCCATATTTTTAAAGGAAAAAAAAAATAATTGCAAGGACAAACAACTACTCTGCATAAGAAAACTGCGAGCTGCCACAAATCTTGCCCTTTTTTCTAAAAGTAACTAAAAACAAAAGTTTAACGATGTTCCATCTACAATTTTATTCCCAGAAATCATAAACAGAAATATTAATTGTGTGCACTAAGTATGATTATATAATTTCGGGTTATAAATCAAATTAGAGCACTTTCTTTCTCTCTAATGAAGGTCAATCATCAGCTACATTTGTCAAAGAACAAAGCCCAGTTATCTCTGCATTCGTCATCCCTTTGTTAATCCCCCTATCTTGTGTCGTCCTTTCAAGTTTCCACAAGCATTAATGCTGAGTTTGTTTATTGTCCCTTTCATTAGTTTTCCCTTTTTTTGTGGAAAAATAAATAAATATTCAATAATATTGTCTGTGTCAAGATAAAGGTATCTGAACTAATGGCTAGAAATAAGATATAACGCAAATTCACCACCACCTCAGCAACATAGTCCACGGCCTGCTCTGCACCAGCTTTTAACATTCGATCAACACTTTCCCTTCCACATGTAGTTGCAACATGGCAACCAGCAGCTACCGCAAGCTGAATTGCAGCAAACCCAACTGCTCCTCCACCACCTACTACTAATATCCTTTGTCTGTTGAGAATTTTTTTTTTAAAAAAAAAGGTTCCATCAGTTCAACAAAAGAGTTTAAAAAAGCAACACTTGATCATTATAGTGAGTGAAACAAATCCACAACTGAAACCTCCAAGTTCATAAAGAACAATGTTAACTAGAAATAATTTATCTCCAATACAAAAACATAATCTCACCAATATAAACATACCCCTCACTTATCCTGGCGGTACTTCTAAGAGCACGCCAAGCTGTCAATGCAGCAAAAGGAATGGCACTTGCTTCCTGCAAGACCAATATATTAAAGCACGTCCCCAAGGGTCCAAAGTAAATGAAAGGAGGGGGAAGGGAAATTGTATCCACTTCTTTAATGTCAAAAGCACTGACAATTCTATAACATATGATGGTGATGCCAAATGAATCTGCCTTAGCAACATTATGTGTTTTTTTAGACTGACCGAAAAACAATGACAAGCAGAAGACCATCAAAATTGGAGAAGTAAATAAGTAGTCACTCTTGTAGAAACTGAGAAAAGAAAATACATACCACATGTGAAAGAGAACTTGGTTTTACTGTAACCTCTTCCTCCGAGAGAATTGCATAGTCCGTGTAAGTTCCCCTTACGGCAGTTGGATGCAATGCACCAAAAACCTCTTGCCCCACACTCAATGATCGCACTGAAGCCCCAACAGCTGCAACCTCACCACTGACGTCACGACCCAAAATGATCGGTAAAAGTGGTTCATAAATGGATCGTCCATAACCTGATCGCATCTGAAGGAAGTAAAATTTAGAATGCTTATCCAAATACTATATAAACATAAACATGCAGTCCTATACAACTGAAGATAACTAGTTATCAAATGTTACTAGCTGTAGATTTGCTAAGGAATTATTAAATTCAACATAAAAGTCAAATTATTTGCAATTTATCTCCCTTGCATCCAAAGCAACAAAGCTGTAACACCCTTCCTCGAATTACACCAATTAACCACTTCCCCAGCATTAAACAAAGCGAAGGAGAGGTGAAATCAATAGAACTCACTCTAGTATCCAAGGGGTTGATAGAGACAGCTCGAGAGCGGACGAGGACCTCATGAGGCTTGAGATCAGGAACAGGGACATTGGGGTCAAGCTGAAGCACCTCAGGACCACCAAACCGAGGCAACAATACGGCTCGACAGCTGGTAACGTAGGACCTGAAGGCCGACTTGTAAACTGAACAGAACAATGGGCGATGAGTAGAAATTCGGATCTTCTCAATTAATCTTGCCATTGTTGGGATTGAAATGTCAAATTCAGAGCATTAGAAATAGAAGTAGTCGTCTGTTGGTTTAGGTGTTTAGGGCTTTTGGTTGCGTCATGTGTGCATGATGTGAGAGACTGACTCGGAGAAATAAAGGGGAACGTGTCTGTGTTTAGGTCCGCACAGAAAATAAAAGCGAAGACTGGGAGAGAGAGAAGAGAGGTGGCTTCGTTACGTTGCGTTTAAATGAGCAGAGGATCGATGTTAATGGCGCCGTTGCCCGTTGCCCTTCAGTAAATAGAAAACCTCACCCCGCGGGAGGACTTGTATTTTAACAAACTGATATAAATTCAGTGTTCGCGTGAGAAACCCACAGTAACAAACATAGTTTGTTAGTATATTTATAAATTATAAATATTTGTAGAGTTTGGAGACGGATATCAACCACTAAAATCCAAGTCACATAAATTCTTTTAAAAAACCGTGTACCCTTTTCACATCTTCAAAAGATTATCTTATCAGTTTTACGTAAATTTTCCTCAAAATCTCAACATGTTTTGTAAATGGAATGGAAATTATCATATCAGCTTTGAGTAAATTTTTCATTTTGTAAACAGAATAGAGGTTTGAGGCAGCTATAGCATTGAAGCCTTTTCGTTTATTTCTTTCTTTTCTGCCAGTGAAGCCATCTCAGTTCCTAATGTTTGGCAGCTTTAAGTTGTTAATGAAGATAATCAAATAGAGTCTGAGGAAGTATATTGTAAAAACTGTTGTAATTTGTAACCACTAATAGAAGAATCCAGCCCTATGTAATGTACTGTAAGCCATATGAGAATACAAGTTCAGATTCCATCACATGTCATTTTCTCTCTACATAATAGTCCTACTTCTGGAAGAAAACAGCACATTCTTCGGGAAGCATGTGATCGATTTTCTTGAAGTTTCAATAAAGCAGTACAGTAATTTTGCCATCAACAACCGCTCTTTCCTTCATATATAATTTCTAATAGATCAATTTCAAAATTGAAACTTTGAAATGGAGGTTCCCTAACCATAAAATTTTGAAAGCCTAACAAAGGGTGGCCAATGCTATGATGCATCTCCTGCGGCATTCCTATCTGGAGAAACTTCCTTCTTTTGCTTCTTCTTGGGCCTCCGTTTTTTCTGCTTCTGTTTAAGCCGAAATTGATCTTTTACACTCTTCTCCCATTCTTTTCTATTTCTTTGATAAAGCAGCATAGCAGCACGAGCATCATCTATCTAAAACAATATGAATGCAATCTTCAAGTTAAAGCATCACTTTCATTGGTTTTGCTAACTAGTAACTCAAGAATTTAACTCCATAAGATTTGTATCAGCCGCTTTAAACTTCCTACAGTAAGAATTTCAGGCCGAGATTGCTTTATTGGCAAGCACAAAATGCATAAATTAAACGTACAAAACCCAAGTTCAATTTTAATATGTTTACTTTTAACTTCTTGAATAAAAACTTGGGCGAAGGTGCAAAAATGCCGCTCCTAAATTGTCACATGTACAGCTGGCACCATAACAAAACATCGGGTGCAAAAATACCACTCGTAATTTAAAAACGGTGTAAAATTGTTTTTTTGGTCAAAATGGGTTAATGGAGGTTAAGTTGAGTTGTGGGTCCCACAGAATTCTTCCACATAATGAGTTAACACATTTTAACAGAAAAACAATTTTGCACCATTTTTAAATTACGAGTGGTATTTTTGCATCCGATGTTTCATTATAATGCCAGCTGCACATGTGACAATTTACGGGTGGTATTTTTGCACCTTAGCCCCAAAAGCTTGACATATGAAACTCGGTTACAGTTTAAAATTACATGATTAGGCTATTGCATGTGAATTTAACATAGTCACAAAAGTTTGATGGACTAACAGGGCAGTGCTCCCCCGTTTGGATCTTAGCGCTAAGATGTTCAGCAGCAAGATGTCGAAGTGCTACTCTGCTATGTGATCTGCGTGAACCAGAATAACAAAATTGTTAAGAGCCAAAGTGGGAAGAATTGAAATATAAATTTTTTTTTGGGGGGGGGGGGGGGGGAATGATATAACACATGCATTAATGCAGGCAGAGTTAGAAGCAGTAAAACCGCACTTTAGAAATGGTTGGTACTCAGAAGTATCCCGAATATCCTTCTTGGGATGACTTAATAATAATACCTGCCAGATACAATGTAAATAGTTAACATAAGTCACTCTGATATGAAAACGAGGGAAGGGCAGGGGGAACAAAAAACCCCCCACTGAAATGCTTACCTTAAGATCATTGTGCAGGGCATGTCCCACAAGGATCCTGCCTTTAATCAACTCTGCCACTTTCTTCTGAACGGCCCAAAAATCCTTTGCTACAATTTGTATAATTGGCATATGCCTTTCCTTATCAGTGTTGAGAACATAAAGTCCCTCATTCATTTATCAGATCCAATCAAACAAAAAATCCAGCAAAATCTTAATCTTTCAAGTACTAAGCATAGAGTTTCTGTTCTTAAAAGTTGAGTTCTACTAAACTGAATATTAGCTTTTTTTTTATTAGTACATGCATTAGTTCCTTCTACTTTTTCTACTCCCTCCATTCCTAAATATAAGACATATTTACCTAATTTGATTAAATTAAGGATGTTAGTTAAGTTAATTAAAATCACATAATATTACCAAAACACTTTAACCACTGGCCTTTATTTCTACCCTCCCTCTCTTACTTGTTTATTATTGAGGATGACTAATAGGGATAATTTAGGGAAAATATGAGAAAAAATATAAAAGTGTCTTATATTTAGGAACAAGTTCACCTCCCTAAATAGGTCCTATATTTAGGAACGGAGGGAGTATTATTTTTTCACTAACATGAGAGGCAATAGCTCCTATGCCACTGGTGTTCACATTCACATTAAAATGTCAACTGTAAATGTATCATAACATCTCCAAAGATCAAAACTCAAAGTTCAGAGATTCCTTTTCTTCTCCAAGACTCGTGACAAAAGAGGCATGAGATTAATACACCCCATTAACCACGGAATAGATTTCTTTTTTAGTTGAATGGAAGAGAGTATTTTATAATGTTATTGTTTCCATGCTTCATTTGTTAAGCAGCCAATGATCGGAGAGCAGACTGTGAATTGTTTCGAGGAAATTAAATCTTATGGACTACGGTAAAGAACAGTGGTTCCAATATTAAAAGTTTTTAACCCTAAATCATAGGTTTTCAACCTCAATACTTTACCATTAGATGTAAACTGTCTTCTAAGTGTAACAATTATGTTTTGAGTAGTGGGAGAAGAAGAGAAAGCCAACCTTTTCTCAAGTCCCGAGATCTTATGCCACTAATTTTGGTGCGGAAGTCAACAACACGCTCCACTGGTCTAACAAATTCATCATAAATAACATTTCCCCACCTATTAACCTGCCATGACAGAAGTATTATTATAAATCAATGCCAAACTAGGCGACTTGCCAGTTTTGCACCAAAATATTTATCTTCAAAGAACAAGGTTGATGCTTGATGGCATTTCTTCATAAAATTTGACACCACAGAACCAAGAGTCGTAAGAATGTATTTGGTAATGTAACATCGGTAAACAAACATTAGTTAATATTTACACCATCAATCTCACATAAGAATAGAAGAAATTAACTAACTGACAAGTTCAGCAGAAATCCTTTCCTAATAGAAAATAAAAATAGATTGAAATAACACAAATCCATGATCGATAAGCTACTTCATTAGACGAAACAGGATGTTTCATGATATATAGTCACCAATGCCAAGTAATTTGAGGTAAAGCAAGATTTTACATGTGTAAATATAATCAGGCGATGGAAGTGAACAAATTTAATACCAGTGTCACTCTTCCAAGAGCGCTTCTGTTTCCTTGACCAACACCAACCATTTCACAGTCCATGGCTACTGCATCGGTCAGACTGCCAAATGGTTAATAAGTCAAAGGATAGTGGCATCCAAACAAGAGTAAAATGCTTTTTAACATAGTAGAAGTTGAAAATTTTCAAATATACTTGAACATATTTAGTTAGACCACAAGATGACATTAAACCAATAATGGAAGTCTTAACACCATAAAGAAAAAAAAGTGAACATGCCTTTACATGTCCACCAGACATAAATTATCTTAATTCAAAGGGATTCTACAGCACATTCCAGAAAGTACCATTGAATCAAATATAACATCAACAATGCCCAATCCCAAATCCTAGAGCCCAGTAAAACTGCATGAATAAAAGTCAACACCGCATGAGGTCCATTGCAAGCATTCTATTCTTCCCATCCAACTTTGTCGAAAGACATACTTTCCTCCAAACATCTACTACAAGTCATATAGGGTAATCTCCTCATTTTATGTTCAAGTTAAATAAAGCTCTTTGGTCTTCTGCTCTAACATCCAAGTTCAGTCCCACTCCTACATTATTTGTTTATCCAAAAAATAACAACTAATAAAAAAAAAGGATTTTACAACAGTTGGTTTTAAGAAAATATGTAAATTAATTGAAAAAGTCAATATTTAGCAAAGCATGAGTGATTCAATGACATCCTGTGGTCACAGCAAAAATAAGAAGAACCACCTGGAATCATCATTTACAGGAGTAAGGGGGTTAATCTGACAATCACTGGACACAGCATCTTGCCTCTCTTTACGCTTCCCTGACAAAACAAGAAAGCAAAAGCTCTCAGCTTAAATCACTGGACGTGCTCAACATGTATGATATGGACCAGCCGTGACCAAAAGAAGAGGGGAGGGGGGAATTATAATACCCAATACTGAGTTAGGGGTCTCAGTTTCTAAGTTTTTGAAGAGAGTTGAAGCATCAGAGCCACGAATTTTAAGCTTCTGCATTACATAAACACCAATAAAAATAAATGATGGGATTAACCGAAATAGCTTGAAAGAAGGAAGGGTTAAGGAAGGTACTTGTTGGAGTTGAATCCAGTTGGGATTGAGCTGCGCGGGCTTCGGTTTCTTCCTCAGTTCGGCACCCATCTGCCTCATCAACCCCACACTCAGGGTTCAGCCACCGTGAAGGAGCTACCCTTCCCACCGACGACGTCGTTTATATACTTTCCACTTTAATAATATACTCATTAATTTTTTTTTTAACATAAATATATACTCATTAAATTTATAAGGAAACGTTACGGCAAATGCAAATCTACAGCGGAAAAGAAAAGGATTGGGTGAAATCTAAATTAAGCACTTACTCCTTATGTCTTAATTATAAATTATTTTAATTTTTTTAAAAAAATTAAAGATATAAAATTAATCATTTTAAATTGTCTATAATTATCTTTTTTCCTCAAAACTAGTCTATTCTACTTATAAGCTAACCTATAATCTAATTACATGTGACATATGTTATAATTTAGTGATCTAATTTACTTCATTAACTTCCAAAAAAAAAATCAAAGTGATCTTATATTTAAGACCAATGAGTACTAATTTTTTATGTCAACTTGGGACGTGAGAAAGAAACTTGATAATTGCATATATATAGAAGCGGTAAGTACGTATAAAAATCTGGGAATAAATTGAGTAAAAATGAAAAAAGGTACATGTATAATATCTAATGGAGAGTTAGTAATGTCTTACCGAAATTTAAAAAATCAGTTCAATGTTAGGATTTTTCTTATAATCGAAAGTTGCTAATGCTTAATGTAAAGTTGGTAACATCCTGTCAAAACTTGAAAAAATTAGTTAAAATTCTGTATTTATTACTTGGTAGCCTAAAGTTGGTAATGCCTAATAAAAGCTTTGTAATGTTTTATCAAAACTTGAAAGATTAATTGAAAGATTGGATTTATTACTTTGATGACCAAAAACTGGTAATACTAGATGAAAAGTTGGTGATAACTAATAAAAAATTAGGGATAGGCTTGGTTCAAATCTAACAAGTCTACTTTTAGACTATATACATGCTATCAATATTTTTGGGAAATCAATTGAGTTCAAATCCTACCACACCACTTTCCCTTCAATCAAAAATTTTGTGAAAAAAATAGAGGCAAGTAGCCTGTGCTAGACGGCTTTTTGACCAACATACTACAAACACTTAAAGTTGTTCACCCCAAGATGAACTTTAAACTTGAACACAAGTTATTCTCACCAAGATGAACTTTCATTTTGTCTTATTTGAACTGATTTTCTAACAGAGAGAAAAGAGTGGAGAAAATGAAAGGGGAGAGGTGATGACACATAGAGAGAGAAGAGTAGAGGGAGAGAGGGAGATGCAGTGAAATTGAAAGGGATAAAAGTAAAAATTCTTAAACAAACCTAATTCACCACGTCATTTACCATCTGACAAATCACAAGCAAATACATTAAGATATAACATGGGGAATTTAATATGATTGGACACCATAAAAATATTATCTGAAAAAAAGTTTATTATCCCATTTTCAGCGTTTTTTTTTTCAATTTTGTAATATTTTTCACTTATAAAATTTTAAGGGTAAAGATACAATTTTACCAATAAAGCATTGCATTAGAAGCATATGCTACAAACATGTTTTGAAGGGTATAATTTTAGCAATGAACAATAAAACGGAGCATAACAATCATCGCCGCTTATTTTCCCCTAACGTTTGAAATGCTTTGCTTAATTTGAAGGACATTTAGGGGAAATAAGTGGTGGTGGTTGTTTTACTCCATTTTTAAACATTTATTCATGAAATTGCACCATTTAAAACATTTTTGTGTTAGATGCTCTTATCACGACACTTTATTGGTAAAATTGCACATTTACCCAAATTTTAATCTCTTATTTTCTGTATTTTTTATAGATAATATTTTTAAGGTGCCCAATCATATTAAATTATCCATGTCATACTTTATTATATTTGCTTTGTGATTTGTCAAATCGCAAATGACGTGGAGAATTAAGTTTGTCTAAGAATATTTTCACTTTTATCCCTTTCAATTTCATTGCCTCTCCCTCTCTCCCTTTACTCTTCTCTCACCATGCGTCATCACCCCTCTTCACTCCTTCTCTCCACTCTTGTCTCCGTCAAAAAATCAATTCAAATAAGACAAAATGAAAGTTTATCTTGGTGAGAACAACTTGTGTTCAAGTTTAAAATTCATCTTGGGGTGAACAACTTTAAATGTAGTATCTAAGGAAATATTTTTGAGAATGTAGCATTCTGGTAAATTTTTTTATTGTTCGTAATGTGGTGGTCAAAAAGCCTGTGTTGGACTCTTGAGGCAGACGATGAGAAGTTTTTATTTAAAAAAAATCTATTGAAGGGCAATTTTATAATTTAGTTAAACTTTTGAAAGCATAGCTTGCTTAGTCAATATCACTTATTTGTTCTTTCCCAAATCTAGTGACCCTTAATGCCTTTATATATTTCATTATTTTGAGGATCTTTTTAACGGACTTAAAAAAAAGTTCAGATATCACTATATATATACATATCTAATATTTTCCAGCTAATTCCATATATTGTTTAAAAAGATATGTTTACTATACAAGTTGGTTATAGTATATCAAATTATCAACACTAGGATGGATTGATAAATAAGATATACCTAGTCACTGATAACTTCATGTTAAAATTGTCTTTTCGTCAAGTAGAACTGGGAAAACGGGCAAAACCCATTTAGACCTGAAAAAATGTTTGGATTGTGTTTGAACTTTTAACCTTAAGATTAGAAGCGAGCTAAAAGAATAAACCATGTAAGGCCCAAGGCCTAAGGGGTTATGAGGGCGGGCCCATTTGTAACTTTTATTTTTTATTTACAATTGTTCATATAATATTAATACTGTTGACCATTTTACATTAATGGTTAGTGATGTTGCAAATACTTAGTTATTTTGATCCTTTTTTAGATTTAATTTCCTCAAATGATTTGATTTGTTTGATTTTAAAAAATACTTTATTCATGTAAACTTTCTACAATGATTTGATTATGTTATATGTATTAATATTCGTAAAATATGTACATATTTGATAAGTGTTATAAATAATATGAAATATGGATGTTCATAACCTATGTTCTCTTAGGATTTTATCTTCTAGTTAATTACATTATATCATATAACTCTCTAATTGAAGGGCCTTAAGTATATATTCTCTATAACCTCCAATGTACCATTATATTGCTTAATTATCTTCTTTATGTACTTGTAACTCTTTAGGTTAGTCTTCATGTCTTGAAGGCCTATAAACAGAGGCTATGTACAAAGCATTAGGATATTCAAGTGAATAAGAATTTATCCCTCTTTCTCTCCAATTTTCTCTCTTGCTTTCTTCATCTTTCTCATCTCAATTCTTATATTTTTCTTATTTTTATAACACGTTATCAGCACGAGTTTGTTCTAAAGATTTGAGCATTTTACCTTTCTTTATTTTTACATTATTTGCTGCTTTATATATTACGCTATTTTACTCTCACTCTCACTATTTCTTTTGTTGCTATATATTCCTTTATTTTGACATTTTGTTTGATCACAGGTACTAGATATATTATTAGTTTTGTTTATGTTGTCACTGTTGTGCGTGTGTGTTTATATCTATGTGTGCTTATATAAATGAAAACATATATGTGTGCTTATATATATATTCACACACATTAAATGTTGTGTGTTTGCTATATATTAATTTTTCTTATGTATTTCAGGTTGTTATTTAATTTTTGTTATTCTAATTTAATATCATTGTCTCATGTTTTTCTATTTTATATATGTTGTCATTTATATTAAGGTATATACTCCTTATATATTTTAGTGTTGCTGTTATATATATACATACACATATATTGCATCATATTCTTACCTGTTTTGAAAAATTAGAGAGGCTGTCATAATGAACTAGATTGGCAGGTTCTACCGTCTTTAGTTCATACGCCCTTTAGTTCTTACGAAACACTCCCTCTGCATATTTGATTTGATGCTTTAAGAATATATATCTATCATATTATAATACATATTATATATAATACACACCGCGCACATATTATAATACATATTATATATATTTATATTATGCCTTTCATTTTGTTATGGTATTCTTTAAATTTTATTGAATGGCCTGTAGCCACAATACTCATAATTTTGTGATTAAATGACCAGAAGTCATATCATTTTCGATAATATATCTTTTATAATTGTGATTAAATGACCAGAAGTTATAACATTTTCGATAATATATTTTTTATAATTGTAATTTAATGACCAGAAGTCATATTCATTAATAATGGCTCTTATGTAAAAGAGTTTTGTGAGTTCCACCAAGTGGCACACAAAAAAAGTTGTGGAACTTTGATAATCAGATTGTTACAAAATATTAAAGCCCTAAAGGTTTTATGGTTAAATATCAAATTGAGGCTTTTATAGCTTTGAAAACATTGTCCTAAAGACTAATAATTTCAAAAGAACATTATGAGTTCCACTAATAAATTGTACAAGAAGAAGAAATTGTGGTACTATATATGATAATTGAATTGTTATAAATATTTAAGTTTTGAAGGCTTATTGTTATGTATCAAATGATAAAAAGGAGTTTTATAGCTTTAAAAATATTTTAAGAATATACTATCCCAAAAAAAAAATTATAGAGTATTATTGTACTCAAAAGCAATAAAATATGATCATAAGCCCAGGAGGCTATACTATGTTTAATTTTTATTGTTATTGTGGTTATTTTGTGTGATATAAATTATTATAAAGTATTATGATGTGAATTAATCTTTTAAAAAAAGTTTACACCTAAGGGAGAAGTTACATCTATAATATTACACAATATTATGGTTTTTATAAATGTCTCTTAATTGTGAATTTAGTTCTCTCTAATAGTTATATTGCATATGTAGAAGTATTCCCGTGAGAAATAAGGCAATAAAAGACCACTAACTAGCAAATGTATTTTGATTTTGAAATATATCATTGTAAAATTATTTTTTAATTAAATAGACGAATATTTAAGAGTTTGTGAGCTCGTTATTTACCATATTCAAGGCAAAACGAAAAAAGGATTTGCTTTATGAAAGTTACGTTCCATCCCTATTATTTTTTTTTTTGCTATCATTATTGATTTTTTTTCTTTATTCATATTAATATTAAATTATTGTCATTATATCATAATTGCATTATATGTGTTAGCAATATCCATTTTTATTTGTATAAAAATGTTTAAACTATATGAACCTTGGTTTAATTTCAACAATATGGATGAATGAATATAATGTATTTCATTTTAGAAGGCCATTTGAGTTATATTACTAACTTATTTTCTACTTTATGGATCTACTTTGATTAACAAATATATTGATTTTAATTGTGCATAACCTCCTCATTCATATTATACCATGTATGTTATATCTACTAAGATTATCACATTAAGAATGGCAATAATAAGTAGTAGTATTTTGATAGGACACCAGTGGTAGTTAATTAAATGCAAATACATACATACATACATATATATGAGGTTGCCTTGTGAAAAAGGAGTGCTTTGCCAAATTTATTAATTAGTAATAAGTTTCTCTCCACATTAATGTGGAGAGAAACTCAAATGTAATGGCAAATATTATGTGAAGAGCTTTAATTCGGTTTGAATGAATTGAAGTTATAGGAAGAAATTTTGATTCAATTAGAAGAATTATATTTCTATGCGTGAATGATTTAAATATTTGTATTATTTTCTTATAAATTAATCATGGTAATATATATATATATATTGATTGAAATTAACCTATTATTGCTATGAAATTTTGATAAAAAAGGGTTATATATTTATGTTACATTTGGATGGAGAGAATTTTTGTATTTTGAATGAAAATTATATTTCTATGCGTGAATGATTTGATAATTGATTAATTTTCGTTAAAGTAAAACAATTTTACTTAATTATAATTTACTAGTTATCACATAGCATTGTGAGAAAACATAAATAAAATACATATGTTGCAGACAAAGGAGGCAATTGGAGTATATTATTACTATGAGTAATGAAATAGCATAGAATATAGAAATGCAATATTGTATGTTAGTTCCTGAAGAACTTAAATGTAGCAACAAAAAAACTTATAGAGTTCCTGGAGAACTAATAAATATTTTTTTTTATGAGTGAAAGAGGACTTCATTATGAAAATTATGACCCCATTGATTGATATTAGAACTTCAGTTCATTAATGGGTATTAAAAAAATAGCCCCATTTGATTCAAATCCATAATTATAAGTGAGGTAGGAAGTATTTGAACAAAAGAGATGTACGTTATTGATGTACTATGATTGTCTTTACATAAATAGGGGAAATTTATTGGTATGACTCACACTTGAGGAGGAGATTGTTGGAATACAAGTGTAAGTTAATGTTGAATGAAATTCAACTCATATTCTTTCTCACATAGCCTAATGTATCTCCCAGATATGGATGTCATGTTATGATATTATGGAAATTGAAAAGTTCAATGTTTGTTAAGAGACATGATACAATAAACCAGAAGTTTACAATACAAATAAATTTATCGTTGGCATGACTTGTTTGATTATCCAAGTCATATATATGAAATATCAAGTTATTTATTGCCATCAATGTTGTAAAAACCGGACCGGAAGGTGAGCCGGAGAGGGCATCGGGTCACGGTCCGCACGGTCGAACCGAAAGTCGGACCGATGACGTAATAATTAAGGAAAAATATATGATTTTTAAATGTAAATTAAATATAAACAAATTATGCTCCCTTCACCTCTTAATTTTTAATGAAAGACCATTGACCAAGAAATATATAGCCATTAGAGACTTAGAAAACAATCATTCTTGTCTTTAGGTAAGCAAAACAAAGAAGGCATATAGGACTATTTGAGGATCACAGTTGCAGAAATTTTTGTCGAGATAGAAGAACTAGGAAGTTAGGAACACAAGCAATTTCTATTATGCAAAAGGTAAGAGATAGAATATGCAACTGATAAAAATTTCAAAAAAAATGTAAAATGTAGAAAGACAACAAGTGTTAAATATAGAATAAAAGCTTGGAAGAGATGTTAAACATCAACAATAGAGGAATGGTAAGAGAGATGATGTTCACCAATTGGTTGGAGTTTTGGAGATCAAATTTCACAGCCCTAAGATTTTCAAATGGTAGTTGGGGTTTTTAATTTGGGAGAAATATATGAAGCTAATGAATTTGGGGATGTAATTTGGGTTTCTTTTTTAAGAACTTGGGTTTTTTTTGGGCTTGATTTTATTTTTTTTCATCTTTTTTTTTGTTTCAGATTGGACCGCCCGGTTTTTATAAAACCGCTCCGGTTCCCGGTCCAATGTTCGGCTGGAAACGGCCCGATCCGGCTTAACACAATAAACGGTCAGACCATAAAATCCGAACCGACCTGTGGAGCGGTCGACGGTCCAACCGGTCGGACCGTCCGGTTCAGTTCTTACAACACTGATTGCCATCCATTGAAGAACCAGAAGATTCTTCTTGAATAACCAACATAATTCATGAACTGTTATGTGCTGCTTGTTCTCAAATAAAATTTACAATGAAAAAAAAAACTAGTTATGATTTGAAATGGATCTCTATATATTTGGAAATAGATCAAACTCATGGGCCCATTCAAAAAGCATGTAAACATACAAGTATCAATAAATTTGATTAGATGCATCTATAAAATGTTTACATGTACGATTATTATGAATTTGCAACTTGAAGTTTACAAGATTGTTTGAATAAATAATTATCTTTAGTGCACAATTTCCAAATTATGTGATCCAAAAATCATTTACTAAAGCCTCCATGGATAGCTAGAGAACAAAGTTTCTACATATTTCAATGATGGCATATATAATATTACAAGTTGCAGCACAGATATACATAAAGTCAACAAGATTCTCCCAGTAAAATTATCTTTTGGTCAGGAGTTAGATATTTCTCATCTCAAAAATATTGAAGTATGCATTGCATATGCCTAATAATCCACCAAATGTGCATAGATGCATATTGAAGAAAGTCGAGATAAATGTTGGGTAAAGACCTCATTGTTTGTTTCAAAATGGAACAAAATGATGTTTCTAAAAGAAACAAGTGGTTATAGGAGACTTATACCGCATAATTATTTGATTATCATTCGACAAGGTTATCCAAACATGAGGGGGAGAAAGCGAGTAGCTGGAAAAGAAAATGTATTGAATGCACTATTATTATCAAATGTAGATCCTCAAGTATAGTAGTATGAACCAGAAGTTCATCAGATTTTGTAAAATATCTGTCAGATATAATTACTGACCTAAATAAGAATTATCGAATCTCATATTTCAGCTAAAAATGCTCCAACAAATGCAACATGCCTGAAGCATGAGAAATCAATCGATTCCAAATATAAATATTTCAGATAAATAGGAGCTTATAATTAAGACAATCATATTGAGGAGGCAGGTACTCTAGAAGAGTGCCAAAACATAACTAATTGAAAAACCTCAAAGGAGGTACAGGTACCTGAAAATTAACAAAGAGATCTCAATAAATTATGTCACAACAAGGAAAATGGAATCGAAAACAATAAAGTTGTCGACAACATTTTTAAAAATGATATTACATGATTGGATGAGGATCTTACATGGAGATATGTCATAAGAAGTAGACATAAATATGATTGGCCAAAAGAAAATAAAAGGAAATGAAAATATGATTATGTTTCAAAATATGTGAAAATCATGGACCTGAAGTCCGAAATCCAGAAATATAAAGTTATTATGGGATATAAATATTTATGTGAAATATAGTTTTTAACAAAGGCAGTGAAAATTATTATAAGACATATTATTTTGTGGTGGACACATGTATCCTACAAATATTAGTATTTGGCAATATATGAAAAGAAAATATGAGTCAATAATTGTAAATATCCCACTTGATAATGAAATTTATATGAGAATCTTTGAAGGATCCAAAATACCAAAAGTATATATAAGAAAATCATTCAAAATTTATTTTCACTTAGAAAATATATAAATTTGCACTTTATTTGGCCAGTAGATCAAGTTATTAACTTCCTCAATGATTTTCAAATCATGAATAACTGTCTCATGTAAATATTTGCTATTTTTATTACATGTTAAAATTTTGTGGAATAATTAAGTTTTTGCAGGTATACAATGGATAGTGTATTTGAATAAATACATGGATGCGAGATATATTATGGAGATTTGTTAGATGAATGCATTTTAGTAGCACATGTGATGA
Organism: Mimosa bimucronata; assembly: GCA_037074515.1. Taxonomy (NCBI): domain Eukaryota; kingdom Viridiplantae; phylum Streptophyta; class Magnoliopsida; order Fabales; family Fabaceae; genus Mimosa; species Mimosa bimucronata. The sequence continues at coordinate 6,595,285 of CM073436.1, forward strand.
TAATGCAATTCGACCAAATGAAGATCTGCACAAAAAGCTTTGGACGGAATATGCTTGAAAAATCAGTATACTCAATCGAGACAAAAGGACAAAAGTGATGTAGTCACCAGGGGGAGTAAAATGATTCTGTTCAAAGGGAGAAAATGTCATGCTGTATTCTTTTTCCCTTAACCAAGGTTTTGTCCTACTTGGTTTTCCTGATAAGGTTTTTAACGAGGCAGCTTTAATAAGTATTGTGTACTCTTTTTCCTTCACTGGGTTTTTGTCCCATTGGGTTTTTCCTAATAAGGTTTTAATGAGGCACAATATTTGTTTATGAACATCCAAGGGGGATATGAAATATGTATATTCATAACCTATGCTCTCTTAGGATTTCATCTTCTAGTTAATTACATTATATCATATAACTCTCTAATTGAAGGGCCTTAAGTATATATTCTCTATAACATCTAATGTACCATTATATTGCTTAATTATCTTCTTTATGTACTTGTAACTCTTTAGGTTAGTCTTCATGTCTTGGAGGTCTATAAATAGAGGCTATGTACAAAGCATTAGGATATCCAAGTGAATAAGAATTTGTCACTCTTTCTCTCCAATTTTCTCTCTTGCTTTCTTCATCTTTCTCATTTCAATTCTTATATTTTTCTTATTTTTATAACAATAAGATCATATTATGATTATTATTTAATTTGAACTAGTGTTTTATGTGGTGCTTGCAACTTAATTTTTATAATATCTATTTCTCAAAGTAAAAATATTTATTACTTAATTTTATACACTTTTTTATAATGGCCCACCCTTGTTCCCAATCAGGTCATAAAGCACACTCCTCGTGGCTTACTTGTAATAAAAAAAAAAAAAAAGGCTTGTACGAAGACGTCAGATTAATCGGACTATCGTTGCACTGATTGAGGTAAATACCTGCGTTTCGAACAAATCTAGTACATTGACGGGGAAACATTTTGTTGATGATCCTCTCAATACAATGCTTGGGGACCCCAAAACAATGTTGTTTATAGAATATCTACACTTAAATGAATATTTTTTTAATTGAATAATTATAAACTTAAAAAATTATTTAACCAATGATATTATCCAAACAATAATGGATAAATTTAATTTTAAATTTCAAATCATCTAATCTCGGCAGGCCCATATATCTAAAATCTAATAAGATCATCACTTATAAACACGCGTAGAAATAAAATAAAATCCACTTTTTGATCTCATGTAGATTTTTTCTTCGAACATTCACAATCAGATATATTATATTATCATGTGATCAATATATTTATCTTTTTATTTTATCAAATTTAAAATATTGAACAGATAAGTAAATACAATTAAACATGATGAGGGATTATATATTAAATTAAATCATATATCCTTTATCACTATATCGAGTTAGGTATTGGTCACCGCTCCGCTATATATACATCAAGCATCATAAATTGAAGCAACACCACCGAAGGCATTATTTTCCCTCTTAACCGGCTCGAGTTTTTTGAGAATATATATAGTGATAGCAATGGGCAGTCTGAGCGCTCTGCTGTCAAGGGACGATGCAGTTAAAGGTGATGATGAGATGAGGGGTGCAAATATGAATATGAAATCGTCACCACCTCTTCTCAAGATAGACGATGCAGTTGAAGGTGATGATGAGATGAAGGGTCCAAACATGAACATGAAAGAAGGGAGGGAGGAAGAAGAAATTGATGGGAAGTGGGCGAATAATGAGAAGGAGGAGGAAACAGAATCTTCAAGGGAGAGTTTGAACAAATGTGAGGGAATCAGAGATTGGTCTCCAGAAGACGACGGCATAATTGCAAATGTGAGGGAGGAAGAAGAAATTGATGGGAAGTGGGCGAATAATGAGAAGGAGGAGGAAACAGAATCTTCAAGGGAGAGTTTGAACAAATGTGAGGGAATCAGAGATTGGTCTCCAGAAGACGACGGCATAATTGCAGTTCATGAAAGGGAAAGATTTGATGCCTGTATTGCTCTTTTGTATGGCCCTTCTACTAGGAGCAAGTTCTCAGCTTCATCTCCTTGAACACCCACCCCCACCTTCACCTCCCTTTTTATTTATTTCTTTAATTTTTTTTTGAATTTGACACCAAATATTGAAGATCATAGCTTATATTTTATTTGCAGTCACACTAAGTTATTCATTCACTGTGTCAAGTTCTTCCATCACATATATTTATTTATGTATCTTATTTTTTTATTAGGGTTTGCAATCATATGCCTTTATTTATTGTGTTTCCTTAATCTACATAAAAATTCAACTTAATCTTATATTAAACACTTGATTAATAGTTCAGTTAAAAAAAACACTCAATTAATGGTTTAATACTACATCTTCTGCATTATATAGATATATTTATAACAAGAATTTTCTTCTCGTGCATCAATATATTAATATTCTAATTAATTAATGACATTTTGTAATGATTAACTTTATAATGTGAATTTGAAATATTGTTTGTTCACCTACTAATACTTGAATTAATAATATCTCATAATAACTAATTATATTAAAATAAGATGATATTTCAAATATAAAAATTAAATAATTATTGTTTTTTAAAATGTATTATAAATTTGATAGATATAACCAATTAAGATATGCATTTTAACTATTTAACCTACTTTATCGATTAAATATTAAATTACATATGAGTCTGGGTTTATTAAATAAATGTTAATAAAAAAATAATAAATATTTTTTTATTGGATGTGAGAAAAATATGACCTGTTTTATTTGTATAGATATTTTGATATAACAAATTGATTGATTGATTGATATGTATATATAAAGTGCCTTTATATGTGGAAACGATCGAGCTTTAAGAGTCACATTTTTTAAGAAAAAAAAAATTAAATGAGAGTACACTATTGACGTGAATTTACAAACACCTACGTCAACGGTCACCATTTGTCCATTCAGATGCTTGGAATGAATTATAAGAAATCATATGGATTAATTTATTCATTAATTAATCGGTTTCTAAATATATGACTTAGTTAACTTTTTTAAAGAATCCTAAGAATGTTAAATATGTTACTTAAAAATTTGTTTTCCTAAATTTTATCCTTAAACTAGTCTATTTGACTAATAAGCTAACATATAAATTAATAATATATAAAATACGTCATGATTATGTGGTTTATTTCGTTTCCTTAATTTCTCCAAAAAAAAAAGTCAACCGGTCTTATATTTAGGAACGAAAAAGTAATAATCAATTTTGGGGGACATTTAAAAATATTTTTTAATATTAAAATATCGGTATAAATACCATACCATAAGTATCTAAATATTTAATTTAATATAAAATAGAGAAAATTAATTACATGTCAATTGAAAGGAATTTAATTAAGACAAGTCTTACAAAATCTCCCAATCAAAATTGAGGTCTCTAATCTTGGCAAAAAGTTGTATTTCTCTCATCAAAAGTTGGTAGTGAATGAGAACTTGAATTACTATCAATAATGTTCAAAATGTTGTTACAAATGCCCAAAAAAATTGTTTCAATCTAGTCAAACCTTGTTATTTACTAAAAAATTATAACGGTAGTAAATGATGCCTATAAATTGTCAAAAGGTTGTGACAGTTGGGCAAAATTGTGAATAAGAGTTTAAACAAATGTCTAAGGAGCTCAATTTAATTAGAAGATTTTTTTTTTTTTTGATGAAAAATTAGAAGATTTCTTCTACTTGACTTGTAGTAATTAATTCCTCCGCTAAAATGGAATATGGAAAAAGAAAAATATCTCATTTTTTCTTAGTATTTTATTTTGATGGAACCTGATATTCGCGCGTGGACACCAAGCTGAGTCGAATTGATACTCAGAAAAAATCAGAGAGAGGACCTTCAAATTCCCAACTCGCTTGGGAACCAAAGCCTTCTTCCTCTTCCTCTTCCTCTTCCTCACACCCTTTGTAATTCTCTGCATCTCAAAATGGGAAGAGGAAAGTTCAAGGGCAAGCCCACTGGCCACCGCAATTTCTCTTCCCCTGATGATATTGGTACTCTCTTTTTTTCCTCTCAGTTCATCGCATTTACTCTCCAATTCTTTCTATATCTCAAGGATTTGATTGATCAGTTTGACATAACTTGTTTGTAAATTTAACGTGTTATAAAATCCCACTTGTAAATTTAATGTGTAGTTGAGCTGGACAGTGATATTTTCAGGTTCTGCTGGAAATTGGGGTGACCATGCAAGTTTGTTGTAGTTGGTGAAAATTTATTTATTTTTTCTTATTAGTCGATCACTGTGGCCCTCCCCATTATTCCATGAACTACAAACTATCAAGTGCATAGTTTCGATTTCCATGTTAAAATTGGTATTTCTGGGAGTAATTCAACAAGAAGAACAACTGAGTAACAGAGTAACGAAACCAACTTTCCTACCCGAGCGTAGTTCCTTTTTTTTTTTTTTAAAGGACCTGAGCGTAGTTCTTTGCCAACTCTGTATCAAGTCTATGATTTTGGGCTTTGCATGGCGAGGAATTTAATCGAGCTTTTTGCACATGGCAATATAGTAGAAATCTCTCGATTCTTTTCTGATAAGTTTCACCCTATTCTTTTTGTTTCGAGACTTTACTTTTCTATTGTATTCTTGTGTGCTGTGACCATGTTAAATAATGAATCATTGCTAAGATTTTGTTGTTTTCTTTCTATGATTCAAATGGATGAAGCTGCTGGTACATCTACTCGGCCTCGTACTTTCAAGCGGGTAATTTCTCGCGTCTTAAACTTTATTCTGCCTGATTATTTTCCTTAATTGCTCATGATCTTGTGCAATTAATGATCAACCACTGACCACCCTCCAGTGACGTTGAAACCAGTTATGCAGTCATTTTCCTTGTGTTTCCTTCTTCTGTATAAATCATCTGTATTAAGGTAGTAGTTGTGGAGTGTGCTCCTTATTGTTGATGTGCCTATGTTGGTCTATTTCTTTCTTTCTTTCTTTTTATCTTCCTCCCTGATAGATTTATTCATGGATGCTGTTAGCAGCAACTAGTGGAAGTTTATTATGTGTGCGGGTTTGTCTTTTCTACGAGCGGTATGAAATCACAATTACGTTTTTTTATGTTAGGAAGAGACGGTGGAAGAAGTAGAAGAACCAGAGGAGGAGGAGGAGGTGGAAGAAGAATCCGAGGTTGGTTTCACCATTGTTTTATTTCTTCCTTCTGGTTCTAGTAACTTTTAGGTTCACTTACATTTTCCTTTGGGCTGTCTTCCATGCAGAAGCGCAAAGGCACCGAGGGAATTATCGAGGTTGAAAATCCTAATTTAGCAAAAGTGAAGAATGTGAAGGCCAGAGATGTTGATGTGAGTTCCTTTTTCAGTTTTCTTCTGGACGGTATCTTTTGTTTATTTGAAATTTTGTTTGAGTTATTTATACCTTCTGCAGATTGAAAAGAAAACTGAACTTTCAAGGCGGGAAAGGTAAGCTTCAAAAGTTTCTTTGTTGGATACGTGACTGCTTGCTTACGTTTTGCTGACCATGATTCTGTATGGCTACTCACTGGCTGTTTGTATTTGTGAACTTCAATTTCTATTTTATGTCATAAAAATGCTTACCTTTTAATGATCGGGTCATTGATGCTGGCACATTCTCGTCGGTGGTAGTTTTTCTTAATTTTTTTTACAAGTGATAATTGCTTTCCAGAAGTACCCTGAGGAATTGTCCATAATATGTAGTTTTGCTTGATATGCTTAAGCAGTACAATATATACTGTTAGCTGCAAAGTAATACTCACGCCCATTTTGTTCGGTAATGAATTTTTTTTAGTTTTTACCTTTTGTGTTGCTTGTTAAATAAATTCATTTTATACTGTGCTTAAAGTGATAAAAAATTTATGGCCAAAAAAGCAATAGAATTTTCTATTTGTAATGATTAGATCTTATGAATCATGTCATCAATAAAATTATCAAATCAAAATATGATATATACTTGCATGAAAATTCTGATGCTTCATTTTGGGCCACATAGACCTTGGCATTTGGACTTGTTCTCACAGTTGTTTGCAGGGAGGAAATAGAGAAACAAAAAGCTCATGAACGATATATGAGGCTACAGGAACAAGGGAAAACAGAACAAGCAAGAAAGGATTTAGGTAATATTTTGGTTGCTTGCAAAACTTACCCTCTGTAAAATATCATGTTCCTCTTACATGAATTAGGGAGACATACGCGAGAATGCAAAATTGGTGACATTGACTAAATACAATCGTGCAATTAGGGATTGCGCTTTTGTTGTATTGGAATATAGGAGTCTTGTATTAAAGTTTAATCAATTGGGGATGTAAAATTTATACGTAGCATATCCCCTGATATTTGATTATATTTCTGTCCCGCAATATAGTACTCCCTCTGTCCCGTATTATAAGAGCCGAATAGGTAAAGTCACACAAGTAGTTGAGAGAGATAAATATGTCTGAAATAATTTTGTTTTCTCAAGTTTGCCCTTAATTATGTAAGAGAAAGAAATGTGATAATAGTGTTATAAATGAGTATGAAAGAGAATGTGAATAGAGTGAATAATGATGGGTAAAATGAGAAAAAATTCATTAAATGCTTTGACAAATTGTGACAGACTCTTATAAAAAGGGACAAAACCATTCAAATTTTTTGCTTTTATATATAGGGACGGAGGGAGTAATAGTATAGTTTGCTTTCCAGTGTGTCTATGTTTAAAAAAATCTGGTGACTTCTAGTCCTCTTTTAATTTTGCTAATGGGTTGAGGGGCCTTCTTTCTAGGGCAATTTGGTAGATACAAAATATGGAGTATGTTTTTCAACCTCTAATAACACTCTTTCCATTGTTAAGCTTATTATCATCAAACGTCTTTTTGTTTTACCCTTGTAAAACAGATCAACCCCGTTATTTCTTTTGTTGCAGAAAGACTAGCAATTATACGACAACAGAGGGCTGAGGCTGCAAAAAAGCGTGAAGAGGAGAAGGCTGGTATATTTTCTTGGGAAAATCACTGAGGTCCCACATAAGGCATTTAATCACAATCAGGTCCTAAATAATCATCAAATTGTATTGAAGTCCCAAGAGACCTGGGTATAATTAAATTGAGTTGTCAATACCAACTCCTTGAGTTGTCAATGTACAACACAATAGTTGTCAATACCATTGACAACTCAATAGTTGTCAATACCAACTCTTTGAGTTGTCAATAACAACTAAATAGTTGTTAATAGCAGCTCCTTAAGTTGTCAATGCATCTCTTTCATTGACAACTATTGAGTATGCATTGACAGCTCAATGACAAACCATTTAATTACACTTAGGTCTCTTGGGACTTCAATGTAGTTTGATGATTGTTTGGGACTTGGTTGTGATTAAATGTCTTATGTGGGACCTCAGTATGATTTTCTCTATTTTCTTTCCCCTAATCTACTCTCTCTCAACATGAAAAAGTACAGAATCCAACAAAGTAACTTTTAATTTTTAACAGCCCGAGAACAGAAGAAGGCAGAGGCACGCAAATGAACAACAGAGCTAAGGCAGAAATCTATAGACATATTTCTCTTCTCAGAGTTACATTCCATATCGTCCCTTAAACATTATACTCTCTCAATTAGTGCTTAAAACAAAAGTTCTCATCTCATTGCAAGTTGATCTTGCTTCTGTACTCTAATGAAGATTTCACATTCATATCATGTAAAAGTTATTTTTATCTCATGGATTAATAATTCTACTAAGTCAGTTGTTTATATATGTATAAAAGGGAAAAGCTTATATGAGAATGTTCTCTGTGCATGTAAACCAATATTTATAAATATTTCACTTGGGAGTTGGGATACAACGTTTGACGAATCGTTGAGTTTATGCCAGGTATATACTTTATTGAACTTCTATGTGCCCTTGTTCATCTTAACTTTGCCATTACATGTGTTCTCCCATTCACTTCTTTTCAGCTGCCATGATTATAATAAAAAAAAAAATGCACATGTGCAGTAGAAGTCAAGTGTGAAACCTACCGTTGGATTCCTTGATTTGGACAAATCATCCTCACAGTGTAACTACCGGTGGATTTTTGGATTGTGGAATAATTAAATAATAATTTGACAATTTTGCCCAATCAAATAATCTCATGTATAGAAAGTGTGAAATATAATTATATAAGCAGCTGAATCATTTTTTTTTGGTTCTGACTTATTCTTTGCTCTGCAAGTAAGCCGAATAATAATATTTCATAAATATCAACATTTTTAATATTAAAATTTTGTTTTCTTTTTTTTTAATACATCAACCGGCAATCGACACATTTTCTGGATCTTGTTACCATGTATTCGAGTAACCGACTACTCAAGTTTTAAAGTTCATGGCTTTCCCTCCCGATACAAGTATTTCCTCTAGGAGAGAACTCGAGACCTCAATGAATCTAGCAATGCCTTACACCGTTAAACCAATTATGTGTTGGTTTAAAATTTTGTATTCTATCTACAATTAAATATAGACATCAATTTGTTTTAGTCTATAAAATGTTGCAAGTCTTGATGAAAATAATTGATTAAAAACGAGGTAATCAAAACATGATGCAAAACTTAAAATAAATTAGGATTATAACATTAAAAAATTAAAATACATTGTAGTTTTGTTATTTGAGCATGGGTCAAGTTGGATTCAACCAATTATCATTATTATTTGCTTGTAATATATACATTAAATAGTTAAATTCAGTATTCTATTTTGTTTTTTCCTACCGGATTATGGTCTACTTTATCCGGGAGTATTGAGAACATAATAGATTAGATGGTAATGCGAGACACACGTGGCTGTGATAGCCACAGATATTATGGTTGTGTTTGGATTGGCTACCGTGAGAAGTAACTTTTTTTTAATATAACTTTTTTAAAAGTAAGATTTGATAAAAGTGAGATTGTGTGATGTGATTTATATTTGGATTTGTGATGATAGAAATGACTTTTTTTCATTCTGACTTTTAGAAATATGTTTGGATGATTATTTTAAAAAGCAAGTTTAGATGAAAAATTACTAAAAAGGACATTATTGTTATTAAATAATACTTATATAATATGCATATATTTTTATAGTTTTGAAAAAAAAAGTGAAATTTGGGGACTTTTTGAGGATTTTAAAGGTTTACTTAGTTTCTCCTTTATTTTAAGGAAAATAATTTAAAAAAAATTATATTTTTAGCTCAAAGGAGGATATTGTGGGAGAAAATAGTTAGAGATTATTATGGTAAATTTTTGGAGATAAAAAGAAAATTTTAGATTAAAAGAAAATATCTTATTTAAGAAATTTAGGGGTAATAGTCTAATTTTACTATCCACTTTTAAATAATACACAACAAAAGAGGTGGGACCCATCTTCCAGCCCGCAGAAACCAAAAGCCATAAGCCAAAAGCTTCAACTTCCAGCTTTTTCCTCGAAGCCCATTAGAAGCCATAAGATCTTCTCCAAAAAAGTCAAACCAAACATGATAAATAAACCACATTTTGCTTCTGCGGCTGGGCTGGGCTTTTGGACCTCCATAAGCTATACCAAACACACCCATAATTTTTTCCCTAACATTATAAAAATTTATACTTCCTCTTTTCCTAAATATAAGATTTAATTGACTTTTTTAAGAGATTATGGAAACTAAACGAGCCACTTAATCATAACGTATTTTGTATATTATTAGATTATATGTTAGCTTATAAGTCAAATAAACTAGTTTAAAGAAAAAAATTTAGGGAGAATTACAAGTAGGTCCTAGATAAGGGAATTAATCACAATCAGGTCCAAAAAAATTATCAAATCACATTGAAGTCCCTAAAAATCTGGGTGATATTAAATGGCTTGTTATTGACAACTCAATGAGTTCTTAATGATAGCTCCTTAAGTTGTCAATATTGAGCTGTGATTAACAACTTATTGAGCTGTATTGAGTTGTCAATAAGAAGGCATTTAATATCACCCAGGTCATTAGAGATTTCAATGTAATTTGATGATTTTTTGATACCTGTTCGTGATTAATTCCCTTATTTGGGACTTAGTTATAATTTTTCCAAGAATTTAGACAAATTAATTTAAATATATCTTGTTTAAGCTTTTTAAGAATTTTCTAAAAAAGTAAATTAGGTTATATATTTAAAAAAAAAGGGAGTAATAGAAATTAATTATACGGATTGAAATAATTTTTTATGTATTAACAAATAATAAAAATATTATTCAATAATTAAATAAGATAACACATATGTATATAATATAGGAAAATTAATTACAAGTCTCGTGTAAGGAACTTAATTAAGATGAGGTCATACAAAATCACGTAATTAATCTCAGGTCCCACGAAGTGTTTATCGCTTGCTTATTAAGTTGTTGTCGGCAGCTCAAAACTTGTTATTAAACAAGAATTAAAAGTTTTGATCGTTACGCCCCGAAGTTATTATCGTCCAGCCAAAAGTTGTTATCGACATGCCAAAAAGTTGTTATCGCCTGGTCAAAAGTTGTTAGTGGCAGAGAATTTAATTACGGGTCAGTAACAACTTTTGACCAGATGATAACAACTGTTTGCCATGCCAATAACAACTAAATAAGCCTGCGATAATAATTTCCTAGCATAAACATGAGATTAATTACATGATTTCGTGGGACTTTATCTTAGTTAAGTTTCTTACATGTGACATGTAATTAATTACCATATATTATAGGTTAAAGTATACTTTTGGTCGTTTATATTTATGTCAAGTTTTATTTTAATCCTTTATGTTTGAAAAGCATACTTTTGATCCTTTATGTTTGTGTCAAGTTTCATTTTACTCCTTTATATTTGAAAAGTACACTTTTAGTCCTATTTGTCTAACACCGTTAGTTTTATTTAACGGAAAATGCAAATCTAAAAGGCAATTTTATAATTAATTGTGGACAAAAAATGCTTAAATTTAAATTTTTTAGTATAATAATTCTTATATTTTAAAAATTAGTCATTTTTATCGACATTTAGTTATAGAATCACCTTTTAGATTTGGTAAGTCAGCATTTTCCATTAAATGAAACTAACGGTGTTAGCAAAAAAGGACTAAAAATGTACTTTTCAAACATAAATGACTAAAATGAAACTGATGTAAACATAAAGGACTAAAAGTTTACTTTTCAAATATAAAGGAATTAAATGAAATATGGTGTAAACATAAAGGACTAAAAGCATACTTTAGCCTATATTATAATATAACATGGACAAAACTTAGGTAAACTTATAAACTGAGAGCTAATTAGCATGACAAGAAGTGTCCATATCTTATAGCTAATTTCCAAGTGCATAAACACTAACAATGGAAAAATAAAGAATTTATATGAAAATTTACCAATCATATTTACACTATAATAGTTAATACAAAAAATTACAAATGTTTTATAAATAAAATTACAAGTGCCCATACATACCTTTTTTATAAATACATATTTTAATAATTAACAACAGAAAAATAACAAGTGTTATTTCAAAACCCGACTTAATCACTTAACATAAGTAATTTGATCTGAGTTTGTCCTTATAAAATGTACACATATATTTTCACTATTAAATTTAACCCAAAAATTATATATTATTTATTTAAAATATATAATTTTTATCTTTTAAAAAAAATTTAAAATATATAATTTTACATTGAATAAATATTATTTAATATATATTATTTTATGTTTAATACGCCAGCTGGAATATTTCATGATCCGATTCAGAAATCATAATCCACGACGAGGATATACTTTTTTTGTAAGGAAAACGAGAAAAAAAAAATTAAGGCAGGTAACTCCGATAATCATAAACATTAAAGTGAAAATTTCTAATAGCCAACATTACAGAAGGAATAAGAAGAGGTTTCAAAGGTGAATCAACTCCCACATCTCAACAACTCATCTTCTATTACTTTTTTTGAACTGATATCTTCTATTGCTCAAATTTGGTTCTTTTCATGGCCATTTTCAAGCAGATAAGATTATCAGTGTTTTTTGCTAGAGGCAAAAGCAGAAGCGCAAGGAAAGCTTTGGATACGTTGAAAAGATAATGTTAAGAATATTGATGTGGGAAAAATTAAGATGAACAATGAAGAATATTACATTGATGAAGATTATACAACAATCTATCTAACCCACTTGGGTTTAGATTAATCATCCCTCACATGAGGTGATAAGATTACAACCCTAACTCTAGGGATTTGAGGTGAGAAACCCAAGTTATCCTCTCCCTCCTTTTGGTGTAGATTTCTTAATCTCACTCTCTAAAATATGATTAGGATCCCCTTTATATAGAACCCTAAAGTAGCTAACCTTATATGATTAACTAACTAATCTAACTCTCCAATATGCCCCCTCAAGTTAACACCTCTTAAAAGTGTTAACTTACTAATACAAACAATGGGTTTAGTGAAGTGAGTTGAATCAAATATGATATTGTGAATGAACTTTGGAAGATATTTTCCTCCTTTGTCTTCCTTAAGACATCTTGTTCTTTGACTTTTCTAATATTGATCTTCACCAGTGCCTTTCTTTCTGTACTTAATTTCACATCCAAAGTAGCTAGCTCTGCCCTAGAGACAACACTCTGAATCCTCTTCGTCTCCTTCAATTCAGAAGTGGCTAGCAGATCTAACAATACTGCAGCTTTAGCTGGGTCCAAGTAATTTGACACGCACCTCAATACCTCTGCATCATTTTTTCCAAATCTATACTAAACCACTTAAGGATCTCACTAGCATATGCAACCTTCATATTCAGATCAATGTGAAGTCCTCCACTTCTCAAGAAATCACGAGCTGAGTCCATTAATTCTTTGTCAATATCTCGAGGATAATAGCATCTAAGTGCAGGTCCAGATACGGTACCGCATACTCAGCCACTTGGAATATTGTGACATTGAAATGCTACAATATATTCATCCTTAAGCATATATGTACTGCTCACGGTGTAAACAAGCTCCTCATTCAAGCAAAGATTTTCCAAAATATGATCAAGAATTCTCGAACGAGCCCAGAAAAAATCTTCATAATTTTCTTCTATATACTTTGAGAAAGCCTCCTCAGTCGATCAATTTCGTTCTTTGAACTCCTTTATCGCTTTCTTTATCATAAAGATGTATAGGGGATGAGAAAGGAGAGAGTCTATGATCTTAGAAACAATGCGATCGTATCTGTCATCTTTCATGGCTGGTGGGAACCTTAATGGTGAAAACGCCGAAATTTGAGTATAGGTGAGGAAGACTATGAAGAATACATTGGAGTGTGTTTGAAATTTTGAGCATTGTAAATTCTTGGATTCCAGATTGATGAATGCATTGTTCCAAGAAACAACTCTCTTTCATTCCATCACCATTCATAGTTCCTTTTTTTTAAGCTCAAGCTTCTCAGAATTACATGTCTCCCTCGTCCTTTCGACACTCGAGACGATACCCACATCGCCATTTTCTGTTAATACGACTCTTCGACCGAATTTGGACCTTCTCTTGAAAAATCTTCAACTTTTTTTTTCTTCACACCAAGAATGACCGAAACCCATTACACATTCATCGACCTTCACATTTGAAGAAGGAAATGAATTCTTGCCTACTTCAGCAGCGGAAGCACGAACCGGTTCTTGGGTTTCTTTAACAGTGCTATGGAATTCATCATCTTGCTGGGTAATTGAGGCGGAGTGACAAGATTTCAGGCCCAAAAATTAGCTAGGCTCTCGTACCATGTTAAGAATATTGATGTGAGAAAAATTAAGATGAACAATGAAGAATATTACATTGATGAAGATATTGGGTTTAGATTAATCATCCCTCACATAAGGTGATGAGTTATAACCCTAACTCTAGGGACTTGAGGTGAGAGACCCAAGTTATCCTCTCCCTCTTTTTGGTGTAGATTTCCTAATCTCACTCTCTAAAATATGATTAGGATCCCCTTTATATAGAATCCTAAAGTAGCCAACCTTATATGATTAACTAACTAATCTAACTCTCCAACAGATAAAGGAGGAGAAAGAAAAAAGAATCGTTTTAATTACAAAATTTTTTATTTATGGCAATTAGCCATTTACCAGATTATCACACTGCCTCTACTCGTATTTCAAATGCTAATCTAAAATCAACATTACTATAATCATACATATATAAACTTTTTTGGGAAAATTTCACTGTAGGACCACTGTAGCCATTTAATGTCAGATAAAGACCAAAAAAATCTGAAATTTCACTGCAGGCCTTGGGTCTTTAAATGAAATTAAGTGGCTGTGTTAAAATACCTAAAAGCCCTTGTGAAAGAGGAATTAATTTCCTTTAGCACCCTTGAGCTGACAGAACGTACATACTACAAGGAAAAGGGAAAGAGAAACATTAGACACAAAGCACAGACCTATAGCCATGAAGGAAAACTGAAATATGACGAGGAAGAGTAATTTCGGATTTGAAGAACCTTTAAAGAAGATCAAGCTGAATATCAATGGAGCTTCAAACCTATCTCTGCCCACGCACAAGCTAATTTCTGTTGGGTATCTCTCTTCTTCTCTCCCTCCCTCTCTCGTTTTCGTTCTCTCTCACTCGTTCTCTCTCTCGAAGCATTAAGGGACCCACTCATTGTCTCTCTCTCAAAGCTCATTTACACCTCATTTAGTTCATTCATGGTTCATGTTGCTGACGTGAAGGTGTTTGTATTGCCCGCCAAAGTGGTGCTGATGTGGATGTGGTTTTTAAGGTCAATTTGTTTATGCTTGTGCATATGACTATTTCCATGTGCATATTGAGATTTCCTTGTGCGTGGCCTGGACATAGCTTGTTGTAAGGTCAATTTGTTTTTGCTTGTGCATATGACGATTTCCATGTGCATATTGAGATTTCCTTGTGCGTATGACTATTTCCTTGTGCGTGGCCTGGACATAGCTTGTTGTAAGGTCAATTTGTTTCTGCTTGTGCATATGACGATTTCCATGTGCATATTGAGATTTCCTTGTGCGTGCCCTGGACATAGCTTGTTGTAAGGTCAACTTGTTTCTGCTTGTGCATATGACGATTTCCATATGCATATTGAGATTTCTTTGTGCTTGGCCTGAACATAGCTTGTTGTAAGGTCAATTTGTTTTTGCTTGTACATATGACGATTTCCATGTGCATATTGAGATTTCCTTGTGCGTATGGCCATTTCCTTGTGCGTGGCCTGGACATAACTTGTTGTAAGGTCAATTTGTTTCTGCTTGTGCATATGACTATTTCCATGTGCATATTGAGATTTCCTTGTGCGTATGGCCATTTCCTTATGCGTACCCTGGACATAGCTTGTCTTTTTCAATTTACTACACCTTGTTCAAATGACAGAAACGCATGATTATTTGTAGGAGCATTTGAGAAATGGCCAGCAGTTCGATAAAGAAATTATTTTGCATATTCCATATTGGAGGTGAATGTGTCAATAATTCAGACGGCAAAATGATGTATGAAGGTGGTTTATAAGCGGAAGATTAATTGAAAAGGGGATGACATATGAAGAGATACGGAGATTAGTAGCAGAAGAGTTGTGTCATGAAGATGAAGGATTTAAAATAAAGTTCAAGGTCAGTTATGCAGAGGACGTATTGTTAGATCTTGTTGACGATGTAGGAGTTGCACAACTAATTGAATGCAATGACACTAATGGTCATGTGTACATTTGCAAGATTGACAAAGAGGTGAATGAAGTAGCGCAACAGTGCATATGCCATTGTGGGGGGAGAGACTCTTGATGAATGGTCGTGGTTCTTGCGAAACATAAAGGAGATCATAGGTTCACTGGAATTGACAATTGTTTCAGACAGACATCATGCAATAATTGGTGCTGTTCGAGCCATTTTCGGGTCTGAAAGACATGCATATTGTTATCGTCACTTGAAGGAGAACTTTAGCTCTGAGTTCTTGAGAATCCAAGATCTTGATTCCTCGTACAAAAAGTTTTTGCCTCAAAAGACAAGTCGTCGTCCAGGAAGGCCTAAAGTTCGGAGGAAAGAATCGCAATTTCAAGATAAAAAAGTCTAACATTGCTCAAGATGTGTCGAGGGTAGTCATACCGTAAAGACTTACGCTAACCCCAATCCTTGTTGACATGCTTACACTTAGTTTTTTGTTGTTAAACCAGCTTCTTCATATTTTGTATTTGGTAGGGGAAGAAGCTCTGATGATGTATATATTGCACCCATTATTTTTTTTGAATGGGTTGCATCTTTGGTAGTTGTCTTTTTGTATAGCAATTGTCACGAGATGAACAATTTCAGGATGGTACTTGATGGCAAAATGTGTCAAGTACCAGGATGAAATTCATGATGTATGAAATGGTACACAAATTAATGGTACCCCTTTATGTTCTTTGCATATATATATGAGCAGGCATATTTTGTACCACGCACAAGGAATTAGCCACATGCACAAGGAATTAGGCATATGCACAAGGAAATGGCCACATGCACAAGGAAATGGCCACATGCACAAGGAAATAGCCACATGCACAAACAGTACTAAACTGACCTAATAACATGCCATGTTCAAGCCACGCACAAGGAAATGGCCATATGCACAAGGAATTAGCCATATGTACATGCACAAGGAAATGGCCATATGCACAAGGAATTAGCCATATGCACATGCACAAGGAAATGGCCATATGCACAAGGAAATAGCCATATGCACAAGCACAAGGAAATGGCTATATGCACAAGGAAATTGCTATATGCAAAAGGAAGGCATGTGGCCATTTCCTTGTGCATATGGCCATTTCCTTGTGCATATGCATATGGCTAATTCCTTGTGCATATGGCCATTTTCTTGTGCTTGTGCATGTGGCCATTTCTTTGTGCGTGGCCTGAACATGGCATGTTATTAGGTCAGTTTAGTATTGCTTGTGCATATGGCTAATTCCTTGTGCATATGAGTAATTCCTTGTGCATATGGCCATTTCCTTGTGCTTGGCCTGGATATAGCAGGTTATAAGGGGCTTTATTACGGCTTGTTCATATTACGATTTCATTGTGCATATTGACATTTCCTTGTGCATATTCATATTTCCTTGTGCATGGCCTGAACATAATGTTATAAGGTGACTTTATTACCGCTTGTTTATATGACTATTTCCTTATGCATATTGACATTTCCTTGTGCATATTCATATTTCCTTGTGCGTGGCCTGGACATAATGTTATAAGGTGACTTTATTACTGCTTGTGCATATGGCCATTTCCTTGTGCATATGCATATTTCCTTGTACGTATGGCCATTTCCTTGTGCGTGGCCTGGACAGATCACGTTATAAGGCCAATTTAGTACTACTTGTTCATATTAACATTTCCTTGTGCATATGGCCATTTCCTTGTGCGTGGCCTGGATATAGCAGAATGAGCAAGTCCTTTGACAGCAACAAACTCAAGGCCCATTTGGAAAATGCACATGTTATGAATAAGACTAAACATAGGACACCAAACATGGAAAACAACCGTGCACTTTCACTTCCTCTCGCCGTGGGATTCAACTTTCGGATGCCTTTGCGTGGACTTTACAATGCTCCAGGATTTCGATTTAGCTCAACCCTTGTAGTGGTGATGGTGACTGTAGCTTCGATTGCAGGTGGGTGGGTGATAACTCCCAAGAATTCATGTCATTTTAGCATATTTTCCTTGATGTTTTGTTATATCATTGCTAAATTTTGGATACTCAAGATAGGAAAATGCTCATTTGATTTTTGGTTGCACATCATTGTTTATTTATGTAGATTCTGATTATTTTTATAGTTAGTTTCTTATATTATTTTATGTAATTCTTATAGGAACATTTTGATGCAATAAACAAGAGATTATAGCCCATCCACCAAGCTCCCAAGTGAATAAAGCAAAGAGGAAACCAGAGCAACCCCAAGGAATAAAAGGAGCAGAGAAGAAGGTACTTCGCCGTGGCCTCGCCACGGCGAAGTCGCGGCGAATAAACAGTTGTTCTACCATGTTTTTGGTTAGCTTGCCGCGACGAAGCCACAGCGAGCAGAATGTATTTCTGGAATTTTTGGGACTTCGCCGTGGGCTCGCCACGGCAAGGTCACGGTGAACTTCGTGCGAAACTGCGCGTTTTGACAGCAAAAGGCGGACTGAACTGAAATAAAAGCTAGGGTTTCGAGTCCAACCTTTATTCTTCGACTTTGGGGACATTTTGGGAGTGTTTTGCTCTGCTAAGGCTTGGAGCTTGGTGGGGATTGAGCTAGGGCTTGGAGCTTTGAAGAGATTTGGGGCGTCCCTCTTGGTTTATCTTCTCCATCTTCATTCTCTTCTCTTGTTCTCTGTTTCTGATTGTATATAAGTATGCTCTCATAGAGTTGTTGAACATAAGTAGCTAAATACTTTTATTCTAAGATTATGTTGAACCCTTGTATGGATTGATTCTTGATTCCTCTTCTTAATTTGTGATTAATGAGATGTATGTGTTTATTTTACTCTTCTCCTAATGCTTCTAAGTGATTGATCACCATTTAGATGTTACGTTCACTTGATTTATGCTTGAGAAGGCTAGATTGAGTGTAGAACTTGGGTAAAGTAGTGCAAGGACTTGAAGTTTGCATGATGAACGGATGGTTTAGTTGGTAAGGTAGAGATATACTTGCTAACCTTGCATAGTCACATTAGGGTTGGAGCTTGATAATTGGGTCTTATCAATTATAACAAGAGATTGTATAATTAATGAGATCAAATACTTGTTCTTGACTCGAGAGAGCTTTTACAAGTACTCTATGAATCCTAGATTAGTACATTGTTTCGTTGAGAGAATCTTTGAGGGGAGGTTAATTGAGTTTTAGGAAGTACAAGGGGGATACATAATCTTAGGACCCATTTTATACTTGAAGTTGGAAAATCACTTGTGTATACTTTTATTTTCATTTAGCATATGTTTATTTTCATTGTTAATATCCAATCTCAACATTTTTTATCACTCAAATTAGGTGAGAGTGTGACAATCAACTATTTGACCGGGTTTTGGAACCAAATCCTCGTGGGAATGATACTCTACTCATCACTTTATTACTTGACGCAACCCATACACTTGCGGCTTTAGCGGACAATAGTGGGGAGGTTTTTGGTAGATTTTCATTCGAAAAATGGGAGAAGAGGTGTTGGTGACTGTTGCTTCGATTGTGGATGGATGGAGAGGTTTTTCGTAGATTTTCATTCGAAAATGGGAGAAGGCGTGTTGGTTACTTAGCTTCGATCGTGGGTGGGAGGAGCCGTTTCGCATATTTGATTTAAAAATGGGAGAGGTGGTGATGAAGAATGTGCCTTCGTTCGTGGGTGGGAGCAGCTCGCGGGATTTTGAATTGCAAGAGGGGAGATTTGGGTTTATTGTTCACGAAGGGTAGTGTTGTCATTTCGCCTACTAATTTAATCTCACTTTGCCCCCACGGTCCTTCATTGACATTTCAGATTTTTTTGGTCCTGCTTTTCAATAAATTGCCTACAGTGGTCCTTAAATGAAATTTTCCCAACTTTTTATTTATTTATGGCAAGTAGAGTAGCTAGCGTGCTTTTTTGACTCGTGTCTAGTTGTCATTTTGTACCAAGTGTCCATCAATAAATTCAGCAGTTAACTTCATCATGCCCACTAACTCCATCCTGTCCTTCTGTCCAAGGCTTTCAGAACCGGACCGAGCCAGACGGTCCAACCGGTTGGACCTTCGACCGGACATAGGAGCGGGCCACCTTTGTGCTTTGGGCCGTCTATTCATTTGAGCCGCTTTGGACCGTTATTTAGCCGCTATTGGACCGGGAACCGTTATTGGGCCCAGAACCGGACCGGTTATATAAGAACCTGGCGGGTCAAAAAAAATCAAAATTCAACCAATTTTTTTCTGATGGAATTATTTAAAAAAAATCAAAAGCCCAAAAATAAAATAAACACTCTCCTGATTAGTTCACCTTTTTCTGGTGCCCTAGAACCTGGAAAAAGAATTGAAATGGCTGTCTTTTTCCATTCAGTTCACTCCTCTGCCAGCAAGGACTGCTTGCAAGCTAGAGACGAAGGTTTTTGCTGGGTAGAAACAGGAAGATGATGGCTTTTGCTAGTTTTATTCCCCTTGTTCCTGTGCTCTTTATCGTTGAATACCTCACTACTTTCATTTCCCCCTTTTTATCTTCTTCTCAACAATGCAGGGAAAGAAATCTGATGCATATAATTGTTTGTGAGATATGTAGTGAAATGTTAAGAATATATCTTAAGCGATAAAGGAGGGATTTTGTATAGGGATTTGTACCTTAAAATATGTTGGAATTGCAGCAGTAATCCAACAGAACTTAAGGGCTGATAATGTTTTTAAATTGGTCTCAATTGATTTGAAGTATGTTGACTTATCATACTATCATTGACGATATTTTATATTTTGTGACCTTTGTTAAATTTTAAACAAATTATATTAACTATATTTGATATATAATTTTTTTATTAAATTATTACGTCACCGACCGAACGGCCCGACCGTTTCAACCGTTTGAACCATGACCCGCTCGTCTTTCCGACTCGACATCCGGTCCGGCTTTTAAAACATTGTTTCTGTCACGTGTTAAGTTGCATCAGCAGTTAACTTCATCATGCCCACTAAATGAGTGTGTCTCATGCCATATGTGGTCTATAAATTTAAAAATCCAAACTTTTAAAATTGGGTAAAACAAAAAGTTAAAAGATGATTACCCTATTGTAAAAAAAATAAGGCCATCTAAATATTTTATTTTCTCTTCAATTATCAATTATCGAGAAAAATGTCCTCTCGTTTCTTAAACTCTTTCATCTTGTTCCACTCATCACGATCATATATCTCTAGCATTATCTTCCAAATATTAACTAATAAGTCATCCAATGACCCAATTTTCAATATCACCACCAAATTTTGGCATGAGGAAGAATACTAATCATGATGTAACTCCAACTTAATTCCTCATCACAACTTTGGGTGTCGGGGATGAAAAGAATAAAAAAATGTTGTTCAGCCGTGAGAAAAGGGAAGGAATCAATTTTGGGTCACCAGTAATTCTTTGGGAAAATGACAAAAAAATCCCTTTGAATTTGTAAAATCCCAATAACAACTTTATGATAGGTATTAACAACCATTAACAATACAAAATTCTTTATTTAGGATTTTACAAATTTGAAGGGATTTTTTTATTATTTTCCCTAATTCCTTTCACAACAGAGGTTAGTTTGCACAAAATGTATTTCGAACGGCAAGGCAATGTAGCATTAAAAGCCCAAAGAACAGTCTCAACCAAATTAACATTTCTTTTAATTCATTCCTAAATACAAGTTCTAGTTGACTTTTTTTTGAAGTGATTAAGGAAGCAAAATGAACCAATTAATCATGACATATTTTGTATACGATTAAATTATATGATAGCTTATAAGTCGAATAAACTAATTTAGAGAAAATCCCAGTTAAATCAATTTATTATAAGTAACTTATTTAGCTTTCTTAGATTAAACTAATTTAGAGAAAAATTCAGTTAAATCAATTTATTATAAGTAACTTATTTAGGTTTTTTAATTTTTTTTTTAAAATGTCAATTAGGTCCTATATTTATGGCCGAGGGAGTAATATATTCTCTAAGAGCAACTTTAGAGGGGGGAAAACATTTGGAACCACCCGTTAAAACCCAGATAGAAAAATTGTAGCATGGCTTCTCTAAAAGTGGAAGGATAACACTGAATGGGTAAATCGGGTTGACTATAAAAACAAGGAAAAATGAAATAATACTATGAGTTTGACAAAAAAAAGAAAAAATCGTCGCATGAGAGAGTGGCTGACTTTGCAAATTAGCATCGAGAGTAATTGGTTTCAGCAACAGTGCAGAATATATTATGAAAATGAAGAAAGTAGGCACACTTACAGTGTCATCCCTTTGAATCTGGATTTTCTTGAAAGGAGATGGAGCAGAATCAGCCGTGGAATGGAGTGAAGAGCAAGAGATCTCTGAGGGGTTGACAATTGAATAATCTACTTGCAGACCAAGAATCTAAATAATTCGAACTCAGTTTAATTTGAGAATTTTGTAGAACATCATTTTAATTAACTTCCTTTCATAAAACCTGAAATTAATTTCCCTTTGATATATTTAAATTGTTTAACATTCATTATAATTTGAAAATTTAATCCACTCAAACATAACACACAGTCCAGGATGCAAAAATAAAAATAAGACCATCGTTAAAAAAGAGGATCCCATTCAACTAAATTACATTTCTGAATTCTCAATAGCTTAGTTGGTGCTGTTTTAAATTGAACAATCTCTTCTGAAGAATTTACATTTAAGGGGAAGATAAACAAACATTTTCATCCTTACAGCCCACAAAGGCACCTCAAAATTATCAACCGCAATCCTTAATTTCCTTGGTCAAGACATTCATCTGTCTGTCTATTCATTTTTATATTGCCAACGTCTGTCTATTCATTATACAACATAATTACCGGAAAACGGGAAGGGCGAAGGCTGTGTTACAAATTAAAAATGGATCTTAACATATGTAAACAGCAACTAAGCATGAGTCTGGAAAATAATGTACTTCAATATTACTTGGGGGGAACTGAAAGCTCACTCTCAAGCATAAATGACAGATCATGCATCTGAGACAATAACACCTCTACATCATCAACATTTGACCCTAATTTTGCACTTGAAACATCTCCCGAGTTCCCTGTTGTAGCATCCAAAGAAGCCACCCTGAACATGTAACATATGGTATAAGCCAATGACGTACGTTTCATTGTTTAAAGAGAGAAGTGTCAATCATAAGACATGACATGATCGATAAGTTACTTTAAATGGTAGATTAAAAACCATATATCAACCATTGCATTGATATGGATCTTGTGAAAATAGTATAGTTCTACTTTGGGGAAAGGGACATGCAATTGCCCGCAATAGCCCACTCTTTCATTAATATTCAATCAACTAAATATCTAAATGCACCAATTTTGTTTCAGCACTTCCTCTGGAGTTTCAAGAATTTTATTATTGTAAACTAAATGACTGTACTAATGAACTCAATCTATTGAAGGTGTAAAGATCCAAAAATTAAGCAGCCAACATAACATCAACCAACCTGCCGGAGGAAGCCCCCGTCTGAATGTTTGCTCCAGCAGAACTCAATGGATCGCTAAATTGTTCTGAAAATAAATCATGTCGTTTGAACCCGCCAAAATTATTAACATTTGAATTGCTTGATAAGCTGAATAGATCTATTTCAGATGTGTGCTGAGCAGGAGATGTCTCATTTACAGTTTGTTCCCAAACATCACTGGAAGGATCTTGTGTATTGGTTGAGCTAGTAAAGCCATTCCAATCATCAAAGGAACTAGAAACTTTTTCAGTAGTCACTGTGTCTGTTGTCCTGTTATAACTCCCTTGCCACAAGTCATCTCCCATCCAGTCAAAAGTGTCATTACTCTCCACAACTTTTCTATCATTAAGATCAGCAGAAGTTTCAGATCTCTCAGTCTGCATGGCCATCAATGAGTTGGGAAAACTGCTGGAAGGTTCATGTGTGCCACCAGAGCCTGCAAAGTCATCCCAAGCATTAATTGAATCAGTAACTTCATCGGCAGGGACAGCATTTGTGGTCTTGTTATTGCTTCCTGGCCAAAGGTCATCGTCTTGCATCCAATCAAAATTCTTTGTAGATGAACTATAATTACCCTCTGCTGTTTTTGTATCATAGAGGTTAGCAGTCACTTCAGCTTCCCCAGTCTGGCTAGTTATCTCTGAAACCCTACTGTTGGGATCTTGTGTACTGACCGAGCCGGTAAAGTCATCCCAAGCATCCAATGAATCAGCAACTTCATCAGTAATCACATTATCAGTCGTCTTGTTTTGGCTTTCTTGCCCTTGGTCAGCTTGCATCCAGTCTAAACTTCTAGTAGAACTGCTAGCACTCTCTGCCTTTTTTGCATGATTTAGATCAAACATTACTTCAGGCTTCCTAGTCTGACTCGTTACCTCAGAAGTTCTTTGCATGTCACCACGAAACCAATCATCTTCCATAGATGCTGAAGGATTCGAACTGTCGTTCTTGTTTACACCAAGAGGAGCATTCCTAGATCCAAATACCTCATCTAGATCAATATCAGAATGATCAAATGATTTGACCTCTTTCTGAACGGCCTTGGAACTTGCAAACTGAAAGTCTGCCTGCCAACCAGAAAAGGAACTGCCACGCTGACCTACTGAAGGCCCTGTGTTTTTTTCTGGAGCCAGGGCATTCTGAAACAAACTAAGATTTTCGTTAGTTTGGAGAGGCTTACCTGTGGAGCTATCCACCAGCTCTTCTGAAGCCAACTGATCTTCACATGCATCAGGAGCAGATTTCTTCTGAGCAAAAAAACTATTCAGGTCAACTGCAGCCAAATTTAATGAGCCTTTGCTCTGAAATGCTGCCTCATCAGAGTCACCAGTTTGAAATCCATCTAATTCAGAAGGGCGTAAAATTTCCAAATCTAACAATTCTGATAAGGGAATCTCTTCTTTTGATGTACTCCTCGCTCTGCTTGAATCATTCCCTTTATTAATTGGCCCAACCATTTCCTGCAACAAAATGTGTCAAGTAAACACAGCAATTTTCATAATCAAACATTGATCAGAATTAAAAAGCTCCAATACCTCTAGATGAAAAAAGGTAAATCTCTCACTAAAGAGGGAAAATTTATCATATATAAAAAATGCTAACCATCACCAACATTAACGTAAGCAGTTAACAACAGGTTGGGCAGTAAAATTGAATTCGGAAATGAGCTTGCCAAGTAAAGAATTTACCGATCCATCTAGCTGCAGGGAGTCTAGTAAGAAGCGATATCCAACAGTGTCCTTGAATTTGATAGGGTCAGGAGGCAAATCCTGAAGGGGATTTGTGCCACAGAAAACGCAGATAGATGATTGCAACCCGCGGAGGAGTTTTGCCTTGCAATGCTTGCAGCGAAGATAAGGAGGTGAAGGATCAAGCCCTGCTATCGTTTCTGCAACAGAAGGTAGCTTAGGAAGCATAAAAGGGTCCTCTTTCTCAGGCTCGTACCAAGATAGACCGACCTCTTTGCGGAGCAGAAATTGTAACTCTTTAATACGATCTAATGGAATCTCAAACACCATTGTTGTAGGCTTTGAATTTCGATTTTGCTCTCGCTTGCTTGCTCTCTCACTGATAAACAGGGCATTGGATTTACTTGTTAGCACATAGCCCTTACTTATTTCTAAACACTCTTGCATGATCTAAACCTTTGATACAAAGTTCAAAACAGTTTTCTTGGATTTAAATTACTATTTGCAACTCAATTCCTCAAACACAACAATGAAATCTTCAAATAATGCATCCGATATTTTGTTTACACCGACCAACCGCAATTAAAGATAGTTCTTCTTAAATCATTCCTTTTAAATATTTACAACAAAGGATTTCAAATCGCAGGAATCTTTAGATAACTTTCAAAGGAGATGTTTCAAGCCTAAACTTCTTAACATCATTATTGAACCTAACTTCTTGTGAAATCTATAACCATTAACTCCTGAGTGCATCATTCGTTTCCTGACTAACTGATGCTATTCAATAAGCAAGTTTCAATTAAAATTATGGTTTTCAAATTCAACTCATCCAACCAGCAAATTAAAATCAGCAACATTCTCCTCTAGGAATAACACAACTTTCACATACTATTAAATGAATATCTTATCATTTATCATGTACCGACAGCTACGGACACTTGTTTAACATTTAGGAACCTCCAACATAAACAAAAAGATCAGTTCTTGATTCCGAAATTAGACCATATCACAGTAAACTTAAACCTTTGTTCTCTTAATACTTTTAAAATACTTGTCTAACCATTTTAAAAACAATAAATTCCAATCAGCATGAACCTCAATTAATCAATTAGAACCTTCATTAACTTTGAAACAGAAACTTAAATTCAACTAGCTTCAAAATCCTTTTCAAACAACTTCAAATATTTGTTTATTATCAACACAGCTTCTCTTCAACATTTTCACATCAATATTTCATAAAACAACAATATTCATTACCTATTTTGTTTCAAAAACTCATTCAACCATAGAAGATTAATCTGAACTTAAGCTACAAAAATATATCATTTTCCCTCTGTTTCAATTGCCCAAGAACCAAATTTATCTACAGTCCACATACACTTTGATAACTTTCAGATTTCCAGTTATTGCAAATCCCTCAAAACCTTTTCCACTACCAAACTAACCAACATCTATATCCTTAGCCCTTTTACTTTTGGAATCCAAAAAGTATACTCAATAGAGTTGGATTCACAGATTCAATTTACTACCAACATCTACAGACCCAAAAGAAAAATACACAAACCCCAAATACTTCCAAACCCTCTTCTTTCACAGGAAGAGAACCACAGGAATGAAACATTTGAGATACTCATGAATTCTTCTGTTACTGTGAAGCCCCATGATCGGAATATTGGTCAAAATCAGAGTCATTCTACATGCAATATTTGCAGAATATCAAAACCCCACACTCGATTAGCATGATGGACTTACAGGCTCAAAAAGACATGAAACTGTAAGGGGGTAATAACAGAACTAAATATTGGTACAGGCGAATGGAGCTGTCATGGATTTGGAGATTATCTACCTCAGGAAGGTTATCCAGATCTCCTAACATGCTCTTGTCCGTGATTGATCAAGTAACGAATCGCCCTAAAAAACGACAAAGATTCATCATAATTGGTGACCCAATTTTGGAACGAAATTGAATCAGAGGAAGGATATAAGAAACTAGGGTTTGATTGAAATAAGGTTGAGACGGAGGAAAAGGGTCGGAATAATTGAAATCGCCTTCACCTTCGACCTCCGCCGTCGTCTTCCAATTCACCTTCTGCCTTCAGCTTCCTCAATAGACGGAGACGAGGCGTGAAGATGGTGATGAATACCCAACGGGACGAGGGTGAGTGAGGAGAAGAGGGTTTAAGGATTTGATGGGGGAGGCGCGATGGATCTAAGGGAAGAAGAAGCAGAATCGTGCTGGTATTGAAGCATGGTGAAGGTGACGATGAGATTTTTTTTTTTTTTTTTTAGGGGGGTTGGTTCTCGGGTTCTCAAAAGGAAAAAGAGGAGAGAAAATTCCAGACAAAGACTCTCGAATTATCAAAAAGACACTTTGATACAACGAATTTCAGAAATGACTAGTCAGTACAATTTCGTACAATGACTGAATTGTCCTTTAACAAATTTAAAGGAAAAGTCGAAAATGCCCCTGGTTCAATGATTACTTTTTAAATAATGGGCCACCCACCACCACCGCCCTTGAACATTTCTGGTAACAAGTAGGAAGATTTGGCGAAGTTGGGAATCCCTTGAACGTTTCTGGTAACAAGTAGGAAGATTTGGTGAAGTATTTTGGAAATTGGTAAATAGCAATGTACATGTTGGGAATCCCTTAACAGAAGTTGGGATTCCCTTATGGGAAGTTGGGAATCCCTTGAACGTTTCTGGTAACAAGTAGGAAGGATTTGGTGAAGTATTTTGGAAGTTGGTAAATGGTAATGTACATGTTGGGAATCCCTTAACAGAAGTAGGAAGATTTGATGAAGTTGGGAATCCCTTGAACGTTTCTGGTAATAAGTAGGAAGATTTGGTGAAGTATTTTGGAAGTTGGTAAATAGTAATGTAGATGTTGGGAATTCCTTAACAAAAATTGGGATTCCCTTATGCGAAGTTGGGAATCCCTTGAACGTTTTTGGTAAAATATTAAGAAGGAATGAAAGATATAATATATATATTTTTTGCAATATATATTATGATAAGACTTGGTGGCTTGGTGGTAAGGCCACCAAACTGAGGGGGTGGGTTCGATTCCCACCCCCTCACATTTTGTGTCCCTTTTATACAAGGGACACCCGCCACGTGGCGGGGTGGGCCCCAGCAGGGGGTCGGAGGTAGCCGGCGGCGGCGGCCCATTATTAAAAAAATTTAATTGAACCAGGGGCATTTTCGACTTTTCTTTTAAATTTGTTAAAAGACAATTCAGTCACTGTACGAAATTGTATTGACTGGTCATTTCCGAAATTCGTTGTATCAAAGTGTCCTTTTGGTAATTCAAGAGTCTTTTTCTGGATTTTTCCCTTTTACGAAGGGCAAGATAATAAATGCATAATTATATATATTATATAAGAATTTTTTATATTTTAAAATAATGAATGCTATCCCATATTTTTGTAATTTACCAAACTTATCCATGGTAACAGAGATTGTATTGCGATCATGGCATAACATTGCATTGGAGCCTAACATACCTATGCAATTGAATTAAAGGAGTCATAATTAAATTCCATGGGACTGTAATTAATTTCCCCATTCTTATATTCAAATTGTGAAATTGAACTAAAGGAGTCCTAATTAAATTTTATGGGACTGTAATTAATTTCCCCATTCTTATATTCAAATTGTTTAAAATTCATTATAATTTGAAAAATTAATCCGCTCAAGCACAACGCACAGTCAAAATTATAGATTAGCTTGTCCGAGATGCATAAATAAAAATAAGATCATCGTTAAAAAAGGGGTCCCATTGAACTAAATTACATTTATGAACTCTTGATAGCTTACTTAGTGCTGTTTTAAATTGAACAATCTCTTCTTAGGAAATTACATTTAAGGGAAAGACTAGCAAACACTTCCTTATAGCCTACAAAGGGACCCAAAAATTACCAACCGCAATCCTTAATTTCCTTGGCCAAGACATTCATATATCTGCCTATCCATTATCCAGCATAACTACCAGAAAATGGGAAGGGCGAAGGCCATGTTACAAATAAAAAAATGGATATTAGCATATGTAAACAATAATTGAGCATGAATCCGGAAAATAATGTACTTCAATATTAGTGGGGGGAACTAAAAGCTCACTCTCAAGCATAAATGATAGATCATGCATCTATGACAATAACATCTCTACATCACCAACATTTGACCCAAATTTTGCATTGGAAACATCCCCTAAGTTCCCGCCTATTGAATTTTTAAGAAGCCATCCTAAACATGTCACATATGGTATGAGTCAATGGGATACGTTACATTTTTTGTATCATAGACATTAGCATTCACATAAGCTTCCCTAGACTAGTTAATTATCTTTGAGTCTGAAACCCTACCGGATGGATCTTGTGTATTGATCGCGCCAATAAAGTCGTCCCAAGCATTCAATGAACATCAGCTTCATCAGTGCTCACATTATCAGTTGTCTTGTTTTGGCTTTCTTGCCCCTGGTCAGCTTGCATCTAATTTGAATTTATAGTAGAATTGCTACCACTCTTTGCCATTTTCGCATGACTTAGATCAAACATTACTTCAAGGTTCCAAGTCTGATTGGTTACCTTAGAGGTACTTTGCATATCACCCTGAAACCAATCATCTTTCATAGATGCCAAAGGGTTTGAGTTGGCATCCTTCTTTTGTAGAATTCTTGCTCATACCCACCCCGACCTTTATCCATCCTTAAATATGTGCCATGCAAGACGCACCCACTTGAAAACATCATATGATTTTTTTTTTGAATACAAAACTGGATAAAATGCCCACGCCAGCTTACAAGGTAATAAAACTAGGACCGATTCAGGATACTACCCCTCCCCCCCCACAGGGTTCCTTGTAGGGAGAAAGGCGGCTGATCATAAAAGCAAAAGTTGCCTAGCATATCGTGTGCTGCTTTGGCCATCCAATTAGCTTGGAAGTTGTCTTCTATAGGAATGTGATCCATCATGATTTTCCAGTCACGAGCAAGAAGGAGTCTGGCATCTTCTATGATCTTCCTAAAGGGGTGATTATTGGAGCAACCCCTCATAAGCAAGTTAACTACCTCCATGGAGTCGGTGGATTTTTTTTTTTTTAACTTTGATGGGAAAAAGAATATACTTTTGCATTTTTGCTTTACTTTCCCCCATTGTTTTCCTTTTTTCACAAATTTAGATATTAACTTCTAATAAAAAAAACTCTTTAAACAATTTTACATCTGTAAGGCTTATATTTAAAATAGTAAAATTACATACAAAATGGCCAGACTCTTTTATTCCTCCAACCTTTAGCCTATTTATAAATAGAAATTATAGTAAAGAGCAAGTTTCATTTGTCACTCACGTTAACTTCATGTCCTCGGGCTCAAAACTAAATGAATACAAAAGGAAAAAAATAAATGTGACTTATTATTATTATTTATAAAGTTTCTTGTAATGAAGAGACAGAGAGAGGGATGGTGACACATTATTGTGGAAAAAAATATTAGCTATTAAATAGGTTGAAAGTGGGTGTAACGTTAATCACCACCAGGCCACAAAACACATGATTGGATTGTCAACCTAAAATACCTAATCTTAACCTTTAGCTTCTACAAATAAATTATTACTTCCTCATGTCCTAATCATAAGAGTCATTTGACTTTTTTTTTTGGAGATTAAGGAAGCAAAATAGACCACTAAATTTTAATTTGCGTTATATGTAATTATATTATATGTTAGTTTATAAGTAAAATAAATTAGTTTTGAATAAAAAAAGACAAATATAAAAGATTTAAAGTGGTGTATTTTACATCCTTAATTTTTCCAAAAACATTAACTGACTTTTATAAACAGGACAGGTAGTATTTCTCATCATGTTCAGAAAAACCGCTCATATTATATATATATATAAATATATTCTACTAGCTCTAGTTATTAAAAATTTAAAATAGATCCATGATATTCTCACTCAGTATATTTTTTATTAAACAAAAATAATAATTTCACGATACAATAGGACTTGCTTATTATTTTTATCATCATACCTCACTCAAACCAAACACGCACTTACTATAGATTTGACTGATTGAGATATATTTATATATATTATTCATACATTATGTGTGATAAGATCGACACGGAATTTCGTTTAAAAGTACAAATCCAATTTTAGTGTAAAATAAAGTAATCTCTTGGAATTAATCTGTTTTTTAACGTATTTCTGTCTCATTTAACTTTTTTATTTTGGATAAATTCTATAATATTTATTTACCTATTCATTTTTAATATGATTATTTATTTTGACTAAGTCAGATCTAAGGCTCGATGAGAGATAGTGACTATTTGGATTAGCGATGGAGAATCCTGATTTTAATTAATCGTGATCTGTATAAGTGATATTGGATAAAAGTGACACTGGACAATAGTAATTTTTGTTTGGATCCTTTTTTTTTCATAAGTGATATTGACAATTTTGACTATGTTTGGATTTTATTTATTAAGCACTCATAGATGTATAATTACCAAAAAGGTAGGGTATGAATTTAATAAATTTTTTTAATAATTTTGTAAGGTTAATTAATAATAATATTATAAAGTTTCAACTTTTAAGAAGTAACATTAATATCTAATGTAGTAACATAATAACTATTGAAAGTTATGTTTGATAAAAATTATTAATAACGCATAATATTTAAATTTAAATAGAAAGAGATAAATATAATGCCTAATTATGTTGTATGGATCACACAAGCATATTAAGTTGGAGGCTCTTAAAAATCAAATTTTACCCAAAAATTTAAAATTTGAAATTGCTTTATAACGTTTAAATTTTCTCAATATTAGTAATTTAAAATTTGGTTGATAAAATTGCTTAATTTAATCCGTGAACTAAACTCTACTTTTTTGTTCCAAAATAAAATTGCTCAATTTAATTTATGTAGGTATTCTCTATTTAATTTAGGTAGGATATTTTTTAGTTATTATTCTATCTCTTAAGTGTACTTTCCTATAAATATTGATACACCTTTATCATAAATATATTCTGTTTTTCCAAAAAAATCAACTGTTTTTTTTAAACTGAAAAAAAAGCAACTATTTATATATATATATAATATTTATAAATATGACTAAAATATAAGAAAGCTGAACCTAAAATAATTTTGTTGAAAAATAAAAAGAAAGTCAAATAAATTGGGTTATGAGAGATTTTAGGTAGAAAGCAATGGTAGTTAAGACTTTTTATTATTTTTAAATTCAATTGTGATTTCTCTAATTTCAAAAGCAACCCTTCAGTCACTTATAATAAAAGTACTTAAAAAAATCCAAATCACGACAGATCGTGATTTCAAAATGAGTTCCCAAACCATATAAATTAAATAAATTAAGTATTTTTTTTTTCAATCGGGCTTATTTAACTCTCAATTGCTAATTCAAATATGCGCATAACCTTTCTAATAATATTGTCAGATTAACCTTTCTAATAATATTTTTACATTTACACTTACGGAACTCAAAACCAAATCTTTTCCATTAGATCCAACAGCGGTTGCTTCTATAATTTTACTTTTATCTAATACTTTCACTGGATTAATTATTGTTACACCCACACAACAAATGGAAAAAGCGCAAGTAAAATACTAACAGAGGGAGGGAGGGAGGGAGTAATTTCCATGAAATATGCTCCCCTAATTATTGGCAGAGTGGCAATCACTTACCTTGTATGACAAGTAATTTTTGTTTTCAGGGAATCTACTTCCCCCCTAAATTATGGAGTGGGAATAACTTTTTTAGGCAAGTTTTTGAATTATTTTGGTTTGAGCCGGAAGCCTAAGATTTAAGTTGAGTTTTTAAAATGACCATAATAATAATAGTTATTATTATTATAACTTATTTCTTAATTTATCAATGGTCACCGACTTACCGTCACGTCACATTTGAATTACACACTTGTAATTCTTTTTTCCTTGGGTAACACGGTCACGGATGACGGATTGGTGAAGAATTTTAAAAGGGAAAATTTCAAATAAATACCCATTGAATATCAAAAGGATAAAAAAGTACCTCAAATATACAAAAGGACATAAAAGGGATCGTTCCCAATTTGAGATAAACAATTTTAAGGCAAAAAGACCAAAATACCCCCTGTCTCCATTCACTTTCAAAGTAAAGTGGTTAATGGCTATATTAGAGTGATTAATCACTATACTGAAGTGGTTAATTGCTATACTAGAGTGGTTAACAACTTTCACAAATATAAGAGTATATGAGCCCAACTAATGAATCAGTGAAGTAGTTAATGGCTATACTAGAGTGGTTAATCGTTATACTAAATGGTTAATTACTATACTAGAGTAGTTAACAACTTTCACAAATATAAGCTTAACTAATGAATCAGCGAAGTGGTTAATGGCTATACTAAAGTGGTTAATCGCTATACAGGAGTGGTTAATGGAGACAGGGATATTTTGGTCTTTTTATCTTAAAATTGTTTATCCTAAATTGGGAACGATCCCTTTTATGTCTTTTTGTATATTGGATGTACTTTTTTGTCCTTTAATATTCCATGATATTTATTTGGAATTTTTCAATTTAAGAATTTTCCCAATTTAAAAGAAGGAATAAAAAGAAAATTGTGATCCTAAGATTTAAAAAACAAAATCCTAATCCTAAGAGAAGGAAATAGGAAACCACGTTTCCACGAGATATACTTTACATATTAAACACACCACAATTGCTCACGAAAGCGCGATCCTCTCTCTTCCCCGCGCTCTTTCTCCTCCTCCTTCTCTCCCTGAAATTTTTCTCTTTGGCTTCTCCGATCATAGATTGCGATCATCTCTACCTTTCGGTTTCTTTCTTCGGTAATTGGGTCTATCCCCATTTGTTTTTCCTTAAAGATTTTTGTTTTGCCTGTAAATTTTTGTGCTTTCTGGTTATTTAGGGCTGTAAAGTTGATGTTTTGATCATCGGATGAAAGGAAGTAACTTGCATTTCTTGTTTATGATGGTGCCATTCACTGTAACCGATTTTAATTTCTGATATTTTTCTTCAGACCTGGTGACGATATTTTTGTTTACTTTTCGCCCACAATTGATTTCCCGGACGTTGTTAATTATACTGATCTCTGAAACTCGGAAGTTGCAAGCTTTGCATGTTTAGAAGGTGCGGTTTTTGAGCTTTGTTTTAGCATGTTGGGTGGGCGATCCATTGGGGATGATTGGATGATATGGTTTAATATTTTCTTCTTAAGGTCTGGGTATTTCTTGTTGGGTATTTTTCTTTTTTTCTTTTTTTTTTTTGGCGTACACGCTTTAATTTTGCTACGAAGCCGCATGCTTTTCCGGAGAATTGATCTTTTTTTTTTCCCTTGCTCAGAACGATGTAATAGTTTCTATGTACTCGGATGAAAGGATTTTTTTGGGGCATTGTGCAATGAACTTTCTGGTCTTATCCCTTCATCTGGCTCTTAAGATATTACTCCCTCCGGTTCTATATATAAGACTTATTTGGGGAGGTGAGTCTGGTCCTAGATATAAGACTTCTTTCCAATTTTTCTCATAGTTTTCCTAAATTATTTCTATTGATACTTCTCATTATTAATCAAACAAGAAAGGGAGGGTGAGAATAAAGGTAGATGGTTATGGTGCTTTAGTAATAGCATGTGATTTTAACTAACTTAACCAATATCCTTAATCTAATCAAATTAGGTAAATGGGTTTTTATATCTAGGGCCGGGGGAGTATGAAGCTATAAAGTAAGTTATCCTTGGTGGAGTAAGCTGGATATATATGAAGTCAAATTAAAATTTTTGTTTGCCTTTTTAGGGTGAATTGTTTCTTCGGTTTTGTTTTAAATAAGTTCAGTCTGAGTTAATGTCTTTGAGGCTTAGCTCAATATGGCTGGCGTTAACCTGAGCTTGAGACACTGGTGGCATGCTTTTCCTCATTTTCGTTTCTTAATCGGCATTTCCCTTTTGTTGTTATATCATCTGGTTGATAAATGGGGCACACTTTGACAATTATGCAAATTTAAAATCAAATATTTTACATAATTTTTTTTTTTTTTTTGCAAATTATGGGTAGTTGAAAGAGAGAATGAAAACAAAAGGCCAAAAGTGGTTGGAGAAAATATGAATTCAATGGTTACGGAAATTTTAAGTTACATTTATTTAAGATATAACCTCATTCTTTTATCAATGTATTTAGCAAAACTTTTACTAGACGAACATATTGTTGCAATTTTGGAACAAGTGAAAATGAAAAACTGCTGAGTTTTCCTTTAGTAGTTTTCCAGATGGTTCAGATTGATTTATTGCCTTATGTGATGATTTATTATCAGATGACTGCTTTGGAAATGGATCGACGAAGACAAGACTATTATCACTCTGAACCCTGTATTATTCTGAGGGGGCCCAACATCTCACAGCCAAATATTCACACGGTGGCGGCGGCTTCAGGAAACACTAGTAATGTTGATTCCCACTATTCGCCAGATGCTTATGACAATGGTTTGATGTATGGGATGACACAGTTTGATGGGATTCATCATCAACCCAATCTTGATGTGGGTGTTGCTGCATCATCTGGCTTGTTTTTTCCTCCCACGATTAACCCTGCCTCTGGTGCTGGAGTAGTACCTCAGCCCATTAATTACCAAGCATCTGATCAATTGCCGGCTCCATGCACATATGCTGTCTCTGGAATTTTCATGGATGATGCAAGATGTCCATACAAACAAAAAATGATTGAGGGCATGAGGGGAAATTACCCACATTTTAATGCTGCAGCTAGTTCTTCGGTAGCTCCTCTAAATGCAAGGCAGTCGGATGGGGTTACTGCATCATTTCCTTTGCCTCAATTCAGAGGAAATCACATTCCATCGCTTGTAGAAATGGGACCTCACGGTACTTTGTGGAGCAGATCTGACTCAGTTATGGTTCATGAACACAATCATATGATTCGAGGAAACTATTTGGGCCAGCATTTTCAAGCAGCTCCACCTCCCTGGTTTGACCACCAGTTGAACGGCACTAACAGTGAAGGACATAATATGGCCTGGAATCAGTCTCATTCAATGCCTTATATGCAAGGTGAAGATGATAGCTCTTTTTCCCTGCGTCTCTTTTGTTACTTGGATGTTCTGTTAGGAACTTATGACATGTGAGAAGCCCTTTTAGGTTTTCTGATGAATAGTGGAAACTAGAGTTCTTCTTCTTCTTTTTTTTTGCCAAACCTCTTTACAAATCTGAAGATCTATTTCTATTGCAAAGTATAAACTATTTGTTTGTTCCTATAAGCCCTTTGTCTGGAATTCGTATTGTAAAATAGAAGAGAATTCTTTGGGAGCTTGAACAGAATTGCATGGAATGTGTGTTATAGAGCAACCAAACCATGCAGGCAAAAGAGAACCTTCATGTAGCTTTGCACTTACTAACATCAAATTCAAACCTTACTTTCTCCCCTTTTTAACATAATAAGTAGAAGGAAATTTCTAACGACATCAAGTTTCAGTGTTAAGAATTATATGAATAAAGGCTAAAGTATACTTTTGATCCTTTATCTTTGCATCAAGTCTCTTTTTGGTCCCTTAACTTTGAAAAGTGCACTTTTGGTCCTTTTTCACTAACACCGTTAGTTTCATTTAACGGAAAATGCTGACTCAGCAAATCTAAAAAGTAATTTTATAATTAAATATTAATAAAAATAGTCAAATTTTAAAATATAAGAATTATTTCCTTTAAATGAAACTAACGGTGTTAGCGAAAAAGGACTAAAAGTGCACTTTTCAAAGTTAAAAGACCAAAAGAGGACTTGATGCAAAGATAAGGGACCAAAAGTATACTAATTATCCAAAGTTTTTTATTTCTTGGCTTTCTGCACAGATTTTGTTCAATCTTAATTTTGAGGCATAGGTATACATTAGAAGATATGAGCTGAAGATAAAAGGGAGAGTTGCCTTCTTTTTCCATACCCTGCCTCCATCATTTAAAATGAAGTGTTTAGAATGAATGTCATGTCATGTCTAGATTTGGACTTGCTGACACCTCTCGTTCTATCACTATCCAGCAGCTGTTAACGGAAGTTCATTGGAGAATGCAAATACAGGTATGCAGGGATATCATGATACGGCTAGTAACAGAATCGACCTCAGGTTTGCTCATCCTCCTCCTGTTAGCCACCAGCACCATAATTATCACTTTCCAACTCTGCCTATGCAAGGAGTAAGAGGCCACAGTATCAACTTTCACCCTCCAGTTACTGCAACAACTTATAGAGGGGTTCCATCAAATTCTCCACCCAATACCATTGTCCCGGTGCAGAATGGTTTAAGGTTGGGTGCTAGGCATGTTAGCCCCACACCATCAGCAAGCCAAAGGATGCATCGTTCTCGTAGAGGAGTCATGCCCAATACGTCTCTTAGACATCACAGTTCCCGTCCAGCGAGTTTTCTCCATGTTGATGTAAGTTCTCTAAACTCGTAATATTATTTTATTGTCTTTATGAAGACTGAGGCTTAGCATCTTCACATTACTCTTGTTGTTTGTTTCATCGTAAATGAATGTTAATATGCATGTAGGATGTTGCTTTACTAGATGAAGTGGAAAATTTAGTTGACCGTCGTCATGGTGATATGCGTTTGGACATAGAGGATATGTCTTATGAGGTAAGTGGACTTGAAATTCTTTCTCATCATAATGCTGAACATTTTGAACATGTGGAAATTTCTCTTGTATTGATTGCACTTGGAATTTGACCGCAGGAGCTTCTTGCTCTGGGCGAGCGGATTGGCAATGTGAACACAGGTTTGTCAGAGGAAACTATCACTACTCAATTGAAAACAAAAACTTTTGAGCCCTCAGCCACAGCTAATCTGGAGGAGGCAGCATCTGAGGATGAGGAAACTGATTCTTGCATCATATGCCTGGTATTGAGCTATTTCACAAACCAACAGTCTAGTCATCTAAGCACTGATTTTTCATTATCCAAACTTAAATGGAATGACATGTGTTCACTATGCACTCTGTTAATCCCTTGAATGTGTATAATTTCAGGACGAATATAAGAACCAACAGACGGTTGGAATGCTCCAATGTGGCCACGAGTATCATGCTGATTGCTTGAAGAAATGGCTGCTGCTAAAGAACGTGTGCCCTATATGCAAATCAGAGGCATTGACCCCTAGAAGGAAGGACGTATAAAATCAACGTCAAAAAATTTATTTTTCCCTCCTCCCTACAATCCTTTTGGATGATACATTATTTTTGAACAGAATGTGAATTTGTATATTTACATGCATATATATATATACTATAGACAGTCACACCTCCCAAACATTTATTTATCGGCACCAGAACATTGTATCTATCAAGTTGTACAGACTTTGTTCAGCGTGACGAATTAGCAATATTTTTTCCGCCTTCACGAATTAACAATATTTGGCATCGAGTAATTATGTTCTTCTCCATTATCTCATGTGAATGATTGGTACATGGAAATCGCAAAGCTCGTACTTGGGAGGGAACTTTGTGCGTCATTTAGACTCCCGGTTGCTTAGTTCTAACATGTCACTGGATACGGTAAATGACTATTGTTTGTGTCCAGGTTACAAAAGTCTATTACATCTCATTGCCGTATCTACTAGTATTGTGTGAGAGTCTGAAATGAATGATGTCACTCATAATTCAGCACGTGTTCGGAAAAAATAAGAGGGCCATCGGTATATCATCATCTTGGAACTAAGCATGTGTTCGGAAATTGAATTTTATGTTTTACAATGTAAAAAATCACGCTCACAGTGCAAAATGGATTCTCCATACTTGTCAACAACAATTAAACATGAAGGTCGGTCAACTAGAAATTTTAAGTAGTTCATATATGATAGATTCTTCCTAAACCAGGGCAACAAAGTACAGCAATAAGACTGAACAAAACTCAAGTGCAAAATAATGTGAAAGAACAGGAGACTGAAACATGGACCGATCAAAGCCACATAAATGTCATTTCTACCACTCAAACCTCCAATCATCTTCCGAAAACAAGATCAGTATGCATCAAATTAAGCTATAATATATGTGTAGAAAACAATGGCAATACAACCAGCAGGACTTGATTATTGTCGTTTACTTTAAGATGAGCAGCAACCGGCTTTCTTAACATCCGAAACATCATCCTTGCCCCCAACATTTATGCTTTCTCCTTTGGGCAAATCAGCAGAACCATTCCCTGCTGTTTCAAGTGCTTTTCGACTAACCACACCATATATTTGGGTTAGCACTTCAGTGAATGCATTCTCAACATTCATAGACTCGAGGGCAGATGTTTCCATAAAGAAAGTATTTTCCTTTTCGGCAAAGGATTTTGCATCTTCAGTGGAAACCGCTCGTAAGTGACGTAGGTCTGCTTTGTTTCCAACAAGCATGACTACAACATTAGAATCTGTGTGATCCCTCAACTCCTTCAACCATCTCTCGACATTTTCAAATGTAACATGTCGTGTGATATCGTAAACAACTAAGGCACCAACAGCTCCTCTATAGTATGCACTTGTGATTGCACGATATCTGTGAAAAGAAGAGTCATGAATTAGTTCAGCTGGGGGTTCTCAAAATTTTAACGAACCAAACACATTAAAATCATTCGGATTACTCATTTCAGAGAAAGAATCATTACAAAATCCATAATGATTATAATATGTAGAATGGTGCATAGATAACTGTCAACAATGTCCAAAAACAGTTATGATAAGAAGATTATGCATACA
This sequence comes from Mimosa bimucronata, assembly GCA_037074515.1. Taxonomy (NCBI): domain Eukaryota; kingdom Viridiplantae; phylum Streptophyta; class Magnoliopsida; order Fabales; family Fabaceae; genus Mimosa; species Mimosa bimucronata. Next base: position 6,634,832 of record CM073436.1, read on the forward strand.
TTTCACTTTCGTTTACATCTCATCAAGAACCTTTCCACCCAGAAAGAACTATTTTATTCCAAAGTCTTAAGCCAGAAAGTAAGGGGTCATGATTAATTTTCTTATAGTCTCCAAATCATATGACTCTCCTACCTTCTAGTGCACAACCATGCCTATCTTAACACATCAATATCGAAAGATAGATGGATACTCAAACCAAAGCGACACCTACTAATCTGCTGTCAACCTATTCTTGCAAATCATGACACTTCCAGCTTCTTTTTATACTTAATTTTGTTTTATGCTTTTATTTTATTTCTTTGCACATAAATCCACATCCTAGAGCAGAAACAGTAGAATTCAGATTTACTGCCACTTCGTATCGCAATTGTTTCATTAACGGACGGATACCAAAAGAATAAAAGGAATGATAATTTCAAAATTCCCTTAAACCTTGAAATAGATCCTTTACCAATTACCTTATCATCAGTTCCTAAGTTTAACTATACATTTAGAATCAGGAATGAATTTAGATGCAAAATCAGCAAATACAAATCAAATTCAGTAGTTCAGTACTAACAATTTAGAGTAAAGCAATCCAAATGATAACCTTATCGTGGTAAGAGATCCAGGAGCTGAAATTCACTTCAGATTCATACATTGCGGCAAAAAAGAAGAAAAGTAAAAAAAAAAAACTAGTAGTTACCTTTCTTGGCCAGCGGTGTCCCAAATCTGGGCCTTGACCATCTTTTGGTCGACAGTAATGCTGCGGGTGGCGAATTCAACCCCAATGGTGGATTTAGACTCGAGGCTGAACTCATTCCGAGTGAATCGAGAGAGAAGGTTGGATTTGCCAACGCCAGAGTCTCCGATCAGAACCACTTTGAAGAGGTAGTCGTAGTCATCTTCGGTTCTGTAGGCGCCCATTATTCGAAAAGCTGGATCGGGTGGGGATCAAGATCGTATAGGGAAATAACACATCCACAGAGGCGACTCTTCCAAGATGTGAAGATGGGGAAGGAGACGAAGGTGAAGTTGAAAGAAAGGAGGATTCAAAATGGGGATGTTTTTGAATTTTAGACTTACATTAGACTTTGCTCCAAAAGATCTTCAATCTCTCCCCTCTCAATTCAAATTTTTATTATTCTCGCTTTTTCCCAATTTTCTCCTCCTCTTTTGGATGTTATAAAAAGATTTTCATTCCTCTCATTATTTATTCAGACATTGCCAATGGAACAGTTTTAAATTTTGTGATGATAAAATTTTATAAAACTATTTTAAATATACAAATTATAATTAATATATGCAATGTGAATTTTAGTTACCTATGTGTTTTCTATTAATGTCGGGAACATCACATGTTCCCTGGACAATAGGAATTTATTTAAATATTGTTGGCTACTCCCTCCTTTATCCATAGTAAGAGCTAACATGAAAATTCTTTCTTTTTTTTTGTCCGCGTTGTAATATATAACATGAAAAAATCAAGATAACAAATGTATAATTTCCATTTGTATCCTTGGATGATAAATAATGAGAGAGTGTTTTAAATGCAAAGAGTTGGAGAGAGAGGGAGTATATAATAAACTATATAAGGAAAAATAGGAATGTTACGTTCATAATAAATGACTTAACTATACTTCCTTGGTTTGTGTGATTTGGTTGACCACCTCTTATAATGTGGACCATATAGAGAAAAAACATAAAGTTTCGAAAGCGTAAAAGGTGAATTAATTATATATAATGTTGAGTTGAGTCCCATCATATTTGCTTAAGCTTATGTGATTGAAAGACAAACCCAACATATATATACAATTAATTAATATTTCGACATGATATCAGAGCTACTTGATTAGTGGGATAAAAAAAAGAAAAAGAATATTTGTAGACCTGATGACTCAAAAAGAAGTCTCGCATTGAAAATGTGAGAGGTAAATTAATCGTATATAATGTTGGATTAAATCATATCACATTGGCTTAATCTTTTGTGATTAAAAGACAAACCTAACACGTATATATAATTAATTGATATTTCAGCAAACCGGTCAAGAACACTCATCTTATCGGTTCAATCAATCTAGACGGCTAAAAAAGATAACTTGGATAACTTTTTAAGATTAAATATCCACACAGAATTAGATACACTTTCATAAAAAGCAATAGTTTTGGATTTGTTTTTGAGGGGTGATAAACAAATAGATCCACTTCTTATTAGCTATACGTACAAAAGTGAAAGTCCTGGTGCCTTTGTTAAAGAATAGGAATTTATTATCTACAGTAACTTTTCCTGGGTTGATAATTTAGGTCGAATATATCTTTTACTTTTTTCATATTCACGACAAAAATAAATTGAAATTACCTATAGGTGTGCTCAAGGAAATTGAAAAGCTTAGTAGAGATTTCTTCTGGAATCAAGACTCCAACACAAGGAAGCTACACCTTCTCGGCTGGGAGAAAATAAAGATGGCCAAAGAACAAGGGGGCCTGGGCATAGAAGATATTTGTTGCCAAAACAAAGCCTTTATCATGAAGCTCTATTGGGGTTTAATTACTAAGCCAAATGCGCTTTGGGTTAAATGCTTACGCGCTAAAGTGTGGGGATGACAAATACCCAAACATTAGGAAAAGGAATCGTCAATCAGATGTGTGGAGAAGCATAAATGAAGTCTGACAAGTGTTCTTTAAAGGGGTAAGCAGCAGACTAGTGAGGGGTAACAATACAAAGGTGTGGAGTGAACGATGGACTCCTATGGAAAGACATTTTCTTGATTATGTTGATAAAAATCATCACCTTATAGTGGCGAGGATACTGTAAACAGTTTTGTGACATGCAGTGGAACTTGGGACTTGACAAAATGGAGCTTGTTCTCACCAAGGTGGGTCATTTGGAAAATCCAAAGTGTGAACCCCCCCCACCCACTAGGATGGGAAATGACGTGTTTTGTTGGAGAGGATCCATAGATGGAAATTTCAGTATTAAGTCTACATATAAAATGGTTCAAAAGCAACATGATACCCCCCCCCCCCATGAACCCGGTTTGGTGGAAGATATGGCACCTGGAGATCCCAAAAAAAGTCAAGTTTTTAATGTGGCAAGTGTTTCATGAGAGAATACCTGTAAACTCAATTAGAGGAAAATGAATGCTAAACATAAAAAGTGAGTGTCCATTTGAGTGTAGAAGTTAGGAATTGATCCTACACGCTGTGTATGTATGGCTGAAATGGAATCTAGGTAATGGACCTAACGTTAAAAGCATCTCACGATGGGCGTGAGTGAGAATTTTCGCTTACGTATGCTAGGCAATTTGGAAAAACAGATGTAGGAAAGCTTTTGAGGGGGAAAGTGGTCGCCAAGCAATCATCAAACAAAGATGCATTTTATAATTAGGGTGAAAGAGCAAATTTAACAACAAACTTCTTGGTTATGAGCACCTGGCACCACAAACTTTTTAGAGGATCTTAAATACCCATAAACTTTGAAATATGGAGCATTTTTACCACTTCTGTTATGTCATGGAACGCTGACCAGATTTCAAATTAATGTTGACCAAAAATTGTGATGTGGCAATCCTAGTGGTCAATAGTTCTGATGATGTGGCAAAATTTCCCTTCTAAGCTGATAATTAAATAAATAATAAAAAGAAAAGAAAAAAAACACGTTGTGAAAAGCAATTAAAGTCAAAAAGAAACAAAGGAATAATTTGAAAGGCAACAGTTCTAGTGCGATGAACCCTTCTCGTCAATAGTTCTGGTGCGAGGAACGGAAGTGAAATCTGAAAGGCAATTCGAAGAAGCAATGACGGAGAGGTGACAGTGAGGGTGCGACTCTGAAACTGAATTTTTGGTTCGAAAAGTTGAGAGAGAAAGCAAGAGGAGTCTGAAATTATTCTAGGGTTTGGTGGTGGGGTCGATCAGCGAATCTTGCAAAGGCACGGAAGACGCAACGCAAGAATCATTTACTGGTTTTGCATTTGGTTTTGAATTAGCTCCCACCCTGGTCATAGTAGCAAAAATCAATTGCTTTTGTGGACTTGCTCTGTTTTTTTTTAATAAATAGATAGATTATGCCCATAAATAGGTCGGCTGTTGTGATTATGTATTCCCTGTGAAATCTGCCATTCCTTTTCTTATGAAAATGCTGCTATTGTTCTTCTTTTGATTAACTGGAAGTGTTACATTGGCGAGAGATAATTGTTTTTTAATTATTCCATGGCGAGCTGTAACAATCCCCTCTTTATATGAAGGAAGCGTTTTTGTGGTGTCTAATTTATTCCATGGCGAGGTGGAGGTGGAGGTGGAGGTGGAGGTGGAGGTGGAAGAATTATTCTTTGATGATGCATTTTGTTAGCGCTTTAATGGAGGAAGATTTCAGAATTATTTACTCCCTGCATAACCCGTTGGTGGTGCTTTCATGAAGAAACATGGCTGATGTGGAATAGGAAATTAATGGTCAAAATAAAGTAATGTATGCCATGTGTACAAATTTGTGGGCCTATTGTTTTAAAGTAACGGGGTTAATTTGGAGATAATGGAAGTGGTAAAAATGCTCCATATTTTAAAGTTCATGGGTATTTAAGGTCCTCCGAAAAGTTTGTGGTGCCAAGCGCTCCTAACCAAAAAGTTCGTTGTTAAATTTGCTCCTTCGCCCTTATAATTACTAGAGGGAGTGGTGGAAGGGAAGTATAAACACAAAATACTTCAAATACCAGAGAGAGCAGAGAGCTGTTGGACTACACCACCTATGGATTACATGTGTGTAGATGTCGACGGGTCTGTGCTAGATCAGAATCAAGCTACATGTGGAGGAGTTATTAGAAATAAGACGGGAGAATGGATAACAGGCTTCCAGAAAAAATTAGATCAGGTACCTTCCACAGCTGCTGAACTATTGGCTATCAGAACTGGTCTGCAACTGTGTAAACAATTGGCTTTGAATAAGGTGAAAATGTTCACAGACTCACTTGAGGCCTTACATTTATTGCTAACTAATTTGGGGAGTTCTCACCCCATATGTAATGAAATTATTGAGACCAGAGGCCTCATTCTTTCGGAATGGGATATGGAATTAATTTACTCTTCTAGAGAAGCGCTAAGATGTGCTCATAAATTAGCAAGATATGCTCAGGATATGACAATGAATATAAGCTATCATCAAGAACCTCCATTATTTTGTCTGGACATGGTACTGCGGACCTTGGGAAGCTCAGAGGGGGAATTCATCCCAGCTGCATAGTGGAATGTAACTCTCAAGCATAATTTGCTTGCCTTATTATTCAAAAAAATAAAAAGATTATGAAGTAATCGGAGCTCTATCCTATTGCCTATAACAAGACCACTTTACCGATTAAAACTATTCCAATTAGATACTCTCTTTCATTATAAATATAAGAATTGATTATCTAATTTGATTAGATTAATGATGTTAGTTAAATTAGTTAATATCACATGATATTACCAAAACACAATAACCAACTACCCACCTTTATTTATCACTATCCCTTTCTTACTTATTTATTATTGAAGAGTATTAATAGGGTACAACAAACAACAAAAACAAAGCCTTATATCATTAGGTGGGGTCGACTATATGGATAACACAACGCCATTGTACTCTTTCAGTAGCCATGTTTCATGATAAATTGATCAAAAGGTCTCGTTAAATAACTTCGTTAAGAGTTCTCTTCGTTAAAATAATGGCACAATGTGTGACAATGAATAAATGCACACACTTATATATATTGGTGTCCAAATGCAAGTTGAAAGCAACATGAATTACATATAGAGAGAGCATGGGAAGATGGATAGGTAGAATTTTTTTTTTAATTATGATTTTTGTATTGAGAATATGAAGATCGTTATTTTATATATTTTCCTTATTCAGATGATTGCTTCTTCCCGCACGCTTGCTACCAAACAAGTGTTGTATGTGTGTAGAATGGTGAGCCTCTAGAAGTGTGAGAGAATGGCAGATGGGGAAGGATGGCCATGAAAACAACTTGGAGACATGGCATCCCTATCCTCCTCAACTGGTTTTCCATCCATATTTGCTAACATTGGACTATTGGAGTTTCGCCCCATCATTGTACATCATTCTTTACTATATATACTTATATTATTCATTACTGTTTTATTTGGAAAAAAAGTTAATAAATTCAACATTTGAATATGTACTTATAATTTGGATAGTTTCAATCCTTTTTAGCAGAAAATATTCTGATTACATATTGAATTTTTCGGTAGGTCAATTCCTTTTTTTAACTTTTTACTGCCTTTCCCCTCAAAATTTTCTGTATTTTTTCCATTAGCAAAAAAATTGTCCAGCTTTCAAAAAATCATCTGGTTTCCAACTCAATAAACAACTTGACTTTAATTAGCGAGTTTGGCGGACGATTCAAAATTAACACCATTGAAATTATCTCATTTTTCATTAATAGTAGTATCTTTTATGAAATACCCCTCTGTTTCTTATTATTAATCCATCATAACTACTTCTCATATACTAAGGAGTGGAAGTTATAGAATTAAATATGGCTCATTTTCAAAAAAAAAAAAAAAATTCTAACCATGCCCTTATTTAAGAATATGTATTAAAATAATATTTTATACATTATAAGCCTTCTTTCTCATCTTTCTTATTTCCAACATAAGGGTAAAATAGTTACAGTAACATTAATTGATCCCAAAGTGAATTTATATTTTGAAACAAAAAATTTATGATAATTAGACTTATAATAAGAAATAGAATGATACTCTTACTTTATGTATTTAATACTCTCATGTAGTACATCGTACCCTCTGTTAAATTATTAAAAGGACATCCTTAAAAAAATCCAGGAGATGTCGATCTTTAACGCAGGAGAATTAATTACTGTCTAGTGTCTAACTTTTACCGTACTTCTATAAAAGTCGCTCCTATGAGACTGTGCCTGTTTGCTATCAATTAAAAAGCACTCTTGGAATCAAAACAGAGGTTTTTAAAAAAGGAAGCCAAACATCAAGAAATTTTGAAAAAAGTATTTTTTTTTTTGGTTAAAACCATGGTTTTAAAAAAAGTTCATTTTTTTAACTATTTTTGTGGGTATTAATAATGCTCTCCCTAAAATATCTTCATACTTTTTAACTTTTTACTTGTTAGCCTCACTCTTTCTTATAAGTATTCGTTCAACTTTTTTCTTCCTTGCCACCTAAAATGCTCCAACTGAAGCCAAAATATATAAGAAAAAAAATACATACACCATAAAGCCTGTCACATATTAAAGAAAAACAATAAATAATGCTCAATTATTTTTTAATTTATGTCAATGAAATATCACTTTTACCGGTCCAATATTTAATTATGGGTTAAATTATATCTTTTAATCTAAAAATATTCTTTTTATAAAATAATTACTATTTTGAAAAAAAATTGTGTCCCAACCATTTTGCATATATTTTTGAGCTATCTTATCATATCACAAAATTGATTAATGTTATTATTTTGTTATATCACATAATTATTAACTAATGTCCCTTTCAGTAATTTACACAAGAAAAAGTTATTCTGGTATTAATTATCTAAATACGATCATTTCATCAAAAGTAATTCTTTTTAAAAAAGTTATTCTCAAAAACCTATGTTCCAACTTTTTCTTAAAAAAGCTATTTAAAAAAAAACTAATTCAAGTAATGGATAAATTAATTAACTCACTTGGACAAATAAACTACTGGTCCAGTACTATGAGACCCATTAGCTTTCTTATAGATTTTCAATTTGAATCAGGAGGCAATTTTGTAAGAAGAGGAAGCTATGAAATACAAATCACGGAACTCGAATATATGGCTAACAGGCTCCTGAAAAATAAACAAATAAGTTAGCTTGTTTTGTACGGAATCTATAATCATCAGATAATGATAATCTATCGAAATAACAAATGCATCAATATCCAAAAGTTCACGCATTTCGAAAAATAAACAATTGCTTACGGCTCTGACCTTCCGTCAACTTCCCCAACTCTTCATCACCTCCCTTACCTTCCCTTCCCTCCCCTCCATGCGCACCCTATAAAATGTCATTTCCCCATTAATCCAACACCAATATCACCGACACCTACCATCCGAATCGGAATCGGAATCGGAATCGGAATCACATGGGACACCACAGTGTTGACACTGATTCCTCCGTCGCCGGCGATGGCCTCCGCTTTGACTATCTCTCCGGCTTCGGCAACCACTTCTCCTCCGAGGCACTCGCCGGAGCTCTTCCTTCCGACCAGAACAGCCCTCTCATTTGCCCCTTTGGCCTCTACGCCGAGCAAATCTCAGGCACCTCTTTCACCTCCCCTCGCAACCTCAATCTTCGCAGGTCCTTTTTTTTTTGTTCCCACTTTCTTCGAAATAAAGTTACCATCTTTGGTTATGTTCTGCTTCGGTGGTTGACTGATTTCTTGATTCTTTCTCTTTTTCTTGATGGGGTAGTTGGCTTTATCGGGTCAAGCCTTCGGTGACCCATGAACCGTTTAAGCCTCGGGTCCCATCAAATGGGAGACTCTTGAGTGAGTTCAATCAGTCTAATAGTTCTGCTAACCCCACTCAGCTCCGATGGAAACCCGTGGAGATACCCGATTCACCCACCGATTTTGTGGATGGCTTGTTCACGATTTGTGGTGCTGGCAGCTCATTCCTACGCCATGGATACGCTATTCACATGTAATTTATTCACATCTTACATTTATTCGATTCGATGGCTCCTATTGTTTCTGGTTTACTCTGATTTTCTGCCTTTTGTGCTTGTCATCGGAATATTGTCCAAATTATATTTCCCAAGTAGTATTGGCATGGATTATTTATATTTTGGAGGTGTTGGCTTTTAGGCATAGGCAATTGGTGTGACACTTTGACTGGTTGATATTCTGATGGTAAAATTTGTCCTTTGATCGTGTGGGTAATTAATGCATCACTTATAGGTACACTGCCAACAAGTCCATGGATAATTGTGCTTTTTGTAACGCTGATGGTGACTTCCTCGTAGTTCCTCAGAAAGGAAGTAAGTGATCATCATTAGCTTCTTCACCGTTCACTATGGCTAAAAAATGGAACTGCGTTCGCTATGATGTTATGATTTGTTCTAAACTGACATTGTGTGATTTCGTTGCTGATCTGTGCTTAATGAACTCCAAAAAGAAAAATGCCTATTAACTTTTTCCCTGTATGAAATTATGAAACAGAGAACAACTTTTAATGACTACTGATTTCTTTTTGAGACCTGGTATGATTGTTGTCAACTGGAAGTTCATATACTTTCATGCTTTCTGCCCATTGGATTTTCTTCTGTTTCTCTGTATATTAAGTCTTGTTATATGAATGGCAAAAGGTTGTCCCCACATATCTGGCATGACATAGTTGTTGTGGCATGAAATAGTATAGACACTGGTATTGCTCTGGTAAAGTATTCGTTTTTTTTGTTTGTCATTTTCCCTACTCAACATGTTTTAATGCTTCTGTAGGGCTCTTAATCACAACTGAATGTGGCAGATTAGAGGTTTCCCCTGGTGAAATAGCTGTATTACCTCAAGGGTTTCGTTTTGCTGTTTCTCTACCTGATGGTCCATCCCGTGGATATGTTGCTGAGATTTTCGGTGCTCACTTTCAACTTCCCGAGCTTGGACCCATAGGTGCTAATGGCCTCGCTTCTCCAAGAGATTTCCTTGTTCCTACAGCATGGTTTGAGGACAATTCCTATCCTGGCTACACTATCATACAAAAGTTTGGTGGTGAACTATTTGCTGCAGTACAAGATTTCTCCCCATTCAATGTCGTTGCTTGGCATGGCAACCATGTTCCATATAAGGTGCGCTTTTCTTCTTGTGTTATTTAAACAGTGCGTTTGATCTCCAGTGTCTTTATATTGGAGCCAATGATTTATCTTTCTGATTTGTTGGGTGTGTTCTGCTTTGGTTGCACGTCATTTGCAGTATGATCTAAGCAAATTTTGCCCTTACAACACTGTTCTGTTTGATCATGGTGACCCTTCAATAAATACTGGTAGGCATTGTTTGGTTCCTTGCTTGTCTTTTCTTTTCACTTCGCCTTCTCTCTGCAGTTCCTAAATGCAGGGGAACCACTTTTTCTAATACCTCTTGAACTTATTATATGCACAGTTTTGACTGCACCAACTGATAAACCCGGAGTGGCACTGCTTGATTTTGTCATCTTCCCACCAAGGTGGCTTGTTGCTGAGCACACATTCCGGCCCCCATATTATCATCGCAATTGCATGAGCGAATTTATGGGCCTTATTTACGGTGGCTATGAGGTGAAAATTTTGATGCTGAATTGCTTTTTTAACAATCTATTGTGTGCTTTGTAACTCAAGGAACACAGGCATTGTGTTATTTTGAATAATACATTTGTGTCTTGTACAAGTGTTTGATAGTCTCTAACTTTGGACGTGGAGATGACTCTGTAGTTTTCCTGTTCATAGATTGTATCTCAACAAGTATATTGTAGTTTAGTTTGGGTGGGAGTTCCTGGTCATTGGAGGCAAATCTTGTCTTTTTAATGTCTGTGCCTAAAAACATTTCATGTTGTTTCAGGCAAAGGTTGATGGTTTTGTCCCTGGTGGTGCAAGTCTTCACAGCTGCATGACTCCTCATGGTCCTGATACTAAGTCATACGAGGTATGTCTTGTGCATGATAAAAATAGAGAAAAGAAAAAACCTGACATTTTCTTAGGTTTTCATTATTAAGTTCTTTGACGTAAGATTCTAACTTGCTTATTGAAGAACTTGCTGTGAAAGGTTTTTGGTCATTTCTTGCTATGTAAGATTCTAACTTGCAATAAGAATGTGAATTGGTGCGCAGGCTACCATCGGTCGTGGGAATGATGTGGGACCTCAGAAAATAACGAACACAATGGCATTTATGTTTGAATCGAGTTTAATACCTCGTATATGTAGATGGGCTCTTGAATCCCCATCCTTAGATCATGATTACTACCAATGTTGGATTGGCCTGAAGTCTCATTTCTCACCTGCTCACACAACAAATCCTGAAGCAGCCTCCCTGCAGAATGGACATGATGAGAAGTAAGAAATGCTTGTCGGTGATAGTGATCCAAAATAGAGATGAATAGAAAGGTGGCAGAATAAAGTATTTGCTTTACTTGTGTACAAAGTTCCATGTGGCTATCTGTCTGTAAAGAAAGTTGCAATTGTTATCGGTGTCGGGGCATAAAGAACATCTATTGAGGACAATATATAAATAACAGCTTTTTTTTTTTTTTTTAATTGTCTGTTCTTGCTCATTTTCTTTACTGATTAATGTTAGGATTAGAGTCGCTATAAACGTTCCTCCTGATCAACGTCTGGTAAACTTAATAGCAAGGTAATCAAATCTGGACGGGTCACTGACTTGATCGAGGCAGTGAGTCAAGGGTTAGTGGGTTAACCCGTAGTCGGCTCAGAGGGCTAGCATGATACTACCTCCGGTCCTAGTTATAAGAGCCAGTTGACTTTTTTTGGGGAGATTAAGGAAGCAAATTGGACCATTAAATCTTAATATATGTGACATGTAATTAGATTATATGATAGTTTATAAGTAAAATAACTTAGCTTTGAGGAAAAAAGACAAATATAAACAATTTAAAGTGGTGTATTTTGTATCCTTAATTTTTCCAAAAAAGTCAACTGGCTCTTATAAAAAGGACCGGAGGGAGTAATAAATAAAAAAACTTAAAATATCATCACATGTTCCAAAATTCTAAACAATAAATTTTATTTCATCACCTTGAATCACCATAAAAAATCATTATAGTATCCTATATAATTTACAGTTGGTTTGACAAATTGACGTCATATTATATTGATATTAAATAATTTATACCTTAAATCAGTAGCAAAATAATCATATATTTATTCAAAAAATTTTACAATTTTTTTGACATATTGACATTATAGTAATAATTTTTTTTTTGGACAGAGACATTATAGTAATAATCAATCATCCAATAACACCATAAAAAATAATCATTGAATATTCTTCTTACTAGAATATCAAAACAGATAAATGTTAACAAAATATTAATGTTTACAGTCATTTAGTCATTAAACTAATAGCTAATAACATCAAAATTATCATTAACTTTGACCAATATTACTTCCTATAATTAATATCCATAAAAAATTAAAATCTAAAAGAAAAAGTGAAATCGGGTCAACCCAACAACCTGCAGGATTACTCGGGCTCAGTGTAAGTGAATATACCACTTTTTTCTTTGCCAAGAGCAAAATAACATGTATCATTTCTTAATTAAAAACATAGTGACAGATTACCAATTAAAATGGAATAAAATAATCAGCATATCTTGAAGTAAATTAGCCTCATGTGGGTATTTCCAATTTATCAAGAAAAAAAAAATAAGGAAATAAATAAATTAATAGAAACACATATAAAGCTTCGTGTTGTGCAATATAGGGTTGGGGTTTTGGAGATTGATTTGGGAATTGGAACACTAGAGGAAGCACCGGTAGCAGAGGGGAGCCCTGAAAATCTCCAAACCGTGACAAGAGTAGAAGGAGGGAGGAAGTAGAATTCTGAATCAGATTATCGGTTGAGGAAGATGGCTCGTAATGAAGAGAAGGCTCAGTCGATGCTCAATCGGTACATTACCCTCAAAGCGGAGGAGAAGAAGAAGCCCAAGGAGCGCCGCCCTTACCTCGCCTCCGAGTGCCGCGACCTCTCAGAGGCCGACAAATGGCGCCAGCAGATCATGCGAGAGATTGGACGCAAGGTCGCCGAGATTCAGAACGAGGGTCTCGGCGAGCACCGCCTTCGCGACCTCAACGATGAGATCAACAAGCTCATTCGAGAAAAGGGTCACTGGGAACGCCGAATCATCGAGCTTGGTGGCCCTAATTACACCAAACACTCCGCAAAGATGACCGATTTGGAAGGTAATATCGTTGATGTTCCTAATCCTGGTGGGCGTGGCCCTGGGTATAGGTATTTCGGTGCTGCTAAGAAATTGCCTGGGGTCAGAGAGTTGTTTGAGAAGCCTCCTGAGCTAAGGAAGAGGAGGACTAGGTATGATATTTACAAGAGGATTGATGCTAGCTATTATGGGTATAGGGACGATGAAGATGGGATTTTGGAGAGGCTTGAGGGCCCAGCAGAGGACAAGATGAGGAGGGAAGCTGTGGAGGAATGGAATAGGTTGGAAGAAATTAGGAGGGAGGCTAGGAAGAGCGTGAAGAGTGGGGAAGTGGTGACTTTGAGTGCTACTGCAGCTGCAAGGGAGCTATTGCATGAGGAGGAGGAAGATGTGGTGGAGGAAGAGAGGGAGAAGGAGAGGGAGATGAGGGAGAAATTGGAGGAACATGAGAGGCAGTTTGTGGTGCATGTGCCTCTGCCTGATGAGAAGGAGATTGAGAAGATGGTGCTGGAGAAGAAAAAGATGGAGCTCTTGAATAAGTATGTCAGTGATGGTCTCTTGGAGGAGCAGAATGAGGTTAAGTCCATGCTTAACATTCAAAAGTAAATGGCTGTGTAAGTGTGTTTACTTGGAATTAGAGTGGCCTCCGTTTTTGAATGGTAACTTTTAGCTTCTCCCTTTGCTTAAACGTTAGAATTAGAATTGTATCAGAATCGTAAACATGGAGAAGATTTCGCCACTTGCCTCCTTATAGTTGTATTGGATGCTTTATTCATTCAGAATAGTGAGATAAACCATGTTGACAATTTTCTTTTTTCTTACTCTGAGCATTCAGTTATGCAGATGCTTGTATATTGTACGGTTTTATGGTGTAATTCTCATGTTCATTCCGTTTTCCCCTTTTTCAAGAGATATACTGTTGCAGTTTACTTAACAATAAATTTAAGGACTTGTGGCCGGTTGAATTGTAATTGCTGAAGGCTGCTCTGGCTGTATATTCAGTTCCCTTGTAGTGAGTGAGTGTCTAGTCTTGTTTTTGTCCTAGAGCCATAGAGTCAATACTACAAGGACTTGTCCTAATAAAAATTTAGTGGGTTTTGTTTCCCCTAAACATCAGCTTCTTCCAATTACAAGTTGCTGTTGATTTATTCTACTTCTAAATTTAACTTCTATAAACTTATAGTTGAATTTTCCAATTCTGTTCATTGCATTGACGTTCATATAGTCCTCACTTCCATAGAAAAAAGAAAATAAAAGAGAAACAGACAACTTTTGGGAGGATTTCAGTATAACCTACCTATATGATGCCGCTATATGTAAACTGTAGATGGGCAATGTCTCGATTCTTGCCATCTGAAGATGGGTATCTGTTTATCATTGTTATTTGCCACTACAGAGAACCTTCCGTCCGTAAATCATTTATTCTCTCACCCAGGATAGATCATTGTAAATATCTCTTGAAAAATCAACTCGAGTTTGCGTGTTTCTGTGAGGATTTGGAGGATTGTGGTTTCATTTCCTTGTTAGAGCACATTTAGTGGCTGTGATCTTTGATCATCTTAAGATTTGCTCTTGGTCTCCTGGATGCAATAGCTTTTAGTGTTGATTCCTTCCGGAATGTTTTAAGTTTGTCGTTGATTCTTCCTCTCATTCTAAACTCAAGTGCCTGGGTTTGGGCTGGATAGGAGAAAATTAGTTGTAAAGCCAAGATGTGAAAACTAACATGTTATTGTTTAGTTGTTTGTTTTCCAAAATGTTGAAATGAATTGTTTAGATGTTTGTTTTCCAAATTAAATAAATGTTTTCTTCTTGGTAAAGGGGGAAAATGAAAGGTTTTGGTGGCTTGAGTTCTAGGGGCCTGTCAAGATCAAAACAGAAATCATGACTCATAGTGCTTATCTCCAGATTACTCACTAACAACTTCCTCTCATTGGAAATGGGGTTTGAACGTATGTTTTATAGGGTATGAGATGTATCCTGTTGACTGGATTAATCTTTGCTGGATAATCAAATGAATTTTATTCTTTTATTTTTGGGAGCATTGAGTTCTTTTGATTAAGTTGCCGGGGGAAGCATCAACTTACAATGTAACATCTGATATGAGTGTAGGGCAGAATAGTGTTGCCATTAGTCACTCCTTGGTAGGTCGTTTATGGATCAGCGCAACTTTATTGAGGATATTCTGTCTACTAAGATTTGGGAATTCTGGCAGCTGAAAGAAGCTGTTTTAGTAAACTGTGGAAACGTTTTCTTGTGAGCTAGTAATATTCTTAAAAATGGTGCCATTCGTCCTTCACAGGGATTAATACCCACATGCTACACACACAAAAAACTTAATTACCCAAATGCTAGAAGGTGGAAATTATTTCCCAAAATGCTTCATAAAAAATTCATCTAATCCGCATGAACTATAAAAATTCATCTAACTTATATGAACTTCATCGGATGGATTGAAAGGTACAAATGAAGTTTATCTTGTTGTGAACAATTTGTAAGGTTTATTAGCCTTTGAACAACGTCCACATCTCATCACCAATTTCAAAGCCTCCCACCTCGCCCATCTCTCCCTAATAAAGATGAAATGATATGAAATAATTTGGTAATCATTCAAATGGAAAAATCATGAGATAATAATTGGAGAAAATTGGTAATAATTATGTAATGATATGAGTTGTATTAATTAAAAAATAACTAATGAAAAATGAAGAAGGGATAGGTTTAGTTAGAAATTAATACCCCTTCGTTCCTAAATATAAGACTTATTTACCTAATTTGATTAGATTAAGGATGTTAGTTAAAATCTCATGATATTAACAAAACACCCTAACCTCATACATTTATTCCTACCTTCCATCTCTTATTTATAATTGAAGACCATCAATGAGGATAATTTAGGGAAAATGTGAGACAAAATAGAAAGAGATCTTATGTTTAAGGACAAGCTTACATTCTCAAATATGTTTTATATTTAGGAACAGAGAGAGTAATAAATAATAATTAGGTATAAAGGAATGAAAAAAAAAATTTGATTTACCTGACAAATAGTGACTTTCAGTACCATATCTTGTTCTTCTTCTCACATGTTATGGTTGTTGTAAGTTAGCTCCTCCATCAGATTCAATTGTCCCATTCATCTGAGTGGTCGAAGTATTCAAGTCAAACCATGGTGAATCAATTATAAAAATGGATTGTCGAGGGGGCAAATGTTTCATTTGATGGCCCACCCCATTCAAAACTAAAAACCCAGTATTCAGTTGAAAATAGTGAAGGATCTTCAAGTAATGACATGAATGGCGGAAATTGAGTAGGATTTGTTGAGTCAAAATAGGACGATGACAATGGAGATGACGTGTATTGAGGCTCAGATTGAGTAGGATTTAGAGAGAGAAAAACTAGTGATGATGACAAAATTGGCATGTAATAAGACTAATTGAAATTGTGAGCCTCTTACTCTCTCACAATTTCATTTTGAATTGGTGGCAGAGTAGGCAAGTCTCCCCCATGTGCTTACTTGGTTTATCCTAAGGAATTTGTGGGAGAGGAAACTCAACTATTGGTGGAGTGGGCTGAGGGTCAAGTTAAATCATTGCTCTCTCAAGTAAGATGTTATGTTGGTCACGGGCAACTCTATCTCAATAATCAAAGCAGTTAGAGCATGTTAAACGAAAATTAATTGTTAGCATGTATAAATCTTCGGATATGGCAGCCTTAAAAAAATAAAAAAAATAAGATTATAACACTTTTTGTGTATAAAAAAGATAATATTAGTATAAAAATTCATAACTCTTACCACGTAACCAGTATCACAACTTATAAGTTGGATTCATCTTCTAGTATGTCTCCAATTCAATTACATGTATTTAGACATTTGAACATAGTATCTATCATGCACTAAAAGAAAAAACTACTTGGGAGAGATGAGAGAGAGGGGGGAGCAGAGAGAGAGAAAGAGAGAGAGATATCACCTAGGAGATCATGTGATGGTGCATCTCGAGACCATCCTCCAGACTGTCCCCCGGATGATTTGAGGAAGGCCGACGCTGTGCAATGTTTTTTCCCAAGCACTATAAAGACACAGAGCGTGGGGACTATAGTCCCGGAAACTATGAAAGCAAAACAAGTGACTGATAAGAAAGATGAAAAGGATGAACAAAGAAAAGCAAAGAAGGCCGAAGGAGCATTCTCTGGGGAAGTGACTGTGAAACAAAGGGAGGAAGAATGGATGGTAGAGGAAAGTGTGCAAGCGGTACAGAACCAACAACCTGTGCCCCTCTTATAAGGATATTCTAAGACCTAATACCAAGTATAATACTGCCCAGGATCAAAAGGAGTATGCAGATGACAATTGGGATGGAAACTTGGTAGGTAGTAATGAAGCTGATATGAGGGAGGGAGTTACTGTGACGGGCTCGAACATAGGACCAAACATTGAGTTTTCTGGATATGAGAAAAAGAGGCTTGAGAGAAAATGGTCCAAATCATTGATCATCAAACTCTTGAGGGGCTCGATGGGATATATGCAGATGAGAAGAAAGATTCAACTAATGTGGGGGAAATCTGGCCCTATTGATCTTTTGGACATATGGAATGGGTATTTGATAGCATCCTTGCATGCAATAGAGGACTACTTCTTTGCTCTTGAGGGTGGACCATGGTTAATACAAAATCACTACCTCACCGTTCAAACATGGAAAAGAAACTTCAATCCTTGGGTAGAGAAGATCATAAATGTAGCAATATGGGTCCGACTTCCTGGACTCCCTGGGGATTACCATGACAGAAAGTTCTTCTTCAACTTGGGAAACAAGATTGGCAAAGCTATAAAGGTGGACGAAATGACCTTCCGCCGTGCCCGAATAATGTATGCCAAGATGTGTGTGGAGGTAAACCTTAATAAATCCTTACTCCCACCAGCTTACTATGTAGATGGAAATCTTCTAAACATAGAATATGAGGGACTCCATTTAATATGCTTCCATTGTGGGAAGTTTGGGCATGATGAACTGCACTGTCCCTCAAAACAAAAAGAGGGAGGACCTACTGAAAATATTGTTGCAGAAGCTTCTATAGTGGCCGGAAATTGAGGGAATGGAAATTTTCCGGCCACAGGAGAAGGTAACAAATATGGGGGATGGATGATAGCTCAAGACCCAAGGAAGGAGAGAAGATACGTCAGTAAGGAAAATAGCAAAAAGGAAATGGCAGGGGCCGGGAATAGAGCAGCGCAGCAAGTGGGACCCTCACATTTTTCAGTCCTTGAGATTGATGAGGTTAATAATGTTAGTATTGAGGAAGGTGAGAAAAATCGGATCCTCCTGTAAGAAATCTCAAATGTCAGAAGCATGACCAAAAAGGAGGAGAAGAAAAAAAGTAGCTAAACCCAAAGCAAAGTCATATGGGAGAGAGGTAAAAAAGTAGGTGGGAAGAGAGAAGAAATGTAGGGTCACTACTGAGAAAAAGCAATGAAGTCAAACAGAGGATGTGAAAGATGAAACAAGAGGACAAAAGGAAGGGAAAGCAGGAGAGAATAAACAAATAGATAAAAAAGGTGAAAAAAAAGTAGAGAAATGCAAAAAGTGAAGGAGACATCGGTGGGCCAAGGAGAAACCAAGAAGAATGGGCCAGGTGAAGAAGATAGATGAAAAAAGAAGCATGCCACGTGATGGGACACAAGCTGGACCGAGAGAAGCACAAGCCCAACCCGAAAAAATATTAGATGAAGATATAATGGATAGCTCTTTGGAAAGCCTTCTAGAGACAAACATGATGCTAGATGAGGAGAAGCCCCCAAACCCAAACATACCCAGCCAGAGTTTGGGCATTTCTGCTGTAGAACAATTATTGAGAGAAAATAATGAAAATGAGGCAGTCATGGTGGACTCGCAAGAGCACATGGCTTCCAGTGAAGAAACTTGCTAGTCTAAATTGGAGGTAATTATTTCTGATAATTATTTTTTAATGATAATTGTCTAGAATGAGAGAGGAGCCGCTGGAAATTCATCCGGGTAGGCTTTAAAAGAAATCAGAATAAGGACTAAAGCCAAAATAGTAGTCCTAGTGGAAACAAGATGCAGTGGTGCTAATGCTCAATAAGCAATTAAGAGAATGGGGTTGAAATACCAAGTGATAGAAGAAGCTCATGGCTTGTCAGAAGGAATATGGATTATGTGGAATGATGAAAACATTAAATTAAGAGTTCTTTCGGTGAAATAAATTAAGAGTTCTAGATAAGCAGAAACAATTTATGCATTGAGATATCTGGGTTGGGGAGAAGATCATGGTGTTTTACAGCTATATATGGGAGTCCTAGAGAAGGCGAAAGGGCTGATCTTTGGGAGGCATTATGGAACATTTCAAGGAACACTACAGCTCTTTGGATGCTAGCGGGTGACTTCAAAAATATCAAATCAGTTGAGGAACAAAAAGGAGGGGCCATGATTAATGAAAGAAAATGTAAAAAATTCAGTGATAACATCTCAAGATGCAAGCTTATGGATATGGATGGGGACAGGGGGGCCGAGGTTCACTTGGAGAGGCCCATTCACTCATTTTGCGAGTCGACTATTCAAGAAGTTGGCTAAGGGATCATGTAATCTAGAATGGAGACAAGAATTTGGGGATGTGTACATTAAGGTTGGCCCAAAAATCCAGTCGGACCACCACCCTCTCATCATCTTGCTTAACAAGAATGGAGGCCCGGCTAATAGAAGACCTTTCATATTTGAAGCTGTATGGTTACAACACAAAGGATTTAAAGAGTTCATTCGCAATAACTAGGACGCACAAAGAAACATCAAAGAGGAACTTGATGAACTTGAACCCAAGCTACAACATTGGAACATCAATGTGTTTGGACATATCAAAAAGAAGAAAAATGAGTTACTAAGAAGAATAGAAGGTATTCAAAGGGCGTGTCAAAACAAAAGCAATCAGTTTCTTAAAGAATGGGATAGAAAACTTAAAGAAGAATTGGCAGAAGTTCTAAACCAAGAGGAGATTCTCTGGTTTCAAAAGTCCAGAAAAAAATGGTTGAATGATGGTGATAAGAACACCTCCTATTATCATTCAAAAACGACTGTGAGAAGAAGGAAAAATCGGGTTTATTCACTTAGAAATGATAGTAATACTTGGGTAGAAGGATGCCAGGAAGTGGGTGAGCTAGTGAATCAATATTTCCAATCTCTCTTTACAGAAGAAGACCCAAAAAGACCATGGTACAGAACTGAGCACTCATGGCCAGGGGTAAAGAAAGAGGAGGTTCAGAAAGCCTGTGAAAATATTGACGATACAGAAATAAAGAGTGCATTGTTTGCAATAGGAGGATTAAAAGCTCTTGGGAGTGATGGATACCTGGCAATATTTTCCAAAAAAATTGGGACATTGTGGGGAAGGAGATTGTCAGTTATGTAAAAGATATGTGGCAGGACCCTAGAAGAATTAAAGAGAGTAATCAAACCTTAGTTACTTTGATCCCAAAGGTGGAAGGCCCTGAAAGAGTCACACAATTCAGAACAATTTCCTTATGCAATGTGATCTACAAATTCCTATCAAAGATCATTGTGATGCGAATGAAGAAAATTCTCACTACCTTGGTATCACCATTTCAAGTGAGTTTTGTTCCAAGAAAAAGTATTCAGGATAATGTGATCATTGTTAATGAAATGATACACTCAATGAAGAAGAAGACAGGCAAAAAAGGATTCATGGCAATCAAAGTGGATTTGGAGAAAGCTTATGATAGAATAAGTTGGAACTATATGAAGAAAGTCCTTATTGATCTTAATTGCCCACAGGAGATGCCAAATAGAATAATGAGCTGTGTTGATACATCAACCACCAATATATTATATAATGGAGCAAAGCTTGAAGACTTCAATACATTAAGGGGTCTTAGACAAGGAGACCCCATGTCTCCATATCTCTTTGTGCTTGGAATGGAGAAACTCACACACAAAAAGGCACTATAATCTCACATATGATGTTTGCTGATGACTTAGTATTGTTTGCAGAAGCTAACCTAAAACAAATTGATGTTATTTTAGATTGTTTGCAGGATTTTGGAGACATGTCGGGTCATAAGATGAGTCAAGAAAAAACCTCGATCTACTTCTCTCCGAACGTCAACCAAAGAGAAAGAAAGGAAATTTGCACCAAAAGTGGATTCAAACAAGTAGATGAGTTAAAAAGATACATGGGAGCAAACATCTCATTTCCTAAAAAAAGGAAAGACAAATACATTTCAGTGGTTGAAAGAATCAAGAAGAGACTAAATGGATGGCAAGCATCAAGCCTAATACTAGCCGGGAGAATAACTCTAGTCAAGTCGGTAGCAAGCTCTATGACATATTACCTAATGCAGCACGACCGAATACCGAAAGGGATAATAGATAAGGTAGAAAGGAAATAGAGGCGACTCATTTGGGGGGATAAAGAGGGAGAGCGGAAAAGACATGCAGTAGCATAGGACCTAAAGTGTTGGCCAAAGAAAGAAGGAGCGGTAGGTATCAAAAGCCTCACAAATATGAACGAAGCCTTCCTCCTCAAAATACTGTGGAAAATAGAAACTAAACTGGAGTCTCTGTGGGTACAAGTTCTTAAAGGAAAGTATAACAGGGATTTAGGGAGTAATGGAGAGCTAGTTGCTAAAAGGGGGGATTCAAAGCTGTGGAAAGAGTTAACAAAAATTTGGAGCAAATTCAGAGAGAACATTCAAACCATTGAGCAAAGAGACAAAGAACAAAAACTTGTGTGAAAACCAGAGAGAAAAGGAGACTTCACTGTGGCAAGCACTTATCGGTGGCTACGCAAGACAGGTACTAGGCCAAAGGCATAAGAGCTAGAAAGTGGTCTGGAAACTGCAAGTCCCAGAAAGAATCCGAACATTCATTTGGATGGCCCTTTATAACAAGTTAATGACTAAACAAACCATTGGAAGATGGAGTGGAGAAGAAGGAAGATGTGAGATATGCTTAATGGAGATTGAAACTTAATCGCATGCACTGCGTGACTGCCCCACCATTAAGGAAGTTTGGAAAAGATTGGTGCCACGAGATAACTGGGACAATTTTTTCAGAAGGGATGGCACCTAGTGGATGCAGAACAAACTACTGAACCGAAGGAAGTATTCTAGTGAGAAGGACTGGCCAGAAGTGTTTGCAGTAGGTTGTTGGTTTGCTTGGAAATGGAGAAATCTACAGATACATGAAGAAGAGTTTAAATTTCCTTGGAATGCAGGGGAAAGTATCATAAACCTCCTGAAATTTTACAGAAGAAAATGGGGAGGAGAGTACCTGTTACCACCCCAAGAAGAGATTATTCTAGTCAAGTGGTCTCCACCGCCGCAAGGGTGGTGTAAACTCAATACTGATGGTAGTTTTTCAGAGCAACGGGGAGTAGGTGTGGAGGCATTATAAGAGGCGATGTTGGAGAGTGGATCAAAGGTTTTTCCATCAAACTGGACACACAAATCCAGATTACTACAGAAGTCAGAGCGATAACAGAGGGTCTCCAACTCTACTGGAAGCTCGGCCTAAAGAAAGTTATTGTTGAATGTGATGCAAAACTAGTTACAGAAGCGATTCTCCGGGAAGGTATACTGCCACAATGTCAAGACATGATTGAAGAAGTCCATGAGCTGATTCAAAGAGACTGGCAGGTTCACGTAGTCAACATTTACAGGGAAGGAAACAAGTGTGCAAATCGAATGGCAGCCATTAGTCTAAAGCAAGAAGAAAGGAAACATTAGTGGGTCAAACCTCCAAGAGAAGTGGAGTCACTGTTAGCAGAGGATATTGAGGGACTAGGCATACCCCGTAGAATTAGTTTCTAGTTCTGGGCAAATGCCCCTACTGTAACGAAAAAAAAGAAGACAAAATTCAAGTTTTTTAAATCTTGAATGATTTCACTTTTTCAGATGACATCACACAGTACACTAAAAGATAAAACCAAAGTTGTTCAAGTCTTAAACAACTTCTTTATAAATCAAAGTTCATTAGCATGTGAACGACTTTTAACCATAGTATATGGATAAATACTTTGTAAAATGTAGTAGTTACAGCATCATCATAATAATAAAAAAAAAAGGGACAATTGCATATAGGTCCCAAGTAAGATAATTAATTTCAGAGAGGTCCCAAGGAGTTGTTAATGACATCTATTAACAACTGCAATAGCCTTGGGAAGCAAGTGAAGAAATTGTCAATGGACCTTTTTGAAATTAATTCTCTTACTTGGAATCTATTTACAATTCTCCCAAAAAAAAAAAAAAGCCTCCTTTACAAAGGTGATTTCTGAATGTAAACCCCTTAGATGGCTTGTCTTAGTGCCTTGATTCAACTAGGAGCATGTGAATTTGAAGAATGCATAATGATTAACTTAGTTTGGGATCTGAGCATGTAAATTGAGATGATGGGATAGGTTAATGCAGGGTGGATATCAGAGCTGAGATGGTCTTATGGGACCTGGATCTTTCTGATTTGTATGATGTGTAATAATGGTGGCTGCGACCCTCTGTCACCTTGGAAATATCAAACTTGATTATCTACTGGTTGATTCAAGTCCCAGAGAACAAGGCTATTAATGAAAATCAATAGCATGTCAACAGTCAGACTGGATTTTAATGAAGTCAACTTTGTGAACAGGGGAGGTAATCTCTGGTCCAACGTATGATTTTCCCTTCTCCTTCAACGAACTGGACATGCCCCTCTTCCTTGCAGATTAATGATAAAGTTTGGAACTTGTTTTATCGATCCTAAAACATTAGAAGATTTGCCCAAGAATGAGGAATGGCTGCGCAGAAGCTGAACGCCGGTTCGTTGTTTTGGAACTTGCTATGGCAAATCTTGACTAATGCTTGCTATTTGCTTTTTCATACGGTCCTAATTGTAAGATGAAGTTAATCTTTTTTGATAGATTAAAGATGCAAAATAAACCACTTTAAAATATTTATATTTATCATTTTTTCTTAAAAGTCAAAACTAATTTATTTTACTTATAAACTAATCTATAATCTAATTATATGTAGTATATATTATAATTTAATGGTATAATTTGCTTCTTTAACCTCCACAAAAAAGTCAATTTGATCTTATAATTGAGATCAGAGAGAGTACATGTTAGCGCTGATAGCGTGAACACTGGAAATTAAATATTTGCCTTGTTCTAGTATCGCATCTCTCGTTGCTTATAGTCACACCGATTCCTAAAGTCAAGTAATACAGGACCATTCGCATCATGTGAGGAAATAATCATGATTTATGAATTCATTTGTCCTTCATTGAAGGTTAATTATTTGACAATGTAATTATTTTATTAAACATTACTATTATTGATTATTAATCGATTAATGAAAAAAATACAGAATTATTCCCCAAAATATTAAAATAATTACTTAATTAGCTTTAGCCCTCAAATCTAATTAATTAAATAATTAAATCAGTTTATTAATTTGTATGAATCAGAGCTCTGTCACACGTTCACGCGTTGAAAAATTGAAATGAGTCCTGGCTGTGCTATTACAAAAAGGTAGAATAGGGCTTGTTTGGAGATTAATTATAATCAAATCATTATTTTATTAAAAAAACTATTTATACGCTTCTATGCTTATCAAAATTAATTATAAACCCAAAACTAGACGTTCCTCTAGATTGTTAAAAATTGATTTGTATAATTGAAAATTTCAATATAATTTTTTTTATAAGTTTTGTTTTTGTTTTAAAGAAGATTATACAAAATAAAAAGGGAAAATTAATTCATTGGTCCTAATAGTTTTAATGAGTTATTCCCAAATAAAAAAACATACACTCACAAACAAACAACTGGGCATAAATTCAAGATCTTGCCATCTTTGGATTCACCTACCTTCAAAATTGAACTTTTTGATTAGTAGGCTGCCCTTATTTTCCTTCACACAAGCCCTTTAGATGTTGAAATTAAGGTACATGTATTAAGCATGTTGATAATTTCTTAGTGCTTCACTTGAAAACAAAAATTTTTGTTCTTTCCAGTAATTCCCATCCCACGCTCCTTAATTTCTGCCGAGAGATTGGCATTCAATGGAAACTAGCCATCTGTGGCACCCACTTGCTTCCAAACAACACGATACCCGCAGATCAAAATTTGTACATCACATCTGCCTTGCTGTGATTCATTTAATATTTTAAAAATCATAGGTTGAGTTAAATTTTGATTAAAAAAAGCACCCTGCGTGAAAAATATGATTTTGGAATTGACTTCAGAAAATACTTCCCCTGTGTTCATGTAATATATCCCTGCGGAGCTTAAACTCATCTGCTATGATTGTTACGTCTTCCCTCTTGCCTTATAATTTCACTATTTGTTTTATGCCATTTTTTTTATGAAAAAACTCATATTTTATGCATATTTTGATAAGAATTACTTAAATGCGAATAAAATCAACAGCAAATGCATATATCTAAATTCAGTAAACAAGAACTTGTGAGGACAAGAGAAATAGTTCTTATCATACTAATAACAATGATTTTGTTTATCAAGTATAAAAGCAAACACGCTAAAATCCATTAATTAATCATAGATAATCCAATTAGGCAGACTCTCTCTAAACAACATATAAAAAATTGTAACTTGTACTACAAAAAATGTTCTAAATTAATATTGATCGATAGAAATAAACATTAAGACAGTGCATGAAATGAAATGATGGTTATCTAACTTCCTTCTTTAATTAATGTCTCTTACGCGTCAACTTTATTGTGCCTTCAACATTAATGATATCTCATCATATATTTGAAAATGAACACTATGATAAAGGGAAAGGGAGGAAGACAAGTGGGGACTGACTTGCTCTTCCCACGTGCAATTATGCTTCATCCTTTTCACTTCCCACATACCCCCTCTCCCCCACCATTTTATCGTACGAGTACCACTCAACACAATTCTTGGGATCACAAAAGAAAAGGCAAAATTCTAACATAATGCCACAACAGTTTATCTCTATCCATTCTCTTGGTTGTAAGCTCGTCTCATGGACATTGAGTGCACATGCAAGCCCCTTTTTTATCATCCATTAGCCAGAAAGTTCATGATGTATGTGCGTGTGTTAGCACTTCCCTTCTACCATAAATTTGAAAAGAAGAACCAATACCTCTGCAGATTTTACTCTTATAACTCATGAAAATCTGGTTATTGTTTTTTGAGCCTTCAGCCTTGCTTTAACTTTGGTGAAATTCCATTCATCCAAACTTTATTTATATGCTAAATTACAGACCAAGCAGTTCGTTTCGACAAAAAAATCAAGAGGCAGATAAGTTTATCTACTATTCAAGCAAGAGAGGATTACAATTGACATGTGCTTGTGAACAAAGAATCATCAATAGATATTGACCCATAAATCTTTAGTTCACATTGTTCCATCTATCTACTGAGCCACCATTCATGGCTCAAATATGTTCAGTAAAGCAATAAATTTAGCTCTACAATTATTGCATTATTTTATGCATGTAGAACATGGAATGGAATTATGTGAATTCGACCATTACGAAGGCTAGCCAAGTCACTTAAACGGGGTTGAAGTCAGATTATGACTCTAATTATCCTCAGGGAATATGTCCACGATGCCCTTGATAGCTGTTAGGTTCCTAAAAGAATTCATCTTGAAGTCTCACGAGGAATCTTACCCTTCAAATATTCCCCTATTTCATTGTTTAATTAAGTTTTACTTATTCATCAAGAAATGAAATCATAAACATACTCTATGGCTTAATATAACATACCAAAAGTGGGTGTTGTTTCTAAATTTTATTATACAGCCAACTATTACACAATGGGTAGTTTAACATGCATCCCAACATTTCCCCTAATCATTATTAATGTCTTTTTAGTACTTTTCTTAAAACAAAGAACATAGGAGCCAGCAAGAAATGATGGAAGTTAATAAAAAAATTAAAGACAGAGAGGGGAGGAAAACAGGGACACAAATATCCCCATGTGACTCTGATTTGGGGACAAAGCAAAGAAAGCTGGGGGCTCCTAGAAACAGTCTCACATGGGGGGAGGAAGGACATGATTCTTACAAACTCCTTGCTTTTCACAGCTCACCCTTACCCAAAGTCCTCCATCTTCCCACCACACCCACTATCCCCATATAAATTAAATTGCCCAAGAGATGTCCACTTATTTAATCTTATCAGTTATGTTATGCATATGATTAATTAAAAACTTTCTATCGCATTACAATATAATTAGTTATGATTGATTCTCACTCGTTTCAAAATAACACCCGGATGACGTACGTATTAGGTTGAGAGTACAAAAGAATATGATCCTTTTAATTATTGCAGTCTGTCCAGCTGCATAATCTATATGCTTATTGATCCCTCCTTTGCCAAACACCCACAGAATGATGAAAAACCCATTCACTCAATTATTCCTAAATTATAAACAACAAGCGATCTGATCCAAACATGAGAACATATAGTGAGTGCCAACATCCTCTTCCAAAAGCTTGCCATCTTGGGAAAAAATATCCGATGAAATAAGCTTACCAAAATGGTTCAGTAAAATAAAGATGATAAGAGATAAGCAACTGAAAGGTTCTGATACAGAAACTAAGGGGAGGAAACCAATGGGCCAGACACTGAAGCAACACACGAGTTGTTATACAATATGCACTAAACATTTTTATCAAACATGTAAGCTGCATAATAATGAGCTTTGGAATGAATATAATACGGCCATGTAAGAGAGAATGGATGCCAAAGAGATGGGTCACATCGGCACGTGGATGCTGATTCCTCTAGTTAATAAATTACACTGCCAAATTTCCACTAAAACCGTTGAGGCTTTCATCACCTAGCTGTTGCTAGCTGTCTTTAACCCCCCTCCCATGTGACTTACCTCTCTCCCTCTCCCTCTCCCCTCTATTCAATTCCCTTCCTTCCTAGTTCCCACCTCCCTCCAAGACCTCTGGACCTTAAAAAAACCAATCATAACGAACACACACACATACACTAAAATCTAAGAAAAGACAGCGGCCAATAACAAACCTTCATGAGATAGAGGATTCTATGACTCATGCTTGGTTCTATAACTCCCATCCCTTTAATATCTCTATCTTCCCACAAGTTTTAGAAGCCCAAGAAGCAGGTTATTGTTCCAGCAGTTGTGGTTGTTTGTGTTAGTTGCAGGTTATTGCCATTTCTCCCCCCTCTCTCATTCATTTTCTCAAACACATACCCTGCACTGTATTATTTTCTCTCTATCTCTATCCTTGGGGTCACAGCACAGACATTTTAGAAAAATGGCACAGTTACCTCCCAAAATACCACAAAATTGGCCTTCTTTTCCTCATCACAAGATGTCAGCAATGGCTAATTTCAATCCTACAACTAACACTACCCAACAACAACAACACCATCATCATCATAGTCATCAACAGCAACAAAATTCTTCACCACCATTATCACAACAATTACCTACCTGGGTGGACGAGTTCCTCGACTTCTCATCAGTGCGTCGTGGCGCTCACCGGCGGTCGGCGAGCGACTCCATCGCGTTCCTCGAGGAATGCCGGAGCTCCGGCGCCGGAACCCATGGATTCGACAGATTAGACGAAGAGCAGCTCATGTCGATGTTCTCCGACGAAATTGCCTCCGGCGGCTTCCCTCCGGCACTGTCAAACCCTTCCACACCGTCCGATCAAAACAGCAACAATGATGAGAAGCCAATGATACTAAACGAAATGGTCCCAATCAAAGAGAATCAACATCAACCGCCGCCGCCGCCAAAGAATGGTGAGCAAGGGGAGGTAGAGAGCTCATGCAAAAACGAAACGGAATCGCCGCCGTCGTCCGCCGCCGCTAGCAGCGCCGAAACTATCGGCGATCCGAAAAGGGTGAAAAGGTAATGATGACCTAAAAACGATGGTTTAGGTCAAAATTGAATGAATTGGGTGATTAAGTAAGATGATGAAGGTGATAATGTGAATGTTAATGAGTGATTTGTTTGGATTTGGGGGAATTCATCAGAATATTGGCGAACAGGCAGTCAGCTCAGAGGTCAAGGGTGAGGAAGCTGCAATACATTTCTGATCTGGAGAAGAGCGTGACGTCATTGCAGGTGACAATACTAAGCTTGTAGAACAAGTTTGCTGCTGCTAATTTCATTTTCGAAGATATAATGAATAATAGTAGGATTTAGTAATAGTTAATGAGGCTTAATTAAAGCTAAAAGTGGTTAAATGTTGATGTTGTTGGGTGATGAATGAAGACGGAGGTATCAGCGTTGTCGCCACGTGTCGCATTCTTGGACCACCAGCGTTTGGTTCTCAACGTCGATAATAGTGCCTTGAAGCAACGTATCGCTGCTTTGGCCCAAGACAAGATTTTCAAAGATGGTAAATCTTCCTCTCTCTTTCTCTCATGAGCAGTGTTTTTTATTCAACTTCTTTCAATTCTCACTATTTCAAAATTCTAATTAATCTAAAGTTATGCATACAAATTGGTATAAGTTTAACAAACAAAATCGTTTGGATAAATATATTAGCTTAATTATAATAAAATGTATATTTTAGAAGTCATTTGTAGAATAATTGATACTCCCTCCGGTCTTAAATATAAGACATGTTTACTTAATTTGATTAGATTAAGTATTTTAGTTCAGTCAGTTGATATGACATGATTTTCTCAAAACACCTCAATCATATTCCTTAACTCCTTTCTCATTTCTTATTTGATTATTGTTGGAGGGTACTAATGACTGTAATTTTAGAAAAAAAAATGAAGAAAAATTAGAATTATGTCTTATATTTAAAACCAAATCATCTCGCCGAATAGGTCTACCAGAGCGAGTATTTATTTTATCAATTTTATCCACATAATTAAGGTTAAATGTGATTCGTTGTATGTTTCTCTCGTTCATTTTTCTTTAGTTTTGGTAACAACAACATAATTGAAAATGACTTATATTTTGTAGGAGAAGAGGTTTAACATGTTTTCATATTTGTTTTAGGATACTATATTGGTCTTCTTAACCTGTATACATGTCAAGTTCTAGTTCATAAACACTACAATTTAAAACAAGAGTAACTTTTAAGAATATTTTGTCTTTAGATATGTTGAAAGATGCCACCGAGCCTGCCAATTTCTTTCCATGCATGTAATTAGATCAGATTAATACTTTGAATGCGGTTGGTAATATAAACTGAGACCGATAATGAGCACCAAGATTACTGAGAATTTGGTTTTCAAATTTTATAACTTTTTTTAATGCATAAATAACAGCACATCAAGAAGCATTAAAGAAGGAGATAGAGAGACTAAGGCAGGTATATGAGCAACAGAAGCTGCAGAAGAGAGGTAACTCGGTGAATAACACCAGTAGTATGAATGGCAACTCATTGCCCTTTGCTTCTGTTGAGAAGGAACAACTCCTCAGTTGACACCCGTACGCCTTTCTCCTAACTTCAACTTACATGCAGCCATTTGATTGCAACTTTCATTTTAAATGTGTGTTCATTAATGTAACACCTTTTTTTTTTTCTGGGTGGGACAGGGAGAGAAAATATTGTGGATTTGTGTTGGGATATTGATGAAAGATGTCAGAGAATTGACGTTCTCTTTTCTTCTTCTTCTTCTTCTTTTTTGTTTTGGCCCCTAAGGGATGAGTATTGAGGGGGTATGTGTGTGATTGCTGTACTTTTGTTCTTCTACTATGCTAATTCGATTTTTTTTTCCAATTATTATATAAGTCGAGAGAGAGAGAGAGAGAGTAAACGATAAGAGTAGTTTTTGTTACTGCTAAATGGAACTCAAAAGAGTTTGTACGTTTGTAATGATTTTTGAGCCTGAAGTTTTGGATGGCATTGGTTGTGTTTGGAGTGCCGTCGGGGGAGAAGTGACTTTTTTTAGAATGATTTTTTCAGAAATATCTTTTGAATAAAAGTCATTTGTTTGAAGTAATTTATGTTTGGATTTGTGATGATAGAAGTGACTTTTTTTCAATCTGATTTTTAGAAATATGTTTGGATGATTATATTGAAAAGCATATTTAGATGAAACATTACTAAAAAAGGCATCATTATCATTAAATAATACATATCTACTATGCATATATTCTTATTAAAGGCTTAGTTTCTCCCTTATTTTCAGGAAAATAATTTTAAAAAATAATATTTTTAGCTCAAAGGAGTATATTGTGGGAAAAAAAATAGTTAGAAATTGTTATGGTAAATTTTTGGAGATAAAAAGAAAATTTTAAATTAAAAGAAATTATCTTATTTGAGAATTTTAGGGGTCTAACAGTCTAATTTTCCTACCCACTTTATTAAATAATACATAACAAAAGGCGTGGGACCCACTAGAAGTGAGAAGTCAGAAGCCAAAAGTCACTTTTTTTTGCTTCTGACTTTTCACGTTGCAGAAGTCGTTTTGGACCAAAAGTCATTTTCAAAATAAGTAAGGCCAAACATAATTTTTTTTCTTAGAATGAATTCTGCTTTTGGGATCCACTTCTGAAGGCCAGAAGTGAGATCCAAACATGCCCATTGACGATTTTAATGTTTGATCACGAGCAAAATTATATTGAACAGGACTTTTTGCCGAGTACTCTTTCATTAGTCCCCGTAAGAAAAGTTATCTTGTTAGTTTTATAAGATCTTGGCATTTCCAATTTCAATAACTAATTTTTAGAGTTTGTTTATCCCAGTATCTTATCATCTTTCACTTCATCCACATGATAAACTTGACACGTGACCAGACAATTCGGAAGAAAAAAAAAGAAGAATTCTAAGTTCATGGTATTGCAAAAAATTGTGTCAACCATATGCACGGCTCTAATGTAATGCAATCATCTATTACAA
The DNA here is from genome assembly GCA_037074515.1 of Mimosa bimucronata. Lineage (NCBI taxonomy): Eukaryota > Viridiplantae > Streptophyta > Magnoliopsida > Fabales > Fabaceae > Mimosa > Mimosa bimucronata. Next base: position 6,666,553 of record CM073436.1, read on the forward strand.
AGCAGCATGGAAGGTGAAATAGCTTTTGTACTGGTAATATATGGACAAAGTAATAATAAGCTTCAGATGATAAGTTGGGCCTACAAGATTTTCAATCTCTCGTCATAAAGAGATTGAAACGATGAGAGCTGACCAAGTCAACAAATTAAAGGCCGTATTCTTGAATTGATCTGACGTAGCAAACTTGATAGAGATGTTTGATACCATGACGCTGTGTTTGTATCGCTGGCAAAAAAAAAAAAAAAAAAGAGGCTGTGTTTGCATCAGAGAATCTCTCCAGAAAGCATATACTTCATTCAGTCCTTAATGCAAGAATAAGTTTATTAATTAAGAGAGATAAAGAAAACTAAATGAATATCTTAATTACTTCTTCCGGCTGTAAATATAAGATTCAAGATTCAGTTGCTTTTTTTTTTTTAGAAATTAAGGAAGCTAAATAGCCACTTAATGATAAGGTATTTTGAGTATTATTAGGTTATATGTTAGCTTATAAGTCAAATAAATTACTCCCTCCGTCCCATAATATAAGGTCCACTTTTTTTAATGACCTTGTCCCATAATATAAGATCTTATTTGACTTTATTTGGATAATAAATGCAGTTTCCCCCATTCTACTAATGTATTAATTTTCCAACATATTCTCTTTCATTTTCTTTTCATAATTATCCTCTCTCTTACTTATCTATAAATAAGGGTACTTTTGAAAAAATTGTATATTTTTTACACATTTATTGTTTTTAACTAATTTTTTAGGAATGCGCAATTAGGTTAAAAAGAGACGAAGGGAGTAGTTTAGAGAAAAAAAATCAGAAAAATTAATTTATAAATAACTTTTTTTAGTTTTCTTATAATTCTCCAAAAAAATCCACTAATTTCTATAATAAGTAATGGAGGGAGTATAACATATGTTTCATTGTATTTCTAAAAAACTTGTGTGTATCAATTAGATTATATATATAAGTTCACTGGTGAAACAAATTAATATTAATAATGAAATAAAAAATATATCCGGAGGGAGTATAACATATGTTTCATTGTATTTCTAAAAAACTTGTGTGTATCGATTAGATTATATATATAAGTTCACTGGTGAAACAAATTAATAATGAAATAAAAAATATATTATATTTAAGATATAAAGTCAATTTAATATCTAGGACTAAAGTAGTAATCACTACAAAAAAACAGGATATTAGTGACGGAAATTAGAGACGGAAAAATTTCAGTCAATAATCCGCGCGTAATGCGTCACAAATTCTGTCACAAATGTTAGTGACGGAATTAAAGACGGATTTGTGTCTGAAATTTGTGACAGAATTTTTCTGTCACTAATTTCCGTCACAAAAAAAAATTTCTTGACGGATTAGTGATGGAAGTCATTCTGTGACAACTTTCTGTCACAAATCTATCACAAATTCATCACTAATTTTTACCACAAACTTCTGTCATAAAGTTTGTTCCAATTCCGTCACAAACATGTCTTAAATTCCGTCACTAATTTTAGGGACAAGTAATTCCAATTTTTGAACAGAAATTAGCGACAGGAAATTATACATAGCCAAATTTAGTCTCTATTCTGTCACAAACATGTTGCCACAAATTATGAAATCCAGATTTGTGATAGAGTTATTTTCGTCACCAAATTTGTCACTTTAATATTTATTGACAATAAAATAAAGGTTTATGTGCATCTAATTTTCCATCACTTAAAGTATTTAGTATTAGCCTTTCATAAATCCCTCCTAAACAAAAAATTTGGCTCCAAATATTTTTCACAAAAACTGAAGCATTTTATTTTGGCTCCAATCTGTCCGCGCGCAAAAACACGTTAGCCCTAAACTTCTTCCTCTCGTTCTGCCCTAAATTGAATCATCACCTTCTACTGCCATCGTTCTGCTCTCTCCTCTTCTTCGGTAAGCTTCTCCTTCTTCTCTCTTTCCTTCGCTTTCATTTATCTGTCGGCTTGTGTGTGTGTTTTCTCTGCAATTAACCGGTTCTCATCACTTCTTGTGTGTGTGTGACCGGGACGATTCGGTCTGGGTCATCATACTGCCCGGATCCGGTCGAGCCTTCTGTTCCGGCGTCAAGGGTGATGTGGTGGCGCAAATGGAGCTGTGTCGAAAGCCAATCATCGGAGCAATTAGAGGGTTTGCTATGACGGCTGGATTTGAAATCGCGTTGGCTTGTGATATTTTGATTGCTTCTAAAAGGGCTAAGTTCATAGATACCCACGCGAGGTTTGTTTCTAGATTTTATTTTATTTTTGTTTAATTATTAATTAGGGACTGATTTCTGATTAGGTGATTTTGAGTCATGTGTGTTTGTGTTTATACATTCTGATTGCTTCTAAAGAGGCTGGGTTCATAGATAGCCATGCAAGGTTCATTGCTAATTTTGTTTTGTTTTCTTTTTGTTTAATTATAAATTAGAGAATGATTTCTGATTAGGTGATTTGGAGTCATCGGTCATGTATGTTTTGTGCTGATTTTTATTGGGACAATTGCATTGACATCCCATGAGTACTAATATCTGATAAGTGATAAGTGGGAATGAGTTGTCAATAATATATGTCGGCTTGTGTGTGTGTCTAACTGAAGGGAATCTGTCGGCCAAGGGTATGCCGTTTTGTTCCTGGCAGCCCCTCCGTCGAGTTCTTCGCCCGTTGCCTCGTTGTGTTTAGTATCTGCTGTTTTAGTCCCTCATTGATTCGGCTTAGCTCTTTGCGGAATACAAATTGTTCTGCTGTTTTATGATGAAATTAAGTTTGTGAGGGTTGTTTCTGCGGTTGAAATTAAGTTTGTTCCTGGCGCTGTACATGAGCTAGCAGTCCCTGTTTAGCATCTTCCTCCTTCCCCTCTCACCCTCCTCCTTCTTGTATCCTCTCACCTGTGTCACCCCATCATCATTCCTCTCTTCAACAAATTAATTTCTAGCCAAAGGCGACAGGCAAAATCAGCATAACTTGTAAATCCAATAACTTGTAGAAAGAAAAAAGAAATTACCCAGCAAGAACATCAAAGTTGCTGAGTAAATTTCTAGCTCTAGACCCCCATTTCTGCACTGTGATTTATCAATTTACATGGCATTTCTGCATCGAATAAGTATGTTGTTTTAGTTTCTTTAATTCAATTTTCTAATCTTCTGAAGAGCAGCATTGGGCCCTGTATTTTGGTCTTAGAGTTTTTTTCCTAAAGATAAGAGTGTGATTTTGACCTCCATAGAAATTTCTTGGTAGTTATGTGAAAGATTTTATTGTTGTTGCTGTTAATTAATTTCTTCTTTGCAGCTGATATTCCCCTGGATATGTGCAAATTTATCAACTTGCAGTGCTTGGTAAGAACTTTATCTTTTAGTTTATGCGCTTGTTAGTTCTTCTGAGCACTTAATTAATGTTTTTTTATAATCAGAATCAGCTCTCTTTTGCTTGAATTTACACTATGTAGTGATGCAGTAATTATTGTTTTGGATAATGAAATGTCTTCTTCAAAATGCACAGATAAAAGAAACTTGAAATCTGTGTGCCTCAATATGTTTAATTTTCTGTTAGAGAAACTTTTAATGTTTAATTCTCATGTATCATCAAAATTGCTATTCTGTTACCTCAAGAAGTTAATATTATAAGGCTTCCAAACCTCTAAAAATTACTGCCATAAGGCTCTATGTTAATACCTAGAAGTTAAGGAATAGAATCTACCCTATAGTTACAATTCACAATCTACTGACAACAAGACAGTATAACTTGCAAAGTAACAATTCACATTTTTGTTAAGTTTTCTATCTTGTCAAATTTTGGAATAAGGCTCCAGTAGATGAAGATGCTTCTGTTGTTTGTGCAATTGCTTTTCCATTTGGATGATATTAGACATAATATTAGATTCCCCCTAATTGATATCAGAAGTAGCATACAATGCATAATATTAGACAAGACCTATTTAAAAAAGAAATTAGGCCTAATTGGATTACCCTTAATGTGATGGATGAATTGGAGAGAATCTGGACAATAGAAAATTACAAGGCCAAGTGTGATAAAGCTAAAAATAATCGGGCCTCTTCTACTGGAGGTACTCAACATAAAGGGGGTAGCATTAATAATACTGAGCATCGGAAAAAGGCTGGCAAGAATAAGTCTACTGTTGTTTGTTATCATCCACCTAGCTAGGTCTATTACTTATATATTAATTTTTTCTTCTTATCATTTTCTATACTAGGACTAGGAACATTACATGAGGATCAAGGCATCAAGAAGTTCTGGTATGGATTCTCCAATTGTGCAATCAAATGAACTAGAAGAAGAAGAAGAAGAAATCAACCTATTTTTAGAGGCTGCAGGTGGTAAGAATAAGAAGGGTTGTATTTATGGCTTAGGATCTGAGGCCCGAGATACTGACATCACACCTTATTCCCATAGGACTTCTCCTACCATCAACACAGTGCATCAACCTGATATAGAATCTATTGTCACAGAGCTTAAAGAAGAGAATGCAAATCTTAAGCAACAGAATGAAACTATTAAGAAACAGAATGAAACTATCTTATCAAGGTTGGAAGCACTTGAGCAAAAATTATCTGGTCATGTCAATGATTCAAACATTGAAGCTAATGATGGCACATCCTGAATAGTTACTAGATTGGTTGATTATATATTATGACTTTTGTGGTTTGTTTGATACATTTTAAATTCAGTATTTTAGTTTTATTTTGTAGGTAATTTGATGGATGATAGATTGGTTATTCATACCAATGGACTCCTATATTTTGTATAATTTAGCTTCAAATTATTATTATATGTACTTTGTTTAATTTTATTTTCAGTCATTTGGATAGCATTGTATATAATTTTTACAAAAAAAATGCAGGGAAAATTGAGATTTGAAAAAAAATGAAAAACTAGAGACAGATTAGTGACGGAAATTCTATCACAATGTTGTGACAGATTTGTGACGGAAAGTTTCACATTTTTTCGTCAAAAAGTTTCCAAAAAATAGAGACGAAATTTTCCGTCACTAATCTGTAACAAAATAGCTTATTCTAATAATTAGTGACAAATATTTCCGTCACTAACCCGTGACAAAATAGCTTATTCCAATAATTAGTGACGGAATCTCCGTCACTAATCTGTCTCAAACACATGTTAAGTTATCCAATCTTTTAGTGACGGAATTCGCAATTAGTGACGGCAATTCCGTCTCAAATTTGTGATGGGTACTCCGTCGCTAATCCGTCACAGGTTTGCGACGGAATTTTGTATTCCGTCACAAATGAAAATTAGTGACGGGGTTTTTGTAGACGGAAAAATTTTTGTCACTAATCTGTCTCTAATAGGTTTGTGACGGAATTAGTGACGAAATTTCCGTCACTAAATTGTTTAGTGACGAAAATTCCGTCACTAATGTCCGTCACTAATATCCTGTTTTTTTGTAGTGAATATTGAGAAAAATAAAAATAGTGGACAAGAAAGAACCCATGGCCCTGACACAAATCTGAACGCTCGGTTCTTTTTATTATCCATACAACAATATCATGCCATTTGGGGATTAGGACCAAAGCCACAAGTTTTTCTTTTTCGTACCATTTCTAGTTTACTGTTTTATGTTTGTTATATACCCCCTTTTTCTAGTTATGTTATATACGGATACACCCCATTTGGTTGCTCATAAATTACAAGTGAGAGTTAGTTTACAATTTCATATAAACAATTTAATCACTGACAAGTCACATATCAAATGAGCATCATGTAATGATAATATCCACTGTAATAATGTTGGTAATTTTGAGTTGATGTGTTATAAGGAACAAGTCCCACATTATTTGGAATTGTGGGGTTTCAAGTTATAAGTGAATTTGGACTAATAAATGGGTCAAAAGGAAGAGTGAACTTGCATAATAATGGGCCACTTAAGGTGAAATCCGGCTAATATTCTCCACCCTTTATATGCGAGTTAAATATGGATTGGGCCACTTCAGGTGAAATCTTGGAGTATGGTTTCTTAAAATAAATTTGTTGCCATTATGTGAAATCTGAACAGTTTTTGAAGCTAAATAATTAGCTATTTTTGTGGGTCAAATTTATGACATTAACATGCCTTCATTTTAACGGTTTCATTTGGTATAGTTAATGCCTTGGTATTATTCCTCAATGCATGCAGATCAAATTGATGAATAATATATAGTTTAAATGCTAAAAAAAAAAAAACTGATACTTTATTTTACAATAAATACTCATATTGATCACCAACGTTGAGAAAATAATTATTAGAATTATGACTTTTTGTGGTGTTTAGAAAGGCAACAGACGTTCAGAGAATTAGAGGCATATCAAAGTGTAATTTTGTAAGTCTTTAAAATGGTGCATCGGTAAGGAGAGTTCTATGTGCGGCTCCTGAGTTATAAGAGCAATTTTTCTCCCTCCTTTTGAGATATTATTGGCTAGCTGAGTTTAATACCCTCGGTAGTTCTACACCTTGTATATTTTACTATAAGAAGAGTTCGTTTAATTTTAGGGAGTGCTACAACTTCTTTTGCCAATAGTTACGGGATAGCTCTTAAGGACAGTGCCCATAAGGGCGTAACTCAAACTATATATTGAGATATTTGCAGGTGTTATTGTCAACCAGATTTGCGTAACAATAGAGAGAAACCAAACGATGAACTAAATTACAACAATTTAGATGGTGACGCCGATCATAGCACATTGAGTTATTGACAATCCAGAAGATTTTTTAGGGCCTGTTTGGATTAGCTTTTGGAGAATAGTTTCTGAGAAAAAAGTTGAAAAAGTGCTGTTAAAGAAAAGATTAAGGAAAATAGCTTCTGAGATTATAGAAAAAAATAGTTTCTGACAAAACCTAGGTTTTTTGCCCCAAACCTAAGTTTTCAGGCAAAAAGGCTATTCTGAAAAAGCTGTGAGTGTTTGTCTGAATTAACTGAAACCTAAGTTTTGATAGTTAAAAGCTATTCTAAAAAAGCTGAGAGTGTTTATCTACTCAGATTTTAGATTTTGAAACTTAGGTTTGACAAAAAAAACACTTTTTTTTAAGTTTGCCGGCAGTTAGTGATTAAATCACAGAGTTGATGGGATTTTTACTGTGATACTATAAATAGTAAAACATTTTACCAAAATGCTACACAACAAAAAATATTTCCCCATATACTACACCTGAAGTCGTTCTTTAGGTGAACGACTTCCATTGATTTGACATTTTTTTAATATTTTTGCAAAATCTGTCTTCTTTCATTATTCCTCCCATACGATTTTTCTACAATATTCTCCTCCTTCTCAATGTTCAATATTTTCCTCCTTCCACAAACTTTGGCTTATAGACAATAAATTATGTATTTTGCTTGTAAAATATTATTGTTCATGAAATTAAAATTATATGCTTTTTTTTATAAACTTGGTTATTAGCTTTTATTTATATGTTATTTTAAAGTTAAATTAATATGCACTTTATTTAACTTATGTGTCATTATTTGTGTTTAATGTAACTATTACTTCCTTGTCCTTAAAACAAGACTTTTTAAGGAAGTTAATCTTGGTCTTAAAATTGTATGACATTAATTTTTTTAATGTTTACCCAAGTTGCTTCCATTATACTCCCTTAACAATTATCAAGTAACAAAAATGGAGGAAATTAATGAAGATGATTCAGGTAGTTAAAAAGAAGTTCTCCCTTATATCAGGTAATTTATCTTCTTAACTTAATTAAATTACTTGTAGTAGAAAATCTTATATTTTTTTGGAGGAAATTCATTCGGCGTTCAGTTAGGAGAAAATAAGTGCATGACGACTAAGAAATGAAAGTCGTTCACGCGAAGAACGACTTCTAACGATTATTGTTAAGGGGGTATAATGGAAGTAACTTGGGTAAACATTAAAAAAATTAATGTCATACAATTTAAGACCAAGATTAACTTCCTTAAAAAGTCTTGTTTTAAGGACACATAAGTTAAATAAAGTGCATATATTTAAATTTAAAATAACATATAAGAAAAAGCTAATAACCAAGTTTATAAAAAAACATATAATTTTATTTTCATGAACAATAATATTTTACAATCAAAATACATAATTTATTGTCTAGAAGCCAAATGTTGTAGAAGGAGGAGAATATTGTAGAAGAATCGTACGGGAGGAAGAATGAAAGAAGACAGATTTTGTAAAAATATTAAAAAAAAATGTTAAAATATTTGTAATTCTGGAGTCGTTCACCTGAAGAACGACTTCAGGTATAATATATAGAAAAATATTTTTTTTTTTCAGTATTTTGGTAAAATATTTTACTGTTTATAACAGTATCACTGTAAAAATCAAGGAATAAAAAATCGGACCGGATAGTAAACCGGTCGAGGTGGAGGGTCAAGGGTCAGTGGGTCAGACCGAGGGTCAACCCGTAGGTTAGACCGGGGCTAATAAAAATATATATTCCATATTACAAGCATTTTGAATGGGTCTATGTAACTGATCCCATAATTGTGGATCATTTTTGTATGTGTGTTAGTGCTGAATAGTTGTAATCAGTTATATGTACAGTATCTTTATAAATAAATCAAAACAATATGATGCAAATATTAAACTATCATAATTAAAATTTCTAGATCTCATCATAATTACAATATGATGAGTCTGTGATTGTGAGACACTATAAATGAAGTTCAGAACAGCAAATAGGGAAGCAAAATGGCATCAGTCTATAAGAAAAATATTTTTTTATAAGTAACCCGGGTTGAGCCGGTTCAGGCCGGGTTAGTCCGGTTCGCTACGGGTTGGACGGTTCACGGTCTGCACTACTTCTCCTAATAACTCGGACCGGTCACCGGGCCGTGTCACCGGTTCACGGGTCAACCTGATCGGTCCGGTTTTTAATACACTGGTAAAAATCCCGTTGAAAGTCTGGTAATTCCCAAAAGTAAAAACGTGGTTTTGGGGTCCCCACTTAAAGACCCAAACGCATGCAGAGGTCTATTTATTTATTTTATTGTCGCGTTACTTGGGTGTGACAGTGTTCTAAAAGGAAGCCACGAGGATAGCTGATTGTCTTTAAGTACGTTGGGATTGACTTATTTTTAGAAAGAATAAGTCTTTATTTTCTCCAAAAGAGTTTAAAATGGGAAAAATATTAAAATGAATTGTTTGGTTTAACTAATAAAAATAAGAGTTTTTTTTGCTTATAAATAGGAATAAGTAGAAGCTGAATTTAAGATTTTATGGAAAAAAATAAGTGCTTATTTCATTGGTTTCCGTGTAAGACTGTTTTGAATTGGCTTATAAGTCATTTTTTCATAGTTAATCCAAACATGTTTTAAAAGTTTAATTGACTTATAAATCATTTTTTTACAGTTAATCCAAATATGTGTGTTTAGTTGGACTTTTTTTTGAGCAAATAAGTTCTTATTTTCCCCCAAAAGAACTTAAAATTTGAAAAACAATTTTTGAGATGTTTTGTTGAGCTTATGAATATAAGGTCTTATGGAAAAAATAAGAACTTATGGAGTTAATAAGTAGAAGTTGTTTAAACTGACTTATTTTTTAATAATAAGAACTTATGGAGGTGGGGCCCACAAATTCTGACATATTTTTTATAACCAATCACAATTAACCCAAACATACATCTCATTACACGATCTGATTTATGAAAAATAAGTCACTTATAAGTCATTTTTTTTACAGCTAATCCAAATATAAATCTCATTACACAATCTGACTTATATATAAGTCACTTTTTCATAAGTCAATCTAAACACACCCTTTTGATTATTTATTCATTTTGTTGTGTTAGTAATAGTGACAAGCAAAATAAACAAAATACGAGGAAAAGAATCAAATGGGGGAAGCAGTAGACGATTTTTCATGTTCTGTTATTGATATTGATATCATTTAAATATGAGTTGGCAAACAAAAATATGTCATTTAAATATGAAGGTCTGTATATTTCCAGTTGAGGCATTCAAACAAAAGAATGGTTTGGAAAATCTTTTAAAAGACAAGACTATGTCTCTGTGTGTGACTAGGCCTAATCCATCATGAGGGTATTGTAAGGCCGATTAGAAGTCCATCCACATATACAAAAGTGGCAATTAATTTGTTTAAAAGAGTGAATAATATTACTAAATTAAGAGGCCAAAATAAAATCGATTGTAAAATTAAAGGATTGAATGCGCATGTTTTCCGTTTAATTCAATTTAAGACAAAAGTATTTAGAATCCTTAGGAAAAGACCTTTGCCCATGAGTTATAATATAAAGCTACACTACAATCTTTTTCTCTTAAGATGTTTGATGTTGAATTTTAAAATTGCAAATAATATGTATTGAAGACGTGTGTCAAATATTTGCTATAAGTACTTCCAAAACTTCTCACCGGTTTTCTAAAATTTGAATCTATCATGTGAAAATTTTGCAACAAAGAGTTGGTTTCTCTCCTTTGTTTTTTTGGTTTTCTTCCGTTCTTTACTCTAAAATTATATAGTTTTGCGGTCAAATTTTTTGTATTTTATTTTATCATTAGGTTCTATATAAAATTAGTAACATTTTGATATCTTATTGACGGAAAATGATTCACTTTTCAATTTTATATGAATTTTCAAACATTTAATACTTAAAATTCTGTATTTCTTCCCAAGTTAGAGCATTAAATCTTCAAAAAATCATATAAAATTGAAAATAAAACCATTTTTCGTCCATAAGATATCAAAATGTCACTAATTTAATATAGAATCTAATGATGAAATTAAACACAAAAAATTTGACCCCAAAACTATGTAATTTTAGGGTAAAGAACGAAAAATGATCGACAAAACAACTGGTGGTCCGATTTTCATTTTTGATAACTGGAACAAGGCTGCAAAAAAATTGACCCATATCTTATGTGATTTATTACTGACTACATAATAATTTGCAATTGTATTTGCAAAACATAATATGAAATATTTACGGTAAACCGTGATGACATAATTTAGCTCACTCATGCCTGTCAACAAATTGGTTTTGCTTGTCGGAGTTGGCTCGTCTCCACTGTACGGTCTGCTGCTCTCCTTTACCATTCAACACAACCGTTTTGCCTCAAATGGAGCACCAAAGTATCTACTCCTTCGATGATAAGAAGGAGAAAATTCCATTTTAAACCCCAACTTGTTGAAATTTATTAAGAAAAGTAATATTCAATAATAATTTAATGATTTTGCCTATATTTAAGAATTTCAAACTATACTTTTTATAGCACCCTCCCATAATATAAAAACATTGTTGACTAATTTAGTAGATTAAGGAAACTAAATAAATTAGGAAAAATTAAGTACACATCCCATATAAAGAACTTAATTAAGATGATATCCCACGTAATCCCCTAATTAAACTGAGGTTCCTATGAACCTTAATTATATTGTGTTCTAATCACTCAGAACTATTTAAATTATTTGTCACTAATAAGTGTTTGGCAAGATGTGACAACTTTTTAGGCTTTTATAATAATATTATGAGCATCATTCGCAATTATTATATATTACCAGTAATTAAAAATGTTTGACTAGACAGTGACAACTTTTTGGGCTTTCGAAACAATATTATAAGCACCATTCGTAACTATTTAAATTCTTTATCACTAACAACTTTTAGCTAGACGATTATAACTTTTAAGTTTAGGACTTAATATAATTAAGGCCCATAGGGACCTCAGATTAATTAGGGGATTTCGTGAAACCCCATCTTAATTAATTTCCTTCAATAGGACCTGTAATTAATTTCCCCTAATTTATTTAGTTTCCTTAATCTACTAAATTATTCAACAATATTTTTATATTAGGGACGGTACTATCACATTAAAAAGTTATAATTTATACTTCTTAAATTTAGGCAAAACTATTGAATTATTATTGAATGTTAATTTAAAAAAAAAAACAACGAATTGGGACTTAAATGGAATTTTCCCTTCTTATCAGTGAAGGAGAGGATGCTCGCTTGGTGCTCCATTTGAGGCAAAACGGCAGTGTCTGATGGTCAAGGGAGGCAGCGGACTGAAGGCGCAGCGGAGATAAGCTAATCCCTTGTTGCCACTCTTGTATAGTTAAGGACAAGGTTACTAAATCCAAGGCAATTTAAAAACACATACTTTATTTGTCTACGCTCATTTCTTTTATTGCCCTGTATGGTTATTGGGAAAAAGACAAATAAATACCCTCCAATTTGCAAAATCCCATTAACAACTTCATGATAGGTATTAACAACTTCATGATAGGTTGTTGTGTTGTTAATACCTATCATGAAGTTGTTAATGGGATTTTACAAATTGGAGGGTATTTATTTGTCTTTTTCCTATGGTTATTTTAGAAACTTTTTTCCATACACATAATTTGCTACCAAAAATAACGATTTTCATTATAAAATGGCTCAAGTAGTATTCAAAAGTAGGTGTACATGGCGAAAATTTACTAAGACCAACCAAGCATAAGACCTATGAATTTGAGTTCATGCAAAAAAAAAAAAAAAAAAAAAAAACTTTTGATTGACTGCTTTCAGTTGAATCCAATAAATATTTTAGGATATATACTTTTTGTTTTTTTATATTTGCATCAAGTCCTTTTTTTATCATTTAAGTTTGAAAAGTGCATTTTTAATCATTTTCTGTTAATGCCGTTAGTTTTATTTAATGGAAAATGATGACTCCCAAATATAAATTGTGATTCTATAATTAAAATTTGATAAAAAAGTTGCTAAATTTTAAAATATAAGAAAGATTTTACTAAAATGTTAAAATTTAAACATACTTAATAGCATCTAACTACAAAATCTTCACTTCAATTTGTCGACTGAGCATTTTTTATTGAATGAAACTAGCAGCATTAACAAATAAAGATTAAAATATAGCATTTTTCAAATTGATGAGATCAAAAGAAGATTTGATGCAAATATAAAGGAGTAAAAGTATACTTTAACTATATTTAAATATGATCAGTCAAATAATCATAAAAAAAAATAAAAATAGGCACGTGTCTTTAAAAAATGAATAATAAGAGGAGTATCTCTTACTTCTCTTTGTTTTTTTTAATCTCTTCACTCCGCCTATTAAAATTGCCAGGACATTTAAAATTTAGTTTGCTATACTACACTTTAAGTTTTTTTTTTAAATGTAACTGGCTTTTATTCAATTAATTTATGAAAATAAATTAAAAGTGCAAAACAACGTGAAGGTGTTGTTCTAACCCTTATGCTCCAGCCTCGAGGGATTTTCCTTGATCAAAAAGGTTAAGATTCCTCTTTGGAGGAAGATGGTGAGCCCCACATGTAGAAAAGCCAGCTACACAACTATAAACCTGGGTATAACTTATGAAATCATGATTTAGAGTTCAAACCATTATTTTAAAAGGATATTCTTACTTAAATCATGGTTTTTATAAGTTGTACCAAACAGGCTGTGGTAACTAAGTTCTTAAAACCTAGTGTATGACATCTACATAATAAATGGGAGATTGCAATTTGGTTGTAACATCAAGTCTTTTGCCAAAAAGAGAAGATAATCTTTTTGAGTTATCTTCTTTCTGTGAGGAGAAAAGGATTTATTAGAGTTTCAGGCTTCAGAGTTCAGAGAGAAAGAGCAGCACTATAACGATATTTGGGAGGAGTGAACGAAAATTAAATATGATTTCCATATTTTTTATTTGAGAATTTGCGCAAATTGTGAAAAAAAAAGAAAATTTGGAATTTTTCCTTAAAAAAACTTAACTCACTGTTGGCATGTTCAAAGATTCTGATAATGAAAAAGATAAAATATATAAAGGAAGGGAACAGTGTTATCCATAATTGATGGTGCTGTGTGAAAGGCCGACCTGAACCTCCATTAACTTTGTTTTGTTGCGAAGAAATTTATTTGACAAATAATTTTATTCTTCCACGTTTCATGGAGTGTGACTTGTAAAAAAATTGAATGGGCATCACATAATTTGAATATTATGTAATTATAATTTGATAAATCTACTTGCCCATATCAAGAAGACCCAGCAGGGAAGGCACATAAATTTCTTATGACAAACAACAGAGGCAAAAATTTCTCTGGTTGACTCTGAAGATAAACAAATGTACCTAAGAAAAAAAAAAGAATACATAAATAAATCTGATTTATTTATAATTACAACTAGTTGTTTGATTTCAATCACACGAGTATCATGCATACCAAACATCTGATTAAACAATGAGTAGGTAATAAAATAAGAGCAAAGGGTGGTAGCTTTCAAGCACCCAATTGAGTGGGTTGGTAGTGGTGTACACACCAGTGTGCCTTTGTCAGATCTCAGAATCTAAAAAGGACGAGATTTTGTTCAGACTGAAAACAAGAAAGGATTTTGATTTTGCTTAAGCATAGATGATTGTTTAAGTAGAAATCTTATCTCGTTAGCACAAGTTACGTTCTGTTTTGGTTAAAAGGGGGAGAAAAGCCTTGACTTGATTCCTTGAAATGTAGTTAGTCTTTTCCAATAGTTGAAAGTCTTGATATAGAAATGGAGGGTATGAATAAGGTTGAAAATCTTGTTGCCTACTGGAACATCATTTTGTCCTTATTTTAAAAAAAAGAATAAGGTTGAAAATCTTTTTGTCTGATAAAAAGAAGATATTAGGATACTTCCATTTTGAATCGCTAATATGTAATTTTCCCAGTATTTCTTGACCACACATAAAATTATTATTAAATTAATTGATATGTAGTCTCTGCGCCACTGGCTAAGATAACCTCACACATAACCAATCAATTTTTTGTAGTATATATGAATTATAAGGCTTTCTTTTGTTTTTTTCCTATACCGTCCACATATACATCAAGAATCAAGTTCTTTTTTTTCTTTTCTTTTTGTTAACAAACCCCACATGTTAAAGTTAACTTATGCTATAATCTATATTCTATATACATATACAACTGAGCTGGAATCTGTTCTTCTTCTCCTCACACCCTACTGGCCTACAGGTACCCCTGAGGCGTTTTCTTCAGCCCCATTAAAACCTGTCAGCAGCTTCATCAAATGAGAAACATCTCAAAACCAGCATGCTTCATCTTCATCTTTATTCTTCTTCTAGCAGCAGTTCTTGAGGTTGAAGGTCGTTTTCTGCAAAACGGTGCTTCTTCTTCTGCTGCTGCTGCTGCATTGTTGACTTCAGATGGAGTTGACGAGGATGATGACGGGGTTCAACCCCAGAAGAACTCTCACTTGTTTCTCAGAGGGAATACCGTAAAAACTGAACCTGCTGAAGAAGTCTGTGAGCAAATGTACGGCTTCTTGCCCTGTTCAACTAGCTTGTTTGGTCACCTCTTTCTGATTCTAGTTTATGAGTTCTTGCTGTTCCATGGAGAATCATTCTTGGCTTCTGGGGGTGAGCAGATCTTCAAGATTCTTGGCCCTGGCCTTTTCGGCGCAAGTGCCTTTGATCTTCTTGGTGCCCTTCCTGAGTCTTTGATTCTTCTTGGTATGCCGAAGTTTCTTTTTCCGGTTTCTTAGATTTTTCTTAACCTGTAGCTCTAATCTATGGAAATGAACATTGAACTTGAAATCTGAACTGCTTTCTTGGATCTTAGAATCTGCATTGCTGGCAAGTTCTATGCCATTATTATATTAGTTTTCCTCGTATACATAGTTTTAGTCATCTTTAAAATTAGTTTTCCTCCTAGACATAGTTTTAGTCAAATTTAAAAAATTCAAAGAAATCCTAGATACAAGTGCATCTGATATTATTAAATTTATCCCTGAACTTATCTTCATCTTGGAACTATCTGAATCACAGTCTCTGAAGAATATACCATTTTTTTTTTGTTGAGATTTTGTAATATCATTGATAAGATTTTTATTTTGTTTTTGTGTAGTTACTGGGCTTTCCAGAGAGACCCAAGAGAGTGCACAAGAGTATGCTTCCACTGGAGTTGGCATATTGGCTGGATCATCCATCTTGCTCCTCACAATAGTATGGGGAACCTGTGTCATCACTGGCAGGCAAAACTTGAAAACTGACTCAAGGAATAAATCCTCTCATAATTCAAATCCATTAAGTTCAACTCCTAAAGAATTATTATCTGGTCTTCCCTCTATCTTTCTCTTTAGTTTCTTTCTATGCCTATTAATTATTTTCCAATTGTTAAGTGGTATCCTGAACCTGACCACATTAACAACTGAACAGAAAGTGACATTAACCTACACATCACTGAGATAACTAACATATGATGGTTCATATGGCATCTTTTAGCTGGGTTTAACGTTGTTATTTTAGTCTTAATTTGTAAAAATGTTTATGATGCGTTGATATAGTTTCCCTTTGATAGTTGTAAGCAATGCATGAAACCGTGTTGAAGAGACCTGTTTCTTTTAATGTTTCAGATTCTTCGTTAGTGATCACTTTCTGCCTTGCTTTGCCTTTGCTGTTCTGAATTGTATATGAATTTTCTTTGTCTGGTTCTTACTAGGGTTTGGGATTACTATGGATAAAGAGACAAAGGAAATGGCAAGAATCATGGTTCTCTCAGTTATACCACTCATAATTATGCAGATTCCCAGTGTGTTTGGATTCTCTTCAGTGCTTCGATCTGTGACCTTGATGGTTGCTCTAATTGTTACTGTCATTTTTGTCTTCTCATACTTCATTTATCAGGTAACTCATCCAACAATTTTGACTCTGTTAAAGTTAATCCTTAAAAAAGTTACTCCTTTTGGTCTTAAATACAAGACCTATTTATCTAATTTGATTAGATTAAGGTTGCTAGTTAAATATGCTAGTTAAGTTAGTTAATATGACATGGTTTTTCCAAGATACCTTGATCACCTTCCTTAATTTCCTTCCTCCCACTCTCATTTGATTATTGTTGAGGGAGCATCAATAGGGGTAATTTTGGAAAAGATTGACAAAAATTAGAAGTAGGTTTCACATTTAGGACTTAGATCAACTATCCAAATATGTCTAATATTACGGATCGGAGGTAGTAATTTATTTCATTAATTTCCATTAGAAAGCAATATGTAATTACAGCCACGTACTTGGGGGAATTATTAAGCTAGTTGAACTTTAAAGGGGAAAAGCTCAGCGGACCTATGTTATGACATGTGAAGAAAAGGAATCAGTATTGTAATGCCAAGTTATGAAATTTGATTGAGGAATCACCAAGAAAAGAAACGCTTCAAAAAAATTATCCTATGCTTTTGCTTGATGAAATGCTTTTGTCCGCTTGATTTACAATACTGTTGATGTCATTGCAGATATTTAAACCTCATATAGAGAAAACAAGGCTAGAATACATAAAGCATCATGATTTAATATTGAGAATTTTCGAGCATGTTGAAAAGCAAACCCTTCAAAAGATCCTCACTGAGGATGGCTCTCCTAATGTGGCAGCCATTAATGGGTGAGTAAGAAGATTTAAATGAAGAACTTGTGACTCTGTTAAATTACTGACTCATCACAAATACTTTCATAATGCAGGCTATACAATGAAATTAGTCAACACGGAGGAGACAGGGATTTATCAGCTTCTGAAGTGAAAGAGCTGCTGCTTAAGAACAAACTAACTGGGACAAACATCTCAGAGGAACAAGTTGAAGGCATGTTAAGAGTGTTTGATCGAAATAATGACCAAATTATAACCAAGGAGGAGTTTGTCACTGGATTAACACAATGGATTGAGCAAACCAAGCATGCTTTGGATAAACAATACATACCAAGAAAATCACTCCAGAACATTTATCAGGTAGAGCTGACATGATTTACCTTGTAAATATGAAGAAAAAAAATGTGGTTTTGGAAAACTGTAAGAAAATATGGGATGGAGATAAAGCAGAATGCTAATTAATCTTACATCAGTAGGGTTTTCTCAAGCCATGGATGGAGCACACAAGAAAAGAGCGTCAGATGAAGGGACATCTTGTATCTGAAATCTTAAGGCATGCCCAGAATGATATGGTTGGGGAGCTTCTCCATGATGATGGAACGGCGGATGAGTCTGCTATTAGAAGGTACCAACTATAAGCCTAAACCAAAAAAAAAAAATCAAAGTTACACACTTTTTTTAACAGACACAGTTACATTGAAGATTCCAAAACCTAGAAATCAATTGTCATTTGATCATATAGGGTTGTGTTCTTTGTGTCATATATTAACATTGTGGTGTTGATGTATTAGGTTGTTTGAGGAAGTTGATAGCAATGGAGATAACTGTGTTTCTCAATCCGAGGTAAGGAAACTAGTGACCAGCCTCCACTTTGGTAAGGCAGTGGATGAGGAGGAAGCGGTCAAGAAAATAATTCAAGATTTTGATATAAACAGTGACAATATGATTAGTGAGGAGGAATTTGTGGATGGATTCACAAAATGGGTGCTTTCATCTCCCACACAAGCTCCACACTCAAAAACTCTACCTCATGAAGAAGAAACTCATCAAGTAATTGGACTATTCATTTTTCTTCTGCAGTTATTTTTTAGAAAATTAATTATTTAATCAACACCAGTTACGTTATACTTTAAGCAACTCAGTGCCTCAAGTTTTAACTATTTCACCCGTCAGTCTTTCAATTCTATTGCTCTGTTCTTACTCAATCCTTGAAGGACTGATTATTTTGCAAGTGTAGAGACCGAGAGATTACATTAATGAAAATTTATGGATTGAATTGCAGTTGAGTCAAAACTACATGGACTAAATGATTATCTCCATTTCTATATTGTTTTAAAGGCTTAATAATTCTATTTTCTTTTTCTTTCTTTTTCTTCTTGTGTATTAGACATGGGAAAATGTTGAGAAGGTTGTGGAAGAGAAGCATCAGCACAAAGGACTGTATGGATGGATCATGGCTATAATCAATGTGGTGCTTGGAATTACTATATTATCTATTCTTGCAGAGCCATTAATAGACAGTGTCCAGGAATTTTCTACAAAAGCTGGAATACCATCTTTCTTTGCCTCATTCATATTAGTCCCTCTGGCCACAAATTTTAGAGAAGCAACTTCAGCCATCAAAGAAGCTAGCCACAAGAAGAGAAGTAACACTTCTCACACAATCTATGAGGTCAGTCATGAGCTGCTAATCACACCAAGCCCCTCCATAGTTTAATTAAATTACAGTTGATCCCTTTTATATGTGTGTTAAGAGGTCTAGGAAAATTAAAAAAAAAAAATATACATTCTACTAATTAATTTTGGAATGCAGATTTATGGAGCAGTATTTATGAACAACATTCTTGGATTTGCGGCAATTGCAACTCTGATATATGTGAGAGAAATAGCTTGGGAATTCTCAGCTGAAGTGTTGGTGGTGGCAATAGTCTGTGCTGTAATGGGCCTGTCTGCAAGTTTTCGGCCCAATTTTCCTTTGTGGACATCCTTCGGAGCTTACCTTTTATATTTCTTGTCTTTAATTCTGGTCTATGTTCTTAATGATGTTCTTCATTATGAGTGAGCCTCTCTTTGAAGATATTGACCATCTCAAAATGATTTTGTTGCGACAATCACCAAAATTTGTAATTTTGGACTATCTATCATGCTTCAATGACACGTTAATGTGTAACTAAATGAGTTGCTATATGATTAAATTTTAGTTATGTCAATTTTTTAAGATCTTGAACTTGTGCATCTGTATACTCTTTTATATACTACTTCCGGTCCTAATTATAAGAGGCAGTTGACTTTTTTTGGGGAGATTAAGGAAACAAATTAGACCTCTAAATCTTAGTATATGTGATATGTAATTAGATTATATGATAGTTTATAAGTAAAATAACTTAGTTTTGAGGAAAAAAGACAAATATAAACAATTTAAAATGGTGTATTTTGCATTCTTAATTTTTCTAAAAAAATCAACTGGTTCTTATAATTAGGACCGGAGAGAGTATAATATATGTATCTCGTATGATCTGTTGATCCATAAAAAGAAAAATTATCAAACTGAGCCTTCCCTCGTCCCATGAAGTTTGACTTTTTTAAGATTCCGTTTAGTTCTCAACTTTGATGTGTGTGTGTATATATTTATGGAGATTGTTGACGGGGCCTATGTATTGATGTGATTTCGACAAATAAAGTGTGGGAGGAACCCCTCCTCTTCCCATTCTCTCTTCTACTCTAAATTTTTTTATTTTTGGGGTCAAATTTTTTTTATTTGTTTTCATCATTAGATTCTATATAAAATTAGTGACATTTTGATAACTCACGGACAAAAAATGGTTCAGTTTTCAATTTTATATGATTTTTCAAAGATTTAATGCTTAAAAATCTGTATTTTTATTAAGTTAAAGTATTAATTCTTTGTAAAATCATATAAAATTGAAAACTGAACTATTTTTTGTCCATGAGATATCAAAATGTCATTAATTTTATGTAGAATCTAATGATAAAAAGAAACAAAAAAAATTTGACCCAAAAAATGAAAAAATTTGGGGTAGAGGAGGGAAGAGGAGGGTTTCCTCCCCGATAAAGTGTTGGACACGTCAAATATTTTTCCACGAGTTGAAAGTATGAAACTGTTTAACATTCAATTACTTTTCTTGTGCGTCTTAGTTTCTTACTTCCACTATTTATTCATATACTTTTCAACAACGACTTCATAATATGTAGACCAAATCTTCCTTTCTGTCATTCATTTGGGCAACAACAACAAACAACCAAGCAAAACATGAGAGCCATTTTAAGGAAACTATGCTTTGTTTTGTTCATTCTTTTTGCAATAACAATTGTGGTTGAAGGGCGTCTTCTGAACTCCAAAACTGTTCATAATGAATTGGTTTCAGATGGAGTTTATGATGATGGTGGTGGTGGTGGTGGTGATTTTCAACACAACAAAACTTTTTACTTACTTTTTAAAGGCATTGAGTTTGAACCCAGTTCCCAAGAAGAAGAGTGCAAGCAAATGTATGGGTTCTTGCCTTGTTCAAACAATATTTTTGGTCATCTGTTTCTGATTTTGGTTTATGAGTATTTGTTGTTCCATGGAGAATCGTATTTGGCTGATGGAGGTGAGCAGATTTTCAAGATTCTTGGTCCTGGGATCTTCGGTGCAAGTGCCTTTCACATCCTTAGTGCCCTTCCAGAGTCCTTGATTCTTCTTGGTATGCAGCTTCTCTTGCAAGTGAAACCGCATTGCAAGTTGATCACCCTCAGATTACCTTTGAATCTTGACTCAAACAGTCTTATTTTGATCTAATACGTGTCTTTATTTTGATATAGTGTTTCTACTCATGCTGGTTTTCCATGAAATTGAAATACTTGAGCCAACTGTTTGATTTTTGACATTTGATCCTTATTAGAAGTCCAGTGGAAAAAAATTTGGTCCTAAAATTTAAGTCTGCTGAGAGGATTATTAATGATTATTTTCCAATTTTACTCTCATTTCATTCTAGTTGGAGTAAGATAAAGAGGATGGATACGGGAAAATGATGTATAAATGTAGAATGAAAGAGATAGATAATTTTAATTAGGGTATACTCAGAAAATTTTATCAATTTAAGACATTTAATGACTTAACTATCATTTTAGTGAGAATTAATTAAAATTGACTCCTAATAAAGACCAAAGTGGTATTAACCTGTCTCATCTCTTATACCCCAAATACAAATATGCCATATTTGATTAACATACTGGTAATGACTAGAATACCCGTTTTGCTTTATCGGTCATTCATATGATTAGTGTTTATTATCAGTTTCTGGACTTCTCAGCAGTAAGGAGATGGCACAAGAGTATGCTTTTACTGGAGTTGGCTTATTGGCTGGATCATCCATCTTGCTCTTGACACTAGTATGGGGAACCTGTGTTATAACTGGGGCACAACAATTTAACAATGATTTAAGTCTTAGAATTTGTGACGATTCTAATTTAGTACCTGCAAGACTAAAAGCATATTTCACTGGTATATTCCATCTCAATCCTCCAATCAACTTAAACTTCATTCAGATCATTGGTCAATCTATGATACCGTTTCAAATTCTCAGAATTGCTTTCTTGACATGTCTGACAATTTGGTGGGATTTTAGGCTATGGCATTACTACAGATTTGGAGACCAGCCAGACTGCAAGAATCATGCTTGCCTCTGTCATACCACTCATAATAATGCAAATCCCTAACTTATTTCAGTTATCTTCTGGGCCAAGAACTGTGACTCTGATTGTTGCTCTCATTATTACTGCCATTTTTCTGCTCATGTACTTCACTTACCAGGTTCTCAACCATCACATTTCTCATAGGATAAAATTTAACTTATGCATTCCTTTACAAAAAAGTAATATGATATAAGTCCAATTGACCATCAATGTGCTCTTGAATCTGCAGATTTTTGAACCTTGGATACAGAAGAGAAGATTGGAATATGTGAAACGAAATCATTTACTTGTAAGAATATTACGACATGTTGAGAAGAGTACCCTGGAGAGGATCCTCACCAAGCATGGATCTCCAAATATAAGTGCCATAAGAAGGTGAGATTCATCAAACAGTTCCTCCAGGAGATGAAAATTGTCTTGTTCTCCAGAAGGGTTCTGCTTAGTTCGTCACAAGGGCTATCTATATGCATTGCAGGCTATTTAGAGAAGTGGATCAAAATGAAGACAGTGTTGTATCAGCTTCTGAAGTAAAACAGATGCTGCTTAAGAGCAAATCAAGTGAGAGGAGTATCAATGAAGAGGAAATAGAAGACATGTTAAGAATTTTTAACTTGGATGATGATGAGAATAGAATAACTAAGGATGAGTTTGTGAATGGCTTTATAAAATGGCTTGAACAAACCAAGTTTGCTCTGAATAAGCAGTATATGTCAAGGAAATCACTCAAGGAGTTATATCAGGTACTAAATAACTGCAATTGTAACTTAGAATTCTACATATTCATGTTAGTTATATTTACGTGAATTTTGAAATTGGAAAAACACTTGAGAAGCTGCTTATTCATTTTGTGTTTCTGACAAACTTTTCAAAAAATCTAACAGGTTTTTGAGCCATGGATTGAGAACAAAAGGAGAGAACAAGAAACGAAGGAGCATATCATATCTGAAATCTTTAATCATATTCAGAGAGATTTAGTTGTCAACCTTCTCACTGAAGATGGCAAACCTGATGAACTTGCCATAAGAAGGTTAACATGTTGAACTCTTCTTATACAGCTAAATCGTGTCAAGCTAGTTAATAATAATGGAAACATGATTTGAACAAGTGAGTTCTTATCCATTGATTTCACAGGCTATTCGACAAGATGGATACCAATAAAGATAACTGCATTTCCCGGTCTGAGTTAAGAAAACTACTCACAGACATTAATATCGGCAAAGCATCAATAGATGTGGAGGAAGCAGCAAGTAAATTCATTGAAGAACTTGATGTTAACAGGGACCATGTGATTAGTGAGGAGGAATTTATTTCTGGGTTGAAAAAATGGCTCAGCTCATCATCTCCTTCCAGTCCTTCTCCTTCCTCAGACTCTGATGAAGAAGATATACTTCAGGTAAGTGAATCACAATAATAAAGTTTCAAATCTTGTGCATCTTTTTGTGGAAGTTAATAAAACTGAGACGTTATTGCTGTGATTAAGATGTGGGAAAAGACAGACATGGTGGTTGAAGAAAATCAAGGCAAAGGAGTGGTTGATAAATCAGTATGGGCATGGGTGAAGGCAATAATATATGTGATGGTGGGGATTGCTATGTTATCTGTTCTTGCAGAGCCATTAATAGAAAGTGTACAAAGGTTTTCAAACGGTGCAGGAATTAATGCATTCTTCATCTCATTCATATTGGTCCCATTGGCTACAAATGCTAAAAAGGCAATTTCTGCTGTCAAAGAAGCAAGCCATAAGAAGCCTAGATCTATTTCTCTTTCCATTTCTGAGGTTAGCCATTATCTCATCAAGCCATCTATGTACATTGATTTCATTAGTCTAAAGAATAGCCGAATAGGCTATAAATAAGCGAAAAGGGTAAATGTCCAATTTTACCCCGGAAATAACCCAGTAGGAGCTGATTTGCCCCGGAAGTAACAAATGGAGCTTATTTACCCCGGAAGTAGTAAAAACGGCGCATATTAGCCCCCAGAGGACACTGAATGCTCCTTTTATTATTGGGCAAAAGTCCAATTTCGCACCGCTTTTGTTACTTCCGGGGTAAATAAGCACCATTTGTTACTTCCGGGGCAAATCAGCTCCTACTGGGTTACTTTCGGGGCAAAATTGGACCTTTACCCTAAGCGAAAAAGTTAATCTTTTAGTCATAAAATTTTAATTCGATTATATTTAAGTCTTTATAGGTTTAACTTAATTGAAATCTGGTTTCTAAATTTTAACTCATTGCAACCTAGTCTTTATGGTTTTAATCATTTAAAAATTTTAGTCCTAAACTTCAAGAAATATATAATTTTATAGTTTAAGATATAAAAGCTGAGATTTAAATTACCTGAGTTGCATCGAGTTAAAACTTAAACACTAAGTTGTAATAGTCTAATCGAGTCAAATTTAGAGATCGATATGCACCAAGTGAAAGTTTAGGGACTAAGATACAGCTAAATCAAAACTACATGATAAAAAAGTTATTTTTTCCAAAAATGAAAAGTCTTATATTCTCTCTCAAATATCAACACGAGAAATTAGAGTGAGGTAATTTAGGATTTATTTAATTTTGATGCTCTTTGAAATCCGCAATACACTGTGGAAATTTCTGTTTCTTTTGAATTTCATGGACAAATAAACATTTGAAGGATTTTTGGGGCGGAGTTATTGCAGATATATGGAGGGGTGTTCATGAACAATGTGTTAGGGTTCTTTGCAATTTCAGTGCTGATATATGGTAGAGGAATCAGATGGGAATTCTCAGCAGAAGCACTGGTAGTGGCACTGGTTTGTCTTGTGGTGGGCCTTGCTGCAAGTTTTAAATCCACTTTTCCCATATGGTCTTCCTTCTCTGCTTACCTCTTGTACCCATTCTCCCTCGTCCTTGTTTTTCTCCTCAAACATGTTATCTCCTATACCTAACCACACTTTGGAGTTACTGTAATGATTATGATATCATTGAATTTCTTACTAAATTAAAAATATATGTTCATGTTATAACACGCACTGCTACTTATTACTATCAACTATCGAAGAACTCGGAAAAATACTATACTATCAATCATTGACACGAAGAACTCGGAAAAATACTAAAGCATACAATGTGTTAGTCATAAATATAATGACTAATCGATTAAGTTGGAGAAAATAAGAAAAAAAAAAATTAATTATATGATGTATTATATGATATTTTTAAAAATATCATGCATCTCATTAGATTATATATTATTTTGTAGGCTAAAAAAAAAATCATAAATACAACCGATGAAATAAGAAAAAAGTCTTATATTTTAAAAAAGGGAAAATCCAAAAAAAAAAAACCATAAAATTATCAAAATGACACTTTGGTACAATGAATTTCGAAAAGAACAGTTCAGTACAATGACTGAATTGTCCAACTCTAAATTAAAAGGAAATGTGTAAAATGCCTTTTGTTCAATGATGGGATTCCCAACTTCCCTCAATGAATTCCCAACTTCCAATAAGGCTTCTCAACTTCCCTTAAAGGATTCCCAACTTTTCTCAAGGGATTCCCAAGTTAGTTGTATCAAGGGCATTTTGGACATGTCTTTTTAATTTAATGTTGGACAATTCAGTCATTGTACTAAACTATCATTTCTAAAATTCGTTATAGCAAAGTATCCTTTTGGTAATTTGAGAGTCTTTTTTTTTTTTTTTAGAATTTTTCCAATAAAAAATAGTTAATCCATTACCATGAGAACTTAAAAATGGTATATCTTCGTGATACAACACGTGGTATGTGGAGAGTTGGCTGGATCGGAATGCAGCATTTAATATCATATTTTTCCTTTGCCTTTTGCTATTATTATTATTATTTAATATTTAATTAAAATCACAAGTCGTTGTCCTTCCCATCTCATTATCACCCTGTGGATTAGATCTATCCTTTGGCCAAATGGATCTGTATAGAAGAGCCACTCACAAAACTAATTTTTCTTCAAAGCTTTTCAGGATTTAAAAAATCATTCAAATGTCAAAAGTTGCCCAAAGTTTCATGTAGATATGTAGTCTTTTTTTTTTTTTTTTGGACTGAAACATGAAACATGTAGCTGTTCATTTGACGGAGTTTCTGAATAAGAAATGGTCTCATTCTACAATAACGCAAAACCTACTCTGCATACTTTATTATGACCCAACTTATTAATGTGAAATTAATTCTGATCTTAATGCGAATTAAACTTTAAGAGTAAATTATATTAATATTTAAGAAGTACTATAAAAGTTGATTTTTTAATCCTTATCATTTGATTTTTTTACCACTCTTTTTATCCCTCATTAGCAAATTTAATTATAATTAGTTCTTTTATACCAATAATAAATTACGAGTACAATTGATACTAAATACCTTTCTTATATTTTCTTGGGATGGATGTGATAAGTGAGTGAAAAATAGAGTGATTTCACTCTTATGAAAGAAATATATAAAAAATTAGGAAAAGTCTCATATTAAAAAATTTATTAGTGATAGACCTAAATCAAAACACGAGTTCTATGTATAAACAAATTTTGTCGGATACTCATACTTTTTTTTTTTGTATAAAAAATTATGAAATCCGTCACACTCATAATTCTTTTAATACGAGATTTCTTACTATTACCCCTATTTCATTTCAAGAAATTTTTTAATGAATCTCTTTAGTCACACCATTTATAATCTGATCAATTATTACAAATAAACATTTTAATCTGATTGAATATCCTTAAAAAAAATTGTTGATAAAATAAAAAAAAATAAAAAAGTAGGAGATTGAAACTTTTATAATGCCGGCTAATTTTTCAAAGATGTCAAATCAAAATAAAATTGGGATAAAGATAAATAAATACCTTCTAATTTATAAAATCCCATTAACAACTTCATGATAGATATTAACTATGTGTTGTTAATAAAATTTTACATGAGACAGGCATGTATTTGATTGGTCAGAATTACAGGCAATCCAAAAAGCGGCGAGAGGGTACGTAGTTGCTTTGTATTCTTGGGTAATAAATTGATATGATTAACCAACAGACAAAAATGAAAAGCTGTCTCTTCACTCTCCTCTCTCTAGTAGCGCTTTCTGCTCACACTCACGGCACAGGTCTCGCTTCGCATCTCGCTGATTCTCACTCCCCCCAACCCCACACAAAGATCTCTTGAAAACGCCATCTAACAAATACACATATGCCTTTTGCATATTCCCTCACCTTCCCCTTGTGAAATTTCCATACTTTCTCTTTACCCATGATTCTTCCCACCCGTTTCACCCTTTTCCTTTTAATCCTACTCATCTGCGGTCACTCTCATGGCCGCCCCGTCATCCGCCTTCCATCATCCTCTGATCTCCTCTCCGATGGGGTCTCTGATGATTCCAATCAGGGCAAGGACTTGCTGCTACCCAGGGCGATTCAGTTTCTGACGGAGTCCACCTGTGAGCAGACGTATGGGTTCTTACCCTGCACCACCACTGTGCTTGGCAACTTGTTCCTCATCATCATCTACGGCTTTCTCATGTACAAGGCTGCTACTTACTTGTCCGGTGGCAGTGAGCTCTTGCTTGAGATCTTAGGCCCTGGTATTGTTGGTGGCTTGTTCCTTCCCATACTTGGTGCCCTTCCTGATGCCATGCTCATTCTCGGTAAGGATTTGATCTCCTTTTCTCTCTCTGTGAGCTGTTTGTTTCACATGAAGAAAGTGGGGGAAATGATCTCTTTATTTCCCTCTCTTTTGATGGCTGAAATGACGGGATAAAATATAGGAGGTCAAAAGATCGATCCGATTTGTCTCGAAGGCTGGGGCAACGAGAAAAGAGAGGATCTTTTTTTACCCCTTCTTTTGTTGTCTGAAACGACGGTATAAATTATAGGAGGTTACAAAGATCTAGCCGGCTCGTCTCGAAGGCAGGAGTAAGGAGGATAATTGGTAGCTGCCCTATTTTCTGATTGGTTCCCTCGAATACTGATATTACTTGAGTTGAACATGCAACATTGAACTTTTGATCTTATAGTTGGGGTGGATTTTGAATGCATTATTACACTTCGGCAATTGCATTTCTTGATCACGTAACTTTTCTACAAGTTCTTGAGTTATTTCAGCAAGTTTTCTGAACTATCAGCTATTCAGTTCCGGGAGTAAAATCAAGTGTCAAATATTATATGTTGCTGTCCTTGTTCGTTATAATCAAGCCAAGAGGCTTCTGTGTGAGGAGTCATACGGATTATAATAAAGCTATTTGTCCAATAATAAGTTAATGACCTTTGATAATGTGAACTTCATTTCCACATGCTATACTCTATTTGTGTTTCAAATCTCTCTTGATTGAAATCTTCTTATTATTGTGAACTCCATATTTGTGTTTATCTCATTATTGAAACCAATTCCCACTATGTTCTGTAACTTGCCCTTCATTGTTTCTAACCTGTTTCTCTCGTTTATTTTAGTATCCGGGCTTTCTGGTAGTAAAGAAACTGCTCAAAGTCAGGTCTATGTTGGAATGGGCTTGCTAGCTGGGTCGACAGTTCTGCTTCTGACTATTATATGGGGAACCTGCGTAATTGTTGGGAAGTGCGATCTTGTGGATTCAAAAGCAATAGATTCACAAGACACGAGGGGTTTTAGCTTAACTGGTATGTATTTTTTATGCTGTTCTGTCTCACATATTTGATCATAGAGAGTTAGGTTAGCAAAGTTTTCCTTTCCCGAGATGAGGAACGAGTCTTTATTTCTCTCAGACTCTCAGTGCTCATCCAAGCAATATGCTTGGTCAGCGTGTTCCTTGGTCTTAGGTTAGTCAGTGTAGATGTTCTCAGGCTGTTTTATGGTTAATTTTATAACGTGATAGAGGTATAGTTTGACCAATTTTCTCTGAAATTGGGCAAACTGAGAATGAAACCTTGGTTAAATGTAATGTCTTCATGTTACATGTTCATTATAATTACTCATTATTATTATTTTATGCCAAGCGGATTTTTTCTAAAAAAAAGTTGGAAACTGGATTATAAGGAGACAACGGTCAATATATTGAACTGATGCTTCATGTTGTGTAGAATTCTTAGTTGCATTAGTTTGTGACTTTGAGAAGGGCGCTAGGTAGAGTTATATATGACCTGCCATTTCCTTTTTCTTTTTTCCCCCTCCTTTTTGAGACCATTGTTTTCTCATTTTTGTCATACTGTACTAGTGTAGAAGTGTATCATTCATGAGGATCCTTTGTTTGATGTAACCTCCGATTGCAGGTTCTGGTGTCAGTACAGATATTTGGACAAGTTATGCAGCAATGATTATGGCCATATCTGTCCTTCCATTTTTGATTGTTCAGTTACCACAAATTCTTAATTCAACTTCAGGAAGGCATCTGGCTGTTTTGATTGCTCTTATTGTCTCTGTGTCTTTGTTGATTGCTTATTGCGTTTACCAGGTAAATTTTACTGTTACTTTGTTGGCAATAGGTACATGTGTCGTTTTCTGAGCACTCAATGTCTTTAATACATTTAGATATACAGTTTATCAACGTAGAGGTAATTATCTTACTTCTGATTATCGGATAATTAGGCTTCCTTACAGCTTATTTTATGATTCAGTGCAGTTAACAACTACTTTAAGCTTTTGCATTGCATCCAGCCTTAAAGATATTTTTATTTTTTATTCTTTGCAAAAAAGTTTTGACTGGAACTTCAATGATCACTAGATACTGAAACCAAAATTTATACCCTTATTATCATAAATAGTAACTTCTGAGAACTGTTTCCATAGCCTGATGAAATTATGGGCTTCCTTATAGCTTATTTTATGATTTGGTGCAGTTAACAAGTTTTCTACTTTAAGCTTTTGCATTGCATCCAGCCTTAAAGATATTTTTATTTTTTATTCTTTGCAAAAAGTTTTGACTGGAACTTCAATGATCACTAGATGCTGAAACCAAAATTTATACCCTTATTATCATAAATCGTAAGTCGTAACTTCTGAGAACTGTTTCCATAGCCTGATGAAATTATGGGGTGAAAATGTAGATTTTCCAGCCTTGGATACAGAAGAGAAAACTTGATTATGTGAAGCATAAGCATGTTATTTTAGGTCTTTTGAGACACTTGAAGCAGCGTTCATTGGGAAGGTTACTGAGAGATGATGGTGAACCTGATAAAGATATTATAAGAAAGTTAGCTGTTCTTCCTGATTTGACTTGGCACATTTTTTTTTTAAAGTAGTAGTATTCTTTTCATATTTTCATCTTCTTTGGTGGTTACTAACTTCTTAATGGATGGATTTCTGTATAGGTTATTTGATAGAATTGACGAGAACAATGATGGACGCCTTTCTTATGGTGAACTAAAAGCACTAATTATTGGAATTGAATTTGAGGAGATTGACCTGGATCATGATGATGCTGTGAAAAGAATAATGGAGGATTTTGACACTTCTCATGATTCACTTCTTGATGTAAATGAATTTGTAAATGGTATATGTAGATGGCTTCGAAGGGCTTCACGTTCACGGGCTGCTTCTGGGGATGCTGGTCCACGGACGATAAAGTTCTTGAGCGATTTTCACCAAGTAAGTGGTGCTCTGCCGAACTACTTGTAGGAAACCATCCTTTATGGGGCTTCTGAATGTCTGACATTTTACGTGCAGGAAACCCAAAGGGAACGTGATCTGTTGCATGTGGGGAATCATAGTGATACAGTTGAAGAGGGTGTAGCTGATACTAAATGGAATGTTATCAAAGCAGTGCTGTTACTGCTTCTTGGGACTATCATAGCTGCTGTATTTGCTGATCCTTTGGTTGATGCAGTTGATAACTTTTCTGATGCCACAAACATTCCGGCTTTCTTCATCTCCTTCATTGCACTGCCTTTGGCTACAAATTCCAGTGAAGCTGTGTCAGCAATCATTTTTGCTAGTCGTGATAAGAGGGAAACAGCCTCATTAACCTTTTCTGAGGTTTGTGTTCTCTTTTGCACTCCTCATTTCTTTTAGAAATTAGAATGCAAGCATTTCCTTTTGGCTTTATTAGAATCTCAGTTTCAGATTCTGATATATATTCTAGTAGAGATTTAACCCAAAAATGATCCCTAACATCAACATTTGGTTAGCATGAATTGCTTTGTTAATGGAATTTGATGCTACATTTATTGTCAGGAACCAAATTGAATAGTTTCAAACTGGAAGAACCTAGCCACTAAGTAGAAGTGATTGAACTAAATTTTTTTTATTGTGCTTGTAAATAAATTAGTAAGAACTTGTATTTGAATTATGTTTGGATTCTGATTGCCATGTCTTTGCAGCTATATGGGGCAGTGACAATGAACAATGTGCTGTGCCTTTCGGTGTTCTTGGCCCTTGTTTATGCAAGGGGATTGACATGGGACTTCTCTTCAGAAGTGCTGGTTATTGTCATAGTTTGCATTGTCATGGGTCTCTTTGCCAGCTTCCGCACCAGCTTCCCTCTTTGGACAGCTATAATGGCTATCCTACTCTACCCCTTTTCCCTGGCTTTGGTGTATGTTCTTGATTATGTCTTTGGTTGGTCGTAGGCCTAGAAATGTTTTCAAATGTCATTGCTTTATTTGGTTTTTATAGTGTTCGGGATGTTTTGTTGTTATGGTGTTCCCTGAGAGTTCTCTATGGTTGCAGCCTTTGTTAGGTGTGACTCTTACATATATGATAATGATGAGATTATCTTCCTTTGATGTTATCTTTTTTACCAGTGTCCTCATCTCTCCCATGTTTTGTTGTTATAGTGTTCCCTGAGAGTTCTCTATGATTGCGGCCTTTGTTAGGTGTGACTCTTGTATATATGATAATGATGAGATTGTCTTCCTTTGATGTTATCTTTTTACCAGTGTCCTCATCGCCCGCCCCCCCCCCCCCCCCCCCCCCCCCCGGGGGGGGTGAAAAAACAGACAATGCATATGCAAAATGACTTTATAGGGCCACTTATAAAAGTAACATAATTGAACATAGATTCAACATATGGACTTTGATTCAAATGGTAAGTTGATAAAGATCCAAAGGATTTTTTCCCTAGCATCTCTTATGCTTGCACCAGTTGAGATTACCTTAACCCTTCCCTGCCCCTTGATGATGAAAGAATGAAGATTGCCCCTCTTAAGGAAATGGACGGGGAAGTTTATGATTTGGTGGTCAAATCACTTATATTCATTAGATTTTCGGTTGGTACTGTTGAACAAATTTTGGATATTTTAGGGGTCAACAGTATATGTGAGTGAAGATGAGGAGTTGAAGAGCCTTCTACTGAATATTAAATATTCATTATTGGATAGTCCCATATGCATGGACATATTCTTTTCTTTTCTTTTTTAATTTTTTGGAAAAATCTGAGTGGACATGCATGCTTGCCCAATGCAGTTGAAACAGAACAAAGAAAGTAACATTCTGAAACATAAGGACCAAAGGGGAGTGATTAACCTTGTCGTATAAGCCTCAAAAATACTAGAATAAACTCCTATAATGCAGTAGAGTTAACCCTAGGTCATTTCCTCGTTATCTTGGCTAGACATGTGATTAAATTGCAAAGTACTTACAAATTAAACCAAATTTCAGATTCAAAGCTATCTAACACTAACTAATTCTTTTTGTGATTTTCTATTGAAAGAAATGCTAAAGACAGAAAATGGAATGTTAAAATATAGGAAGAAAGATATGTCAATGGTGAGAGATTCCTCTTGAGTTTCAGCTTAATCCTTCCTTGCTAATGAAAAATTAGAGCCTCTCTTTGATACAAATCACAACTTCTATTTTAATTGCATTCCTAACTAAGGCATACAATCAACCTAGAGAATTATGAATACCAAAGATTAATGTGCATAGAACTGCAATTCAACAATCCAAACGAGTAACATTCCAACTAGGAATGCTCCAATTTCATTCATTCAATCAATGAAATCCAATCAACTAGATGAATATCATAAACTGAATTACTAAGAATCAAGTTCAGAAACAACTCGGTTGAAGAACAAATTAAATGCACAAACATCCTCTACCAAATATCCAATTCAAGATGCAACTAGATCAAGAATTCTTAAAGAACAAAGTAAGAGGATGTGAAACTCCCTAGCATGAAGAACAACGGCTCAGGACTAGGCTTCTTCTCAAGAGAAATAAGCTTCTTAGCCTAGCATTGCTTGATTAGGATCTGCTACTACAATCAGAATCAGTGAAACCATAGATTGAAGACGATGAAAGCGTTAGGACGAAAATGGAGGCCGTGAAAGAGAATAGGAGAGAAGAAATGAATGATGAATGGAAGTGAGGAATGAATCCCCCTCTTGCTTCGATTTCCTTTATATATCTCATTCTCCAATGAACCGAGTCGGAACTCCTTCTCTGTACAAATCTTCTTCCCTTCAATCCTTCTAACCGTTCACTTGCCACGCTGGCCCAAAGCTCAACTGAATCTACTTGATTTCACTTCTTCGATCTTTGCCGTCTCTTGCTTCGTTCTCTCCGCCCACGAATGAACTCCCTCGCCACTGCCAGCTTCGTATTTTCCCTTTACTTCCACAGGTCTCTAGCTTCAACACTGAAGCTCTCCTTTTCATCCCCTCTTTCCAGTTTTGCCCCTACAAAGAAAATAAAAACAATAGATGAAAGAAAGGCAAATCTGGAATTTCTAAGCATAAACCTATGAAACCATTTTTTTTATTCTCAATTCATTACTAAGTGTACATCAAATTAATCAAACTATAATGCAATTTTTCAACCATTTAATCTACTAGTTTTGCCTCAAAATGCACACTTTAATTACTTGAATTAATGAATTATCAGGGAGCTGAACCAAATATCACGAAGTCTATATTTCATAGAGCCCTGGTGCTTACATGAATTAAGCCATGTGCGGAAGTTTGTATCCTGACCAAAGTTGTTAAACCCAGACCGGCTATTGACCCAGTCTAGCCAGTGGGTCAGACCGAAGTTAACTCGATGGTCAACCCAGTGCGAATGAAAAAAAGTAAAATAAATTAAATTTACATGACAAAATCTAAAGTCCAAATTGAAAATCAATTAACAAAAGAAAAAAAACATTGATTTACCTAACATTCATAGACTTTTATAGTATGAAACTATAAAGGTATCAATCTTTGGGCTTGTATAGTTGTATGTCTGATCTTTTTAATTCAGATGCTTTTGACTTTTTCTGGGGCTTATATGTCTAATTTTTAAATTTTTTATAAAAGAAATTCAAAAATTAAAAAGGAAAGACTGATCGAGCTGACCTGTTCAACTTGCCGGGTCTATCCTGGGTTATTCCGGGTTCACCAGGTCACTCCATGACCGGTTCATGCGCTGAACCGAACCGATTCGGCTATTCCCTGTCCGGTCCGGATTTGACAACTATGATCCTGACTCCTCCTACTTGGTTCCTACCAGTCTACCACCAGAGAAACAAATACAAATACAATGACCAAAAATAAATTCTAAAGAAACCAAATTTCTAAAATACCACCAAAAATTTAGGGGCGTTCTTAATTCCTCATGTCAAAAGCAATAAGGAGTCCTTTTTGAACGAGTCTGGTAAGTCTTATATGTATAGAGAAAAATATGTTCACAGCTTTAAATTTAAATAAATACTTTCTCCCACTTCATTTCCATTCTGAATTGTGGCAAATGTTTGGCCTATTTGTGCTGCTTTAGCTACAGGTGTTAAGATATAAAACAGTTCTGTCGTTGATTAAACCCATTGAATACAGGCAATTGAGAAATTTGATCTTTTATAATCCCCTTTAGCATACAAATGAAAGTTAAACACAATTCATGAAATCAGCCAAACCTACGGAGACTCTACATGTGGATAAAGTCTCACCCCTGTGGTATCAGAGCCACTCCGTTTTCCAGAGAGCAGAGTATAGATATTGTTAATGAAGCGAGTAAGAAATAACTTTTTTATCATAGAACAAACTTCATCCTCTATTGGTAAACATACTTGTCTCCCTTGCACCCTCTCTGTTACTAATCTTTCCTCTTCAATCAAATGTACTTTGTCCATCAAAATAGACCATCCAGTAGAATTTACTCATATTTCTGCTCACGTTAACCCTATTGAACTTCCTTTATTGAGTCCCTACTCTCTATACCACCGTGAACGCTCCACTTTTCGTCATCTTTGCACTTTAATCTCTAGATCTACCCCTCCCATTAAAGAAATAGTACAAAGTTTTAAGTTAGACCGGTGTGGTGTTCCTGCCTCGTCTCAAGAACAGTATGTCGCCCTTGAGATTCCTCAAACCCTCATCAATTCTTATCTTGAACAGGGATATACCCATCTTCATCTAGGTGCTGTTCGTCTAGTCCTTAGCCCTCATACTAGAAAAGGTCTACCCATTTCAGCCAAGGTTGTTCTACTTGACACCTCCTTTAAACAATACCAACATGCTTTGATTGCACCCTTGTTATTAGCTCAGTAATGGAAGCATAGTCCTAACTATTGCTCCAGAGTTTACCATAAAACTCATTATAGATACAAAATACTTAAAATAACTTATAGAGAAAAAAGGTACAATGAGGAGGGCGGAGTTTTTTTTTTTTGGCAAATGCAACACAATGTGGAGACGAGGTGGCATGGCATTTCAATACAATGAGTCAATTACCCGTTGACCGTTTGAGGTATTAGATTTAATGTGACATTGCACCAATTTATTTTATGACTTTTGAGGCGACAATACTCCAAAAAAATTCTCATATCAAAATTGATATCTGACGAATATTTCCAGGGCAAAAATGACATTTATCCTATTGATTTATAGTACAAATATGATCGAAAAGGGAAAATCCAAAAAAAAAAAATATATCACTTGAATTCCAAGATCACATATAGGAAATTTCAACTATTCAAGTAATGGTTTTGATTAAATGAATAACCATATTAATAACTTTACATCATTTATCTACAATTGCGGAATTCAAGTGGCATTTTTTCTCTCTCGTAATTTTCCATGTAAGAAACACGCCTATGGATTCCTTTAAAGGAAGAAACTTCGACATGTTCATAGACTCCTTCACTTTCATTTATATTCATATTGAAATAATATAACATACATGTTTTATATAGAACTACATCTCATTTCAACCATCTAGATCAGATTTCTAAATATTTTATCTCTAAAGGTTGATGGAGAGGAAAATTGTTGTCACAAAGTCTCAATTCGATTTAATTGATTTCTCATATACTCAATAATAGGATTATAAAAAACCCTGGCTTAAGAAGTTATAAAAAACAAGTAGTTTTTTATATATCATTGTCTTGACTCTTAGGCTGTATTAAGAATAATGTGTTGCTTAAGAGATCATAATTAAGTTAGATAACTGTCGAATTAAGATAGGTGTGGGGTCATTTCATATTATCACATACATAATTCGGAGTTTTAATGTTTTGTCTCTTTATGTGATGTTAACTAGGAAAAGATATTATGATACTTATCCTCTTTTAAAAATTACCATACTTTTTAACGGGTACATTTTTTAATATTCAAACTTATATTTTTTTAGGAAACAAGATCATTTACCACATCAACCAACAACTTATTGGTTAGAACATTTTCAAGTATAAATAAAAAAACAACACTTTCTAACAAATACAATGCTTTGTGGATCAATTTTAAGGCAAACAGATAACCAGACAATCGGTATCTATTTGTATCATAAATTTATTTTTACAAGTTACAAATATATGTAAGAGTTTTATTATCAACAAAAGACACTCACATCTCTTCAATCATTTGCAGACTAGAAGATAATATATATACATTATGGTGACATTTCACTTTCATTTGGCCTTCATGGATAGGTCGTGCCATCTAACATGGATCATTTATGCAAATTAGATTTATTTATACGATATATGTGCGCCAACTATTTAGGTTGTCATGTCGAAACAAAAAAACAAGGATCATGAAAGCTACTAACTTTGGTCACCCTTGAATCCTTATCAAACATTTCAACAAGTGAAATGGCTATTCACTTTAAGTCTTTAACAACATAAAATTTATCAAATCTAAAACTTGTAACAAAATTTTCTAAAATTTACAGCTAATGATTTCATGTGCGGTCACTTTAGCCAACTCCTTAAATACTTTTGCTGGCAAAAAAAAAAAAAAAAAACTCCTTAAATACTTTATGTAAGGCTTATTTTATAGCTGATTTGACCTAAAAATAATGACCTATTTCTAATTTTTATTAATTTTGTCACATTATAACTATTAGGTAAAAGAGAGTGGAGTATTTTACTTCATATTAACAACTCAACTATCTTTAATATAATTAAATCATAATCATATATAGAAATGTCTCATTTAGTGGTGATGGAGCATTTTACATCATATTTGGAAACATACCTGGAAATGGAGATCCCTACCTTTCCCCACCTTCATTCATATGGACTACTCATCTTTCAAGAGATAAACCATCTTCTTCAGTGTAGTTGGCTAGTCGCTCCACCATTTTCAGTATTCAATACAATCAATCGCCATGCAAACTATATTGGCTGTCTTCCATTTCACCTCATCTTATATCACCACCCTCACACCATTCCATCATCAACAATCAATCTTCAGGTCCCTGTTTTTTTCTTTTTCGGTACGTGTTCCTTCCTTTCGCCATTTTTTCCTTTGTAGATTCTGCTTCTGGGTACCTCAGATTTTAATGTTTTAATTATGTTTCAATTTGAAAGATCAAGCCTTGTTGCTCTTGCTAATAAGGGAGCGGCATTATTAAACTTTATGAAGATTTGGATATTTAAACTGTAGGAGAGTGAATGATTTATGTTTTAGTGCTTTAAATGCCTCAATTCTCAAGCTTCAATGTGAATGCTTAATCTGGGGTGTTGGTGGTGTCTGCACGCTGTAACAGTGCATGTCTAGAAGCTGATTCCAGAAATTTATCGCTCATGAAAGAAATGAAACCCTTTAAGATACGTGATTTGTACATGATAATTCATGTTAGTTCTATCATGTATATGTATACTCTTAGTTTAATACAATGAAAGCCCCTATTCTACTGGCTTTGTGAAATCTGAAATTATTTACATATAATGGAAGCTTACTTTTAGTGAATTTGGAAGGACTGACCTGAGGGAAATTTGAATGGCCTGTCTTTTATTATTGTTCATTTACTATCACTGTGTTATTCAAATGCAGTAGTTTTATTGTTGGCAATTTCCACATCTCGCCTCCCTGAGCCAAAAGAATGAGTCCGAAAAAATGGTTTAGGGCGATAATCAGACTGAAGAAAAAGGAAAACAAATCAAAACAACAAGAAAAGGTTTTATCTTCACTTGTCTCTCCAGCATTTCCTCTTTTTTTCAGTTTTGATCACATGATGAGAAGATCTCTGTTTTCGCTTTTCTAGTTTATTATGATCGGGAATTACTGACTAAAGATGATGAGAATTTTTGTAAACTCATCAACTTGCCATGATTTTTCATGCACTACTTGAAACTGGCTCTGTTTTGAGCTCTTCTTAGAATAACCATGTTTTATTAAGTGATTACTGAATGAAGATTGAACACTTGTTAACAACACTTGGCACATAAACTGCTGCTGAAATAGGTGGAGCCTAGTGCTGAAACGTTAAATGAATCAAACAGCACCCCCATTGAAGCTCCAGTGATAAATCCAGTAATTCCAACAAGATTGATTGAAGATATTGCTGCTACTCGCATTCAAAATGCATTTCGTTCATTCATGGTATAGCAAGACACATCTCAATTCCTTTATCTTGTTTGTGTCTTTGGCTAGATATTTACTCTTGTTTCTTTGTTCCTTGCCAAAATCATGCAAATGCATCAGATTTAATGAGTATATCACAAACCCTTCCCTAAACTTACAAAGGAAGCCATTTTCTAGTCCTAGTTCTATGAACATAGTGACATTATCTGCTGGTTATAAAAGTTTCTCTCACTGTTTGACAATAGAGGCTATAATTTTACTTTCACAGTCTCGCTGGATTTTCCTGATGAATTCTGTATTAAATGCATGTGGGAAGCGAAACATACTTTTTATGAGCAGCTTTCATGTTTTATGATCATTACACTTCGGTTTCCAAATCAACCAGACTCTTTTATACTAGTACCAATTAAAATGGTAGTTAGTGTACGATTTGTGTGCATTTAATCTTTTGCCGCTCCTACAAATGTGGAACTTATGATTTGAGGTAGATCAAGCACGTTAGGCTCCTTGGTGGCAAGATATGCTTTGTATAAGTAAATGTTTTTTTAAGTGATTTGGTTTACCTATCTTCTGTAAACCCCCCCCCCCCCTCCAACAATTATACAGGCAAGGAGAACAATAACAATACACCATCTGAGGGGAACTGAGAAATTTGAAGCTTTGATTCAAGATCACTTGGCTCGAGAGCAAACAGCAACTGCACTAAGCTACATACACTCATGGTGCAGAATACAGGACCAAATTAAAGCCCGCAGGCTCTGTATGGTAACGGAAGCCAGGATCAAGCAAAAAAAGCTGGAAAACCAGTTGAAGCTGGAGGCTAAGATTCATGAACTGGAGGTATAATTATAATTCCTACCATGATGGCTTTTGCTTTTGCTGATATGAGGTGAGTTTTTGTGAAGCCCCAAATCAACATGATATGTTTTGGTGATATTTTAATGATGTTTTTGTTAGTCTGCAGTTAAGTCAGTCTATTGGGTTAATAAAACTTTTGGTCCCTAAACTTTTACTCAATTTTGGTTTTGGTCCCTGAACTTTAAAATTTTTTGTTTTGATCCCTGAACTTTTGGTCAATTTTGGTTTTAGTCCCTGAACTTTGAAATTTTTGGTTTTGGTCCCTGAACTTTCGGTCAATTTTGGTCTTGGTCCTTGAACTTTTTGTAATTTGGTATTGGTCCCTCAACTTTAATTTTTTTTTTTGAAGTTTTTTTTTTAAACTGAGGGACCAATACCAAAATTACTGAAAGTTCAGGGACCAAGACCAAAATTGACCGAAAGTTCAGGGACCAAAAGTTATATTAACCCCAGTCTATTTCTCAATTGTTATTTTAAAGAATTGCTACTTCATCTTACAACATAAATCATACGTATGTCACTTGACTTGTGCATTTGATGACAGATGTACAGAACTTTTATCCTGCATGTAGTTCAAAAAACATTAAAATTCAATAACTGTTCTTTCTTCTCCCAAGATTTACCACTCAAACCCCCCTCTATATATATGATATTACTTGTTTGCTGATATTATCAATTTGTCTCGTATGGGGTTGTTATACATGGGGAGATATATCAGATAAATATTAATCCCAACTTAGGCATCCGTATGGGTGGAAACCTTATTATAAGCAAGACCAGACATTTGCTCAAATGGCCTAGATTCTGGTTTCATGTCAAGATATTGTACTTGAACTTAAACTTCTTAGTAAAAAGCCTCTAATGGGTGAGGCAACCTCAACCTACCTACTCTGGATTCCTATATTTGCCTCCAAGAGCTTCGAGCTCTATTTCCACTCTTGCAATGAGGCTCAGTTTGGTGTACAGGTGGAATGGAACTGCGGGTCTGAAACAATGGAAGAGATACTTTCCAGAATACATCAAAGAGAAGAAGCAGCTGTGAAAAGAGAGCGAGCCATGGCATATGCATTCTCTCATCAGGTGGTGGAACAACAAAACTTGCTTCTTGAATTATAAACATGAAGTTTCTTTTTTGATATATGAGCTATCAATTCATGTACTATTCCACTTTATTCAATTATGGGAACGTGCTGAAAATGCAGTGGAGACCCAATTGCAGCCAATATTTTGGACAAGCTTCTTTCAGTCTAGGCAAGGAGAGTTGGGGTTGGAGTTGGATGGATCGATGGGTAGCAGCACGTCCATGGGAAGTTCGGATTCGAGTTCAGCCCCCGAAAGCAAAGAAGGCCAATGGACAAAATCGAACCAAATCAGACAAGGTAATAACAACAACTGACCAAACAGATGGTAGCACACCAGTTATGGCTAATGGGAATGAAACTGGGAAAGCAAAGGAAAATACAACAAGCCTGTTTAATTAGTTTGTGCAGTGTGTGGTGGCAAAATTCAAGAGTTGATGGCATTTCCAAACCAGGGACAGATCAAAATGGCTTGAAATGTTGGTAGCGTGTTTTGAAATTTTCATTGTACACTTTTTATCATCAATTTTGAATTTATGGCTTGGTGAGAATCTGATACTCTGTATATGTTTGTGTTGGAAGATCGGTTTCTTTGGTGTTTTGCTTTTATCACTAGAGTTTGATTAGTTTTGTATCTCCTTAGTGATTTCTGGTTCTAATTTGAATTAAACTAGTAGCGTGTGTTCCCCACGCGTTGTATAGACTGAATCTAGTTCCTTTATTTCATATTAAATTGATTTGGTTACCGTCTCACCTTATTCAGTCAACAAAATTAAAAATTACTCAAACAATACTAAAGGTACAATTGAATTCACACCAAGGGTTACATAGCATTAATTCACCAAAGTAATCCATCCACATATAATTTACTACCAATCCAAATGAAATGCAAATGAAGGATAAAATCGAAGCTTTGTTTCTGTGTTGTACCACATTCCACGTTATTATATAGAACACATCTTGAATTGTGGCCCAAAATCTTTGATTTGAATACTCTTAACACTTGCAATTTGGATCAAGTCATAGGTTCTTTAGAAATAGAGATTTATGTAATTTTGACATAAAAGACAAAATGTCATTGCATTTTACCATATCATTAAACACTCCAAAATCTAATATTCCATATGATCTTAAATATAACATCAACTTAATATTATATTTATGACTCAAAAGAGAGTAAAACTGTAACACCTTATTTTATACTACTATATTATAGTATTTTAATTGAATTATAACCACTTTTTAGTACTCAAAGCCCTAAAATATGAAAAATTTTAAAACTTTTCCTTTGTAAGTATTGTTCCAACTTTATTATAGTTGGAATTGGCTTTTCGGACTAATTAAAATACTATAAACTATTTGTAAGTTAAGTGGTTATAAAGCAATTAGAATAATTAAAATCATCTTAATATCGATCTAATACTTAATATTGCCTAGCGTGGCTTAGAAATAAATTAGAGGGATAATCTCGATCGACGATCCCCTTATCTTTACCTATCATCTCACTGCTTCTCAGTTATATATTTATACCTTCATATACTCTTACTTATCTATATATTTTATATATGTCTGCTTGCTTACTTTTTAGCTTTATAATATATACAATATAATCCCAAAATAGCTATCAAAGTACACTACTTTACCTTACTCCCCAAAAAGCTTAACTCCTGCCAGCTTCTCTGAAAAGCAATAGTTCAATGCAGTTTATCTCATTAACTTTTGTTCT
The DNA here is from genome assembly GCA_037074515.1 of Mimosa bimucronata. Taxonomy (NCBI): domain Eukaryota; kingdom Viridiplantae; phylum Streptophyta; class Magnoliopsida; order Fabales; family Fabaceae; genus Mimosa; species Mimosa bimucronata. Next base: position 6,708,923 of record CM073436.1, read on the forward strand.
CATGAATTTATCTATTGACATGTATACATTTTATAAATCAGTGCAAATAATGATAATCTTATTCCTATTATTCTGTGTGCGATCTGCACTTACCATCCACTAATAACGATATATTCATTAACTGGTGGAAGTTCTACATGCAGGACTTCTCGTTATAACATTTAAAGCTATAACTAACTGGTTGGGAAAAGAGACTGCCAAACCCCTAAACCCCGAAGTACTCCAATTGAGGAATAATAACTTACCAACTAAATGCAACATATATTACAAAATGATACATGTAATTTAATTGTTACTGAAATAAACTGTTACTTGGTTCTTGTGATTACTCGTCACTGTACTCCTTCACTTCTTCGTACTCTGGGGATTCAACCCCACTATCTTGTCCTATAAATATTTATAATATAAAAATAATATATTAATATCTAACTTAGGCATAATAATTAAAGGTCTCTCACGGTCCTATTGTACTACCCCTTTCTATTTCTAATACTATTAAATCTAAATTTCTAACTTACTGTTAAATCACACCATTATCAATCAACATTACACAAATATAAATTAGTATACACACAACACAAACATAAGAGTATCATTACTATTTTAAATTAACTTACCTTTCTTTATAAATCAATTATCCTGGTGGTTTAACTTACTTTCCAAATCTTTTGGTACATCACATAATTACTTACTTGTTATTTAAAAATCTCATTCACCATTTAGACATTCAAATGCCACATTTTCAAATACCACATTTCAAACATATTAAAGCAGGAACTTTATTGCTAGAAGATACCATCAATTAATAATTAAATAAACTTACGTTTGTTACAACTTATTAATCTTTAAATTCAACTTAATTTTCACTAATTCTCAAATTATCAACTAAATGCAATGGCACACCTTTTTAATTCAACTTAAAACTTTGTCCTAATCTTTGAAAATTCTTGAGAAATGAATTAAGTTTCCAAACCAACTTAAAATATTAACTTGAAACTTGCAAACAATAAATCACTAATCAAATTGCTGCTTTCTAATTGAATCCTACCTTAGTTCAAAACCTTTGAAATAATACTCCAAAAGAACTCAACTCTTGTCCACACATCAATATCAAGTCAACAATCCATAAATGTAATTCAAATTACATTTTAAATCAAGTCCAACAAATCCAACTTATTACATTCCTTAAACTTAATTCCTTTTGAACCAATATCACCATTGCTTTTTTCCATTCCTAAAGTCAGCAGCCAGTAGCATTAACAAGATCAGAAAATCATTACTTCACTCACTTTGATTCAGTCAAACCAGCAATTAGAACTCTAGAATATAAAACCACAACCACCATCAATAATCAATAATCATTTCCTATTTCTTGTTCAATTAATCATCATAGCATTTTTCTTCTTCCTCTAAACCAACATGTCGGCCAGAGCACCAAGGAGACCAAGAATTGAACATTTACCAATTTAATAGCCATCATTCATCAGCAAACAACTTCAATTCATATTTCAGAGTAAACCAAAATATCAATTCAGATTTATACTCCTTGACCGACAGAACAGAGAAGCAAGAAACAAGAATTTTATAATTGATCCAATTACCTATTTCATCATTTTTCCTTTGTGCTTGGGGCGACTATACACCAAGAAAAAGAACAAGAATCAAGAAATCCCAGAGAAAAGGGAAGCTCGGTCAGACAGAACAAGAACAATGGAAACCAAAAACAACCATTAAAAATTCTAAAATTCATCAAATAACACATCCAAAGCACCCATTCCAGGTTCCAATTGTAACATCCTAAAAATTAATTGAGGATTTGTGAAGGTAAATAGGAATTTATTAATGAGAAATGATGGATTATGAGAATATTTGAAGGATTTTGAGGTATTTTACAGGATTTTAAAGGCCTAGTTTCTTCATTATTTGGACAATAATAATTTTGGGAGAGATTATTTTTAGGCTCAAAAGAGGTTAATATGGGAGGAAATAAATAAAGGATATTATGGGAAAATTTTGAGAGTAAAAAGAAATTTTTTTGTTCAAAAGAAATATTTTATTTGAGAATTTTAGGGTCTAGTAGTGTAGTTTTCTCTTTCCACTCTGCCGACACTTCCTCGCATCAATAATTTCTCTCCATCTTCGCCAGTGACTTTTACTTTTTCATTTATTAATATTTTATTATTTCCTCAACCAATCACACTCAACTACTATTTATTATATTATTATTATATTATATTATATTATATTATTATTACCATTATATATATACACACATGCACACACCTTCACAATTCTCTCTCTCTCTCGTCTCACGTTCTCTCTCTCTCTCGTCTATCTCTCTCTCTTTCTTGCTCTCTCTTTCCACCATATATATTCCTATCACTGGACTTATCAGAGTCCGTCAGCATAGGAATAGTAAGTTTTTCGGCCAACTAAGCACATTTTTGGAATCACGTAAGTCTCCTCTACATTCCAATGTCATTAGTTTTTCATTTGGTTATACTTGAAAAATTAGGCCTTGTCTAAGTTGGTATTTTTAGGAGTCCTAAAATTAATAAATTGAAGCTTAGGCCTCGATTATGAGTTTTCCTGAGTAGATTTTTCATTGTTGGAAGTTTTCATAATTATTAGGAATTTTTGGATTTATGGAAGTTTTAGAAATTGGGGCTTTTAAATTATTCGAGGTGCTTATGGGTAAATTGATGATTTTTAGATGTTTATTAAGGTCATATGAGGGGACTTAATTAATTGATTTGATTGGGGTTTGCACCTAAAGAATTATTGAGGGATTATTGAATGTTAAGGAATTTTATAAATAGTTATTGGAAAGATTAATAATTTTGGATATATGTATAAATGGAGTAGAGATAAATTATAGAGATAGAAAGGGAGAATAAATGTTAAATAGAAATTTAAAATAAGTAAGGGCAAAGAAAGGGTAGTAAGTAATTTATTTTCCAACATGTGAAATTGTTGGATAAATAATTAATTGTGGTTGTATGTATGGTTGTGTAGTGCTTGAATTGCACTAAGTTAGCACGGGGGAGCTGCACTATTGTGAGATTGGTGCCAGCTATCAGGTAATCGCTTTCTGCTTGTTTATGTGTGTGTGTAGTGTTAGTAAGTAATTTGAAATATTATTATTTGATAATTATGATGTTATATGGAGATGAGGTTTTGAATCACAGTTGAGATATGATTATCAATTGATGATTGATGAGATATGAAAATGAGATCTTGAAATATTATTATTTTTCATAATATAATGTCCTGTGGAATACTATTTTGGAATGGCATAAATTTGTGATTTGAAATATTTTAAACTGAAATATATATGATTTTGGAAACTATTTCATATATATGTAAATTCTGAAAATACTGGAAGGCCTGGTGCCTGATTGTGGTGTTGCATATCTATGTGTTGTTTGTGAGAAATTATTTGTGTATGTGACACCGGTGAATTGGAAATTGTGCCATCACGTGATGAGGTACCCTGTTGCGCCACAGGGACTAATTGATATATTATGGGAAATAAAGGAGATAAAGACGTAAGAGGGGAGATCGCCCCTCACGGATTCAGAAAGGACTGGGATCCTTCTAATCCGTGGTGCGGTTCAGGGAGGGTAGAAAGTCCCTCGTAAATTGTACCGTGGTGATCAGGGGCGGGTGGAAGGTCCCGACTGGTCCCACATGTTTTCCCAACGCTTCTATTAAGATTCGTTTTGGTTGTTTGTGATTATCAATGATATATATTATTCTTGGAGATGATTTGGGATGGATTATTCTGCACTTATAAACTGTGAAAAGATATTTGGGACCAAGATATGCATTATATGTGAATACCTGAGCATATTGTTTGAACTGGTATATATACATATATGTATTCCACTGGACACCTTGCTAGCACCCACCGCACTTAGATGAGTAGTCAGTGGTTGCGTTTGGGGCTACCCCCGTTGATCTCACTTTTGCAGGTCCTAGGAGCGAAGTAGGAGGTCAAGGGAAGGATCCGGGAACTTCTCACTGATATCGTGAGATACTCTGGACTAGAAGGACAGGAGGTATTGCCACATTTAGGATCATATTTGTATGATGCTTCCGCTGAACCTTGTTATTATTTCGGGGGAAAATTATTGTATAATACCTATTATGATATGGTATTTTGAGAATGATGTGTGGAGATTAATCATGGATAATGTAAATTTCTATTATGGTACTGAGAAGAAAATTATGTTGTGATGACGGAGATTGGAGTTGAGGTTTGAATTAAAAAGGTAATATCTGAATATTATGGTAAGATCTTTTTCTAACTATGTTAGTTATTTTATTAAGTTAAATCCTTTTTCTAACATAGTTAGTTACATAAATGTTTTAATGTTTAATTGTGAGTGGTTAATAGTGGGATTAGGGAGTTATTGTTACACCAATTCATACATGTATTACTTCAAAAAAGTTTCCCTTCTTGGCCCGACAAATTCGCAGAAACAGGGGAGGCAAAGAACAACAATCAAAATTCCAAAATTCTTCCAATCAATCCCAATAACGTCCTCTCTTTCCCTTAGGCTGCTCCTAATCGTTCTTTATGGAGAAATTTCGTTTGATTGTTGCCCAAATTCAGAAAACCCAATCGGATGAACAGTACTCGACAGAAATTTCTGGAGCAATTTGAACCTATTTCATCTTTTCTTCCAAAATTGACACTTAATCAACCAAGAACAAGGTTCAAACACCATTTCTATAAATTTAGAAGTCTCAAAAACCTCACAAGACTTCGAATCGATCCCGCCATTTCGCTAAAAAACGGACCAGAAAGAGAAGGAAATGAGGAGAAATAACTCACCTAAGAGTGACCCAAGCTTCGTGCGTCTTCTTCCTTGCCCCGTCGCCGGCTGCCGTCTCTGGTCTGGGCTGTGGCCACCGTTGCTTCGAAGAGACAGAGAGAAGAGAGTGAGAGTGAGTGTGTCGGTGAGAAAGGGAGATTTCGGGTTTTGTTTGGAGGCAGAGGAAATGGAAATGAATTAGAAGGAATAAGAATAATTGAGAAGGAACACGTGGAGGTTATATGTTAAAAGCATATAGTGATATTTTTACTAGGTATTTTATTATCTTGCTCTTCCTTTTATAACTGAAGATATTTTCAACTAAGAGCAGATATTGTCTTTTTCATTTTCTTTTTCTATTTCTCTCTTAAATGATAATTTTATTTATCATTATCATTTAGAAATAGAACCGAATTTGTTCCAAAATAATTTCTCTAGATATACTTTAATTTCCAAATTTATTTATAAGACTCTTTAAATATCAAATAATACTCCAAAATTCCAAATATTTCCTTATTTCTTATTTTCAAAAATTTGGGGTGTTACAAAAACAAAATTAGAAAATGAGAATAAAAAACATCAATCTTTTAATGGAATATATGTTAGAAATACTATATATAAATATATATATATATATATACAGACACCATTGGGATAACCGTTTGATCGCTGTCCTGAATGGGACGGGGGAAACGAAGATGTGTTCCATTATACTATAAAGTGAGGAGGTTATAGAAACCTTGAGAAAGGTGAATGATGGGTGTGAAAACTTCCAGAATTTGTTGGACCATCAGTTCGAAAGCAACACCGCCGGATTTATTAATTAATGATAGTCAAAGCAGGCATAAGCATTAGCATGCATGTGCTATCAAAGTAGTTGTTTAGTATCCACACATTTTCAATAAAGATAAAAAAAGGAGGAGTACCCCACTTATTTGTTTCATTGAAATAGTATATTCGAATTATAAAAAATATATTTTTAAAATAACCGTAGCTATATTTTTTAATTTGTATCCAATTAAAATAGTTATTTTCTGGATAAATTATATTTTTTTCAAAAATCAAATCTAAATTGTCTAAATCGGATTATAATAATATATATATATATATATGTTTAACTCTCCTTACTCATTCCTTAGATATGTTTTAGATATGTCTATTTAATGAGGTAGGTACACCATAAGAAAAATCAAATGAAGAAATTAATTGGAAACTAGAGTTATGGAGAAGGACCCTAGAGTTAAAAGATTTTCAACTGTGTAGGGATAAGACAAAATATATGCACTGTAATTTTGATAGTAGACAAACTCATGGGGATATAAAAGTTAAATTGGGAGACTAGGTGATTGCACTTGATTGTTATGTGTTTTTGTCCACTAATTGTAAGGAATTTAGAACTTATTATAGGCAAATATATTGGGAATTAAGCACTTTTACACTTAGGTCCAATATTATTGAGTTAGTTGCATAAAGATCATAATTTGGGTATTTTAGGCCCCTAACTCCTGCATTATATATTTATGGAGATATATTTCACAATTGATTTAATTTCCTATTATAGGTGCAAAGAAGGATGACCAAATTGAAAACAACAATAAAATAGAGGAATTGCCTCGCCGTGGGTTCGCCACGGTGAGGTGACGACGAGCAGAGGAAAAAGGCAAACAGAAACCACGGCGAGGTGACGGCGACAATGCGTGACTAGGCAGTTTTTGGAAAGTTTCTTATTTCAAGCCAAATTGTAATTTAAGTGGTTGGGTCATGTCTAATTATTTCCTAATCAATATTGTTGACCTTCCCAAGTAATTCTAGGCCTAAATGGATTAGGAAGTTTCCTGATTAATTATCCCACTCATTATTTCCTATTTTGACTAGCTTTCTTGAAGATTGAGTGATTGGGTCTTCCCCAATCCTTTCCTAATTGATAATCCTGGTCAGAATAGGAGATCTTAGGCTAATTTGGATTATATATATGTTGCCTATTGTGCCTATGAGGGAGGAGGACGAAAATACACATACAAGACACCAATTCTCTCATCTTTTCCACCCATTCTCTCCTCCACTCCACAATTCTTCATCGGTTCTTCATGGAGCTCGAGTTGCAGCTGCTTTTGGGCGATTCCTCCTCCTCCTTGATGAACTAAATCGGCTCGATGATCTCTTGGATGATGGAATGACTTGAAGCAAGCATTGAATCCACTTTAGAGAAGTTTATTAGTTTCTCTTGTCTAGTTCTATTTATGTATTGCAATTCCTTGTGTTTTGTTATATGTATTTGGTCTTAGAACAAGTATGTTTTTAATCATTTGTAATGGTCATGCATGTAATCAAACGATGCCTTTTATATGTATGAACCTAGTGTTGTTTTCATGATATTCTGCGAAAGATATGCTTCATTTATATCTCCTTTGGATTTCTAGAATATGTTGAATACACATGCGATTGTATGTGTGTTTAGACACTAGGTCCAATGTTAGATGGTTCGATTTACTTCTAACGAGAGTCTCTTTGTATGTTTATCATGATTCTTCACTACCGAGTTGGGAATTAACAGTTATTTGATTAATTAATTGAATGAGCGATGTGTCACGTTAATTAGGTAATTGGACTAAGAGCGATTGCCTTAGGTTTTACATTAGAACTTGGATTAGCTCCTCCCTAGAAGTGTGAGTCGATAGTTTGTCATATGTCATCCCTAACCAAGAGAGCATCCCATTCCATCATCCATCTATATTTATCCTAAAAATACTAAAAATAAGCTTTATATTCTTTTTATGAAAAATACCTAAAATACCTTATCTTAACCCCTGGTCTTTTTATAGCGTTAATCGCATCTAGTTTCCCTAGGATAGTTCATTAGACTCCTTGAGAGACGATCCGGGATCACATAACTATAATGCAATCCTTGGTAAAAATAATATTTTGCATTTGAACCCCAAGGCGTATTAGGAACGGTTCAGATCACTAGGCTATACCGCAGGTGGAAAGGTTTAAATATTTGTTATACAAAAAAATTGTCAGATTGATGGGGATGTTAATAATAGAATTTAAGTCGTGTGGTTTAAATGGAGAAAAGCTACCGGGATTATATGTGATCGTAAAGTATAAGATAAGATAAAAGGGAAGTTCTATCGAACAGTCATTATACCAGCAATGTTATATGGTAGTGAATGTTGGGCTATAAAGGGACAACACGAACATAAGATAGGGGTAGCAGAGATGAGAATGTTGAGATGGATGTGTGGTCATACGATAAAAGATAGGATACGCAATGATCATATACAATGAAGAGTCGGGGTAGCATCGATTGTAGAGAAAACGGTAGAAAGTCGCTTGAGATGGTTTGGGCACGTTCAAAGAAGACAATTAGATATGCTGATAAGGAGAGTTGATCGAATATTGTGGAGTCCTCCCAAAAAAAGAAAAGGAAGACCAAAGAGAACTTTTAACGAAGTTATCCAATGAGATCTTTTGGTTAATAATTTATCGTGAAGCATGGCTATTGATAGAACACAAGGGCGTTGGGTGATCCATATAGCCGACCCCACCTAGTGGGATAAGGCTTTGATGTTGTTGTATACAACATAAATGAAATCTAGATAATTTAGATATTTTCAAATCTTCTTAATCATTTTTAGTAAGTAGAAAAACTAATTTCTTTTGAAATAACTCACTTTGTATATAAAAATGTTTTTTGAAACATAGATAATCAAAAGATTAATTTTTTTTATCCATTCAAATAATTTTTCCCTTAAAAAGTCATTACTTCTATAAAAAATCAAATTTAGTGGTATAAATGAGATCTAAATAATTAGCATATATTAAACATATATCTGTTTTATGAGTAGAAAAACCTATTCCATTTGAAACAACTCAATTTTTATATAATATTATTAAAAAACAATCATAATTGAAAAGTTATTTTTGTTTTGGATTTTGCTTCCATTAAATTAATTTCTTAAAACGTATTATTTGTAAAAATTCAAATCCAAACCATCATAATAAGATATATATAATCTAGATATGTTTAGCCCACCTTATTCATCTTTTTAATGAGTAGAAAGTGAATTTTCCTTTGAAATATCTCACTTTATATAAAAATACTATTTTTACACTATGATAACAAAAAGATAATCTTTTTGTATTCATCAAATTATTTTTTTTAAAAAATCATCATTACTTTTAAAAAATCAAATCTAAATAATTTTTATATGCTTAATAATCCAGATCAAGGTTGTTAAGCCCGTGAATTTGAACAAACTCATGATTGAGATGGGAATACGGATATTAAACCCGTAAGAGTTTTCTTCTTAGAATAAATAATTTTTAAGAATATGTTTAATACTTAAATTAAAAAATAATTTAAAAATTATTCAACCATATTTTAAATTTAAATTATTGAGGTTAAATTTATCAACATTTCATCTCATGGTGGAGATTTTATCCTCTTAATTTCTTCTTCCAATTATATAATTGTTATGATTTGTATTTGCTCTCTTATAAAATTATGGGAAAAAGACAAATAAATACTCTCCAATTTGCAAAATCCCATTAACAATTTCATGATATGTATTAACAACTTCATGATAGGTTGTTGTGTTGTTAATACCTATCATAAAGTTGTTAATGGGATTTTACAAATTGGAGGGTATTTATTTATCTTTTTCCCTAAAATTATTATCATTGACCATCCTCTGCATTTTCAGGTGTATCTCACTTGATTTTTGTTTTACCTCTACTTATCACAGTCTTACACATTTTCCATGTTTCGTCTGTTAACAAATTAATACCCCAAAAGCCTCTGCTGTTTGGTATCTTCTACATGTCTGCTGCTTAATATGTCCAATTCTTCTTTTCTTAAAAATCACGAATTGATCTACTAATGTAGACTTTATTAATGTGATTTTTTTTGACTAACTTATTAATGTGAATTGAATCATTATATACATGTATAACAGTTGAGTGTGTAAAACAATCTCAACAATTGTATATGTTAGAGCAGGAACATTTATCTGACTTTTCATTCAATTAAAAATATAACAAAAATATCTATATTTATTTTTTAAGCATTTAAAAAAATTGTCTGTCTCTGTCTGAAAGCAGTCACAAAATCCAAGAATGATTAATAAATTGGGCTAGATAAGGTTGATTAAATCGAAGAGATGGGCTTTTCATAATGTAACGCAAGTCAATTAGAAAACATAATACCTCACGTGGTTGTTATTATAAGACATGAAGTAATAAATTTTTTTGTCCTTTTTATAAGGTACTTGGTAATTTTCAATTAGTATTGATTACATTTTTGTATGTATGCCCATATTTAATAAGGGTAGTAGGAGATATAATAAGTAATATGGGATTAGACTTTAGTACAATTGATAAAGACAATATTATAAATCATTTGATTTTTAAGACATATTTAATGGTTTTAATTAATTTTATTGATTTGTCAGATTTTATAGTTAATATCTTATAATAAGGATGAAAGAAGTATTTATTAACTTCTGATATGTTCATGGTTGGAGCCTTTCCATTGGGAATTAAAATAACTGCTCATAGTTAATGGGAGAAGAACATGTGGCACCATTAAATTTGTAAAGGTGCAAAAATAGTAATAAACTTGATCAAACCGGGCAAATTCGACAATTATGTTAATTTTGGCTAAACATCCGTTAATGTGAAAATTATTAAGCCCTAAGTTCCTCAAATAAGATATTTTTTTGAGCTAAAAATTTTCTTTTCATTTCAAAAAGTTTGCCTATAATATTCTCTAATTATTTTTTCCCACAATAATCTCTTTTGAGGTATATTTTGAGGACTTTAAAGGTTTAATTTCTCACTTATTTAAGGACAATAATCTGAGAAAAAAATTACTATTAGACTCAAAAAGAAGTTATTGTAGGAAAAAATAATTATAGAATATTATAGGTAAATTTTTTAAAGTGAAAAGAAAATTTTTAGCCCAAAAGAAATATCTTATTTAAGGAATTTATGGCTTAATAGTTTTCACATTAACGAACAACAACAACAACAACAACAAAGCCTTATCCCACTAAGTGGGGTCGGCTACATGGATCGCACGATGCCATTGTGCTCTATCGGTAACTAAATCTTTAGATATATTATTTATTAAAAGATCTCGCTCTCCAACTTCATTGAATGTAAGCCTCGGTCTCCCTCTTCCTCTCTTAATCGGATTCCAAACTGTTTGATCTACCCTCCTCACTGGCGCATCTAATGGCCTCCTTTGTACATGTCCAAACCACCTCAAACGATTTTCTACCATTTTCTCACTGATAGGTGCCACTCCATCTCGTTCGTGTATATGATCATTCCGAATCTTATCCTTTCTTGTGTGATCACACATCCATCTTAACATCCTCATTTCAGCTACCCCCATCTTATGTTCATGTTGACCCTTTAAAGCCCAACATTCACTACCATATAATACTGCTGGTCTTATAGCAGTGCGATAAAACTTCCCTTTTACTTTATGGGGTACTTTTCTATCGCAGAGAACTCCGGTAGCTTTCCTCCATTTACACCACCCAGCTTGAATTCTATGATTGACATCGTCATCAATCTCACCATCTTGTCTTATAATTGATCCCAAATACATAAACTTCGTTACTTGAGGGATTGTTTGCTCTCCCAGTTTAACCTCCAAATCACCTCTAAGTTGTCTATTTGCAAAATTGCAATGCATATATTCTGTCTTACTCTACTTAAACGGAAACCCTTCGACTCCAGCGTGTTTCTCCATATTTCTAATTTATCATTAATCTCCTCTCTTGATTCGGCCAGAAGGACTATATCATCAGCAAAAAGCATGCACTTAGGGACCTCTTCTTCTATAGGCTCAGTTAGAGCATCTACTACAAAGTTAAACAAATATGGGCTCAAAACTGATCCCTGATGTAGGCCAATTCTTATAGGGAAGTCTTTTGTCTCACCTCCCGGCGTTCTAACCTTAGTCAACACCCCATCATACATATCCTGCATAACTTTAATATAAGCAACACATACTCCTTTCTTTTCCAAGGCTTTCCAAAGTAAATCTCTCGGCACGCGATCATACGCATTTTCTAAATCAATAAAAACCATATGTAAGTCTTTTTTTCTACTTCGATACTTTTCCATTATCCCCTTTAATAGATATATCGCCTCCGTTGTGGATCTCCCTGGCATGAACCCAAACTGTCTCTCAGAAATACTAGTTTCTAGTCTTAACCTATGCTCAATCACCTTTTCCCATAGTTTCATTGTATGACTCATAAGTGTAATTCCCCTATAATTTGCACAATTTTGTATATCGCCTTTGTTTTTATAAATCGGAACTAAAGTACTTTTTCTCCAATCATCAGGCATCTTCTTAGACCGTAAAATCTCGTTAAACAATTCAGATAACCATAACACACCCTCTTCCCCTAAACATTTCCAAACTTCAATCGGTATACCATCAGGTCCAACTGCTTTACCATTTTCCATTTTCTTAAGAGCTTCTCTAACCTCCCAAACTCTAATTCTACGATAAAATGACCTATTAAGTCCATCTTCATTAATTGTCAAATCCCCCAACTCACAAGATAGACATTTACCTCCATCATTGAATAACTTAGAAAAGTAGGCCTCCCATCTATTCTTAATATCTTCATCAGTAATCAAAACTTTACCTTCTTCATCCTTTATACATCTTACTTGATCCAAATCTCTTGAATTCCTCTCCCTACTCTTTGCGATCTTGTAAATCTTTTGTTCCCCAGCCTTTGTCCCTAACTCCTTATAAAACCCCTCGTATACTTTAGCACGAGCTTCAATCACTGCCTTCTTAGTCTCCTTTTTAGCTAAGCGGTACTTTTCCCAATTTTCAGTATTATTACACAAGTGTATAGCCTTAAAACAATTCTTTTTATTCCGCACATTTTCTTGGACATCCTTGTCCCACCACCAAGTCTCCTTATCTCGTGGTCTAAAACCTTTTGATTCTCCTAAAGTAGCTTTAGCAACCATTTCAATCTTCGTAGTCATATTCTTCCACATGCTGTTAGCATTTTCTTGTGGCTCCCATACCCCTTTATCCAATAGATTTCTCTTAAAAATCTCTCGCTTCTCCCCCTTTAACTGCCACCACTTGATCTTTCGGTTCAAAACTGCCCGGCGCCTTTGTCTTATACATTTAATTCTCACATCAAGAACTAGAAGTCTATTTTGAGCTGTCTCCCCATGCTCAGGAATCACTTTGCAATTAGTACATAACCTTCTATCAGGGTTTCTTACAAAAAAGAAATCAATTTGTGACTTGTGAGTTCCACTTTTATATGCAATTAAATGTTCTTCTCGCTTTTTAAAGCATGTGTTAACAATCTTCAGATTGTATGCTAAGAAAAAATCGCTAATTGTTTGTCCTTCATTATTCAACTCCCCATAACCAAAACCACCATGCGCCCTTGCATATGATCCCGCCTCTTTCCCAACATGTCCATTAAGATCCCCTCCGATAAAAAAATTTTCGGTTGCCGGTATACCTTGAATCAACCCTTCAATATCTACCCAAAACTTCTCCTTAAGATGTGCTTCTGCGCCTACTTGGGGTGCATATGCACTAATAACATTTATTGTATCATTTCCCACAATCACTCTCACAGATATGATTCGGTCCTCAATCCGCTTAACTTCCACTACATTCTTCCGCCACTCTTTATCTGCAATAATACCAACACCATTCCTCCCATTTACCTTTCCTATGTACCAGAGTTTAGAATCATTGACTCCGATTTCTTTAGATCTCTCTCCAGCCCATCTGGTTTCTTGTAAGCATAATATATTAATCTTGCGATCCTTCATAACTTGTGCAACCTCAAAAAGCTTCCCATTCAGCGTCCCAATATTCCAAGAACCAAATCTGATCTTACTCTCATGAACTAGCTTCTTTAGCCGCCTCCGTCCATTAGAGTGCGGTAGCCCTTGCTCATTTAACACTGCATTCGGGCGAGGATGCAGCGGCTCTTACTCTCTTATCACTGTACTCGAGCCATACAGCGCGTTACAACCAGGCAACGACTTATCCTTTAGCCCTTGCTCTCTTAACACTGCATTCAGGCTAGGATGCAGCGGCTCTCGCTCTTTTTTCACTGTACTCGAGCCATACAGCGCGTTGCTTACGGGCAACGACCTAACATTTACACAATTTCTTCGTTGATCCATGTTCATGAGATTCGACGGGGTTTTTACGCTGGCTGTCGGGGCCTAACACAACCCTCCTCCTTTACCCGGGCTTGGGACCGGCTATAAGCATAGGCGGAGTTTTTCACATTAACGGACGTTTAGCCAAAATTAACGTCATTATCAAAATTGCCCCGTTTGATTAAGTTTATTGCTATTTTTACACAATTACAAATTTAATAGTATCATATGCTCTTCTCAATAAACTTCATTTTTAGAATTCTACCTTACCCTAATGACAAAATTTAAATGTCTGGATAGTGAGACTGCAAAGAGAATAAAATAAATGCACTTTTGGTAATGGCAATAAAGCAACATGGATCAGGTTCAAACGTTTGTAATGATGCTGACCTTTTTTATTTTTTTGGGAAATATTTGAGAATGCAATAACCATATCGGAAAATGAAAATCAATTTGGTAATAAATTAAGGTTTTTAAATTAATTTCGTGAAATAGCTACTTAAGTTGGTCTGCCCTGATGCTGTCTTATTGTCGCGCACTTAAATTATTTAAATTATAGTTAGTGTAAAAGAAATATACAGAGAGATGGTGACCCTCCCAATAATTTCAGGATGCGAGCACACACACATATATGTGGGTTTGCAATGCTTAGCTCGATAGCATTTTGTATTTCTTAATGCCAGATATAAATTGTATTTACAACAAAATTAACGCACTCACACAGAGTTAATCAGTAGTTATATATGGATTTTAAATATATATTATTCAGTCAAAAAAATATTATGAAAAGATACATAAAAAGTGAAAGTGAATCTTACTTTTAATATGTTTATATCTCATGAAATTGAATCTGTTAGTTACGTGCACTCTTTTTCCTTACTTTTTTTTTCCCACTTGGCCTATCTTTTTTTAAAAAAATTACTGTGTAGTTCCATATAACAGTTTAATAACTTAGATAGTTCTTTATGTTTAATTGAATTTCACATAGTCACATCGAATCTTGTTATTGTCAAATTGATACTTGCTGTGAGTTTTTTTGATAGCAACTTTTAAGGTGAGATATAAGATAATTTTACTTTTTTTTTTCTGCTGATAAAGTTACTAATTCACTATATGCAAGTGACAGACAAGGGAATTAAGTAGCTTTCCCATTTAATGGTGTAAATGTTGATCCTAATTAATTATTGAAGCCACTCGACTTTGGAATGAAAAGGTCAAGACCTTTCATAAATTAAAATTAATTCGCACTATCCACTGTGGTCATTTAAGTGTGTGTGGAATACAAGCACTTTCGTATATATAAATGTAGTGGAGTAATAAAAAATAATGGTAATGTTAACTTCAAAAACTAACTTTTACGTGTATTTTAGTATATCGCACACATATAATAAATTGTACGAAACATTCATTAACTGAGGCACCATCATGTACAACAATTATAATCTAACTACTTCCAGGTTCCTACTTACATATATATAGAAGAGATAAAATGTTTTATTTGGTCATATTTATAACTTATATCATTGAGTTTTGCGTATAATGTACTTTTACCATTTATTTATTAGATGTTAATTTTATTTTCATGTGATGAACTAAATATTAAATACGAGTAAAATTAAAAAGGGAAAATTATGACAAAAAAATCCCTTCTAATTTGTAAAATCTAAAATAAAAAATTTTGAGTTGTTAATACCTATTATGAAGTTGTTATTGAGATTTTGCAAATTAGAAGGGATTTTTTTTTTCATTTTTCCAATTGAAAATTTATTAACTTTTATGATAAAATTAAAGAGGTTTAAGGTTTTCTTTAATATGAGTGAAGTGTGTTAGAAGTATCTTATAAATACTAAATAGGATCACATGAGTATTTATTTGTGAAGCAATATTGAAGCCCTAGACCCCACAGCAAGAAAAAATAAAAAGAAAAGGGTTAGGTAAAATAAATCGTAATTGAAGACAATGATTTAATTTGGTAAAACGTAGGTAGTAATTAAAGATTCAAAATATCAGTGAAAAGTTGGGTCCTTTAAAAGTATAAGTATTTTCTATTCAAAAAAAAAAAATATATATATATATATATATATATATATATATATAAGTATTTTGAAAGACGAAAAATGCCGATACTTGAATTCATGTTTTTTTTTTTGGGAAAAATGTTTTAAATAGAGACTTTGTACTGGTTTTTTAAAAGATTGAAACATTTTTATGTTATTACAGAATGAAAAATTCATATTTGAAGAATTCAAATTCCTAAATTAATATGTGTGATCCCACTTATTTTCAGCCAGGTAATTGAGTTTTCTCCTTTAAACTCAAATGAACATGCTTATGCACCATGGTTTGCAATTTAATTTGGAACAAAGACAAAGGCTTTATAGGGGCTTAATGCTAGAACTTACAAGTGGATTTTCTGCCTTTACAAATATATTTGGCGGTGCCGTTTATTTAATTCTTTAATTTTCGCTTCATATATTTGTGGCGTCACCTCATACGTAATAGCTCTATGCAAATGTTGGTCAAAAAAAGAAAAAAAAAATAGCTCTATGCAAAGACAATGGGATTCCACTAGCGACATTATTTATTTTCTTTTCTTTCAAAAACAAAAGAAATTATTCACTAAGCTAAATTTACAATGTGAGAATTCTTTTTGCCTTTATATATTCATAGTTGAAGAAATAGAAGTTTTACGCACTACCAACAAAAAAGGTTTCCGTTGTCAAGCTAACCTTTCTCATAATGTGCTGTATTTTATAATAAGCATCAGTGTTAAAAAATTTCCTTATTTAATACTCCCTCCATTCTTAGAAATATGACCTCTTTAGATATGTGAGTTTGTTTCTTAATATAAGACATAATTTTAATAATAAATAAGCAAGAAAGAAAGAGAGAGGGTGAGAATAAATGTAGGTGGTTATAGAGTGTTTTTAGTAATATCATCATGTGATTGTTACTAACTTAACTAACATCTTTAATCTAATCAAATTAAGTAAATAAGTCTTCTATTTAGGAACGGAGGGAGTAAGCGATAAACTTATTTTTATTCAATCCGAGTGGCTGAAGATATAGGGATCTTGAGTGGGTTGTGATCTTACAAGTCATAAGGTGGAGTGTAAAATTCTAAATTTTAAATTAAAGATTAATGATGATTTATTTAAATGAAATGTTGTAAGGTGGAGAAGTTAGTATAAATCTTCAAGACCACACAGACACATATTTCGTGAGTGGAAAAAATAAAAGAACAGCGAGAAAATGAGATGGGCAGTGTTAAAAAAATAGTTTTTCACGTATCAAACATTGCATAATTATGCTGACTTCTCTTTCATTACATTTTTGACACTCCAATTAACGCGTCTATTGGCTTCCCGTCTCACATAATATTTCATAGAGACCTTCCTTATGTGAGAATGAAAAACCTCTTAATTTGACCAATTTCTGTCTTTGTGTGAGAGAAGTGGCTGCCATTTCCCCCCAAACCCTTTTAGTCAAAGATAGACAAAAAAGATGAGATATGTGTGGATATGGGATGAGCGACTAGGGATATAATCCCTTTAAATTCATACACGTTATCATTATAGCTATAATGCATACTTTCTTGAACACACCCATATATGAACAAGATAGAATGTTTTGAGGTGTGAAAGTGAAATGGGTTGAAAGAAAAACCAAAATCACAAGCAACTTCTAATACTAATGCAAAGGACGAAGGATATTAAGGACTTACTAACTAAGATTCATAGAATAACTATTCTTTTCTTTGGATCAAAGATTTTGACTCAGAAAAGAGAGATGACGGAAGAAAGTGGTTGTTGAGGTTGAGGATAAAGAAGTCGGCGCTATGTGACTGATGTCTTGGTAGTTAATCGCCACCCAAATCATTAACAAATTAGTGTAACATTTAATATTGATTTATATCCAAAAACACACTTACATACTCCTCCTACATATTTCCTCTATTTTCTTATTCTCCGACCCTTCAATACTCATATAATGACGGCTACACACACACACACACACACACACACATTCATTTTTTATTTATCTTTTAAATTAAGCGAAGTTTAGTTACAAAAAGAAAGAAAGAAATTTCTTATACTGCAAAATATCACTCGTTGACTTTGATATATTAATAGGAGCACTACTTTAATATTAAATCATATAAAATGTGTTTGTCCAATCTGGATGATCAGAGTTTGGCTTTATTCTGTGGCATATAGATCAGTATAAATAGGTAATCCAGTCATATTTGGATCACACTCGCTTCCCCTGCATATAATCACTATTCGCGTATATGTATTATTAGCTTGTATTAAGAACTCAAAAACGATGTCGTCTTTGGCAAAGCATAGTAAATCCAGGGTGGTATTGCTGGTTTTTCTTCTATTTTCATTTGTGTTTATATGTGAGGGTCGTGCCCCTCCTCCTTCTCTTACCCCGTATAGGGATAGTGGAAACCAGGCATTTAGCGAGATTGCCAAACAGGTGATGAAGGACATCGCCCTAAGGCAGCAGATACTTGGGTCGAATTATAAGCCCAGCCGTCTCAGCCCAGGAGGCCCAAATCCTCACCACCACCTCCATTCCCAACCTCATCAGTTTGGAAGAGAAGATGGAAAAGAATGAATGTTCTTTTGCAATCATTCTTATTAAAAAAACAATTACATGATAAGATATTGGAGAGGAAACTAGTGCCATGTTTTGAAGTGATCTCTGAGAACTATATTCTGTAAACCTTATGTATCTTGTATCACTAAATAATGATTTGTGTATGTAAATCATATAGAATCTAAGAGTGAGTCATATTGTTCATGACTTATAAATAATATAATTTTCCTTTCCATTTTTATATATTTTATGTTTGTATGTGTGTCTACGCTAATATTGATAATGAGATCACCTGTTTATTTATTAAGTTACAGTCTCTACAAATTATGATTGTTTAATTTACCAATTTGTTCATTTGTGTGCTTCCCTTCATTGGAAGTTTGTTAAAACGTGTTTAGCCATTTTTGCACAAAGAATACTAAATTTTGGAGGCAATTATAGAATTACAAAGACCAGAAATGTCATTTTCAAGTTGGTACTAATAACCCTTTGAATGTAATCCTATTCAATTAAGTAATACTAATATTGGAGACTTAACGAGTGGCTCTTTAGTCTCCTCTCACGTGCTTTAATAACCGAGCATAGCCAAAAAGGTGAAGCCTTTTTACAATCAAAATTTAAACGAAAAGGGCTCTAAATTTGGTATGTATTGGACGAAAGGCATTGGTTTGATTTGATTTTGCCAAAATCTTCATTATTACTCTTAATTAGTGATATACTCCATTCGGTTCTAAATATATGACCTATTTAGATAGTTGATCTTGATCCTAAATATATTATTTAATTATTGTTTTTGTCAATTTCTTCATAAATTATTCTTATTGATATTCCTTCAATAATAGTCAAGTAAGAGATGAGGAGAGAATAAGGGGAGATGATTTAGGTGTTTTAGAAAGAACACATAATATTAACTAATATAACTAACATCCTTAATTTAATCCAATTAGTTAAATAGGTTCTATATGGACCGGAGGGAGTAGATCATTATATAGTTGGGCTAACATGTTCCGGGTGAAAAGATCACTGGGCTTAGTTTCTCATGAGTCTATAAGAAACAAAATTTGGTTTCTGGTTTGGAGCAACTTGGCCCAAACTATTGATCTGAAATCACAAAAACATGGAGTTTTTTTTATCCAACTCTTATCTCAGTCGCCTGTCATAGTACTTAAAAGTCGATTTAGATTTTTATAATTTCTCATGAAAAATGCGTTGTTCTATATCAGATACAGATGAAGGAATCACTTTTCAATCTGGACTATGAAAGCTGGAGAGAAAAATTGATATTAGTTGTTCAAGAAGATTAGGATAAACAACTAAAGCTTGAATAATTATATGGTATGCCATTTAGAAAATTAGAGTGATGGGTTTCAAATGACTTCCACTATCCAACTTTTCCAATCTGGCGTCTTCTTCAACTCTTCTATCTCAGTTGACAATTACTTTTCTCAAATTTCATGATTTAATGATTGTAATGCCTTTGTTTGACGTAGAATCACACACTTTGTTATGTTTATCATCTAGTTCAATGTGATGACGGTCTTCGACAACTCCTCATTCAGAGCTTCTCTTTATACATTTTGAGATGTTTGAGCCATACACATACAAGTCTTATAGGGATCTGAATTATTACATCTTTTCTTCAGTACATTTTGTTTAGTTCTTCTTGTATGTGTTTGCTTGATTGTTTTACTTGTAGCCGAATCTATCCAACCTTTGTTATACTTAAGTTGGGTTTTTATATGTCTAATCATTTTATATTTTTAAGAAAGTTTTATCTTTTTTTTATTAAAAGGAAAGTAAGAATGAACTTTTTATATTATTTGTGTAGAGTGAAAAATGAATTGTAGTAGTATTATTCATTAGCAAGAGGCTTCATGGCCTGGTAGTATGTCATCTACTTCTTAGGTAGAAGGTTGTGGGTTCAATCCTACTTATAATTTCAAGTCGTTAGTGTTTGCCCCTTTAATTAAAAAAAATATTATTCATTAATTTGTTGGGATTATGATTTTCTAAACGTGTAGATTGATTGTGGGGCCAAAAGGTAGAACACATGTAGACTAGATCCGCGGATTTTTTATCATCTGAAAAGATAATTAGGTTGGGAGAAACTAATCCAAAATGACAAGTAACCTCTTTACATATATGAAGTATGAAAATGTGGCAAAAATCGATCACTGATTACTACCAGCCCACCAGAATCTGACTCATAATACATTATTCAGAAAAGTGACAAAAGTAAAGAGGTCAATTTAGAACTATAACCTATCACTTCCTAACATATTTATGAAAATCTTTGATACAATTTCCTTACCTGCTTCGAAAGAAACAAGAATAGAATCTGTTGGCATAGAAAGTGAGGTTATTGAAGATACAATGAATATTCTTTTCTTCAAATGTATACTCTTTCCAAATACTCCTTTGCTTCTTCTTTTTTATAAGATAGGCAAAAAAAAAAAAAAGATTTTATTTTATTTTATAATTCATACCATTAAGTTTATTACATAAATGTATATTTTTATCCTTTTTATTACAGTGCAAACTTTGCACTCTTTGCCACTTTGTATATTAAATAAGGATAAAAAAAATATTAATTTTTAAAATAGGGTTAAATCAATTAAAAATTTTTTCTTTGCAAAATATACTACTCCCTCAGATTCTAAATATAAGACATAATTACCTAATTTGATTATATTAATATTTTAGTTAAGTTAGTTAGATCACATGATACTATCAAAAGTTCAAAACATCAAAATTATTTACCTTTATTTTCACCCTCACTTTCTTGTTTGTCTATTATTATTATTATTATTATTGAGGAATATCAATAACAATAATTTGGGAAAAAAGTGAAAACAATGGGCATGTTTGGATTTCACTTCTGGAGGCCAGAAGTGGTGGATCCCAAAATCAGAAGTCATTCTGAGAAAAAAAATTATGTTTGGTCTCACTTATTTTGAAAATGACTTTTGGTCCAAAATGACTTCTGCAACGTGAAAAGTCAGAAGCAAAAAAAAGTGACTTTTGGCTTCTGACTTCTAGTGGGTCCCACGCCTTTTGTTATGTATTATTTAATAAAGTGGGTAGGAAAATTAGACTGTTAGACCCCTAAAATTCTCAAATAAGATAATTTCTTTTAATTTAAAATTTTCTTTTTATCTCCAAAAATTTACCATAACAATTTCTAACTATATTTTCCCACAATATACTCCTTTGAGCTAAAAATATTATTTTTTAAAATTATTTTCCTGAAAATAAGGGAGAAACTAAGTTTTTAATAAGAATATATGCATATTAGATATGTATTATTTAATGATAATGATGCCTTTTTTAGTAATTTTTCATCTAAACGTGCTTTTCAATATAATCATCCAAACATGTTTCTAAAAATCAAATTGAAAAAAAGTCACTTCTATCATCACAAATCCAAACATAAATCACTTCACACAAATGATTTTTATCCAAAAATCAATTCTAAAAAATTCATTCTAAAAAAAAGTCACTTCTCCAATGGTAATCCAAACACACCCAATATTTCCGTCCTAGCTAGCTTTGCTGGTAGTTGAGTTGAGTTGACATTTGATATAGAGGATTTATACACTTTATAAGTACGCCCATCCAAGCATTTCCACTTCTTTTCTTAGATGCTCCACTCAAGCTGGTCTCCTCTCCATTCTTTTCTCGCATTTCAAAATTTCTATGATTTTACTTATGACTAATACAAATTCAAAGTTTCTTTTCCAAACAGATCAACATTTGTACACACCAGACCACTTTGTGGATGAACTATTGGAAGATTGTATGTTTTGACTTCATCATTAAAATGTGCTTAGTTTACACATCTATATATAGCCATAAAAGCAGAGTCTCTTTCTCAAGTCTTGATTATACATTAGCAAGTTTTAACAGCTCAAAAGCGATGTGGTTCGTGGAAAGGCGTGGGAAATGGAGGGTCTTCTTATTATTGGCTCTGTTTCTCTTTTCATTTGCTTTCTTGTGCCAAGGTCGTGTTCTTCTTCCTTCTCCAATCACGAACAGGGATAGTGGAAACCAGGCTGCTGTGCAGAGTGCCAAACAAGAGATGAACTAGATCCGCAGACACCTTTTGCTTGGGCCGCATTATAAGCCCAACCGCCTCAGCCCAGGAGGCCCAAATCCTCATCACCATTAATCTGCCTTCTTCATTGGAAATATAAGTATGCCAATATGATGAGTTAAAATGTAATTTTAACAACAACAACAACAACAACCAAGCCTTATCCCACTAAGTGGGGTCGGCTACATGGATCGTACGACGCCATTGTGCTCTATCGGTAACCAAATCTTTAGATATATTATTTATTAAAAGATCTCGCTCTACTACTTCATTGAGTGTACGCCTCGGTCTCCCTCTTCCTCTCTTAATCGGATTACATACTGTTTGATCTACCTTCCTCACTAGCGCATCTAATGGCCTTCTTTGTACATGTCCAAACCATCTCAAACAATTTTCTACCATTTTCTCACTGATAGGTGCCACTCCAACTCGTTCGTGTATATGATCATTCCGAATCTTATCCTTTCTTGTGTGACTACACATCTATCTCAACATCCTCATTTCAGCTACCCCATTTTATGTTCATGTTGACCCTTCAAAGCCCAACATTCACTACCATATAATACTGCTGGTGTTATAGCAGTGCGATAAAACTTCCCTTTTACCTTATGGGGTACTTTTCTATCGCAGAGAACTCCAGTAGCTTTCCTCAACTTATATCACCCAGCTTGAATTCTATGATTGACATCGTCATCAATCTCACTATCTTGTCTTATAATTGATCCCAAATACCTAAACTTTGTCACTTGAGGGATTGTTTGCTCTTCCAGTTTAACCTCCAAATCACCTCTAAATTGTCTATTTGCAAAATTGCAATGCATATATTCTGTCTTACTCTTACTTAAACGGAAACCCTTCGACTCCAGCGTCTTTCTCCATATCTCTAATTTATCATTAATCTCCTCTCTTGATTCGACCAAAAGGACTATATCATCAGCAAAAAGCATGCACTTAGGGACTTCTTCTATAGGCTCAGTTAGAGCATCTACTACTAAGTTAAACAAATATGGGCTCAAAGCTGATCCCTGATGTAGTCCAATTCTTACAGGGAAGTCCTTTGTCTCACCTCCCGGCCTTCTAACATTAGTCAACACCCCATAATACATATCCTGTATAACTTTAATATAAGCAACACATACTCCTTTCTTTTCCAAGGCTTTTCAAAGTAAATCTCTTGGCACGCGATCATACGCCTTCTCTAAGTCAATAAAAACCATATGTAAGTCTCTTTGTCTACTTCGATACTTTTCCATTATCCCCCTTAGTAGATATATCGCCTCTGTTGTGAACCTCCCTAGCATGAACCCAAACTGTCTCTCAGAAATACTAGTTTCTAATCTTAACATATGCTCAATCACCTTTTCCCATAGTTTCATTGTATGACTCATAAGCTTAATTCCCCTATAATTTGCATAATTTTGTATATCACCTTTGTTTTTATAAATCGGAACTAAAGTACTTTTTCTCCAATCATCAGGCATCTTCTTGGACCGTAAAATCTCGTTAAACAATTCAGATAACCATAACGCACCATCTTCCCCTAAACATTTAGAAACTTCAATCGGTATACCATCAGGTCCAACCGCTTTACCATTTTCCATTTTCTTAAGAGCTTCTCTAACCTCCCAAACTCTAATTTTACGATAAAACAACCTATTAAGTCCATCTTCACTAATTGTCAAATCCCCCAACTCACAAGATAGACCTTCACCTCCATCATTGAATAACTTAGAAAAGTAGGCCTCCCATCTATTCTTAATATCTTCGTCAGTAATCAAAACTTTACCTTTTTCATCCTTTATACATCTTACTTGATCCAAATCTCTCGAATTTTTCTCCCTAATCTTTGCAATCTTGTAAATCTTTTGTTCTCCAGCCTTTGTCCCTAACTCCTTATAAAACCCCTCGTATGCTTTAGCACGAGCTTCACTCACTGCCTTCTTAGTCTCCTTTTAAGCTAAGCGGTACTTTTCCCAATTTTCAGCATTATTACACAAGTGTATAGCCTTAAAACAATTCTTTTTATTCCGCACCTTTTCTTTGACATCATTGTCCCACCACCAAGTCTCCTTATCTCGTGGTCCAAAACATTTTGATTCTCCTAAAGTAGCTTTAGCAACCATTTCAATCTTCGTAGCCATATTCTTCCACATGCTGTTAGCATTTCCTTGTGGCTCCCATACCCCTTTATCCAATAAATTTCTCTTAAAAATCTATCGCTTCTCCTCCTTTAACTGCCACCACTTGATATTTCAGTTCAAAACTGCTTAGCGCCTTTGTTTTATACATTTAATTCTCACATCAAGAACTAGAAGTCTATGTTGAGCGGTCTCCCCATGCCCAGGTATCACTTTGCAATTAGTACATAACCTTCTATCAGGGCTTCTTACCAAAAAGAAGTCAATTTGTGACTTGTGAGTTCCACTTTTGTATGTAATTAAATGTTCTTCCCGCTTCTTAAAGCATGTATTAATAATCTTAAGATTGTATGCTAAGGAAAAATCGATAATTGTTTGCCCTTCATTATTCAACTCCCCATAACCAAAACCACCATGCGCCCTTGCATATGATCCCGCCTCTTTCCCAACATGTCCATTAAGATCCCCTCCAATAAAAAAATTTTCAATTGCCGGTATACCTTGAATCAACCCTTCAATATTTGCCCAAAACTTCTCCTTAAGATGTGCTTCTGCCCCTACTTGGGGTGCATATGCACTAATAACATTTATTGTATAATTTCCCACAATTACTCTCACAGATATGATTTGGCCATCAATCCGCTTAACTTCCACTACATTATTCCGCCATTCTTTATCTGCAATGATACCAACACCATTCCTCCCATTTACCTTTCTTGTGTACCAGAGTTTAGAATCATTAACTCTGATTTTTTTAGTTCTCTCTCCAGCCCATCTGGTTTCCTGTAAGCATAATGTATTAATCTTACGATTCTTCATAACTTGTGCCACCTCAAAAAACTTCACATTCAGCGTCCCAATATTCTAAGAACCAAATCTGATCTTACTCTCATGAACTAGCTTCTTTAGCCGCCTCCATCCATTAGAGTGCGGTAGCCCTTACTCATTTAACAATGAAGTTATTTGTCACGAACATCTTAACACATTTAAATTGTGAAAGTTGTAAAAGTAGACCCAATCTTTTGAAAAACATAGTACTTTAAGTAATTAAACTAAATAGGCTCAAATATCCGTTTTTTTTTGTGGGACCTATTTGTTCTCCTTTAAACTATTAACGGTTTTTTGGGCCAATTTAACAAAATTACTAAAATCACTTCATTTTTAAAAGATTATGTCTACTTTTATGTACTTCAAGACTTAACTGCACTACATGCTAAAGACGGAAAAATTTGTTAAAATTCTATCGTAACTCTATATAATTTATTGGCCAAAATAGCACCCGTGTATATGATTATATATAGGCACACGCACACATAAACTAGAATGCATTTGCAAGCAAGTTTTCAGCTCGTCAAAGCTAAGGCTTCAACTGTTAATCTTGTTTTTAGCCATTGATTATGATTAAATATGGATGCTTCTCTTTACTTAGTTATTGTTAAGATGTTATAACTATAGCAATATAATGTTATATTTCACATCCCCTATATTCATATATCACATAAAATAATAATATTTAAGATAGGGAACCCTTATTCTAGATTTGAAATCTTATTTAGATATACTCTACTACTTTTTATCAATTTATTTTTCTTAAAAAGTTTTTTATTTCTCTTATTGATTGAAATCATCAACTTATTATAATTCTCAACTACTTACTACCCACTCAAGTTCTGATAGCAATTGATCATGCTGACCCAAAAAAATAGAGTATTTTAATTTGAATTGAATCCAAACATTACATAAGAAAAAGAATAATGGAAGGATTAGCTCAGTTTTAGCTATACATTACCTTAACATAAATTTAGACGAAACCTAGCTTCCCGATTTATATAACTAAAAAAGGACACTTCTCTTGGTTATCGACTATCACTTATATAAGTGGATTGCAGATGAGTGTGCCGTGATGAATATTGTGAAGTCAACTGGCAATTAACGAGTCTGGCTGTATGAGGGATAGTCAAAGAAAGAGGTTGACGAAGGAGATAAAATGGAGTGATAATTAAGATAATTTAACAATGCATAGTGGATCACTATCCATTTGAATATTTTAACACACTCACAGGCGAGAGTAACTTTACAATAGTTTATGGTTTTATAGTGCCACTACCAACTACTAGCCTGCATTATCAAAAAGTAAGATCTTAATATGGAAAATCACACCACTAATACTTCGCGTTTATATAAAGAATATCGAATTTCTTATCCTTGTATTACTTATCACAAACACACACACATAATTGATCATGATAACGATCTTCCAAGTGCAAACTTGATGCACATCATTTTAGAGATTTGATAAGTTGAACTCAGAGAAATTATGTTCAACAATATTTTAGTTGAAAATCTTAACTAATTTTAACCAGATTTCTTAATATACGTAAAATTTTTAGTATGTTCTTCTGATAAACATTAGGGAGTAACTGTAAATAAAAAATAATTTGGAAAGTCTTTTGTATATATTGCAAAACATATCATGCATTACAAAACTGTTGAAGTGAAGAGGTAATTATGCAATGAAAAAAGAGAGACAAATAGTAATACTTATACTCTTGGGTATTTGTAAGAAACTTTTTGGTTTGGTTCTATTTAGATATAAATTTTCTCCAAATTATCTAAACAATGAAGTGAAAAGAGAATCTTCTTCTCTCTCTCTCTCTCTCTCTCTCTACACCTCGGTTTCTGGCTCAAAGAGAATCTTCTCCTATTTTTTCATATGAAAACTTGATCCAAGTTTTTCAAGGAATTCAGAGATCTGGTTTAATTGCTGAGTTGAGATAAATATATTGATTGAGATAAATATATGGCCATATTGGACCATGTGCGAATGTAAAGGTTCCCACTCCTCAGACTTCGTTGAATATATGTTTGATATTTGATTTGATGACTTGATACATCTCCAAAGAATTTTACTCCATATTATTTCTCCAATAACGGTTGAAATACAATACAAGTTGAGGATCCATACAAAGGAATTATTGAGGAAAATGATATGTTTATTCTCGAAGTATTATCATTTAGCCGCATCTCAAATGTTTGTCTAGTAATGAAACCCAAGGGGCGAATAGCTAGCAACCAAACAAGTAACGCCCATATTTAATTTAGAACAATGTAATGAAAACAAGGTTTTAATGAACTCAACTAGCGTGTGAGATTTTTAATATCTCTTGGGAAAAAAGAAAGTGAATGAAATGAGTCACGCATGCATGGAAAAGACGGCATTTAAGCCAGAGAACAAGTTGATTATTCGCAGGAGGATTTCAACTTTTAAGCGTGGTGGGAATGAGATTGTGGAGAAAGCATAATAGCTCTCATGCCTTCACTTAAATACAAAATAATCTCGTCAGGTTCTAATAAAGTTATAAAGGTTTTTGTTTGTCTTGTCTCTATTTCTTTACTAAATCTTGGAACTAAAATATGTTTTGGAGGCAAAAACGACAACCTAGTATGAACTCATTTTGTCTGCCCAGGCTCTCAATCCTCAGAGAGAAAGCCGGAAAATGATCAGCAGAAAGTCCAATGAGGATAAGAACATTGTCACACTTTGTGTTTTTGTGACATCAAATTTTAACCCACATCAAGAGATACGACAATGGCTGCCTTGGATTCTTGTTGTGTTCTTGCTCCATCTTCCATTATTCCTATTGTACATTCAGTATCTAAAGCTCCTCCAAATTCTCTATATAAAGGCTAAGCTTCGTTATTGCTCTGGGCAGCTTCTAACACTCATCAAAGACAAACAGTTTGCGTTATTTAGAGAGATATTACTTTTTCGCAAGACAATGGCTGCTTCAATGAATACAAGGATGTTGTTTGTGTTTGTTCTCTGCATCATTGTTTTTGTGCCAATGGTTGTGGTGAGTTCAGAGGCAAGGCTCTTTCCTCTGTCTTTCTCAACCAAGGGAGACAAAAAGATTAACAGTGAATCTCTGTTACGTGAGGTGACAAAAAATTTGAGGAGACGTGATGAGTATGAGCTGCAAAAGAGGAGGTCAATGCTTGGTCAAAATGGAAAGTTGGAAAGAGTCTCACCTGCTGGGCCAGATTCTCAGCATCACTAGTCTCACACAATGCAATCAAACTTCCCACTTTTAAGAATAAGGAGTGTTATTGTCACACCATTTTCTTTACTTTTCCGGCTTGTCACATTTCCAGGTCTGAATGAATAAAGTCAGTGTGCTGCTGCAGCTATTGCTTCTCTCTTCCCCTCCCTCTGTGTCTTATTGTTATACTCACTTCATCCTTTTCTTGTTTTTTTTTTTCCTTTCATTTTTCAATCAAAGGGCAGGCATTAACAGATTAGAGCGAGATTAAATCTATGACCTCCCATTTATAGGGGAGCTTACATGCCTCTATGCTATCCTAGTGGCCCATGTTATATGGTTATTGGCTCTTTCATGATAAAATTGAAGCAGTCAATAAACTCGTGGTGCATATGCCAGCGGTTCATGTGGCCATTTAATGGCATCTCTTGTCTTCCTTTTATCTCAGAATGTAGCTGACTGTGTGGATTAATGTTAGCAACCAGCAAAATTATGATTTTGTTTTCAACATATAACAAGTATTCCGAGAGCAACTGAGAGTGGCTTAATCAAAATAGTATACTTCAATCACATTGCTGAAGTTAAGGTTACAAATATAGTACAGTTCACTGAAGGATTGTTTTCCTTAAACCTCATTTAAATTCTGTCACAATTTGTAGATACACGGATTTATTACCTATACAGAGGTAAACCTTGCCGCATATTAGGTAGCAAATACAGCACAAATCTCTTAAAGCCCAAGATTATGCAGATAATCAAGCATAAGGTCTCCTATTACTGCTCAGAATTATTTAAAATGATGTTGTGCCTAATCTGTTCTATCTTTTTCCGATTACAAATTCTGTGATGCTTTTTTACATAAAGACAATATATTAAGATAAAATGAAACTCACATAGAACTTACAAATGTTGTAATTAAAAAAGTGTAACAAGCATAAGTCATTGGGAGAATCACACCCCAAAAGCTAGCCATTGGGGTTGGGGAGCCAAGGACTTATAAGGCCCCTATTGCAAGGAAACCTCCAAGGACTTATAAGGCCTCTCTTGTAAGGAAACCTCTCCGATATGGGACTTGTGACAATACACCCCCCTCGAGAGCCGACGTTCCGGCGGCTACACTCTACAACGCTTCACTCAGCTTTTTTGCCGATCAGCCCGTCCGGTCAGAACCCTTCGTAGGTAGCCCTTTCCGATCTGTCAGACGAGACAGCGTCCTGGCGGCTCCACTCTACGGCGCTTCACTCAACCTTTTGTTGGTCAGCCCCTCCGGTCAGAACCCTTTATAGGTAGCCCTTTCCGTTTGGCCATCTCTCAATGAAAGCACAATTGTAACGAGCACAAGTCTTTGGGAGAACCACACACCAAAAGCTAGTCATTGGGGTTTGGGAGCCAAGAACTTATAAGGTCCTTCTTGTAAGGAAGCCTCCAAGGACTTATAAGGCCCTTCTTGTAAGGAAACCTCCCCGATATGGGACTTGTGACAGAAAGCCTTGTCCCCACTTTTGTTTGTAAAATCATACAAAGGTCGACTATGGTGCTGAGAAATGGCTATGTCCAATAATCATTATTCTGATCCAGTTCTTCTCTGATCAGACAAAATCTTTTAACCTAAAATGTTTCAAATCAAAGATCTGATATTAGCAATATAATTGAAGAGGTAATTTCCTGATGGTATGTTCTCTTCTGAGCTCCATGAAGAGGAAGAATCCTTGGTGGCCCATTGGCATTTTGGTTTCAGTGAAGACTAGCTTTGCATTTTCCCTTCTTCTGCAATACTTGAGCCAGTCTCTAATGAGTAACTAATGCCTCCAGGATCTCTAAAATCCAACATTTAGCGCCGTGCCGTACTGCTTTATAAAAGGATTAATCAATGAATTTATAAAGAATCTCCAACAAACTACACAACATATATGATGAAAATGCACGCGTGCATAGTTTCGTGCAATGTTTTCCTGATAGACGAATATTGTTGCTACCTCGACACGATTTTGCACAATTGGGTTCTTCGCTCACAAGTATCTGAGTTCCTTTGGCAATTGTAATTCATGCCCTCAATTTTCATATAACCTGGCCTCCAAACCTGAATGTTCAATCCATATTATGCCATCCAGAATCTTCCTATATTTATAAAAGGATTTTGGCTTCTCACTGGAGTCCCACACCAACCGTTTCAACAGCAAAGTTCGCCAATCCCATCACATTGAAAGATTATGTGTAGAATGTAACATTTATCATTCAGCCACATTTGGTTGTTCATACAAGTTAAGATCCTACAAACCGTTTTATGCTTTCATGTGTCGGTGATTTTTGCATATAAAATAATAAGTTAACAACATTCTTAGCATATAATGGTAAAATCACGTGTGGTTGCAATGTAGTGTCATAACGGGCGATGGAAATAATGGCTGTGCTAAATGTGTAATGGCGGGTAGCAATAAACCATTTGTGCCTAGGCGAGAACATAACGTGGCACACGGCACATGACATCCTCAACAACACTTAATACAACGAAAAGAAATATGAAAGAAAAACGGGTATCATACCCCGCAATTGCATTATATAAAATCGTACACGAAGCAAATATGGACCAATCCAGTTTTTCAAGAATGGCCAGTCTAAACTGGTTTTATGATCGATAACTCGAGTAACAATACTGCTCTCCTAGACATCTTTATTAAGTCGCGGTGTATACCTACTCTAAATAAAACAAAGCTGCCACAACTGCCAGCAACACACAACGATGGTCCTGGAATTACAAAATTTGATCCCGCGTTGAAGCCTTACTGGTTGGCAAATTTGATTCCCTTCTCAATTGACGACTTCAGTTCAGGCAACAGACTTTCAAGCCCTTGCTTCTCATAATCTGAAAGAGGACCCAAACCCATGACTTCCTCCACACCATTCTTTCCGAGTCTCACCTGCAAACATTTTGACATGTTCATCAATAACAGCAACAAAAGTATATCAACTAGGGCCAGCATTTCAAGAAATGGTAACAGGCCCATGTGCATGTGTAATCAATAGCATGAACTTCCAAGAACTAGAGCAGTAAAATTACAAGACAAAACCAAAACCAAAACCAAAAAATAAAGATGGAGAAAGGGTGTAAGAGTCCAATGACCTTGGAAGCAAAGAAAGGAAGTTCAGTGACACTGGACTGCACAAATGAGCATTCAACTACATCTGGGACTCCATTAAGACCCTTAAGGCAAGCATCAGCAAAAAGGGCTCCAGCATAACTGCAAGAATGGCATAAGAAGCAGTCAAGGATCCGAAAGTACATGAACTTCTAACACTAGAGAGCACTGGTGTGACACTAAATAATTGTCTTTGCATGTAACAAGATTAACTATACTGTCAACATTGTGACTAGAAGGATTAGACCCAGACTTACGCCATCGACAAAGTTGCAGAACCCTTTCCAGCCTTAGCTTCCACAACTTCTGTTCCTCCATCTTGAGTTCGCTTTGTAAGAGCCTTAATTTCATCATCACCCAGATTGGCTTTAGGTGTTGCCTATATAAGTAAATAAAGTCAAAAATATTAGCAAATACATACAAGGTAGGCAGGCAGTCAACCTAGATGTAAGCAGTAAAGGCAAATGAACTTTTAGTTTCAAAGAGAAAGTATGTACTTGAGAAAATAGTGGAAGAATGGTAATGCCTGCATGGCCACCTACAACAGGCACATTGACATCTGCAGCACAAACCCACACCAATGGTCAATCAGAAAATAAAGTAGTGGCACAGAACAAAATATGGAAAGTAATAAGCTTCTCACGGTCAACATACCAGCAACTGGAACTTTGGCCTTCCCAGCATAGAAAGTTTTTGCCCTAACAACATCAAGGGTAGTAACACCAAACAACCTCTTTTCGTCATATGTTCCAGCCTTTTTGAAGACTTCAGCAGCAATGGGGACGGTGGAGTTAACAGGATTACTAATCATGTTAACAAGGGCCTGATCGCATGCATTGGAATTCAATATCAAATCGAACGGTTGCATAACTTTTAAGTGAAATGATTCAAATTGAACGCTTACAATAGTATCTCAAATTCTCAGAACTATATTTCCATTTGAGTGAAATGTTTAATCTTCCGAGTCAATATCACAGTAACCAAAAGTACTATATTGCAGGTGACAATGTAGATAAAGTCAAATTATTAACATCTTTTAACTTCTCAACAGTTTGATGGGTAGGTAACAAACTACAGTGCACCACATGAAAGCCACAAATGACAAGTACATATCTTCAACAACACGTATGGTCAAGTCATCTATAGCTTCATACCCAATAAGGATCACACTCAGAGTCAGATTCTCAATTCATTAATGGACCTAATATAGTACATAAGTTTGCCAAAGGTGAAATTTTGAAAAGGACAAAATATCGACCAAGTATAGAAGGGAAACATGAAAAGCAATTCAAGGAAACAGAAGCTCACATTGGGGCAGTATTTAGCAATAGCAGTGCAGAGTGTTTTAACAATGCCAGCATTAATGTTGAACAGATCATCACGAGTCATTCCGGGTTTTCTTGGCACACCGGCGGGGATAACAACAACATCCGACCCCTCCAAAGCTTTACCAAGCTCCTCTTCACCTTGGTATCCAGCCACCTAAAATCCCAACAAAAAAAGAAAAGATCTTTCACAATTTCCCAACAACCCAAATCAACCCATCAAATAAAAGCTTCAATTTTTAAACAACCGCCCCATAAAAAGGAGATGAAAAACAAAGAGGGGTAGTGTACCTCAGATCTGGTGTTGATATGGCTGACATCGGCGGCGACACCAGGGGTACCGGCGATATCATAGAGAGAAAGGGTGGAAACAAGAGGATTAAGCTTCATCAACAAAGAAAGAGGCTGACCGATACCCCCGGCGGCTCCGAGGATGGCTACCTTTCGCTCGGGACATGATTCGGAGGAAAAGGTACGGCGGGAGAGGTGGGATGAACTACGGGAAAGGGCAGAGTGGAGGGATCTGAGCATCGATGGCTTCATCGTCTTCTTCTCTCCGAACTTTCTCACAAAACAATCCGAAAGCTAGAGAGAGAGAGAGAGAGAGAGAGAGAGAAGAGAGAGACTGGGAGTGCAAATTTAGAGTGAAGGAGCTGTCGATGAAATGTGACCTCTCTAGCCATCTTTTATTATTAGGGCTCTCATGAGCTGGCGGCACCAACATTTTCAGCTCCGGTCCACTATAATTTCCTCCAAAAAAAAAAAAAAGACTTTCAATTACTCCATTTAATTTGAAGTAATTAATGATTTGTAATTGTTTGCAATTTGCAATTTTGGGCGCTTTTTATTGTGGTCAAGACTCGAGTATAATGAACGATATTTTTTTCCAAATGAAAATCTCATCTTTACGTTTGTTTTGATTGGAACCTGAGATGAGAAAAATGAACAGTTGTTGAGATTCTTGTAGCTTTATTTATGTGGTGGTGGATGGTAGAATTTTCTTATCCCTTCCAGTTTCCAATTTCTTTTTCCGCCAAAATTTATAAAATGAGCAGCAGAGCAAGGTGCTCGGGTGGTCGAGATAGGCTTACTGATTTAATTTGAAAGACTGTTTTAATTTTGTTCAGTTGAATTCTCATATTTGACAGGGTAAGACTAAAAATGGAAGGGTTCTGCTATGACTATTTAATCAAGACAAATCAAAATGTCTCAATTTGAGACATTTTTCTATGACTAAGCAAAAGCAAAAAAAGAAAATGCGCAGTTTTTTAGCCTTGTATAAAATAATTAAAAGATACCAACATGTTAAATGGAATATCCTCATTCATAAAATAAGCTTACTCTTCCAGGGAAGGGAAGAAAAACAGAAGACATTGGATCAAGTTCACAACTATACAAGCCTCTTAAATCTTAATCATATTCTTTTGAAGTGTGATTCACAGGTTACAAAACAACAATAGAAATTCAGATGTTGAGCTATGCAAGTGGCCAGCTGAGCTCGGCAAGCCCTGCCTTGCGCAGCCCAGCCCAAACAGCACTTTGGGTCGGGCATCGGGTTGGGGTGAAGCCCGAATAGCATATATTATGCCAAAAAGGTTTTTTTTTTAAAAAAAAAAAACCAAGTACATTCAAGTAACAACAATCAAGATTCAAGGCAGACCTTTCAGCTCAAACTGAAAAGATTTGTTGTGTTTTTCTGTGTCAAGTCAAAATTGAGGCAACATCAAGAGAATCCAAAACTCAGGCTTGAGTTCTCCTAATCCAGTCCAGAACAGGAGAGCAATCATCTTTACTCAAGAAAATCCTACACAAAGAAATTAACTGCCAAATATGAGAGGTAAGGGAAAGGGATATTCAGTTATTATTTATTTTGTCGTCTTAAAAATTATACCTATTTTTGCTGCGGTAAACCTTTAGTTCATTAGCCTGTCGACCGTTAGAAGCATCCCTAGGCATTCTCAAGTGTTCAGGAACAATGAGAGCTCCACTGTTATTATGGTAAGATCTATGGATAAAGTCTAGAATGGTGTCCTGCAATATGTTTGTCCGGTGCAATATTCAGAACCAACAGAAGCAGAAGGAAACCCAATAAAAATTTGATTTTGGGGTAGAAACAATAAGCAGCTTTGTAAATCCCTATGAGAAAATAAGATGAAAGATCTTATTTTGACATGAGTTTTGCAGTTTTCCCCACAATTACAAGAGAAATAGCATACTTTTATGGTAACTTAAAATTAAATGAATATACCAGAGGTTTAGAAGCATCAAGCCAGTGGTATATATGCTCATTTCGAAACCATGTCAATTGTCTTTTGGCAAAATTCCTGCATGAAAGTGTACCTAGTAAGTTCAACTGAAACGAGTGCCTCATGTCCAGTATGCTAAAACATGGATATACAAAAGAAGGAAAAACATGAATAATTGCAGGAAAGCAACTCTGCTGTCAGCATTCTTAAATAAAGAAAAACAAATACACAAAAGGATGTCACTTTTGATATAATATATAACACAGATAAAATCTTGTTCATCTATCTTTTTTGCAAAAAAAAAAAAAAAAAAACACATACCTAGATGCCTTTTGAAATTCATATAAAAAATTGAAGAATTCTCGAACTGAACTCTGACCCCCTTGCAGTCTGCATTTTATTAAGTATTCCATGGCCTAATACAGTAAATCATATAAGCAAAATGTAAGAAAGAATCGCTGCATCAATCCATCCAGCAAGTACAATGAACAAGTGAAAACAAGAAAAAATAACAGGAAAAAAAAAATTGGGAAATATCACTGTCAAGCATGTATGGATCTTGTATGGGGAAATGGGATGATGTTCCATGCCCCTTTTTATGGATGCTCAAAAGGTATACCTGCCTGTAGCCAATTGCTTTTGTTGCAGAATTTGAATTAGGATGAAGACCAATATTAAGAAGCCATTGAGCCTCAGACAATATCCCATCCCTCTCTGCAATCAAAGAGAACAAAATCTCCTATTTACGGACATCAAGAACAAAGTGCAGCAGTATCACTAAGGAGATCCACACAGACACATGTGCACATACACACATAAATACCAATAGTAACCACGCTAGGAAGGAAGTGAGAATGATCATTAGTAACTCATTTGTACCCAACAAGATGCTAATAATGTCCACTATAAGAAAATAGAATTTTGTAAAAAAATAGTAAAGATACACACACACACATGTACATATATGATCAACAACCGAAAAAATAAGAAATTTATTCACAGTTAATGATTTACCTAATAGCATATCTTCACAGCGATAATCAATTGATCTATAGAGGTCAAGCCTTGATGTGGAAAGGAAAAAGCAAATGAACTCATAGTCCAAATCTGAGGATGTTTCTTTCATTCCACTGGAAATAGCATTGACATCAGAATAGTCAGAGTTGTCCATAACACTAGAATCTCCCTGTTCCCTGAAAGAATCATATGGTACTCGGAAAGTAGATGGAGGTGATCCACTAGACTGCCATTCCAAAATAATATTAATAAAAAGGTGAACAGGTATACTAGAAAATGTACCCCCAGACAACTTAGTAATACAATAAGAAATATCCACACTGAGAAGATATAATAGGACCATGTTGAGGTAAATATTTTAATAATCTCATTTAGATTCAAAGGGATAATATTGGATTTATTGTTCAAGAACAAGTGAAGCAGGAACAGACCAACAGATGGACCAAGGGAGAAACTTTAAGTTCTATCAAGATGATCTCCTTTATTCTTCTAGAATGGGTATAGACTTCAAAAAAATGTTGGTTGATAAGGACGGGAATTCAAATTCACCTTGAAAAAAAAAAAACTAAGAAACTACCTTAATAATCTCAAGGCTGCGTCGCAATCGATACCAATCATTGGGAGTTATGAATCGGGCCTTTGGGTCCCCTGCCTCTACAACCAGCTGCACAGCTGCATCCCATTGCTCATTTCTCTGTAATTCAGCTAACTCCTTATGCACTTCAGATGAAGTCTCTGGAGAGGCCTTGGGGACATCAGGCTTTCCATAAATGAACCTTGCATTTCAAAGTTCAAACAAAAGATTAACAGGAAACTGAATGCAACATAATCTAGTTTTTAACAACCTATAGAAAAGAAAATCATACAATGTAATGGTATGATGCAGTAACGATGTTTGGATGAAATATTCGATGCCCATATAGCAGATTTGACAGAAAAACATTTAGTATACAATAGCCAATCAAGCATGAACTTTAGCTACATATAAATCTTCAACAAAAGCAAAACCAAATATGGACGGAAGTAGCTTTGGCTAACAGAGACATATTGATGTAAAACAGAAGCAAGAACACTCATATAGTAGAAACAGAGAGAATTTGGGGAAGAGGCAGAGAGAGAGAGACAGAACAGAATTATTGAGGGGGAGAGAAGAACCAGAAAAGGAGGGAGAAGTGAAGAATTTGGGGGAGAGGAAGAGAACTCACATAATTCACATATTCATTAATCATCAATAAACTATCTAATACAAGAGGGAATTCAATCTATTTATAGAGGAAGTATTCCTCTTAATTAAGAAAACTCTAGACTTCCCTAGAATACAGTAGAAGTAGCAAAAGTCATTAAGAAAGCTCTAGACTTCCCTAGAATACAGTAGAAGTAGCAAAAGTTTGACTCAAAAATGCTGAAACTTAATTATGAAGGAAACTTAGTTATGAAGGAATTATTATATATATTTTAATAAAACTTAAAAGCTAAGTTTGTGTCTTCCTTCTAGAATAAGTCTTCTTGTATCTATCATCAATTCCATCAATTCTCCCCTGCTTGGAGAACTCGGCTCCTGACGAGTTAAAATGGGTGCACAGGTTTGGGGAGGGAACGATGAAATTCACTACGGCACTTCAATCTGGAAATCCTTTCCAACGAACAAGATAGAGAAAAGTGAGACATTGTTGAAAGTTAACGTGCTGATTTGGAAAACCCTTCCAGTGAACAAGATAGTTGTAGAGGTTATCGTTGAAGAGGAAAACAATATGCTCTTTCATAGCCTCAACAACTTCAGGATGATATGCAACATAAGCTTGATGAATCTGCAGAACAGGAGGGCAATGTGAACTAATCATCCGATGAATTTGAGCACTGGTCTTGTTAAGATGTTCAACATTACAAATGTCTAAGGCCTGTGACTTGTGATCTTTGGCCATCAAATCAGAATCTTGATCGAATGCAAGGCCTATATCTTCATATATCATCGAGATTCCTTCTGACTCAACTTTCTTATCTTGCATCTTGATAACTTCTTTGTCATCTTCAGTTATTGCATTGACTTCTTCCATAGCTATGCTTCCACTTACAATAGAACATGCAATTTTAGGACCATCGGTGATGTTAATATCTCCTTGTTGGACAAGTGTTGATGCTTGCTTGTTTACCTGAATAGATCCGTGATCCTCTATCCTTGTGTTCTTTGTAGTCTTTGCCAGTTGTTGCAGAGCATTTATGGAGGCATCATGTCGATGTTTCCTTTCATCTTCTTCTTGCTTCCATCTTTGTTGAATTCGTTCTAGCATAGCTGTGAATTGCTCTTCCCATAAATCATCTTTGTGTTGCTCATGAACTTCTTCCTCGTGTCGGTAAGATTCAGGATAGTTATACTGATGACAACTAAGATAACCACGTTGACCAACATCTTTATATTGATGATGACAATACGTGTGCTCAAAATGTTGATGCTTAGCATACTCATTTCGATCAGAAAATTCATATGGCCCTTGATATTCAGAGAAATTTGAAACTTGCTTGAAGTTGAAGTTCTTGTCAGACAACTGACTCCTATGATTAGCAGGTAAATATTTCTCTTTTAGCTTTGTCTTCATCTCATCCCATTTCAGAATTGGTGGTCTATCCAATCGTTCCATATTTCTTTGGACGGTATGCCAATACTTTCTTGCCGATCCCACAAGCTTTAACTTTGTGAATCGAACTCTTTCAATATCATTCATGTCATACCACTCAAAGTAATCTTCCATTCTTGCCAACCACTTTAGGAAATCACTAGGATCTAGTCTTCCATCAAATTCTGGGGCTTCTTTGGGCATCCTTCCAAAGTTTTCTTGTCCATATCTATGTATTGGTTCATTTCGTCTAGGACACACTATTGAATCTTGAACATCCCAATAATCATCTACATCCTCAAATTGATTATGATGAATAAACTTATGAGGAGGTAAATGACTAGACCTATAATCATTGATTCCAAGAGTGCAACCAATCCTAAGGGAGGAAACCCTAGGTTGATCATCATAGACAGGGAATTCATAGCAAAAATTTGGCTCTATTTTAGTCCAAGGCCTCTCAAGAACACCTTGAGCTATCTTTCCTCTATGTTGCCTGTTTGTGCAGCCTAACATAGCTTAGAAAGCAAAAACTAGCAACTTTTTACCTCAAAAGAAGCTTTCCATTGATGATCTTTGCATTTGGGTAGGCCTTGAATGAAGAAAACTCCCGAGAACAAGTCAAAAACCCAGAAAAACAGCTTCTGGATGCAAGAGGTTGGAGATGATTCGTGGCTGACAGCTTGAATCAGAATTGAAGGGTATTTCTGCTGAGTTTTCTAAGTGTTTCTAGCAGGGGAAAGTGCCTAGGAGCGTAGGAACCTTAGCTCTGATGCCAAATTGATGTAAAACAGAAGCAAGAACACTCATATAGTAGAAACAGAGAGAATTTGGGGAAGAGGCAGAGAGAGAGAGACAGAACAGAATTATTGAGGGGGAGAGAAGAACCAGAAAAGGAGGGAGAAGTGAAGAATTTGGGGGAGAGGAAGAGAACTCACATAATTCACATATTCATTAATCATCAATAAACTATCTAATACAAGAGGGAATTCAATCTATTTATAGAGGAAGTATTCCTCTTAATTAAGAAAACTCTAGACTTCCCTAGAATACAGTAGAAGTAGCAAAAGTCATTAAGAAAGCTCTAGACTTCCCTAGAATACAGTAGAAGTAGCAAAAGTTTGACTCAAAAATGCTGAAACTTAATTATGAAGGAAACTTAGTTATGAAGGAATTATTATATATATTTTAATAAAACTTAAAAGCTAAGTTTGTGTCTTCCTTCTAGAATAAGTCTTCTTGTATCTATCATCAATTCCATCACATATATAACCGCTGGCATAGATAAGGCTGCTCAATGATCAGCCAAAGACTCTACTTCTCCATTGCCGAGTGAAATTTCTGCATGCTATGAGAAATAAAAAGGGGCCCCTTTCTTATTGCTTTTTATACCCAATTTTAAAGAAAGATGAACGAAAGAATTGATGCTCATGTTTCTTTGGGCTATGGTTAAAAGAATATTTTTGAGAAAGGCTAAGTAGCAGGTTGGGGCAATAAGAAAATTGGGCTTCATTTCCCTACTTATGTTTGATACTTTGACTACAAACTTGCAATAATTAAAATATTTTACATGACAGGATAAGCAAACTACTCAATCAGAACAAGAGGTTGAGAGGGACATACCATCTTAAGTACAATCCAGTTCCCCCAACAACAATAGGAACATGCCCATTGTCAATAATGCATCTTGTAGCTTGCCTTGCATCCTCAAAAAAATGCCCAACAGAATAATCTGATAATAGATAAATAATTTCATTTGGAAATATCCAAGTTTTGAAGACTTAACAACTGTGAAATCAATAAGTGTAAATTTATATAACAAATACTGTATGTGAGCACAATCATATATTGTTTGTGCACTTGGAAAATAAATATGGTCAGCCAACAATGAAACACACCTTCAGATGGGTGCAATATGTCAACCAGATGATGCGGTACCTCCTGATAAGGAAAAACAGAAAGCAAAAAGTGGGAAAACAAGAAACAATTTTTTCAAATTATTTTTATCACATTTGCAATCAAGTAATTCAATACAGATAGAAGGGTAAAAATAAACGGGTCATACTCTATCATACTATTATAACAAGTCCATTCAATCTTAAAAATAAACCGACATGGTCAGAGTCAATTATAATGCAGATGATTGATGAATCTTAAGTTTTTCATTCAGTAAAAAGGCATAATATATTAGCAAAAGCACAATCTTGAAACTCATATGCAAAATCTTAATTTGGGTGGAGGGGAAATCTTGTTTGCATCACTACAAAGTAAGCATTGCATGTGTATAAGTAACTAGTAAGTCTCAAAAATCATGGGGGTCCTCCTTGAGTGGGAGGACTTTAGTAAGAGCGCTTATTTACTATATATAATGCAATACCAAGAAACACATCTAAGATACACCAACAAATTGCCCCAACAGAAGGGATGAAACGGGGTATTTTGGAAAACCAAAATTATATCAGGCACATCTAGGCTCCAAATTCAATGACAGGAAAATCTTTCCTAAAAAAGCTTGTGTGAAGGAATATACTATTTTTCATGTAGTGACCTTTCTATCATTTTTTGAGGGCTTTGCTGATCCGACATCAAGAGCCTGGTATACCTGCAATATAAGCCAAGAAAATAAATACAGCCCAAAGGAATGTAAAGAGTTCTTCAATTGTAGACTATGAATTCAATGCCAACAATAGGACATTTATAATTGATCATGTATCATTCTCGTGACTTTTTCATCATCCATATTCTTAAATTGTGAAAGGGCATCCATAATGCCATGCTCCTCTCAACAACCCAAATAACTTTAGTATCTGCATTCTGTGGTTTGTTTGAATAAATAGCAGAAAAACAAGCAGTGAAGAAATGTATCATACTTCCTTTAGTCCACTCGGTATTTACGGGCTAAAATGAAACAACCCCTTGCGAGTTGAAAGTGGGGAAAAAATGCATAGTCTTCCCAGTTAAAAAGCATGGTTCGAGACACTTTCCATTATCCATGAACTACCACATACACTAAGCAATGACACCTAAACTGAAATTCACATTTCTTCCACATGAATGACTACCCGATCCATCAACCAGGCAGTACTCTACAAAATTCTTAAACCATCCAGTCTCCCAATTGTCACAGCT
Organism: Mimosa bimucronata; assembly: GCA_037074515.1. Classification (NCBI taxonomy): domain Eukaryota; kingdom Viridiplantae; phylum Streptophyta; class Magnoliopsida; order Fabales; family Fabaceae; genus Mimosa; species Mimosa bimucronata. The sequence continues at coordinate 6,751,268 of CM073436.1, forward strand.
TACACGACAGAAACCTCTTCCACCCACCATGTCAACCTACGTAACTTGTTTTCCACATTTCATTTCGTACCCCCAAACCACGCAAGAAAGTGGAAAATAAATGGAAGTCATACAAAGATGTTATCTTTACATTCACAGAGCTGACCTGGACAGAATCTGCACTAATAATTTCACCATTGAGGCGCTTCGCGAGCTCTAAAGCAAGACGGCTTTTACCAGACCCAGTGGGGCCAGAAATAACAATGACCTTCTGTTTAGCTTCCTTCTTATCGGCGCCGGAAACCGAGGATGCAGTGACCAGAAGGCGGCGGCGGCAAGTGAAAGATAACCGAACAGGTCGGAGGAGAGATTTGTCTGAGAAGCAAGGGAGATGCAAGCAACACATTCGGAAACTGCATAATCCACCGCTTATCATCTCTTGCTGAAAGCAATGAGACTTGAGACAGAGCAAGGAGCTCAGATAGCCTCGTCCTACTCTTAAAATTAAAACCAAACCTTTTAAATCTATGCATCCATCTATTTTCATCTTCTCTTTTTCATTGTTTATTATTAATGATTATTAATATGAACCATTTGAAAAATTGTTGAGAAAAAAAATATAAAAATGTCTTATATTTAACATAAAAATCACCTCACATAATAAATCTTATCTTATATTTAGAACTAAAAAGGGTATATATTCTTAGTAAATAAAACGCTTCGAATATTTTCCTTAAGAACTTCTTCTTGGGGCAGATATTTTATAGTACGTGATATCATTACCTCATCAATATAATTGAAAAATTTCTCTATTTGACAATTTGTTTATTTTACATCAATTAAAAAAGTATGTTAATATTTTATAATGAAAAATTTCTTTGCTCAAATATTAAAAACCAAATGAAAGACTATTAAAAATTGAGTAAATTTTTTTTTAAAAAAATAAGAAAACTGATCAAAATAAACCTTTTTTTGTAAAGTATGTCATAAAAAGTCAGTGAGTTCAAAAAATAAACAACATCTATATAACATAAAAAACTCTTCCACCAAAACACCATTCATAAGGAATTAACGGTCTAGATAATTAGTTATATTCAGATCAACGGGTCAATTTATCACTAATTATATAATCTACTAATTATATTTGATTGGTTATAGCAATTAACCATTTTATTTGAATTATTATATTTAAGATAACCTCTAAAATTGTATCTCCTAATAATTATATTTAGGTTTAAAGATTGATAATCACTAATTATATCTACTAATAAGTATATTTAATAATCTATATCTATATCTATATCTATATATAACATAAAAAAACTCTTCCACCAAAACACTACTCATAAGGAATTAACGGCCCATATAATTAATTCTATTCAGATCAACAGGTCAATTTATCACTAATTATATTTGATTGATTATAGCCATTAACCATTTTTTTTTAAATTTTTATATTTAAGATAACCTCTAAAATTGTATCTACTAATAATTATATTTAAATTTATAGATTGATAATCACTAATTATATCTACTAATAAGTATATTTAACAATCTATATCTATCTATCTATATCTATATCTATCTATCTATATAACATAAAAAACTCTTCCACAGAAACACTAATCATAAGGAATTAACGGCCCAGATGATTAGATCTATTCAGATCAACGGGTCAATTTATCACTAATTATATAATCTATTAATTATATCGCTAATTTTTAATTATAATCAACCGAGAAAAATTGATTTAGGATTTCTCTTTAATCTTAAATATAATTAGTGATATATATATTTCGGGAATAACCAACGAGAAGCTTCTTATGAACATAATTTTAAGGTTTATCTTAAATCTTAAATATAATTTTAATTAAATTTTAGGATGAAAATATGTGATTTTTTCTAATAAAAGTTTCATTATCTACATATTTAAATAAAAGCTTACTCTACATTTGTTTTTGAATATATTTTAGCAACAAAAAAAAAAGATAAATCCCAATATATATCCCTAATTATATCCACTAATTATACTTAAGGAAAATGTAGTTATTATTTTTGAATTATCATATTTAAGATAAGTCCTAAAATTATATTCATAAGAAGCTTCTGATTGGTCAATCCAAAATATATATATCACTAATATGATAAGAAGCTTCTGGTTGGTCAATCCTAAAATATATATATCACTAATTATATCTATTAATTATATTTAAGAAAAATATAATAATATATATCATTATTATACGTTTGTTTTTGAAAATATAATCATTTATTACTAATTATACCTACTAATTATATTTTAGAAAAATATAATCATTATTTTATAATTATTATATTTAAGATAAGCACTAAAATTATATTCACAAGGCGTCCATAACTTCTGATTGGCCAATCATAATATATATATACCACTATTTATGATTTATATATATTATGATTATATTTATCTTAATTTTTTAGGTCGAAATATGCTTCATGTAATTAGTAACATAAAAGATATATGAAGTATAATGTATGCATCACACCATTTTACGCGCCACTAATCCATGTAAATAGAAGTAATAATATAATCTATTTTCTTATGATTTTCAATATACGTATGTTTTTTACCAGTTCATCAATTATATTTTAATATTTGTGGATCCTTTTTGGCCAAAATTAAGACAAAAAATAAAAAAATAAAAAAAATATAAATAGGAAAAGTAGCTACTGCACTAGGTCAAAACTTAATTAATGAGTTAGATTTGATTTTTATAAAGTTTTTTGCAAACACGGATTATGAAGATATTGGAATCAATTTAAATGGCATAACTAAGTAATGATCAATATCCCATCTTGTAAGTAGGTGAGTGTACGATGGGGTGGATTACAAAACATTCAAAATAACATACCAAAAAAGAGAATAAGGAGAGCAAGGAAGGAAGATTCACAAAAGGGACTCACAATGAATGACTCGCAAAGTGCTGCATGACAAGTTCCAAATCCAGTTATAATTAAATTCACAAATAATTCAGTCTTAAATTTTGATGAAGGGATGTAATAGTTTGGTTAAATGATCTGCATAAGTATTATGCTTTCCCATGACCTCATGCAAACAAATTTATGATTTTTTTTTTCAATTGAAAAACCATATTTATGATTTCAAGTCGAATAACATGAAAAATATCATCCGTGCATCGCACGGGAGGCCCAGCTTGTTGTTATTAATATATACTTGAAAACTGTAAATTATGATTTATGAAAAAAAATTTACAAATAAAACATATGTATGAAAAGAAAATCACTAGAAAAAGTCAAAGGATTGCAAAATTAGTAAGAATAATCACAAAATATGAAATATCTATTATAAAATTTTAAGACTCTTGATACAAAATGTTCATAAAAAAACCAACGCTAAAAAAATAATAACAATTAAATATTTTTAATATCATTAATGAAACAACAAAAAAAGTCATTATAATAGTATCATATAAGTAACTTTTTAAAAAAATAAAAAATAAAAGAGTCAAAACAGGCTGGCCTACGGTCCTGTAGGACTGACCTTTTTTGTTTGCTTGCTATTTTTAGGCCAAAAAAAAAACACAAGTCAGACCCTTATAATTTTCTAGCCTAAAAAGACCCGCATTACAGGTTTTTTTTCGGGCTCCAATCGCTAAATCAGATTGGAACTCCAAAACCAAATGCTATTGAGGCTCTTATGATTGCAAGGAAAATTAAGTTCACTTTGCATGTTAAGTTCAAACATTTAAATCAATCTTAATTTTCCTCATTTTTAAATAGACATAAAAAACAAGCATTAAATGATAATGTGATTATCAATCTTTACAACTGCACGTATATGAAAAATTTAAGGGAAAATGGTCATTTTTGACCCGGAAGTTTTAGCCTTGGAGTAATTTTGGTCCGGAAGTTTTTTTGGGACCAATTTTAACCCGGAAGTTTACAAAACGTAGCAATATAGACCTTTTGAGGCCTCTATATATTGTAAAATTAGTCTATATTGCTATGTTTTATAAACTTCCGGGTTAAAATTGGTCCCAAAAAAACTTCCAGGCCAAAATTGCTCCAAAGCTAAAACTTTCGAGGTCAAAAATGACCCTTTTCCCAAAATTTAACTTCGTATATGTGAGTGGACAATAAAGCATCAAAGACACGGAGAGTCTATGCTAAAGAACTAAAGAGACCCCTAGAATTCTATTTCTACAAATGAAGTTAGGAAACAAATGATATAAAGGGCAATAAACCTCATATGAGTGTGCTACATATGCAATTTCAAATAATCACAAGGCACGTAAGAATCATTAAGGTAATGCTACATGCCAAGTTCAAGTCTTTGGACGAGTCTTAATTTTGTCAGACTCATAAATAGTCATCAATATAACTTTTCCCACACATCAAAAGATGTATATCGATGCTTGCGAGAAACTTGCCAAAGTAAACGTACGAGGGCTATAAACCAACAAGGACTTTGAGACTTTAAACTAGAGCAAAAGTCTACCTTTAATTATATATATGCACTTTAAGATTAGGCGTCAAATGATTAAACGTCAAATGACAACAAACCTTGTATGAGTGCATTAAATATTGAGCTCAAATACCAAAGCAAGTGCATGTATTTACATCAAGAGACCGTCGTTTCTCAAATAAGCTACATATGCAATTTGAAGAATTACAAGATATGCAAGAATAAGAATAATAAAGATGGCTTTGCATTCCACGTTCATGTATATGAGTCAAATCCCAAATTTCCATATTGAAACCAAATTAATCATCAAATGATGTAAGGCCGTCAAATTATGCAAGAATGCATACATGAGAAATTTTCCAAAGGAAAAACATAAAACATAAACTTGAGGAATAGCCATTGGGCCTCCTAAGAGTATACTACATGTACAAGTTTAAATATCAATGCAAGGATAGCCATTTAAAAAAAAGTATCACTTTTTACAAAAGAAAAAAGCAAATTTGAAGAATTACAAGACGTGAAAAGACAAGTTAAGGTAGTTTTACATGTTAAGCTCCAGCCTCTGAATTGATCTGAATTTTCCCACATTTGCATTTAGGCATAAAAATTCAGCATTATATGGTTCGATGATTATCAATCATTGTAGGTAAGGCTAAGAATAGGCCAAACTTTGGCAAATAGGCGTGGGTCTTTAATAGGGGCAAGTCAAAACTTAAGCTTGAGTGTATATGCAAGCTATTTTTTAGGCTCAGGATTGCCTTGCTTAAGTCTATATTAAAAAACGTATTTATTAGTGTGCTTTTAGGCTGAGGAGATTGTAAAAGGTCCAAATTATATGTTCTTCAAATAAAATTGTTCAAAATAATTTTTGAAAAGCAATGAAAGTGATCGTTGACCAAAGATAATGCACAACGCTAGTGAAAACAACAAAGAAAAGGATATCTTTCTCTCACAGCTGAAAAAATCATATATTGGTCAGGCATGTTCCGTTCTTCAGCCTGAACTATAAACAGCATTACAACCCACGCAGATCCAATCATAACACAGCAGAAAAAAGGTAGTAGATGCAAACAAAGATAGCATTTATCCAACTTACTTGAGGTCATATATTCACACAGTGCTTCATTCAGTGCTTCAGCAAACTGATTGCAAGCAGTATTGGCAGGAATTCTTTCGGACCAAGCAATTCTCCATATTAAGAAAGTATGTTTAAGGAAAACCTAACCAATATGATGATGCCTTCTCATAATAAATTTCCTTAACTAACAATACTTTATATGAACAGGCATTAGATAATATTAATTCATCTCTGTGTATCATTTATGAAAACTAATAAACCTTAATTTGAAATCACCTAACAAATTTCTAATGTATTTCTAATAAGAATGAAATTGTACTTACCATGGGAAAATGATATGTTTCACTTACAAGGACCTATAGCTGCATCAAAAGAGAAAAAGAGAAAACCTCAAATAAATTATTAAAAGATTCTAAATTAGAAACCATGCATGTACACACATATGAAGTTCGGTCACAAGTTCGCCAAGTGAAATGGTGTTCAATTCAATTTGCAAAAATGAATTAGACTGTTCATCAAGCATAAAATAAATTGATTTTTTCTCGCTGGAGCCAATACATATTCCTAGCACATAATATTTAGAACGACTCTAATGGCATAATAAAAAAAATAATGATCTATAGCAAAAGGTAAAGTATACATAGCTTAAATTTACAGACTACTAATGTAAGTGAAAAACTCATAATAACTTTGGTTCCATTGCACAATTAATCTACTCTCAACTCTATTATTAATGTGAAAATGCACTCACATCTTTTTTGTTAAGCTCTAGCAGCTTGGAATGGATATTAAAAATTCTAGGTGAAATCATCCATTTTCTTGGTTTTACGTAATGGTAAAAAGACAAATAATATAGAGTGAAAAGGCATAAACAAAGAGAAAGTAGAATAAAAAGGCCACACTTTTGGGTGGTTAAGCTACAATGACAAATGTGTGTGTGAGTGTGTGATGACGGACCCAAATGACATGAATTAAAAATGGTAGAATTGAGCAAAGTAAATCACACAAACTCCTAATGCAAAATGTTCTTTAAAATTTGAAGGCAAAGAAAAAGAAAAAAATTGCAAGAATCAGTAAATATAGTGAAACACCCGTTGAATGCGATCTCTCATTTAGTAAAACCATAAGTCAATCCTAAGACTAGCTGCACCTGCAACTTGCAAATGAGTAACATCATTACACATATTATGTCTCTAAATAGGTAGAGGGGAGCATACTGTTATAGAATATAAATAAATGGTTAACTGGTGCAAATATGCCCCTGTGTTGCCCTGTATTTTGAATAGCGCATATATACCCTTGATTAGTTAGAGTAGATATATTCTGGATATAATTCTGATTGGTTGGGGAGGATAGGTAATAAATATATAAAGCCTATCTCATAACCCGTTGTAATCATGTTTTGACCGTTTTGACTAATAGAAAGGCTCTAGGCATTTTTCTGGTTCTGTGTGTGAATAGTTTTATGTTTTCTTTAGTTCTTTCTTCATTTTCAGTCCTGTTTTCTGGGTTCTTGGTGAAATACCATAACAGTGGTATCAGAGCTAATCAATCCTTGGCTCTGGTTATTGGTTCTTGTACGCTTCTTGACTCTAATTGAAGAAGATGTCAGACGCAAAGGCTGAGGGGACTGATTTGGAGGATCGTTTGAGTTCCTTGAGCAAAGGCTTGGAGATATGGATGGGTTCTTCAGGGAGGAAATGGCTGGGTTACGTAGGAGTTTTCGAGAGGAGTTGCAAGCAGTGGCTCACTGTAACATCCTAAAAATTTATTTAGGATTAGTGGGGGGTAAATAGGAATTGATTAAGGAGAAATGATGGATTATGAGGATATTTGAAAGATTTTGAGGTATCTTTGAGGATTTTAAAGGCCTAGTTTCTCCCTTATTTGGACAATAATAATTTTGGGAGAGATTATTTTTAGGCTCAAAAGAGATTAATATGGGAGGAAATCAATAAAAGATATTATGGGAAAATTTTGAGAGTGAAAAGAAAATTTTTGGTTCAAAAGAAATATCTTATTTGAGAATTTTATGGTCCAGTAGTATATTTCCTGTTCCTGCCGACACTCCTCTCTGCTGACTCTCTCCCGTATTCTCTTTTTACTATTTCAATGATTATTGTTTCAACCAATCACACTCAACTACTATTTATATATATTATATTATATTATTAATATAATATATTATTATTATATTATTATATTATATTATATTATATTACTATTATATATATATACACTCACCGTTCCTTCCTGCTTCCTTCCTTCCTCATTTCTTCATTTTCTCTCTCTCTCTCACGTCTCTCTCTCTTGCTCTCTCTTTCCACCATATATATATTCCTATCATTGGACTTATCAGAGCTTGTTGATATAGGAATATTAAGCTTTTCGGCCAACTAAGCACATTTTTGGATTCCCGTAAGTCTCATCTACATTTCTATGTCATTAGTTTTTCAATTTGTTATACTTGAAAAATTAGACCTTGTCTAAGTTGATATTTTTGGGAGTCCTAAAATTAATAAATTGAAGCTTAGGCCTCGATTATGAGTTTTTCTGAGTAGATTTTTCATTGTTGGAAGTTTTCCTAATTATTAGGAATTTTTGGATTTATGGACGTTTTAGAAATTGGAGCTTTTAAATTATTCGAGGTGCTTATGGGTAAATTGATGATTTTTAGAGGTTTATTAAGGTCATATGAGGGGATTTAATTAATTGATTTGATTGGGGTTTTCACCTAAAGAATTATTGAGGGATTATTGGATGTTAAGGAATTTTATAAATAGTTATTGGAAAGATTAATAATTTTGGATATATGTATAAATGGAGTAGAGATAAATTTTAGAGATAGAAAGGGAGAATAAATATTAAATAGAAATTTAAAATAAGTAAGGGCAAAGAAAGGGTAGTAAGTAATTTATTTTCCAACATGTGAAATTGTTGGATAAATAATTAATTTTGGTTGTATGTATGGTTGTGTAGTGCTTGAATTGCACTAAGTTAGCACGGGGGAGCTGCACTATTGTGAGATTGGTGCCAGCTATCAGGTAACCGCTTTCTGCTTGTTTATGTGTGTGTGTAGTGTTAGTAAGTAATTTGAAATATTATTATTTGAAAATCATGATATTATATGGAGATGAGATTTTGAATCACAATTGATATATGATTATCAATTGATGATTGATGAGATATAGAAATGAGATCTTGGAATATTAATATTTTTATAATAAATGTCCTGTGGAGTATTATTTTGAAATGGCATAAATTTGTGATGTGAAATATTTGAAACGGAAATATGTGGTTTTGGAAATTATTTAATATATGTATATCAAGAAAATATTGGAAGGCCTGGTGCCTGATTGTGGTGTTGCATATCTATGTGTTGTATGTGAGAAATTATTTGGGTATGTGACACCGGTGAATTGGAAATTGTGCCATCACGTGATGAGGTACCCTGTTGCGCCACAGGGACTAATTGATATATTATGAGAAATAAAGGAGAGAAAGACGAAAGAGGGGATATCGCCCCTTACGGATTCAGAAAGGACAGAGATCCTTCTAATCTGTGGTACTATTCAGGGAGGGTAGAGAGTCCCTCGTGAACTGTACCGTGGTGATCAGGGGTGGGTGGAAGGTCCCGACTGGTCCCACATGTTTTCCCAACGCTTCTATTAAGATTCGTTTGGGTTGTTTGTGATTATAAATGATATATATAATTCTTGGAGATGATTGGGATGGAATATTTTGCACTTATACTGTAACATCCTAAAAATTAATTGAGGATTTGTGGGGGTAAATAGGAATTGATTAATGAGAAATGATGGATTATGAGAATATTTGAAGGATTTTTGAGGTATTTTTGAGGATTTTAAAGGCCTAGTTTCTCTCTTATTTGGACAATAATAATTTTGGGAGAGATTATTTTTAGGCTCAAAAGAGGTTAATATGGGAGGAAATAAATAAAGGATATTATGGGAAAATTTTGAAAGTGAAAAGAAAATTTTTTGTTCAAAAGAAATATCTTATTTGAGAATTTTAGGGTCTAGTAGTGTAGTTTTCTCTTTCCACTCTGCCGACACTCCATTCCTCGCCAGAAACTTTTACTGTGCATCAATTATTATTTCCTCAACCAATCACATTCAACTACTATTTATATATATTATATTATATTATTAATATAATATATTATTATATTATATTATTATTATTACTATTGAGTTACTATTCATTACTATTGAGTTACTGTGCACCAAATATATATAAATACACCCACCGTTCCTCTTCATTCACGTTCACTCACTCTCTCTCTCTCTCTCTTCGTTTCTCTCTCTTACTCTCTCTTTCCACCATATATATTCATATTACTAGACTTATTAGAGTCTGTTAGTATAGGAATAGTAAGCTTTTCGGCCAACGAAGCACATTTTTGGAATCCTGTAAGTCTCCTCTACCTTTCTATGTCATTAGTTTTTCGATTTGTTATACTTGAAAAATTAGACCTTGTCTAAATTGGTAATTTTTGGGAGTCCTAAAATTAATAAATTGAAGCTTAGACTTCGATTATGAGTTTTTCTAAGTATATTTTTCATTGTGGGAGGTTTTTCTTAATTATTGGAATTTATTGGATTTTTAGAAATATTGAAAATTAGGACTTTTGATGATCTGATGGGTCTATAGTTAAATTAATAATTTTTAGATATTTATTAAGGTTTGGAAAATAAATTGTGGATTAAATAATGGATTTTTGAGGTTGAGAAATAATTTAGGGATGTAAGGTTTAATTTTATTTAGGCTTGAATTTTTATAAATAGTTATTGGAAGAATAAATAATTTTGGATATATGTATAAATGGAGTAGAGATAAATTTTAGAAATAGAAAGGGAGAATAAATGTTAAATTGGAAATTTAAAATAAATAAGGGCAAAGAAAGGGTAGTAAATAATTTATTTTCCAACATATAAAATTGTTGGATAAATAATTAATTGTGGTAGTATGCATGATTGTGTAGTGCTTGAATTACACTGAGTTAGCACAGGGGAGCTGCACTATTGTGAGATTGGTGCCAGCTATCAGGTAACCGCTTTCTGCTTGTTTATGTGTGTGTGTAGTGTTAGTAAGAAATTTGAAATATTATTATTTGAAAATTATGATGTTATATGGAGATGAGATTTTGAATCACAAATTGAGATTTGATTATCAATTGATGATTGATGAGATATGGAAATGAGATATTGGAATATTAATATTTTTATAATAAATGTCCTGTGGAGTATTATTTTGAAATGGCATAAATTTGTGATGTGAAATATTTGAAACGGAAATATATGTGGTTTTGGAAATTATTTAATATATGTATATTATGAAAATACTGGAAGGCCTGGTGCCTGATTGTGGTGTTGCATATCTATGTGTTGTATGTGAGAAATTATTTGGGTATGTGACACCGGTGAATTGGAAATTGTGCCATCACGTGATGAGGTACCCTGTTGCGCCACAGGGACTAATTGATATATTATGAGAAATAAAGGAGAGAAAGACGAAAGAGGGGATATCGCCCCTTACGGATTCAGAAAGGACAGAGATCCTTCTAATCTGTGGTATTATTCAGGGAGGGTAGAGAGTCCCTCGTGAACTATACCGTGGTGATCAGGGGTGGGTGGAAGGTCCCGACTGGTCCCACATGTTTTCCCAACATTTCTAGTAAGATTTGTTTGGGTTGTCTGTAATTATCAATGATATATATACTATTATTGAGGATGAATTGTGATGGATTATTTTATAATTATAAACGATGAGAAAAGATATTTGGGACCAAGATATGCATTATATGTGAATACCTGAGCATGCTGGTTAAACTAATATATATACATATATGTATTCCACTGGACACCTTGCTAGCACACACCACACGTAGATGAGTAGTCAGTGGTTGCGTTTTGGGGCTACCCCCGTTGATCTCACTTTTGCAGGTCCTAGGAGTGAAGTAGGAGGTCAAGGGAAGGATCCGGGAACTTCTCACTGATATCGTGAGATACTCTGGACCAGAAGGACAGGAGGTATTGCCACATTTAGGATCATATTTTATATGATGCTTCCGCTGAACCTTGTTCCTATTCTGGGAGAAAAATTATTGTATAATACCTATTATGGTATGGTATTTTAAGAATGATATGTGGAGTTTAATCATGCATAATGAAATTCTCTGTTATTATACTGGGAAGGAAGTTATATTGTGATGACAGAGATTGGAGTTGAGGTTGAAATATATATAAATATTATGGAAAGATCTTTTTCTAACTATGTTAGCGAATTTTTGGTAATTTAATTCTTTTTCCTAACATAGTTAGCACTATAAACGATTTAATTTTTAATTGTGAGTGTTTAATAGTGGGATTAGGGAGGTAATGTTACATATACACTGTGAAAAGATATTTGGGACCAAGTTATGCATTATATGTGAATACCTGAACATGCTGTTTGAACTAATATATATACATATATGTATTCCACTGGACACCTTGCTAGCACACACTGCATTTAGATGAGTAGTCAGTGGTTGCGTTTGGGGCTACCCCCGTTGATCTCACTTTTGCAGGTCCTAGGAGCGAAGTAGGAGGTCAAGGGAATGATCCGGGAACTTCTCACTGATATTGTGAGATACTCTGGACCAGAAGGACAGGAGGTATTGCCACATTTAGGATCATATTTGTATGATGCTTCCGCTGAACCTTGTTCCTATTCTGGGGGAAAATTATTGTATAATACCTATTATGGTATGGTATTTTAAGAATGATGTGTGAAGTTTAATCATGCATAATGAAATTCTCTGTTATTGTACTGGAAAGGAAGTTATATTGTGATGACAGAGATTGGAATTGAGGTTTGAAATATATATAAATATTATGGAAAGATCTTTTTCTAACTATATTAGTTATTTTAGTAAGTTAATTCTTTTTCCTAACATAGTTAGCACTATAAACGATTTAATGTTTAATTGTCAGTGGTTAATAGTGTGATTAGGGAGTTAGTGTTACAGTTGGTATCAGTTTCATGGTATAAGACCTGGAAAGGTGTTTTGCATGTCTCTTGTTGTGTCAGTCATGCATTACACTTGCATTAGTGATATTGTGGCAATATTTTTCCGATCCTTTCCCTTTTTATGTTTCATATTGTATGCTTGTTTTTAATAAGTGTAACTTCCATCCGTAGGTGGGTGGAAAGTATGGCTCGTACTAGGAGATCAGGTGCAGGAAATAGTACAGGGAATGAAAGTGTGGCTCGTACTAGGGGATCAGGTGCAAGAAATGGTATAGGGAATGAGCAGCCTGCAAACCAAGAGTATGACGAGCTAGTAGCCAAAATAAAAGAAGAATTGAGATTGGAGATGGAACAAAAAGTCGCAGCAATGAATAAAGAAAATGAGGAAAAGTTAGCTAAATTGAAAGCAGATTTTCAGGCTCAGACTAATAAAGGTGATGAATCAGAAATGCATGGGGAGTTCTCTAAAGTTAATGATAAGGAGGAATTAGTTTATCCTCGCCCGGAGGACTTGAGTACTGAAAAGGTATGGAAGAAAATTGACCGTCATCATCCCAAGCATTTTAGTGAAAGTCAGGATCCTTTCGAGGCAGAGGCTTGGATTAAAAGATTGGAGGCCATATTTGCAGCTGTGGTCTGTAACCCTTATCAGAAAGCGAGGGTTGCTATTCTCCTCTTGGAAGGAAAAGCATTGATTTGGTGGCAGAGTGTATGTGTAGATGATTCCTTGATGACATGGGATAAGTTTAAGGACAAGTTCTTGGGATATCATTTCCCTCCTTCTCTTAGGAAGGAGAAGGAGAATGCTTTTTATTATCTCAAGCAAGGTGGGATGTCAGTGGATCAGTATATTGCTACTTTTTCAGAGTTATCTCGCTATATTTCGTTCCTGCAGCGTCAGGACGACCCTCAGTGGCGTATAGATCAGTTATTTGAGAAGGCCAGACCTGATTTGAGATTGCATGTGCATGATAAGAAATGTAAGAATGTTGAAGAAGCATGTGAGAAGCTGAGGATTGCGGACCGCATGATGAGGGAGGCAGCTGCAGTGACAGTTAAGTATACTGGAGGCCCAGGTCAGGGCCATCAGAGTTATGGTAGACCTTTTCAGCCCACCCAGAGTAGGCCTTCTCATTCCTTTGGGCCGACGGGAGGTATTAGCAAGAAATTTGGAGCGAGTGGTAGTAGCAGTTCTAATGGTTCTGGAAGGAAAAGTCACTCTGGGAGCCATGGCCGTGGTCAGTCAGGTAGCTATGGTCGTGGTCAGTATGGTAGCCACAGCAGAGGACAGTCTGGTGGTTTTGGGCGTGGCCAGTCAGGTAGGGGTCGTCAGGATTCAGCCCCGTGGAGAGTTGGTTCAGAAGGTCAGTCGAGAGGAGGCAGCCAGGTGACTTATGGAGAGTCAGTTCAGTCAAATCCTAGTGTAGCTGGTCCTTGTAGCAAGTGTGGTAGGTACCACCAGGGACCCTGTTTTAGATGTTTTGGATGCGGCCGTATTGGGCATACGATTAGGTACTGCCCAGATGGGGGCCAGAATATGCAGCAGCCAGTGGCTCAGCCCAGTCGCCCTCTAGTTCAGGGTAGAGTTTATGCTACATCAGCTGAGGAGGCAGGGATGTCTCCTAATATGATTCGAGGTACGGTCTCTATTCATGGCCATAATATTGATGTGATGTTTGACTCTGGTGCGTCACATTCTTTTATCTCTTTCGATTGTACTCGGAGGCTTAGTTTTGAGTTATCTGTTATGCCATATAATATGCGTGTGTCTACCCCTGCGGGTGCTAAATTTGAGACTTCTTTAGTATGCAAAAATCTGGATTTATGGTTTGAAGGCCGTAAATCAAAAATTGATCTCGTTTGTTTGCCCTTGAGGGGAATTGATGTGATTATTGGTATGGATTGGTTAGAGGAAAATAATGTAATATTGCATTGTAAAGATAAGATTGTGTCTTATGCTGAGTCATCTAGTGCGCCGATGTTACTATCTGCGACACGTGTAGAGAGGTGTGTGAGAAAAGGCTGTGAGGCCTTTATGGTTTTCTTCTCCATTAAGGAGGAGGGCGAGATCTCTATTGATCAGGTGGATGTAGTTAGAGATTTCCCAGAGGTATTTTCCGATGATATGCGTGGACTCCCTCCCGAAAGAGAGGTAGAGTTTACCATCGAGTTAGAGCCGGGCACGGGTCCAATCTCTAAGGCTCCATATCGGATGGCTCTGTCGGAATTGGTAGAGCTTAAAAAGCAGCTTGAAGAACTTCTGGATAAAGGTTTTATCAGGCCTAGCGGATCACCTTGGGGTTCCCCAGTCTTGTTCGTAAAGAAGAAAGATGGAAGCATGCGGCTCTGTATCGATTATCGGCAATTGAATAAAGTGACCATCAAGAATAAGTATCCGTTGCCTAGGATAGATGATTTGTTGGATCAATTGGCAGGAGCTTCAGTTTTCTCTAAGATTGATCTTCGGTCTGGGTATCATCAGTTGAGAGTTAGAGCGGAGGATGTCCCTAAGACTGCATTCAGGACGAGATATGGCCATTATGAGTTTCTGGTGATGCCATTTGGGCTCACCAATGCCCCTGCTGTGTTTATGGATTATATGAATAGAATTTTTCGGCCATATTTAGATAAGTTTGTGGTGGTGTTTATTGATGATATTCTAATCTATTCTAAGAGTGAAGAAGAGCATCGGGAGCATTTGTATTCCGTCCTGCGAGTTCTGAGAGATCATAAGCTTTATGCCAAACTTTCTAAATGTGAGTTTTGGCTTAAGGAGGTAAAGTTTCTAGGGCATGTAATATCTGCTGAGGGAGTTGCGGTTGATCCAAGTAAAGTTGAAGCTGTTTTGCAATGGAAGTCTCCTAAGTCAGTGACGGAGGTTAGGAGTTTTGTTGGATTAGCAGGGTACTATCGTCGATTTATTCAAGGATTTTCGCAGATTGCGAGGCCTTTGACTAATTTGACCAAGAAGGATAGGCCTTTCATCTGGACTGATCGATGCGAGTCGGCATTTCAGGAGCTTAAGACCCGGTTGACAACTGCACCTGTGTTGACATTGCCGGATCCAAGTCAGCCATATGAGTTGTATACAGATGCATCTTTTATGGGTTTGGGCTGTGTCTTGATGCAGAATGGTAAGGTTATTGCGTATGCATCTAGGCAATTGAGACCGCATGAGGAAAATTACCCAACTCATGATCTTGAGCTAGGAGCAGTTGTTTTTGCTTTGAAGCTCTGGCGACATTATTTGATGGGGGCACAGTTTGAGGTGTTCAGTGATCATAAGAGTTTGAAATATCTTATGGATCAGAAGGAATTGAATAATAGGCAACGACGTTGGATGGAGCTGATCAAGGATTATAAGTTTGAAATTAAGTATCATCCGGGAAAGGCAAATGTGGTTGCTGATGCCCTTAGCCGGAAATCAGTGCATGTATCTGCTTTAAGTATGGAGGAGCAGTCTTCTTTCAGAGATTGTCGTGTTATTCATGTTAGGACAGAGAAGTTAGTGGCGTTTTTGGGAGCAATTGTTGGCCAGTTTGGGTTCTTCGAGGATTTAAGAGTGGCTCAGGATCGGGATAGTCATCTGAAGGAGATCCGGGAAAAGCTTGATAGTGGTGTCTATCCGGATTATGATATGGGTGATTCAGGTATTTTGAGATTTAGGAAAAGAGTATGTGTTCCGGATAATGAAGATATCAAGAAGGCTATTCTTGAGGAGGCTCATAGGAGTAGTTATGTGATGCATCCTGGCGTTTCTAAGATGTATAATGATTTAAAAAGAGTTTATTGGTGGCCTAAGATGAAGTCCGACGTGACTCAATTTGTCTTGAAGTGTTTGACCTGTCAGAAGGTGAAAATCGAACATCAGCGGCCAGGTGGCCTATTGCAGAGTATTGAGGTTCCTCAATGGAAGTGGGACAGTATTTCGATGGATTTTGTGGTTGGCTTGCCTTTGACTCAGTCTGGTCACGATTCGATTTGGGTTATCGTGGACCGTTTGACTAAGTCCGCTCATTTTCTTCCGATCAGGATTAATTATCCTTTGACGAGATTAGCTCAGATGTATGTAGACGAGATCGTCAGGCTTCATGGGATTCCCGAGAGTATTATTTCAGATCGAGACCCGCGGTTCACCTCTGAGTTTTGGAGGTCTTTACAGACGGCTCTGGGAACGAAGCTTAAGTTCAGTACTGCGTATCATCCTCAGACTGATGGTCAAACCGAGAGGACGATTCAGACTTTGGAGGATATGCTCAGGGCGTGTGCTTTGGAGCTACCGGGTAGTTGGGATAGACATCTTCCATTGGCGGAATTTGCCTATAACAACAGTTATCATTCGAGTATTCAGATGGCGCCTTATGAGGCTTTATATGGTCGGAAGTGCCGGTCGCCAATTTGTTGGACAGAGCTTAGCGAGAGGGCTATTATTGGCCCAGATATTGTGGATCAGACGACAGAGAAGATTAAGTTGATTCGCCAGCGGCTATTGACTGCCCATAGTCGGCAGAAGAGCTATGCAGATAAACGACGTAGATCGTTAGAGTTCCGTATTGGGGATCATGTTTTTCTTCGGGTATCTCCGACGACGGGTATTGGGAGGTCCATAAGAGCTAAGAAGCTCACTCCCCGATTTATGGGTCCGTTTGATATCATTGAACGGGTCGGATCAGTGGCATATAGGGTGGCATTGCCTCCGCAGTTATCGAATCTTCATGATGTTTTTCATGTTTCTCAGTTAAAGAAATATCATCCAGATCCTTCGCATGTGATTGAGCCTGAGGAGGTCGAGTTGAGAGAAAACTTGACATATAAAGCTGAGCCGGAGAAGATTTTAGATGTTAAGGATAAGCAGTTAAGAAATAAGACGATTAGACTAGTTAAGGTGTTTTGGAGAGGTATGACTCCAGGGGATGCTACTTGGGAGACCGAGGAGCGCATGCGACGAGAGTACCCTTACCTATTCCCGGGGTAAGTTCCGTTTATTGAGAGATTTTATACGTTGTATATGTTGTGTTTGCTTGTTTTGGGGTCATGTTAGCAGAATTTTGGGGACAAAATTCTTAAAAAGGTGGGAAGAGTTGTAACATCCTAAAAATTTATTTAGGATTAGTGGGGGGTAAATAGGAATTGATTAAGGAGAAATGATGGATTATGAGGATATTTGAAAGATTTTGAGGTATCTTTGAGGATTTTAAAGGCCTAGTTTCTCCCTTATTTGGACAATAATAATTTTGGGAGAGATTATTTTTAGGCTCAAAAGAGATTAATATGGGAGGAAATCAATAAAAGATATTATGGGAAAATTTTGAGAGTGAAAAGAAAATTTTTGGTTCAAAAGAAATATCTTATTTGAGAATTTTATGGTCCAGTAGTATATTTCCTGTTCCTGCCGACACTCCTCTCTGCTGACTCTCTCCCGTATTCTCTTTTTACTATTTCAATGATTATTGTTTCAACCAATCACACTCAACTACTATTTATATATATTATATTATATTATTAATATAATATATTATTATTATATTATTATATTATATTATATTATATTACTATTATATATATATACACTCACCGTTCCTTCCTGCTTCCTTCCTTCCTCATTTCTTCATTTTCTCTCTCTCTCTCACGTCTCTCTCTCTTGCTCTCTCTTTCCACCATATATATATTCCTATCATTGGACTTATCAGAGCTTGTTGATATAGGAATATTAAGCTTTTCGGCCAACTAAGCACATTTTTGGATTCCCGTAAGTCTCATCTACATTTCTATGTCATTAGTTTTTCAATTTGTTATACTTGAAAAATTAGACCTTGTCTAAGTTGATATTTTTGGGAGTCCTAAAATTAATAAATTGAAGCTTAGGCCTCGATTATGAGTTTTTCTGAGTAGATTTTTCATTGTTGGAAGTTTTCCTAATTATTAGGAATTTTTGGATTTATGGACGTTTTAGAAATTGGAGCTTTTAAATTATTCGAGGTGCTTATGGGTAAATTGATGATTTTTAGAGGTTTATTAAGGTCATATGAGGGGATTTAATTAATTGATTTGATTGGGGTTTTCACCTAAAGAATTATTGAGGGATTATTGGATGTTAAGGAATTTTATAAATAGTTATTGGAAAGATTAATAATTTTGGATATATGTATAAATGGAGTAGAGATAAATTTTAGAGATAGAAAGGGAGAATAAATATTAAATAGAAATTTAAAATAAGTAAGGGCAAAGAAAGGGTAGTAAGTAATTTATTTTCCAACATGTGAAATTGTTGGATAAATAATTAATTTTGGTTGTATGTATGGTTGTGTAGTGCTTGAATTGCACTAAGTTAGCACGGGGGAGCTGCACTATTGTGAGATTGGTGCCAGCTATCAGGTAACCGCTTTCTGCTTGTTTATGTGTGTGTGTAGTGTTAGTAAGTAATTTGAAATATTATTATTTGAAAATCATGATATTATATGGAGATGAGATTTTGAATCACAATTGATATATGATTATCAATTGATGATTGATGAGATATAGAAATGAGATCTTGGAATATTAATATTTTTATAATAAATGTCCTGTGGAGTATTATTTTGAAATGGCATAAATTTGTGATGTGAAATATTTGAAACGGAAATATGTGGTTTTGGAAATTATTTAATATATGTATATCAAGAAAATATTGGAAGGCCTGGTGCCTGATTGTGGTGTTGCATATCTATGTGTTGTATGTGAGAAATTATTTGGGTATGTGACACCGGTGAATTGGAAATTGTGCCATCACGTGATGAGGTACCCTGTTGCGCCACAGGGACTAATTGATATATTATGAGAAATAAAGGAGAGAAAGACGAAAGAGGGGATATCGCCCCTTACGGATTCAGAAAGGACAGAGATCCTTCTAATCTGTGGTACTATTCAGGGAGGGTAGAGAGTCCCTCGTGAACTGTACCGTGGTGATCAGGGGTGGGTGGAAGGTCCCGACTGGTCCCACATGTTTTCCCAACGCTTCTATTAAGATTCGTTTGGGTTGTTTGTGATTATAAATGATATATATAATTCTTGGAGATGATTGGGATGGAATATTTTGCACTTATACTGTAACATCCTAAAAATTAATTGAGGATTTGTGGGGGTAAATAGGAATTGATTAATGAGAAATGATGGATTATGAGAATATTTGAATTATTTTTGAGGTATTTTTGAGGATTTTAAAGGCCTAGTTTCTCTCTTATTTGGACAATAATAATTTTGGGAGAGATTATTTTTAGGCTCAAAATAGTAGACTCGGTGTTGCTATTCAACCCCAGATCACTGCAAGAGACGAGGAGATTAGCAAGGGTTCAAGAGCTGGCCATCGAACATTGGAATTCAAAGAAACCCCAAGAAAAGTCTTGGAGACACGTAGGAAATCAAAACTCGATGACTCAGCCTCACTATTAAGTGTCATCGAGTAACAAAAACGTGTCAAATAGGAGTCGGTCCCAACCCAACAATTATTTTTCTCATTTTGGAAAAAACTCGGCCGCAAATTCTGGGGTGATAAATCGCAAAACTTCTGCTCCTAATTTCAGCGATAAATCTGGACAAAATTCAAAAATTCTTTCGACTGAGGAGGAGGCTGAGCATCATGCAAAAAACCTATGTTTCTATTGCCATGAAAAATTTTCTAAAGACCATCGGTGTCCTCAAAGGCAGAGACTTCAGTTACATTACATGGAGATGGATGAAGAATCAAACCTGGCCGAACCTGAAGCACCTGTCTTGGAGATGGAACCTGACTCTGTTCCCACTATTTCGCTTCACGCCATTAATGGGGTTAATAGTGTAGAGGCTATGCGTGTTCAGCGGAGTATAGGTAAGTGTCAATTGCAAGTTTTAATTGACAATGGGAGTACCCATGATTTTCTTGATTTGTCTATGGCCAAGAAACTTGGTTGGCGTGATATAGGGGAGGAATTGGGCTCTGTTTAGGTTGCTGGGGGTAGGAGATTGAAGATTTATGGTATTTGGCAGGGGTTTAGATGGAAGATGCAGGGATTGGAGTTTGTGTTTGATGTGCGCATCATTGAATTACACACATATGACCTTGTTTTGGGTCTGTCATGGTTGAAATCAATTAAACAGGCCTATTGGGATTATGAAAATATGGTTATGTAGTTTTGGTATAAGGGAGCACTTTGTAAAATTCAGGCTAACCCCCAGAAATCGCTCCAGGTTGTGTCGTCGAAGAATTTGGAGTGGAAAGGGGCTAATGAGCAACATATGTTTTTGATTCAGTTGTTGCAACCTCAGGAAAGTGTTGAGCAGCAATGTTTTGCATTGGAAGTAGTGAGAAGCGAAGTTCCAGCGGAGATCCAATCTGTTTTGACAGATTTTGACTATGTTTTTGGTGAGCTTAAGGGTCTTCCCCCTCTTAGGGAAGGTCATAATCACCCAATAATTTTGGAGGAAGGGACTAACCCCATTAGTCTCAAATCGTACAGATATTCCACTGCTCAGAAAGATGGGATTGAGAAGCAAGTGGGGGAGCTTCTACAAAATGGAATGTTGCAAGAAAGTATCTCTCATTTTTCGGCACCTGTTGTTCTTGTGAAGAAGAAGGATGGGTCATGGAGGATGTGTATTAATTACCGTGAGTTGAATAAGAAGACGGTGAAGAATCAATATCCAATTCCTCTAGTTGAGGATTTATTGGATGAATTACACGCTGCCCGGTGGTTTACAAAGCTGGATCTTAAGGCGGGTTATCACCAAATTCGAATGAATCCAAGTGATGTGTACAAGACAGCTTTCAAAACCCATTCCGGCCACTTTGAATGGTTGGTAATGCCGTTTGGATTAACCAATGCTCCAACAACTTTTCAAGGGGCTATGAATGAGGTTTTTTGTTTTTACTGTAGAAAGTTTGTTTTGGTGTTTTTTGATGATATTCTTGTGTATAGTTCTTCTTTGATAGATCATGCTAACCATCTCAAAGAAATGTTGCAGCTACTACGTACTAATCAATTTTATGTAAAAGGTAGTAAATGCACTTTTGCCGCAGAGCATGTTGAATATTTGGGGCATGTGATTAGCCATGGGTAAGTGGCTACGGATCCGGCAAAGATTAAAGCAGTAACCAAGTGGCTAGAGCCTAAAACAGTGAGGCAGCTGCGAGGTTTCCTTGGTCTTACGGGGATATTATCGCAAATTTATCAAGGGGTATGGTGGTCTAGCCAAGCCTCTTACTTTGTTATTAAGGAATGATGCTTTTTCATGGTCCGATTCAGCTAGAGAAGCCTTCCAAAAGTTGAAAGAGGTGCTGATTTCTGCTTCGGTTTTAGCACTACCGATTTTTCTAAGGTTTTTGTTGTGGAAACCGACGATTGTGGTATGGGTATTGGTGCTGTATTGATGTAACAGGGGCAGCCTATTGCGTATTTCAGCAAGGCTTTTGCTCCAAAGCATGTGAATTTGTTGATTTATGAGAAGGAATTATTAGCGGTGGTGCAAGCGGTTGAATATTGGCATCAGTACTTGGAAAGGTCCAAGTTTATCATAAAAACCGATCAGCAAAGCCTTAAATATTTGTTGGGACAGTAGCTAAAGACCCCTTTTCAGATGTATTGGATTACTAAATTGATAGGGTATGACTAATAAATTTAGTATAAGAAATGGTGTGATAACACCGTTGCCGATGCTTTGTCCCATTTGCATGTTTCCGGGGCTGAATTGCTTCAAATGGCCCTAGATACAGCTTCTCCAGAAATGTTACTACAGATTAAAGATAGTTGGATTAATGATGTTGACTATGCAGCCATTATTGAGGAGTTGAAGAAGAAAGGAGGGGTGTTGAAGAAGTATTCTTGGGATGGTGTGCATTTGAGAAAAAATAACAGATTGGTTGTGGGGGATGACAATTCCCTAAAACAGAAGATTCTTGAGTGGATGCATACTAGTCCACAAGGAGGGCATTCAAGAATACAAGCTACATATGTCCGAGTTAGAGGACTCTTTTGGTGGAAGAAATTGCACAAAGATGTTGAAGACTTTGTAAAAGGATGTGACACATGTGCTAGGTGTAAGTATGAGACAGTTGCAAGTCCGGGGTTGTTGCAGCCACTACCTATTCCTAGTAAGGTGTGGGAGAGCATTAGTATGGACTTTATAGAAGGACTACCCAAATCTGGAGGTAAGGAAGTTATTTGGGTAATTGTTGATAGGATGAGCAAATATGCTCACTTTATCCCTCTTTCCCATCCGTTTACAGCCTTTACTTTAGCACAGTGGTTCTTGGACCAGGTTTATAAGCTTCATGGTGCCCCATCGGAAATAATAAGTGATAGAGATTCGGTGTTTTTGAGTAAATTCTGGAAGGAATTTTTGAAGGTGCTAAAAGTTGAGCAACACCTAACTTCGGCTTACCATCCTCAAAGCGATGGCCAAATCGAAGTGCTCAATCGTTGTTTGGAGTCATATCTCCGGTGTATGTGTTGGGAATCGCCTAGGAAATGGTCTATGTGGTTGTCATTAGCGGAATGGTGGTACAATACTAGCTTTCATACAGCAACTAAAGCTACACCTTATGAACTTTTATATGGCCAAAAACCTCCGGTTTACTCTCCTTATATCCCTAGATCAGCGATTGCTGAAACGGTTGATAGGAGTTTTGTAGCAAGGGAAAGAATGCTTGCTGTTTTAAAGCATTATTTACATAAGTCAGTGAATACTGTGAAACAGAAGGCTGATTTGAAGCGTTCTGACAGAACTTTTGAGGTAGGGCAGTTGGTATTTTTGAAGTTGTAGCCCTATAGACAAGTGTCGGCTGACGGCTGCCACTAGGAGCTCTCAGAAATTATCTCCTAGGTTTTTTGGGCCCTACAAGATCCTGGACAGATTTGGTGCAGTGGCTTATAGGTTGGAATTGCCTCCCGAAACTAGAATTCATTCAACGTTTCATGTCTCTATGCTCAAGTTGTGTCCTGATCCTAGTGTGAGACAAAGGCATTCTCCCATAGACCACCCTACAGTCCCATCTACACTCTATCCTAAAAAGATTTTGAGTAGGAGAGTTGGGAGGAAGAAAAGAAGGATTATTACCGAAGTTTTGGTTCAATGGCAAGGTTATCTGGATGAAGAGGCCACTTGGTTGTCTTTGTATGCTTTGCAGCAACAGTTTCCAGATTTTCAGATTGTTCACCCTTGAGGGCAAGGGTGTTTTTTGAGGGGGGCATTGTTATAGAATATAAATAAATGGTTAAGTGGTGCAAATATGCCCCTGTGTTGCCCTGTATTTTGAATAGCGCATATATACCCTTGATTAGTTAGAGTAGATATATTCTGGATATAATTCTGATTGGTTGGGGAGGATAGGTAATAAATATATAAAGCCTATCTCATAACCCGTTGTAATCATGTTTTGACCGTTTTGACTAATAGAAAGTCTCTAGGCATTTTTCTGGTTCTGTGTGTGAATAGTTCTTTGTTTTCTTTGGTTCTTTCTTCATTTTCTGTCCTGTTTTCTGGGTTCTTGGTGAAATACCATAACACATACCAAATAGTCAAATATAGAAGATGCAATCACCGTTGCATAGTAAAAAAAAGAGATGGAAGAAGTTGATTGATAACATGAGAAAAGAAACAGATCAATAAATAGCTGCAAAACTGTTGCAAGGAAAAAGAGATTCTAGGAGAAAAACAATGCAAAAGTTAAACAATGTGAATCTGTTGCAAAGAATATGGAATGCAGATAACAAAAGGAAATAAAATGAAGAAATAAGGAAGGGCTAAGGGTAAAAAACACACATGTGATTTTGTCAAAAATTCGTCTGACACCAAGTGCTTTTTTTTTTTACCAAAAGCAACTCTGAACTTCCAAATTATGATCAAAGGTCACACTTATCATTAAATTAGGGTAAAAATACAAATGTAATTTTGTCAAAAATTTCATTTAGCACCAAGCGCTTTCTTTTGGACCATAATTGTAAGTGTGACTTTTAATCCAGATTTGGAAGTTCAGAGTTACTTTTGGTCCAAAAAAAGCATTTAGTGTTGGACAAACTTTTGACAAAATCACATGTGTATTTTTGACCCTTAACCTAGTAATGAAAAAAAAAACAGATACAGAAGCAAACAAAAACTACATGCAAATGAATTTGATCAGCCAGACAAGAGATGAGAGCAAGAACAAGAATTTGAACAAGAACAAGAACATAAGCAAAAAAACTATAATTTCTCACAAAAGCCATACATATAATTTTGAAGAACTACAAAACATGCAAGGAAAATTAAAGGTGCTTTGCATGCCAAGTTCAAGCCTCTAAAACTGATCTCAATTATCTCAAATTCAAAAATAAGCATCAAAATCATGTAATGAATGATGTAGTGATCAACCATCATTTCTAACAAAAGATACATAATGACTTTAAAAGGATACAAGGCATGCTAGAACAATTAAGGCACTTTTCCATGACAAGTTTGACCTTTTGAATCAAATTGATTTTTCCACATTTTTAAATAGGCATCAATTTCAATTTTCCCACATTCTTAAAAGGCTTGATAATCAAGCATGACATAATGCAGTGATCAACTGTCATTTATTGAAAAAGTCACAAGCAAATTCAAAGTATTACAAGGCATATATACAAGGAAAATTAAGGCTCTTTTGCAAGTCAAATTCCAGCCCCCAAGTCATTCTCAATTTTCCCAAATACATAAATTGGCATCAATCATTCAGCATCCAAATTTAGTTACAAATAATGAAGTGATTAGCTATCATTTCTCACAAAAGGCATATATGAATTTTAAAGGATCACAAGGCATGTAAGGAAAATTTAGGCACCTTTACATGTCATGTTTTAGCCTATGAATCCATCAATTTTTCCTACCTTTGTAAATAGTCCTCAATCTTAATTTTTCCACATTCATAAATAGGTATCGTAATCAAGCATGAAATGATGTAATGATTAGCTTTCAATTCTCGCAAAAGCCACAAATGCAATTTGCATGTGAAGTTCAAGCTTCTAAATCAATCTCAAGGTTTCCACAATCACAACTAAGCATCAATCCTAATTTTCCCATGTACTTGGATCAGCATCAATCTCAATTTTCTCACATTTGTAAATAGGCCTAAAAAAGGGCTTAAAATGATGCAGTGATCAACTATCATTTCTCACAAAAGGCATACAATATATTTCGAAGGATTAAGGAAAATTAAGGCACCTTTGCACGATTAGTTTTTAGCCTCTATATCAATCTCATATATCATTCATAAATAGGCATCCAAATGAAGCATCAAATGATTTAGTGATCAACAGTCACTTCTCACAAAAACCACATATGCAATTTTGAAGGATTACAAGGCATACAACTGGAAAATTAAGTCCCTTAGCACCTTAAGTTCAATCCTCTAAGCCAATCTAAATTTTTCCACATTCATAAATAGATACCAATCTCAATTTTCCCACATTCGTTAATAGGTATCGGAAACAAGTTACAAATGATGCAATAATCGACTAACATTTCTTGCAAAAGGCACATATGAATTTAAAAGGATTACAAGGCATGCAAGAAAAATTAAGGTACCTCTACATGCCAATTTTTAGCCTCTGAATCAATCTCATTTTTCCCACATTCATAAATAAGCATCAATCTCAATCTTTTCAAATTCATAAATATGAATCCAAATCGAGCATCAAATGATGAAGTGATCAATTGTCATTTCTCGCAAAAGCCACATAATCAATTTTGATGTATTACAAGGCATACAAGGAAAGTCAAGGACCCCTTGCATGTTAAGTTCAAGCATCCAAGTCTGTTTCAATTTTCCTATACTCATAAATATACATCAATCTCAATTTTCCCACATTCATTTCCCACAAAAGCCATATTATGAAATTTGAAGGATTACAAGGCATACATGGACAATTAAGGCACCTCTACATTTCAAGTTTCACCCCATAAATCAATCTCATGTCTCCCACATTTGTAAATAAACATCAATCTTAATTTTCCACATTCTTAAATAGGCAACATAATCAAGCATCAAATGTAGTGATCAACTATCACTTATAGCAAAAGCCACATGCAATCTAGAAATATCATAAGGCGGCATGCAAGGGAAATTAATGCCCTTTTGCATGTCAAGTTCAAGCCTCCAAGTCAGCTCCAATTTTACCACATTCATAAATTTCCATCCGAATCAAACATCAAACGACGCAGAGATCAACTATCATTTTCCACAAAAGCCACATGATGAATTTCAAAAGTTTACAAGGCATGCAAGGATAATTAAAGCACCATTGCATGTCAAGTTTAAGCCTCTGAATCAATGTCATTTTCTCACATCAGTAATAAGGCATCAATCTCAATTTTCCCCTTCCATAAATAGGCATCGATCTCATTTTCCCCACATTCGGAAAATTTACATCGAACTCACACACAAATGATGTAATGATCAACTGTCATTTCCCACAAAAGCCACATAATGAATTTCGAATAATTACAAGGCATGCAAGGATAGTTAAGGCACCTTTGCATGTCAAATTTGAGCCTTTTAATCAATATCAAATTTCCCACATTCGTAAGTAGCTATCAATCTCAATTTTCCCACATTCTAAAATAGGCATCTAAATCAAACATCAAATGATGTAGCAATTATCAATCTTTGAAAATGCGCGCACACAAGAAATTTGCGAAAGCAAATATTAAAGGCTATAAAGAAGCAAAGACATGGAAAATCTATGTTGAAGAGCAAAAATAAGCCTATAAAATTATTTATGCACATTAAGATTATGCATCAGATGATAAAAACGCAAAGAGCCTCATAAAAGTGTATTAAATTCCCACATTCATAAATAAGCATCCAAATCAATCATTAAATGTTGCAGTAATTATCAATCTTTGCAAATGCTCATACACTAAGAAATTCGCTTAAGTATATATAAGGGGTTTATAAAGCAGCAAAGACATGGATAGCCTAAATTGAAGAGTAAAAAATAAACCCCCTATAATTATTTGTGCACTTTAAGATCAGGCCTCAAATGACAAAAATGTCAATTCATAGCAGTGCATTAAATGTACAAACTCAAATACCAAAGTAAGTACATCTATTTCCATAAAAAAGTTCCATTTCTCATAAAAGCCACATGCACTTCCAAAGGAATACATGGCATGCAACTGAAATTTGGGCAGATTTGCATACCATGAATCTATCTCAATACTCTCACATTCATAAATAGGCATTGAAGTCAAGTATCAAATGATGCGATGGTCATCAATCTATACAGCACAAATTCAATAGCAAACACAGTTATTTCCATAAAAAGGCTGTAATTTCTCTGTAAAACACATGTTCTGACCAAATAAAAGGCACATATTAATAAGAAATTAAAACAGCTCAAGTTTTAAAGTTCTACTTAAATTCCAAATTTCAGACACTCACTAACAGATTTCCCAAACAGTACTCAACGTAATATAAATTGAAGATGAAAGAATGATACTATCCAAGCAACGACTGAAGATACAAGACCATTTATAGATTGTTTTTCAAGCCAGATATGGTATATGGGGATGAAACATATAATAGATCTCTCTGACAAGATGTGGAAAGATTCTAAATAAAATATTAAAGCTGCCTAAGGGGCAACTATGGACAGAAAAACAAAATCCCCATCAAAAGGCCACTGAAGTCCAATTGTCCAAAACATATGACTTGGAACAGGTTCATGTGTGCCTCCTAAATAAATCATAAATGAAATCTCAAAAAAATTCATGTGTGACTCAGAGGCAACAAAATCCACCATGCCTAAAGCACTAGTGTAGAAACAAAAGGTTTGTCATCATCAAGGTCAAAACATTGTGGCAGACTTTGTATTCTAAATCAGTTAGTTGATACAACCATTTAAAATGAAATGGGATACTTTAGATAAAAGAACCATATATGAATGGGTAAAACAATTACCTATTCAGTAGCTGGAGATGAAAAGCCACAACGATGCAGTGATCAACTGTCATTTCCCACAAAAGCCACAATAAACTTTGGAAAAAAATGCAACACATGTAAGAATAACTAATGCACCTTTACATGTCAAGTTTCACCTTCTCAATCAAGCTCATTTTCTCACATTCGAAATAATGCATCAATCTCAATTACTTACATTCATAAATAGGCAACAATCTGATTTTTCCCACATATGTAAATATGAATCAAACGATGTAGTAATTAACTGTCATTTCCCACAAAAAGCCACAATGAATTTCGAAAAAAAACAAGGCATGTAAGGAAAATTAATACACTTTTATATGTCAAGTTTAAGCTTCTGAATCAATCTCATTTTCCCACATTCATAATAAGGCATAAATCTCAATTTCCCACATTAAAAAATAAGCAACCTGATTTTTCCCACATTCGTAATATGCATCGAAATCAAACATCAAACGATTGATCGACTGTCATTTCCAACAAAAGCAACAATGAAATTCAAATAAATACAAGGCATGTAAGGATTATTAATGCACCTATACATGCCAAGTCTCAGCTTCTCAATCAATCTCATTTTCCAACATTCATAATTAAGCATCAATCTCAACTTCCCACATTCATAAATAAGTAACAATCTAATTTTTCTCACATTCATAATTATGCATCAAATGATGCAGGAATCAACAGTCTTTTCCCATCAAAGACACAATAAATTTTTTTAAAAAAAAATACAAGGCATGTAGGGATAATTAATGCACCTTTACATGTCAAGTTTCAACTTCTCAATCAATCTCATTTTCCCACATTTGAAATAGGGCATCAACCTCATTTTCCCACATTCCAAACAAGGCATCAATCTCAATTTCCCACATTCATAAATAGGAACGAATCAGATTTTTCGCACATTCAAAAATAAGCATTGAAATCAAGCATCAAACGATGCAGTGATCAACTGTCATTTCCAATAAAAGCCACAAGAAATTTTCAAAAAATACAAGGCATGTAAGGGTAATTAATGCACATTTACTTGTCAAGTTTCAACTTCTCAATCAATCTCTTTTTCCCACATTCGTAATCAGGCATCGATCTCAATTTCCCACATTCATAAAAAGGCAACACTCTGATTTTTCCCATATTAGTAAATATGCATCGAAAATCAAGCATCAATCGAAGCAATAATCAACTGTCATTTCCCACAAAAGCTACAATGAATTTCAAAAAAATACAACGCATGTAAGGATAACTATGCACTTTTACATGTCAAGTTTCAGCTTCTCAATCAATCTCATTTTGACACATTCATAGTAAGGCATCAATCTAGATTTCCCCACATTCACAAACAAGCAACAATATGATTTTTACCACATTCATATATATATGTATCAATCGATGCAGTGACTAACAGTCATTTCCCACAAAAGCCACAATGAATTTCGAAAAATAATACAAGGCATGTACGAATAACTAATGCACCTTTACATGTCAACTTTTAGCTTCTCAATCAATCTCATGTTCATGCATTCATGATTAGGCATCAATCTCAATTTCCTACATTCATAACTAGGCAACAATCTATTTTTCCCACATTCGTAAATATCCATCAAACGACGCAATGGTTCATTGTCCTTTCTCACAAAAGACAATGAATTTCGGAAAAAGTACAAGGCATGTAAGGATAGTTAATGCACATTTACATGTCAATCAGCTTCTCAATCAATCTCATTTTCCCACATTCATCATAAGAAATCAATCTCAATTTCCTAAATTCGAAAATAGGCAACAATTTGATTTTTCACACATTCGTAAATATACATCAATCAATGCAGTGATCAACTCTCATTTCCAATAAAAGCAATAATAAATTTTGAAAATTTACAACGCAAATAAGGATAACTAATGCCTCTATACATGTCAAGTTTCAGCTTCTCAATCAATCTCATTTACCCCCATTCATAATAAAGCATCAATCTCAATTTCCCACATTCAAAATAGGCAACAATATGATTTTTCCCGTATTCATAAATATGCACTAAAAGATGCAGTGATCGAATGTCATTTCCCACAAAAGCAACAACGAATTTTGAAAAATAATACAAGGCATGTAAGGACACTTAATGCACTTTTACATGTCAATCAGCTTCTCAATTAATCTCATTTCCTACATATGTAATAAGGCATCAATCTCCATTTCCCACATTCATAAACAGGAAACAGCCTGATTTTTCCCACATTCAAATTTTTGCATCAATATCAAGCATCAAAGACGCATTAATCGGGTGTCATTTCCCACAAAAGCAACAATGAATTTCGAAAAAAATACAAGGCATGTAAGGATAATCAATGCACCTTTACATGTCAAGTTTCACCTTCTCTATGGGTCTCATTTTCCCAAATTTATGATAAGGCATCGATCTCAATTTCCTACATTCATAAATAGACAACAATATGATTTTTCCAACATTCATAAATATGTATCAAAAGATGTAATGATTAACTGGCATTTCCCACAAGGCATGTAAGGATAATTAATGCACTTTTACATGTCAAGTTTCAGCATCTCAATCAACCTCATTTTCCCACATTCGTAATAAGGCATCAATCTCAATTTCCCACATTCATAAATAGGCAACAATTTGATTTTTCTCACATTCCAATAAACGCATCGAAACCAAGCATCAAAAGATGCATTGATCAATCGGCATTTCCCACAAAAGCCACAATATATTTTGAAAAAAAAAATACAAAGTGTGTAAGGATAAACCATTTTACATGTCAAGTTTCATCTTCTCAATCATTCTCATTTTCCCATATTCGAAATAAGGCAACAATCTCAATTTTCAACATTTATAAATAGGCAACAATCTAATATTACACACATCGAAATCAAGCATCAAACGATGCAATGATCATCGGTCATTTCCCACAAAAGCCACATTGATTTTCGAAACAATACAAGGCATGTAAGGAGAACTAATGCAACTTTACATGTCAAGTTTCATCTTTTCAATCAATCTCCTTTTCCCACATTCGTAATAAAGCATCGATCTCAATTTCCCACATTCATAAATAGCCAACAATACGAATTTTCCCACATTTGAAAAAATGCATCGAAGTCAAGCATCAAACAATGCATTGATCAACTAGAATTTCCCACAAAAGCCACAATAAATTTTGAAAAAATACAAGGCATGTAAGGATAAATTTGTCCCTTTAAATGTCAAGTTTCAGCTTCTCAATCAATCTTATTTTCCCATATTCAAAATAAGGCAACAATCTCAATTTCCCATATTCACAACAATCTTATATTTCCCACATTCAAAAATATGCATCAAACGATGCAATGATCAATTGTCATTTCCCACAAAAGCTACAATGATTTTAAAAAAATACAAGGCATGTAAGGAGAACTAATGCACCTTTACATGTCAAATTTCAGCTTCTCAATCAATCTCCTTTTCCCACATTGATAATAAGGCATCGATCTCAATTTCCCACATTCATAAATAGCCAACAATATGATTTTCCCACATTTGAAAATATGCATCAAAATCAAGCATCAAACTATGCATTGATCAATTGTTATTTCCCACAAAAGCCACAATAAATTTTAAAAAAAATATAAGGCATATAAGGATAATTAATGCACCTATACATGTTAAGTTTCAGCATCTCAATCAGTCTCATTTTCCCACATTCATAATAAGGCATGAATCTGATTTTTCCAACATTTACAAATATGCATTGAAATCAAGCATCAAAAGACCTCATGGAGTGCATTACATATTAAAATCTCAAATTCCATAGCAAATACATCTATTTCAATCAGAAGACCGTAATTTCTCTGTAAAACACATTTTCTGACCAAACAAAAGACAGTTATTAATCAGAAATTAAAACAGCTCAATTTTCAAAGTTCAACTAAAAATCCAAATTTCAGATACTCACTAACAAATTACCCCCATTCTCAATGAAAGAATGATA
Source organism: Mimosa bimucronata (assembly GCA_037074515.1). Classification (NCBI taxonomy): domain Eukaryota; kingdom Viridiplantae; phylum Streptophyta; class Magnoliopsida; order Fabales; family Fabaceae; genus Mimosa; species Mimosa bimucronata. Next base: position 6,783,755 of record CM073436.1, read on the forward strand.
CTATCCAAGCAGTGACAGAAGATACATTATCGCTTGTAGCTTATTTTTCAATCCAAACATGGTACTTCTGAAAATACTCAATGAAGCATTTTCCTGCCCACTAAAAAAATAAAGATAGAGGATTGTGGGTAGATTCTGAATAGAACGTTAAAGGCTGCTTCAGGGGCAACTAAGAAAAGAAAAGCGGAGCTCCTTGAAAAGGCCTCTAAAGGTCCAAATGTCCAAAACAGATGACACAGACAAAGTTCATGTGTGCCCTTGCCTCCTAACTAAACCATGAATGAAATCTCAAAAAGTCAAATTCATGTGCTACTCAACAAGGCAGCAAAATCCACTATGTAATTTTAGAAACAAAAGGTCTATCATCATCAAGGTCAAAACATTGTGGCAGACCTTGAATTCTAAATAAGTAAGTTCATACAACCATTTAAATTGAAATGGGCTACTTCAGACACTAAAACCATATATGAATGGGTAAAATATTACCAATTCAGCAGTTTAAGATGAAACCCATTAATGACTCCTAGTAGCTCAAAACCTTCAAATAAAGGCACCTTCACTCACGAAATGTATGCACACAACCCGTGAGGAAACATAATAGGATTACATTGCTCTCGAAGTAAAGCAGGCCTACTTGATGCATGCGAGTTTATCAAGACTTAGGAAGCATTAATCATCAATCAATCAATCAATCAATCCAAAGAAGTCAAATAAACATGATATACAAACATGTAAATCACCAAAATTGCACAAAACTAATACAAAAGAGGATATAGAATCCCATTTAATCAATTCAACAGGACATATCTCCGTGGAAGGAAGGAATAAGAACACTAGCCAGTGGAAACTCAAGCATACGAATATTTTAAAAAAAGTTGTCCATAAATTGAAATGGAGTAGTTCATACAACCATTTAATTTGAAATGGGTTACTTAAGATACTAGAACCATATATGAATGGGTTACTTAAGATACTAGAACCATATATGAATGGGTAAAATATTATAGATTCAGCAGCTAGAGATAAAACCCATTAATGGTTCCTAGTAGCTGAAAACCTTCAAATAAAAGCACATTCACTCTAGCAACTGTAGGCACACAACCCTTGAGAAAACATAATAGGACAAAAATGCTAACAGAGTAAAGCAGATCAATCTTGGTTAATGCATGCGACTTTATCAAGACTCACTAAACATTATCCATCAATCAATCAATAAATCTAAAAAAGCCAAATGAACATGTTATACAAACATGTAAATCACTGTCACTGCACAAAACTAGGACAAAAGAGGATAGAGAAACCCATTTAATCAATTCAACAGGACACGTGTCTGCAGAAGGGAGATATAAGAATGCTGACCAACGGAAATTCAAGCATACGAATATTAAAGAAAATCGTCCCTAAAAGCAGCAATCAGTAAAACAAAAAGATAAGAGCTATCAGGTTATGGGCATCAGATCTCTAAGGTGAAATAGCATCCATGGATATTCAAACTCAAATTACCCGTTCGTTAAGTTGAGATTCATCACACGTCCGTAACTTCTTTCAATTCTAAATTACAAAATAAAATCATGTTAGGGTTAGGGTTAGGGTTTAATCCCCTTTAACTGAAGTCTACATCCCCCAAAACAAATATATCTCGACCAGATTTGTAGGGAAAAGACAGAGGACGGAAACAAGTAAAAGTAGCGATCAGAACATGTTGAGATTTCATCGTGACATCACACTAATATCAGTGGATTAACTGCTGGCCAAAAACAAATCAGTGGATTGACAGACTAATAAATTGCTCTCGTCACTTTGATTTTCCCACACAATAAAACCTAATTAACACACAAAATAAAACATAGATGATGAGTTACCATGAAAATATTGAGCTACGAGCTTCTTAAAAGATTCATGAGCCATCAGCAACAATATCTCGTCAGATCCCACTCTGGCATGTTTGTTCATCACAGACTCAATTTAATTCACTGCTGTTATGAATCAATCATCTCCAGAGGAAAGGAAAATAAAGTGACCAAATCGCATGGAAATAGGCAAGCTACAAGAGTGGCGGTGTTAAGTAGAGGAACCTTTTGTTGCCAGCGATTAGAGAAACTAATTATGAGACGTTTGATAATCTCTCAGTCTAATAAGACTATGAGCAACGACTAATTTCACCCGCGCCCGCGAAGTTCGACAAATGACCGTTGGGATTAGGGTTTCATACAGAGTGGCGCTCGCGGTTTTTTCAAGCTAGGGTTTACCTCCTTCTCATTTATTTATACCCTTCTGGTTAAAAAATATTTTTCAATAAAATATGAAAAACTAAAGTTGTCTTGCTTTTAATATACTAAAAATATTCTTATTTAATTGTTTATTTTATTTAAAAACTTCTCAAATCATGATATTTATTGAAAATATATTTTTTTTCATCGTTTATTTGTTGTTTTTATTATAAACAAGCTTAATTAAATCAAAATTGAAATTATTACGGAACTAGTTTGAATCCCTAATTTAACAAAAAAATATTTAATTTAAAAGAGTGAATACATTTGGTAGTACAAATGCTTTTATTCAATTTTGATCTTGGTATCTGTATATGTTTATCTCCTAAATAAATGTTTTATTTTTATTTTATTAGCACGATTTGCTTTTAAATATAGTCTAACAATGTTAATATAACAAAAGGTTAAAGTATACTTTTACTCCTTTATATTTGTATTAAATCTACTTTTAGTCCCTTAAATTGAAAAGTGCAATTTTGATTCTTTTTTGTTAATACAGTTAGCTCCACTTAATGGAAAATGTTGACTCAACAAATTTAAATTATTACTAATTCTGTGGTTAAATTTTAACAAAAAAAGTTTAAATTTAAACTCTTTAGTATAGTTATCCATATATTTTTAAAATTAACCATTTTTTATCCGCATTTAACGATAGAATCACCATTTAAATTTTGAGGTTCCATTAAATGAAACTTACGATATTAGCTGAAAAGAATGAAAAGTGTATTTTTCAAATTTGAGGGACTAAAAGTAGACTTTGCCTAAACATAAAGAATTAAAAATATACTTTGGCCTATAACAAAATTAGAGGAGCTACCAATGGTAATTGAACAAAATTAATGATTTAATTAGGAGATAAAAACACACATGCGCACAAATCAAAATTGAATAAAACTAGAGGAAATGGTTTTGCTGATTCAAAATATTAAAAAGATCACTTTTAACCATCATAAATAATGTTTTCGTAACATGATAAATCATACTTCAATAATCAACACAATTGATATTTTTATTGAAAATTCAAAAGTTAATATAACTTAATAATTAAAAAATTATAGTTGTATAAGAAAATAAATTATGATTAATCGAATAATTAAGGAAAAATTAGGGAGAGGGACCAAGGAAAAAAATTAATTACTCCTAAGAACCTTCAAAAAAATTATTATTTAGAAGGACCAAAAAATGAAATAAATATTTTAAATTATTAAATTAAACCTCCCTATATCTTTTCCCCATATCTCAATTGTTTCTTCTTCTAAGCAATTAACCATCTCTCCCTACTTTCTCTATCTCCCTCCTTCTCTCCAGCTCTCAACAAACTGAAATTTAATTAATACATTAAAAAATTATTTCATTCATTATATCTGTTATAGCGATATTCAAAATCAAAATGTAAATATTTATTTTACTCCAAAATTTTTAACGCAATTAATGAGGAGGATCACAACTATATTATTAACATCTTTAATTAAAGTTACAATATTGATTAAAAGTATTTATGCAAACACAGAGAAAAAAGAAGTAGGGGAATAGGGTTTAAGATAGAGGGGGAGTCAATTAATTAAAAAACAGTTGAGATATGTGTAAAATACTTTCTACTAATCCATAATTAATCTCTAATAACCGATCACAATCAATCATAATCATAATTAACAATACTAACTATGATAGAAAAAGATTTTTCATACAATTTAACCCTATCATAGTTAGAAAAGATCGTACTAATCATTCAGAGTGTTATCTGTATATAAAATCCTACTTATTACTTATAATTAAACCACCAACAATTCAAAATTAATCATATTACACCGCTAACTATGATAGGAAAAAGGGTTTTCTTACGATTACGACAATACCCCTATCATAGTTAGAAAAAGGTTTATCTAGGAGTTCAAATGATCATCCATGATAGAAAAAGCGAACACATATTCCAACAATCATACTATCGTGGATATTTTTTCCCTAACTATGTTAGAAAAGGATTCCCCTAACATAGTTAGTAAAAATTCACCTAATTAACTAATACCAATTGATTTAACCATGTTAGATAAGGAGCCTCCTAACATGGTTAATAAAAATCCACAGTTAAAAACATTAACCCCACGACAATCAAACCTTTGCCATAACCATGTTAGAAAAGATTCCTCTAACATGGTTATGGAACACAACCCGCACACTAAATTGCATCCGAGCAATTATTAATACAGTTATCCAGATTTTAATATCAATCCAATACATAAACATGCGGAAGCGAATGCAAGCCTATATGTGGCAATATACAATTTCCAAATAACTTTACCGGCCAACTCACCGGTTTCAAGTGAACCGGTGGGCCCCATTCCCTTTTCCTTTGCCCTGGTCTGTACATGATCACTTGCAAAAATGTAAATAACCACGGGGTGAGACAAACATGTCTCAGTAACCACAACTCAACTCAATACAAGAGTGTGAGTGGGTTAGCAGAGCGCCTAAAGGGTACCACATAAAAATATTTAAACCACAAGTAATATATATACCACCATATCATCAGAAGTATATCCGGACAATCATGCAGAACTTCGTAACTAAAAATCTTTTACAAACTCAAGGTATATCATTTTATAAAAGCAGTTCAAAATATATTTTACACAATCATCCATAACGTTCGCCCTGCGAAACGTTAGGTTGTCCCCTACAATTAGGTGGACCAAAGTGGAACTCGACAGGGATCTCAACCCGTACCCAGAACCACGGAGAAGTAGAACTCGATGGGGGCTACCCATACCCAGCACCACAACGGGGTAATGCTCGATGGGGGCTACCCATACCCAGCACACCGAAAGGTAGTACTCGATGAGGGATACCCATACCCAGTACACCAATAATATAATTAGTCCCTGTGGGCCAACAGGGTACCTCATCACGTGATGGCAATAGTATCCAGTGCATCGATGCTAAACTACCACACAATTTATGCATCACAATCCACAACTGTAATTTAACCAAAAACAGGCATTTGGCCTTTCCAGAGCTCCAAAAATCCATGAAATGCAAATTTCCAAAACAATATATAATCATTTTTCCAAATTGTGATGCAATACACAATCATATATGCCAAGTTCACCATACGAATCCCACATGACATTTTTATACTAAAATAAGCAGTTGGAACAGCATAATACACCTGCCAAACAATCCAGGAATTTCAAAGTTGGAAGAGATTTTGCAATCCCTTACCAACAACACACACACACATAGAACAAGTAGAAGCGGTTACTAAATATTATAATAAAACTGGGTATATCTTCATATGAAAGTAGGTGGGATTTTAAAGGTACTCAATAAGCTCTTTTATATAAACATACCATTTGAAATCCAACGAGTATGCTAATAGACGTATACATATATATAAAGGGATTTTTTAAGAAAAATCCCGACTAACATCACACACAACCATATAGTGAGGTGAGAGTGGTTACCTGAGCTTGTCAAACCAAAAGAAAAATACTAGAATATGAAGATCCTTAAGCTCGGCTCAACTCGCTTGCGTCTACAATTACCATAAAGAGCATACATACGGTCAAGACAAATTTCAAGTGGCATTAACCCTACGCTTTAGGACTTAGCCAAAAAGAAGTCCTAATTACACAAAGAAATCAAATTACATTTACTTGGCTTGGTTAAGTTAAATTAAATTCATACCAACCCTATTGCAACTATCCTACCTCCATAACTTCTCTTAAACCAAGAACCCATTTTCTTTAACATAACTAATTCATTCATTCACCTCAATTTACAAACCAAGCCTAAAGAAAGCATTTTCAATCATTAACTAGAAATCCACAATCCGTACCATACCATAGAACTCTTAAAAACAATCATCCCCTCATAATTATTTGCATTACACACATTAACGCATATATCAACAATTTGACTCATTTGAAATTATAAACCGATATCAATAAGCCTATTAAAACCACCAAACCATTATCAATTCGTCGTCCTACACAAACCCCCAAAAATCCATCATAGGCCACAAATTCATCAATATATATATACAAACCTATAAAATTTAACTCAATTCCTACATAACCATTAATACAAGAATCCATCATCAAATTATCATTGCCCAAAGCCAAATAAATGGCTCTAGCCTATTCCCAATTAATCTATAGAATTTCTCAAGAATTCAAAACACTACAATTTTTCTCAATTTCATTCGTTCATAACCCCCTCCTAACCTCAATTAACACATGAGAACCAACATTCATTTTAACTAGCAAAAATCCCAAGAAACTCTAATGTTTCTTTCTTGCCTCATAACCCCCTATAATTACTCAAAACCTTCCATACTTTTTTTTCTACAACAAAATTCTTCATTAACCCTACTCAAACATAATCAAGCATCCTCATTTAATTCATCTAACTCCTCTTTCATGTTCAATATTCCCAATTGTAACACTCTACCTTTTTTTAAAACACCTAAAAATCCCAATTTTCAACATAATTCTAAATCAACTCAATAACCCCAACCAATATTATCGTTGAACTCCAATAACTCTCTAGAATTCATAAATCAAGTTTAAAAGCCCAAATTCAAACGATTTCTTGTCGTAAACTTAGCTTAATTCAACTTTAAGCAAGTAAAATCTCACATAGGGCCAAATTAAACCAAATTAACCACATTACTATCATCAAGTAGTCTAAATAAACATGTAGCACAAGGCAATTGCCCCAATCAAGCCAGGAATTCGAAAATCAAACAAACCCTAACTTTACTTCTTTGGGAAAAATCAAGAAATAAAGCACATAAAATAGAGGGAAAATGTAAAGGAGCTTACATACTCTCTAGGATCGCCGGAATCGCCACCCAAGAGTCGCCGGAAAACGCCCAAAACGTCGGCCAAGGGAGACGCCGTTACCCCTCTTCTTCCTCACTCGCAACGCGCACACACACACACACGGGGCAGGGAAGAACGAGCAAGGGAACGAAGCAAGGAGTGGAGAAGATGGAGGGAGCCATAGGCGGCTTCCCTTGCCGCTGCCGCCGTCGCCGTCAACGGCGGAGAAAGAGGGAGAGAGACGCGAGAGACGAGGGAGGAAGGTGAGGATACGGGAGACAGTGAGAGAGCCACGGGAAGGAGAGGAAGAAAAGAAAGAAAAAGAAAAGAAAAGAAAAGAAAAGGAAAGAGGAAAAGAAAATAGAGTGGGGTAGGAAAATTAAACTGTTAGGCCCCAAATCCCTCAAATAAGATATTTTCTTTTGAGATATAATTCCCTTTTTAGTTCCAAAAATTTATTTTAATTATCTTCTAAGATTTTTCTCCTTCTTTATTGTATTTTGAGTCCAAAGAAAATTTCTCTAACTCTAACTTCCTCAAATTAAGGGAGAAACTAGGCCTTTAAAAATGTCCTTAAATACCACAATTTCCCCAAATTTATTTATAAAACCCTCCCAGACTCCTCAATTAATCTCAAAATCAACTCTTAAATCATTCATAATCCTTAATTAAATTTTCGGGATGTTACAATATGGATATAAGATATAGGGATGGTGTGGGAATATTGTGTAATAATTGTAAATATTCTGTTGTGATTTTATAGTTATTATTAGGCTTAATTAGAATTTATTTCATTGTCTTCCTTATTGCCTATAAATAGGCACATATGTAACTCAATATGATATGAGAAATACATTATTTTTTTGTCAAACTTGTCCACATGGTATCAGAGCGTTTAGGGTTTGTGCTTATTTTTTCCGTTTGAGGGTTTCTTTTTCGGCGGTATTGTTCATCGTCCGTACAATACTGTTCATACGTAACCGCCACGATGTTCACCGTGTTCATACGGCGTTCACCGTTCATGCTGTCCGTACGCGTTCACTGTTCACGATGTCAGTATAGTCGGCCCGAATTCTCAAAAAAAATCGCCTTCTTCTCGTATTGCTGCTGTTCACAATGATCTCCAGTGTACTCGGTCTGGATGCACAGTTTCCGAGGTCTAATTTTACTGGTCAGGTGTTGTGTTGCCTGATCGTTGTATATGTTGGAGGTGTTTTCCCAGTTGGTGTTTCAGAAATGATGAAGATGATACTCTCAGGCCTTTTACTCATTGCTGCCACATATGTCCTAAGATTGGTAGCATGGAAGGTAACTCACTCATTAACTGAAACTCATGTTGTTGTGGAGACTGTATCCTCAATATTCCTAGCAAAATGGGTAACTTTCTTCTTCAAGCCCTAAAAACCTCACAGGATGTGTGGATTGTGGATTCTGGTGCCTCTGACCACATGACTAATAGTCACCAATTGTTCACCACTTACACTCCGTGTGCGGGCAACATGAAAGTAAAAATTGCAGATGGTTCACTTGCTCCTGTTGCTGGGAAAGGAAGTATTCGGATTTCAGAGCATATCACTCTGGAATCTGTCTTTCATGTGCCAAAATTAGCGTGCAACTTATTATCTGTAAGTCAATTAACGAAGCAATCTAATTGTTCTGCTAATTTTCTGTCTACTCACTGTGTGTTTCAGGATCTATCATCGGGGATGTTGATTGGTCGTGCTAAGGAATGTGAGGGACTTTATTTTCTTGACGATGCCGGCGTAAGTCATCAACCCATTACAAGGGTATGCACTTCTACATCTATCTTTAAAAATGAAGATACTATGTTATGGCATAAGAGAATGGGTCATCCCAATTTCCAACATCTATCCCGTATGTTTCCAGATCTTTGTTCCAACCCTAACCTAAATACGAAGTGTGAAGTCTTTGAATTAGCCAAACACCACCGATCATCATATCCTAGAGCTCCTTATATACCCACCGAGCCTTTCCCTACCATTCACAGTGACTTATGGGGACCTTCGCGAAACCCAAACCGTACCAAATCATGAGGGTTCATTACATTCATAGATGACCATACCCGTGTTTGTTGGGTTTACCTCTTAAAAGACAAGTCTGAGGCACCATCTGCTTTCATACAGTTTTTCACCATGATAAAAAATCAATACAATACAAGTATCAAAGTTTTACACTCTGATAATGGTACTAAGTATTTTAACCGCACCTTGAGTGAATTCCTCCAAACACATGGTATTATCCATAGAAGCTCGTGTGTCCATACCCCTCAACAAAATGGGATTGTCGAAAGGAAAAATAGGCACATTTTGGAAGTCACTAGGGCCCTTATGCTTACTTGTAATGTACCAAAGTTCTATTGGGGAGATGCCGTTTTAACTGCAGTCCACCTCATCAATTGAATGTCAAATAGGGTCATATCAGTTGAAACTCCTGTTAAAAAGTTACAAAGTATCTTCCTTACTACTCACCTTGAAAATAACCTTCCCTTTCATGTGTTTGGATGTTCTGTGTTTGTTCATACCTATCCAAATAACAAGCTTGATCCCCATGCAGTGAAGTGTATATTCCTCGGGTACTCTTCTACTCAAAAGGGGTACAAATGTTTTGATCCTGTCTCTAAACACCTCTTTGTCAGTTTTGATGTTACCTTTCATGAAAATACTCATTTCTATCCCAAGTCTTCAATTCAGGGGGAGAGAATGAGTGAATCTTAGACTTTGGTGCTTGAATCTAGCCAAGAAAGTGTTCTAATTGAACCATGGACCACACCAGCACCACCACCTCAAACAAAACCTCTTCCACCACAGCCAGAGCCACCACAGATAGAACCATCTTCACCCCTAAACCAACCATCTCTTGTGTCAATCACAAAAGAAAGTTTAAATGTAGGGGGAGATGTAGAAAAGCAACTAGACAAAGATATGTTGGTGTACTTACGAGGGCATAAGGTTAAGGAAGGAGGGAACCTTGCATCTGAAGCATTGAAGCATCCAGAACCAGTGATAGCTCCTGGAGAACCAGAGGAGGCAGAACCAGTGGTGGCTCCTGAAGGGATTGATCCAGAGGTATCTCATGTTCCTGAACAGGTTAATGAACATAATGACCTTGATTTACCTATTCCTCGCAGGAAACAGCCTCGATCGTGCACTTTACATCTAATCCAGAAGTATGTGTCTTATAAGGCTCTTTCCTCCAACTATCGAGCCTTTGTCACCAGTCTGGATAAAGTGTGCATTCCCAAGAACATCCAGGAGGCACTAGAGATACCAGAATGGAGATCCGCAGTTATGGAGGAGATGAGAGCTTTAGAGAAGAATGGAACGTGGGCTGTTGTTGAAAAACTGAGAGGCAAGAAACTTGTTAGCTGCAAGTAGGTGTTCACCCCTAAATATATGGCTGATGATACTCTTAACTAACAGGTTAAAAGCACGGCTGGTAGCAAGAGGTTTCACTCAGACATATGGTCTAGACTATCAGGAGACATTTGTACCAGTGGCAAAACTAAACACCATCAGAGTTCTATTATCTGTAGCAGCCAACCTAGAGTGGCCACTTTATCAGCTGGACATCAAGAATGCTTTTCTGAATGGAGAGCTTAAAGAAGAGGTCTACATGACTCTACCTCCTGGTTTTGAGAGGGGAAGAGATGATAGAGTATGCAAACTAAATAAATCTCTTTAGGGCCTGAAACAGTCTCCTGGGGCATGGTTTGACAGGTTCTCAAAAGTCCTGAAATTTGAATGCTACAAACAAGGATTATCAGATCATACGATGTTTGTCAAAACAGACGGAGGAAGAAAATGCATCCTCATTGTGTATGTTGATGATATTATCCTTACAGGAGACCATATTGATAAAATGTCAAGGATAAAGGTTGCACTTGGAAAGGAATTTGAAGTCAAGGAACTAGGAGAATTGAAGTACTTTCTTGGGATGGAAGTTGCCAGATCAAAAAGAGGAATCGATGTATCTCAAAGGAAGTATGTACTTGATCTTCTTAAAGAGACATGCATGTTGGGGTGTAGTCCTGAACCAACTCCTATCCTACCTCCTAAAAAGAGGGAGAAGAAGCCTAAGAAGGAGGGAAGTGGAGATTCAGAAGAGGACAACCTTAATTATGAGACTGAAGATGAAGAGGAGAAAGTAATTGATGAGGAAGAAGAGGCGGTGGACAAAGAAAGATATCAAAGACTTGTTGAGAAATTAATTTATCTTTCTTATACAAGACCTGATATAGCCTTTGCAGTAAGTATGGCCAGCCAATACATGAGTGGGCCAAAGAAGAAACATATGGATGCAGCTTTCAGAATTCTGAGGTATCTGAAAGGCACCCCTGGGAGAGGATTATTCTTCCTGAAATAAGAACAAAGAACGATTAAAGTATATACAGATGCAGATTGGGGAGGAACACATCCTGATCGGAGATTGACCTCTGGTTATTGCTCCTTTGTGTGGGGGAATCTAGTTACTTGGAAGAGTCAAAAACAGAGGGTGGTGTCTAAGAGCAGTGTTGAAGCTGAATTAAGAGCATTGGCTCAAGGTATAATGGAGGAGTTGTGGCTAAGGCGAGTTCTTAATGAGATACAAGTCAAAGTGGAATTGCCATTAAAACTCTATTGTAACAATAAGGCCGCTATAAGCATGGCTTTGAATCCTATTCAGCATGAAAGATCGAAACACGTGGAGATAGATCGACACTTCATCAGAGAAAAAGTTGAAGAAGGAGTCATATGCCTAACTTATCTACCGACAAACCTCCAAGCTGCGGATGTGTTAACAAAAGCATTACTCAAGCCTGCCTTTGAGAGTTGTATAAGCAAGTTGGACATGATCAATATCTATGATCCAACTTGAGGGGGAGTGTGGGAATATTGTGTAATAATTGTAAATATTCTGTTGTGATTGTATAGTTATTATTAGGCTTAATTAGTTATTATTAGGCTTAATTAGAATTTATTTCATTATCTTCCTCATTGCCTATAAATAGGCACATATGTAACTCAATATGATATGAGAAATATATTATTTTTCTCTCAAACTTGTCCACAGATGGTTACTTTGGTAATTTAAAATATATTTACTATTTTTTGTCCTTCTAAAATTTATTTTTTAAAGGTCCTGATGAGTAATTAAATTTTTTTCATTGGTCACTCTCCCTAATTTTCCCAATAATTAATGTACATGTTCCCAAAATTTCGTCTGGTTTTCTCGATTAAATCTATGGGAAAAAGGGAACCATTTTTCTTACTAATCACAAAGCTTAGTTGGGAGAAATCAGATCTATACCTTCAATTCTGATTTCTATGGTTCAAATTTGAATTTTTTAAAAGTTTATAATATTAAATAAAGATAATATCTTAACTATCACTTTTTAGAAAACTAATTTTCACCAAAAAAATCCTTTTAAAAAATAATTAAATGTAGACTGTCCAAATTAGATATGGAAAGTTTGGATCTGATAGCTCTTCATACTAAGCATTTATGCTTAGTATACAAATTGGTTCCCAAGAATACTAGATAAAGATGCTTAAATTAGGAGAATTTCACAGTTCAAAAAATATTAGGAAAAATCCAAAACGAGTTGGTAAATTCAAAAAATCATTAATTGAGTCACTGACCTCATTTAAGATTTTAAAATGTGGATAAGATAACTTTAATATCATCTACTATCTCATTTCTCTTAAAAGAATTTATTATAGGGTTAAGGGTAAAAAAATACACAAGTGATTTTGTCAAAAGTTCATCCAGCATCAAATGTTTTTTGGACCAAAAATACACACGAACTTTTAAATTGGATTAAAAATACACATTTACAGTTAAATTAGAGTAAAAAATACACATGATTTTGTAAAAAGGTTCGCCCAACACCAAGCACTTCATTTTGGAATATAACTGTATATGTGACTTTTGATCCAATTTAAAAGTTCATGTGTATTTTTGTTCCAAAAAAAAAAAAAATTGATGCTGGATGAACTTTTGACAAAATCACATGTATATTTTTTAACTCATAACCCTTCATTATATATTCCTGTTACCCTAAAATTCTTGTGTTTTCCCATACATATCAATTCTAATGTATATATTATCGGTAATTATCCACTATAGTAGTGAAGAGTATTTTATATAATTGTGCTACATCTTTTTAAGTATTATGAAGTTATAACCACCCCACATATCATTGGGTTTATATAGAACTAAAGAAGACGTTTAAATACCAATGAGCAGTTTGTCGAGCTGGTAAGTGGACTCACCCCTGTAATAATGAGAACACCTGTTCGAATCCCGGGAAGCACTCTAGTTGGGAGAGGGGACAACCCTACCTATGTAGGCAGCACTTCTACCCCTCAAGTCCGGATTAGTCTGGTTGAAAATTGAAGGATATATAGAAGGGTGTCAAATTTAAGAAATAAATCATGATATTTATGCTTTTGTAAAAAAATGTCACTCATTATTGATAATATTTAAAATATTATCAATTTTTTAACTATCAAATTCAATTTGAAACGATAAATCAAGAATATGTACGAACAGTTGGAGGAGATAGGATAATTATGCCACTTTCTAAGAAGGGTTTCTGATTATCCATTTTCAACACTTAATTGTGACAAAATACATGCAACATCTACGGTGTTCAACAAAACTTACTTAGTTAATGGTTAATAAAAATCTTCGGTCTATTAAGTTTACCCTCATTTGGATTTATTACGCATAAAAGAATGAAACCGCTTTTACCAAAAAAAAGGGATAAATGTGCAATTTTACCAATGATGTTTATCACGATGAGCGTTTGGTACAAAAAAAGTATTGAAGAGTGCTTAAGTACCAAACATGTTTTAAAAATGGTACAAATTTTACAAAACCGTTATCTTCTATTACTTTCCAGTTGCTCATCACGATAAACGTCATTGATAAAATTACACCTTTGGCCAAAAAAAAAAGGATGAAAAGTGAAGTTGCTTGTATTGTAAACACACCACCCCTCAAAGAACACAAATCCTTCGTTACAAATTTGAGTTTGAACTTCGAACAGACTATAACGATTATTGAGCCAGATTCACTCTCACCAATTTGCATTGAAGAAAAATAGACCTTGCTTACAGCTTCACTAGATGAGAACTTAACACTCTCATAAGTTATATACTTCAAAGGAATTTTCTCAGAGAGCAGAACATTATTAACAAACACCTAGAACTAAACTTATTTCCTCCCGAAAGGACAGAGTTTAATGAGCATGGCTTGTATGGAACCAACATAATTTACCAACTCTCACGATTTACGATTACAAAAGCAAAAGCTCAAGTATTTACAGTTAGAGAAGTTCCCACTCAGTTTCAGATAAGTTCTGCTGCATTTGCAGGTTCTTGGAGTGCAGATATGTTGTGGAGCTTTGTGATGTTCTTTCACTAATTTCCATGTCGCTATCTCCATACCATATGGCTAGCTGTTCGTACTCCTTTACTAATTGCTTCCTCCGAACAAACGCATCCTTGATCCTTTCCTGTTTGAACAAAAAATTGCATATTAATTCATGTTTCTTAGTCACCCATGGGCATTACAGCACAATAAGAAATTTTCTTCTGAATGAAACAAGTAATGCTTTTTAAGGATAATTCATGGGTGTTATTTGGATAAACTTCAAGCTTTAGCAAGCTCTGGGAAAAAATATAAACCGCAAAGAAACATTTAATACTTGCATGAAGCATAATTCACAGAAAGAGCAACGTAACATCACATTTATTTGTGTAAAGAGCATATCAATTGGCATATCTCAGGAGAGGGAAAGAACAGAATACCTTGTAGGATCTAAGCCTTCGAACCCTGGAGGAGGTGGCATGCAGTTCCATATCATCCACAAATATGCAACTTTCACCAAGCTTTATATTATCACTCAATTCAATGTCTTCCATGTCGGATTCAATAGAATTGACTGGACGTTCATCTAAACAAGGAAAACCCATGTAACATAAGGACAATGAAAAACACTGAAAAGGTAAATATTGACCAGCACTGAAAGGGTACAGAAGCATATGATTAACTTTTTGCCATGATATTCAACTAGAACAAGAAAGCTAAAGTATCGTGTTTCTCAAGTTCTCAACAATTAAAAAGCACAGTTATAAATTTGATATTGCTCCAATGGCCTTGTCTGCATCCAATCCCCACCATAGAAGCCAAACCACTAAGTTAAGGGAGACATCATGGTCTACAATTTTAATGATGTCTGATAATTATGACTAACCACTCTCTGATGCTAACATTATAACCCTTTCTTGAGCAGAAGATATCTGTCCATGCTTAATTCCAGTTCCAGATAAGTTACTCAAAGGCATTACTTCATTGACCACAGAAGTCTCTCCCTCTGACAGTATTGAAGCAAGTTCAATTCAACGGTACGATCATTATAAGAGAAAGAAAATAATGGGAGATGCTAACCATTTGACTCCATTGACTCGATGCTGCCACAGGAAAGAAGTCCAGCCTGAGATGTCATGAACTCCCCAGCAACACCAATGTCAGGGATCGCGGTACAGGATACAAGCACCATGGAACCATCTAAGCTGTGTCCAGCAACATCAACTGAATTTTCCATGCAAGAATCAATTTCAGAACAATATCTCCCTTGTGATCTTGCAGATAGACTCTCAGATTCAGACAAGCAGGACCTTTCACTTGGCATGGCAGACGATGCCACTTCTGAGGAAGTGAGACTATCTATAGATTCACTAAATGTGGAGGATTCAACGGGTTCTTTATCATTAAGAGACATCATATTAAACTGCTCATGGGTTAATTCAACAGCATTCTGTTCAAGGCTCGTGTTCAAGCTATTTTTAATGATGACAGAAGTTTCCCTGGAATAATCATCACCAATCTCTCCTCCCGTATCGCAAGAATCTGCCACCTCACAAGAGTTTGAGAAAATTTCATCATAAACATCATTTACAAGGTCATGTCCAATGGAAGCTTGAGCATGATGATTACTGGGGAGATTATTTGCATCAGAATTGTGGAAGGACTCAATGGCATTATTCACAGGGTTTTCCTCAACCCTTTCTTTATGTTCTGAAAAATCTGCAACTGACTCTAATGGAGAGTCAATATCATTACTCAAAGCCAGTGAAAGTTCTCCATGCTTCACAGAATTGACTGAGGGAGGTCGAGGAAGCACCTCCTGAACAACATCAGAATAAAACCTTTTTACACTATCTCCAACATTCTGAACCTGATCCTCAAGATATTTAACAGCATCCTGAACACTCGAAAGATAGGACAGTGCAAATATCAAATCAACACACAAAATGCCAGAGCCATGTGTTTTTGTAACTGAAAACTTTATGGAATGGACAAGGAAAAAGAAATAGAAATGAAAGATTGAAATAGCACCTGCCCAACAATATCATCCACCTCTTGGCACACTTCTTCAAACTTTTGGCAAATATCCCCCACCCACTTCATTCCTTTAAACTTGAAATCCATTTTATACCATGCAATATTGCAACAGGTGTAGAACGTCAGAAAGATGATCCTTCACTGCATGTGGACTAACTTCACTCACAAAATAGGAGATCCCAGAAAAACCTGATACAGTAGTAGAGGTGGGCACTTAAACTTAAGAAAGCCCCATTGATAAACATATTGTAGTAGTTAAACATAAAATTGTCTTCCGCAAGTAAACGTGCACATTAGATAGTGCACCTTAATTTTAAATAGCACCATCAAAGATATAACCAGTCCCACACATCTCTAGGAACACCCAAAATTAGATACAAAAGGTGGCCTTTCTTTGGGGGGGGGGGGGGGGGGGGTTTATATTACATAATCACACTCGAAGATAAATAAAATTAATGAAAATAAAGATAGTAGATTTGAAATTAGAGACCAAACCAAAGTTTATGATTAGTAAATGAAGTTAACTCTAAGAAATTAAAGCACAGAACCTTTGTTTTATGGATTCAAAACCCCGAAGATTATGTTATAGAACTTTAAAAGCTCAATTACGCTGGCAACATCTACATAACTATAATAAAGAAGGACCGTGAGCCTATACTGCTTAACACGTCACACCGTTTGAAAACAGGTTTATTTCGGGATGACTCGTAAGCTTCAACAGCTACAATAACAAAGGCAGTCTTACGTATTCATAGGTCCTACCCATACTGCTTCCTTTAGATTATCATTACGGTTAGCAACTGATGCAACAGAAAGTTAGTTAGACAAAAGTTACAAATTTTGCCTCATAAGTCAGTGACCAAGAGAAAAAAAAAACGCTGAGTGGTTTATACCCGAGTTAAACTATTAGCTGTTTATCAAAGGAGAGAAAGATTCTCGAATTTTCTACAATCACAGCATCGTGATTAAGTAGAGGTGTCTAAACAAAAAGCGAAACGATTTGACAATCGTTTAGCCCAAGGGAAAGCCAGAACCTGACATGTAATCAATAGGATGTTTTCGAAAAACATCGTCAAATTTAAAATCAGCAAACCATTACACTGTTTATCTATAAACGGACACAAGTAACAACATACATATGTGCATAAGTATATGTATAGCACCCAGCCAAAAGCATTGAATGATGCAGAAGGAAATAAGAAAAGGAACTACCTTTAACAAACCCACATGGTCCGTGATCAAATTTCCGCACAATACACACCGAATGATCAAACTGATAATTCTCCAAAATCGGTATTAGGAAAGCTGTAGAAGGAAGACGATGAAGAAGGAACTGAAACAGATATGATTGACGATCGGCAACTGTCAAGGAACAAGTGTCAACTGTCAAGGAACAAGTGCGAGAAAACTGAAGCCGTGGAATGAACCCCACAGCAAATAGAGGTCAGGGTTTTTGATTATGAGACTTCGGAAAAATATAGGGTTTTAGCTGTATCATTATTATCGTCCCATCCCATTCCAGTCACATCTATTATATCAAATATGAATCAGTATTCATATAAACGTCAAAATTTCATTTTTAACTGGCATGTTCTATATATATCATCAATCCATCCAAATTATACCTCACGTACCAACAAGGAGTGGAAGTTATAGCATTAAATATGTGCTATTTTTTTAACTTTATTCTTATTTAAAAATAGGTGTTAAAATAATTTTTTATACATTATAAACATTCTCTCTCATCTTCCTAATTCTAAGATAGGGGTAAAATAGTCACAATAACATTAATTGATCATAAACTGAACTTATGAACAAAAAATTTGTGATAGCTTGATTTATAATAGGGAACATAGTGGTGGTATATTGTCCATCACTCCATCTAATGTCTACGAGAGGAAACTAATAATAAAAGATCCCAAAAATCTAGTTAACATCATTGATTGCTAAAAAAAATACTCTCACAGTCTTATTTATAATGCACTTCTAATGTAAATATATTTCACACAAACCAAGGAAAAATTAAACTCATTAATTCTATCATAAAATTCAACAACTTTCCAACTTTAACCCTATTTATTATTCACTACACCACATGAGAACAAAATCAACACTTAATCAAGAATAAACTAGTACATTCACGCAAAAAATTTAATAACATAACAAGTAAATAAGACTAAATAAAACCATCTCTCTCCCCTAGGGTATAAATTCTATAAATAGGAGGAATGTTGTAGATTTAACGTAGCCAGTTTTTTAGGCTCCAGCAGTTGCTAGATACCCCGAGTGGCGCGCGCCAGGACTTTCACATTGCTACTAATTCACAATCTAAAGGCGGTTAAAAAAAAAACAATAAACTTAGATGCAAAAATTATGGTGTTGTTCCGTTACACAACATAAAAGATTCATAATTCATTGGATTGACAAGCAAAACTAAAAAAAAAACTAGAATTTTCGCAACACGGTGTCTTGGACAGAATTCTTCATATTATCTACATGGCCACAAGACTGCCACATCTCCCAATCATCTCAAGTAGAACATTGACTCCCGCCAGCTGCACGTTCATAATCCTAGCTTCAAGTATAAACTAAGCTAAACTAATAGTCTCTACCAGACCATCCGGAATTTGGTGGAGCCCCTGCCGGGTTCTGATTTGATGGCATCCCTCCCACATTCCCCGCTGGCATGTTGCCCTGGCTGTTAGGAGGACCTCCGCCCATGTTATGGGGAGGATATCCACCCATTTGGTTCGGAGGGTATCCACCTGGGCCGTTCGGAGGGTATCCCCCAGCATTGTTGGGAGGGTATCCGCCAACATTGTTTGGAGGATATCCCCCTGTATTGTTGACAGGGAACCCGCCTGGGTTGTTTGGAGGGAGCCTGCCCGGGTTGTTGGGAGGGAACCCGCCTTGGTTATTCGGAGGGAACCCACCTTGGTTGTTGGCAGCATATCCGCTAGGATTGTTGGGAGGGTATCCACCTTGTTGTTGATACGCAGCTGGGTTATTGGGAGGAACTCCCCCAGGTTGGCCTGGAGTAAATCCACCAGGGTTGCTTGGAGCTCCACCCATGTTAGGACCAGCATTCTGCATGGGAGGTCTACCTTGCATATCTCTGTTCACCACATTTTCCCTTCTCCTATCAAAATTCCTTGACCTATCAGCATTTCGAGGCCTATCATTGCGCCTGTTCCTTTCATTTGCCCGAGCATTGTTCCTCACCCACTCTTCATGATACTTGGGGTCATATGGAACAGCCTGCCCATTTATAAAGGGTTCACCTGGTTGGCAAATCGGGAGAATCCAATAGATGTGAGGTGATTGCAGTTATGCAGCAGGAAGAAAATAATATATGCAAAAGATTATATTTCAAGCAAGTTTTCAGAAATCATACAAACATTTAACAGACTTTTGACAGTTTATGATTATACATTGAATTGACCAGCGCAGGTAGGAATGTACAAATCATGCAATATCCCAAAGCTAATTGAAATTAGAGGCAAAGTTCTTACCTCCATAATCTTTGTTCTTGACATCCAAATATGAATCAGGAAGGACCCACCGAACTCTGGGCAATTCTGCGATTTCAAAAAAGACCAGTTAGGCCCTTGTTATTACAGATAAAATTGCTTACAATAAAAAGGAAAAAGGAGCCAAAGTGTTTAGGATTGTCCTCACCCTTAAGTTTGTAAGAAAGTTCTTCAGATACAAGGGCCCCAAATGCAAAGTAGTGTCTGGTAGAAACAGAATACATCTTCATCCTGGCTTCTTCTTCACTAAAAGACAGAACGATTCATTGTAAGTCATTAGGCCAAAATGCAAAGTCATATTAAAAATACAGAAATTTTCCCCTAACATAATGGGATAGCGTGCACTTAGTAACAAGCAAACAAAATTAATTCACTTTCTCTTCGTGGGAAATTTAAAGTATGACACCAATGGCATATACAAGTCAATTGCAAAACAGCAATAGAAGTGCATATAAATAACCCGCAAAAGTAGCTTCGTCTATTGCCAAGTAATCTATTAAGCGGCAGAAATAAAATGAACACACAGTAAATACGATGCTATAAAACAACAAAAAGCTAACAGTTAACACGGCCTGGCTAATTCACGGAAAAAGGGAACAATCCTCCAACTTCAATAAAAATAACGAGATCCTAAAGAAATTGATCACCAAATCGTCCGATAATTAATCACACAGAGAGAGTAAATAAATGGATATATATATATATAAAAAAAGGATACTATACCTGCCGACCACCTGAGCCAAAGTTTTGATATAGCTATCAATAATCTCATCCCTGGTAGGATCACCTTCAGGCTTCTCCATGACAACAAGCCAGTGCTCAAAATCACAACCATCGAGCAAGATAGTCTCTTTAGGAGGGCGGTTGGACCAGTTGGGGTTGGGATCGTTGAGCGAGGAGGAAGTGGCACGTGTCGAGAATGCCCTCAAGGAGGGAGGAGAAAGTATGCGGCGGCGGATATCAGCGGAGGCGACGGCGAGAGGGCGGAGGCGGCGGAGGAAGGCGAGGGCGGAGTGGGAGGGACGAGCGGCGACGGAGAGAGAAGCAGAGGAGGAAAGAGAGCGAGAAAGGAAGAAAGCAGAGGTTAGGGATTTAGGGAAGGCACGAGAGAAGATTTGAGTCGCCATGGCTGTTATGGATAGAGTCAGAAATGATCGAGCTTCCGCTTCAACAAAAACCCTAGCGAAGGTTTTGGCTGAGAAGCTGTGTTACAAGGGTTTGGGGGCTATATGATGATATATTGATACGCTACACCTGTTATAATTTCTTACCGTAGCCACAAATTATAATAATATATTCTGATGCTAAATATAATATCATTTTAATTATGTTGGTCAAAAAAAAAAATCATTTTAATTTATTTTTTTTAAAGTTAAGGAAGCAAATTAAATTACTAAATTATAACATATATCACATGTAATTAAATTATATGTTAGTTTATAAGTAGACTAAATTAATTTTGAGGAAAAAAGATAACTAGAAACAATTTAAAGTAATTAATTTTGTATTCTTAATTTTCTTCAAAAAAATCAAAGTAATCTTATAATTAGGATCGAAGGGAGTAATTAATAATAATAATCCATTATGTATAATATCTATTTACATAATTTGATTAGATTAAATATGTTAGTTAATATCACGTGATATTATTAATCCAACATCTTTATCATCTACTTTTATCACCTCCCTCCCTCTCTCATTTATAGGAATAATTTAGAAAAAAATTGTGAACAATTAGAAAGATGTCTTATATTTAGTACATAACTTGCCTCCCCAATAGGCATATATGGAGTAATAATAATAAGAAAATTAAAGACAGTTTTTATTGAAAATATATAATATTAGTGTGTTAATTAAAAAAAGTCACAGATCGCATTTTCTTTTTCTTTTTTTTTCCCTACCTAGTTACGGGTTAAAAAATATGTTTTCTCTGGTTGGGCAACAAATTAGTACTGTATTATCTTATCTCATATATAGAATAAAGCACAAGCTCATGTTTAGAGTTTTTTCTGCTGATAAATTAAATGACAATTTATCTATACATCGTTGATGGTTGTTTAGTACTCTATTTTTTTGAATGGCTTTGTCCCAAAATATAAGGTTCTATTTGATTATGTTTGGGTAATAAATGTATTTTTCCCATTTTACTCATGCATTAATTTCTCCCACACATTCTTTTTCATCTTCTTTTCATAATTACCCTCTCTCTTACTCATTCATAAATAAGGATGTTTTTGGAAAAAAAAATTGTATATTTCACACTCATGTATTGCTTTTAACTAACTTTAACCTATTTTTTAGAAAACAGCAATTCAGTGAAAAAGACCTTATACTATGGGACGGAAGTATTTACAAATATGTTAGAGAAAGTAATAAAAATGTGATTTTAATATTAGCTGTGAATTAAGTACACGTGTACGCAGAAAAATGTCTTTGAGAAAATTACTCTAAATTAGGATTGGTTAAAATTATTTGTATAACAATTATATTCCCAACATTTTCTTCGTTGAAGTTGTACTCCTTCCAGTTACTCATGCAGCGGAAAACTTTTTATTCTCTTTAAAGATTGAAACTTCATTTGTCTCCAACAAGCAATTATTAGCCAAATATGATATTGTGTACTACACTGGAGATATTTTTACAACAGTTTGCTTCCCGATTCTGGTTTATGGCGAAAGAATTGAGGAACTTGATGATTAGTCAAAATATTGACCGTACAGAACCCACAAGCTATTTTCAAGAAACAGAGGCAACTTCGCTCGTAGACAACAGATGTCTAAACATGCAACACGTAATTTGACGGAAACACTTAATTAAGAAAACTTAAAGCTAACTTGTAAAACTGTGTTTCATAACTTGCATCACTTACCAACCTAACTGTGAGCTGTCTTTAGAAAGTGGGGGAAACTAAACCAAACACTGAACCTATACGGTCATGTTCTGCTCACCAAAAAAGAACTTCCCAAGCATACTATTTCTTTCTTTCTTTAGTTTCTTGTCCAAAAACTCTTTACTAAGTCGTACGGACCAATGGAAAATAGCAAACAGAGGCATAGTCAATCCCCATGATCAACACTTTCTAATGGACCATTCAACTGAAAAACTTCGCTGGCTTCGTTAACTTAAATAACTTGCACATAGTTTGGTGTGTTAGCTCATCTCCTTCCTTCTCTTTCCTATTCCTCTTCTTCATCTTTAGTCACACATCTCATATACTAACACTTCCTTCTTCTCTCACTAGGCATTTGCATGCACACAACAAACATACAATGGGATCACCGTTTGAGCCAGTTCCATGTCCCAGAAAAACCCCATATAGAATAGAAACCAAAAACTTATCTTGCAGATTGCGCAGCCAATTTGATGAGTTCAGAAGCCTGTGTTTTGGTTCAAGTCCAAGGAGTGATGCTAAGCTGATCTTAAAAGATGTGAATTGTGAGGCAAAACCTGGAGAACTTACCGTTATTGCTGGTCCTAGTGGAGCTGGAAAGACCACACTGCTTGAGATTCTTGCAGGGAGAGCATCCCTATGTGAGGTTTCAGGGCAAGTGCTTGTCAATCACAGCCCTATGAATTTGAAGCGATTCAGAAGAACATCTGGGTATGTCACACAGGAAGACACATTGTTCCCCTCGCTTACAGTTAGAGAAACACTCATGTATAGTGCACTATTGAGGCTTCCTGGAGGGAGAAAAGTGGCTGCTGCAAGAGTTGCAGAGTTGATGAAGGAGCTTGGGTTGGATCACATTGCAGATTCAAGAATTGGCAGTGGTCGTGGTGGATCATCAGACCAAGGTATATCAGGTGGGGAAAGGCGAAGAGTTTCCATTGGAGTTGATTTGGTTCATGACCCTGCAGTTATTCTGATTGATGAACCAACATCAGGATTGGATTCAGCATCTGCGCTGAACATAGTCTCATTGCTTAGATTAATGGCATTTAATCAAGGTAAGACTATTGTTTTAACCATTCACCAACCTGGGTTTCGAATTTTACAGCTAGTTGATCATCTTGTTCTACTTTCGGATGGATTCGCCATGCATAATGGGTCACTGAATCTTCTTGAGGCTAGGCTCAAGTTGGCTGGGCATAAAATTCCCCACCATGTCAATGTCCTTGAATTTGCCCTTGATGTCATGGGAAGCTTGGTGATACAAACTTCAGAATCTATGAACAATCAGCTTCTTCTAAGAGACAGAGCGGAGCAAGTTTGTAAAATGAGGATGCCGTGCTCAATGAACGTCAAAGAAAAGGCTGTTCATTACCCAAATTCTCCAGTGGAGGAGATTCTAATCCTAGGACAAAGGTTTTGCCGCAACATATTCAGAACCAGGCAACTGTTTGTCACCAGAGTCATACAAGCCTTAGTAGCTGGATTTATACTAGGGACTATATTTTTTAATGTTGGCAACAGAAAAGGACAAGTTGCCTTACAGACACGAAGCGGATTTTTTGCTTTCAGCCTTACTTTTCTGTTATCTTCAACAACAGAAGGCCTGCCTATTTTCTTGCAAGAGAAAAGGACTTTAATGAAAGAGACCTCAAGAGGAGCTTATAGAGTTTCTTCATATGTTCTAGCGAACACCCTAGTGTTTCTTCCTTTCCTTTTGATGGTTGGGCTTCTATATTCTACTCCAGTTTATTGGCTGGTGGGTTTAAGGAAGGAAATAGATGGGTTCCTATACTTTTCTCTAGTTGTTTGGTTGGTGGTCCTCATGTCGAATTCTCTTGTAGCTTGCTTCAGTGCTCTGGTGCCAAATTTCATCTTGGGAACCTCAGTGATTGCAGGGTTAATGGGTTCTTTCTTTCTATTTTCAGGGTATTTCATATCAGAGGGAAACATACCCAGATACTGGATTTTCATGCACTATTTAAGCCTATTCAAGTACCCATTCGAGTGTTTTATGATAAATGAATATGGAGGCAAACAAGGAAAAACCAGATGCCTAGAGAATAGGAATGGAGAATGCAGCTTATATGGACATGAGTTCTTAAGACAGCAAGGTCTGAAAGAGTCCCATAGATGGAGTAATTTGGCTGTGATGTTGGGTTTCATAATTGGGTATAGAGTGCTATGCTTTTTCATTCTGTGGTATAGATGTCACAGAACCAGAAAATAGATCAGCTTCATACAGGAATAGGTACTTTTCACATCATTTTTATATCCTTTTTTGCCTTGCCATCAACAATGTATACTTGTGAAAAGGTTAGAACAATATATGTTTGTATATTGTATGCAAATAATCAGGGCAAACCTGCCATTTGATTCTTCAGAACTGCCCATGTATGACTATAATAGCGTCTACACTTAACCATTAATATACATTAACTGTCAGGCCAAGAAGCAAGATGACAGGAAAAACAGGAGCATTTAGGCTCCTTTTCCCTCACAAAACAGAAACGATTTCACTTCGCTTTTGATTAATTAGCAAATAACAAAAGCAATGTGCAGATTATTTAATCAAACATTAAGAGAACAAATCATTCACATTAAAATTGGATATCGATCATTAATGCAACCATATTAATGAAGCAGTTCTCAGGACAATAACGTCATGTAGAGCTAAGACCTACGCTATACCTGTAAATAACCGAAAATAAGAAATCTACTGATGCAACATACTTCAAATACTATCCTACCTTTGGGAAAGTGTGAATTGAATCATCAAATGCTAAAAATTCATTTATTTGAGGCGTAAAGAGAACAAAATTTTACAGTACAGTATGTAACAAGACAGAAGAGAAGAGAACTCTTGGACAACAGGGAAGGGCAGAACTTAAGGGTAAATGCACATACTCAACTTAAGAGCTTCGGTCATAAATTGAAGAGAAGGTCATGGTAGCAAAAGAGGCCGTGGTTCCCAACGAAGAGGAATTATCTTGCTTCCCTGTGATGCCAAGGGAAGATATATTTTCCACTTCAGCCTCAGCTTTATGCATCTTGTTATCTTTGGTTTCAACAAACTCAAATAGTAACCCTGGCTTTGTAATTTTCTTTTCATCAACTTCAACTTCACCCATCAACATGCCAAGCACAGCAGACATTGATGGTCGGAGCTGAGGAGAATCCTGAGTGCATAGAAGACCGATCTTACAAAACTGGCATGCCTCCTCAACATTAACATCGTCTTCTAGCAATGCATCCACCAGTTTCTCCAGCTCCCCATTTTCATACATAGTCCATGCCTGCGGGTCATACAAATGTATCATCCTCTCAACCAAATTCAAACTAATGTGTTATCTAAATTATGGCTAAAAGGTTGAAAATGCCACTAAAGAGACAGAATCATGTGTAATTTGAACACATAAAAGTTGTTTCCCAGGATTGTAAAGCAAATCCACGCCAAAACTCAAGGATTTTTATCTTGGAATCCTTGAGTTCCAGCTTCTTATAGGTGGGCATTTCACATTATCTATAATTTATCTCTCAATATATATCAGTTTCACGAGTTATATTCACTCAAACTAAAAACTGACGAGAAAAAATAAATCAACAGCTGCATTTGATACCTTGGGAAGAAGATAATGTTCTTCGGGAGGTAACCGTCTATTTGTGTTACACCTCCCACTAACAATTTCCAATAAGAGAACTCCAAAACTGTAGACATCTGATCTTCTTGTTACTTGACTTCGTATTGCATACTCAGGCGCTAGATAGCCACTTCAAAAACCACAGTTTAATGCAGTCATAGTAGGAAGCAAATGGACAGAATTGCCAATATTGGACATAATCAAACAATATACAACGAAAAGCAGCAATGGAAGTTCTTGCCAAAATAATGGTATAAATAAGTTGTATAGTTCTTTGAAAATCAAAGAAAACTTAGGAACTTACGCAGTTCCAGCAACATGTGTGCTAATATGGGTCAAGTTTGGGGAAAGAAGCTTTGCTAGACCAAAATCAGAAATTTTGGGTTGTAGGTGTTTATCAAGCAGTATGTTGCTTGCTTTAATGTCTCTGTGAATAATATGTGGTTCAACCTCCTCATGAAGGAATGCTAGGCCCCGCGCAACACCTATGCAAATGTTCCTCCGCACCGGCCAACTGAATTGAATACTGCTATGGCCTCCACCTATAAAATCACAAGACTGAATCATCATTATGTCAACAGCTCATTCTCATATATACAATGTAAAATATACATACAATGTAAAATATACACTCACCAATAAGTGTTTGAGCTAGGCTGTTGTTTTCAAGATATCCATACACTAAAATCCTGTGATTTCCTTCTACGCAGCATCCAAACAACTTAACTAGGTTCTCGTGCTCTATGCTGGTGATCACCTTGATTTCTGTCAGGAATTCCCGAACCCCTTGATGCGAGTCGGCTGACAACACCTTTATAGCAGCAAGAGTCCCATTTCTCAGCTTTCCCTGATCAACGAACAAAAGTTATCATTGGTAACTAAAGATAGAAATATAAATATAGCATAAGTGCAAATGTCCCAAAAACGAAGCAGCGGGTTGAGAATTCTTCATTACTTGTCAAATGAAATTATATTATTACAGTCACCTTGTAGACCGATCCGAAACCGCCTTGCCCTATCTTGTTTGCTGGGCTAAAACCTTCTGTGGCAGTTTGAAGTTCCTTGTAGGAGTAAAGTTTCACATTCTTAATGTCTGAAACCTCTCAGCCAACATTGACACAGTAACTTAATTAAGACATAGAACGTTTGGAATATATATATATATATATATATAAAGCTAAATTTTTATAATACCAGGAAATAAAAGCTTAGTAGTGGATGTTATATTGAAAGTGCAAACAGTAACAATAGAAGGAAAGATGAAGTATTTGTGTACCAAGATCAAATTCGGCTGTTTGTGTGGCTGAGACACATCCCTTTTTTTTGACAAGAAAAGAGAAACAACTCATCACAAAGTAACTCAGCGGCTCCAATGGATTCAATCCAGTTCGAACATTAACCTATAATCCTCGGATATCTGAGATCATGTGCAGAACAGAAAGAATTCATGGTAAGAGGCAAAAGCCTTAAAATGACAGACTAGTTTTGCAAATTCCTAATCTTGAATAGTAGAATTGTTGACCGATGAATTTTAACTAAAGAAAAGTCAAGGTAAAAAAGGAATTTTATTCAGCTAAACTTTCTGTCAAATCAGAACACCGGAGTCATAGCATGCATTAGCTGAAACGGTGAAGGTTAATAATGAGAATGTTGAAGAAGAAACCAGCGAAGAAACGAATGGTCTCCAATCAGTTCAGGGAACAAACAGAAACTATGGGGGAAAATAGATCACAGAAAAAGCAAGAGCCAAACGTAGACAGAATCATAGCAAAAAGGAAAGCGGACATGAAAGATGAACTTACTTTCTGGAGTTTGGAGGTGTTGACTTGAAGTTACTGGTCTTCCTTTGGATTAGTACTTGCTGTTTGATAGTTAGAGGTGGAAATAAGAGAATGGGGAAAGGAGTACGAGGTGAAATACAAAGGAATTTTAAGGCATGGAAGAAGCTGATTTATCCTAATCTGTTAACAACTGATGAATCCAAAACAGAAGATTCAGATGGTCCAGGTACAACATGTGGCGAATGGATAAAAATTAAAAAACTAGTATAGTACTAGTAGTATTTTATAGAGAAGCACAGAGGCAAAATGATGAGTACGACGTGGCTTAACATAACGTGTTCAGAAGCTAAAATACACAAATACGTCATATGAAAGATATTTTTAAATTACGTTACATTCTCAATGGCCAAATTAGCATCCTGCACCACGTGTCATCGCGAATAATTGACCCGATCTAATTCATTAGTCCTCCATATAAACACAAATTGACCATACGATTGATCCTATACGACTAATTAAAAAAATAATAAAACACGCAAATAGTATATATAACTGTTGAGGTTGAAAGCAGGGTGTTACTCTGATCTGGTATTAGATGATAAAGAAACAGAATAATTAATATAGTAGTTAATATTATAAATACTTTCAGTTATCCTAAATGATCTCTAAACGGAGAGGTTTGAATTTTAAAATCGTTATTGAGATTTGGCATTCCTCCTTTCAGAAGTCAGACTTATGCAAGCATTGTTTGAAGTTGTCATCCAGCATTCTAATTTGCTCAGCTTATGCGAGCATGGTTTGTAGTCGCCATTCTGCAAATCAATCTTACCCAACATGTTCTGCCATTTTTACCCCTGGCAAATGGCAAATTTGATCCTATATTATTTATTCATCTTCACAAAGGGGTTCTTTAATTTTCTGATTTAGATACTGTATAAAAACTAATCTATCAATCGGTTTACTTAAGACTTGTTCAATATATATATATTTTTTTTGGTAGAATTAATCTGCAATATCTGCTGCGGCCTATTTACCATATTATTTTTTTATAGACCAAGCTCCACCTCAAGAATTTTTCTCATGATGATGAGAACATCAATAATAAAATGATTTATCCTTCCTAATTTATGTGAATATATACCATCAATGGTTCAATATTATTCGGATGAAAATTACAGATCATGTTTGCTCAATTTGTATTCACATACGAATACATTAGATTTGAAACATCCGTAACAGAACATTCAAAGAGAATATAAAAATGTCTAGTTTAAAAGGGGGAAAAAAAAGCTAAAAGATTATGGAGCTTTCATCAACCAACATACCAATGACAATAAATCCTGCCTTGAAAGACCCGCTCTAAGTAACGATCCAACCTTCTCAAATATACATGGAGTAAACAACTCTTTATCCAGATCAGAACCTCACATTAAATGGGTTAAAAATTCTTCATGACTAACTGTACTCACTGACCAACATCTCAACAAGTAATCAACCCGGTCCACAAAAGAAATTGTTGAAGACAAAAACCTCAGTGAATCATAAGAGGACAAGTTTCACTAGTAAATTCAAATGCTTCAGAGCAAATTTCCGCACTGGCAAAAGTATATAAGAAGCGACTAGCAAAAGCCGCTTGTCTCCGTGTTTACAAGTCATAACTCATACCATAGTCAAATAGCCTCACTGTATTGGATCACCACTCGATTTTTCAGACAAGGACATATCTATACGTTGGCACAAAGAGCCATTCCTACTTAAATAACTACACTAGCAAAAGTATATAAGAAGCGACTAGCAAAAGCCGCTTGTCTCTCTGTTTATAAGTCATAACTCATGCCACATTCAAATAGCCACACTATATTCGATCACCACTCGAATTTTCAGACAAGGACATCTCTATACGTTGGCACAAAAAGCCATTCATACTTAAATAACTTATGCGCGTGTGAAGACCATCGCTTTTGCAAGTTCCAGTCCTAACTCCCGCCCAAACAGCTTTTCCACAATAGTTAATGCAAACTCCATGGTGGTCCCTGGTCCTCTGCTGGTAATAAGGTTGCCATCAACCACAACCCTGTTTTCAATTTCGCTCTGATCTGATAACTTATTGCACATAGGTGGAAAGGCAGTGGCCTTCTTACCCTGTAAGAGAGAAATATATATCTCAGTTTTACACCATAATGCAGTAAATAAGCACATTCTGCACAACAAGTGGGATTAATTCTGATTTAACAAAATCTACGTCTATAAATATATTTTATATATAATATAAAATTTATTTAAAACATAACTCATAGGTCATGAATTGCTCATCCTCAGACTTTAGTACCACCGTAAATTTTAGATACTTCACACCAGCAATCTGGTATAATATCAGCTAGATATTTTTCACATCACATTAGTCACTTTATCTGCAACAAAAACAAACAAGAGGGAAAGAACTTGCAAAGCTTTTGTTTAAAAAACCTACAGCTTAAACCAATATATGCAGTCATTTCTCTAATATTTTAATGAATAGTTGGCCATACAGTGATGATACGTGTCATTTCATCAATACTTCCCCAAGGGCTATCCTTCGAAGAAAAATTGATCAACCACAAAAAAGCAGATACCTTTAGCAAGCCATGGGGCTCCAAGACTAACGCTGGGGATGCACAAATTGCTCCATAATATCTGTTTGATTCTCTCTGCTTTTTCAGCAAACTGACCAGAGTTTCTGACTTTGCGAAAGTTTGGGCACCACCTAGTCCACCCTACAGAAGAGGATTATATTTACAACTCAAAACTAATACTAGCTGATGGCTAACTAGTGGAAAACAAGAATGTGAACTTACTGGCAGCACAATTAGGTCATATGTAAGTTTAGCTGCCTCATCAAGCAGCATGTCTGCCTCCAGTTTAACTTTCCGAGAAGCTACGATCTCTGCTTTGTCCTCAACAGAAGCAACCACAACATTTGCTTTTGCTCTTCGCAGAACATCAATGATAATAACAGCTTCCATTTCCTCAGAACCATTAGCAATTGGTACAAGAATCTGACAAGATAATGCAAATACAATAGCCAATTTAAGTCACTTTAGGGAAAATAATGACTTCTGTTGCTATAAAGTTAAGAAACTTAAACTAAAATAGTCATCCCTTTTCTGGTGAATAGTCATCCTTTCTTGCAATATCAACATCAGTCCACACAGTTATCTCAATAGCTGATACCAACAACAATACAATCTCAGGGTCCTAAGTTGAAACCAAACCTTGGGGGGATTACCACATGTCCACTGGACTGGGTTTAGCTCAGTAAAGGTATATTCATCCCCATGATTCAATCGCATGACCTGAAAAAAAAAATATATATATATATATGTAGTAAATGTAAATATCTTTATAATATGCTTGCATTTGTATGTTAAAAAAAAAACAGTTGCAAAAGGCTCAACCTCATTTATAACCAGTACAGCTAGTCAGTAGTATGAAATAAGAATTAAAATACATTACAATTTTTCATTAGGATTTTGGCGGAAATAACAGCAACTGCTAGCTCAACACTGGGAAAAGCAAGTGCTAACCATCTAAATAAATTAAAATCCCTCTCGAATTAAAAAAAAAAATGACGCACACCTCCATAGGAATGAACTATGAAGGCTACCAGAATTCCAGGTCTTGTAAAAAGGGAAAGCCTTGTAGAACTAGATAAGAAAAGATATCATGACTGAGTACTAACAAAAAAGTGAGAAACACGTTTTTTTTAAAATCAATACTTACTACGCATGCCAGAACAAGCCCCTTATCATTACCTCCCTCATGTTTTTTAAGCTGTAACTTCCAGCTTCTTGACCTCCATCTTTTTCTACATCTAAATGAAATGGACGACCTCCTTTAATTTTTAACTGCTCGTATTTAAATCATTGATGTTTTCCAGCCACCACCAATTATTCACTTAACAGTTAACATTAAGTTTCAGATTACTTTAACAAGGGAAAATATAAGAAATCAGTTCCCGGATGCAGACAGATTGAGCATACTAAATTTCAAACAATACTGTTGTAACTGTAACTTTTATTTTCCTCTTAAAATAGCGACTAGAATTATCACGAAGGAAGTCCTCACCAGTGGACCAGCAACTTCATTGGCCTTCTCCTTTCCATATAACTGCTCAACCAGTGCAACGCCAAAGTCCATGGTCGTGCCTGGCGCACGGCTTGTCACAACTTTTCCGTCCAGCTGCACTATTGATTCAACAGCAGTCGCATGAGAGGCCAATTTTTCCATAAATGATGGATGGCCAGTTGCCTGTCAGATTACATTACACCCATCACCACAATCAATTCTTCATTAGATTTGTTAGATCCTACAACAGCAACATGACTAATTGTGGGTCCCATAAAGGAACTAATGTCAACGAATCAGCCAACTTACCTTCAGTCCCTTGAGCAAATCCCATGATCCAAGTACCACAGCAGGAGCAGCGCATACTGCAGCATAAAGTCGTCCATCAGCAACGTGTTTTTTCACTAAGCTTTCCAAAGTTTTACAGTCTCTGAGATTATCCACACCCGGAACACCTCCCTATTGAAGTAAAATAAAAAAACTTCAGACATCTCGAAGTTAAGAGACTAAAAAATAAAAAGAACAGCATGATGCTCAATTTCTTCATCTAAACTCAAACACAAAGATTTATTTCACGTTATGCATTTCATCAGCTGGGTCAACAGAATCGGAGACAATCAAGATTCAGAATAACTTCTACAACACAGGAAAGAGCGATACGGACGAAATAGACGATAAAACATAAATAAAGAATCGGAAAGATGAATGTACAGGTAAAGCGACAAGGTCGAAAGCGGAATTAGCAACACCAGAAACAGGAGTATCAGCAATAATCTTGACGCCATGAAGAGCTTCAACCCGAAGGTGGTTCCCAGCAGAAGCAACAGTAACTTCAGCTCCCGATCGACGGAGAACATCGATCGTAATCACAGCCTCCATAGGCTCCGTGCCATTCGCAATCGGAACTAGAACCTAACAAGACCAGTTTCAGCATAAATGATCGATCCCAATGGACACAAAGTTTCGATCAAAAAAGAAGGAGGATGAGAAGCTTGATTTTTACCTTTCGAGAAGTGGAAGCCATGGCTGATACAGAGAGAGAGCGTTTCTTGAGAAAGGTGGGTTTGGGAGTGAAGTAGGGAAGGGAACGAGGGAGTTCTAGAAGTGAGTGTCGCAGTGCCATTTTATGCTTCTCTCTCAGTAGGTGGGTGAGGGACAGCTGGGTGCGGATAATTCGCATTTGATGTGGATTAGCGTCTCTGATTTTGCCACTTAAAGATATGCCTGAGTTAGCTGCTGTGATTTTGCCACGTAGGAAGATGACAAATCACTCCCTGTTTGTTAAATTCTTGATTCTTCTTGATTTGCAATTGCAATAGGACCTAGGGGAGGTCGACTTCATCGTATAGATTAATTTTTAATTGTTCCCAATTATCCCTGTTAATCATCTTCAATAATGAACAAATCAGAGAAGGAGGTGGAGAATGAATGTATGTGATTAGGGTGTTTTAGTAATATCATATAATTTTAATTAACATCATTAATTTAATCAATTTAGGTAAATATGCCTTATATTTTGAAACAGAGCAAGTATTTACGTTTATCATTTAAAAAATACTACATCCTGTCATCATTATAAGAGGCAGTTGACTTTTTTAATAGAGATTGAGAAAATAAAATATACCACTAAATTTTAATATATGCCATATGTAATTAGATAATATGTTATTTTATTAGTAAAAAAATTTAGTTTTGAGAAAAAAGATAAATATAAACAATTTAAAATGGTGTATTATGTATCCTTAATTTTTCAAAAAAAAAAAAATCAACTACTATTATAATCAGGAGGACTAGAGGGAATATGTAATTATAAGTTAATGAGCAACGTAGCTTTCAGCAGTATGAAAATGCGTGGAAAGGCCTATGTCTTTATAATGCCAGGGGAAACAACTCTATCACAATAAGAAATTTAGAATGAGTTCACTGAAAGAACGTTGGATGGACGAGAATATGGATAGTTAGAGTCAAGAATCCAAACCAAATGGCAAGTACAGTAATTGCTAGTTTTGTCGAACTGGATTGCATACCACAGACTGGGACATAAACACGGCATAAGAGACAAATACGTGTGATGATGTTGCTTGTCTTGTAAGGGGAGCAATGATATAGATATAAACTTACCACATTTTCTCAGTCGCCATATGAACATTGCTACTACTTGAACATTTGCCCAAAACATGAAGCCTACCGTGCCTTCCACCTATACCCCCTCTCCTAAGGTTGTGCTCAACTGCTCATGGAGGCTCAGTCCCGATCATCCCAGGCCAATCCTGATCAATCCAGGACGCAGATTTTGCTTAACTTATCAAGGTCACACATTTTTTCATGTATTTATGGCCACAAAAAATGGTTTTCCCCTGTTTTGACATGACACGAGATAGATGTGCCTTATTCTTGTTCCAGCCTTTGAACACTCTTTATCTTTCTTAGTCTCCATATTATCATCGAATGTCACACGTAGTTTTACTTATGAAACAAGCTCTTTTTGTCTTTAAGTATTTACCTTGTCTCTACCTGATAAAATTGTACCTATGAAGGACTTGATTTTTCTTTTATACCCTTCCGGTCCGTTATCGTCCTTTACCCTAAAACTACATTGCTACAAGGTGAAACTTTCATCATTAAATTATACATAAAATCATTGAATTTTAATATCTTATGATCAAAGAATAATTTAATTTTCAATTTTATATGACTTTTTAAAGATTTAATGTTCTAACTTGAAAAAATTTCATAATTATAATTATTAAATATTCAAGAAATCATATAAAATTGAAAACTGAACCATTTTAAACCAATAAATATATCAAAATGTTATTATTTTTATCTAGAATTTAATGATGGAAACAAATACAAAAAAAGTATACCCCAAAACAATGTACTTTCAAGGTAAAGGATGGGAACAGACAAACAAATTAAAACTGTGAGTTGACTTTTTTTGGAGAAATAAATTATACAAAATACACAACTTTAAATTGTTTATATTTGTATCTTTTTTTCAAAACTAATTTATTTTACTTGTATAATAATGTATGATATATCTACATATAGCATATATTAAAATTTAGTACTCTATTATGCTTCATTAATCTCCACAATAAAATCATCTAACTCTTATAATTAGGATCAGATGGAGTATTTTATATACAGTTGGTCTTATGTATAAATGATACTTTGCATTTGTTTTAAAAAAAATGATTCCTCATGTTCCAGTATTATTTGCTTCCTTGATGGAAAAAAAGCAACTAGATGTTCGCAAAACAAGTCGCTAAAAAAACATGAGATAAGAGTCGTATTTGCCACGTATGTTTTAGCTAAGGATCACTGGGTGTTCTGAAGTTTTTTTATCATCAATTTTGCCCTAAAAAGTATACAGAAATGTATCAACTTTGCCCTATCCATTAGTAAGGTTAATTTTGACCGTTAGTTGACCTAGTCTTGCTAAGTTGGTTGTATCATATATATAGGATATAATACCACGTAATTCCACACCTCTTATGCCATATGTACATCTTCTCTTCCTATCAACCCTTATCTTCCTCCATTATTCATCCCTTAAATCTCAAATCTGAAACCATTACAAATCATATCGACACTGGTGGTTTTACTTCTGCCTCTCCTCGCCTACGGATCCACAACTGTAAGGGCGTCAGTAATAATCAACAAAGGCCTGGTTAGTGTTCTTCTGTCACTCGACATGTTAGCGTTGAGAATCACCCTGCATCCAAATCAATCGAGGCTTGGTGCTCATCAGCCGCGTCCTCTGACCCAATCCTTCGATTCCTCCTCCATCCTCACCGTTATTCTCCATTTCTCCCCATCGTCACCATCATCGTTTTTCTCCCTTTCATCGCCATCATAAGTCTCTTCTAGAATGCGTATTCTCTTAATTCAGCCTACGTACAATATTGCGTATTGATTTGGTTGAACTTTTTGTGGTAATTTGGTTTTGTGGTCTTCTTTCTCTCTCTTTTTCTTGAGATATAATATTTTAATCTGATCATGCTTTTTCCCCCTTTTTATTTATGTGTTTTGACTTTTGAATAGATGGCTGTAATGGATGACGATTTTTAATTTTTACAAGCATGTTCTGTGGAAAAAAAATCTATCTTTAATTATTACATTAGGAAGAACAAGCTCTTTAATGGAAGGATAAGAGGCTTATTCGTTCATGGATGGCCTAAACTTTCTCATGTGGCCACCCAAAGCTTGCCCCAAAGAGAATCTTTAACCACAAATAGAATACATGTGCAAGGATTTCTCTAATGAATTAGGTTTTCATGTCTTTGTTTAGTAATCAATTATGTGTTTCTTGTGGCCCATCCTGTGACCTCCTAGTGCCTGTAAAGATGAGAACCTATGATTGCAGGTCTTGCATTCAAACTTATAAGGCAATGAAGAAGATGGGATTTCATGTTGTTGTGTTGGTGGCTGAGAGAGAAGCATTAGAGAGATTGCCATATCTAAGCTCTCTGTGTTCAGGCTTTGTATCTATCTTTTCATGGAAGAAAGTGAGAACGTGGAAGAATAATATGAAATCAAGTGTTGTGGTTGAAGAAGAAGATGGTGAAGAATGTTATGAGCTTGTGAAGGTAGAGAGTGTGGGGCTTGGGTATTTATTTGTAATGGTTGAAGAAGAAGATGACCCCACAATAATTGTAGATTTCTGGGTTTTATACCTTTGTTTTATTTGCAATCAATTCCACTGCAGTTGTGAATCCGCTGGCGAGGAGAGGCTGAAGCATAACCACTGGCGTTGATATGATTTGTAATGGTTTTCATATTTGAAATTCATATGGTGAACAGTGGAGGGAAAGAAGGGTTTATGGGAAGAGATGATGTACACATGGCATAAGAGGTGTGGAATTACGTGGTATTATATCCTATATGACACAACCAACTCAGCAAAACTAGGTCAACTAATGGTCAACATTAAACTTATTGACGGATGAAGCAAAATTGATACGTTTTATATACTTCTAGGGCAAAACTGATCTTAAAAAAAAGGATAAAGGCCAAAAATGCCTCATAAGTATCCACCAGGGGGCACCTGGTGTTTGGAAGCTTTTTCAGGGGCAAATATGCCCTGGAAGTCAACAAAAAAGGGCAATTCCGTTCAACCCAGGCAAAAATTCATATACCCTGAAAGTTTTTTTTAGGGGCAAATATGCCCTGAAAGTTATGCAATTGCCCTCTTTTTTTGACTTCCGGGGCATATTTGCCCTTTTTTGTTGACTTCAAGGGCATATTTGCCCCTAAAAAAACTTCCAGACACCAGGTGCTCCCTGGTGAATACTTCCAGGGCATTTTTGCCCTTTATCCCTAAAAAAAACTTCAGAGCACCCAGTGATCCATAGCTAAAGCTTCCAGGGCAAATATGATCCTTATCCTAAAAAAATCTATGATATTTCTCCTCCACTCAAGCCAATCAATTGTCCATGAAGTTGTCAGTAAAAACTTTATTGCTGGTAACTGTTAATCAACACTATAATCTTATTTATAAGTCAATTTTATCTCATTCTCACAAACCAAAGAAATTTAGTTATGCCATTAATAAACAGTTAACAATTGTGCAATCCTTCTAGTTTCACCCTAATATGAGAATGAGTATTAAAAGAATGCTATAAATTCTTTTTCTACATTTATCAACATTTTCTCTCAAAATTGATACGGACAAAACTATAACACCCCCATTAATTGCTCTCAAAACGTAATAAGGAACATATTTTTTTTTAACAAAGTGGACATACAAATAGAAACATAATAGTATACTCCTCTAATCCTATTTATAGGGCACTCCCAGAAATCCATTACATGAAAAAGAGATTAAAAGATGACTAAAAATAAAGAAAAAAAAAATTATGGTTTACTTATGTTTTTCACCCACCAAGGAGAACCTTAGACCACATTAATTATGCCTTAAAATTTAATTAGATTAAGGATGTTAGTTTAGTTACGTAAAATCACATAATAGTACCAAAACAATCTAACATCCTACTTTTATTCCTATTCTCCCTCTCTTATTTGTTTATAATTGAAGACTATCAATAAGGATGATTTAAGGGATGACAAAAAAAAGGATGATTTAAGGGAATGTTGAGAAAAATTAGAAAGAGATCTTATATTTGGGAATAAACCCACCTTTCCAAATAGATCCTATATTTAGGAACGGAGGAAGTAATACATATTCTAATAATACTTAAAATACGTTAGGATTAAACGGCTCATTTTATTTATTTAATCTCTAAAAAAAATAAAGTCGATTTTATATTTAGGAATACTAGACAAGGGTATCCATCCCTCACAAGATAAGTCATTTTGCCGTTCATTAAATATTACTCTCTCATTCCTAAATATAGAACCTAATTAGTTTTTTTTTTTAAAATCCTAAGAAAGTTAAATAAGTTACTTATAAATTGATTTATTTAAATTTTTTTTTATACTAATTTATTTAACTTATAAACTACTATATAATCTTATAACACATAAAATAAATTATAATTAAATGACTTATTTCACTCCCACAGTCTCTTAACAAAATTTAACTGGCAATGTAATCATTTGAGAATCCCCCTCCCTCTCCACCGAATAATTATTTATTCATTTTATTAGCCGTGTTGTGTATCAATTGCCAATCATTATGAATGAGTTTTCCAATGATCTAAAGCAGATAGATCACTCTGGAATTTGATTAAACATTTTATTAGCTATGTAATATTTTTAGTTTTTTAATTAAATAAGCATAAATACCGACTCATAAAATTACATAGAATAAAGTATGCGAATTTTTCTTGAAATTTAAATAAAAACGGCTTACATTTTTATAAAAGATACGCTCAATTGAAAAAAAAAAACTATTTCATTGTCTAGAACCTAACATAAACTATCTGTACTACAATGTTGAGAATAAATTCTCAATCTTTTAAGCAATGCTATCCAAAACAATTTATTATTATCAGCAAAGGCACTCGTTGAAGAAGAGATTTTGAAGCGTGCGCATTTAAACATTTTTTCCCAAAAAGGAAACATAATCTAGTCGAGTGTACATTACTCTGTACCGTAAATATAACGAAAACGTGAGAACCCCTCTAATGAATTAACAAATCACAAGTAAATATTGTCTGAAATTAAACAATCTTATTTTCTCCAAGTAAAGGCGAGAGAGAGAGAGAGAAGAAAAGAAAAAGAAAAAGAAAAGGAAAGTTCACTTTAGAGTTGATCTGCAATGAAGGCAGAAAGGGACAAAGGTTAGTGGAAATGGGAGCGTACTAGTAGTAGTCGATGATACTCCTCTCACTCATCTCCTCATGGAAAGTGCTTTCAGAGAGAGAAACTCTTAGAGAGAGAGAGAGGTTTCTGCAACAAGCTCCATTCTGGATTCAACAAGCTCCTCATGGTGTGCTTTTTGCGAATGGAGTTAATGTAGTTTACATTGGCGATTTGGATCAGTTTCTGCTGCTTAGGAACCCTAATTCTGGAGCCCCGTCATTTTGGACAATGCACTGCCAAGGTTACTGCAATTTCTTATCCTTACCTTTTTGTTGAAATGCATGCCTAGTGTGATGAATGTGGACATGGTGGAGGCTGGATTGTGAATTTCTTTGTCTGCAATTTTAGCTGTACCGGTCATGATTCTCACTAAAATGTGAAGCTGATGAGTTTTTTGTGCTCTGGATTTTCTGGTTTGTCTTGCATTTCTGGATTTTTTTTTTCCTGTTTGTATATTGGCTATATGATCCTTTTGGATTAATGCATGCGGGCGGGATGGGTCTATGTTGCTGCAGGATTTATGGTTTCTTCGTCTTTCTGCGTTTGCCTGTCTCATTGGAGCGTCTTTTTCAACCAAAGAGTGTTTGATCTTGCATGCCCTCTTTTTTCGCTTCCAATGTCTAACTCAGTAGCTCGCATGCTGCTCTGGCTTCAAAATGGCTTGATTATGAAATTGTGTTTGTTTCTGAAAATTGAACGGAAGTTACTTATCATCAATATGTGTGGTTAAAAAAAGAAGTGCATGTTATATTTTGTCAGGCTTACAGGGAAATATTGCACCATTGAATATTTTCCAAAATTTATTATGGTTCATTTTAACATAATGCATAATGCACTTCTACTTGGTAGTTTCTGTCATGCAATACGGACCACCCTCCTTTCTTCTTCCAGACCTACGCTGAAACT
Source organism: Mimosa bimucronata (assembly GCA_037074515.1). Lineage (NCBI taxonomy): Eukaryota > Viridiplantae > Streptophyta > Magnoliopsida > Fabales > Fabaceae > Mimosa > Mimosa bimucronata. Next base: position 6,824,377 of record CM073436.1, read on the forward strand.
GCTTTTGCCTGGGAAAAAAAGAAATTCAAAACCTTTTCGATTTTCTCAGCATTATATGTCCTTGGAAAATAATTCCTTTTGCACGGTGTAATATGCATCAATTCAACATTGTCTAAATCCAAGGGACTTTATGGTGGGGGCTGGGCTTAGTAGTAGTAGTAGTAGTATCAGTTAATGGAGTAGGTTGTGGAAAAACACTATATTGACAATATGTGCTTCATAGAATTGCATCGTATATAAACAGTGTCACCTTTTTGCTGTGCTTGGCTTTTTTTGAATGACATGCTGATGCGTCTATAATGCTATTTTTTTATTGCGACAAACTTTGAGTTACTACTGCAGAACTGGTGATTCTCATTTAGGTTCAATTTTACCAATTTCGTATTTAGATATATAAATACATCTTTTTTTTTTTTAAGATGCTCATTTAGTTTTGGATTGCTTTTTGTTCGAACCCTTGTATCAGTAATTTTTTCTTCATACTCTTATATTGAGGTGATGGGCCTTTCTTCTTTGGTTGGTTGATAATATGCCAGGGCTGGGTATTTAAGATGGCAGCAACATGTAGAACTGGTCAACAAAGGTTGTGAATAAATAGAACAGTATTAACTGTAAGAGATGTTTCAAAACAAAGAAATAGAGGATTTATATGATGACAACTTTGAAGGTTCTAATGAAGAAAGACGGATTTTTACTGAGGTATTTTTTGGTAAAGACAGTGTTCAGCCTAGTCAGAGGTGTCTTGTTACTGGAGCCATTAACTTTGAACGTGAATCTAGTAAAAACACAAATATTTCACTCAGCTCCAGCAATGAAAATTCAGTTATAACAAGCCCCTCTTCTTCAAAAGCGACACATTCTGAGGATGGTTGTGATGTGATTCAGAATTTGAAAGAGACTGCTCTTGATTGTCTGCCTGAGAGATTCAATTATGAAGGCCCAAATCACGAGGATGTAAATGTCAAACGCATGAAATTTTCCCTGCATGAACTTCCCTGTAGTAGATCCAATTTCAAAAAGGTTTTGAGTTCACCAACACTTTCAAAAGGACATGTTACTGACATGTCTGGTGCTGTTATAGACTTTGATAGTAAACCGCTTTCACTTCGTTTAGTTGAATCATCAAAGCATGGTGTGATATCCAGTTGCTATCTGTTGAGGCATAGCATGATGCCGAACAAAAGAAGAGCTAAGGATGATGTAGATGTTTCAAATGGTACAGAAACCTCTGCAGGTGGAAATGTTGCCAAAGAAGTGGCTACAAGTAAAGTGGCTGCTTCTCCAGTTTCCCAAGAGAGCTTCGCAAATAAGCTTGTGGTAACAAGTCCACCAATCACTGCTGTGGAGAAGTCTGGATCTCATTTCCAATCTGAGGAGACGGCTAAAGGATTTTTATCCTATGATGCTGATAAGTCAAATTTATCTTTGACACCAGGCCTTAAGAAGGATCCCCGTGATCTATTGCATTACTGTAGTGTAAGGTTGCTTTTGATGGCAGGATGGTCTATTGAGAAGCGCAAGAGACCATGTAGAAGCTACTTTGAGTCGGTCTATAGGACACCAGAAGGACGGCCAGTTCGTGAGTTTAAAAAAGCTTGGAGATTATGTGGTCAATTTTTGTCTGTTGACAAATACAATTCAGTACAGGATAATTGTAAAGAATGGGCTGACATTGGTCAATTCTGGTCTGATCTATCCATTGCACTGATAAATGTTGATAAGGAAACGAACCAGTCAGAGCATGCTGGTGAGTTAGCTTATCAATGGTGGCTCCTGGATCCCTTTGTAGTAGTGATGTTTGTTGAAAGAAAGATTGGTGCCTTGAAAAAGGGGGAGCTAGTGAAGGTGACCCGAAGTATAGTTTCTAGAAATCATAGGGTGTCATGTACTGCCCAAAGTTCAGCTTTGCTCAACTACCATGCCTGTAATCAGAAAACTGGGGATGAAAAGAACTTAGGATATGAACAGACAATTAATGGGGTAAAAAAATTTCCTAGAAATGAATGTAATAGTATTGGTAACCGGGATGACATGTACTTAGAACACAATGCCGACAGCATAGGAAATCAACGCAGGAATGCGTCCTTGTATGGAAGGAGCATTCTTGGTGTAGGCTTGTTACCTGTTGAAGGGTTGGGTTTTACTGGTACACAGGCAAGTGCCTGTACTTCCAATGTTACTACTTCCGGAAATTCAAATAAGGTATTTAGAGGGCTTGCATTAAACACTTGTCAGGAAAATAACGTTAGAAATTTTGAAAGCTCTGATGAAAAGTACTTGGGAAAGTTGTTGGAAACAAGCAAGAGAGTTGATGGGGATGTGCCATTGGACAAGGCTGAGGAAAAGGAATCATCAGATGGTGAAGTTCAGGATTTTTGTGCAAGTTATCTGCAGAAATCCTTGAATAGATCTCCTCATGGAATAAGGTGTGGCTTGGTTCATAGTCATGCCTCGGAGGCTGTTCAGCAGTCTGAATATGGTGAGGAAGGGGGTGGAAAAAGCTCAAGAGCTTCTGCGCTTGAGACAGAAAACACATGCCCCACCCCTGATGTTAATCTGACAAAGAAGGCCCGGAAGAAGTGTAAAAGGGTGTCTGAAGTCAAACTGAGTATGTTATATGAAAGTGACATGATGGATTCTACAGTTACAGATGAGGCCCAATCACCAAATGGTGAGGCATGTTATACTCACTTAGAATTTGAAGAGGGTAAACATGTAGTCGACAATGCAGAGGATAGAGTAGCCCAGAGGAAACTATCATCAATCATTTCATTCCAGCAACCACATAATGGAAGAATAAATGCAAAGTTCAGAAAGAGTTGTAACACCTATGACCCTATAACTGAAAAACCAAAGTCTAGTGGATGCCAGATTGCAGATGATGACCTGTTGATTTCGGCTATTTTCAAGAAAAAAGGTTTCATGCGTGTGGAATCTAAATCTAAATCCTGCAGATCAAGATCTCAGAGAAAGCTAAAAAGGCAAAGGGGTCATTGCAGGTTGCTACCAAGGAACCTTGGTAATGGAGGGAAGCGCATAAGGGATGGCAAGAGGTGTTATCTTGAGGCAAGAACAGTGCTATTATGGTTGATTGAGAATGGGATTGTATCTATCAATGATGTGATTCATTACCGGAACCTAAAAGATAATGCTGTCATTAAAGATGGCAGGATTACCAGGGATGGCATAATATGTAAGTGTTGCAGTAAGTTGCTTACATTGTCTGAGTTCAAGTTTCATGCTGGGTGTAGATTGAATCGCCCATGCTTGAACCTTTTCTTGGAGTCTGGCGAGCCCTTTACATTGTGCCTGCTTCAAGCTTGGTCTGCTGAATACAAGGCCAGGAAAAGTGGGAATCAACCTGTGAAAGCTGACGACGACGATAAAAATGATGACTCATGTGGATTGTGTGGTGATGGCGGTGAGTTGATATGCTGCGATAACTGTCCATCAGCTTTCCATCTTGCTTGTTTGTCCACTCAGGTCAGTCTGCTCTCAGTTTTTTCCTTTCCTCGGTGCTTCTGACTTACATTCATATTTTTTAACAACTTACATGCATTATTTTACTCTCAATTCTAATAAACTTTCTAAGCTTTGTTTTTTCAGTAATATGGGCAATCTACTGAGTAATCATTTCACTATTTCCCTTTGCCTTTCCTGATAACCACCCCCCCCCGGGGCCCACCCTACACACGCACAGAAAATTCTCTCTCTGCATTTTGTATCTTTGGATGCACTCAAGGGTGTGTTCACACACGCTACATTTCACATGAAATTCCACCTTCTTTATTGTGTTAAATATTTGTTTAGCTAGCATGCTTTTACATCTAGCCAGTTACTGGAAAGTGTAGAGTTTGTGAACATGATGGGTGATATAAGTACTCTGTGCCCATATTATGTTCAACTCGTGATATGAGATAGCAAACTTGTTTAGTGAGGTTGTGCATGAATAAAGTGGTAGCATTGAGTTTATTATCCCCTTCCCAATTTTTTATGAATGAACTCCTTATTATTAAATGTGAACTTCTATAGCATAAGTATGTGTTTTTATGTTGTTTTGACTTGTCAGCTTCCTTCTTATGCCTTGCATTTGATTTATCATGAATTCTTAACCAATGTGTGTTTGACAACCTGATCCTTCCCTTTCTTTTGGAATTTTGTGGACGGCATGCTTATGGTAGTTTTCTTATCATACTTCAAACAATGATATAAAAGTATGTTTAATACCTCAGGATATCCCTGAAGGCAACTGGTACTGCACAAACTGCACTTGTCAGATTTGTGAGAAATTTGTCAATGATAAAGAGGTTCCTGGTGTTCGGGATGCATTGCAATGTTTACAGTGTGAACATAAATGTAAGTATGACAACCATTGTCATTAAACTTGTACAATTCATGATGTGAAACCCATGACTTGTAATTGAGTGACAGCCAAAAATATGAATTGATTGCTGAATCAGTAGTCACAAAATGTTTTTTGCCTGCCAATGTAACATAGTGGCATCATCACGTGAATTTTCGATTCAGACGTGTGAAAACAATGAATTGATGTGACATCTAGAATTAACTACTTAAAAGTTAATGACTAATGAGCTTATCTATAACTTGTGTTTAAGTACTTTTCCTAACTTTTGGGTTAGATTTACCGTCATGAATATTGTGCACATTATAAGGACAAAGATGTCGTATTTTATGTTTTGAGCTTTTTTGTGACTGAATCATTATTCGGTACTCTTATAATTCAACACACACACACTCTCACTCTATCTCTCTCTCTCGCTCTGTGATTCATGATATAGATTATGAATCTCTTTTTGGCCATGTAATTTTTTTTGGCCAAATTTTTTGCCATGCAATTGAAATCTCTTTGATAGCATGTGGTTTTATTTAAATTAATCAGGCTGTGATTTTTCCTCTTAAAATTGAATGATGTGTTTAATCTTTTGTTAATTATTGCAACTTTGTGATGGGTTGGCATTTGGAGCCCAATCAATTTTTAGATTTTTACCTTGCCTGCCTCAGCTTGAACCATAGTTGTTTATAAAGATTCTCAGCTGATTTTTTTTTTCTGTGTCTTCTTCTTTGTGACTCTTTCATGACAACTATATCTAATACTTTTAATTTTTAACAAATAGATCATGGAAAGTGTCTGAGTGGAGGTGGTAAACCAGAAGGGGAAGTTTCTGACGGTTGGTTCTGTGGTCGATGCTGTCAAGAGGTACTGTAGTGACGATTCTCAAATTTCTGTACTTGTATTAATGAATATTGGATTTTTTAAATATAGAAAATGAAGGTTTGTCATTTTGTCCTAGCTTATAATAATTTAGTGTTAATAATGTTTGTCATTTTAAGATTGCTTTTAACTTTTTAATGCTTTAAACGTGTTCTCTGGTTCTTTTGCGAAAGTTTAGCATAATTATGGTGTGGTATGAGTTCAACAGAGTACTAAGAATGAATGATAACTAACAAAGTAACATTATTTTTATTTACAAATTCTTCTGAAATATTCCGATTGCCTGTTACTGTGAGTCAAGTTCTAGTTCTAGGAGACAACCATAATGAATGGATACAGGACATGACAATGACATGAACATGGAACAGGAGAAAATTTGAAATGCTTGCACATAATTTAAAGTGTTGCATATTGTCATGTCTACTATGGGATTACGAGTGTCTGATATGCAAGACATCTGTACAACTCTTCCTTTGAATTGTCTGTGCTTTATTTGTCAGCATCCTTGATTATACATTGAAGTTTCCATTATTTCTATGACTTGTAATGTTCTTATGCCTCAATGTTTGTTAAATGTAAAATTACTTAGATCATTTTAACAATGCTGTATTTTTCCGTATTTTTAACATGATTTTTTCTTGGAATGAATAAATCTGATTTGGTGGTCTTTTTTGCAACCTGCTCTTCGCTCAAGGGAAGTGAACACTCTTTTACTGACATGCAAAGGCAAAATTTTGAATCTTATAACTTGTAAATATTAACTTCTGCTTTATATATGTTATATTTTGTGTGAATATTGATCGAACTAGCAAAGTATTTGCTTCTGTTAATTCCACCAATGAAAGAGTATTCAACTTTTGATGTGATTGCTTTAATGGTTGTTCACCGTGTTTAGGCTTAACTTTTTAAATGTAGGCCTTGGTTTTCTCCCATTGGATTCTTTAGTATGAAGAAGGAGATGATCGACAAATGGACATGTTAATATTTTCCGGTTTCTTGATGTAGATAATATGGCTAATAGCAAAATTAGTTATACTGTGATTGTTATTCTTTTGTTTTCTCTGTCATCATTAATCACTAAATATTGTTGAACAGCATGAATATCCTATATTTACTGTTTGTTGTTGCCTTTTCTTCATCGCCTCAAGATTTGACATTCTAGCATGCGCAGGTATACTCCGGTCTTCAATCTCAGGTTGGACTTGTTAATCACATTAATGGTGGCTACTCGTGGATGCTTCTTAGATGCATCCAAGATGACCAAAAGGTTCATTCTGCCCAGTGGTTTGCCCTCAAGGCACTATGCAATACAAAATTAGCTGTTGCCCTTACCATCATGGAGGAGTGCTTTTTGTCAATGGTGGATCCTAGAACAGGCATAGACATGATACCTCATGTTTTGTATAATTGGGGGTGAGTTCCTCTTCATTTTGATAACTCTATCTCCTACTTGATTTACTGTTTAACTCATTGTGTTTTCCACTTTGCAATTTGCTTACTAGTCTGTGTGTCTTCTTTAAGGTTTAACAGCTATTATTTCCTTACAATATTTAGGTCTGATTTTGCTCGCCTGAATTTTCAAGGGTTTTACACTGTGGTATTGGAGAAAAAAGATGTCATAATTTCTGTAGCATCTATCAGGTGAAGTAAATGTTTTCTCATGGAATTTATGTTAAAACTGAACTGAGCATATCTATCTTCTGATGAACCATCACTGGAACCTGTGTGAAATAGATCTGTTTAGCTACTTTAATGAAATGTAAAGCCCTTTATTATGCTTCTTTTCTGTTTCCTGTTGACATATGAAATGGGCCATTTGATGAGTATTTATCCATGTGGCGTCTCTGTATTTACTGCATTCTCCTTGGACTTTTTACTTTTTCGCAGGGTGCATGGAACTACAGTTGCAGAGATGCCACTTATTGCAACTTGCAGTAGGTATCGTCGGCAGGGAATGTGCCGACTCCTTGTGAGTGCAATTGAAGAGGTGTGATATGAATCTGTAGTTTCATGTGTTATCTTGAACCAATATTCGGACATAGGAATGTTAAAAATTATTTCAGTTTCTCGACTTTTTTCAAAGAGATTTCTTCGTCCATTTAAGAAACAAACAACTTCAAATTTAGTTAGAAACTGTCGCATGGGAGTTTGAAATGGTTCCACACTTCATTCTTTTTTGTCTTTTATAAGCACTTGAGATGTGTATATGTGTGTATACTTCTTTTGTCTGCAGATGTTAATATCTATCAAGGTAGCAAAGCTTGTGATAGCAGCCATTCCAGAGTTAGTGGAGACTTGGACCAGTGGCTTTGGATTCAAACCTTTAAGTGATGATGAAAAGCAGAAACTGAACAAAATAAACTTGATGGTTTTCCCTGGGACAGTATTACTTGAAAAACCCATGTTCAAGGAAGATAAAACAAAAGGTATTTTCATTTTTTTATTCGGACAAGCTAATTTTATACTGTAACCTCTATATTAATAGAAGATCTAATCTATTTTTGTGATTGTGTGATCCATCAACCTTGGTAACAGATGACTCGACCAAAGTCAGTGTCTGTTGTAAGGGAATGGTGATGGCTGGATCGTTGCAGCAAGATGTCGGAGAGACCTCTGCTGATGAAATTGGTGCTAAGCCCGATGCTGAACATGGTCACAGCGAGAATGCCAGAGATTACAGAATTGAATCACCGCAGCATGACGCAGAAAACAATTGTACTGATGAAAATGGCACTAAGTCAGAAATAGAACTTGTTTACAGCAAGAATTTCCCAGATGATAGAGCTGAGTCACCATTAGGATTGAAAGAAACATTAGATAGGAATATCCATTTAAATGGAGAGAAGACCAAAGACATTAGTGAATCAGAAGTAGTAAGAATTATTGAGAGTAGGAATATCAACGCAGGTGAAGGTCAGGATAATGGCTTGCTGGGCCCTTTTTTGCAAATGCCCTGCAAAGCAGAAGTAGGCAACAATTTTGACGTGGATTCCATTATTGAATCCTCGGGAATGTATGATGAAACACAGCTTTCTTTGGAACAGAACTCAGCAGGAGGCATGTGAGATGATGAATGAATGAAAATCAGGAAGGAATTAATTATTTGGAGAAATGGTAGTAGTATTATTCAGATGGAACTAATAGGTCAGTAGTGTAACTTACGAAAATATGACTGCAAAGTAAAGCGTAGAATAGAAAGTCAAATTGTAATGGGAGCATAATTAAGTCTAACATGCAACTAAAAAAAAAATTAAGACATGCTTCGTACTTTTTTATGAACGAGATTCGATCTCAGACGTGAAAGGTCACAGGTTAGTTTTGGCTTCAATCTCGATCACTAATGGCTTGTATTTTTAGAGCAGGATCAAAGGTACTAAAGATTTGATGTGCTATCAACATTATTCATTCCCCAAACAAACCCTATTTTAGCCCCAAGGGATATGGAAACAAATTTACAAGAAATAAATATGTAAAATATATAATAGATTACACAGTCAGTTCAAGGAAAAGGCACATAGTTGAAGTGTATGAAGCTGGGATGGAGGGAAGTCGACAATAAGAAAAGGAGTTATACAATCCAATAACATTAACATAACTGGATAGTAGAAAGAGATCTCAAGATAAATGTGTTATGATCCTCTCTAACTCGAGCCTTGAGGTGATTATTGTTTTTTTAATCAATCAACTTTACATCCTCAACCCATGTTAATTACAGCCTTAATATCCACGTGGAGGATAAGGTGACGTTGAGAGTTCTAATTATGGAAGTTTCACTTTTTGTGTACTCACAGTGAATCCGCAAGATTGTCTTCACCGTCTACACTGTTTGAGTGTTTTCTTATATTTACACATAATTACTCTATCGTACCAAAATATAAGGTCACTTTAATTGAATTATAATTTTCTAAAAAATAAGTTAAAGTTGGTTAAAAACAATAAATGTGTAGAAAATATACCATTTTTCCCAAAAATACCTTTATTTATGAATGAAGTAAGAGAGAGGGTAATGATGAAAAAGAATGTGCCGGAGAAATTAATGCATGTGTAAAATAGAAAAATCGCATTTATTACTTAAATAAAGTCAAATAGGACCTTATATTTTGGGACAAGGACATTAAAAAAAATGACTTTATATTATGGGATGGATGGAGTAGTTTTTTATGATGGTAAAAGTAAGTATACTCATCTTTTTTTATTCTCCCTCCGATCCTAATTATAAGATCACTTTGACTTTTTGGGAGAAATTAAAGATGCAAAATTAATCACTTTAAAATGTTTATAGTTATATTTTTTCCTCAAAACTAATTTACATTACTTATTAACTATCGTATAATATATTTACATGTAAGATACGTTAAAATTAAGTTTTCTATTTTGCTTCCTTAATAAGTATGTTATATTCATGAAAAACATATACAATCATATTCAAAGCCCATTAGCCAAAAGATGTTGGGCATTAATTAATGAATAATGACTTTAGCTGCATGGGATTTAAGCCCATTTGGTACACAAAGGGTGGATCAAAGTTAAGAGTAACTGACAATAACGGAAGACCAGACGCCACCTGAGGAATACCGTTCATCGGTTTCTTTCCTCTGCACCTAATCAGCTTAGCTAGCTTCCTAGTAACTGCACTACAGGACACGGCAAGGCCAATTCCCTCCCTTAATGCCATGAACGAAGCCTCCTTCAACCTCATTCTACAGTTTTGTATAGACCCTCCTACACTATTAAAGCTTCTTCCTTTTCTGGGGTTTCTTTTTCCTATGAGCTATGCCTTCCTCCCCAAAGTCCTTCTACGCTCGCCCACCTCCGCTTTCACCTCGTAGATCCACCTTCCTCATCATCTTCTGCCTCCTGATCGGTGTCTCTGGTTTTCTATACGGAATCACTTCCCTTTTACGGCCGATTCATGGGTATCGATGTCTGAATGCCCGACCTAGATCCGTACGTGTGGTCTGGGAGCAAGTTGGGGGCAGTGGTGGTGGTTCGATGGATGGGATCCATGGTGGGATTGGAAAGGATAGGCATAAAGTCATGGGCTTTGTGGGGATTCAGACCGGATTTGGATCCGTAGGTAGGCGCCACTCTCTTAGGAAGACTTGGTTGCCATCGGATCGCCAGGGGCTCGAACGGTATTTGATCTCTTATGCATTGTTAATTTCATGTTGTTTTCATGAATCATGAGAAAAATTGAATAACTTGCAACTCTTAATGGAATAATGCTTTTATGCCTCCTTCTACCCTAATCAAAATTTATATTCATTTTGGGTTTGGGTTTGATCTAGTTGGTATTAATATCATGTACTACATTCAGTATTCATTAGTAGTTTTGAATCGTTTGAAGATGATCTTAATTAGAGTATTTAGCCGCAGCATTTCTCATGTACTTTTAGGCTTTTCCATTTGATGTAAAATGTTTGCTCTTAGTATGCTCAGTTTTTTGAAATGGCTGTGATTTGCAGCTTGGAAGAAGCCACTGGATTAGCTTTTAGGTTTATCATTGGGAGAACGAATGATAAATTAAAGATGGCAGCGCTGCGGAAGGAGATAGCTGAATATGATGATTTCATTCAATTGGACATTGAAGAGGAGTACAGTAAGCTACCATACAAAACGTCAGTACTGAGAATTACAAAACGCTGTCTGTTGTACCTGTAGTAATAGTATGTCGCTAAGTTGCTTATTGAGTTCTTTCGTTTATTCAGTTTAGCTTTCTTTAAAGCTGCCTATGCACTTTTTGAAGCTGAATTTTATGTCAAAGCTGATGACGATATATACTTAAGGCCAGGTACTTTACTAGTGATATATTGATTATATACATATAACACCTTCATTTATCGGACTTCCTTCTCTCTCCAACCATCTAAATAAATGAGATTTATGTGATTATTTCAATTTATGATCAGATCGGCTTTCATTACTGCTGGCAAAAGAGCGATCTCACTCTCAGACTTACATAGGATGCATGAAAAAGGGCCCTGTTTTCACCGACCCCAAACTTAAATGGTTAGTTCAGTTCAGATTTTTATTTCAGCCTTAATCTCAATTTTGTTTTTTCTTGGCACAATGTTTCTGTCTCCACATCTATAATGTTTGTCTCTTAGGAAAATTACTCCTGTCTTTTAATTTCATAAGAGTATAAAATGAGCCATCCTGGTTTGATATTGCCGATTCCCGGAAAAAGAAATCACTACCTATATGTTTTATGAATGAATGATCCCAACCTTGGGATATTAATTTTCCAATAATTGATTTTCCACCCGGATGCATTTTTTTGTGTGTCAGTGCTGAAGATACTTTATATCACAATGATCTTAATATAACTGATGTTGTAACTTCTAACAGTTATAGTAATGAAAATGTTAACCTTGAAATAAGAACTGAACCAACAGTGTGGATCGTATAGTTTTCTGTGCTTGTAATTAGAGATCTCTCTTATTGTTTTGGTCCCTAAAATATTTAGTATTTCTCCAGCTTTTTAGTCCTTTAAAACCTGTGAATTCTGTTAGTTCAGTTTTTTTTTGTCACCTGGGGTTAGTCCCAATGCTTACTAAGCGACAATCCACTATTACTTCTGCTCTAAACTGCTCTGATATTTTGCACGAAAAGTTGTAAAACGTCAATTATTTTATGGTGGCCTCATTAATACTGTGAGGAAGAAACTTGAACCCAATTCGCAAATGAATTGAACTTAAAACAGTTTCAGACCTTTGACCTTTGACCTTTGATACACTTGATTCCCAGCTGTACACTTTCAGGGATCAATTCAAGAATAATTTAACTTGCCAAAAGTATAATTTGTGGGCCGACAATGTTAATGAAGTGTGTCATTAAGTACTATCGTGATAGTTACCATCTAAGGCTGAGTTATATCCAGCATTTTTATTACTTCTTATTTGCCCTTGTGAGTGACCGTACTGTTAAAACCTTCAGGTACGAGCCGTTGTCTCATTTGCTTGGAAAAGAGTACTTTCTCCATGCTTACGGTCCTATATATGCACTTTCTGCTGATGTTGTTGCAAGCTTGGTAGCTCTTAAGAATAATAGGCAAGTATCTTTCACCACAACTGAATTGCTTGGGGTACACTTGCTGAACGCATGTTATGAAGTGACACATGATGCATTTATGCACATTTGGGAGTCATTGATCATTGGATGTTTTTGTAAATTTATCCAACCAATCACTATTAAATGTGAACCAAGATTGATGCTATTTCCTTCTTCAATTCTGTTCTCTTCTGTGTTCTGAACATTTGCGCAGATGATAATATGGACATTGCGCAGTACTCACCCCTCCTAATTCCTGTAAGTGTGAATAACATTGCCCTTTTTTTTTTGCTTTGTTAAATCACAGTTTCCGGATGTTCAGTAACGAGGATGTTACTATTGGAGCTTGGATGCTTGCAATGAATGTCAACCATGAGAATAATCATCAACTATGTTCCACAGACTGCACGTCCACATCCATTGCTGTGTGGGATATTCCGAAGTGTTCAGGTTTGTGTTTCACTCATTTCAAAAATATTTCATAGAATCAGGATGTAGGAGCTTGTACTGTAGAGTTGCGCTGGATATGGTTACGGTTAAAAAAGACGATATGTATGGATCTCAATGACAAACACGTGAGGGCTCTGGTTGTTGTAGTTATTTTGTGTGTAGTTTTGGCCCTTCATATCAAGAGAAGTTAAATGAAGGTCATTTATCTTCTGTATTTCGGTACCATAGGGTTCATATCTTAAAATATTTTATGTGAGCAAAGGTTTGCAATGCGAAAGTTTCCAGTCATCAAAAGAACGTCTTATCAGATATGTTGACACCATATTTTGTTAGTCAGCGAACTGGAAGAGGTACCCATAATTATTTTCTGATGATCTGAATGTTCTTTTTCTTTAGGCCTCTGTGACCCAGAAAAGAAAATGCTTGAACTTCATCAAAAGGAGAGCTGCACAAAAAGCCCTACGCTGGAATCTGATGAATAGAATTTATGCGCATATGTGGTTATGAAGCAAAGTTCAGAAGGTGCTGATAGAATTGCATGCTCCTGTATGAGAGTGCTCTCATCGTTTATCATCAAACAATCGCATTCATATCGGCTCACCATTTTCCTCTATGAAAACATGCCATCGTATTTTTACTTTTTCTCTTTTTTTTTTCTGAATTTTTGATGGGGGTTAAGGGGGAGATGAAGGAAATGATTGAGTGAAGTTTTATGTAGAACATACGAAAAGAGATTGACTTAGGGATGATGCCACTAAATATTAACTTCTGAGACTATACCGTCAAGTTTTGTGGATACTTATGTGAAGTGAGAACACTTGAGGCCATATTTTTGGCTTTCCCGCTTCTGTTCACTAAAAAAAGAATAGAATTACCATATTTGTTGTATGGCATCTTTGTCATGCACAATGAAATTGAAAGGCATTCATCTATCTTGATTGTAAAATTATCGATTTCTTTTAGCAATTTTTTAATGAAAGGTTAATGCAAGCTTTCAGCTATCAAGTATCAACATTTTTGGCACGGATGGCTGACATCATAATTAACAATGCCTTTGACTTGTTGGCTAACTAATTTTTCTCAATCAGTTGCTTTTGCAAGAGCACTCATCATGATTTTTTATAGAAGATTTATTACAAAATTAGATGAAACATTTATAATTAATTTTCGAAAATATCATTATAGATAGAGTACTTAAGTAACCTTCACTCAATTCACCCCTCATTTTTTAAAATTTTAAACTTTAAGGATAACTCTGAAAAAAAAAAATTGTTAGTATGTACTTAACTGTAACTAGTTTGTTTTTTCCATTTTAAGCAAAATCGTTAAGTCAAGAGTCAGGACCTCAGAAGGTATGTTTTTCCTGAGATTGGGTATTGCAACCTTATATGGGCATGCTGTTGTAGCAAGAGAAAAACATGAAGTAGGGGCATGGAAACAGTGAGTCTAAAATCTAAAAACTTCTTGGTGATAACAGAGACTTGATTGGGGTTTTTTTGAATGATTCATGGACCAAAAGTCACTTTTTTTAAAAAAAAATATTGGGGATCTGAAGAGTAAAACAAATGTTAAAAAGTATTGCTATTTTTTCAAATGAAACTTTAATGTAGAGATTATGATGGTAAATCATTGGTCATGCTTTCACTACTATTCACGATAATAGGCTCAATCGAAACTCGCCTTTTTATCAATTTTTTTCTGTTTGAAAAAATAAAAATTAAACGTGTTAAAAATCATAGTATTTTTTAATGAACTTTAGTACATAGTTTATGATGTTAATCCCTGATCATGCTTTCATCATCATCACTAACAAGTCCAGATGGTCAGGTCAGCCTTAAATTATATTTATAGCATATAACCAACAAAAACAAAAACAGAAAAGGAAGAAGAACATCAGACACCTCATGCATGTTAAAACTAATTATCAAATTGAGAAGCCTATAGTAGTAGTTTATAAGGTAACCAAGGTTTTGAGCTCATAATTAAGTTTGGTATGTAGGGGGGGGGGGGTGTTTGGTTTTGGGTTCACACTTGAATTTGTCATGTATATTAACGCTTAGATACTCCCTCATTCTCTAATTATAAATGTGAATGTGCTTGTCCTAAAATATAAATTTTATTTTAAGATTGTCTAAGCATTTATTGCATTTTTTTCATAATTTTACCGATTGATTATCTTTTCCACGTACATTCTCTATCATATCATCTGTATTATTTTTTATTTGTCATTATCTTCCATATTTAATAATAAGGGCAAAGTTAGAAAATAAATTAGATTCCTTACATAGTCATTGATTTAACTAACTTAAAATAGTTATTAGTTAAAAAAAAACTAACTTAAATAGTTGTCTAAATAAACACAAATTAGTTTTTGGAATCTTATAATTATAATTAGGGACGGAGGGAGTATTTTTTAAGAAAATCATAATTTTGACTCTTGAAAATATTAAGCAGTTTCTTCTTCAACTTGGTTTTCCACCTCTCTAATTGCAAAACATCCAAACTCAACCATTCGCTGAAACTATGATACTCTACCATACTAATTAATTTGTCTTAAGGAAATGTTTCTACCAGTAAACGTCACAATATTAGCCAGCGATGTTGATATTTTATCAAACAAAGAAAAAAATACATCAGTATTTTTGTGAACAGTAAACTGAGGTCATTAGAATTTAGAACGGATTGTTAGAACTTTCATTTGCTTGGTTTGTCTATGTTGCCCCATTCAATTCCGAAAGGGCAATAACTAAAAGAAAGGCAAAACACAGAGGAAGAAGAAGATAAGGAAGACAAATATTCATTGTTGAATTTTGTATTATTATTACTACTCAGAAACAATGAAGTCAAAGTGATTGGACCCATTACAGGTTGATGGAGAGCTCCTCAACTGAATCTATAATTTTTTTTAAAAAAATATTAAAACTAAAATGTAGTTTATGGCCTTTAACTGATTTTGGGATGATTTCATCCAATGAAATCAATGAGTGGTGGTGAACAAATTGAGAGTACTTGCCAAAAGAGTGGTGATTGCAAAGTATGGGCCTCTTATGATAGGCCCATCATTGGCCCATCAAAAGTCAATCATGCCGGGCCACGCTTTTCAACAAATCAAGCTTCATTGGGCCCCACATGGCCCATCAACATTACTTGTTCTCTTCCTCTTCACTTCAAAACTTGCCTGCCACTGACCTGGAGCTGACTCATTTCCCTTTTCTAATCATTATATTTAGTTTATTTGGAATTTTCCTATTATTTGTCATTCTAATGTAATTTACACATGTCTATTAACTTTTATTTTTCTTCTAAAAACCATAGAATCTTTTTTTCCAAAATAAAAGTTATCTTGCAGTTTTATATAATTTTGGATTTTTTTATTGAAAAAGCTTGATACAATATCTATGTGCTCTCATATCAGATTCAACTACGATTAGACTCGAAATAATGAAAAAAAAAAAATCCATAGATGTCATTTGCTGTCCTAATTAAAAAAATTAAATCACTTAAATACCGTCGAATTAGCTATTTATTCATAGTGAACAAAATATATAAGCAGAGAATAAGAAAAACACACGCATGGACACGGACGAGGTAGTGAGTAGTGACTAGTGGTGGAAATACATAAATGGGCCTGACTTGTTTTATAGTTGATTGGCCTGAATTTAGTCTGAAGCCTGCAATAGGCTTTTTTTTCAGGCTTAAACCTGGCCTATTCACAAACCAGGCATGGCCTGAAACCTGTTAAAAGGCCTGTTATGATAAATAACAGTATGATATACAGCAACAATGTAAGAACACAACTCCAATGCAAAGGCAACAAGATTCTAAAAGAAAAAAAAAAGTATAGCAATAAATCTAATAGTCTGATGCAACCAACAAAAGAAAGGGAAACAATGAGAATTAGTGAAAAGTGAGAACATGTAGATGAGAAGGGAAACAATGAGAGTTAGTGAAAAGTGAGAACATGTAGATGAGAATGGAGGTACCACTGAGATTGAGTGGGCAAAAAATCTAGGTACATACATATGTAATTTTATTTTAAACTAAGGGTACAAATGTAATATTACTAAAATATTTTTTTTGAATATAACAGGCATAATAAGCTTTTTTTAAAAGGCCTGAGCCTGACCTGTTTAATAAAATATGCTCTAAAAAAAGCCTAAGCCTGGGCCTGGATAGGTCTGTAATAGGCCAAGCCTAAGACTGGCCTGATTTCACCCCTAACAGTGACACTATTTTTTTTTTTTTGGGGACAAAAGGCAGTGACACTAATTAGTAGAACCTTTTTCGACGTCCAAGGAGATCTAATGTATTAAAAAATTGTTAGAGAAAAGGAGTAACTATGGTAATCATAATTGTTTCTTTTGGATTAAAGTGTTAAATGTCGATCCCATGTCACACCATTTGTATTGGTGTTTTATGACATGGATTGTGATTCAGACACCACTACGAGTCTACGACTACAAATCAATAAAATTAAAACTTGAAATGAAATCTATAGTGATGGAATTAGGGGTGTGCATGAGTAGGGTTGAGTAGGGCAAGACCCCTACCCGATGCCCTGCCCAAAACACGAGTGGGCCCGTCCTGCCCATTAGAAGCCCATATCATTTCGGGCTGGGTAAGGCCAGGGTGGGCAGGGCAGGCATCAAGCCCATGTGATCACTCCTT
Source organism: Mimosa bimucronata (assembly GCA_037074515.1). Taxonomy (NCBI): domain Eukaryota; kingdom Viridiplantae; phylum Streptophyta; class Magnoliopsida; order Fabales; family Fabaceae; genus Mimosa; species Mimosa bimucronata. Next base: position 6,841,778 of record CM073436.1, read on the forward strand.
AGAATGGTTGAATCAAGAATGAAAAATTGGGGGCTATTGTTATTTGCTGACCCATAAAAATAAGATTATAAATATTATATATATAATATTCTATATATATCAAAATATTATAATTATAATAACATATTAACATGTAATATAAATATATAATATGAATCATGTATTAAAAAAATATAATATTATTTATTTTGTGGGCAGGGCCAAATGGGCAGGGTAACATACCATGCCCGATGTCTGGCCCGCCCGCAAACATGCCTGACCCAAACATGCCCATTTTTCGTTGGGCCTATTGTTTTCGAGCTGGACCAGGCATTTTTTGCTCAGGTAGGGGCGGGCCCCCGGACGGCTGGGCCACGTAAACACCCCTAGATGGAATTTGTCTCCAAGAGGAAACAATCATCGTTAAGATTGATTGATCTAATTAAATATGAACAATAAAGATCCAAAAGAATAATATTATGTGACCCCGTTGATTAGGAACTAAGGTAGAGTTGTAATTATTTTATACATTCAGGCATTCAGCAAGATTATGAAAATCCACTTTGAATTTGCATAAAATTAATTAGTGATTGATTAATTATAGTACAAAATATGAATAGTTTAACAATTGATCTTAGATTATTTAAATTATTGCTTTATCGTTGAATATAATAAAGAACATACATGCTCAAATGTTTGTGCATGCAAAACTTCAAACATATTTTAATACGACATGAAATAAATTTAAAAATATGATGTACCTCTATGTTACGAAAAAAAATCAAAAATCAATTGATTTTTTATTTTCCAGAAAGAATCAAAACTTTTAAGTATCATGTCAGATTAAAATATAGTTAAGGTGTTTGTTTATAATTGGTCAGACACAAATGACATATACCTAGTTCACACAAAAATTTCTCACAGTTGTGTATATGATAAAAAAAAACTGAACAACTAGTGATAAATATCTTAGATAGAAAGAATGAAAACCATAGGTAAATGGGTGGGGATCACGTGGCATGGCAGAGGAAGGGTATCAGTTGCCTGAAATTCCCCATTCAAAAGACGAAGGAAGAGAAAGAGAAATGCCATTTCCATGTAACAAAGCTTCAATGATAACTGTGCCCTTCTTCCACTTTTCACTCTTTTACTATTTCTATATTATCTCTCCTATATACCCACAAACACATTTCAATATTCTCTCTGGTTTTAACCCCAGAAAAAATTAAACAACAACAGAATAATATATGGAATCTCTATGCGTCACACACATATAAATACATAATAAATCATAAGAGCAAGTGAGTCAGTATATATTAATGTCTCAACCACACATTACAACACAACACAGTACAAGACGACAACACGAAACCCTTTTTCTCTTTGAACAAAACTAAATAATGAGGTACAAGAATCCTATGTTCATATTTCTACTCCCACATTAAATAATTCTCACCTAATCCCTCCCTCTTCCAACTCATTGTATATTGTACGTGTTCTTTTATATTTTTCCCTCACGTAACATTATTATCATGTTCCTCCTCCTTCATTATTGTTATCCTTGCCCTCCAGTTTTGATTCAATAAAAATGGACAAAACTCAAACTATTGATAAAATCTAGCGTGTTTGGATAAAACTATGGATAATGTTAGGGCAGGAGACGTAGGATGAAACTAACAAAACTTAAGGTTTTGAGTAGTGCATTTATGAAACAGGAACAAGACAGGAAAACCCTAGCTAGAAGGCATAGGTAAGGATGTCTAGCTCTGTTCATGAACTGTAACATTCCATAATACGACCCTCAAATGCTTCTGACAGACATTATTGTATATAGCTTCTATATACCCTTCAATTATTATCTTCTCACATGACTAATTAAGTCATCTTAATTATGTGCTAATGTTAATTAGAGGTTTAATTCTTCATACATGATGAAGACATGTTTCTTGCAGGTCACTCACATCACATGATCACCATTTATCCCCTTTAGATTCCAATACTAAAAAGCCCCCAAAATTCCTTTTTCTCAAGAATGAAATGAAGGAAGATATATATTAATGAGTAAAAGAATATGGTTGGCAAAAAAAGGAAGAAGAATATGAAAAGAAAACGTAGGTAGTTAAGTGATATATGGTGGTGAATGTATTAATGGCAAGTGTAGAGAGAGGAGAATCCGAAGCATGGTTGATGAAAGGGTGGGAGGGGGTTAGAGCTGGGAAAATGGGCTCAACCCACGGGTTGAGCAGGGTTAGGGTTGGAAAAATCCCACTGGTTAAGGCGGGCTAGCCCGCGGGTTGGCGGGTTAGCCCGCCAAATATAGTTTTTTTATTAAAAAAAAGAAAGACTCTATTTAATTCATTAAGGCATATTTTAGACACTTCACTAATATAAATTATGGTTGACATAACAAATTGTGGTGTTTGTATAGTATAATCTAAACTTTTTTAATAATATTGTTGATACAATAAAATTAGGAAGATGTTTATACAAAAAAAAATATATAATTGTGGAGTCCATATTTGTATACTACTTGGGGTATTCTATTTTACTTGAGCCAATTATGATATATTTTTGTTGATTTAGAATTTTTATTTTTTTATTATAGTATTTTAAAAAAAAAACTGGCGGGTTGGCCCACACTAAGGGTTAGGGTTGGGGTTTTCCCAACCCATTAAGGTGCGGGCCGCACAGGCCCGCACCACGTAACCCGTAACCCGTCATGGGCTAGCCCGCAACCCACGGGTTGGCCCGTTTTCCCAGCTATAGAGGGGGGTGGAGAAAAGGATCTAATTAATTAACAGCGAGAAAAAGGTCAAATAAAAGCAATGTAAAAAAAACCGGACCTGGCGGTTCAACCGTTCCAACCGTGAACCGCCCAGCAATCCGGTCCGGGCGACGTTTTAAATCGGGGGGCGACGTTGACCCGGCCGTACAACGGGTCAACCAGGGTATAACCCGATTGAACCGGTGTAACCCGGTCAAAACGGCATGAACCGGGTGGTCGAACCGGTTTCCTTTTAAAAAATAAAAAAAATGTTTTTTTATTTTATTATAATTCACCTAATTATCAACTTTCACTTCACTCAATTTTAGAAACTAGGAAACTATAATATTTTAAATGATATTTTACACTTCATATTTTTAATATTTAACTGTTGTTGCTCTTAGTAATTGTATTTTAGTTTGTAAATTGTAAAATAATATTTATTTTCATGTGTAATCAACTAATATTTTCTATTTTTCACTCTATAGAAATATTAAATATTCATGTTTGATGAATCATACATACTTATTTACATTTACATTTTGATATATTAGTGATTATTAATGTTAATATCAATGAAATATTATTATTTTAATATAACCGGTTTGACCCGGTCAGACCCCGGTCAGACCAATGACCCTTGAACCAGTGCCTCGTCCGATTCGATGCCCGATCCGGTTTTTTGAACCTTGAATAAAAGCTCATCAAAGAAACCTTTTTTATAATTTGGCCATTAAGCCACGTGGCCGTCACGTGCTCCTGCATATGTGATATGACAAACAAAACCCCCTCCCTCTGTGTGTGTGTGGATGATGATGATGATATGTGATCAGATGATCACTACTACTTGCCTTCCTCTTCTCTGCAACAATATTCCTTACCCTCTCTCTCTCTCTCCCACCCACCTCCTCACAAATAACATCAAAATCATAATAACTCTCTCTTTATATGTGTGTGCGCTCTTATTGTTCAGTGTTTTTTTCTTCTTCAGACTTGAAATGCGAGCTATTAAAGTGAACTTTTGTAGTGATCGCACTTCATTTGAATATAGTAGTACATTAGAATATAATAATGGAAATGAATATATTTATATATATATATAGTTTAGATTCTAGATCATGAGGTCATAAAAAAATTATGTCACCAGTAAATATATTCGGATCAGAAAGGTGCGTGTATATTTTCCAACGTATGATGATATGTGATCAGATGATCACTAATACTAAAGGGTAAGGCTTGTGATATTGCTACTGTTGCTGATGCATCATGATAGTTTAAACTATGTCCGGTTTCTAAAATAAAATTCAGCTAACTGATTTAAAAATATTAAGAAAATTAAATGAATTAGTACTTAATTTCAAAAAACACATATAACAAATATATAATTAATTTGTTTATTTAGTTTTTCCGGTATCTCTAATTATAGTCAACCGAAGATGTATATTTTGAGAGATGTATATTTTTGTTATTAACATAAAATAGTTTTGATAATGCGGGCTGAATTAAAAAAAATCATGAGAAAACAACAAGCATATCCCATTGACTGAATGTGAGCTCGTTGATTCATGTGGAGTGCAAAACCCTAATTACCCCCCTATCGTTCATCTTCTTTCTTCTATATTATATTATAATATATTTTATATATATACAACTCCCTTTTACTTTTTAAGGTTTGCGACACAGTCCTATGAATCTAAATACAAACTCATCTTCAGATTTTCAGTACAAACAAGGCTATTCTGCTTTTCCCTCCCTTGTTTATTGTTTTAGTTATTTGTTCGTATAGTATATTAATGAACCTTCATCCGCATTCATTCCCCTTTCCTTATTATGACTAAACAAGATCTATCGCTTAAGACAACCTTAGATTTTGCTTTTTCACTTGTCTAGGTTCCTCACTTGTTTCAATACCACCGTTTTGTCCACTTCTTTATTATTTATTATTGCTATCTCTTTTTGTCTGTGAGTCGATCGAGAGTACTGAGCAGGCAGATGATGATCGCTCAAACTTAAACCACCATTAGTTTAATCATAAGTTCCAGTTATATATACATATACATCGTAACTAATTATAACAGCAGTGACAATATTAATAGATCTTTATATGACAGAGAGGTGTGAATAAATACACACACTACTACTACAAGTTAAGTTAGCTAGCTCACCGTCCCTTGACTCACAAAAGCATATATTTGACATTTCAATATTTCATATATATACCAATTTCAAATTATTTATATATTCTTTTCATCACGCTTGTCAGTGTATATATGTAATTATGTATATATATATATATATGAAGACTTCCATTGCATGTAATAAAGTCAATAACGTACGACCAACAAAATAGTGTGTGTAATAAGTGGATACATAAAAGCAAACTAATTTCTGAAAAAAAAAATCTGGACAGAAGAGGGTTTATTGTGTTAAAACCTTTGACGTCACGACCTATTTAATTTCAACTACGTACCTGTTGTAACAATTTTTATCTCTTTTATGAAAAACAATTCTTATCTTTACATTACGTGTAAATACCAAAATCTGCAGATGTATGTTGACCACAAAAACCACTCCGATCAGTCAAGCACATGGAAGACCTTTCAACAAGGTTTAACTAAGAAACGTAAACCCTCTATTTTTTTCTCACTGATGAAATAGTCTATCGAACCTTCTTTTAACATATTTAGTCAAAGTTCACAGACCACTTTTCTTACTGACATTGGGAAGAAAGCCATCACTGATAATTATTTCAATTGATGATGTTTTTTAATTAAAAAGAAAAGGAAAGATAAAACTGTCTATACGGATCAAGAGCCATAGAACACCTTATTCTTTTTTTGTTTGAACATAGAACACCTTATTCACACAACCTCATTTCCGGTTCTGAACAATCAACACAATTGTACTCCTTAACAACTGTACTCCTTATGTCACAATAAACTCGTAATTAATTAGAATTTTGACGAATTAATGGTCCATGTAATCTAATTATACTCTATCTGGTGCTAAATATATAACCTGTTTTAAAAGTAAATTTTAATTCTGAGTATAAGATATTTTTCCAGTTATCTCTTATATGTGCCATTTTTTCAAATTAATTTGTCTTATTTATTAACTTTATTATAAATATATATAATATAATATTTCACATAAGTGTCTTGGAGTGATCATATCATATATTATATAACCAAATAATTTAATTAGTTAGTTTCCTTAATCTCCTCGTAGCATTAAATAAGCTTTAATTTATATAAAAAGGTATATGACTAACATTTTATGGAGAGAATGCCCCTTTGTAGGAGAATTCTTATTAACACTTCGGTCTCTTAAACAAAAGTGTACACTGCTCACCATTTAATTAAACAAGTGTGATTGTGTGTGTATTACAGCACTAATAATATCGATCTATCACATTACAGTTGTTATATATAGTGCCAAACCTTGGACCATTGCAATTCAGGAATATAAATTCTGTGGGCCAATTGTATATATATCTTAAACAGTGGCATGTCATATACCGGCCAACCAAAAAGTGACACTTCATTAGTCATCTCGAATCTCTGAATCAGATTTTGCTTTACCTACTAATTATCATCATCACTTTAAGAGTATAATTTGGTCACATAAAGCCACCTGATGCCCCAACCCCTACACTTTATGTTTTATATCACAATAATAATAGTTGTTAACAATAAAGGAATTATGCTTCTGATATCTGCACATGTGGTTTTGACCCTTGCATTAAGAAATGATGATGTGCATCAGTTGTCATCACTATGATATAAATTCGCATAAATTAAATTTGTCGTTTCCTGTGATAGAATGCCCTTTATTTGTGCTTATTATTTTCCATCTATTTGTTTTGATATATTATATATACACCCTTTTGCCACCACGCCGCTTTAATGTGATATCGACTAATGGAATGGACATTTATCTGTAATATGAAAGCAGGTGACCATACGTACAACTTGAACAAATATGAAAAACTAGATTTATTAGTTATATGTAATTTTAATATTAATAAGCTGATATATCATATACGTATAGAAACAAAAAAAAAACAAACTTTGGTTATTATTGCATCTGATAGATCCAGAAAACTTAAAAATACTACATAAAACAACAAACTTCAAATTAAAGCAGCGCCAAATGAAGGTTAACCACACATGAATAGTGGGATAGTGGTTGGAGGCGTGCCATATATAACTATTAATATCCATTTAGAAACAAGCTAAGTGAGGAATTAATAAGTGGAATTCAGAGTAGTATATATACTTATGTAGAATAAATTAAAGGGACGGAATAATTTGCTGCTTACATATAAATTTTAGATTAAGGATCCTATGTGGGCTCAAATGAAATTGTCCCAATCTTAAAAATGGTGCCAAATGTCATAAATTTCAGAGTATGAGTGCCCAATCAAACCCAATACACATATAGAAATTAATTTGATTCCAAAAACCCTAATTTTATATACCACCAAAGTTCACTTTGGAGTAGGTCAACCCAATAGTGGAAACCCCCCCCCCCCCCAAAATATATATATATATATATACCTGGGTGTGAGAGAGAATAAGGCACCAATATGCATTTGTTAAATTAAGTCATAATTGATCACATCGGACTATATATCTATAACCTTTTATATGTACGAAGTTGAGGGAATTATATTATGTATAAACAAAAGATGCCTTGATCTCTAACATTGAATAATGAACCCACGAAGGATAAATATGTGTTTGTTTCGAGTAAGAGAACACTATGAGTGAGTGTTTTGTGAACATTATTATAATATGTCACGATGATCCGTGTAGATTCTTTATTTAGTACAATGAACCTTCCCTAAAAGATAACATACTATTTTTTTTTTATTTGTGTGTGACAATTAAGAAAAAGATCGCTTTTTTTTTTAAATTAATCTTTCTCTCCTCTGATCTTTGGTCCTTGGTAAGCTAAAAATTAATATATAATTAAGATAGTTAATGATGAGCCCTCGTTTGATTAATTATACATTACAGTAATATATTATATATATTTCACAAATTGGAACGCTATAGTGGAGATATTATAAATATCAAAATAATGAAATCAAAAGATAGATTTAACAAAGCAGAAAATCATAGTGATGCAGAACAGGGGAAGTGGAGATGAAAGAAAATAGAAAGAGTAAGAAGAAGGATAGGTGAGAGAGAATTTAAAAGAAGAGAAGTGGGAAAGAGGCAAATGAAAGCTCAATATAATTATTATTTAAAATTAGAAGCATACAAAACAAATCGTTGAAGTGTTATTTATAGGCATCAACCTAATCCTAAGAATTAATGACAAAACATTATAGAAATTAAAAATTAATTACAAATCACAATTAATACTAATTGATAACAATCAGATCAAGATGAAAATGAAATATTTCTCAAATAATAATAATTATAGAGAATCTCTCAAAAATCCCAACAAATCATAATTTTTTGATTCCATATCTCATCACCAATTGATGCAGAAACGGAAGAGGAAAAGGGATATGAAAGAGAATCTATGAGAATAAAAGAGAGATAGAGAGATAGAGCAAGAAAAACGATTTTTTTTTTGGGGGGGGGGGGGGATTTAGAAGAGGAGGAGAGAGAAAGATGCAAAGGGAAACTCAATAGTAGTATTATTATTCAAAATCATAAGCCTACAAAGCAAATAGGTGAGGTGTTATATATATGCCTCAACTTAACCCTAAGAATTAATGACAATATATTATAGAAATTAAAAACTAAATGCAAATCACAATTAATGTTACTCCCTCTATCCCATAATATAAGATCTTTTTAACCGAATTGTGGTTTCCTAATAATTAAGTTAAAATTATTTAAAACAATAAATATGCATGAAATATACACTTTTTTTTTTGTAAATGACCTTTATTTATGAATGAGTAAGAGAGATGGTACTAATGAAAAGAAGATGAAAGAGAATATGTGAAATAAATTAATGTATAGATAAAATAAGGAAAAATATTAATCAACCAAAGTCAAATAGAACATTATATTTTGGGACAATGTCATTAAAAAATGACTTTATATTATGAGTCGGAGAGAGAAAGATGCAAAGGGAAACTCAATAGTAGTATTATTATTCAAAATCATAAGCCTACAAAGCAAATAGGTGAGGTGTTATATATATGCCTCAACTTAATCCTGAGAATTAATGACAATATATTATAGAAATTAAAAACTAAATGCAAATCACAATTAATGTTACTCCCTCCATCCCATAATATAATATCTTTTTAACCGAATTGTGGTTTCCTAATAATTAAGTTAAAATTATTTAAAACAATAAATGTGCATGAAATATACACTTTTTTTTTTGTAAATGACCTTTATTTATGAATGAGTAAAGGGATGGTAATAATGAAAAGAAGATGAAAGAGAATATGTGAAATAAATTAATGTATAGATAAAATAAGGAAAAATATTAATCAACCAAAGTCAAATAGAACATTATATTTTGGGACAAGGTCATTAAAAAAATCACTTTATATTATGAGTCGGAAGGAGTAATTGGTAACAATCAAATTAAAACGAAAATAAAATATTTCTCTAATAATAATGGTAATTAGAGAGAATCTCTCGAAAATTCTAACAAATCATAATTTTCTGATTTCCATAGCAACATTAATATTATAGTATAAATATGCTTCTCAAGTGGGTGAGAGGCTGGAGTTTTAACCATTTTTGATGAAATATAATTAAATCGTGGCAGTTGATACTCCTAAGTCATAACCACGCCGTTCAACTAATAAGATTATTTACTTGAACCACGCGCGCACACGCACACACTAGAATTAACAAAATCGCAATCATAAGAAGAGGACAATATCACATTTAGCATAAAGGTGATGAAGTAGTATTATATGGGCTAGTTAATTGATTGCTGTGAGCTAGTCCCACGACAACTAATTAAGAGAGAAGACAGTGGCGAATTTAAATAAGATCATATATCCGTGCTCCAATATTAGTCAAAATGATAAGGGGTCGACCAAGTACAAGCTATATAGCTATTGACTGTATTCTATAAATGTATAACATATGATAAGAAAAATCGTGAGTTTAGAACGGGAATATATATATTTTGGAGCAAATGAATCAATTTAAATTAAAATCACGTGAAGACATTTAATTCAACATGTTATTTCATGTACGATTGTTTCGGAACAAATCAAGCATTGCACATGAGTCAAGCACCATGTGTGTTGTGTTGCTTCTTCTTATATATACAATGCATACTCCATCAAACTTGTCTAATTTAATCTCCTAACGAAAACCGAAACACAAATCTGGCCAAGAAAAAACAAAGAAAGAAAACCAAAACGTAACTATCTTCACATCTGTATTCGCATTAATTAGACATTTTGATAAGACACGTTGCTGGATTTTGGTCAAAACGTGTCGAGGTTTTTAAGTGCAAGATGATTCAATTTGTCATATTTATATGCGTACATCCGTTTTGCAACACTTTCCATTATTTTTCGTTGCGTTTTTATATCTCAATTAAATGATTTTAATTTACTTTATTAGTAATTTAAATTCTATAACTTCGTCTTTACATTATCATCGGCGGGCGCCAATTGGACTACAACAAAGTTAATGTTTTCATGAAAAGGGAAAAACTCATGCTAAATTTAAAAATGATGACAAAAATATATGTACCTACAGTATGATTTTCCCACGAAAATATATATCCTTGTAATACTATATTTGTGCCTTTTCTACGCAAAATCATTGGAAGCGAAATATAGGCTGAAAGATGGTAAAAAATTCTCCGTTTAAAAACACAACCATATGGTTTATCTGTACTTTATGCATCAATCTCTTGGATGGAATGGATTGAATTTGGTTCGTGAAAACTCAATCAATATTCTTGTATGTTCTGATCATGTAATTACAATTACTGATTAAGAATTGTATGTTTACATTAAGAATTGGATTAATCAACTATTAATAGAACTGCTACCTAAGAATTAATTCAAAACACACTACAAAAAAAGCGGCACTTAGTAACGGTTAAAACAGTTGATTAGTAGCGGTTTTAACCGCTACTAAGTGGTTACTAGCGGTTTTACATTCCGCTAGTAAATCACCCGTGACTAACATTTAGTGGCGGTTATAAAAACCGCTGGTAATATGGTCAACACCGCTACTAATCCAGTAGCGGAAACAAAAACCGCCACTAATCAGATACTAGCAGCGGTTCAGAACCGCTACTAATGAGGAAAAATTAGTAGCGGTTTGTGAACCGCTACTGAATGCTCAAAAATATAAAAAAAAATTCTGATCAGACCCAATTTTACTATTTGCAATAATGTTTAATTTTATAAAACTTTTTTTAAAAAAGTTAACATTAAACATTCATAAAAAAATTTCATCACATTTTCTCAATTGTTATATCCAAAATGATATGTCAAATAAATAATTCATAGTATGAAAAAAGGTGATTATAACTAATCAATTTAATTTAATAGTATTCAAATGAAGATAGTGAGTACGTACACATGAAAACAAAAACAAAAAAAGTTAGTAGATATATATGATTGAAAATTGAATGAAATAATTAGAATAAAAAAAATAAAAGATAAATTAATGAGATTGATGGAAAAATTAAGAGCATCAGAGGAGAAGAATTGAGAAGGAAGGTTTTATGAGGTTGAATGAAATGAGGAGAGGAGTAGGTATTTATAATTGTTGTAGGCGGGAATCAGTAGCGGTTTTAGTGGCGGTTAAGAGAACCGCCACTAACTGCACCAAAAACTGGTACTTGACATTTAGTAGCGGTTCTTGAGAACCGCTACTATTAGTAGCGGTTCTTGCACATTTAGTAGCGGTTCTTGAGAACCGCTACTAAATGTAGCGGTTATTTTTTGGAAAACCGTCGCTTAAATCGCTACTAAATTACGCCTACAATTAATGAATTTGTTAAGTTAGTAGCGGTTTTAGGAGAACCGCCACTAACTACACAAAAAACCGCTACTAATGAGTGGCGGTCTTAAGAGAACCGCCACTAACTACATGACCTTTCAATTTCTCGCGGTTTTTCCAACACAACCGCCACTAATGTGACGCCACTAAGTTTCCCGCCAATTGGCGCCACTTTAGTGGCGGTTTTGTGAGACTAACCGCCACTAAAATACGCCACTATCTTTGATATTGGTCAAACATACAGATTTAGTCGCGGTTTCTTATTAAAACCGCTACAAATATGTAATTAGTGGCGGTTTTAGTTTTCTGCTACTAAATGAACCGCCAGTAAACCATGTTTTTTTTGTAGTGACAATCCATACATCGACCTTGATTTTTCTTTAGTGACGACGCGGGAAAGGATATTTTATTATTGGATTAATGGATTAATGTTTACTAAGTAGGACAACGTTATCTCCATTAATTTAGGGACAATCACACACAGGTCACAAATAAGAGAATAAATTTTAGAGAGTTCATAAGGAGTTGTTAATGACAACTATTAACAACTGCAATAGCTAGCATTTATTAACAAGTGAATAAGTTGTTAATAGACCTGTCTGAAATTAATTCTCTTACTTGGGACCTATGTGCAATTCTCCCATTAATTTGTTAATTTGAAGCAATTAACAATGTCACACAACGGGAGAGGAACGTCTCCTTTTCTTTTATATCATTTTTCCTCATTTTTTTTCTAAATAACTATTAGATCTTCTTTCAATAGTTTAGATTTGGTGTTTATAATATTATTATTGAAAATCAATTAAAATATATTTTGTATAAATCCAAATCTGAACCATTGAAAGAAGATCTAGTAATTATTAAGAAAGAAAATGAAGAAAAGGAGGCGTTCCTATCCCACAAACACCGAAAACTGGGAAAAAAGGAAATCGAAACCGACAAACCGAATTGTTTTTGGTTCGGTTTTTTGGGCTTTTTTGTTGCAGATTTGGCTCATAAGAAAATTCAACAAAAAAAGATTTAATGTATCTAAATAGTTATTCAAATTCTACATCTTGCTCAAACAACTAAACTATTAATTCAACATGTCCAAAAACAAAGAAATGCTTAAAATTATACAAATTATACATTTTGTTCAAAGCAACTGAACTATTAATTCAACATGTTAAAATAAAGAAAAGCTTAAAACATTCTCATTCATTTCCTGTAATTTAAACAGAATAGAAAAAGGAAACTGTAGAGGACAAATGATTCTAAAGTTGATTAACAAATAAAATTTCGATAAATTCCCAAATTACCAAGAAATTATGGCGACAAAAGCCATATTTAGCTTAAAGGAATTAAAGCCCTTAATTGATTCAAGATATATGAATAGTTATATAAATTAAATATCTTGTCTAAATTAACTAAACTATTAATTCAGTATGTCCAAAACAAAAAAAAATTATGCTTAAAACATAACAATATTGAATTAGTTCTTTAACTATCAAAGCACATTCTATAATTAATAAACATTTTGTGCTTTTTTCCCCCTAATTTCACATGTTTAAAAAGTGTTTGTTTTTCTTAGAAAGCATATTTTATTTATTTGGATTTTTAGATATTTGTTTAGACTTACTTGTTATCCTATTTTTAAATAAAAATTATAGAATTTTTCAAAAGGAATCATTTTTTTCGCTTTTTTGGTTTCAAACCAAAACCGTTTTCTAAAAACCGAACCGAAAATTGTAAAAATGAAAAACGAAACCGAAAAAACGAAATGCATTCGATTCGATTCGGTTCGGTTTTTGCTCACCCCTACTTCTCTGGCCAGAAGCAACAAAGTTGTGCAGAATCGCCACGTAAGTGCCTGATATGTTGCCACGTGTTGAACATTCACACTCTTGCCATGAACCTCGCCGCATACGAACATAACCCATGCAGAAATAGAAATGAGGGCCTGCTCATCGTTCTCAATTTCTAGTTATAACGGCGACGTTTGGAATATCGCAGTGAATCATGCTAACGACGTTACTTTCTCCGTCAAATGCTTAGCTGGATGCCCCTGAATTTGCCAGCTGGATCTCCGATCTCTCCCAGTATCCCTGCACATCCTGCACATGGCCAGCTACTTCTGTTCGTCACTGCATCAATGAAATTACCGTCTTACCCCTGACCCTCCTATATCCAACCTCCAACGTGGCGGTTCATGTGACTTGTTTATCTTTAAATAATTGCTTTACAGCATACATTTATACGAACATTATTTCCGCAAAATTTCTTTATATTCCGAGGCCATGTTTAAATTTTACTCACTAAAAAAAATATACCTTTTTTTCAAAGTTGGGTATTCATCTAGTAGGATGTTTTTTCAGTTAACTTGAATGTAATTGCTGGACCGAGACGGAAATGGAATAAGTTAATAATAAAACGTGGACGATAAAAATAATTAAACATTGTTCTGAATGCAAATAAAGTGCAATAGCTTTTCCATTAACCATTTATAGTTAGTATGTAGCATATATATAATTTGATCAGTGATAACATAAAATTTTATATCCCATCGGTTTCAAAATATATGACATATTACCTATTTAGGGAGGTGGGTTTGTTCTTAAATATAAGACATCTTTTTTTTTTTCTTAAATTATCCATATTGATGCTTTTCAATAATAAAAAAGCAGAAGAAGGAGTGTTGTAATAAAAGTAGGTGATTAAGGTGTTTTGCTAACATCATATGAATTTAACTAATTAATTAACATCTTTAATCTAATCATATTAGGTAAATAAATCTTATATTTAAAAATATATGAAGTAATAAGTTAGTTACCAAATGAACGAATTCAAGATGTCTCTTTTTGCACAATAGCTTAAACAAACCATCAATTTCTTCCAAAGAGCAAAGCATATGTCATCTCAAAATGTTGCCTTCTTTAAAAATTTCCAACTTCACAAAAGCTTGTAGGCAACAAAGATGAAGGAAAACCATGTACACGTAGTGCATGTTTGGGATAGCTTTTTTGGGTTCAAAAGGACTTCTAGGCCGGAGAAGTCATTTTTGTAATAAAAGTTATGTTTTGGTTAATATAAGGTGGAGAAGTACTTCTGCTCCAGAAGTCCGGTGGGGAAGCCAAAAGTTAGAAGTTAAAAATTTTGATTTCTGGCTTATGGTTTCTGATAGGCCCCACACCTTTTATTGTTTGTTATTTAATAAAGTAGGTAGGAAAATTAGACTATTAGACCCCTAAAATTTTTAAATAAGATATTTTCTTGTAATATAAAATTTCTTTTTTATCTCAAAAAATTTACCATAATAATTTCTAATTATTTTCTCCCACAATATCTTCCTTTGAGCTAAAAATATAATTTTTTAAAAATTATTTTCCTTAAAATAAGGGAGAAACTAAGCCTTCAAAATCCTTCAAAAACCCAAATTTCACTTTTTTCTTTCTAAACTATAAGAATATATGCATATTATATATGTATTATTTAATAACAATAATGCCCTTTTTAGTAATTTTTCATCTAAACTTACTATTCAAAATAATCATCCAAACATGTTTTAAAAGTCAGATTGAAAAAAAGTCACTTCTAATATTACTGATCCAAACATAAATAACTTCTTACAATCTGACTTTTTTCCAAAAGTTCTTCTAAAAAAGTCATTTTAAAAAAAAGCTAATCCAAACACACCCGTAATCTTTAAGAGCAAGACTTTCTTTTAAATTTAATGCGTCTCCACCGTGTAAGTTGGATCCTACAGAATACACTAAAAACCCCTAAATATATATTTCACTCCCAACACCCAAGTCAGGACAACGCTAGCAAATACAAATGATAATCTGCTTTTATCTAGGTGTGCACCAAAAAAAAAAGGGGCAGTGAGTTTGATCTAATTATATCTTGAGAATGTGTCTCTTTTTAAGTAATACATTTTTTACAAAAAGCGAAAATCATTAAGAAATCATGCATGCACCCATATAATAATTTATGAATAATCAAACGAAGGGTGCCATTTAGCTTTTGTCTTTTTTTTTATCAAACGCAAATTTCATTCATTAATAAAACAGATTACGTAACATAAGTAACTAAATAAAAGAAAAACATTGAGAATAGCTTGGGAAACTAGTGTCCATAATGTCTCTATTGCAGTGCTGACTGCTAAAATTGTGAAATTATCTAAGCATAGTCAAAATGTCAGCACCAACAACATTTCTCGTGAGTAGAGATAACTGATGAAGATCATATATGTGAGCCGATGTAATAAGAGCAAGAGACTGCTGAGGAATAATTAGATTACATGAACAAATCCATTGTAAAGCAACCCAAAAACATCGTAATTGAAAAGAGGAGCTGTGGAATTTGATATTTCGTCAATGAAAAGATTGTAGCATAATTGTATCGAAGAAAATCTGCATCTTGCAAACTAAACCTAAATTTGACTTCAGTTTGTATGTTGCCACACACCAAGTATGAGAATTTATCAAAGCATGAAGGTTTATAGTGGGTACTGGATTTATAGGATATGATGCAGTCTCTGAATTTGAAGTTGATGAAGCAAAGGCTAAAGAATTAAAAGAGAAAGCATGTCGAATTTGATTTTTGAGAGAAAGTGAGCAAGCTTTGACACCTTTTATAAAGAATTAAATTCCTCAACCACCAAATATTGTTCAGAAATAGGATGATTTTCTTGATTTCATCAGCCAAACTATTCTTTGAAGGATTTGAAGTTATTCCCTTCTGGTTTAATGGAGAATAAACCCCCACCAGACAGCCCGAGCAAGTAGACATAGATAGAATAAATGCCCCATAGTTTCAACCTGATCACAACCAAACAGACAAAAATAGGATGCATGCATATGATGACTGGTTGATTCATCCCCCGAGGGGAGAGCTTTATGAATAAGCTTCCATATAAATAGGAAATTCTTCATAGGCAAACTAATGGACCAAAGTAGTTTAAAAAAAGAAGTTGATAAGACATGATGAAAAGAGCTGACTAATAATGAGAAACCCTCTTTTACAAGATAATTTCCATTAGCAGACTTACTCCATACCAAAGAGTCTTGTGAATTAGTGAAGGATATGGGCAAAGATATAATTGCAGAAGGTGCAGTTGGAGAGTATAATTGATTAATCAAATGAGAATTCCATTTAAAAGCGTCTAGGCCAAATTGGAATGCAAAAGTAGATCATTGACTCGTTAGCATTCAACAGAGGTTAACAATCCCGACTGCATTAGCCACCAAAGATGGTGGTTGATATGAATTGAAGAACCACTTGCCACTCTCCATTGCAAATGCTTCAAAATGATATATTTGTTATTTAGAATACCTTTCCAAATCCAAGAAGAGTTGTATGGTGATTTTGTGATTTCTTTCTTTGAAATATCAATGTATTTTTACCTTCAGAGTGGAGCCTAACAATGATGAAGATGGTGCAGAAATGATGCGTCATAGCTATTTAGCAAGCAAGGATGAATTAACTTTTTCCATCTCCCTTAGCCTTAAACCACCAGAACTGACAGGATGGAATAGATGAGATATTGAAAGAAGATGAAGTTTTTTATGATCATCAGAGATCCCCAGAAAAAATCAATGCATCTGCTATCAATTTAGCTTTTGTCATTTGAAACCAAAAAGATACAATTCTTATATTTGTAAATTCCTCACACATCTTATAAATACCTTAATTCATAAGAATCTGACTTTAAAAAAAAAACATATTCTTCATTTAAAAGTATTTGAACACGTTTATCAATCAGGTGGTTCATCTTGTTTAACGTGAATGCCAAATGACAGAGTGCTTCTTTAGAATTGTCGATCATAAACATGTTTACATAAATTAAGACAGATTTAATCTCATGTACGTATCTCATACTCAAAAAGTTTTTAAAGACACGCGATTTTGTTTTTGAAAATAGCCTCTAATAAAAAAGTCTCCCGAATATTCGACACGATTATGCTTCTCATATATTAAAAGCACGTTTCTAGTCTAGCATAATTAATGCGATTTATTTGTCGTAATTCTGTGCTAAATGTGTTGATGAGTAAAGACAACAGTACGACGTCATTATTTTTCGATTGTTTTTGCTACGAGAACATTAAGGCTGATCATTCATATTAATTGTAGAAATTTTTAACACGGCAAAAAGAAAAGAAATTTGTAATTACATTAAAAATCAATCTTATTCATTACAAGTATCAATTGTAAAGATCACAAAATGGTTCAATATTTAAAAATAGAAACTTTTTAATTGTAAAGATGACAAAATGGTTCTTAAAATTGAAGCTTTTAAATTAAGTCGTAAGCAGTGCATTGATCTTGATTAAATTATATAGCTCATACAAAAGTGATACTGTTGTATCCGTTAAAAATGGTACTCCTCTAATACTTATTATAAGATTATATTGACTTTTTTAAGAAATTAAGGATGCAAAATAAATAATTTTAAATTGTCTATATTTATCTTTTTTCCCCCTCAAAAAACTGATTTATTTTACCTATAAATTAATGTATAATTTAATTTTATGCAGTATATGTTAAAATTTAGTAGTAAATTTTGCTTCCTTAATCTGCATAAAAAAATCAACTTAATATTATAATTAGGACCAAAGAGAGTATCTTCATATCAAGTGTAAAAATTTATGGGAAAACCCATTTGTTACCTATATTTTTATTCAATTTTGATTTTGGGTCATGTGGTTTTTAATCTTCCCATTAAATCATTAATTTTGCTCAATACTTCTGTTAGTTCCTCTATCTTTATTCTATTAGTATGACAAGCCTTTGTATAGAAGCCCGTATTATTAAAGTATAGGTAATAACATATCTATTTTCCCAATAATTTATTCAACTGTAAAGTGGTACTCCCTCCGTTCATAAATATAAGACTTAATTACCTAATTTGATCAGGTTAAAGGAGTTGGTTTAGTTTGTTAAAATTACATGATAGCTTAGTTAAAATCACATGATAGCACACTAACCATCCACCTTTACTCACATCCTACCTCTTTTGTTTGTTTATCATTGAGGAGCATTAATAAGGATAATTTAGAAAAAAATTTGACAAAATTTAGAAAAATATCTTATATTTAAGAACAAACTCATCCTCCTAAATAGCTCTTATATTGAGCAATAGAGGGAATAGTAGTTTTTCTTTTCCCTGATGGGTTAAGGTAAACTAGCCTGTTTAATTACCTAGCCTGTGTTTAAATTGTTTAATCCGTTTTAATGAGTGATGAAATTTAAATTTGAAAAGGATCCAATGCAATGGAGGTGGAGGGAGTTCGAGTAAAAGATAAGGGCAAAAAGGTAAATAAAGCGTAAGTATGTCTAAATTCTGAAACAAGAAATCCTAGTATTAGCTTGTGGCTAGCGTAAGAATGCTAGAAAGTACAGAAATCTAGGACAACACAGCGGTGTGGTGAGTTGAAGGAGAACAAATACTCTACGGACGAACCTCATTTATTTATTTTATTTTCTTGAAAACAATTAAAATTAAAACTAATCCAACGGTTACAATGACACCACTCACCCCTCAATGGCATCGAGTAGACTAGTGGTCCCCATTCAAAGTCAGATTTATCTATATTGTTGATTACTGTTGTAGTTGGATGGTTATGATGCTATCTCTCACGTTACGATGGAGTGGCAGGCATCGAATCCCACGTCTCTGATTTTGATGCGAATCGGGCCCCACCTCTTGTTTGCCACGTGGTTCAGTTACGACGGAGGATCAAATTATCCCCGACTAAAGTACATTTTGCTTGTTTCAGTTAAAAAAAGAAGTACATTTTGCTTGTTGTCAAAAAAGAAAGAATACATCTTAAAAAAAAAAATAATAATAAAAAGAAAGAAAGAGAGAATACATTTTCGAACCAAAAAAGAAAATGAAAGAAAGAGTGCATTTTGCATTTTTGCTCCTACTATAATAAATATCTATTACTACTTGGCCTTATTTTTGAAACAACTGATTATTAAAAGTTTAATTCATAAATCTTGTATGTAGAGAAGGTAGTTGGCATTTATGTAGGGAGGAGAAGTTACGAATCCCAAAACTTGAAAACTTGAGTAATCAATCATTAACTGGTAATAGGATTTATATTAGACGTCAATTGTTAGTTGATTTATATATATATAAAAAAGAACATACCGTTGAAAATGATTTATGTATTCTCGCTATTATCGGGAATTTACTTAAGCATGGTATTGATTTCCCACCAAAAAAAAGGAAGCTTGCTCTTATCCCTCTAATTTCTTAGTTTATTTATGTTTAAGACTTATGGTTTTGTATCTCAATAAAAAAAATCGGATCACTTTACTTGTTAATAGACTAAAATTATGATATGAAACCATGTAGATTAACGCAAAAATGAGTTGAGTGAAATTATGAGTGTTCACCAAAAAATCTGTCTAGGACAAGATGCAGCATATTCAAACGTATTTGTTTGGTTAAAGTAGATAAAAGCAGGGCTGCACAAAGATCGGGCGGGACCGGGCTAGGTATATGCCCCGAGTCCCGTCCTAAAAATCTCCGGGCTAGCTTTCTTGGCCCGAAGCCCGGCCCGGTCTCATTTGGCCCGGGACCAAGACCGGGCGAGACATGTCCTCCGGGCCACAGGAAATGTCCCGTTGGTCCTAAACCTTTTTTATTTTATTAAAAAATAATGTAAAATATTATGAAATAAATTAAAAAATAAAAGAAATTGGGAAAAAGAATTAATTAAATATTTTTACATTGTGTATTAAGTATTAAATATTATATGGTATATTTTTAAATTGAGAAAAAGAAATTATTTTTTAAAAAAAAATAATAATATCTCCGGGCCGGGCCGGGCCTCTGGTCTTAATACCTATGCCCTGGTCCCGTTCTACCCGGCGGTCGGGTTAGTCCCGTCCTGTTTGGTTATGGTTCCGGGTCAATATGTCCCAGGACCAAATTAGCTTCGGGCCAGGCCGGGTCCGGGCGGGCCACCGGGTCTCCGGGTTTTGTGTGCAGCCCTAGATAAAAGTGAGATGTTTTGGTATATTGTGGGTTGGGTAGAGTTTTCTCTTACCCTATTTATACGCCATTTGAAAGTTTTCTAAGACGGGAAGATGTGATATAGTTTTGTTCTTAGGAAGTAACACTATTATTGTCTAAAATATTTCTCACATATAAAGGTTCTAAATAAGGTCTTTTAGTGATTTTTTTGCTAAAAAAAACTATAATTGTCTCAAAATCAGTTGATATTTAAACTAGTGTAGCGTTAAGCGTGGAATAAAATTTTAAAAAAAATTATCAAGTACATAAACTATGTTTTCTTCTTGATCCGTGTATTTGTTATTGTGACAATTTAATAAGGATGATGAGGAGTTGCTACTCAAGAATTTAGATCAGTTCATGCATATGCATTGAACTTTTTGGGGTGGGCTTTTTTTTTTTTTTGGGGGGGGGGGGGGGGGGATGCAATAACACTCCGGTCAAATTCATAAATCACCTTGTGAACTTCCACTGTCATGAAAGCATGCAATTAACAAGGACAGTTTTACTAGTACTTGGAGAAATATTGGCACAAAAATTGTTGAACATTTAAGCATGTTTATTTTTACTTTGCACAATATAGTACATTGAATCGAATTGGCTTTCTTTTACTTGGTCAGTATAGGAATACATTACAAAGAGTTATGAATATGTTTTTAAGGTACATTTTTTTTTTTTTTTGCCGAAATGTTTTTAAAGGTACATTGATGACTTTTAATTGAGGGCACTGCAGCATTCAAGGTGTTAATGTAACAATTTCTTCTTACTAGTAGTATTATTTAAGGATTACTTTTTTGTTTTTTGTTTTTATCACAGCACAATTATCTAGGACAACTTATCTGTATCTCAAGAGTAACGAAGGAGGGGACAAGTGTCAAGTGAACAGTGAGAGAGTGTTTTTCCCTTAACGTAAGCGAGAGTGGGTTATGTTCATATACTCCACTCCGTCTTCGTCTCAAGAGCAAAACAACAAATAAAATGAACGATGGAGGTAAAAGTAGGACAATAATAAGGATAACTTAGAATACAAATATTCAAGCAGCAAACAATCAGCAATCAACTTAAATATAATTGATCTGAGTATTTTCATTTTCTTATTTATGGCATGTCCCCATTCAGTGCAATTCCTTATTTTATTTAGACTCAATTTACCACATTAATTATTTTCAGTGTATTTTCTTATTTAGAAATTCTTTAACAAACGCGATTTGCCATTTCACTTATATGATCTAACCAACCAGTTAACAATAATGTCTTACGTGTGAATTTTTATTTGACTACACACCCTAAAAATATTATTTGTGAGATAAATATTTTTTAATTTACAAAATTAAGAATTAAGAAATCATCAAAAATAGGAAATATTTTTTTATCTTCTAAATAATTTTTTTTAAAGTATATTCCTCAGAAAGTATACATGTGATTGACGGAACAACAAATGAATCTAAATTTTTTTTGTTTTTTCCTTCAAGTAAATCGACAAAGGAAAATAAGAGAAAAGGAGATATAAAGAGAGGAAGAAAGAAAAATTGCAGAGGGAGGAGTGAGAAGTGAAAGCTGTCTCGTGAAACAGCAGGTGAGAAGGGGAGAGGAAAAGAAAATAGAAAAAAGCTCTCTCTCTCTTCTTTCGCCCTCTTCTCTTTCATATCTCCGTAATTTCATCAAGTTATCTCTGTACGCGTAAAACCTCACTCTCTCTCTCTCTCTCTCTTCATATAAAAAAGAAGCCCAGTAAATCTGTCCATCTCTCTCTCTCTCTAAGAATCTTCACACTCACATTCATTCCTTGCTTCCTCCTTTATATCACGAGATCCCCATCCTTTTCCTTCTTTCTTCTCTTCTTTTCTTCTTCATGTCTCCCCCAAAGCCCCTCCCTCCCTCTCCCTCTCTCCCTCCACACTCTCCAAACCCATCGCTCTAATTCCATCTGAACGCATTGCTCAAATATACAAGAGCTGGAAGCCTAACACATTGTTGGAGAAACACAAGAGATTTAACCCTCGTGTACTTTACTCACCCTGAAAATGTCGCATTCTGGGAAGCCCGATTCAGAACCAGGTTTACCCGCTCTCACCGAACGATTTCGCGATTCCCTTCGATGCGAGGCCAACAAACCAGATTTCCGAGAACTCGATCTCGGCTCACCGGTTTCCCCATTACGAACTCGTCAAAGTGGACCTGCAGTGAGTGGACTCACCACTACCACAAGCAGTAGTTCAAGTTCATCTGGATCAATTTCTGGACGCACAGGCCAAAATCCGGTCTCCAAAAGATCCGATTCAGGTGCCAACAACAATCATTCCGGTGAGCTTTCTGTTTCAAGCGAGAGCAGCCCTACAGCCGCCGAGAGCCTTCGATCTGGAGGGAACAATGCCAGGAGCTTTAAACCGGGTCACGCGAGATCCGATTCAGGAACAACACCGCCTCTAATCTACTCCGGTCAAACCTCCTCCGCCACGTCACCGGCGTTGAATGTTCTCCCCACCGGAAACATCTGTCCCTCCGGCAAGGTCCTCAAGACCGGCATGGCGGCAAATCGGACGTCCCGGACCGACGTTTTGGGCTCCGGTACGGCCAATTACGGCCACGGAAGCATAATGCGGGGCGGCGGAACATCGGCGGCGAGCACGGCGAATGCGAGGGCGACCGGTGGAGGCGGCGGTTTCAGGGAGCCGGTGAAGAAGGCGGCGGCGGCGGGGGTTTTGGATCCGGAGGAGGCGAAGAGGGCGGGGAATGAACAGTACAAGAGGGGTAATTTTACAGAGGCGTTGAGTTTTTATGATCTGGCGATTGGAGTGTCTCCTTGTAATGCCGCCTACCGGAGCAACCGTGCGGCGGCGTTGACGGCATTGGGACGGTTGAATGAGGCGGTGAGGGAATGTGAGGAGGCTGTGAGATTGGATTCCAATTATGGAAGAGCTCACCAGCGTCTTGCTTCTCTTTTTCTCCGGTGAGTGAGCGTGAACTTTTCCCCCGTTTTTGTTTTTCACATTGCATTGTCTTCCTGAAAATGTGAGCTATGTACATTGCTTTTAGTGTTCTCATTCTTGCCTTGGGAACTCATGTCAAGTCTTTTTTTTTTTTTGGGTTATTCTTATGCTGTTGTTCGTTGTTTTCTGTTATTGATCTCTATTTTTTTTAAAAAAAAATATTCTGCTGAGATCAGTTCTTGCTTGAAAGATATTTTATCTCAAAAGTCAATGTGCGTTCTGCTCTAACATTTTGCTTGATTCTTTTGTTTAATGATGGGGGTAATGACGATGGTGAAGGAATTGGTATTTTTTGTTCAGGTGTTGAAGGTTCTGTGTTATTATTTACTTGTGTACGTTTGAAAGCTCAGATTTGGTAACATTGCAAAGATTTCTATGATACAAGTTAATTCAGATTCCGGAATTGATTCACTTTATTATCCATTGTTTTATCTCTTTTGCAAATTGTTTGGCTAGTTATTGTCATTTTAAGTCTGCTTTTATCTGTAGAGAAGGGGTTTAAAGCGTGGATCCATGTTATTGCAGGTTAGGACAGGTTGAGAATGCAAGGAAGCACCTATTTGGTCATGGGCTGCAGCAGGATCCTTCTGAGTTGCAGAAGCTGCAATCAGTGGAGAAGCATATAAACAAATGTACTGATTTTCGAAGGATAGGTGATTGGAAGAGTGCCCTCAGGGAAGTTGATGCTGCAGTTGCTGCTGGAGCAGACTCTTCACCTCAGGTGAAGAATTCTTTCTTTCGAGTCATATCTGTGTTTAATGTATTATTTTGTGAAAAGTTTAAAATGGCTGAACTGGTGCGAAATTGAATTTACAGCTCTTTATGTGTAGAGCAGAAGCCCTTCTAAAGCTCCACCAAATTGGTGATGCCGAATCAATTGTGTCAGCTATTCCTAAAACAGAATCACAATCTAAATCCTCATCCCAGGCAAGGTTTTTTGGGATGCTTTCTGAAGCTTATTCTTTCTTTGTTAGAGCTCAGATTGAGATGGCTTTGGGAAGGTGAGTTCAGAAACTGTAATGCACATCAGAAATCTAGGTTGGCATATGGTTTCTCTTGAAGAGTGAGAGTGGATGATGGGTGTATTGCAGGTTTGAAAATGCGGTTACAGCTGCTGAGAAAGCTGGCCTGATTGATCCTCGGAACATTGAAGTTTCTGTTTTGCTTAGTAATGTAAGGATGGTGGCCAGAGCTCGAGCCCGCGGAAATGATCTCTTCAAATCTGAAAGGTTCACCGAAGCTTGCTCTGCATATGAGGAAGGTTTAAGGCTGGACCCTTCAAATGCTGTTCTTTATTGCAACAGAGCTGCCTGTTTGTTTAAGCTTGGTAAATGGGAAAGATCAATTGAGGACTGCAATCGAGCTTTACACATCCAACCAAATTACACGAAAGCCCTCCTCCGAAGGGCTGCCTCAAATAGCAAGGTAAATTAATTTGGCTCTTTATTCTTTGGGGTGCTAGAATTGTAATAGTTATATGTATCTCATGCTTATCACTTGTGGAGTACAGCTAGAAAGGTGGGAAGAAGCAGTCAAAGATTATGAGGTCTTACGAAGAGAACTTCCAGATGACAATGACGTTGCTGAAGCTCATTTCCATGCGTTTGTTGCATTAAAGAAATCTCGTGGGGAAGAAGTTTATAATTTGAAATTTGGTGGTGAAGTGGAAGCAGTATCTGGTCTTGAGCAGTTTAGGGCTGCCATTTCTTTATCAGGTACCAAATTTTTTAGGAAATCTTCTCTCATCAGTGAGTTGCCCTTGGTCAGTTAATTTATTTTGTGTATTCAGGGGTTGACTGTAACCTTTACTCTGCAGGTGCATCTGTTGTCCATTTTGAAATTGAAACTGATTCGCAATGCAAACAATTATCGCCATTTGTGAATACACTATGCAGTCGATATCCTTCTGTTAACTTTCTCAAGGTATTTATTAATTATTCTTCTGGTTTACTTCACCTTACTTACATAAGAGGTGAAAGATTAAGCATTGTTATTTTCTTACGCATGTAATTTTTTTTGGGTTTGGCTAAAGGTGGATATTCAAAAAAGCCCTGCAATTGCAGCCGCGGAGAATGTTAGGTTGGTTCCAACTTTCAAGATCTACAAAAATGGCAGCCGTGTGAAGGAAATTGTTTGCCCCAGCCGAGATATGTTGGAACACTCTGTGAGGCATTACAGCACTTAGAAGTTAGAACTCATGATTTGTACTGCTTCTTTGCCAGCCTAAAGCACTTTGTGCGGCCAAATTCCCCTGTTGAACTTTATCTCTGCAGTCGTCCCAGTCTTTTGACATTGTCGGAGCCACATAATAAAAATCTTGTCTAGCAGCCAATGCTGCCACTAGAACCCAGAGAGAGTTTAGGTTCCTTTTGCAGTTTTTATTCATTCATTCGTTCCTCAATACCTTCTCTGGCTCCATGTTCCTCCCTCCCCCCTTTTGTCAATTTTCCTTTTCTCCTCCCTCCCTCTCTTCAGTTCTTGTAGGTCAGCTGTTCTTGTATCCCCAGTTTCATTCCGATTCAGAAAGGAGGAAGATTTTTCTTTGTATGTACACTTGATTTAATTGGCAGTTTATTTACCTTCAAGTTAGACAGACAGACAGACAGACAGAGATAGACAGAAGGGGGAGGTGGACGGTCTCATCTGTTGGTAGTGGAAGATCTCTACATGTATATATGTGAAGATATATACCGAACACTGGAAGCCTTTGAAGGAGATTGGATGAGTGGTGGGTACCTACTGGGTTAGAGATAGGGGTATGAGATATATGTTGTTATCATTGTTATTTCCTTTTTTTTTATTAGCCATTTAATCAATAAAATTCCCAATTTTTTCCCCGGCTCTTAACTTTTGTGTGCTAGTTTATATGTGTGTGCCCTTTCTTTTCTCTGGGCGACATATACATTGATGGTAAGTCATGAGGATATATTATCATTTGAACTCTAGGAGGTATACCGTTTTAGACAAAGCCTATGATAGCATACATACGCATAGAAAAAATTTCAGTGACAAAGGCATCTTATATTCACACATTGAGAATTGGGCATAGTCTTGAAATGCTGGATTTTCTTAGGAACTTTCTCATTATTGCTGCAGTGAGCAGAGGTAGGAAAAGATCTCTCTCTCTCTCTCTCTGTGTATCAGTGTTTTGTAGGATGGCGGACAGACGCAGGGGGGGACTTTGTTGTCTATCTGTCTTGACGCAATGTAAGTAGGTTTTGTTTTTGTTATTGAGAGTGGTGGTTCTGGTGGTTGACACAATTCATAAATCTTATCTTTTAGCAGCCTGTCCTTTATAGGGAAGGGATAGGTGGATGGACCACTAGTTCATAGTAATTGGGACAACTTTCTTATGTATTTTTTTATTGGCTTAAGATGATGGATGCATGTATAGAATAATAGAGCTTTCTTTGAGAAAAGGGGCTTGAGTTCACATGTGGGCATTTAAGATGTTGCCTTCTTTCTATTAGGGTCGCCCTTAACCGAATGAATCCAAAATGGTATTGGTCCTTGTTTGATGTGCGGCTGCTTTGTTCAATATTGGGACATTGTTGTTTTAGTGCACTCACTTTGGTTGTATGCATGCATGTATTCATAGAGTTATAACTCTGCACGTCAATAATAGTTTTCTACAGCTTGAAGGTGACACCCCCCAACTGGTAGGCCCTTCTCACTGGCCTTTTCTTTTTTGGTTGACTCATCATTAGTACATTGGAGGAGGCTCTAGAAAATTAACATCTGGTTTAAAACATACCTCACCTTTAGGCTGGTTATCATTTAATTTGTTGATGGTGATGAGATTGGAAGCGTCCGGGAGGTTCTGCATTTTTTATGCCTGGAATTCAAACCTGGTACAGTTGAAAGAGTTGAAAAAGAGATGTAGAGAAACTGAATGTGCGTGGGAAATCACCGTTTGTATTGAAAATTCTTGGTGGGGATGAATTAAAAAGAGTTAAAATTGTGAAATAGAATTTTGTGTCGGTACACCCAACCGTCAAAACAACCGGCATTCACTTTAGAGGTGGGACCACCCTTGTGCTGTAAAGCAGCCTACACCCAAAAGCCCCCAAAAAAAATAAAAAGCGAACCGAAAAGGATTTGATAAATGCCCATTCAGAAAAAAGATCCAAAGTTGTAGCGTTTCAGAAATTCTTTTAAAATTAGGTGGATCTATATTAATTTGGCATAGACTTTATAAATATATATCCACTCAAATACCAACAACAACAACTAAGCCTTATTCAACTAACAACTAAACCTTATTCAACTAACAACTAAGCCTTATCTCATTAGGTAGGATCGATTACATGTATCATACGACGCCATTGTACTCTATCATTAACCAAATCTTTAGATATATTATTCACTAAAAGATCTCGCTCTATAACTTCCCTAGTGGCTTGGGTCTCCCTCTTCCTCTCTTAATCGGACTCCAGACTGTTTGATCTACCCTCCCCACTGGCGCATCTAATGGCCTTCTTTGTACATGTCCAAACCACCTTAAACGATTTTCTACCATTTTCTCATTGATAGGTGCCACTCCAACTCGATGGTGTATATGGTCATTCCTAATCCTATCCTTTATTGTATGACCACACATTCATCTTAACATCCTCATTTCAGCTACTCCCATTTTATGTTCATGTTGTCCCTTCAAAGCTCAACATTCACCACCATATAAAACTGCTGGTCTTATATCCACTTAAATACCATCAAGCAAAAATTTGTAACAAACTATAAGTGTAATTTTTTGTTGGTAAATTCATGCCTATGTTATGTGTTTAGTTTTTTATTAATATATAGGCTGCTATCTAAAAGAGCTTGTAATATGGGATTAATACACCAGTTCGCCTGTAGGTTAGCCAGGTTTAAGGTTGAAATTTTCCCAACCTGCTAAAGTGTGGGGGTGCATAGGCGCACCATATAGCCCACAGGTTGGCGGGTTGGCCTGCAGTGTATATATTTTAAAAAGAAGAAAATCTCTTCTTAATGCGTTAATTTATATTTGACACTTCACTTATATAAATTGTGGTGTCTAAACTTTGTTAATAATATTGTTAGTACAGTAAGACTAAGAAGATATCTATACAAAAACATGTAATTGTGGAGTCCATGATTTTATGGTATTTTGGGTATTGTAATGATGACTTATCTTTGTTGACTTAAAACTTTATTTATTTTCTTTTAGCATTTTTAAAACGAATTTAAAAAAAAACAATAAAAAAAGTGACAGGTTGGCCTTTTTTTAAAAAAAAAACTAAAAAAAAGTGGCGGGTTATGGGTTCGAGTTGGGAAAACGAGTATGGGTTATGGGGCCCGCATATTAAAGGGTTGCAAAAACCCCAACCCTAATCGGAGGGTTAGCCCGCCAACTTCTTCTTTTTTTAAAAAAATTATAATTTTTTTTTGTTTTAAAATGTCAAAAAAGATCAAATAAAGTTCTTATTCAACAAAAATACATCAGCCATTTTTACTCTTAAATCATTTTTAACACATTTTCTCTCACATCCTTGCATTTAATATATAAGGGTAGAAATAAAAAATATACATTTATTATTCTGACTTTTAGATGTTACCAATTACATTATAAACCAAAATATTTGCCATGTTACCTCTTATGTTATGGACGAGAGGGAGTATATGAAATATGAACTACACAATCAATCGATTACTTAATATAAGATCTAATTGATTTTTTTATTTAAAAAAAGTTAAATAAGTTATTTAATTATAACATAAGTATTATTGGATTATATGTTAGTTTATAAGTCAGTTTATAACAAAAATTTAAACAAATCAATTCATAAGTAACTTACCAAGATTTTTTAAAATTTTATAAAAAAATTCAATTAAATCTTGCAGCAACGGAGTATTAAATTGTTATAAAAGTAGGAGGATGAAAATGGTAAAATTATGGCAAAAAAAAGTGAAAATCCCCAGGAAAAGGATGGAAGAAAGTGAAAAGGAAGAAAGGAAAATGATCAATTGGAGAGATACAGTACAGAGTACGATCCGGTGATGGACGAGATAGGTCGTTGTGAAAACTCAAACTCCAAATATAGCCGTTATCTCCCTTCATCCCGCTTGGCATAGCCGTTATGTTTGGCCTCTGAATTCATTTTATTTATTACTTCCGCGTTACTAAATATAAGATTCAATTTATTTCTTTTAGAGAAACTAAAGAAACTAGATGAACTACTTAATTATAACATATTTTATGTATTATAATATTATATGTTAGCTTATAAGTCAAATAAATAAGTTTAGAGAAAAAATTCAGTCAAACCAATTTATAAGTGACTTATTTAGCTTTCTTAGGATTTTCTAAAAAAGTTAACTAAATCCTATATCTATAGGGAGGGAGGGAGTATTCTTTTACTGTGATATGATATACACATCTTTTATCCGGCAAGAGCAAGTAAGTTTGGGGAAGTTCAGAACCTCTTGAATTTCACACTTCCTAATGTGTTTAATGAATGAAGAGGAAAACAACTGAAACCAATATCGGGTAATCGTAATTCTTTATTCTGAGTGCTGCTGCAACCAAACAAGTAATGAACTACATGAGTAAACACAAAGAAATACTCATTGTGCAGGCAGCACCAAACTGGCCGCTATAAATTAACAAAAGCTTGGCTCTTTTGGTGCGACATCTTGCAACCAAATTATATATATATATATATATATGCTTTTCCTCTTATGGAAAGATTGAAAGCAGGAAAACACAAAGTACAACAACAAAAAATAAACAGGTGATGAACTCAAATGCTTAACCAGTGTTCTGCAACCCAGCCGCAATACCCTTCATGGTGAGGATGAGGGTGTCTTCTAAACCTGGGGCGTATTCACTTGTTGGGTTTAGTGCTACGAGTTCATCCGCCGCCTTACTTATCTCCATAGACTCCTTTGAAAGGTGGGGTCTCACCTCCACATCGAAGCTTGGATCCCGAATGCGTTTCAATGTGTAAGCTTGGCAAACGTTTAGGGTAGTAATGTAAGAATCACGTAACCTGAGTCTTTGCTTCAAGTATGGGTCTCCCTCAAGTAGATCCTTGTGCCCAGCAACCTATCAGTACATCATATAAAATCAATCAGCTAGTGTTGTAATTAGTGACAAATTGATCACTCATTTTGATTGGTAATCACAAAACAACCACTTTTAAGACGAAGAACATTACCTGAAGGAGGAGTGTCTTAGTCTGTTCATACTTGGCTCTCAATTGCTCTCCAAATGGCCACAATTCCGGTGAAACAAGGAGTTTATCATAGAGAGCAGCAATGCCCGGGTCTCCCTTGGCAAACACCATTTCCACTAAATCAAGAGTGACCCTAAAGAAAGGCCATTGAGTGTACATCTCTCGCAGCATTTGCAGGTTCCTCACATCCTTCTCGATAACATGTTTGAATGCAGCCCCGAATCCAAGCCACACTGGAAGATGAAACCTTGTCTGTGTCCATGCAAAGATCCAAGGTATGGCACGCAGTGTCTCTATTCCTCCACTTGGCCTTCGCTTTGCTGGCCTGCTTCCAATGTTCATCCTACCATACTCCAACTCTGGTGTAGCCTGCATATTATAGTGATTTTAAATGTCAGCTATTCAGTTTACTAAATCCCACATTAGATGGTATAAAGTGCTCAATGGGGTATTTAAGTGGGTTGGTTTTTTCATCTTCATCTCACTTTGGTACCCCATCGTTTACTTGAAACAACATGAAATACAGGTGAAATAAGAATTCAGAAGAAATCTTACCAGGCGGAAGTACTCCACAAATCGGGGTTCTTTGAATACGACAGATCGATATTCTTCAGTGGCAATAACAGCCATCTCATCCATTAAGGCACGCCATTCTGGCCTTGGGGAGATTGGTGGATGCATTCCATGCTCTAAAGTAGCAGCCGTGAAACGTTGAAGTGTTCTAAAACACAAGTGCTGCTCTCCGAATGATTGCTCAATAACTTCACCCTGAACAGTTACACGAAGTGATCCATGAATTGTCTCAGGTGGTTGAGACAGGATAGCAAGGTGGGTGGGCCCACCTCCTCTCCCGACGGTCCCACCACGACCATGAAACATGGTTAGCTTAACACCATATCGTTTGGCAACATTGATCAATTCCTCTTGAGCCTTATATAGCTGCCATGCTGCAGAAAATCTCCCAGCATCCTTCCCTGAATCTGAATAACCAATCATGACCTCTTGCTTCCCATTGATCCTATTCTTGTACCAGTCTACCGAGAACAACCGGGCTAAAGCAGCCGGAGCAGCCTCCAAATCATCAAGCTTCTCAAACAAGGGGACAACTCTTAATGGATGCTTTACATGGCATTCTCGTTGCAGAAGTTCAACAGCAAGAACATCAGATGGTGCTGTTGCCATTGAAATGATGTATGCTCCAAAGCTGTCTGGTGGTAGCTCAGCTATTACATAAAATGTGTCCAAAACGTCTCTGATTTCTTCAGTTGTGGGGAGATCAGGTCCAAACAATGGCCGCTTGCCGCTCAACTCAGACAAAAGCCATTCCTGTCGCTTCTCTTCAGACCATTCATTGTAGGAGCCGATTTCCAAATGTCTGGTAATGGCATCCATGACATCAGAATGACGTTCTGATTCTTGCCTGATGTCAAGCCTCACCAGTGACAGTCCAAAAGTGGAGACCTGCCTCAAGAAATCTAGAAGGCTTCCATCAGCAATTGCCTGATCACCACAAGCACAAAGTGATCGGTAACAGAGTTCAAGAGGCTCCAAGAACTGCACAAAATTAACTCCAGTTAGCATCAGGTTTATATAGAATATAGGTAACTACAAAGAAAACAAAAACGTTTTATACAACTCTTATATGGACATACATATAATGTCCAAGAATTAGTGGAATTTCAAAGTAATCAACATATAAAAATATAAGAAAAACAAAGTTTCTTTTACAGTTATAAGCACGTGACATTATAATGTAAAGTGAAAGGTATGTAATGGACATACATCCTCAACGTTGGTGAAAGTTGCCTCCTCTGGAATATCAGAGTGACCATGAGCTAGCAAATGGCGAGAACGTTCACGGGTCTGATACAGCCTATCTCTCACTTCACCCAACACCACACGGTATGGTTCATTTGGGGGGACTTTCTTCCAAAATTCTGCATCAAAATAAAAGTCACTTCAATTTACAGCATTTCTCTTCAATATCTTAGCTTACAGCAATTTGTTCAAGACAACCATAATTTGAGGTTTTCATTTTGCAAAAAAGCACAAAACATCTCCCAAATTTTTTCATGCCTACCTATGTAGTGTTTTGCAACTTCATCTTTTTTAGCAGAATGATGCATTTCGTCTGCACGGACGCGTAGCTCATCATTGCAACGCCACATAGACAGCTACAGAAACAAGAAAATCAGCAAAATGATGATAGACAACAAATTATCCCCAAAAATCATAGATGAATGATGAAGACTGTAAGGTAGGCTAACAAGTACCTCAAACATAAGATCCTCTATCTGGGAATAATACAAATTAGCAGCCATCATTCTAGCCAATAAGCAAACGTCCCTTGTCACCTCAGGAGTTACTCTTGGATTTCCTGCATCATATTGAACAGAGAAATCATGAGATAATCTTCCATTTCCCCTTTATGGAAACAAGTAATTTTTTTTGTGAAATGTAAGAATTGTACCGTCACGATCACCACCCATCCAAGAAGAAAATTGAATAACTGGAGCATTATGAGGAACACGCTCATTAATCCCTATATTCTTCAAAGCTGTATCAACACGACGCAGAAATTTCGGAACACCCTTCCAGATTGTTTCATGGAAGTAGCTCATTCCTGCCCTCATTTCATCTTGTGGTGTTGGAGGAGTCCTCCTGATTTCATCGGTTCGAAAGGCAGCTTGAATCTACATGAATATAA
The DNA here is from genome assembly GCA_037074515.1 of Mimosa bimucronata. Taxonomy (NCBI): domain Eukaryota; kingdom Viridiplantae; phylum Streptophyta; class Magnoliopsida; order Fabales; family Fabaceae; genus Mimosa; species Mimosa bimucronata. The sequence continues at coordinate 6,875,381 of CM073436.1, forward strand.
GTAACCAGATATTCTTCAGAATATTATCATTATTTAAGATTCTGATCTGAATAACCTCAAAACTTCACTTCAATTTGATTTTATTTGTCCCATTTAAAGGATCACAGTTTTAGAGAAAATGAAATCATCAAATCCCAGCTCTGGTTTTAAGAGTAGACTTAAATATACAGAATCTGATAAACTGGCAACTTCTGATAAAAGTTTAGGAAATTATAAATGCACTTTTAACTTTTAAGAGCCATGTACAGATCAAAGATTAAATGAATTTTCAGTATGCGAACAGCCAAATAATATTTTCGCATTTGCAGGCGCAAGTGTCACCCCGAAAGATAAAACAAAGATTGTGACGCTCGTGATCTACAACTGTGGGTCTGAGATTATGTGACAAACTACAGTGTTCCAAAACTCACCTCCCTTTGTAGGGCCTCATCAAGCTCCTGCTTGTCATCAGGAGTTATGTCTTTGGCATACAACTGAGCCAAACAATTTCGAATCCTGTAGAGAAGAGGCAAGATTAAACATTTGTTATTATCTTTTAAGAAAAAGGCCAGACTTTATTCAGAAAAGGTAAGATAACTGAAATTTATCATATATCAAATTCAAACCTTCCATGTTTCTGAAGCAAAGATCTGCGAATTGATTGAGTAGGATGAGCAGTAAGAACCAGATCAACAGTCTGGTTTTTCAGAGCATCAAAAACCTCTTGAGGGGACTTCTTCATGTCCACCACAAGTTTCTTGAGAGTTTCTTCAATATCTGATTCTGTAGTTGCATTGCTCTCGTCGATAAAATCCCCTTTCTTCAGCTTGTTTCTTCGTCGGCGAGCAATCTGAACCTCCTCGGCTAAATTGGCCAAGTTAAGCATATGGGAGAAGGATTTTGCAACAACAATAGAATCCCCAGCATCCAAACTGGTTATTGCTTTTCCAAGCTCCTCAAGTTTTTGAGGATCGTGCTTTCCTTCATATTCAGCAGAAAGCTCATATACCTCTTGAACCTATGCAGGAACAACATCCTCTCAGATGACAAAGTCAAAATGTTCTGCCAAGGGGGAACAAATTTCCAAAAAAACAAAACATATCTTAAGAGATTAAATCTGAGATATTATTAAATTTGATTAGATTATATCAGATTTCAATGTTTAGACATCTGGTTCTGTCCAGATCCCGAAGACCCGTCTGGTTCCGTCCATACTCCAGACCGCGAAGACTGTCAGGTTCCATCCAGGCCTCAAATACGGGCTGTCTAGTTCAGCCCAGACCCAGTTTCGACTAGATTGCTTTCTCAAGCCATCTTGAGTTTGAGAACTGTTGAGATATTTGATACTATATTAAAATTTTGTCTTAGGAGACTCTTATGGTCATTTGTGCTCTGGTTATTCAAGATGTAAGTAATGTATTTCTCTCTTTTGTTTCTAAGATAGCATCGGGTTCGTTTTTTCTAAGTAGTTTTCCCCCTCAGTATCCCTAGAAGCATTCGTCTTGTCCTTCCAATCAATTTGAATGGTCAGAAAAAGACACATGATGTAACTATTTAAAATTACATATCCACATAGAATCGTGTGGAGATCCACCTTCATAAAAGAAAAGAGCTTCTTTATTGCAGTCAGCGGTTCAGATTGGCTACAAAGATCCACTTCCAATAGTATCAGAGTCAGAAGAAGATTCTCCAACAAGACCAAAAAGAAAAAAATGATCATGGAGAGATTTTGATTACCCTAAACTCTTCTTTGATACTCTCCTCTATTCTTTCTTAAGGGCTGCCTACTTTTTTGTTATCTAGGTTATTCAAGGCGTTAGTAATATATTTCTCTAGTTTATGTTTCTGACAAAAGTAAAAGTTTGAGAACAAAATGTGAGGTTTGAAAAGGTGAGATTCAAACAAGGATGCTTCAGGAGTAAGGTAAAGATGGTGACAAAGAAGCAAAACTAACCGTCTCCTTCAGATCCTCGCCATGCAAGTCCTGGAGAATATCAAGAAAGCGATCCAGAAGAAGGGCATCATACTCAATCAACTTGTCATCCTCACTCACTTTAGCAGGAACCAGCTGCCGAAGCTGCGCATCGATGGATGCCATCTTCTCCAGGTTGCGATTCGCCATCCCTCACTCTCACTTCCCCCACCTGCGCTGCAATCAATCATCCAAAACCCACAAACCAAAATCAAAACTTAACCTAAAATCGCTATTTTAATCCATGAAAAAAACATCAAAAATCTTATTTTAATTAACCCGTTAACAACACAACCGTGAACACCGAGAGGATTAATAGGCAAGGCAAGACAAGACAAGACAAATGCAAAAGAAGAGTGCTACTAGCTGCACTAATAATACCCCACATACACACACACACACCAAAAAAAAAAAGCGATGATCAATAATAGAATCGATAGCCATTGGATTCGAATGAAATACCTGAATATGATATGAATTAGGTAGATACGATGAAGGAGGAGGAGGAGAAAAGGACGAGAGGGAGAGAGACGTAAACGTTGGATCTAAAGCGGTGAAGAGAGGAGGGTGTGTTATGTGTATGTATAAGGAGAATGAGGAACATGGACAACAATTTATAGACATTTCATTTCTTTCCACACTCTCCTTTCTCGGAATAACTGTACGGTTAAGATCTAATTACAAAATTTGTAGATGTTTTAAATATATTTATTTGTATTTATGATAATAATTTTTACAGACTACTAAATTTAAACCATTCATCTTTTAATTTAATACTCGGCAATAGGAGATTATGAAAAAAAAAAAATAAGGAAAAAAAGTAAAGGAGGGGACTAACCTTGCATAGGGGCCAGGGGGTTGAGATTCGAATATGCTTATGAGGTCAAAGATTCCTCAGTTCAGAGTAGTTGATGGTAGTTTATTTTTGGTCCTTCTGCACCTGGCCCACCCAAAACCCCTAAAAATGGTTACCAAACAGGGTCCTACACGGAAGAGAATTCTCTCATACAATATACTAAAAAAGGTTTTTTCTTCTTATTGTTGATTTCCCCCAAATTTTACCATAAAGTTTTCCCTTTTCGCACTTGAAATTGTTTTTCATAGATATGCATTTCATATGCATAATTAATTTTTTCCGATTTTGATTGTTGATTCCCAAAATATTAGTAATTTTTTAATACTAACTTGGATTTTAAGTAAATGTTTTATTTATCAATATTAAAATAATTAAATAAATTACTTTTAGGAATTTATATTGATATTTTATAATTAGTTTAACTTATAAAATTATGTATATTTCAAACTAAGTAGCATTTATATATAATTAATTAACATATTTCGATTCCATAATTTTTCAAATAAAGTCAGATGATTCTTATATTAAGAATATGTTTGGTAAAAAAATATAATACTTGTGGAAAAGCATTTTATGATAAAGAAATGTACTAATATTTGAAATTAAAGTTAGTATTATAAATTGATGCCAAAAAGACAGTGTTATATAAATTTATAATATCCAGATATTTGAATATCATTGTAAATTTGGCCCCAAAAAAAATAGCATATGTGAATTAAAAATAATACTTAGGTATTTGGTCTTATGTATTCAATATACTTTTATCCAATAAAACCAAAACAAGTGAGTTTAAAAGTGTTAATGATATTGTTAAAATATTTTTATAAGGTGAATAAAGTATAAAAAATACACATTTAATAGTTGGCATTAATAATGAACAAAATTGTTACACATATAAATAAATTTGTTCGCAATACATCGCAGCTAGAGGAGAACATTGTTGAGTTCAATCTGAATAAATCCAATCAAGTATCAAATACTTATTTTGATCAATGATCACACACACACACACATATATGAGACCTATTTGAATGCATGAGAATGACTCTAGATAAAAGAATTCTTTCTAGTTTTCTCAACTTTTCTCCAAATTATTATTACTAATGTTTCTCAATAATAAATGAACAGGAGAGGGAGATGTAAATGAACATATATGTTTATAGCGTTTGATAATATCATGTGATTTTAAGTAAATTAACTTATATATTAAATATCAAATTCAGTAAATAAATCTTATGTTAAGTACATGAGAGAGTAATAAAATAAATAAGCATGGAAAATTTACCAACACTTTTAAGCCTAATCCAAAGGACATATAATTGTAAGATGAAATAAAATTAGGAAAAAATAAAATAAAAGCAGGGGAAGCAAAATGCAAAACAAACAATTCGGCACATAGTTTTGGGTCAAGTTGGTATATTTATATTAGTAATAAGTACAGGTAGAAACACATGATGTTGCATTATGACACAACAAGATGTCTCACTATAAATTAATTATTTGGTATCAATTAAACTTAATTGGTTAATTAAAAAGATTCCCAAATGATTCTATGACATGGACATGTGAGGTTAAAGTATCAATCCTTCGTAAGAATTTAACACTGCTCATCAGCTCTCGTAGTTTCTCCCTATGTTTTAAACCTAATTTCCAACGCTAATTCCCCTTCAACTCATGTAATTTCCCTTTCCAATAATACATAATTTGTACTCCCTCCGTTTCTAAATATAGGACCCAGATAACTTTTTTTGGAGAATCCTAATAAAGCTAAAAAAATTATTTATAAATTGATTTGGTTACTTTTTTTTCTCTAAACTAATTTATTTGACTTATAAAGTTACGTACAATCTAATAATACACAAAACACGTTATGATTAATTGGCTCATTTAGCTTCTTTGATATCTCTAAAAAAAGTCAATTGGATCTTATATTTAGGAACGGAGGAAATAATTAATTACATCAAAGCAAATAATTAATCAAATGATAAGCTTTTTGTAACATTATCCAAATAAAATATTATATATACTCTATAGAGTATTAGTTTATGTTGTTGGCGAACAATATTCTGGCCTCTCGAGATGCAGTTTTCTTATGAAATTTATTAAAAACTCTATAATTGAGCCTCCCATCATCTTCGAGGGTGGACTTCTGGTTACAAATCCAGATTTGGTCATTCTACCAATCTCTTTTTTCCTTACATCCATTAGTTTCCCTTCATGAATGGAAGAGTTATTTTTCATCCATATAACATTTAGAAGATTGATGATCTCAAGTATGATATCTTGTCCATTTCCTTGGCACAATTTCATTAGAGTTCCTTACATCCAGAAAGTTGTCCACTATTAGTCTGATTCCGAGGCAATGAAACCAGAGGGCTCTAGTGTAGGGGCACTCACAGAAGAGGTGCAGAAGTCACAGCCAAAAGGGCATGACCAGTTACATTGAGATGATGTAATTGAAGAACGTCATTTGAGGGAATGGCATCATGAAGAAGCTTCCAAATGAAAATAAGGTTATTTATTTGGTAATGATATGGACCATAGAAGTTCCAGAATTCATCATTTGGAGCTGAGAAATTTTGGGATTAGAGGAATTTGTACCTTGCCTGAGCAGTATAAACTCCATCATGCTTCAATGTCCAAATGATTTTGTCACGACCATTTGAGATGGATGTTGGTAAACTCAAGATGATATCTGATGTTTCCCAGTTGTATAAGCCATGAAGAAAGGTTATGCGATAACAACTGCCCTACTGACTGGGGGGTCCATTCAGGAGGGGAGTCGTGCTGCATCTGCCACCACAAGGGGTGGTTTATAGGAATTGATAGTTCATTACCAACTAACCATTTAAGGTAGGGAGTTATTATGTTAGAGCATTGGAGAATTTACTTCCAAAGCTAGGATGAGTTATAAGGCTTCCTTAAGAACTCTTCCAGTGTCCAGTCTATATATTTATCTTGGAGAGGGCTAAGGATGAAGGATGAGTTGGAGGAGGTGACGATTCGCCAAAGTTGCTTAGATAGCAGGGATTTGTTGATCTGATTAGCAGGTCGAATACCTAAACCTCCCTTTTCATTTGGCAGGAATAGAACATCTTTTCTAACAAGATGCATTTTGGATTTATCAGTGGAGTTTCCCTAGAAAAAATTAATGCACATTGAATCAATCACATCACAAACGTGCTTTAAGAGGGATACACATGACATAATATGAACATTCATTGCAGATAGTACTGATTTTATCAATTGCAATCTAGAGGCTTGAAATAGGAGTTTTGATTGCCATGAGCTAGTTCTTTCAATCATTTTCAATGACATGATTGTAGATGACTTTCTTGTCTTTGCTAGGGTCAATCCATGTACCCAGGTATTTCCCTAACTTTGATGCAAACTGAACGCCAAGAATGTTTGAGAAGTAAGACTTTGCTCTATTTGAGACATTTAGGTTGAAAATGATTCTTGACTTGTGCAAGTTAATTTCCTGCCCTGACCATTTGTAGAATTTATTCAAAGCATATTTCACTGCCTCATCATTGTCTTGGGCATCTCCAAAGAAGAACATGGAATCATCTGTATATAAAAGGTGTGATATAGGTTAGGCATTTGAACAAATTCTGATGCCTCTCCATTTGCCTTCTGATTCTAACTGATATAGTAAGCATGATAGAATGTTTGGAGCTAGAATGAAGAGGTAGGGGGAGGATCCCCTTGTCTTAATCCCTGTGAGGGGCAATAAGGTTGGGACAGTCTGCTATTGAAGAGGATTTGATATTGGACTATTGAAATGCATTGGTGTATTAATTGGATCCACTTTTGCGGAAAGTTCATCCTTTTCAGAACTGAGGCAATAAATTCCCATGATAATTTGTCAAAGGCTTTGGCATAATCAACTTTAAGAGCAGCTAGTTTTTTCCTACCCTCTCATGCTGTATGGATTTGATTCATGAGATCTCCTGTAAGAAGAATATTATCCGAAATAAGCCTACTTTTAAAAAAAGCACTCTGATTTGGTGCTATGTATTTCTGCATGAGGGGCTTGAGCTTGCACTACTGCAGAAAGGATTTTTAATGTCTGTTATTTGGGGGTTTTCACGTCAATTTTTTATGTGACATTAAAACTAGTGACTTAGAAAATATGACATTTTAACGTCACTAAAAGCAACAGACGTGGAAAGTCATATTTTCCACGTTACAACTTATTGAAAATGTGATGTGAAAAGTCCCTGATTTAATTATTTTTTGATTTTTTAAAAAAAAGAATTAATGTCACATGTTTTAAACAAGTGACGTGGTTTCTCTTGACTGAAAAAACCATGTCACATATTTGGGCTAATATGTGACATGATTTCTCCTGGCAGGATTACTCTAGTATGTGACGTGAATTCCATTTTTTTAAAAAAAAAATTGGTTTCTTTTTTATTTTTTCCTCATACTTTCATGCATTGCATTGCTGATGGAAACAGATTATTATTTAACAGATGTAAACCATCAACCAGAGATATAACTAATTTAATCAAACTAATTAAATATATATACATGTGACTTTTGCTACTACTACACAAACAAAAAATTCCATTTTTACACAACTTAGTATTTTGTACAATGCTCACTGATTTCTACAAATCAAATCTAAAAGAAAAATTAACTTGGGAATGCAGAGAAATCAAGAATCAAATTGGGAAACAAGCAAGAACAATTTCAAGAACAACCTGAAAATCATGTTCTTCTAATTGAAAAAGTAAATCCACTTAATGTAATAAATGTAACACAACACCTCTCATCCTAGAATATTTAGAAGCGGATTTTGCATGATTATTTCCATGAAATAGGTTCAGAAAAATGACATTGAAGAAACAGAGCAAGGAAAAAAAAACAAAGCAAGAAGTAAAAAATTAGTAGGAACGGGTAGCTAATTAAAGGTGTACACATTTCAATAACTAAGAATGCTCGACAAAAGAGCTTAGAACTCCAAAATAAGAAGATAGAGAAAAATGCAAAGATACTAAAATGCAATACATAGAAAGCAAAAACACAAAAGGAGAGAGAGGGGAGCTAAACCTGAAGAAGTAACAGAATGAAAGAAGAGGAAGAGAGGCAGAGGTTTCGAGAGCTGGGGGTTTGGGAGGAAGAAGACGAACTGAGGGAGCTGAGGGTTTGATCAGGTCAAAAGAGTTATTAGCTAAGAGAGGGAAATGTGGAGCTGAGGGAAAAAATGCGTCTTTTTTTTAAAAAAATTTAAGAAACAATGTCACTTGTATGCTTAATATGTGACATGGAAAGAAACCATGTCACATATCAAAAAACATGTGACATTGTTTCTTAGCTAAGAGAGGGAAAAAAATGAGCCTTTTTTTTAAAAAAAAATTTTAAGAAAAAATGTTTCTCAGAGAAACAACGTCACATGTTTCAAACATGTGACGTTGGTTCTCTGAGAAACAACGTCACTTATTTGAAACATGTGACGTTGTTTCTCAGAGAAACAAACAATGTCATTTATTTCAGAAATAAGGGACGTTGTTTCTTTTCTGTTTCGAGTTTATTTACAAAATTGCCACCGCGTTTTTTTTAATGTCAGTTTTCTATATAATAGACGTTGATTGGGGACGTAAAATGTATATTTGTAGTAGTGTTGTTGACAAGCACTTTGGAGATAATTTTGTAGACTTCATAACTCTACCAAACTCTTTGAAATGAGACTCTTCCATTACTGGTTTGAACTTTGAACCAAAAATAGAAAAATGCACCATTATTTACTACATTATTTTTTTGAATCGCTTCAAGGTATCCTCATAGCCTAAAGCCATAAGACTAATCCTCCGTCCCGGGTTGGCACACAAAACGGCAAAGAATTGGCCAAGGAGTTACTCCATTCACAAGAGTTGGGGATCGAACCCCCAACCACTTGTTTAAGGGATGAGATATTGAACTATCACACCAACCCATTATTTACTACATTATTTTTTTTATCGATCGTTATCTTATTCCACTTTCCACGTGCATGCTTTTCTTTGAATGAAGTGTAATGAAAAGTTGACTTTCCAATAATGCATACATATCAATATTTATTGATAATATATTTTGGATCTCAATAATGAATTATATTAATAATGTTACTTCCATATTCTCATGTGATCACATGTTCAACTCTCCATTACAGTCATATCGATAGGATAATAAGCTCTTTCCCAAAGCGCATACATGTATGGTTTCATTCTTAACTATACCTTTGTAGTTATACTTATACTAATGAATTGGCGAATCTGAATATATAAAGTTACAAAAAAATATAATTAAAGCTAATACCTTATTAAAACAACTAAAAAAATAGAGTTAAATGTCATATTTACCCCTGAAATATATAAGGTGTATTATATTTGCCCATAAAGTATTTTTGGGTCCAAATGTGCCCTCGAAGTATGAAAATAATGAATCAATTTTGCCCTTTAACTGTTAAAAAACCAACGTTGACCGTTAAATAGTAAACGTTGACCGTTAATATTTTAACGGTTAAAGGGTAAAATTGATCCATTTTCATACTTTCAGCGCACATTTGGGCCCAAAAATAGTTTAGGGGCATATATGATACACCTTGCACACTTCAGGGACAAATATGACCTTTAACCCAAAAAAATATATACTTTATCTAATGGCAGATTAACCAGATGAATAAGTGGGTAGGGTGATGTTATAAACCTGTCCTATAGAAAGAATCAAAGAATCTAACTTCCAAGGGAAAGAAATTAGATATCCAACTTGAAAAGATTTGATTATAATTAGTTGGTTGCTAGTATAGTTGATGATATAAATAAAAATAAGTATTGGATCCTAAATGGCCAGAGTAAGAGTTAATGATTATTTTAAAAACGTTAATATCTTGTAAATATCAAATATGCTCATGATTATTTTTTTATTTAATTTGCATAGATTTTTACCTGTAGTACTGTTTGATTTGATAAGCAGAATTGACTATAAAATAATAAATGAGTTATGGTATATTCATAGGTGACTTATCAGATCACATGCTTATATATTATATCGGCTGTGGTTCTTATCGAGAGGAGAACTTAAATTATATTATTAATCTATTGAAGAGATTAAATATTAAATATTACTATAATAATGTGGAGGCTACATCGATATTCCATCAGCTATACCCCACCACGATGCAAACAAGTCAATAATTGAGAAATACATATGAACCTAATCGGCATATTCCTTTAATCTTTGTCCTCTTTCGTTAATTATAATAATAAAATGTAAGTGTTGATCTGGATGTCACACTTAATTGGTTGACTTGATCATTGTCCAATGTATGCAATTTTCATAAGCACACAATATAATTACAAACCGATAGTAATATTGGCTAGACAAGTTTTGTTTCTTTTATTTGTTTAACGTTGAAGCATTTTTTATGTCTTATCAGATTCAAACACGTCATCATACGTTTTTTATATGAGCAACGGCTTGCAAATGGTGGAGTTGCAATTGTAATTGACTTTGTTCATGGCCTGGCAGACCGTCGAGAGCTACATTAAGTTTTTAAAATTGCAGTTTATTTTGTTTCGGAGAATATTCTAATCTGCTGATTTCAATAATTGTAGACCATGCTTTAATGGAGCCTTAGATGTCATTATGCTGGCATGTTTAAGCTCGACGTACGTAGATGAACAAAGCAACAAATAAAATTGAAGTGTGGTAGCATAATCTCTATTAGAATACAAAGTCAACTTAGATAAAATAGATGCTGATCTTTATAGGGTAGATATAGAGTTTTTTTTTATCTTAAATATAAAATCTCAATCTACCATAATTATGTTCTAAATTTATAGTTCTGCATCACAAAAATTTCTACTGATTACATATATTAAGGAGTTTTGGTCAAAAGAATTTTTCAGTACAAATTAGTATAAAGAATATTTTAGAGAAATCATCTCATATTTGTTATAAATAAATGATTTAACTATATATATGTTGTTAGTATATGTATATTAATTATCTGATTCTTATATTTATAATATTTAAATGAGTCAATTATTCATAACACTACTGGATTGAAAAAAAAATAATGGGATAGTAAAAATTTAAGTCCCCCAAGATTCAACCGATTTTAGTTTTAATACTTCAAATTTTAAATTATGGTTATAATGTTTAAGGTAAAACGATCCAACTTTTCATTAAATTATGAGGTATAATATTTAAGGTATAATTAAAATTGAGGGACAGAACCTCTAAATGAAACTTGATGAAACAATTAAAAGAAATCAAAATAAGGACAAATTCTTGATGTAATAAAAAAAGGGTTAAAGATCACATCTGCCCCGGAAGTATGCACGGTGGATCACATCTGCCCCGGAAGTTTTTTTAGGTCCAATTTTGCCTCGAAAGTGTGCAAAGTGGATATTCGCCCTTTACCGTTAAAAATTTTTTACCGGTAAAGGGCGAATATGATCAACTTTTGCACACTTTCGGGGCAAATTTGGATAAAAAAAATGGTAAAGGGCGAATATGATCTACTTTGCACACTTCCAGGGCAAAATTGGATCAAAAAAAACTTCCGGGGCAGATGTGATCCACCGTGCATACTTCCGGAGTAAATATGATCTTTAACCCATAAAAAAACTGTGGAGAATGTGAACCTTGAAAGTTGGATAATGAAATGAAATAGTCCCATGTTGGAGGGATGGCATGTGGGGGAATGGAACCGTACAAATTCAAAATGTTGTCCTTATTCCACATTTGACAAAATAACGTTTTAAGGAAACAAATTAGACCACTAAATTTTAACATATATCACATGAAATTAGATTATATGTTAGTTTAAGTAGAATATTAGTTTTGATGAAAAAAGATTTTTTTTGTGGACTGAAACTACTTTTTTTTTTACTGAAAAAAAAGTCAAAAAAGTCAAAGTGGTCTTATAATTAGGACCGGAGGGAGTATAATTTATTTATAGGATTGTGATTTATGTATAATTTTATATTAAAATAAATATTGATGATTATATTTTATATTGACTTCCAAGGTTAATGTTTTTTGTAATAATTAAAAGAAAAAAAACGAAGAAGAAGAAAAGGGGAATGTCCATGAAAGGAGGCGTATAGAAGTCAGAAGAGGCTTGCTGCCTTGTTGGAGAGGGCAAAGTGATTTTTCTTGGATGTTGACTCTACTGACAAATGCATACTTGCACAAGAAGTCTGTGTCTCATATTTGCGTCAAAATTCAATTCTTTTTAAAACTCTTATTTTGGAACCATTATTCATCTTTCCATATACGTGTATTATGGTATTCATTCTTCCATATATCTATGAATGCAATCAACTTCGGCTCTATCTGTATTCGCAGTATCGTGGAGGAAAGTTAAGTTGCTGCAACTTGAGAAAGTTGCTTTAGGCCTCTATTTGGCGTTATTTTTACATGTTTAGATTGATTTTTTTTTGTACAAAACAATTTTCTCACGTGACTTTGAATTTTATTTTGAAGCATTTGTTTACTTCTGACTTATGTTTTTCCAGAATTTAAACTTTATGAAGTAAATTTTTCAATATATCATACTCTATCCGGTTCTTATTATAAGATCAAGTTGACTTTTTTGTGGAGGTTAAAAAAGTAAATTAGACCACTAAATTGTAATATATGTTACATGTAATTAGATTATAAGCTACAAATATTAGGTTTGAGGAAAAAAGATAAATATAAACAATTTAAGGTGATTTATTTTACATCTTTAATTTCTTCAAAGAAATCAACTTGATCTTATAATTATAAACAAGAGGTATAGAAGTACATAAGTTTTTTTTTCTTTGCCAACGTCAATTTTTTCTTTCTAAAAGTCTATTCAAGCATATATATTTTTTACGCTTATTGACTTTCATCTTAACTTCTGTTTACAATGGTCAGTCAGGATAAAAATACTTTTTGCAATGTTAATCCAAACAAACCTATTTATTAATGAATGACTTTTCCAGCATTGACTCTCATAAAAGCTACCTTTATCCTAACAGATCTTTGCAAGTTAAAGTTGAGATAAAAATCAATTGGTGTAATATTATATATAATCAGACATATTTTTTAAAAGTACATCTGTTTGACATTACCTGTTTGAATGATATGTTGAAAAATTTGTAACTCTTAATTAAAAAAAAGCCAAAATAAAAAAGAAAGAAAGAAATTGTTTTAAGTAACATGGCTTCTGAGCAAAAATCACATGTTGGCTGCTGTAATCTTGCAGGTTAACCCGACTAAAAACCCGGTGATGCTGGTCCACAATCAATTATGGATATATGTATCCATTATTCACCATTCATTTGGACAAAAAGAGTTTCATTCAAACACAACAATCAACAGCAACTACATTCTAACAATTAGAAAAAGGGTTAAAGGGTAATTTTACTAACAGGTTATTGTCCAAGTTGCAGATGACACAATTGACAATTGAAAGGGTCAGAAATACCAATGGACCTTTTGACCGGGAGCAGATTGGCTAACGCCGTTAAAAATACCAAACGGCCGTTACATTTAATATAAAAAATTGTAGCCCACAACTTTTTATGGGGTTAAAGAGCAATTTTACCAATAGACTATTATCCAGGTTGCAGATGGCACAATCGACAATAAAAATGGTCGTAATCACCAACGGACCTTTTAACAAAGGGCGGATTGGCCAATACAGTTTTACTTATGGATGTTGACAGTTAATTTTAATTTGAAGACATGACGGACAACAAGTTGCTATGTAGAACATTTTAGACTGTGACATGAATTAATAATAGGAAAATACCAAAATGCCCCCAAGCAATTAGAAAATCCCTCCCACTGTGGCAAGTTGCCATGTGGCACATTTTAGACTGTCGAGGGTGGGTGAGGATGAGGGTGTCAACCGTCCGTTGCTGTCCACCATCCTCGAGTGTTCTTTCGTTCATGGTTATGGCGAGGGCTCTGTCATCGAGGGTGAAGGTATGTGAAGGCAGGTAAGGGTGGGGGTAGGGGTAGGGGTGGGTAAGGTGAAATCAGGTCTTCCATGTGGAATTCACCAAGCTACCAGGTGGACATTATTATGCCAATTGTCCTACAACTAATGGTGGGTTGCATAAATAAAACAGTATTGATCTATTCGCCCCTGGTTAAAAGGTCCATTGGTGATACCGACCCTTTTTATTGTTAATCGTGCCATCTACAATTTGGACAATAGTCAGTTGGTAAAATTGCTCTTTAACCCCACAAAAAATTGTGGGCCACACTTTTTTATATTAAAAAATTGTTGACCTTACTAAAGTTTGTAACGGAAGTTTGGTATTTTTAATGGTGTTGGCCAATTTGCCCCCGGTTAAAAGGTCCATTGGTATTTCCGACTCTTTCAATTGTTAATTGTATCATCTGCAACTTGGATAACAATCTGTTGATAAAATTGATCTTTAACCCTTAGAAAACCAAGTAAGGTTGTTGTTAAAAAACAAAAAAGAGAAGGACAAGGTACATAAACAATGTATGTCCCACTAGAACTCAAGTTAAACTACAGCTCATTAATTGAGCCCACCGTAATGGGCTCTTTGAATTTCTGGCCCAATAAGTTGTATTTATCAATATCGAAGGAAGAACCCTGCAGAAAAGTACCAATACAAGTTGAGTTTAACGAAATGAGCTATTCTTCAATAATAACGTGACAATTCAAAGTTTAAATCTCTATTTAGATATAGATAGGAGCTTACATTTACTACCTATTAGATAGCAAGTCCCAAGAGATTAAGGAATGAATTAAGGATATATATTGTTGAGGTGAGTCTTCTCACATTGATTTAAATTTATGTAATAAAAGATAAATATAATATGTATATAAATATATATATTTATATACATTTAATTTATATACCAATACTACCCAACTGTGCCATAAATATGATTGCCTCCCATTAGAAAATAGACTTGATTAGAAAGAAAAATTGTAGTTAGGTGTCCAATTGTTGCTATTCACAAAAGGCCTACCTTCACTCGTGAGCTGATCATCCATTCAATTTACAATTTTTCTCTTGTTACTTCGTATTTTAGTAAGAGGATGATCACATGAGTTAATAATCTTTGCTCTTCTACATCTTGAAGATCAAATACAACAAAAAGAAAAAGATTGCCTCTTTTTTCGTAGTTGGAAATTAACTGATTCTTGGTGTCCCCGTTTGAAAAGATACTGATGTTGACTGCCAATCTTTTTTTTTTCCCTCGGGTTTAATGACTGTATATTTTTATGTACATGATTGTATTTAAAAAAAATAAAAAAGATGAAGGGTTGATTATGCATGATCTTGCATCATAATAAGGGAGCAAAAAAGTACGAGAATAGTTAAAAGATATAAATATTGAAAAGGGGGAATGATAATGTAAATAAATAAGAGGAATAAAACAGAACCACGTTTAGGTGTTGGAAACCATGTAAGATTGTCTCCTCTGCCCCCTCCCTTAATTATAAATATAAAAATAATAAAATAAATAATAGAGAAAATTACAACTAGGTCCCAATTTATGGAATCAATCACAATGAGGTCTCAAAAAGTCATTAAATTATAATGAAATCCCTAGGAACCTGTGTGATATTAAATCGCATGTATTGGGAGCTGTCGATGCAATTCAATGAGTTGTTATTTTTTTTTTTGGCAAAACAATGAGTTGTTATTGATAACTCTTTAAAAACCTAGTTGTTATTGACAACTCGTGACAAGTTCGATATAATATCACCTAATTCCTTAAGGATTTCAATATAATTTAATGAATTTTTGGGATCTATCTGTGATTAATTACCTTCCACGAGATCTAATTATAATTCTCCCAAGATAATACTTGCCCAGCCCTCTCCTTTTCCCATTTATTTTGCTGGACTATATACTTTTAGTTAATTTTTTTAATTCATAATGGTGCGTCCCTAAATCTTTTCAAGATATGAGTTCCAAAGGTAAGAATGTTTTTTAATCTATCTAGAAGGGTGAATTTGGGTTTCATTATTAATAAAGAGTTTTTTTTTCTCATAACAAAATTAAGAGAATGTTTTTCAGTTGTAACACTCCTCTCCTGAAATTAAACCACAATGCCTTAATATAATGAAAAAAACACCTAATTTCACTTTTCAATGTGGCAGTATTAATTTAATTGAATCTATAATACCCCATCCGGTCCTAAATATATAATCTATTTAGGGAGATGAGTTTGGTTTTAAATATATGATCTCTTTCAAATTTTTACCAAATTATCCCTATTGATGTACATTAATAATAAACAAGAGAGGGAGAGTGGGGATGGAGATAGATGGTTAGGGTATACGATAAAATCATATGATTTTAACTAACATAACTAACATCCTTAATATTATTAAATTAGATAAATATGTCTTATATTTATGACGGAGGAAGTATATAATACAAGTGAGAGTCTATTGGGTGATGATGAGGCCAAGATATGTTTGTTCATATTCTAAATCATCAATTTTATGACACTCGCACTTATAAATTAATTAGTTAATTAGCAAAAAGCGTCAATTAGTTGGAAAGATAGCATCATTTTATCTCAATTATTGGTATTCCTACCCATAAGCTACCACCTAGCTAGTGTGTGCTAAAAAACGTAACAAAATTTGTATTATATTTCTATTAGTATATGGTGGCACAGTGGCCATTCGCCTTGTATAGATTATTTCTTAATAGTAAAAATTCCCTTCATTATTTATTATAATCTCTTAGGTCTTGCCCATCCATATTTTTACCCCCCCCCCAAACACACACTCTCTCTCTCTCTCTCTCTCTCTCTCTCACCCAATTATATCCAATAGTTTAGGTTAACATATATATATATATATATATATATGATTTTCGTGTTAATTACTTTTTGGTTTTAACCTTAATTTATTATCTTGTGCGGTATAAATTTTTTTTTTTGGGGGAATCTGTTAAAAATTGAAACCAAATATTAAATTGATGAAAACATCGGTTCAAAATTTATTGATTCAACCATGGTATAATTGATCATGATGAAGTTAAGTTATTCTTATTTGCATATACAAATATTTAATAAAACATAAGAAAATTACTTTTAATTAATCTTTACAGTTATTCACTGATTTTTTTTGCCATCACAGTTATTTAATGATTAATGTTTGGAGGAACTCTTTTATAGAGGCAGCGTTCCAAAGAAATAAAAGTGGAGGTAAGTCCACAGTACCTAGTACGTTTTTGTTGTCTTACGCTAAACAATTAAAAATGCTGAAAAATATTACACACTTTTGCTTTTAATTTAATTTAATTAATTAACTAACCGCTAGAGGATCTTTCAGATTTAGTCTTTTCGTTTAGATTTGTGAAGGGCATTGTTTGATGAGAGTGAATTTTAACCCGAATTAATAGTCTTCGTTTCACCGCGCGACATTTCAATTATTTTTATATGATCTAATCTGTTCTGTGGGATGGAAACTACTTCGAGATTATTATTATTATTATTTAAAGTTCATATTTAAAATCAAATTGAAGGAGATTTGTATCACAAATGTCTCATATATATATATAAAAGAGAACTAGCTATAGAATGTCTCACACAGTCTAAGATAAATGGCTTTGTTATTTTTAATGATTTGGACATTGAGGATTTTTTAGATTTTATTTAATGTACATATTGATATCGATAATTATGAAATAATAATACTGAATATAGTATATACGCAATCGCACTATCTAAAGTGCAAGTTGATTATGTTTAATTTAACCTATTATTATTAATTGTTTTGAATTGATAGAAACAGATTTTACGTAAGGGGCCGGCTTGAATACTTGATGCAATAGTGAGGACTGAGGACGCTACGGCTTCTTCATTAATTTAATTTGATTTTGATTTTGTATCTTTCCTTAATTAACTATACAGTTATATGGGCCCTCTTTGTTCTTTGAACTGTGTGGGTGCCATTGAATTCACTCATAATCAATTGGGGTCTATTTCTGTGGGTTCTGAAACATGTTAAACATGATATTTTTTTTCTGTTTATACATATAAATTTCGTCTAACTTCACTTAACTATGAAGATGCATTCCATAAGAATCAAATACTTACCAATATAATCAAATGTCCAACCTTTTCACCATTTAAATCTACCCACCTCCACCTGCCATTCCATTCACTCTTTCTTCTTATTTAATATTTCCTCTGATTCACTATAAAAGTGTTATAAGATGCGTACGAATTAAAATATAATATATAAGTTCACCCCTCATTTAAATATGCGTTAGAATAAGAAGCATAAGCATAAGTATTTATTTATCATAACATGTATAAGTATTTATTGTATTGAATATAAATCAGTTAATTCTCAAATTAAACGAGGGCAGAATAGAAAAAGTGTTATTAATATTACTTTGAAATTCTAGAAAGACCTTCTAATATGCAACAAAAATGTTATCGATCATACAAAAAACATTAATCTAAATTATGATTTGTTGTAATTCCCATATTTGATGTTTACCGTACCTTGTCATTCAAAAAATGTTATCAAGAGTAATTTTATAATTCGCTGGTTGTATATAAGATTACCAAGTAACAACAAGTTTAACGACAGAAACATAGACTCAAATTGTAAACTTAAAAAATTTAGTTTTATCAATAAACAACTATTAAGAGTTCAAATAAGCGCACGGACCCACAGCTTTAATTAATTTTTTTTTTTATAAACCACAGCTTTAATTAGTTGTACTGAATGAGTGAGATCCGTGAGAATGGTACCATGCTTTCGCTTAAAAAGATGGAGGTTGCAACTTGCAGGTTTCACCTATTTTATGACTATGGGGTAAATGAGTTTCCTCCATTGTAAACAAAGTTGTTGTAGCTTGATTGTGTGTAATTGTCTCGTTACGATAAATGATAAATCTATTCTTTTAGTTATCAGCTGCAAACTGACCTCTCTTGTGTAGTTGGTCAACACTCATTCTCTCTCTCTCACACACACAAGATGGCCACGTCGGGTGACAAAAGATTGACACTTAAGTCCCACATCAACAAAGATATATGTAACCAACAAGCTGGTAGTTGAATGGTTAGCAAACTCACCTCAAAAGATATAGACACAAATTTAAGTTCTGGGAAGTACATTTGTTAAGAGGGCTTTAATTTTAATGTATTAATCATGATAGAAATTAGGCTCAAGTTGAAGTGAATCGGGATATTCTGAGTTAAATAAAAAAGACACACACACACATACAAGTACAGCCACTACTTTTTTTAACCAGTGAAATTAGGGTCATTCATCTATCTTTTTCCTCAAACTCGATTCTGACGACGCTCGGATTATTTCATATATTTTTAAAGTCAATTTTGGTGGTCATATACACACATTATTGATGTATGTGGGAGATTCTTGTAATTGCATATAAATGATTCTGAATATCCTGTACAATATTTTACAAGTAGACGGGAAACTTAACAAAATATCCTCGATCATAATCTCATTGTTTTGTTGTACATCATACATAAACGGCTTAAGTCTTTTTAATCGGTAATTACTAATGGGTTATATGTTATATACTTAAAATAATTGAAATGCCTAATCAATTATTGATGGTGTCTAAATTGTAACTAGAAATTAATTTTTGGTAAAAAAAAATTGTATAGAAATCATCAATAACTACTGTTAATTACTCGTTTAATGGAGAAGGATGAGTTAAGGGGAAGAAAGTGAACCAATGAAAAGCATGTTCCTTATCTCTGTCAAAGTAAGAGTCTATCTTTGATTTTCTTCCAGATTTTAACGAGTACTCCTTACATAATCAAAGTCAAAACTGATGGCCACTTTATAAATTACGTCCCAATATTTTCCATTATTGATATAATTTCTCATGCTTTTAGGGTTTGGCCATGCTATGACGAATTAATTAACCCTTTTCTTCTACTTTAGTTTTCATTGTTCACCGTCTTTTTGTACTGTTAACAAAAGTAAAGCTGCACCAGATTTAATTCTTAAGATTTAAGATGACACAATAGATGTAAATATAAATATATATGTATGCATAAATAGAAATTGAAATCCCTAAACAATCATCCATGAAGTGTTAGGTTGGTAAGAAATTAAGTGCTCGCGTTAATCACGCTTTCATTGAAAAGAATCAATTATAAAAATCTAAAACACTGCTAAAAAAATTTGGACTTTGTGACAGATTTTGTGTTAAAAGTAAAATTACTTGTTGTAATAAACTATCTTAACATGTATAGCTAAAAGAGAGTTAAAAAATGATAAATATACATGGTACAAAGTGAATAAATATGTTATATTTATAACCAAATTTAAACCCCAAACTATAATTAGCCATATAATTCTGTCAGACTAAATTACGTGATTAAATGAAGAATTATGTAACTAATTATTTAGCAAATGTCAATCTTAGGATTGATTCTGCGGCTAATTAAGGGGCTAATAATTCACTCTCTTCCCCTCTATTTTACCTTAATTACAGAAACATTCCCGCTATTTTGAAAATATATATAAACCTTCATCAAAATTAATATATATATATATATATATATATAGAGTATTATACAAACCTCCCTTCTATATTTGATAATTTATTTCCATCCATCCAAACAATTAGGCGACCGTTAAGTTTAACTTTTAAAATTTGTTTGGATCAAAATAACCCTTTTAACACAATAATTTTTTTTTTTATTACAACACAATAGTTATTTAAACTTTATATTTGTCAAATATATTTTTATAAAATAAAAACTTTCTCCCACAATCATTTTTTTTTCCAACGGCACACGTATAGTTTCAAAACGTATAATAAAATTATTAATTTTTATTTAAATAATAAACTTTCATAATTTAAATTTTAAAATATACTCATTAAAAATATTTATTTTAATTTATTTTAAATTTCTAAATCATATTTCAGTTATGTTTCAATTCACAGTAAAAATTATAAAAACCTTTTAGATTATATAATTCATTAAAATTTATAATTAAATCCTCTTTTTTTTGTAAATAATTCAAAATTATTAAATAGGTATTTTTTCCAATATAAAACATAATTTTTGTTACAAATTGTGTAAACACATTTAACCAAAGAAACATTTAATGAAAGAAAAGACTGAATTTGTAATTAAGTTTTAATTACTTAATTTTACATTATGTACGGGGAATGAAATTTTTGAAACCACAGAAACTTTAATGCTTTTATAATTTAGGGATTTATTATATTGAAGGGTAAAATAGTAAATTAAATATTAATTAAAGTTAAAAATTATATTTTTAGAATTCTTTTAGAATATTTCTAACGGTGTTAAAAGAATGGACTAAACTGTATGTTTTCAAAATAGAGGGCATGTCTGTGTAATTAAGGCAAAACAGAAGAGATGTCAGTGTATTTTACTTTTTAATCTACTCCCTTCGTCCCATAATATAAGGTCTATTTTTTTGAATGATCTTGTCTTAAAATATAAGGTCCTATTTGACTTTGTTTGAGTAATAATGTGTTTTTCCCTATTTTATTTATGCCCTAATTTCTCCTACACATTCTCTTTCATTTTCTTTTCATAATTACTTTCTCTCTTACTTATTCATAAATAAGGGCACTTTTGGGAAAAATAGTATATTTCCTACATATTTATTGTTTTTAACTAAGTTTAATTAAATTTTTAGAAAACCTTAATTCGGTTAAAAAGACCTTATATATTGGGATGGAGGGAGTATTATTATATTAGGGACCGGAGATAGTATATAAGTTATAATTAATCTGAGTAGGGGACACTTTATCAGAAAAAAAAAGCGACGAAAACCTATTCATTACATAGATTAGTGAGGCCATATAATTTTTTCACAAATTTTAAACGGTGACAGATATTGTTGTTAATATCAATTTTTCTAATAGAGAACAATCACTAACTATTGAGTTGAAAGTATGTGTGTATATATGATGAATTAATTAATTGAGAAGGAAAGGTACAATATATATAATTGAGGGAAGAAGACAAATAAGAGGAAACAATCAATCTGAAAGAGATCTCACTTTTTATAAGTAAGTTTTGTCACATAGTTAAAACCTGAATTGTTGGCACCACCTCTTGTGCTGTATAATAAGCAATCTACAAAGAACTAATAACAGAAATTATTCGTTATAGGCTCATAGGTAGTACACTTAATAAGCTAAGTCTGCTTCATTTGGTTGGGACCGTCCATCTAATTTCCACGAACCTACGCTATATAGAAGCCATTCATACGTACTTGTGTATGTGTATAGCATCACCAATTTTCGAAACCCCCTAATCAAGAATCTGTTAATTAAAACTTACACAATATAAATGAAGGTTCGTAGCTGATGGCAGGCCCTATTCCACAGATATATATATATATATATATATAGAGAGAGAGAGAGAGAGAGAGGACAAATTGACTTGTTGCTAGAATTATGGAAACAACTTGCAAAAGTATTTCCGAGGTGCTATGTTTGGGGCGCAAGTTTTTATGGGTAAAGTCCAAGACTTGCGAAATATGATGGGAACCCTCAGTATGCATACTAACAAAATCGCCATTGCCCACTTCTGTCGTACAACTCAGTCAATTTGAATTCCTAGCAATCAAGTTAATTAAATTGATCACACCAACAACTTTTGGCTTAAATAAGGGTTTTGTGTATGAATAGTATGACTACATCAATATCTTTAATATAGGATGTAGTTTTTTTTTTTTACCATAATATAGGATGTAGTTTTACATTATAAACTATATTTCATATTAAAGAATGATGGTAGTATTGTTCAAAGAGTTCTATACTCTTGCGATCTGATCTAACTTGATTTTAATCAGTTAATACTTAATTCATGTGTCAATAATGACTTTATATCCTAGAGACATAAAAGCTCTCTTAGCTTGTAAGTATGAAATTATATGTTCAGTTCTGCTTGTAGCATCTAAGCCGATAGTGTCCAACCTCTATAATTAAAAAGTTAGTTTATTAACGTGATTTTGAAGGGTTGATGCTTTTCATTAATCCTTTATTAAAGTAAACTCTCTAACTAATCAAACTTTTAGTGTCAACGGCGGGAGTATTTGAAATATGAGAAATCTATAGCATTGTATTCATGACTTATGAATATGATTATTAATGTGTATGTAGTTCATTTAGATCCATTTCATTAAAATGACAGTCATTTTCTCACGAAATACTTATTCATTAAATAAGGGCTTTCGTCGTGTTGAATTATACCTGAAGAAATTGGTTTGAAAAAGCTCACTCATGATACCATTTTCCATTGAAAATCTCAATAATAGTTCGACAGATCATATACTATATGCTAGCTAGGAAAATGCACGGATATCCTCAAGAAAACATGGTAATGATGCTAGAAGAAAGTCGAAAAAGATGGTATAAAATGGATTGGTTGATCTTAAGCACTGGTTTTTAGTGGGCATTATTTAAAAAACGTTAACTTTCACTAAGCTTTTAATTAATTAATGATTGTACTTTCTTATTTTAATGTTATTGTGGAGAAACTTTCAGTGTCAGCTAGGAAATTTAGATTAATTTATTTTTGTGTGCGTGTCCTCTCTTTTGCAAGAGTCAAAATCAAATTATTCACGTTAATATCAATCTTCACCTGTCCACTTCATGAAATTGGAAGATTTTCAACATGAATAACTTTTATTTCCTGCTTTTGGGCCCTAGCTAAAACATGATTAATGCCATCAAAAAATTAGGAATATTACGATGAATTCTCTGCTGAACTCACTTGTAGATCTAAGAAATTTTGTGCTAATTTTTTAAACATGAAGAAAGCTGGATTTATTTGGATTAATTAGTTAATTAGGATATAAGTTCTAGTTTCAAATTCGAAATCAGTGATGGCTCTATATCAATATCTAGCTTTGACTGGCTAGCTAATGCTGATAAAAGAATTTACATTAATTATGATTATTGAAATAAAAAAAGATTATACGTTTTGAAACGCTGCACCCTGGGCCCTCAAGCATATATTATATAAAATGCTTTTCTGATTAAGATGCTTTGAACAATTATGCAAGTAACGACCATTCTTCAACTTGAAATCATTATAATCTTCACTTTCCCCCCTAACCTAGGGTTAAAAACTGTGTCAATTAAGTATTAACTCTCATAAAAGGAAAAAAGGAAAATAAAATTAATTACTTTCTGTTTCATCGTTGGTCAATTCTTGTGTCGTACGGTGAGCTCCACAATTCCTTTAACATGGCAAAAATAAAAAAAATAAAGAAGTTATATATAAAAGTAAATACTTCGTTCCTAAATATAGGACATATTTGAGGAGGTGCGTTTGTTCCTAAATATAAGATTTCTTTCTATTTTTTTCTCAACTTTTTTATAAATTATCCAATATATTAATGCTTTTCAATGATAAACAAGTAAGATGGGTGTGAATAAGGGTAGATTTTTAGAGGATTTTAGTAATATCACGTGATTTTAACTAACTTAACTAATATATCTTTTATATAATTAAATTAGATAAATATGTCTTAAAAAATTAAAAAATGGAGTGAGTATTAAATGACAATGGAGTAGAAGCTTTATGTTTGTCTTCATCATCAATCCCGTGAAAGCTGAAACAAAGAATCCGATTAACTTTTAATGAATTTCTAAATTTGTTATATTTCGTAGCAGGCATAGCACTAATTAGACGACCTAGATTGGTAATTAACCACACAGTGCTAAACACGCTAAGTTACCCATTAATGATTGATTCGCCGATGGGGAACACAAATATGGAAAAATATAGGGGTTGAATAGAAAAAAACAAAAAGTATGGTTAATGGATCTTAATGCTAATAGTACAATTAAAGCAAGAAAATAATGCAGGCAAGGGAAAGAAAAAAAAGAAAAAGAAAAGAAAAGAAGATAGGGTCTCACTAAAGCACTTTCCCTTGGTCCCATACCATGTCCTCTCTCATCACACTATATTGATGTGAAATCTTTACTCAATTTTAACACTAATTAATTATTATTTCCCATCACCATTCTATTCCATATATCATGTCTCAAGCCAAAAAAAAAAGAATACAAAAATTAAATCAACACATAATTTCAAATGATTAAATGAATAACACAAACCAGCATCACCAGCAGAGGTAGCTAGTAGCATGATAGATATGTCAAGTGGCAAAGGCAAAGATATCGCGGAAGGATCATCGACGTCGAGGCTTTCAGCTCCGGCAGCGGCGGGGCAGCCGTTGAGCAGGTATGAGTCACAAAAGAGGAGGGATTGGAACACTTTTGGGCAGTATTTGAGGAATCAAAGGCCACCGGTGGCTTTATCACAGTGCAGTTCAAACCATGTGGTTGAATTTATGAGATATTTGGATCAATTTGGGAAGACTAAGGTGCACTTACAAGGTTGTGTGTTCTTCGGCCAGGTGGAGCCGCCAGGGCCATGCACGTGTCCTCTCCGGCAAGCGTGGGGCAGCCTCGATGCGCTCATCGGCCGCCTGAGGGCAGCTTACGAGGAAAATGGCGGCTTGCCGGAGACCAACCCTTTCGCCAGTGGAGCCATAAGAGTTTATTTAAGGGAAGTGAGGGATTCTCAGGCCAAAGCGAGAGGGATTCCTTACAAGAAGAAGAAGAAGAGGAGAAATCTGATGAAGGATAGCTCAAGTAATAGTAGCTTGCCTGATCATAAAAATATGCAGTAATTTTTTTTCGACGACCTTGTCCATGTCCAAGACCATTATATACGGTAATTTTTTAATTTTATTTTTTCTCTGATCATCAGCTTTTAATGATCTATCCTAACTAATTAATTATGTATCTTGAACGATCGATTCATTGTTGTTTGAAAAGATCAGATTCTGTAGATGAAATGAAACTGATGATGATTGAAACTCATGAGAACAGGGAAATTATCATCAATCCCAATAGTAAAGTTGGTTCAAAAGTAGGTTTCATTAACATTATTTACTGGTAATTAATAGCATATATACTGTATATACATGTATCGATCTGATTTCCTTGTCCATCTATCATTACTGACAGTGAACCCTAGCTAGGCCATGTATGGGCTTCAAAGTTCAAAACCCTAATTCGTCTCTGACGTACAACACTACTTGAACGACGTATATCACAACAAACTATACTTACTTTGGTAGGGACTAGGGAATTGCCTTGTCTCTCGTTCAACACATCACAGAATGCTACCATGGTTTTTTTGAATTTCATGATTACTTATTTATTTATCCATATATCAATGTGTGCGTAAACATGATTGTTTGCTTTTCTTCCTCACAATATATAATCCTGCTTCTTTGGGGATTCGTGCTCTCTTATGTTTCAGTTACCATTAATGGGAAGATTACCTTATATATTTATTATGAATAATATTATATTCGTGTAAAACATATATATTTTATCAACAAAATTTGGGAATCTTGGAGGAGGTCACGAGATTTAAGGGAAGAATTTTATAACATTTTGATTGTGTAGGGATCGGATGCTGGGCCATATGTATATATATGGTTTATATATTCCATAATATTAAGTGTACCACAATATATAGTGTGTAGTATTAATTGGAGCTGATCAATTAGTTTGTCTTTATATACATGCCAACAAATTTTGTGTCCTCTCCATCTTGCTTTTGCTGCTGCTCACATCATCTCAATAGATCCTTTTCTTTATTATTGGTTGGTGTTGATGTATATATATATATGACTTCCGTACATGAATTGCACTGCAAGCCACACATCTCACTATCAAATTTAAATTTGAAGTGTGCAAGACTTTAATTCCATGATAGAATCAATTATAGGATATGCCTGCTAG
Source organism: Mimosa bimucronata (assembly GCA_037074515.1). Taxonomy (NCBI): domain Eukaryota; kingdom Viridiplantae; phylum Streptophyta; class Magnoliopsida; order Fabales; family Fabaceae; genus Mimosa; species Mimosa bimucronata. The sequence continues at coordinate 6,901,980 of CM073436.1, forward strand.
CTTGATTACTGAATTCAAAAGTGCCGTGTCTTGTATGTTTTTGAATATTTCGTTTTCAAAAAGTCTGGCATGTACTAATATGTTGACTTGAATACTTTGAAAATTAAATTAATTTGAATGAACTCACCAAATGTTAAACTATTTATATAAATATATAATAAGTACTACTATTATATATTGCAGATCATAGAACATCATTGTGAAATTGATCATGTACATGTATATAAGTATTTATGTGCGTATATTTATACGTATTTGTCTCCCTGGGGATTTGAAATAATGCTGATGTGAAATCTCTCATAATTGATTAATTTCAGGTCTCTAAATAACGTGGAAGTCATGAAGGATGGATCTGCTGCTGCTACATATAGCTGATATGCGATGATGGAGAGGGAAGGTCAAGTTAAACCCTTTCATGGTCTGTGTTTCCAATTAAAGACATCGTATGTTATTTGAATGCCAATATTTAGGATCATCAAGTTGAGGAAGATTATTTCATATATATTTAGTATATATATAAGTAGCTTGAGAAAGTGATCGTTCTAGTTTATGTATCTATCAAATTCAAGGAATTTTTGCAGATTATTATTCCTGCTGCTGCTGCTATTTTAGATATATATGCTATTAAATTATCAGTGTATCCATAGATATATATTTTCTATTCAACACATATCTGAGTGTATGTGTGAGTGCGCAAAGAGCTTTGCTGTGCAACTTATACAAGACTGACTCAGTTATATGCATATATATGTTATGAGTAATGAATGAAAGAATAATTCTTCTGAGCCTATATATATAAATTTATTGTGAGCGAACTATGTGTGTATATACATAGGTAGTAACTAGATAATTAGTTTTCTCTTTTATTTAGTTTTCTCTTTTATTTATCTTTGAGAGGAATGTTTAGGCTGGGTGACATGAGCATGCATTAGTAGGTTGAACCTAGATTCTTTACAATGGAGTAGGGCTGAGTACGAATATAGGTATATCTATGTGCATGTAAGAGATACAGTAAACCTACAAACATGTATGTGTTGATCTTATAGCAAAAAATTGGTTTTGGCCATTCAAATATGAGATGTCAAGGTTTCTAGTATACGTGTGAATATAGAAACCTTATCTAAGAGAGTTGTCTTCAATCAGGTCTAATAATGCTGAAATATGATATAAATACATACACACATAAAAAGATACATTAAAACTGATTATATAAAAGAATTTATTACCTATGGGAAAGAGTAAGGACAAGGTGTAAAAAAAGATTCAAATTTGTTGCAGCCACAACAATGTCTACTTGTTTTCTAGGATAAATTTTCTCTGCTGAAAGTTTTGGATTGTGATTCAACCGAAAGAGTACTTGATAGGTTCTCTCTCTTTTTTTCTTAGCTTATAGGTTCTCTTTATATATTTTCCTATACTTTAATTTTAGCAATTTCTTGTGATTATTAAGAATACAAAATCAGCTTAATCACATGGTCTCGGTTTTTTAGTGTCTTTTGACTACTGCTGAAAGCTTAATTATTATAACATATCTATATACTGTGTGTCTAATAATTAATCCCGTCATGTAAACAGTTATTTTCAAAACCTGAAAGAGATTATTCTACTTAATAAAATTGATACTAAGATGAAATTAATCTTCCAAAATGCATATCAATTATTTTGGTAATACTTCATGGACGTAAATATAAAGCGCCCTTTTGGTATTGGGCTGAGGCCTATATATGAAATTTGGAGTCTATATATATAAGAGACTCCATTTATATATAAGCAGTTTTGTTTAATGATTTTCTTTTAATCTTTAAGTATTTGGTTAGAGGACTAGTTATAAGCGACTATATATCGTCTCAAATTTATTTGATTCACCCAAATTATGGTTTCTCACTTAAACTACACGTTCTCCTGTAATTACTGTGTTCGTAGCTTTACAAGATAGGGCAGTGAATGTATAATCATCAAATATCTACACAATATAACTATGAAGTGGAATATCAAGGGGGAACAACTTTAGTTAGTTAATGACGCGTTAACCAAAGCTTGCGAGGTTGTTACTTTTACAGAAAGGCATAAGATCAATGTTTAGTTCCGGAAAAAAGTCAAGTCCTGTTATATGTGTATAATTGTTCATATCGTGATATAGAAAAAACTTTAATTGACGATCACTTAGGTCGATTAAGTCTTAATATATGTGTTAAAATTATTATTGCAAAGAATATAATCACTTCAACAAAACAAATATTAGAGAACAAGATAAAATATAATGCCGCTCGTTCTCTTGGATTGATGGCTGGAGCAAACAAGTCGAGAGTTCGAATGGTGCCAAAGCGGGAGAGAACAAGATAAAATAAAAACTGAATGAATTCATGCATGAGTGTATATTAGCAAGTGCCTTGTTTTATTTTGAAAATAATTAAAACTATACTTTAAATTCTTTTACCTTTAAAATTATTAAAATTTATTTAAATAATTTTTAACACGAAATTAAACACGCATTTAAATTGATTTATCAAATTTTGTGAAAATCCAAGATTTCTAAACCATGACTTACATTATCGCATGTTATATGTGCTACAGCAACATAACTTAGCTCAGCATTATCTCATGCTATATATAATTGAGAAGCTGGTTCATTTTTATTCTAAGTTATCCCTTCAGAGTTTGGAGACAGACTTACCATATTTTATCAATCTGTTTCAAATCTCAAATTAGTAATTTTACGATTTATTAAACTTACTTCTAGCCTTACAATTGAAAAAAAAACTTACTTCGAGCCTTATGATTAAAAAAAATAACTTACTTCCTTATACGTATATTTACTAGAAGGAGATAATGAGAGTACGTTTTTCATCTTATAACAAGTGTGTAGAAAACTTAAACTTCTGAAGAAGATCTATTCAGGGATCGCGTCTTCAAGGAAAAGGCTGAAAAATCTGCAATGCACAAGATTATTAGAACTACGTGAAAATGAAATTAAAATGTGAATATGAACAGATGAAACGTAACTCTCCTATACCTATTTAAGAAAACAATATTAAATGTTGTCAAAATACTTAAAAAAAATATCAAAACAAATATATGAGTGTGTATTACATCTCATTTTCATTTATTTTATAGTACTTCCTCCAGTTTTAAATATAAAATCAAGTTAACTTTTTTGTAAAGATTAAGGAAACCAAATTGACCACTTAATTTTATCATATGTTAGATTTAATTAAGTTATACATTATTTTACAAGAAATGTAAATTAATTTTAAAAAAAAATGATAAATACAAAATATTTTAAAGTGATTCAACTTGTATCACCAATCCTTAAAAAAGAATCAACTTTATCTTATATTTAACGTGGAGGGAGCAATAACAAAAAAGTCAAGAATACTTAAAATAGTGGCAAAACAACTATATCATCAAATGGGAGGACCGATGTCCGATCTCTACCTTACTAAAAAAGACCCTTGGGGAGGGAGAGGTATTTTGGTCAAAACAAAATATGAGTTAATTGATTACTCAAATATCAAATACCTAATAATAGTATCTAAAAAAAACTCCGAATACCATATGTCTTAAATGCTTATAAAAAATGATAGCAAATATAATGTGAAAAATAATAATAACAAAATATCCACTATTGAGGTTTTTTTAGATTTATTCATTAATATCCCACGTTACTAGCAACCGACTAATCCGATTTATGAGAATATAGGTCCACAATTGGGGAACCTTACTACTTTAAAGTAATTATTGTGATTGTATACCTAGGATTTGAACTCAAAACCATTGGTTAAGTTTGATTAACCCACGGCCAGTTAATCCAAACGTTTGGTGGTTTTTGAGGTTTTCATCATCTCACATGAAATCCATTTTTAAGTTTATAAATGATTTAAATTCATTATTCTAAACAAAAAGTTTGATTTGCCAAAGGATTCAAAGGTGTACTGGTAATATTGGTTCCAAAATAAATCTAGTGTGAGGTTTTATTGATATGTGGGGGGTAAGTAGAGGAATGAAGAGAATTCTCATCCATTAGCCGCATAATTCACATATTTCTACTTTTCCACTGAATCTTTCAATTTATTTTTTCATTTAAAACATAAGAATATATGCATTCAATCTTTCTCTCATCATCACATCACCAAAACCAATTCAAAGCATCAGAATAATCAACATTTGGTACTCACTTCCCTCCATTTATGATATCAAGATACAATAAGTGCCCAATCCTAGAGGAAAGGACTGAATTTATATATATAATGTTTTGTTCAATTCATTACAAACCAAATCCTTCCCTCCATTTATGATATCAAGATACAACAAGTGCAATATAGCAGTGTACAGAACTGAGCACTCACTTCAAAGTTTGAGCATGTTTCTTATTGGGTTTTAAAACAAAATAAGCCTATCTCAATGTAAGCTCAATAAGCATGGATGAGGATCCCATGCATTTACCCCAAAGTCCCTTGCTCATTCATGCTCAATAAGCATGAATGAGTGTACATTTATCAGTATTACTGCTACATCCTTCCCTGGTCTCATTGACACCACTCAATCCATGATTCAGTTTTCAATAGTCAGTATAACAATATAGAACCAAAAATGACAAGCCATGGACTTAACCAGCAATCACGAAACTCTTCACGCAACAGGAAGGAAATACCCCAACCATGTCTGACAATGTTGTATATAACAATTCAACAGAAAATCCTCAAAGCATGCAAACTACTCAAATCTTTCATGTTTGATTGCAGTTTAAAAGAACTGATTTTTATCTTGTTCCTTCAGATTTATCAGAGGTAACATCAAGATCTAATTATTACAAATACATTGAAAAACCATAGGGAAGCCCTTATTCAAAGCTCTTGTGAAATAAAGCTTACAATATACACCATGCTGTTCTTACCTGGGGAGAAAGGCCCCTTAAACAGCATGGACAACTTTGTTGAAGCCAAAAGCAAAATAGGGGCGATCTCTTTTGTGGCATGAATTTCCAACTATATCATACAGAATAGTGTAATTCGAACTGCTCACATTCCTAAAATAACAAAATTCATTGCTTTTATAGTTATAGACTTGCTGGGTACTACCAACTCCACTGACGACCAAATTTTTCTTAACAACCATAATACCCTGACCGTTCTGCACATTTTTTAGGGAGCTGCTTGAGAATCCAAACTCTACGCTCTTAGACTTGGTCTCATCAAATCCCAATGTTACATTAGTAACAGCCAAATAAGTTCCATTCGCTTGATCCACTTCATCTGAGTACAAGTATAAGGAAAAGTTTCTGTTTGATTCAGTGATAAAATGATCAATAGAGGATGGCAACTTTGCATGAACAGTGTCATTGAAAAGGATGATTTGCTTCACAATTTGCATATTCCCATCATTCCCCAACACCATTGTATTGTTGTAGCTCAAGTCTTGAGCAAAACTGGTTGTGACATTGCCATGGGAGGATTTCACCCATCCAATAGACGAAATCGACCTCCTTGCCTTTGTCCAAAATGTTCCATCTAAACCTACAAAATCTGATACCTGGGACTCTACCAGAGGCTTGCGAATGTAATTCAAAAGCCCCCCTTCTGTTCTATCACCCTCTGGGTCCAACCAAAGATGTAAATTAGCATCTATGTACCACACATTCAAGGCATTGGTTACACTAAAACCCAGTGAATGTGTATGCCCATCTAAAATTCTCCCCAGAAATGGTGTAATTTCAATGTCATAAGAGGGAAGATCGAATGACCCAATGCCAGTGATGGGTCTCCACAAAAGAGGGTTGGCCCCTCCTGTATATATCACAGTAAAAGGCCAAATTGCCCCAACAACCTCACCATCAAGAGTAGCAACAACCTCCCTAAATGGCCCATTTCCGGGTGTATCAGTAAGATTGTTTGCAGCAAGGTAATCATCTGGCAGATTAGTAAACCAAAACTCATCATTCTCATGAAACGAAAGATAGACCTCCAACACAGCCCTATAAGCATTCTGAGGAATTCTGAATTCCTTCGTTGCCGTATCAGTGGAATTCACGATTTCAAACCACAACCCATCATTTAATGGAAGATTTCGAGATATGGGTAAGATCAGATCTGCTGGGAAACTATTCCCAAATGCTAAATTTCCAGAATGGGATTCATAATCATTGGATTTCATTTCAGCAGGATAAAAATGAATGAAGATGTCAACATGGTAAACCCCAGTGTAAGTACTGTCAACAAGATTACCTAAATAAACAGCAAGAGTTTGGTCCTTCATCAACAACGAATAGTACCTCGTGATGTCCTTCTTAACAGTCCAAACAATCCCAGATGCCCTAGGCTCCGCCGTACAGCTCCGAAGAAGCTCAACTCCGCCAAGCCAAACCCCAAAGATGCGATCAAATTGTCTTCCTTTGCAAGTGGCTTTCCACTCGAGCACAATTTTGGAGAACTTATGAGATGGGCAATGCGAGGGAGGGACATAATCCGCAAGAACGGGAGGTTTGCCATATGTATAGCCAAAGTCATGGTGAAGAATGTGGTAAGAACAGGGCTTTGTGTGGGGGAGTTTGATGGGTTTGGTAACCTCGAAGTATTTGGTTGGTGGGGTGTCGTTGAGAGAAGTGGATTGATCAAAAACAAAAAGCTCTGATCTGAATTGCCTTAACTTGTCAACATTTGCAGATGAGATGAGGGTGAGGGGTGGGATGAGGAAGAAGACGAAAAGGCAATAAGAGAGGAAAAGGGGGAGATGAAGATCCATTACTGAAGCTTACTGTGGACTGTTATGGGAAACCAAAATGTAAATATCCCACCTTTTTTTGGCGGAAACCGCAAGATTTCAGCCCTCGCAATAAGACGCCCTGTCCAAAATACAGTAAGAATTTTTTTTTTTTTTTTACGTAAAAATCCGTGACTTTGACGGGAAGATATAATTTTGGGGTAATTAATTACAGGTCCCGTGTAAGGGACTTAATTTAGATGAAGTCCCACGAAATCATCGAATTAATATGAGGTCCCATGAAGTTGTTATTGCAGGTCAAAAAGTTGTTATTGCAAGGTCACAAGTTGTTACAGACCAACCAAGAGTGATTTTCAGGCCACAAGTTGTTATGGCATGCCAAAAAGTTGTTATTACAAGTCACTAACAACTTTTTGGCCTGCCATAACAACTTTTCGGCCTGTAATAACAATTTTTTGGCCTGCCATAACAACTTTCTGGTAGGGACTTCAGATTAATTAGGTGATTTAATGGGACCTCATCTTAATTAAGTCCTTTACACAGGACCTGTAATTAATTACCCCTATAATTTTTTATTTTAAAAGGTTAATATAATTTCTAATCCCTCTAATCTACCCTCACTTCTGACCCCAGTAATAATAAAATTTAAACCATAGGTTTTGTTTCTTTAAAGGACAAAATGGTCCAAATTCTCATTACACTAAAAGAACTAAAGTTTTAGGTGATAAAAAAAACTCGGGGATCTATTCAAAATTATAGAAACTAAAGTAAAAATAATATCAAATTATGAGGATTAAAAAATGTATTAACCCTAATTTAAATTATATAAATATTAAAATAAAACAATTAAATAATCAAAATTAAATTGTTCACCCCATCTGCTCGTAAACAAACAAATTCAGAAAAAGTTTCGCCTCCATCTGCTCGTTGTTCGTTGACTATGAATAGCTTCAAGAGTGCAAAGCCATCATGCGAGGGAATTCTAGAATGGGGAATGGCACCACTAGGATGTAGCTGCAGAAGGTTTAAGGCATTTGACTCCTAGAAAAGGAGAAAACCTGCGAGAAAGGAACCGGATTTTATGTGTTGATGAAGCATGGAAATAATGTGTAAAAGAAATTCACCCGGTCTGTTTGCCAGTTTATCCGTAAGTTGTTCTGGAAAATTGATTAACCATTGGTTGAGGGAAAGTGATTTATTATGGACCATCAGATCAAATGGATGGTTGAGATTAAAAAAAGGAGGGGGAAAGGAGATTAGGGAAATGCAGTAGTTTTAGACTAAGGTCCCGTTTGATTGGATGGAATTGAAGCTGGAGAAGTGGAAGTGGAAGTTGAATTAATATTTTATGGTGTTTGGTACATGAGAACTGGGTTCCTCATGGAACTCAGTTCCATCAAAAACGCTGGAACTCAGTTCCATGCCTCACCTAATGGAACTCACTTCCACTTCCCTGGGAACCAGTCTCTGACCATTTTAACCCGAGGAAGCAAGGAGCAGGCGAGGAAGGCGTTCGCTCTGGCAAGGATGATAGGGGACTACGAAGACATGAACAAGGACGGCGAATGAAGGCGGCGACTCCGTCAGGTAGTGTATACTACTCCGCCGTCTTCTCCTTGCGGCGTGACTCCGGCGACGTCTCCCTCCAACATCAAGCACCACCCATCCAGTCACGAATGATGTAGATTTTCCTCTGACATGTTTGTGGACTTTATTTGCCTCCAAAATTTGGGTTCCCAATTTCTATTTGCCTCCAACATAGGGTTTGCGATTTTGATTTTCCTCTAACGTCTAGATTTGCAATTTTGATTTGCCTCCAAAATCTGGGTTTGAGATTTTTGATTTGCTTACACCATATGGGTTTGCAATTTTGATCTGCCTCTAGTGTATGGGTTCAAGCTTATTGTTGATTCTTGTCTGCGATTTCATTGCTCTTACCCTGTTTTTGTTTGATATATGATTTCATTTCTATTCAAAGGAGATTGTTTTCAGTTTTTTCCATTTGTACCCACTTCTTATTTCTTGTTAAGGACATCCAGCGCTGTGTATTTTTGGCGACAATGAGGTATATGGGTTTTTGATTTTGGATTTGTATCCACTTCTTGTTCTTGACTGATGATGTTCCAGCGTGATGTGTTTCTCACGGAGATGAAGTTCAGATGAGGGTGGAGAAAGATATGGACATAGGGGAAGATTTTTTTTTGGTCCAGGGGCAATTTGGTATTTTTATATTTTTAATATATATTTTAATTAAAAATATATCTCACTTCCATCGATCTACCAAACATGTTTTAAAACTCATTTCCACTTCTAGTTCCACTTCTATTTCCACTTCCACTTCCTTAAAAAACTCTTTCATTGTACCAAACGAGCCATAATTTTCTACCGGTGCGGAACCACAGCATTTCCCTAGTCTCCTTTTCCCCTCCTTTTCTCAAACTCAGCCATACATTTGACCCAATGGCCCATATCACCCCCACAAATCTCACAACTTACTTTCCTCATTGAGATGTGCAAATTCCGACACCGATTCTGGTCTAATCCAACATGTGGGAGATAAGGCCGGGAGGAATGAAGGAATGGGAGAAAGAGAGTAAACAAACGAATTTAGAAAAAGTTTTGCCTCCATCTGCTCGTTGTTTGTTGATTATGAATAGCTTCAAGAGTACAAAGCCATCATGCGAGGGAATTCTGGAATGGGGAATGGCACTGCTAGGATGTAGCTGCAGAAGGTTCAAGGCATTTGACTCCTGGAAAAGGAGAAAACCTGCAAGAAAGGAACCGGATTTTAAGTGTTGATGAAGCATGGAAACCATGCAGAAAAGAAAATCACCCTGTCTGTTTGCTAATTTATCAGCAAGTTGTTCTGGAAAATTGATTAAGTATTGGTTGAGGGAAAGTGATTTGTTATGGGCCATCAAATCAGATGGATGGTTGAGATTAAAAAAAGGAGGCGAAAAGGAAATTAGGGAAATGCAGTAGTTCCAGGCCGGATTTTCGACAGTGTCCTTAATTCTTAATATCTCTTTTTCCCTTGATAAATGCTTTTCCCAATTTATTTGGTTAATCTCCTCATCTATGCAAAATCCAAAAAGTCTTAGTTGAAAGTTAGTTGGTGGTCTCATTTAGTTGTATTAAGGAGTTTCTGGTAGTTGAGGTGCCAGAGCCTCTCTGTTTAATAAAATCCATTAGAGTGGCCAAAGAACCAGTGGCCTGATGGTTGGTAAAGGGATGGTAAGGCACCTCCCTGCCTCAGGTCCTGGGTTCGAACGGCATTCAGGCTATGTCCTGCCATATGTATTCAAAAAAAAAAATCCATTAGAGTGAAAAAAAGGTGTTTATAAATGGAGCACAATATTACGACGTGTTTGGTCACTGGTAAATATGAACTTGCAATAAACTACCCCCTTTATTCCTAAATATATGATCTATTTGGGGAGGTGACTTTATTCCTAAATATAAGACACATTCCTATTTTTCCTCATATTTTCTTTTAATTATCCTATTATTGTTACTCAATGATAAACAACCAAGAGAGGGAGAGTAAGAATAAATGTAATCAAATTAGGTAAATATATCTTATAACTAGAAACGGTACATCTTTTTTTTTTTTGGATAAAAGATAATTATAGTTAAAAAGTTAAAATGTTCACAAATAAGTAAGTTAAAGTATGAAAAGGAAAAACTGAAAGAAAACTATGGCTATTAGGAAGGAACAAATTTGTTCCTTCCAATTACGCAGACATTCGAATTTAGGAACGGTACATCCCTCAAACATTGGAAACCAGTGCAAATCTTGAAGCAGTCCAAGTTGGACCCTGCTCTGCTTTTGTTAACCATGGAGATATATCTTCTGTTAACAAGTAGACACGTCTCACATACGGCATTGAAACCGCCCCCATTCAAACCAGAAACTGTATAAATTACGAATCCAATACTAAAAGTACTTATTTCATGATTACGACTTTACGAGTTCTCATACATACATCCGTACGTACATACATTGACCCCATATATTGGAGCTTCAAAGGAAAGCCCTTGTACAAAGTAGCGTGAAACCAATATCAGAATCTAAACCCCTCTGTTCACATCTGGAGAGAAAGACCTCTTGAACAGTAGAGGTAACTTCTTGGTTAAACCAATACCAAAACCATGGCCACTTCTGTTATGGCATGAATCTCCAACCTTGTCATGGAGAATAGTGTAATTTGAGCTGCTCACGTTTCTAAAATAGCAAAACTCGTTGCTTTCATAGTTATAATCTTGTTGTGTACTACCTACTCCACTAACAACCAAACTGTCCTTGACAACTATATTACCCTTACCATTCTGCACATTTTTGAGAGAGCTGTTAGAGAATCCAAACTCTCCACTCACAGACTTTCTCTCATCAAATCCCAATGTTATGTTAGCAACAGATACAGTTTTATTTGCTTCATCCACACCTTCTGTGAGCAAGTGTAAGGAAAATTTTCTATTTGTTGTAGTAATCAAATGGGGATTAGAGGATGGCGAAGGCCTAGTATAAACAGAGTCATTCAAAGAGATTATTTGCTCCACAATTTGCTTTTTCACACCATTCTCCATTATCATTTCATTGGTGTAAAACAAGTCTTGGTGAAAAGTGGTTGTGATATTACCATGAGAGGATTTCACCCATCCTGTTGTAAACACGAAGGCCCTTGCAGCAGTCCAATAAGGCTCATCTGAAGCTGCAAAATCAGATGCCAGTGGTTCAACCTTAGGCTTGCTGATGAAGTTCGAAACCTTCCCTTCAGTTTTCTCACTCTTTTCATCCAGCCAAAGATGTAAATTTGCGTCAATATACCACACATTCAATCCATAATTTACAGTAAAACCCAGTGTATGGGCATTTCCATCTAGCATTTCCCCCAATAAGGGTGTCATTTCTAGGTCGTAACTGGGAAGATCAAATGAGCCAATGCCACTAATGGGTCTCCACAAGAGGGGATTGATCCCTCCTGTGTATATAACATTAAATGGCCAAATTCTCCCAACACCATAATCATCAAGAGTAACAAAAACATCCCTAAATGGTCCATTTCCAGGTACACCAGTAAGGTTGTTTGCAGCAATGTATTCATTTGAGGGATTGGAATACCAAAATTCATCATTCTCATGGAATGAGACATAAACCTCCAACACAGCCCTGTAAGCATTGTGGGGAATTTTGAATTCCTTCATCGCCGTATCCGTAGAATTCTCAATTTCAAACCACAACCCATCATTTATCGGAAAATTTCGAGAAATGGGTATGATCAAATCCGCAGGGCCGCCATACCCAGGTGCTAAAGTCTCAGACTTGGATCGATCAAAAGGATAAAAATGAATGAATATATCAACATGATAAACCCCAGTATAAGTATCGTCAACGGTATTACCCATAAAAACAGCAAGAGTATTTTCCTTCATTAACGTTGAATAGTACCTTGTAATGTCCTTCTCAACGATCCAAACAATGCCGGTGGCCCTGGGCTCCGCCGTACAGCTCCGGAGAATTTCAACCCCACCAAGCCAAACCCCAAAGATGCGATCAAATTGTCTTCCTTGGCAATTGGCTTTCCACTCAAGGACAATTTTGGAGAACTTGTGAGATGGGCAATGAGAGGGAGGAGTATAATTTGCAACAACAGGTGGTTTGCCATATGTGGAGGCAAAATCATGGTGGAGAATGTGAAGCGAGCAAGGCTTTGTGGGAGGAAGTTTGATGGGTTTGGTTACCTCGAAGTATTTGGTTGGTGGGGTGTCGTTGGAAGAAGTGGCGGTGGGTTGAAGGAGAAGCTGGGAACTGAGTTGCTTGAATCTGTGGAGATTAGATGCAGAAATTGGATTCTGGGAAATGATGAAGATGAAGAAGAAGGGGAAGAGGGAGAAATCCATGGATGGGTGGTTTAAGTTTGTTGGTGAGGCCTGAGTCTGAGGTAGCAATATGTATCCGACAGAACAGAGAATCCAAAATCCCGAATATCAATGCAATGAATGTTGTAGTTAAGCTATTAATTTTTGTTAGTAATTAGTAATTTAGTGAAGTAGTATTAATGAGTAGCTATTTGGCTAATATTCAGGGTCAAAGAAAATTAGTAGTACTTGTAAATTATATTAATGACCATGTAAAAAGGAACATTTTTGTTTAAATAGATTCATTGTACAGTTGTATATTACTCTCAAAATAAGATTCAGTGTACAGATATTAATACTCTTTTTCAGGGTAAATATAAGTCTTGTTCTGGGAAAAAATTGTGGTTCTGCATAAATAAAGGTCACTTTCATATAAAACTTTTAAATGTTTGATGTTTTTTAAGAGGACAGAGAGTGAGTTTAATTTTTAAATTGATAATAGTACTAAAAGTAAAAACTTAATTTTAAGATCAACTGGATGATGAGATAGAATAACTCCATGAATGTACATGGATTGCATATTTGATTGCATTAAAAAATTTTAGAGGTAGAAGAGAAGAGGAACCCTCCTTTTTTCTTATATCATTTTCTCTTATTTTCTCCTTTAGTACTTAGTAATCATTAGATCCACTTTAAATGGTTCAGATTTGGTGTAATTTTATTTTATAACATAAAATTTCAATAATGATATTATAAACACCAAATCTAAACCATTTAAAGATGATCTAATGGTTATTTAGGAAGAAAAATGATATAAAAGAATAGAAGGGGTTTTTGTTGGGACCATTATAATTGGAAAGAGTTGTACTCCAATTATAAAAGGAAAGTAAAAGAAAGGAAGAGGAAGAGTAATTTTCATACGAATAAGATGATATATTAGGAATCTGAAATGAGATGTTGTTGTAATGTCACAATCCATGGCCCAAAAAACAGAAAATGTCACACTTCTCTAAGTTCCTTGATGTTTCCAATCTTGTATTGTACCATCGTTACGTTTGTTTCTGCTGCGAAACTCTCAAGACGAGTCCAACAAGGGGCATAGAGGCCCTCTTGCTCACTTCCTTCTAAATACTTTTGAATATAAGATATATTTGAGGAATTGATTTTAATTCTAAATATAAGATATAATTTTAATTTTTATCAACTTCTTTTTAAATCGTCCATGTTATTATTCCTTTAATAATAATCAAGTATGAAATGGGAGACAATAGTTTGATAGTTACTAGTTTATTCATTAATTAATCAAATTAATTAAATATGTCTTGTATTTATATCCGAAGAGTATTTTTTTCTTTTATGGTGACATGTTTTATATCTTTCTATCTACGAAAAGACAAAAAAAACAAAGGTCATTTGATAGTTACTTGTTTATTCATTGTTCTAAAAAAAAAGTAAGGAACTGCAATGTAACCTTGAACAATCGTGCGAATGTAACAAAAAATTCCTTAAAATGGCCGAAAGTGGATGCTTATAGTGTTACTCAAGGATGAACAGAAACAACGACATGATAAATATACAATTAACACGTACTCATATATCATATTCAATGGCGTTGGCAATATATAATATATATTTGATATGAAAAATCCAAAATGAATTATCATTCGCTTAGCCATAAGAATTAAGAAAGTTGGGGTTTAAAAAAACAGGGACGGGTGTTAATTGACCTTTGGCCGATGCCAATTTCAACCGGATATAGGCCATACTTGTGACAATATCATTTTTTCCAATGGCCCTTAGCAAAGCACCGAATGAAAAATAATCTTAACTACAATGAATTTGGAAAAATACAGGGTTATTGGTGTTAACACAGAGAGGAAAGAAAACAAAATAAAAGCTAAACATTAATCCAAAGTTCGATTTAGAACGGATATCTGACCAGAGTCACCATTTAACAGGAAAACTTCCAGAGGCACATATGGAGACGACATTGATGCGCCAAACCTGTAGGCGGGTTGCAACATTTTGCTACCTTTTGCGCATGCAATGGTTCGAAGACGTGGCCCAGTTCTCATCTGCCAGATCTGCAAGAAATTGAACAATAAGGGAGCGTTTAAAAATCGTAACCAACAAGAAACCACATGATGCAACTAAGAATATAAAGCTAAATTTAAGAATTAAATACTAAATAGTACTACTAATCATCTTAGCTCTTATTAGAGTAAAAATATACCTCGATAATTCCTTTTCTAGGCGCATGAATAGCCAAACACAAGCAGTAATCACTCTTCATCGGTTCATGACGCATGGAGCTTGATGATGCAAAATCTTTATTAACCAACATCTCCATGAATAAGCAGCTGGCATCTCGATATCCCTGCAATAATATCAGAGCTCAAACAGGGAAGTGGGGATAAAAGTAACCCTAACCTCTTGTTTTTTTGGGGGAGATGGGGTATAAAGGTCAGGTGAGAAATCAACAAACCTTCCATAGGCGCACCACAACAAGTGCTTGAGTATCTAGCAGCAGAATACGACCAAGTGAATCTGTTATAGCAGCTAATGTACCACTAGGTGATAAGATAAGCTTCTCACCCTTTCTAGGGTGATCCTTTAAACAGGTCAGAGGTGCAACTGCATTGAATCATGAAGACAAGTCAAGCAACAGAGTCCGGGTTAGCTCTGCATTTTGTTTTAATGGTTTCTAAGCCCAATTCCAGCCATCGTGTGGTTTGTTTATCATGTAAGTGAAACCTTATTACTTATTGGTGTGACCTTACCAGGCATTAACTCATCCCAAGCTGTCAGGTGATAATCAAATACTCCCTCCGGTCCTAAATATAATATCACTTTGACTTTTTTTTGAAGAAGTTAAGGAAGCAAATTATACCACTAAATTATAACACATGTCACATGAAATTATATTATAGATTAGTTTATAAGTAAAATGAATTAATTTTGAGGAAAAAAAGATTTTTTTTACTGCAACTACTTTTTTTTTACTGAAAAAAAAGTCAAAGTGATCTTATAATTAAGACCGGAGGGAGTATTGATTATATAAATATCTATAACAGACATAAAAAGAAACCTCTCAAGTTTTCAATTTACTCCTATCAGTACTTTTTCTTCTAACTAGATATTTGGATCAATTATAGCCTAATTATTTCAATTGTACAAGATGATCTGACTTGGCAAAATACTTTACCATTATATGCACAAAAATTTCAGGAAGCATATGAACTCACAACTACAAAAGTTAGAAGTAAATTGTGTTGCTCCTACCTTGGACAAATGGTTGAGTGACTTGACTCTTCGGGTCCTGCTTCTTTGGAGATGTCCGTTCGCTCCGCCAAATTAATTTAGAAAAAGAAGTAATTGTTGAAACCGTTACAGGCATAACTTTAGACAAGATAGCTCCGACTATGGACCTGCTTTTGTCTTCAGAAAGTCTTCAATGACGAAACAAAAATCAGTCAATAGAATAAAACTACAGAACACTGGAGATTCAGACAGCAGCAGAGCACAAATCAATGTAGTCGCATACTTTATATCACACAATTCTTTAAGTACCTGAACGCTGAAATCACAGCATCTACTCCAACGGCCACTGCACAATAATAACGCTGACTTGACTGCCCAACAATAAAAGCAGCTGAATTCAAATACCAGAAATAACTTCAGAAAGTTTCCATTATCTAGGGATAAAAGAACTACAACAATCACCCTGAAAATTAACTACGAATGAGAAAGACATAATAATATAGGTTCAAAGACCCTGAACAAGTTTATCGTCTTTTGTGGGCCCAGATAAATAAAGATCTTTGAAGACAACAGGAAATGAATAACCCATTGAAACAGGATATTTGACAGTAAGAAAGTGACTTTCTGAACTTCACATGTCAAAACATAAAAAATTGATATCAGAGCATTTGATGAAAATTTTATCAGCTCAAATTACATGAGATGTAATTTAAACTAATGACAACACTTGGGGCAAATTCAAGTGGTTAGAGAAGAGTAGGGTGTAGGTAATGATCAAAATTCAAATCTTACAGGTGTAACAAATAAAAAACAATGTCATTAGCATGATGAGAAATAATGACATTGCAAGAGTTTTTACCTGAGGTTCCATCAATGGTGGAGGCATTATTCCAGTGATTGCTGCATCAACACAATTACCGTACTTGCCAACATTCCACAACTGATACTGTAATTTTTCATGAGAGCTTCCAAAATCCTCTTGATCTTTCTCTTTTGGTGTTTGACCCCAATAATGACCTTGTGTTTCTTCAAACCATTTCTGCAGCATATTCTACATTTCATGCACATAGAGCCAACTGTTAGACTCATGACTAAAACCCACATTTTAGAATACAGGACAACAAAATAACAATGTAATTGTTGGTTTTATCAGAGCAGTACGAATTGAGATATCCATATTACTTTACACATTCCAAAATTAAGCACGACAAGTTTTGGATAAACTCAAAGGTTCAGCAACTCCAATAGTGTAGACAAAGAAATAAATTTTCACCTGAATGCCAGAGACATCAAAACGGGCAATTACACCAGGCATAACAGCACAAAACTCTTCTGAGGAAGTATCTTGGTTGAAGCCTTTTTTTGATCCACGAACTCTTAATTTTATGATACGTCCGTGATAAACCATCTGTGGGGATGTGAATTAACATGAGACTAACACACAGAAGAAAAACAGAAATCCAGGTGTATACTTTGACATAGATTATCCTTCCTATTGTGGTTGTAAATTTATTAACCAACCTTGAGTAAATACCTACTATTTATGTTAACAAAAACATAATTTTTTTCTTTGATCTTAGCCAAAAGGCCGAGAAAGGTATAACATAATTTTTTCTCTCTTTATGATAACAAATTAACAATTGGAGGCTCTTATAACCTATTTTTTCAATTCAAGTTTAAGATTAAGTTTATGACTCAATTTTTGTTGAGTATGACGTGCCATAGTAAGACGCCTATACATTAGTTTATACTGCCATTCAGAAAGAATACAAGTCCTATGACGCAAATGGTTCTGTTCCTGGAAAAAATTCTCTGCTTTAAACTACAAACTGAAGGAATCACAATACCACCAGGAAAAATGAAATTAAAACAATTTTCTGAAGAAAAAAAGACAAACTTTGTTTCCCCGAACATGAATCGTGATCAAAAAGCAAGGTTTTCAATGTTTAAGAAACTTCAACAAAACAGAGAACTTATGTTTTCACCAGAGGGAGATCATTTCACCCATGACTAACAGCAGTTGAACACATTTTACTTCAACACCACAACATGCTTCCTCAATAGTAAAAGCTACACATATCAGTTTCACTTGAGAACCAAGTTTCCTATTTAATTTTCGAATCCCCAGATTTCAGTGGAAAAAAAAAAAAAGCAAAACCATGAGCAAATCCAATACCTGTTTATGAATCAAATCACCCTGCAACGAATAAATCAACAAATAGCCACAAGAGGTCGCAGCCACAATGACTCGAATTTCATCGAAAACCAACCACTCAATGGCGGAGATACGCTCAGCCTCGATGGGCGAGAGTTCAGGGTGTATCTTGAGGCGCGAACCATCGGAATCGGACCAACCAAGGACAAGGATGGTGGATCGATTCGCAAGCGCAAGAGAATGGGTATCGATTGCACAGAGAAGATTGGGATTATCAACGAGCCAACCCTCTTTGCCGGCGCCAAGTTCAGTGAGCTCATGACAGGCTATGCAGCCCAATTCGGTCTTATAAGATCGCCTCGCCATTGCTTGATCGATTCGTTGGGCAGAGAAGACGAGTGCCAGAAAATTGATCTCTCTTCTGCGAAAATAGGAACACAGTTTCGGAGTTTCCACATCCAAAAGTATAAATATACGTTCTCTTTTGCTCGCTTGGGTTGTCTCTCCGTCACGTGAGTCTCACGTGGTAATGATGCTACAAGAATTTAAAAAATTGACACATTCTGACCAAATGTTAGTTATCAAGAATTTTTAACAGCTTGTAAATGCTAATAAAGTTGCTACAAAAGTTCCAAAAATTGTCACTGTTGCAAACATGTTACGACAAAAAATTTAAACAATTCCATAGAGACCTCGCTTTGATTTGGCGATTTCATAGATCTAAATTTCATTTAGGGATTTTGTGAGACCCCATCTTAAGTTAATTTCATGAATCCTAAAATTAATTTCCCTTGAATTATTATTAAAATTAATTAATATTAACAAGTGCTTTGATTAAAAATTAATATTAACCGGTGATAATTCAAGCTATATTTAATGGGAAGCTCTGATCCTGTAAAAAATGCTTGCAAATGTTCGATGTCATTATGTCAAGATGAATACTACACAAGTAACATGCATATATTGGCAAAAAGAAAAAAAAAATTAACATGCATATTTTTTTTTTGGGTTTACATGATTATTTGAATAAAATTTATGGCAGTTTTTTTTTTTTTTAGTTAAATTATTTGACGTTAAGCAGAAACTCACGATTGGCCCATCCAAAAATACACTCAAATTGCATTGCATTAACGGTCACTAGTACAATGATTAATCCATCTACATTCATGCAGCTAGTAGAGAACAGCAAAAGTTGACTAATAAGATAACCCCTTCCAGTCTGCTATGTATTTTTTTTAATGAAAGACAAAAGATATTAATTATAAAAAAGTCCTACAAAGTTCTAAAGCATAAAGAGCATACATAATTGTCAAAATGTTCTGAGAAGGACAGATAAGAAATAGCCTAAACTGGATACAAAATAAATTCATGTAAAAAGGATAATATTTCCTGCCATTGCCATGTAACGAAATGAAGATGATGAGAGTTTGGTTGTAAGATGAAGCGCTTTCCAACACATATGATGGACAAATTCGGGTTAGTCCCACCTGATGAGGTTTCAATTAGAAATCCATAATTTCCAGTCTGCTATGTAAATTCAAAACTTGGCTGGACCTTCATGCCATCCATGAACCAACGACTGAAACCAGATTAGATCACTATACGCCAAAGTATTCTTCAGGGACATAAAATTTCAAACCAATAGCCTGCAAGCACCAAAAAAATTAACTTCAGGTAAGTGTGTAACAAAACATGCAAAGATCAATCGAGGTCGAGGATTCTCCATAGCTGCTGATAACTGGCAGCAAAAGCATCGGGATTCATGAGAATAAGTAGCTTAAGAAAATAATGGCCTCAAATGGTTGAAGCAGGCAGGTATGCTCTCTTTTCGCAATTCATTAAACCATGACTTAAGAAAGAACTATTGATGAAAACTGGCAGAGCCAAGAAGATTACCAGATTCAGGAAATAACAAAAACATCAGAAAAAAAGAAATTTGGAAACATTAGTGAAGCATGCTTTAATTATGATACTAGAAAAGGAATCCACTACCTCCGCAAATTTAATATCAGCATCACTGTGATCACCCTCTCTCCCAGCTGCATCACCAACATAGAAGGATCTGCAGCACACAAAATAACATTGCTCACATGTCCATCCGTTCATGAGTAAAACGATATGACTTTTTAACAAAACCAATAATAAAGGAACACAAAGCAAATAAATAACTAAGACTTGAGCAACGGAGTCAAAGAACAATATAACTGATCCATATCTATTGGAATGTTAGAGTTGAAGTGTTGCTCCATAAGGTGCCACATTCCTGGTTGCGGTTTACGAAATGGATCATCTTCTTTGTTGACATCATTACGCGATTTGCCTAGCCCACAAGCTATGAAAACCTGCATATTGGGGGAACTTGCTCAGAACCACTTATATGAGGACCAAAAACAATGTGCAATAACCTGTGTAACTAACAAGCTATAATTAAACTGTTGATAATAATCCAAAATAAATATGTATAAAAAAAAATTCAAAACAAATATGTTTTGAACATGATCACCTGAATTGGGACCTTCACTTTCTTGATAAAATTATTTAAACGTCCAACTTTTGAGTCCACAGCTGCCTGTCTCTTTTTCTTCCAACGTTCAATATTGGATTCATTTGTAAAAATGACCTGTGGAGGGCAGCAACAAGAAGAATATAGAATACCTCAATTTTCATACGGGTATTGCTAGTAGGAGAAAAAATTTCAATGACAAATTGAGTTAAAAATCAGCCACATTCAATAATATAACTAAAAGCAGATGCAGAGATAAAGTGACACACCAGCTTATAGCCATCATTGTATAGGCTTTGCAGTTTATCAGGAATTGAAGAATACATGAGGGACCAAGCATCTGCACCTGATCTGAAAGAAAAAAATAACAAAAAGGTCCTGATCAATCTGATTCATGAAGTCTGAGAACATGGAGATAATAATTAAAAATTACAGAGGATAGGATAATTTCATTAAAAATTATTCTGTCCAAAAACTAGCTCTCTGACCAAGATCATTGATAATTTCAAGCACTGGATGCAGACATACATATTCACAGCTGTTTTTGCAAGGCATCCATCAAAATCAAAAGCAGCAATCTTCCTTGAAGCATGCAGACCATCATCCTGCACAATACAAGAGTTATGTAAAAAAAAAAAAAAAAACTTATAAAAAATATCGTGCATCTCTGTCTGATCCTTTTACTTATAATCAAATTCTCAACTCCTCTTTAGTGCACTTGAAACACCAAGACTAAAATCCACCTGTTCAAGAAATATGACAGTCTTGAATGCCTTCCATTTTGGTGAAAGGGTAGCATCCTGGATTGGTCAAAAGTGTTATCGAATGTAGAAAGGTGAAGAATGTACAGGTAAGAAATAAAGATTTATGGCTTCATGAAGTTGACAGAAATAAATGTGTAACAACATGGAAAACTTAACAATCATGAAATCATAAAGTGAAGAAACAAAGGCCAATAAAGGACATATCGCACCTTGTACTTGTCCTTGACATCAGATGCCGAAAAGTCAATAACTATCTGATTTAAGGAAGGCAGATTAAGGAACAAACATTAGTTTCTTTAAATCAAATCAATTCAGTATACCTACAGTAGAGGAGTAACTGCTTTACTTGTGTATTATTTATGGTCAACTGAAGCAGAAAATAAATAATAATTACCCATTCTTATTCAGCACCACCCCCATAGTCGATATTAGAAATACATACGTAATAATTTTCTCCCTGGAGAGGGGGCAATGTGAAAAGTGTTATTGACCCCTTAATCAAATGCATATGCTTACCTTTCTTCTTTTTGTAACGCTTTCTTGTACTTCTTCTGTTGTTTCATGAACCTAAAATGGGCAGAGTAACATACAACCAGATGAAAGAGGTTAAAATAAAAATTGACAACACACAGTAGCGGTAAAATTAACCTTGCAAATGCACATTTTATGTTTCCTCCTCTCTTTTTATCATATTTAATTTAATTAAGCTGCTTACCTTTCTACTCTTTGAGTCACATTCTCCTACTTCATTTTGTGTGCCTTCACTTATCTTGCAAACCTGTCAACGAGGAATGAATGGTGGATTATGCAAACATACCCTACTGCATATAAAATCCGATACTTCCACGAGGTCTTCCTATTTACATGTAGTTCAAAAATGATTATGCTCTCACCTCTTGAGACTGGTCAAGTCCGGCCAAAAGCTTCTTGATGGCATCCTGATCACTACCCTGAAAATAACAGCAGATAATCAGCATTCAGTTGAAAATAAATTGATAGGACTCATAAAAACAAAAACTTTATCCCTCGGCGAAGAAGCCTTCAATTCTCAATGTTTCGTTTCCAAAAAGGATGAAAACCCAATTTAAAAAAAGGATATAAAAACCAAACCTCCAGCGACGAGAATCCCCCAATGGAGTCAGGAGAGGCAAGTGCCTTCGAATCAAAGGGGAAGCAATCGAGATGATGCCATTTAATTAAGTCGTACCCTCGATTGTCCCTGATAACGAGAGCCAACCTCGGCGATTTTGCTGCAATATTTTTGGAGCATTTCTTGCAAGTAGAGCGATTCGACTTGGCGTACTCAGCCAAGATTTTAGGGGAGGACGAAGGAGGGGCCATGAGAGGAGGGTTTTGGGAGCAGGAACAAAAGAAGAAAGGAGGAGGAGAAGTTGGAAAGGAAGGAATAGGAATATGAACAGAAATAGAGACAAAGCGGAGTAAAGCAGGAAGACGAGTAGAGGTACCGATAGAGAAAATTTTGGGGATGGAGAGGATTAGCATTTAGCAGCGGCAGGGATGCAGTTTTCGCGCCATTTCTAGCGAACAAAGGGAGGGTCTTCCCACTCTCACCAGGAAGTAGGAACAGAAGCAGTATTGCACTTTAGCCCTTTAGGGGCTGTTTGGTATAGGGATATGGAATGGAGGGGAAGGAAAACTTTAATGAGCTGGATTTTCGAAAATTGGAGGAGGGGGGTTATAAACTTCAATTAAAATAACATCTAAGATAAAAGTTCAACAAAAGTTAATCAAAAATTTCTAACCTCACACCTCTAATTTGCTAGGATATAAGTTATAAAAATTTCCCCTCGAATCACTCTCCCTCCCATCCTCCTCTGGTACTAAATAGCCCCTTAATCCCAACCGTGGTTTTTCGAACCATTCTGACATCACTTGTTCCGTCTCGGTTTACAAGTATAAACCATCTAAAGAGTGAGGAGTCAAACCGTATTGATACTGACATGTGAACCAGAACCAGGTTTAGAACCAAAACCCTGTGGTGGTTCAGTCTGGTTTAAACTTCTACTAATACTCACACATTCCTAAATATAAGACATATTTACTTAATTTGATTAGATTAAGGATGTTAGTTACGTTAGTTAAAATCACATTATATATATTTTTTGTGACAACAGGCAGATAGGGTCTTTGGTTCCTGAACTTGGAAACCTCCCGGTATTTAGAGCCTTTTTTAGTGTCCTTGGCCTTTTCAACTGGACCAGGTAACTCAAGGCAACCGACTAATCCGGAGCAGGATTATGTGGTATGCACGCCCATGTAAGGTGCTTTGCACCAAAGGCGGGTAACCCCTCCCAACAAGTGTGGCTCTAATATTCTAACTCACCTTAAATCACATTATATTATCAAAACACTATAACCACATTTTTTTTATTTCGACTATTCTTCTCTTATTTGTTTATTGTTGAGGGGTATTAATAGAAATAATTTAGAGAAAATGTGAGAGAAATAGAAAGATGTCTTATATTTAAGAACAAAATCGACTACCTAAATAAGTCATATATTTAGGAAGGAATGGAGGATGGAGGGAGGGAGTATTATTTAATAACCCATGCATAAATCCAAATCTATAACGCACCTCTCTCTTGCACCCAATTTCTCATCTCACTTGGCCCAAAAAAAATAAAAAATCTCATCTCGTTCATTACCATTTTACAGTTTATAACAACATTTCATTTAAAGAGCTTACACGTCGTTCTAAATCGAAAGTACATCATTTCACTTGCCTTTCCCCTTCCATACTAGCAGAAAGGATAACAATGAAGAAAATAAGAAGGACGTGGAGGTAATAGCCAAGATGAAGAAGAATCACTTGCCTTCTCATTATTAATCGTGCTCAGGGCCTCAGCACAGCACAGTCATTTGTTTTACTAACACTCATTTTGATTTATACTATAAGATACCTCTAACTATCTTATAGGGATTCAAAAAATGTGGTCGAATCATTAACTTTATTTGAAAATAGAATAAATGTCTGATTTTACCATGTCGAATAAAAAAAAATTATATCTGTATTATATCATCTTCCATAGTTAATAACTTTCAATTTTAATAGGAGTGGTATTAGAAATATTTAACTAATAACCCATCAAATCATCGATAATAAGGACTATTTATCTCTCTAAAAAATACATAACAATAAAGATGGGATGGGGTATATAGATAATATTAAAAGAACATGGTTAAATATTAATTGGGAGAGGAAGGGGCCCTTTTTTTGTATCATTTTCCCTCATTTTCTTTCTTAATAACCATTAGATCTTCTTTCAATTGTTTAAATTTGAATTTATACAAGATATATTTTAATTGATTTTCAATAATGATATTATAAACACCAAATCTGAACTATTGAAAGAAGATCTAATGGTTATTAAGAGAAAAACAGGAGGGAAAATGATAAAAAAAAAAAGGAATGATTCCTCTCCCGTATTAATTGCGTTACTTATTTATAATGGGGCGGTTAAGTACCCCCATGAAGTGCTTTCCCATTAGATAATATGTAATTTGTTTTAAAATAAATATCCACCTGAATCAGTAAGCGCTGATATAATTGTAGGAGATTCGGCCACTCAAAAATAACAAAACTAGGTTCATCCTAAGATCTGAATTCTAAACCCAGAGAAGACAAAAACAAAATGGATAAAATGCACAGGAAAGATCATGTAAATATACATATAGAGATTCATTTAGATGAGTTGTTACCAACACTGACGTTGACAAAAGAATTGTCATTTTTTACATGCGAACTCATGATCCACCTGCGTTTTATGGTCGAGGTTTCTGTAGCACTCTACAAATTCCAAGTGTTGAACGTGCTTAAAGTTAACATATGACGTGGTTCCCACTTAATTCTCATTCTTCTGCCTGCCAGCTGCAATTTCTTTCTCAAAAATACTCTCCATTTTCTCCATATCATCACAGAGCATCTCCATATAATCATAATGAGCATCATAAATTATTCCTTGTTGTACTCTCAAACGAATCCAACATCATATCATGTTTCATTCCCCACTACTTGTAATACTCATTACTGTTTTGCTGCATAGTTCATTTTTAGGCCTCCATTTCAATCCTTTTTTTCTCTCTCTCTCAAGACCTAATTAGTCAATATAGTTTGATCCCAACTATAAAAAATCTGAGTTTGAATCAGTAAAAGACTTTAAAACATTTGAACTTCTGAAGCTACATAGGGAACATTACTTAGCAGAAGGAACTTGGCTTGTGAATGGTGATACTGTTATGGTATGAGTCAGCTGTGAGGGTTGGCCAACAGGTTTAACTACGAAACATACATCTTTACTGATACAAGAACCACATTTACAAGAAGTTCTTCCAATCAAATTTTAGGCTGAAAATTATGGGGGCAAACAGAAAGGAAAAAGAAACAAGAATAACTACTCATTTCAACAACATTCACAGAATAAATAGGCCAAATGAACTGATATTATATATATATATATACTACTCACACGCCAGTTTAGTGCCAAAGCTTGTTAGGCAAATGGCAAAAGCCTGGAAGGCTGACAAGGGCTGCCT
Source organism: Mimosa bimucronata (assembly GCA_037074515.1). Lineage (NCBI taxonomy): Eukaryota > Viridiplantae > Streptophyta > Magnoliopsida > Fabales > Fabaceae > Mimosa > Mimosa bimucronata. The sequence goes on from CM073436.1 coordinate 6,927,793, forward strand.
ATAATCCATGGTGAAAGTATCATCCGCAACCTTGCCAAACTGCAGGAGAACTGTTTCCTCATCTCCTTTTCCGCCTGGTTGGCTCTGGTCCAAAGTGGCAACCAGCTGAAAATTCTTCACTGACGCTACCGTCACACGACCGTGGAAATTCAAGCACCAACACTGCAAATGCTCATGCCATCTTGGAGCTTTGTTCTTCAATATCGAGTAGCCAGGAGGAGCGACCACATGTTCTTTATCATTTGTCTTATCAGCGGCATCCAGATTTTTGTTTTCTGAACTTTCTCCAGACAAAGGAAATGGGCACTTCATTGTGCAAGCCATCCTTCGTGGCCCCCTTGATTTCAAGATATTGAACTTGTATGAGACCTGTCCCACCTCAAAGTTACCAGCAGGAACTTGTGGGCTTATCTGCTTGCTGGTAAATCTACGGCTTGCCCTGCTGCTAGATGGCTTTGCGCCATTATGGGGTGGCTGGCTGTCGTAGATTGTGAAGTTGGTGCCCAGAAAATCCGAGCTGCATGAATATTACAGCAATCAAGTGTCGATAAAAGGAACAAAGATTTTTTTCTCAGAACCTTGTTTCAGTGATTTTGTTAGTTAATGATATCCTACAGCTTTTCAGCCCAAAAAGGGAACAAAGTTTTGGCCACGAACCACAACTTTATCATCTAGACGAGAATTAGAGAAATGAACACTTTTTATTAGATGCATGGATCGAATGCAACATGAACAAAAAGAGACATTTTGTTCCATTTTATTTGTAAAAGGCTTTTCTTCAATCCTTAATGCAGCAAGTATGCTTTACCTTAGCTTTCCAACATAAGCATTGCTTCCTTGGGAAAAGTCTTCACCATCAAGTGATATGATATATTCAGTATTAGCACCACGCCTATATCTCCTAGCAGCTAAGAGAAACTTCCCTTTATCTGTGAAAGCTGGAAAGGAGGAGAAAAAGAAGCAAGATTTCGAATAAATTGCATCAGAACAGGTGCAAAATCAAAGCCAGTATTTGAAAAACAACCATTATGAGCAGAATTATTTCTAAAAGTTTATGTTGCTGGACATCTAAACCAGTTTTACATTTCACAGCAGACAACTCCACAATAACTCCTCCAAAGAGTAGTCCGATATAGTATAGGCAAAATCAATGGTAAATGCAGCAAACCAATTGCCACTCTTTTCTGTAGCATCCATACACTGGATGCCTTCTTTCCATTGGTCTACAAAGACAATGTCAAATATGGTTAAAACATTTAAACTCAAGACTCTAAGTTATGAAGCAAGAAAGTAATGCTCCAAATTACATATGATAAGGCTCATTTAAATTCCTTCTTTCAGCAGCTAAGATAATGCAAGCGTCAGAACTATGGTGATGATGGAAGATTCCTTGGTTATTGTTCCGAAAAGCAACATGAATATGGAAGATTCAGAATTAATTTCTACCATTTCTTAATATTTTTAAACGAGTTAAGGTGGAACTTGAACCACAAAAGATGAATTTATTAAATAGAGAAGGTTCTATAAGTTGACTGAACCAGGTCAACTTAGACTAAGTCAAGTCAAAAAAGTTGGTAGACTAATGGCGTCAGTAAACATTAAATATTTACATCATAATTTGATAAATATGATGGTCAAATTAAAATTCGGCCAAACCACACAAAGTCTTCGCACCTTCGGGGTTATGATGCACAAAATGAAAAGAATATACAACCAAAATAGAATGGCTTAAATCATAAATCTGAAAAATAATATGATGCTTCCAGATTTAGAGGACTTGATTCAGTCAACCTACTACCCCAGATGAAGAACAGAGGGCAATTCAACTCCAGCCATAAGTCATTTTCAACCATCCATAAATCAATGGTCAAGCAAAAGGTTTAATACCAATACTTACTTACATGGTGTAAGGGCAAGATATAGGTAAAACGTCGAAGTCCTCTTGTTTCGCTTAATAAGACATTGGTGGGGTGAATCACGTGGCCCTGGCTGCAAGTCACGGGACGGAATACAAGAAGATTGTCAACTCCAAGCCTCATAAGTTGATTGGTTTCTTCCCAAACCAGTGAAAACACATGAACAAAATATAGGCACAAAATGAATGCTTGAAACAAATCATTAAAAAAAAAAAATCAAATTGCTCTGACAAATTACTACCCTGTTGGGAAGAAAAAAAAAAGCATTGGAAACTGACAACAATTGGATATAGTAATTTGTAACTAAACTAGCGCAGGTTCACAAGCTGCACCAGGGCAGAAATCAGAGTGAAATAACGGACTCAGAATCGCCACAGATCCTCACAGCTAATCCCATTCACCAATAAAACAAGTCACTTCCCTAAGAGATAAAAATTTCCACGAGCCTACTTTAACTCAACAAGCATGAATTGAAATTCCAAGACCTTGAAGTTAAGAAATTGATGAAAGATCAGCTGAAAAGTAGCCCAAATTCCTCAGAAACCTAAAGAAACCCCAAAGTACTACCACAGCTCGAAGTGACACAGCATTATTCTAGGCTCAATACAAACCGAAATAACAAACCAACAGTCCAACGCACAAACTAAAAAATTCGTAAAAACAGTGGGCATCCAGAAAACCCTAAAAGAAGAAATAATTAGGGAAAGCAGTACCTCTCTGAGACAAGAAGGGAAAGTAATTTTGCAGGCATGAGAAGGGGACCGTACGATCTGACGAGTCATGTCCCTCCACCTCTTGCAGACGCCGGCAAAGGCGACGAGGTTTTGGCGGTGGGGCCACCTCTCCTCGGTGACCTCCACCCTCCGTATGATCTCTCCGAGAAGCTCCGGCAACATAGTCGACCACGCATTGCCGTACGGAGGGTCCACGTCAGCACCGATCCCGTTCCTCCGGTCGTCCTCATCGAGAGACCCACTTCCCCTGAAGGATCTGGAGAACTTCCGAGAACGAAAAACCCTTATGAGAGACATTCCAGAGAGAGGAGAAAGGATGTGGGTATGGTGTACAGTCTCTGGTAAGAGAGAAAAAGAGAGACTTGGTGCAAAAGGGGGAATGGGGATGGGTGATGATAAAGTGACAGGTTGGTGAGAAAAAATGATGAGATGTGTGATGGGTTTTTGTCACGTATGAGAGAGAGAGAGAGGAAAGTGGTGGGGATGAGCGAGGATGATGACGGGTACGTGAGAATAGCTAGCGAGTGAAGGTGAAGTAATGGAGGAGGGTCTGGTCTCCATTAACCATTGTTTGGTTTTCTTCTTTTTTATGATTCAAGTTTCTAACTTTTACCGTTGTTGGCTGTCACTCTGCTGTATGCCTGCCTGTTATTACCATCGCCAAACATTTTTAACTTTTGTGTCTCCTCAAACATCCTTCGTAAGCACCCTTCGTTTTCATAGACGTAGAAATTATCTTTGTTTATCAATTATCATTACTTTTCTTTTTGGCCATCTATTTTTTTTATTATTGCTTCTAAAGAAATGCTTCCTGCTTCAAATCAAATTGCCTTAAAAAATTATTGCTCTTGAGCCTTACTAACTCTTAATCATTCCTTCTCCAAACTTGTTTCATTTTCCTGGCCTGCCTGTATTTACCCCCTGGTAGAATCATTCTTTTGCTTATCATTATTAAACTCGCATGAAATTTGGTGGGCCCTAGTATTATCATTTCGGAAACAAACAAAAGTTTCCTTTAAAAAATCAAATACACTCACTTATCGGGACAGTTTTCCTATTAATTACAATGTTTAGCTGGGAAATCTAATCAAATCTATGCCTTCCAATTTAGTTTGGATGGTAGAGATTTTATTTTTAAAATAATCTATATTTAAAAAAGTTACTTTAACATATATAAAATCTAAAACAAAAATAATTTCTTAACTATCATTTATTTGTAAAATAATTTTTTACTCAACAAGTAATCATTTTAAAAACAATCAAATCTCTAACGTCCAGATTAAATTTGGATAATTCACATTTGATTAATTATCTCTAATAAAAATTTGTGCTTAGAAAAATTGGTTCCAAAATTCACATAGGGAATATTTGATTTGTGAGTTGAACCCATCAATATATAAATGCACTTAAATATAAATAACAATGGTTTTCATATCCCCTGTCTCCATCCAAATATCAAGGGCTCAGGGGTATTTACAAATTTGTTCCTGACAATTAACCAATCTTAATTATTTTTCTTAATAGTATATATACAAAGTAAATAATAGGAACATACAAATAGGAGCAAATGGAGTGATAAGTCTGAGATGCACTAGACAAACGCACATGGCAGAGGCCCATATTTTCACATATGAGGTGTGTTTAATTGACCAGGTTGAGTTTGGCAAGAATAATATCAAATGTAAAAGAGAAAAATCGAACCGCGTTAAAAAATGCACCTTGCCGTTCTTTTCTGATTTAAATTATTCATTGGATAGAAGAAAATTGAAGCTTGATTTGCAAATTCAATAACATCATATAAGTTTGAACAATATTTCGTTGTGCTATATAAAGCACGGTATGAACTATGAAGCACACATAATTAAATATGATTCTTTTAAGAATTCACAAGTGACCTTTTATAATGCCCCCTTTGATTTTAATTTGTAACATTAAGTCACGTTGGAGAATCTAAATAACATGAAACAAATATAAGGACACGTGCGCGTAAAATATTTTAGCTCCAGTGTTTTTTATGAGTTGGAACTATTTAGGTTGGGCTTATACGTTACAACCCACCAAACCTAAAGAGCCCCAAAAACGGTCCTACCTATAACCACCCACCCATCTTAATTTTCAACTTGCTTCTTTTTCTTGAGAGCTTGAATTAATTTTTCTTTTTTCCGTAAGTTACCATAACAACCCAAACGGTATAAATATTAGCCTCCAGTGCTTGAGTATAAGTTGTAAAATTTTATGTGAATGCACAAAAGGTGGTCCAATATATTTTTTTGGATACTATGTACAAAACATATTTGGTCAAATCGGTTAATATATCATGTTTTTGATTAAACACTCTCCTAATTTTCCTTAACTCCTCCCCGAGTATCAAGCAGGTAGGATAATTCAAGTAAGTATAAGCCAAAATTAAAAATATATCTTATATTTATGTTGAAAATGAACTCTATCTCTTACTTTCCACGTTGACTTGCTAAGTGTCGCCCTGCATGCTGCACTACCTTCTCCTGCAGACACGTCAACACCCCGGGGGGTTCAAATTACCTTAAACCCCTTATTCCCCACCGCCCATTTCTCATTTTTGGTTTCCAATTCTTCTACAGAAACAAGGTACACACTGGAGCATTCATTCACATATTTGTTGGAACCAACAAAAAGTACAGTATTAACATGTCCAGATAAGGTGTCCTTCATATTTTTAAAAAGTTCAAAATCTTTTATTACCAGAGTTAGAATTGAACTGAAGTAACTAGTGTCGAAATTCTCTTGAGAATATGGAAGAAAAGAAGAAAAATGCGACATGTTATAATATAAGATATTCTTATTGCCACCGCACTGCACAGTCAATGTGCAAATTTATGTTTATTCAGCTTATGTTCAGTGGTTTGAGCAACCAAAAACTTGGGCAAACAAGCCCGAACCAAGACATGAGACTCCCTTTCAAAGACCACAAGCTACATTCCCAGCAAGAGGGGGAAAACTGTGAAGACAAGTACAGGGGGAAAATGAGGAGGGAACATGAATGGATAGGAGGAAGAGTAGGAGGGATAGATGTAGTTAATAATTATGTGGAACGACGACGGTCGTGATTGAGACCCCAAGAGCGGATGCCGGAGAGCAACTCGGCGGAGGCGATGAGGAAGTCGACGGCCTGCTGGGGAGTGAGGAGAGCGACCACACTCTTAAGTGTCCTAAGCCTCAAATCATCAGCCTTCCTTATGATCCTCCCAAGAGCCTCCATCTTCTCCTCCATCTCCTCCATCTCTATCACCTCACTCCCTCTCTCCTGCCAGTCCGACATCTCCTCCGTTATCCCATTCTCCTCCTTCACCTGCATGCACACCATATATATATACACACATTAATTAATTATAGCATACATACATCATGATCTATCTTATGGATGAGATACTCCCCCCTGGTGGTATCGGAAGAAGAAGTTGATAAAAATTAAAATTAGATCCTATGTTTAGTTTAGCTGGATGCTATTAAATAAAGAAAGATGAGATATGATTACGTACGGTGTCACATTGGAGGTGGCTGACACGGCGGAACTGGGAGGGGGAGAGGTCGCCGAGGTCGCCGGTGCGGACGCCACGGAGGATGTCGATGATGTGGGACTCGAAGAGGACGGAGGACTCGGTGTAGACGAGGTGGAAGGCGATGGTGGGGCGCCAGCCGGCGATCCAGTGGAGGGAGCGTTCCAGGGTGGTGGACCATGGGGAGAGCAGCACTTGGAGTGGCTCCCTCTGGGAGGCCAGGGACTTGCTTCGGTAGTACTCCTCGTAGTGCCCCATCACTTTCTCTATCACCATCTTCAGCTTCTGGTTGTCCTCCGCCGTGCACGGTGGCCGTGTGGCGGCGGAGAGCTGGTGGAGCAGCTGGTGTAGCTGCTCGAACCATGACTCGTAGAACCTGGAGAAGCTCATGCTGCTCATTTTGGATCACAATGACAATGTGTTCACACACTCATGCATGTGGCTCACGACCACCACGTACGACCACTTTGGGAGGGTGGCTGGCTCTGTTCATATAGTGTCGCTCAGGCCTCAGGGGATTCCACCACATGATGACGCGTGTACACCTTACGTGGAGGTGTGTGCTTCCCTTCTTCACATATTCATTTGACCATTGTCATTAGAATTTAGAAGCTAACTTGTTAAAAGGTGTTTTATGGTAAGATAGTGCTTCTCCTGATGTAGATTTTCTTGGGTTAACCTCCCCACCCTAAAAATAATGACACTCCCTCCTGGTCTCAAAACCCTTGCATTTTTTTTATGGTATTTTTCTCCCACTTTTTCTTAATTTTAGCCATCCATCAAATCTAATGGTTGAAAATATATAAGAAAAAAAATAGAATCCATGGGAGAGGAGAGAGGAATGGCAGGTGAATTAAATGAGGGAGAGAAGAAAAGTTTTTTAAAAAGATGTGCAAATGAGATAGGTACACGAATTCCCTTAAAAATATAAAGGTGGTGTAAACTAGAAAATAGGGATGGGAGAGATATTTGGAGATATTTGTGGACCAATATTTTATAATTTTTTCTATCATCAGATTTGATTGATGGCTAAGATTAAGGAAAAATAGGAGAAAAGCACCGTAAAAAAATGTAGGGGTTCCGGACCGGTCCCTCTGTAGTCTGTTCTGTAAGCACTCCAGAGAGATATTTTACCGTAAAATGAATTCTATTATTTAATCATTTAATGACATATTTGATTGGCAAATATGCACCATTGTAATAAGAGCAGCCGGTTTTCTTAACACCTTTATGATTATGATTAGGGAATATGGTTGTCAAACTCGTGACTTTATATAAACTCGTGATAAGAATGTAAAATCTCCATCTTTTTTATGTTTATGATTAGGGAGTAAGTTTGTCAAACTCGTGACTTTAAGTAAACTCGCGATAAGAATGTAAAATCGGATGGTGAACTCGAATAAATTTACTTTATTAATAATATGTGTTTAAAGTATATAATTAAATAAGAAATAAAAAACAATTATTTAAATTGAATATATTTTAAATATGAATTGTTGAAATTAAATATATCCACATTCATACTTTATCAAACTCAATAAAGACATTTCTATAAAATTTATATATAAATTCATTGAATATGATCAAATAAAAAAAATTAGCATGAGATTTGGAGCAAATTGACAAGATTATTTTGTAAAGTATAAATGTAAAAATGTTAAACTCAGTGTATAAACTTGTGAGTTTAATTGAATTTACAATCTTAAGTGACCTGTGATACATTTTAGTTAGGTAGGAACGTAAAAAAATAAAATCGGAGAGTCCATTCACGAGTCTGACAACAATGGAAAGGAAAGCTAGGCATATCTAGACCGTGTAAATCTCATCTAGATAGTCTAGATTTGATTTTAAATTATGTATCTTAACATATTTTTAATAGAATTAAATATAAACCGTCCAGACGAGATCTAAACTATCTAGACACTTCTAACTCTTCTTACTCATCTTTTTTATGAGTAAGTAAACTGATTCCGTCAAAAGAAGCCTCAAATAACTCTCATGTATACAAGAAAAAAATATAGTGGCTATTTATTAGTAGAAAATATAGTGGGCTTTTATTGAGAGTAATGCAGTTTTTTACATAGAGGCTCTAAAAAGGTACTCCATCCAATCCTAAATATAAGACATATTCACCTAATTTGATTATATTAAAGATGTTAGTTAAGTTAGTTTAAATCACATGATATTATCAGAACACCTTAACCACCTACCCTTATTCCTATCATCCCTCTCTTACTTGTTTATTATTAGGAACAATCTCACCTCTCCAAATAGGTCATATATATTCAGTAACGGAAAGGAAGTATGAAGAATAATTCTCGTATAAATACTATCTAAAAAGTCACACACACACATGATGCAGAACATTATATCCCACAATTCATTAAAGATGATTTTATATCGGCTCATATAAGCTATTTAAAAGACAGCTATAGCCCTGCTCCATTAAAGAAGCATTTGTTTTTTCCGCCCTTAAAACAAGCCCACTATTCTGCAGAAAGGATATATACAAAGTTGTTCAAATTGCAAGTGAAGATACAGATTTTGAGTGACTATTGCAACATTAGGGAGCACAGTTTTAGAAAAATGCGACGCTTCTCACAAATGTATGCATCTTACATTTTCTTATTTCGGCTACTGCTACGCATAAAATCTGGGCACACGAAAGAAAATGGAAGAGCGCACTACTCCTCTTTTGGATCATTACTTAGACAAAACACAGTCAGACTTTCTTCCTCATTGCTGAATAGCTTGTGCTATATTTTCTTCCTCCAAGAAGATCTTCAAACCTTATGCGAAACCTACGGGTGCATCTGGCAGATAATTATTAATTATATTCTTCACTTCGGCAGGTGAAACGTGAAAAGCAGATGAAAATCCCCTATCAGGCAAGGTCGATATATGTTAGTTTTCCAAAGAGGGCCCTGCTTCAGATTTTAATGCTAAAGCATACCAAACAAACACAAGCTTATGGGAGATTACCATTCTCATGCTTTTACTATAGTACTCAATAATGATCATCCAGATCATCTTTGAGTGTGTGCGTGTTTTTTCCTCTTCATTACTTTTCATTTACCTTCAGATCCATATCGATATATCTATGGCTAATTCATGAACCAGTCGCTTGGATAGAAATTGATACCATGATTCAAGGACAGAATTTGTGGGGAGGAGTAAGATTCACAAGAGATAAATGCCAGTTTGCCTTGAGGATATTGCTATCCAAAGCTTCATTCAAGGTATGTTCAGGTCAAGGTTTGAAGGGCTGGAAAACCTGTTTATAAACTAAAATACCAGTTTGCCTTGAGGATCAACTTGTTTCGTTCAGCTTTGAATTTCTCTCTACAAATCTTTATGTTATTTTTGGCAAGCAGAAAAAGTCCTTTCTAAGAAGATATAAGAGGAAGAAAAGTTAAATTTGTGTGTCTGATATGCTAAAAATTAGTGACACGCCTTCTCATTGTTAGGAGAATATGTTTTCTGAAAAATCTTTCCATGCTTATTCACATATTCTTTTTAAGAAAGGACTTCTTCGCATGCCAAACAAAAATAACTTCTCCAAAGTCCCAACCCTCCATTGGCGCTGTAAGTGGTGTTGAGACTTGCCATAGCATTAAATGAATGCATCAATGACAGAAAACGAAATTTCAGACAAACATTTCCAAACATCAATCAAGAACCGCAAATTCAGTAATGAACAGAGTTTGCAAATCAACATTATACTACTCTAATCAGAACCCACTAACAGGTTAAGATTTTTCAACGATGCAGAATTTTATCCGAGCATCATTATGGTGATATTCGCCTCTATTTCAAAACTTAAGATGAATCAAGAAAATATATTCATACGACAATAGAGCTCTGATTTCTTGAAAACCAAAGCATCTAGTTGGGAAACATGCATAGGAAGTACAATTAAGTAGCACACACTGTCCCCAGATTCTGAGAATGCCTATACAAAATCACTCACTAACTTCCTGACTGCTACATAAAGATCTGAATCCCCAAAACCTAACCTTATTCGCCGGCTTTGTCCGAAGAATCATGTGAAATTGCTTTCATCTGCTGTTGCATCAGCGCCCTGCGCTCCATATTCCGCATCTTATTGATAGTAACCACACTGATGACTGAAACATTCATTAACAAAGATGCAAGCTTAAACGATTATATACAATCAGATACACACAAAAGCGAGCACGGTGAGGAAAATAATCGGAAATCGAATTACCTCCGGCGCCGACGAAGCAAAGAAGACGAAGGAGTTTCGGTCCCGGGGGTCCCGCCACCTCTTCTCCGGTCATTTCTCCGCCGGGAAGCGCTTCCCAACTTCTCACCAACAACCTTCCTCCTCACTATGATAAAGAATATGGCTAAAATGTTGATCAAACTTACTAATGTACTAATATAAAATTTCAAGTGTTTTAAATTAAATAATCATAAAAATAAATGAATAAATTTTACAGATTATAATTTAAATAAATATTAAATTACTGATAAAAAATATAATTTACATAAATAAATAATATTTTTTTAGCCTCAGCCGCTTGATTGAGATGAGAAGGAAGAAGGAGAATATTGTTGGCCAGATGGGAGATTGAAGAGTAGGAAGGTTTTGAAAAGGGAGGTCACCACCATATCCACAATATGTCTTGTGCAAATTCCTTCGCTTCACTACTATTGGAGTTGATAACAAGATGACGTAGCTAGGTGGCGAAATCTATGCTTCTCTTCAATTCTTCAATTACATCTCCACGATTCGAGATCAAATTCTCAATTTCTTTTGTGTGTGTGAGAGTGAAACAAATAGATATATACAAAGAAGGAGAAGGCAATGAACAGGAGGGGTATTTTATGGCTCGTTTGATACGATAAAAGAATTTTTGATGAAGATGGAAGTAGAAATAGAAGTAGAATTGGAAGTGGAAATAGAGGTGAAAGTAGGCTTTAAAATGTGTTTAGTAATATGATGGAATTGAGACATATTTTTTTATTAAAATAAGTATTTATAACATAAAAATACTAAACTGCCCCTATGTGCAAAAATAGAAAAAACTCCTCCCAAGCAAAAGCATCCAGTCGCTGTGGATAGCTAAGGAACCATCTTCAATCCAAATGCGCACAACCTTTTTCATGGGGAGGATGGAGAAGATTTTTTACAAATATTCACAATCATTCTTTTTTCTTTTTACAAATATCAGCCATCATAATTATTAACAACACAGATAAAAATTAAGAAAGAGAGATTTATGAGAAAAGCTACTGTCAAAAAAGAAAAGGATGACGGTGAGGGCGGAGAAGATTTTCACTGTGAGGATGGAGAAGATTTTTGGCCGAATCGCGACCTCTCCCTTTGTGGCTTCATGGTCGTGAGTCTAAATCAAAGAAATAAGGACAATAAGAAGATGGTTGAAAGTCTTCATCATGTCTCAGATCTGAAAAATCAGAAAGTCGTCGCCGTCGTCGCGGTGGAGGCGCGTAGCCGTTGTTGTGGTGGAGGAACGTCGAAGCCGTCATAAGTGGAGGAGGGCTAGTTAGAGTGGAGGAGAAAAGGGAAGGAGAAAGAAGGGTAGAGAAGTCCAACGGTTCCAAAGAACTCATTTCCTTAGGGTAAGGTATGGAACTCAATTCCATCATTTTTTATGGAACTGACTTCTTTAGGGAACCCAGTTCCCACTCAACAAACACTTTAAACTAATGATTCTACTTCCACTTCCATTTCTCCAGCCTCATTTCTAGCGTACCAAATGGAGCATTAGGGCTTTGTTGTTTCCGCCAAGCACTGAAAATGGGATTCACACCAATAGTGAGAACATATTCTCAGTCTTTTAAAAGAAACTAGAGGGAGGCGAGAAAGGTGATTTTCGGAGGTTCTACGAAGCAAACATGTTTTGCAGAAGGAAATTGACTCATTTTCTGTTTCCACCTCAAATTCCCCATGAACCAAACGGGAACTAAATTAGAGAGAAACTATAAAACTTTTGCCGATCACTCTAATGTGACAAAATATGTTCACAGCCAATCTAATGCTATTAGATTGATTTTGGATGATTTAGATTTTTTTTCTAATTTAATCTTTCATCAATTAAATAATTTTTATAACCTGTATAAAATTTGAAATAAAAATTATATCATATTTTTCACTTCTCATATATTGAATGCATCGTTCAAAAGCTCACAAATAAAAAGTTTGAAATGCTAATTTGAACGGTTTCCATTTATGGTTGCTATGACAAAACAAATTTTCATGAACTCATCATTGTAATTGGATTTGAATTCATTAAGGGAGATTCTTAGGAAACCCAGTTTGTCATATCATTTGTAATTTCATCAATCACAAGCACACACATAATGTATGACAAAGAGATTTTAATTTGACTGTATAACATTCGCTTTGTAAAACCATTTTATTTACTATAAAACCGAATTTAATAAGATTTTATCAGTACTAACTATGTTAGGAAAAAGGGTTTACGAGATAAAATACTAACATAGTTAGAAAAGAGTTCAAGGTACTACTTTCTCGAAATAAAGTTTAAGTGTCTAACTATGATAGAAAATAAAATTTCTACAAATACCAAAACGGACTATCATAGTTAGAAAAGAAACTTTCTACCCTTTTAAACCGGTTTATCCATGTTAGAAAGAATTCACCTAATATGGATATAAAAATTATATGTATCTAAATACTTTTGTAAATCTTTCTTTAAATATGAAATTAATCATCCGAGTAAATCATTTAAATAAAACATCAAATTCTTTGATCAATTACTTAACGAACCTCTGCCATGTTCAAGTTTAATAAATCATCCAGTAAAATCCCAAACAACTATGGCAGTTAGATAGAAGTTCCCGTCCAACAGTATTTAACCAAAATGCAGTTAGAAAAATAATACCAATAGGTCTCAGGCCTACATGCCAGAGATGGACGGGTCCCAACCAAAAGAATAATGCATACAGTTATCCAAAAGTAAGAATGCGGAAGCGAAATATGAAAGCCTAAAGAAGTATGGCAATATACAACACTTCTCGCATAAACCCAAAAATAAAAGCTCACTATGTTTCAGTGAGAAGCTGAGGGCTCCTTTCCCCGAGTATCCGCTACTGAACCTGAACCTACAAAGCAGCAAAGTTTAAGCAGACACGGTTATGTCCACCAACCACTTAACTACCAGTCTATATGTTTCGGTGTGTGACAGAAATGTGTCAATGTGGGAAATTATAATATTTAAATAATTTGAAACATGAGCACATACCAGGTAATCATGCAGTGATCTGTACCAGGAAAAACATTTAACAATTTCATGTATACCAGTATTTTATAAAATAATTTAAAATACATTTTCCACAATCATCCATAACGTTCGCCCTGCGAACGTTAGGTTGTCCCCTACCACTAGGTGGACCAGAGTGGAACTCGACGGGGATCTCAACCCGTACCCAGAACCACGGAGAAGTGGAACTCGATGGGGGCTACCCATACCCAGCACCACAACGGGGGTAATGCTCGATGGGGGCTACCCATACCCAGCACACCGAAAGGTAGTACTCGATGGGGGCTACCCATACCCAGTACACCCATAATATAATTAGTCCCTGTGGGCCAACAGGGACCTCATCACGTGATGGCAAGAGTATCTGAGGCATCGATGCTAACTACCACAACATATGCATCACAAGCAATAATGACAATGCAACCACAAATCAGGCACTTAGCCTTACCAGTGTTCCAAAATCTTGCAATAATATTTCAAAACCATATATTTATTCTTTTCAAATTTATGCTGCAATACACAAATATATATGCCAGGTTTAACATAAAAATCCCACATGACATTTTCATACAAAATAAATAATATAAATCATACTTTATGTATATCACCAGAATCCAAAATCTCATAATAATAATAATAATAATAATAATAATAATAATAATATAATTTCAAAAACTTTAACAACAACAACAACAACACACACACACACAGAGACTAAGTAGCCAGTGGTTACCTTCAAGTAGAATTTCGAGGTACCTCAGTAAAACCACGCTCCGCTTGCTCGACTCAAGACAAGTCACCGTCTACATAATAGTCATATAAAATTAACACTTAAATTAAGTGTTCAAATACAAAGTTAGGGAATCTAATTCCCTAACCAAAAGAAAACATTCATCCTCAAGAAATTTATTCAAAACCCCTCCTTAATTTTCTCTCAACTAAACCATTAAAATCCTCCATCCATATCCATCCTAAGATCCTAAAATCCAATCTTCACATACCCAAGTAAATATTTTCAACTCCCATAATATCTCAATTCGATCCTACTTAACCCAACAACAGCCTTAATTTAATATCCATAAATTTATAAGAATCACCCATTAACCTCAAATGTCCATATTTCAAAAATTCCTCCTTAATCATTAGTCTAATCCAGACTTTATCAATCTAAAATTTCACCAACAAATTCCACCATAATCAGCCAGATTAATATCATAATATAATCCTAAATATCCCAAAAAAACCATTAATTTATCCTCAAATATATCAGACCATAATATCCCCAAATTTTCCCTAATATTAGAAATTCCAAAAATTCCAAATAATTGGGAAAAACCTCAAATAAATTATAGGCTCCTTAAGAAAAATCCTAACTCAAATATTAGACTTTAATATAATGGATTTAGATATCCTAAAAACCCCAACTCAGATAAGGCATATTTTTGAGATATTACATATAAGAAAACTAATGACACAGGTGTGTAGAGAATACTTACGGGAGTCTGAATATAGTCTTAGGTGGTCGGAAAAACCTCCGGTCCGACACCGGCAAGCTCCAAAAGCTCCGGCCAAAACTTCTTCTATATGCTTTCTAAGCAAAAATCAGACCGAAAATGAGTGGAGGAATGAAGAATAACTTGGGCAATGGTGGTGGTGGTGTCTGGGCTGAGGAAGAGAGGAGAAGGAACAAGAGATGGTGCGGAAGCATGAGAGAAAGAGAGCATACAAGAGAAAAAGAAAAGGAAGAAGGAACAGGAAGAAGAGTGACGGTGAGGGAGTTTAAATGAAAGAGAAAAGAAAAGAAAAGGAAGAAAAAGAGAAGAGAGAAGAGAGAAAAGAAAGAAAGGAAGGAAGGGTCACGCCGGGGGGGGGGGTCAACGCCGGGGGGGGGGTCAGAGAGATGAGAGGAATGTAATAAATAATATTAGTATTAATAAAATAAAATAAAATAAGTGGTAATGATGTTTGAGTGTGATAGGAGAGAAAAGGGAGATGACGTGAGGGAGAGATATTTCGTGTGAGAGTGGGAAATATGTATGGGATAGGAGGAAAAGTTGAAGAAAAGAAAAAGGGGTAGGGAAATACACTACTAGACCCTAAAATCCTCAAATAAGATATTTCTTTTGGACCAAAAATTCTCTTTTCACCCTCAAAATTTTCCTATAATATCCTTTACTTATTTCCTTCCATAATAACCCCTTTTGAGCCTAAAAATAATTTTCCAAAATTTTGGTCCTTAATATAAGGGAGAAACTAGGCCTTTAAAATCCTCAAAAATACCTCAAAATCCCTTAAATATTCTTATAATCTGTCATTTCTCATTAAAACAAATCCTAATTATCCCTATTAAACCTCAATTAATTTTTAGGATGTTACAGACTGGGCACTTTAAAATAATTAACTAATAGATAAATTTATTTTTTTCAGCCTACAAAATTAAGAAAACGTAAAAAGAGGAGATAATTTTTTTTATCATCTCCACGTATTATATGATGTATATGCTTGTGATTGATGATACCATAAATGACGTGGCGAACTGATCCATTTAAACATTTCTCATTGTTTATAGTTACCAAAAAATATTGTGTGAAATCTTTAAAAATGTCATTCATATTTCTCTAACTTAACAATTATTTCCATCAACATAATTTGTCCATGGGCAATAATATTAAGCATCCACACAAAAAATTGTGTGTTTAAATACAATCTTTCTCATCCTTACTGTATTATTTTTCAAATACAAAAATATATTATATTCATGCAATTATTCTTTACTTTATGGTTTTATATTGTTTGATCATGCATATCAGATAAACTTACCTGAAATCAAAACAAGTTATCAATCGACCTTTATTTATCATATCTACCTAATTATTACTCCATCGATCTTAAATGTAAGATCTAGTTGATTTTTTTAAAAAATTTTATGAAAGCCAAATAAAACACTTATAAATTGATTTGTTTAGATTTTTTCTCCAGACTAGTTTATTTTTCTTATAAACTAATAGATAATCTAATAATGCACCAAATAAACTAGTTATAATTGAGGTATCGGTGGTGGTTGGCCATTAAATGTGGACACCTTTTACAACAAATTTTGAATATTAATTCATCACGTTATGGTATATACTAAAATTCTTTTATTAGTCTTAACCTTGTTGCCCAACTAATTATGTTAGCATACATGTTCAATGCAAAAAATGAAGTCTAGACGTAACATCCCAACATCCCTTATTTTTTAGCACTCACAAATTTTTTTAGTGGCATTATAATTTTTTTATATACAATTAAGGACCCATTACCCACCCAAGTCCCTCATTAGGATCTCGTGAAGCTCCGCATTACTTTCATACACAAAGTGAAAACCTGGTGCTGTTGCTACCCTTGTCCTAGCCAAGAAATCTGCTGCAAGGTTTGCCCATCTGCTAATATGATTAATGGTTACTGTCCATTCCCTTTGAAGATGGGGCATTATAATTTTTGTAATTATGTATAAGGTAAATTATGAATTTAGAAGAAATAAAAAGTTGGTAAAATAAAATAGGCCTAACTGCAGAAAGTCCAATTGCGAAACCATAAACCCTCTTATATAAATTCTTTCTCCCCTTCACTCTTCAGCCTCCACCTGCCGCCGTTTACTTATTTTTCTTTCCCATGTGGGCTAATATGTTTTTCTTGCTCCCATTAACCCTAGGCGTCGTTGCACACTCAGGTCTGTGTTTTCTCTCTCTCTTATTCTTTCCTCTTGCTTTCCGACTTTCTTGCTTCGACTACAATGAAACTATTGTTCTTTCAATCAGTGTTTTTTCCCACTAGTATAAAAGAGCTTTCTAAACTGCTTAAAAATTACTTTTTAGACCGTATATATATGAGACCATGTATATATATATATATATATATATATTTGGTCTAGATAAGGGCAGATTAAAAAGTCAAGAGTTTTAGTCTAAAAAATGAGACATACTTAGACCGCATCCACGCACATACGGTCTAAAAAGTGACTTTTTAAATCGCAAAAAAAAAAAAAAAAACATGTAAACCATCATAAATAGACAGAATAATCAAGAAAAACCTGAGTTTTTTAAACTATATAAAAAAATATACATTATAGCCTTTATTTGTCTACATTAAGGTAAGAAATATAAATCCTATCCCCTGCAAATAGGGGTGAGCAACTATATGAAATAACATGATTAGGGGATCTCAATGATGCAACAACTAGATAATAACATGCTTGCAATCTGGAAAATCTGAGGAAATAGGACTTTCACCAACATGAATAGACAAAATGCTTGATAAAATAGCCAATCACCTGAAATCCAAAATCACCTAACATTATGCCAATCCAAATTCAAACTAAAAATATCGAACTTAAAGAATGTATAAATAAGAACAGCAAAACCAACAATGACATCGCATTCAACGATACAGAATAAAGGTCAGCCACTTCAAATTGTGCACACAATTAACATACTGCATTAACAAGACTTAATCATATTGTTTTGAAAACCCTAACAATATTGTTGCTGAGCTAACACAAGCATACCAAAGACATGACTGGGAAAGAGATAAAAATGTAGTTGAAGGAGAAAGGCTTAAGTCTATAGCTGAAGATAATAATTTTAACTTTCAAAATTCAGGTGTTATTATCCTCTTAAGGGAAAGATGCAAGCACTACACACACAGACACACATATATATACATTCACAATATTCACTTCTTCCATTATTTCAATGAGATCTACTATTCTTATCAACAATTCCTCTCTTTCTCCATTTTTTTTTTGTTTCGTGTGTGTAGGTCAGTTTATACACACACACTCCTCCATTTCCTTGTGCCGATAAGTGCGCTGTGTATATATATTTGATTTTTTTTTTTTTTTGGCTTCCCACTCTCCTTTTTTTCTCTTACTCGGCAAGTATGTATACTACTCTACGTATCAAAAAAGATACTGCTCTACTTATATAAATATATATATATATATATTTGTTTTATTTCGTTTCTTTAGAACCACTCTTTTCTCCCGAGTTAGCATATTATTGCGTGTGGTTTTATTTTTTTCCAGACTCCCTCTTCCATTATCGTCGGTGTGCGAGAGAATATGATGTGTTTTTGTTTTTCCAACATGTTTGCTTTTAGTAATATTCGGACCAGCATTTAATGTGTATGTTATA
This sequence comes from Mimosa bimucronata, assembly GCA_037074515.1. Classification (NCBI taxonomy): domain Eukaryota; kingdom Viridiplantae; phylum Streptophyta; class Magnoliopsida; order Fabales; family Fabaceae; genus Mimosa; species Mimosa bimucronata. The sequence continues at coordinate 6,946,424 of CM073436.1, forward strand.
TAGAATGCCATCGTTGTTTCTAAACTACATTACAATGTATGACATAATATTGTATATTGCGAAGTTCATTCTCCCCATGCAACGCTCGGGGTATTACAAGCTCGTTTCTTATATAAGGGTACTTCTTTGCTTAATAAGAGATCTGTCAAAGTGCAAACTTATATTTAGATTTTGAGCATTTAAGATGGAGTTAATTAAGATTCTCCATTGATTTAATTATTCTTCAACCCTTACATGCATTGTTGTTAAACTCACGGGTTAACTCTCCGATTTTACCGTTTTTACGGCTCTACTTAACCAAAACGTGTCACGAGTCATTGAAATTCATACCAGTTGTAAACTCGGTAAAAACTCACGAGTTTACATGCCGAATTTACCGTTTTTACGTTTTTACCTTATGAAAAATCGTGTTAACTTGCTATAAATTTTATGTTAATTATTTTTATTTGACTTATTCAATGAATTTATATATAAATTTCATAGAAATTGCTTTATTAAGTTAGATAAAGTATGAATGTTGATATATTTAATACCAACTATTTATATTTAAAATATATTCAAGTCAAATTATTATTATTATTTGTATTTGTTATCTAAGTATATGCGGAAAATATGTACTTATTAATAAAGATAAACTCTTATGAGTTTACGATCTGATTTTACATTCTTCTCACGAGTTTACTTAAACTTGTGAGTTTGACAACCTTACTTACATGTACAGGGGACATCATTTTTTTTATAAAAGGGAACATCATCAAAATACATAGACTCCCTCATGTTCTTATTATAAAAGCCCGAAATTTAAATTGGTTTGGTCCAACCTTAAATTATAAGAACCCACATTGGGTTATCCGTCATTTAATATGTTTTTTCCTATTTTATACCTAATTACTTTGAAATATTGTTTTAAATAGTGTATATATTATAACAGTTATGGTTCAAACCGTATATCTCTTGAGTAATGGTGCAATTATTATAATTGAAAAGAAATCTTTTTTTTTTTTCTAACCGTGAATTCATAATAATGAATTAACGGGTAAACTTGATAGGTTGGAAATTAAATTAAAATTAGAATGTAACGCTGGGCATTATCATGGACACTATATGGTACAGAAACTAACATTGAATTGAAGAGTGATGGAAGTAATAAATAAAGTCAAGACATGTGTGGTGATATTTGAGCCAAGCGTGAGAGGTAGGTGGTTTGGTATTTGGTTGATGGTTTTTGGATGAGATAATGCCCTTTTACCACATCCAAGAGATCACTACCTGTATATCTGATATTAATTCGGTCATATAAACATTTTTCCTCTTGCTATTTTAACACCGACGAGAAGTTTAAATTTGTTCCTCAATGCTATTTCATTATACGTTTAGCGTTCTATTTATTTTTTGAGGAAAAAATATATCCCCTCAGATCCCAAACTTTTAAGTTCTACTAATTCGTAAACTTTATTTAAAAAAAAAGAGAGGTATATTTGTTATTTAAACATTTAATAATTACAGTTTAATGTACATAAACACTGCAATAAATAAAAGCGTGACGAGAAAGAATAATCTAATAAGGGAGACCACAAAAATGTGTCAAACTAAAAACCCTGAAACGGGCCTTGAGTTTATAGAATAGGATGGGCAATAATGCTGAATTGTATAAATGTTGCGTAAATTCCATTTTTTAAAGAACACAAAGGAAAACCTTACCCATAAGGGGTGGAGTTTAGTGAAGATAAGGACATGAAGAGATGGAAGATGTATATAAAAGAGGTGGGGGGCATGGTTGAGAGAGTAAGACACAGTTTCGTTTTCTAAAGAGTCTTGTATTTTAATTTGGAAGATGGCCGGAGTAGAAGAACAAGTAGATTCTGGTGGAGATAAGTACAGGTCTTTCTTATTTGGTAAGGCAGAAGACAACACTGTTTGGAGGCATGGTGCCCCTCCCACCTACCATGATGTCAACCTCCTCTTTGAGGAAGGCCGAACCAAGGTTCTATCTCTCTCTCTCTCTCTCTCTCTCTCTCTCGCTCTCTAGATTATTTCTTGGTGTGTGTTCTTCATCATCTTAATTAATCACCTTTTCATGTGTGTGTGTTTAATTTGTAGGTATGGCCAGAAGGATCCTTGGAGGAGACAGTGCAAAATGCTGTGAAATCATGGGAGATGGAGCTTTCTCACAAAACTCGTTTGCAAGACTTCAAGTCCATCAACCCTGAAAAGTTCAAGCTCTTTGTCAATGGTATATATCCTTCCAACATGTTTTTAATCATCCTATATATGAGCTAAGCTTACTTGTATTACCTTAATTTCTGTTTCCTATATGAATCCACGGATTGCCTCAAGGTTTCTCAACAACTTCTCTTCGTCCTGCTTCACGTTTCTTCTTTTTTTCCTGGTCATCTTGCCTATGTGTTTTGGTTTTACTGCCACCGCAAAGGTTGATTTTGGCCTTATCTATTATAGTCACTCGTCTATGCACTATTTTCTAATCTCTTTTCCTTTGTCAGACTGTTCAATCTATTGACTTTTCTCTTTCGAAGTTGAAACTGTTTGGCATGCTCTATTTTTTAATAGAACAGCTAGCAACACAATCTGAATAGATGCTACAAAACATATAGATCATTTTTTGTTTTTGTTTTTTTTTTAATGAAAAATCTGATGTAAACTTTGGGAAGCAGGGAGGGAGGGATTAAGTGGCGAGGAAACTCTGAGGGTGGGGAGTTATAATGCTCTGTTGCAGAATTCATTGCCAGAACCATTCAAGTACTACAAGGCAGAAGAAGAGACGTTTGAGTCATCTCATGAAGCCTTCAGATCAGCTTTTCCTCGTGGGTTTGCTTGGGAAGTGATCAAAGTTTATTCAGGGCCTCCTGAAATTACTTTCAAGTTCAGACACTGGGGCTTCTTTGAAGGTCCTTTCAAAGGCCATCCTCCAACTGGTCAGATGGTTCAATTCTATGGTTTTGCAACTCTCAAGGTACTCTTCTTCTAACTTCTCCTTTTTTGGTGACACCTGAAATTTGAACAGAAAATATGCAGTCATCATTATATTGTCAAGATTTGTTTTCATATCTGTATTGGTCCTCATACAAATACTGATTGTCTGTCACTTCAGTATTCAGAAAACATTTGATTGTCGAAAGACTGTAATATGATTTCAGACCTTTGAGAGGGTGAAGTAGGAACCCAAAAACAGAATCTTGGCAGTGTTAAACATACCGTATTTGAAGGATCAAAAGAAGCCTTTTGTCGTTTTATTTTGGTTTTCTCACTGTACACCGACAATGGTGATGGCCTTATGGGACATGCTCCTACAAAACTGATGGTCCAAGTATTAAATGGTAGGGCATGAGCATCGTGAGATGAAATTTAAAACAGAATATATATATATATATGTATATATGCAGAAATCATATAAGAATATTTATTCCTGAAAGAGCATAACAGATTTATCATCTACAGAAACATTAAGTGGTATAGTAACAGGTCATGATGGATCAATATAAGGTTTAAGTTAAATTCATGAGCTTTGATGTTTGTTTGTGGACAGGTTGACGAGTCTCTGAGAGCAGAAGAGGTTGAGGTATACTATGACCCAGCAGAGTTATTTGGAGGGCTTCTATCAAATGAAACCAGCAACAAAACCTCATCAGCAACTCCTCAAGGATGTCCCTTCAGCAAATAATTTCAACTCGAATATTTGCTTGGATCTTTTCGTGCATGCAATAGAACAATCATTGGAGTTATAATAAGTGATATATATGTGACAAGAGTCATTATGTACCCTATATGTTGAATAAAAGAGCGAGTAAAAGATGATCATCTTGTATTCCTTACGTGATCAGAAGTGGGTTAGAGAAAATTAATTCATTCACAATGAGATGATTAGGTAATGATTATTTATATATAGACTCACACGACAATTTGATTCAAAGGAAAAAAATCACAGCTCCTAACACAATATAATTAATGATTATCAACAGTAACATAGATTTGTACTGAAAGAAAGTGGCGGCAAATTAAAAAACATGGAGATTCCTTAGTGATCCATACCCAGATACAAAGATAGATATAGGATAAAAGCACCCAATCAACAGCCAACTAATGATACTCCCTCCTCGGTTAAATATAAAATTTAATTGATTTTTCAGAGAATTATAAGAAAACTAGATAAAATACTTAATTCATTTACCTGAATTTTCTCCGTATACTAATTTAGACTTATAAGCTAACATATAATCTAATAATTCATAACATACGTTATGATTAAATGGTTTATTTAGTTTCCTTAATTTAAAAAAAAAAATCAACTGTGCTCAGAAAGTATACATGAAACACGGGGTTCACAGAGAAAGCATGGATGATGAAGATAATCCAAACACTTTGCGACTTCCTAGCCACTTGACAGCGACTCTACTTGCGAAAAATAGGACGGACAGTGAAGATTTTAATCTACACCAAAAAATATAATATTTATATGCTTTGTTTCAAAGCCATATCAACAATCCGTTGTAGTCTAGGTGGTTAGGATACTCGGCTCTCACCCGAGAGACCCGGGTTCAAGTCCCGGCAACGGAACTCCTCTTTTTTTTTTCCCGTACTGTTTTGTTAAATGAGTCTAATTTCTAAATCGAACTCTCTATCTTCTTTTTACAAACTAAAGTAAGCTTACTAATCTTGTTAACATTTACAACATATAAACTAATTCTGAATTCAATTCTAACATAGACCGCTTAATTTTTTTACAGTAACACATGTTTAGATAGTGATTTCTATTAACACTTTGTAATTTCAGTTAAAAAAAAAAAAGTAACACTTCGTAATAGGCATGAATCTCCTTACCCATTCAGCCTATTTTAATAGCTCAGTTATGAACGAATATTTTACTATGCTCCAAACATGTTTCATGCTTGATACTGTTTGAATAAGATCCTATGAAATTTGTTTACCTTATTATTTGATGATGATTTGAATGCATATTAAAATTAAACAAAACATTATAACTAATCTTAATAAAAATTTTCCCATGAATATATCCACAAATTTCATATAATAAATATCACAAATAAATTAAATGTTTGGTGCTCAAAAGTCTGCATCTCTTCTCAAGCTTATCATGGCTTATTATTATTACTTACTAAAGCAATTATATGGTTGACTTACAACCTTAGAGTGGTAAACAAAAAAGCCCCAAAGATGGAATCAAATATTGCTTTTGCATCGCATTTTAAACGGTCATCAACGTCACATTGTGGCTGCTGTTCAATTCAATGATGAGGCTTCCTAATGGATTACGTGGAGGCCTCTTGGGTCATCCCCTAATCATCTCCCCCAATTTCTCCTCCACGTGCACCTCCACCCACATTTGCTGTTGCTCCCTCAATAACTCCAAAGTCCAAACCTCATTTCATTAGTAGTTCATTTGTAAGATAATGCTCAATGTGGATGACCAGTGCAAATATATACACACACATATATGAGAAATTTTTATGTGAACGGATTCCCACGTCATTTATGGTCTTCCCCAATCACAAACAAACAAGTAAGATATGACGTGGATATTATAATAATCTGAGTAGGCACTCTAAACAATTATTTGTCAAATAAAAAAAATTATTCTATATGGACGCTTTAAAAAGGTAAAAAATACATTTGGGTTGCAAACTTATATTTAATATCAAAACAAACAAACAAATTATAAGGTGGTGACTTGTTTATAAGTTTCAGCCTATCCAATTTTCGGCATATGATTAGACATCTTTTGTCTTAAAAGTCTTGTTAATGAGTTGTAGACTTTTTTAAGCAAAAATCAGTAGACTTCATAATTCATGAATCATCCACCCATGAAATCAGCTATTGAGCGCATCTGAGGAGCATTAATAACAATACTACCAACGAATTAGGCTGCAAATCTATCAACATGCTCCTTCAGATCCTATTGAATAAGATTGATCATTAAGCGTTGTTTTTTTCTTTGGCACGACATATTGTGAATCGAAATCGTTGGTTTACGTAACACAGCAAGCTAATAATATGCTATAGGAAAAAATAAATTTCGTTTATCCTCTCTAACATCCTTTTTTCTATGGCCTCCCTTTCTCACAATGTTACACTAAAATAGAGCCAAAAGCAACCAATTGATCTGTGTTTTTCCTTGTCTAGCTCGAACAGCAACCGACTCTCTTCAAGGCTGACACATCATTTTTAATGTCTATTTTCTCTCCTTTGGCTGGCGCAGATGCAGTTCCATTCTCTCCTCCCTCCACGGCCTTCCTGCAGGCAACCCTGTAAATTTGAGTCAAAACCTCTGCAAATGCATTTTCCACATTAGTTGCCTCCAGAGCTGAGGTTTCCATGAAGTATAGTGATTCCTTCTCAGCATAGGATTTCCCGTCTTCGGTCGATACTGCCACAAGGTGACGAAGATCTGACTTGTTCCCAACAAGCATCACCACAATGTTGGCATCTGTGTGGTTTCTTAATTCCTTCAGCCATCTGTCTACATTCTCAAAAGTTGCATGGCGAGTGACATCATACACAAGAAGCGCGCCAACTGCCCCACGATAGTAAGCACTGGTGATTGCCCGGTACCTAAAAGGACAGAAACAACAGAAGTAATTAGAGGTAATTTCATGGTAGACTAATATTTAGCCTAAGTCTAAAACTTCAATCTACAAGCTCAGCTAACTATGAATTTACATGCAGCAATGCAAAATTAGATTCACCATGGACACGGAGATTTATGACTTGCCAGGCAATCAATGTCAGGTTTAAAAGTCGACATGACAGCAATCCCCGAGTATAAAGTTGTATAAAGCAGTTAAGATATCTAGTAATCTATGATAGATTGTTGGCCAGTCACAATTATTTCAAGCATCTTGCTCGTTTCAGTTATAATCAGGGTTTTCTAGTCGCAGTGTGCAAAATCACCTTAACCGTGTAGACATAGCAATTAGGCGGAAATAGGAGGGTTCTAACAACCCAAAGATCTTTCTATGCTTTGCATCAAACCTGAAAGCCCTGAAGATCCTGTTTGGAGCAATATACTCAGATGACACATACATATAGAAGCATAATATGAACCAGGTCCTCAGTGCTCGAATTACTTCAGGAAAATGCTTCAATGAAGTATGCTAAACCCAGAGGAAAGGAGAGATGAGGGCTAAGAAATCAGAACCATATAGTACCAACAACATGTTGCAGAAAATTGAAAGACAAACAGGTTTTTCTCCAAGATTCTTTAGGACAGCTGATCCCCCCCCCCCCCCAAAAAAAAGAAAGAAAAAGAAAAAGGAAAAAGAAATGACTATGAGAAGATATGCCAAAATTCATTAAAGATTTTGCAAATTGTAACAACTAGCAACCAAATACAAAAGGTCTTCTCTGCTTGACTTACAAAATCATGCCAGGTGATCAGGCCAATGAAACCAGTAATTTCAACATTAAGCTCATGACTAAAGCCATTCGTGAAATAAATTCGAGGAGAGGTAATGGAGCAAAGAAAAATAAGTTCATTAGCTAGCCATAAAATGGAGCCCAATCAAATATATAAACTGAGCTTAATCTTAATAAGGACAAGGAGATCAATGTTTTTATATTAACATTATTCTAGAAATCAACACCGTTCATATCGAAACTAAGATACTAAATACACTGATGTGATGACGGAGATTGGTATTCTACTTCTACCTATTACGATTGCGTCCTAACATCAAACATATTGATTGCTAATACAAGGCACAAGGCTTACATACCTTTCCACACATATAATCCTTGAACAAGGAAGGTGACGTGGGGTATGACTAAGCGAATAAAATATTCAGGCATCCGGTTTATTTATCATAAAATCAATACAAGACAGATTGGTAGTTTCAACTCCATAGCAGATCAATCAAATGAAAACAAAAAGTAAGCGTAAGCAAAATTATCTCCACGTGAGATAATTGAATCTTACAACATAGTAAAAGGATCATCACAAATCCAAGTCCAACTAATAGAATTGACTTTCATGAGGCAAGTTAAAGGTATGAATAAAATGTCCACAGAAGTAACAAGACAAACCTTCACAATATCGCGATCCCACCCATTAAACTTGAAAAATAAGTAACAGAGAAAGATAACCTACCCAAGAAAATCCGAGTAATGTATCAGTAACTTCACAAGAACGAAAATTAGATCCTAGGATGAAAAAAATCTTGTAGATCACACTTTTCACGGTAGTTAACCAAAAACCGAATCCAGCTAAGCACTCATGACCATACATAAAGACAACTCCCACTAGACCGAAGGAAAAAAAGAAGCAAATCTAGCCAATTATAGAGAAGGAAGAGAAATAAAAAGAAGACGTACCTCTCTTGGCCAGCAGTGTCCCAGATCTGAGCTTTAATGACTTTGGAATCAACATTCAAGGTGCGAGTAGCGAATTCAACACCAATGGTGGACTTGGACTCGAGGTTGAACTCGTTCTTGGTGAACCTGGAGAGAAGATTGGACTTGCCAACACCGGAATCGCCAATCAAGACAACCTTAAAGAGGTAATCATAGTCGTCGTCGGCTCTATAGCCTGCCATTGTCGGGTTTGCCTAGAGAGAGAAAGAGCGAGGAGATTTGCAGAGAGAAAGAAGGTGAAGAGTGAAAGAGGAAAGTGGGAAGCGTGAAAGTGTGATATTTTAAAAAGCGCCTGAACATAGCAACTTGCTTCCCCGCGATTATCTCTCTCTCTCTCACTCAAATATCTCTGTTCTAATAGTGCTTCAAGAAATCAATCATGTCTACTTCAAAAAAAAAAAAATTAAGTGGAATCCAATCATAACTATGAAATATTTTTTAAATGCATAACGTTTATACATAAGTAAAGCTGTACTACTATTATTTATGAATTATCACCCCACATATTTCAATTTTGTACTTTATTCTTTTCCCTCAACTAGTAATAATTATGGATTTTTAATTAGAGCTCCCATAAAAAAAGGGCATAATTAAGGTAAAGTCCCACAAAATCTTCAAAATTATGGTAAGGTCCTAAAGGACTTTTGTATAGTTATGTTTAAAAGTCAAAATTAGTGCATGGAAGCAAAGATTAAAGATTAAAGAAAATGGGGGAGGATGGCAGCACGTGTAATCAAATGAGGATGGCAGCAAAATTGTAACTGAAGCCGAGATGTGATCCATGAGGTGGAGGAAGAAGATGGAAGGAAGGGAGAGGCAGGGCGGGATCTTTGATTCTTCTGGGGAAGAATATAAGGCTGGGCTGGGGTTGAGGGGAATGAGTAGGAAATATGGGTAAAATTGTAATTTGGCATTTAAACATAATTATATTTAAGTCTCAAGGATCTTATTTTAATTTAGAGATTTTTTGAGACCTTACTTTAATTATATATCACTTACTTCTTACTTCTCCAATTAATTTTTCCTAATAATTATGATTTATATATAAAGTAAAATTTGGGTTTGTAAACGGGAGAATTGTATATATGTCTCAAACAAGAGAATTAATTTCAGACAGGTCCAGTGACAACTTCTTCACTCATTAATTAAGGGTTGCAGTTCTTAATAATTGTCATTAAAAACTCGTTAAGCCGTTTCTAAAATTAATTTTCTTACCTTTAACCTATATCCAACCATTTGTAAAATCTGGGTCTTTAAAACTTTACCATTGTAATTAAACCCGGCCCGGCCAACCCGGACCGGAACCCGCCCACCCTGGTGCCAGATCGGGCCGGGTTGGGTGCTAACCCGGGGGCAGAACGGGCCGGTCAAAACCCGGGAAAACCGTTCTAACCCGGTCAAAACCCGGTCGACCCGGTCCTTTTTTTAAAAAAAAAATGATATATTTTTTTTGTTTAATATTTTTATAATGATGAAAGGTCGAGGTGAAAATATTTTGTTACCATATATCTATTTTGATATGATAAATAGTTAATACTAGGTACTAATTGGTTGCTAACCATTTTGTGTCATTGGATAGTAGTATAATATGATATGATGATGTCATTTTGTCAAAGAATTTTGTAAACAATGTTGATACTTGGATTATTTTTTTGTTAATGATTCAAAATGGTAAGTGAAGTTATTGTTTGGATTTTTGGAAATTATTGTTAGTTGGATAATTTTTTGGTTAATTTTTTATTCTTCATCGGGCTGACTCACGGGTTAGTTACGTACTGACCCTCTGCCTCGACCGAGTTAGTTGCCGGTCCGGGTTTAATTAGCTTGCACTTTACCAATATTTATTTGGTGGGTAATATCATGGTAAAAGCCCTCGGCGACCTAGAGGTTCGGCCTCCATCTTCGAAGTCGCTGGGGAAAGTTACCTTCAGCCACTCAAGGCACGATATCGTCTTCGAATCTCAACCCGAAAGTAATTACGGCGAGGTAGGTGAGATACTATATAGGCTTGATTCTTCCTTACTTACTGCGATGAATTTGGGATTTTTAATTTGTTTAGTGCCTCGTTCAATATCCCATTGCTGAACTCATTAGTTATCGAGCATTTTAGTGAGCTGGGAAAATGGAAGAGGGACTTTTGCTTCAATGGAGATATGTTAATGTTATATTTGTGACTGTAATCCAACTTCCATGGAGCTGCTAGATTGTAATGACCGATGAAACATAGTCGGGGTAATTGTACGTTAGGCGGGACTGCTAAAAAGCTGTGATTTTTGCGTGCCCCAATCTCTTGGCCTTGTCTCAACTTTTTCATATAAGCATTTCCTACCCAAATTTGTCATTACCAAATTATTAAATTTCTTATGTGGATGTCATTCAATAACACCACTTTTTTGGTGAATATTTCACTCATTCTTGGTTGTGTAACTTGTGTTTTTGTTGTTAGCCAAACCTGGGCTCATGATTCTGATTCTCTGCTTCTTTTCATTCTACTTTACAATTTTTTTTTCACAGTTGTTAAAAGAGATAGGATTGAAAATTTGAAATATAGGTTCATATTATCTCTGCCATCTGATGTATTAGCTGCTTTATTGCTCTTCTTCCTTTCATTCTCTGCAGTTGTCCATATGAATCACTACTAGATATGCTTGCTGAAATGGAACAATCTGACTTATGGGTAGGTTCAGTTTGGTTGTGCTGTGATGAAGGCTGCATAATATCACCCTTCCAAAATGTCCTCTGTTCACTAATGTGAAATTTTGAATATGGCCACTTCCAAAGCCATATCACCCTTCAGGCTCTGTTCCCTCCTCCGCTTGCAGAAGGATCCTGCTCTTGCTTTAGAACTTTTTAGAAACCCTATCCCTTATAACGATCCCACGAAGCCTTTTAGGTACCCCCTTCTTTCCTATGATCTCACCATCACCAAGCTTGGTCGTGCGAGAATGTTTGATCAAATGGAGCAAGTACTCCGTCAACTGAAGCAAGAGACGCGCTTTGCTGTTCCAGAGGCACTTCTCTGTGAGGTCATATCCTTCTATGGACGGGCACGCCTTCCTGCTTGTGCTTTCCAGACATTCGAGTCCATTCCATCCTTCAGGTGCAAACAAACTATAAAATCAGTGAATACGCTTCTAAATGCGCTTTTGTATTGCCGAGAATACAAGAAAATGGGAGACATTTTGTCTAGCATTACTAAATATGGAAGGCCTGATGCTTGTACTTATAATATTCTGATAAATGCTTCTTGTGTTGGAGGTGATATGGAGCAAGCATGGGCTACGTTTGATGAAATGCTAAAAAATGGGATTCGTCCAAATGTGGTGACTTTTGGTACTTTGATTCATGGGCTTTGTTTAAATGGTCAGATACAAGAAGCTTTAAAGCTTAAAGACGATATGACGAAGGATTTCAAGTTAAAACCTAATGTCTTTATGTATGCAACGTTACTTAAAGGCCTTTGTCAAATTGGGGAGCTAAGTTGGGCCTTCGGAATCAAGGATGAAATGGTGAGGAATAAGGTGAAGTTAGATTCTGGCATTTATAACACTCTAATTGATGCGCTTTTCAAGGTTGGGAGGGAGGAAGAGGCACTAGTTGTTATGGGGGAAATGAACAAGAGCGGTTGCAAACCAGACATAGTGACTTATAATGTGATGATTAGCGAATATTGTAGAAAGAAGAATTTTGAAGAGGCCTATAAAAGTTTGGACCAGTCGGAAAAATTAAAGCCAAATGTTGTAAATTACAATGTTATTATTGGTTCATTGTGTAGGGAGGGTAAATCGATTGAAGCAAATGAATTGTTTCAAGATATGCCAAGGCGTGGATGTACTCCTGATGTAATATCATACCGCATGCTTTTTGATGGGCTTTGTAGTTGCATTCACTTGAAGGAGGCAGCATTTATTTTAGATGAGATGATATTTAGGGGTTACACGCCTCTTCGTAGAAGTATAAATAACTTCGTCTCCCAGCTGTGCAAGGAAGATGATTTTCAGTTGCTTTTAGCAGTCATAACTAGTCTGGGCAAAGGCAATTTTCTAACTGAGGATATATGGAAAATTGTGGTTTCCATGATTTGCAGTAAGGAGAAGCCATCAGAATCTGTTGAACTTTTTGATACTTTAATGGTGCCATAAATTCTACTTAATCTGACATTTGTAGATTTTGTTGATGCTTCAACTAAGTTCACATTTTATGTTCATCCGTTTTGTAAATATAACTTACAGACTAGTGATTTGTTGGTGATGCCCTATTCCTGTTTGGAAGGGAGACAATGACTTCTTTTTTCTGATTTTTGGTAGAAAAGGGACAGCTTAAATTCAAGCAAAGATTTAGGGTTTGCTTGGAATGGGGATTAAAGGCTTCAAAAACAACTTTTGAATCGTGATTTGTGGTGTACGAGGCAAGCATGTCGGATAGTGCTTTTGAAGCTTGATTCCAGACAAGCACTAAGTTGACTCCATGGAGAGTGTGAACTCTGCAATCTCCTATGTGACAAACGGTTGTTCTCCAATAGGATTTCAAACAAGCACTAAGTTTACTCCATGGGGAGTTGTCTTTTAGCTGTTGCCATTTTAGATGATAACTACAGTTTTTTTTTTTTTTTGGGTCCAAAATGATAACTACAGGTTAGGCAATTGTACTTTTTTTTTCTTTCAATATGATAAGATTCAAAGTTGAATCTTCATTGAACTTGTAATTGAGTGGAGATGTGGTTACTTTTAGTTATTAGGTCAAAAGACTCGATGCTTCCTAACTAGGTGGCTTGTATTATCTGTCTTCTCTTCAGCTTTGCTATAAATGTGAATTGGTTAAGGTATACTTTTGGTCTTTTATGTTTGCATCAAGTTTTATTTTAGTCCTTTATGTTTGAAAAGTATACTTTTGGTCTTTTATGTTTGCATTAAGTTTCATTTTAGTCATTTATGTTTGCATTAAGTTTCATTTTAGTCATTTATGTTTGAAAAGTATACTTTTAGTCCTTTTTGTCTAACACCGTTAGTTTTATTTAACGGAAAATGCTGACTTATCAAATCTAAAAGGTAATTTTATAATTAATTGTGGACAAAAAATACTTAAATTTAAATTTTTTTAGTATAATCATTCTTATATTTTAAAAATTAGTTATTTTTATCTACCTTTAATTATAGAATCACCTTTTAGATTTGATAAGTCAATATTTTCCGTTAAATGGAACTAACGGTGTTAGCAAAAAAGGACTTAAAGTGTACTTTTCAAACATAAAGGACTAAAATGAAACTTGGTGTAAACATAAAGGACTAAAAGTATACTTTTCAAATATAAAGGATTAAAATAAAACTTAGTGTAAACATAAAGGACTAAAAGTATACTTTAGTCGTGTTAATTTAATGAGTTCCTTTGAGATTTATAATAATTCTCATTCGTAACATTATCCTTGCTTAGCTTTATTTGATCACTTTTTGCATTATTTCTCTCAGGGTAAAAAACTAATTCTACTTTCATCGTTGAATGTCACCTTTTCGGCTTTTTCTTTATGTCGAGTAATGCTTCGTGCTTATTAAGTTGGGCCGATGGCCCGATGCCATAAAGAGCCCAAACTGAACGAAACCCATGATCCTTCCTATGAAGATATGCATATGAGCGTTTTTTGGTATGCCTATGAAGTTTTTTGCTTTTTAAAAGATTTCACTATTGAATGATGTCTTTTCTCAGATACTTCGTATCTACGTTCATGGATAAAAACAGTAACAATTATTCATTATATTTCAAAGTTAAAAGAAATATAGGAGTGGTAATTACTAATTACTCCCTCCGGTACTTATTATAAGAGTTTTGCTGTCAAATTACACTTCTTAATAAAACAGTTAAAATTTAGTTAAAAGCTTTTAATATGTTTGAAATAAAACTTGTTTTCCAATATTACTTTTACTCATCTGGTCTTATTTATAAGTCACTTCCAGCATATTTCAGACAGACCAAAGAAAGTCTTAAAACTCATTAACTTTCCACTAAAATGCAACAAACTTACAACTTTACCCATATTAAATATCTACTATACCACATGAAAATAAAGTCAACACATAATAAATGAAGGGTAAACTTGTACATTCACACTAAATATTTAATGAGGTGACTTATATATAGGACCAAATAAAATATTCTCTCTCTGCCCTATAAATAGGAACAGAGGAGTATTTATGATGAGATTAGAAAGAGAAATATGAGTAGGAGAATTAATGAGTACTATGAAAGAGAGTGTTAATAGGTAGAGGTAAAATAAGAAAAAAAATGCATTAAATGATGACAGAATTCAAGATGGGTTCTCTTATATTTTGAACCAAAACAATTCAAATTTCTAGCTCTTGTAATAAGAATACTCAAAGGTCAAAAGCAAAATCTAAACGTCTGCAATCCGCATTATAACCTTTCATTAGTTTAATCCAAGGTTGTTAAACACGTGAGTTTAAGTAAACTCGTGAGGAGAATGTAAAATCGGATCGTAAACTCGAATCGTAGACTCGTAAGAGTTTACCTTTATTAATAAATACGTGTTTTTAGTATATAATTAAATAGGAAATACAAAAATAATAATAATTTGACTTGATGATATTTTAAATATAAATAGTTGATATTAAATATATCAACATTCATACTTTATCTCACTCAATAAACAAATTTCTATGAAATTTATATATAAATTCATTGAATATGGTTAAATAAAAATAATAAACATGATATTTATAGCAAGTTAACACAATTTTCTATAAGATAGAAACGTAAAAACGGTGAATTCGGCATGTAAACTCGTGAGTTTTTACCGAGTTTACACCCAGTACAAATTTAAGTGACTCGTGACACGTTTTGGTTAGATAGAGCCGTAAAAACGGTAAAATCGGAGTGTCAACTCGTGAGTTTAACAACAATGGTTTAATCTGCTTATACTTTCAAGGAGACAGTGCATCAATAAACCACGGATCACAAAGATTAACTAAATCCTAGGCAATCAAGATTAAAACCCACCGGTATTTATCCAATCAAAAATCGTAATTGACGGCCCGTAATGTATTGAACAAATATGTTGGAAAATTGAGGTACTCGATATTGATGGTGTCTTAAAGGTGTAAGTTAGATAATTAGTTATTGGAAAAAAGATTGATTTCCTGAGATTATGAAATTGAGTTAAGTTATTTGTAAAACACAAAGTGAGATTTGATGGCGTATTTATTCCAATAATTTGGATTACTTTGTTGATAACAAACATCTTTATGAGTGCAATAAACAAGAAGAGTTTAGAAAAAAAATTAAAAATTTGGTATGAGATCTTAAATTTAGCATGAAAGCAAGTTTTTCCTTAGCCCTTGTGTTTAATACATACTCCATCCGTCTCTTATTATAAGAGTCAAAGAGGTAAAATCACACATATTAAGGAAGTGGTTAAGAGAGATAAATATATCTGAAATAATTTTATTTTCTCAAGTTTGTCCTTATTTATGATTGAGTATATAAGAAAAAGAAATGTGATAATAATATTATAAACGAGTATCAAAGAGAATGTGAATAGAGAGAACAATGTTGAGTAAAGTGAGGAAAAAATTCATTAAATATTTTGACAAATTTGGATGAACTCTTATAAAAAAAGGACAAAACCATTTAAATTATTTACTCTTATGTAAGGATGAAGGAAGTATGGGATAAAACATTTTATTTACATAAAAGAATAACAATAAAGTAATTCAGAAAAGCATCAAATCTGCTGATGAATTGACAGGAGGTAGAGGCCTGCATAATTATAACCTGCAGTTAGATATGATCTATCAAATTTTAACATGGGACCAACTTGTGCAAAGCATATCCTATATAATTTGTTTGTGGAAACTTTGAAAAGGAATCTAATTGACGAAATTATGAGGTGTGGAAAGGGGGCAATGTTTCTATCCTTTGTTCCACTCCCATTTAGCTCCCGTTCTTTATTTAAAAATAACTTTATTTTGGGGTAAATTTTTTTTTATACCATCAGAATCAACATAAAATTAGTTATAATTTAATATTTTATTGACGAAAAATGGTTTAATTTTCAATTTTATATATTTTTTAAAGATTTAATATCAGAAAATTATGTGTATTTTTGAATTAGAGCATTAAATCTTTGAAAAATAATATAAAATTAAAAACTGAACAACTTTTCTCCCGTAAGATATCAAAATGTCACTAATTTTATGTTGAATCTAGTGGTATAAAAAATATTAAGAATTTTACCCCACAATAAAGTTATTCTTTAATAAAGGATTGGAGCAGATTGGTCCAGAAAAGGAGAGAAACCGTGGAAAAGAGCATGAATCTCCCAAGTTTGAAAGTTGGATTTGTAGCCAAATTAAAAATAAAAAAAATAAATATAAAAAAGGTGGTCATGTCAGAGAGCCCAGGCGATGAAGATGATGGTTGAAAGGAAAAGGAATATCATATAGCCTGCCCTAACAAGTAATAACCCTTTCCTGCCTCTCATTAGTACATATTCTGCAGCCAAACTTGACCCTACCATTTCCCACCAATCCATCTACCCTATTATTTAAGCCCGTCCTAATGTTCTCCCTCCCTCCTTAAATACATTATATTGAGTTTATTCTTGTATATAAGATTTCTTTCTCATTTTTCTCAACATATCTTTAAATTAACCCGATTGATACTCTTTAATAATAATCAAACAAGAGAGGGAATGTGAGTCATATATTTAGCTACAGATGGATTATTAATTACCCATCAATAATATGATTTTTATATACCATTACACGTTACCCTATCATTTTCCTCAAACCAAGCCTTTTTAAATATGCATATACAATTTAGCATCCTGATAGCACTTGTTGAAGTTAGATGATGAGTTCTTAACCGAAATTTAACTAGTTTTGGACAATAAATAAATAAAAAATATTTTAGAGGCATTTTGAGGATTGCAAATCCCTTCACATCCACCTTTCAAGAGACATGAAAGGGATGCTAAAATTGTCTTTCACATGCCAGCACCTTCATTAATATCACCGACCTGGGGACTTTAGTGGGACCCAGTAGATAGCCCTTCCAATTCATATAAATTCACAGATAAGAGCCCAGTCCCATAATAAATTCCCGCGTCTCACCCACCATTATTGGTTTAATAGTCACAAGGACATTCTTGACATTTCAATCCATTTTTTAAACTTCAAATTCTGCAAGTCCCAACAAGTGAGCATTCCCAAACAGGAATGAAAGTAAAAGAATGATACCTCTAAGACATGAATTCTTAGGCATCCAGTGCTACATGCATAAGAACAGCTCTAAAATAAGAACAGGCCTTAAATGATTAAGAAATTACCAGCTACATATCATTATGTACATATTATATAGAGTATAGATCATGCAATGTCTTGTAAAGATGTGCAGGACAGCTAAGACAGACCCTGTGCCACTACCTGGCCTAATATCAACAAAAACTTTTGAGGGTGTGTCTGAGAATAAATCTAATGACATCTTTTAAAAAAAAATACAAAACAACCATAACACTAAAACCAAAAGATTCTGATGAGGGGTTTGTTCCCAATGCAACGGTCCACGCGCTTCCCTATTCAAAAATTTGACAAAATACAAATGGACAAGGAGAGCCCCACAACACACTCAGCCATGCACAGGCCATGTCCTTCCCGCCAAACTTCCACAAGAAGAGAAAAAAATAATGGCTTCCAGTTCATTGTATCAGAAGAGAGAGAGACAGAGACAGAGATTCTTTGTTCATTGCACAGGCCATGTCCTTCTTCCCCTCAGACTTCACAAAAGAAAACAATCAATGCTTCCAGTTCAATGTACTAGAGAGAGAGGGAAAGATTCTTGTGCAAATTCAATCTGCAAGAAAGAAATAAAACAACCAAACTAATCATAAAACAACACAAACATGTCCAAGTATGCTTAAAAACAGTTCCAAATAATTTCATGATTTACTTTTTCTTTTGAAGATTACCTGAAAATTTTCCTGCTTCATGATATTTGTAGGGTCAGTGCCTGAACTGGGGCTACCTTTGTTTGATGGGAGTGTACTTTTCTACTACCTTTCTTTGGGATTTTGAGAGGTAAACTTGGCACTGTATAATAGTTTTACCGATCCTGAACCCTGGAACTACAGTGAAAGCCACTTGTGTGTGGTCGGAAAAATCATCATCATTCACACATTCCATGTACACTTCAGAGAACCTACATCCCCTTCTCACTTGAAAGATTGAAGCTTGAGGCTCAAAGGAGAAGGCCAGGCAATGCAGGAGCCATACCCTCTTGGCCATCTCAGCAAATGATGTGAAGAAGCTGGTATCTGGAAATTCTCCAGCATTCAGAAGTTCTCTCTGGTGCAGATTACCAAAAAATGATGACTCCATCTTTGGATGAACAAGTCTCAGGTACTTGGCCCTGCAGAATT
Organism: Mimosa bimucronata; assembly: GCA_037074515.1. NCBI lineage: Eukaryota > Viridiplantae > Streptophyta > Magnoliopsida > Fabales > Fabaceae > Mimosa > Mimosa bimucronata. The sequence goes on from CM073436.1 coordinate 6,965,232, forward strand.
TGGCAAATGATGATCTTGGCTTCTCAGAAAGAAACTCCTTTGCTTTCGTGAACTTCAGCTCATTGAATCTCTCAAAGAACAGCCTCTGTTGATTATTCCTATCTGGACGATTTTCACTTGGAAGAGAGAAGTTGGGAAAGTGGAAAGAATCGAACATTTCCCTGCAAACGAAGGACTCAATGGCAAAACACTTGTGATCTTCTTTCCAGAAGACAATGTCCCTATGAATAGCATTCACAGAACCATCGATATCCCACCCAACAGATCTCATTTCATCTACAATCAACCTTACAAAACTTCTAATCGACCTAATTGTGGGGCGAAGAACAGAGATAAAATGGCTAGAACTTAATCCAGATATATGCAGATTATCAAGCATAGATAATGAGCCACTTTGATTCAATCTCTTCTCCATCATTCTGTTGTGCTTGGTGGCTTCCTCCAACTTTTCCTTTAGAAATATAATCTCAGAATCCTTAAGCCTTACCTGAGATTCTAACTTCTTCCCCATAATCTCAAATGTTTTGTTAACACTTTGCAACTCCTTCAATTCAGCTGAAAGAATTGCTGTCTCAGGTGAAGGATCTGACTGTTTCTTCAAGTAACACTGCTTTAGCTCAGACAAGTTCTTCAACTCAGAGACTACTAATTTATCAGCAGCTTCAATCCCATCTGGATAATAAGGAGATTGAGAAAATTGAAGCTGGGCATATGAAGCTTTAACGAAAGAAATGCTAGCAAACACTTTTGCAAGCAAAGCTTCTGCGGCTACTCTTTCTTGAAGCTCTTCATCTTCTATGTTACGACAAAAGCTGTTGCTTTCATCCTTGAGATTTGCTTCAGCTCTAACTTTCTTCTGTCCTTCAGTTTGTGCAATTCCAGTGAGTGCTCTGAGGTGAAGAACCTTGGCGAACGTGCGAGCCAATTTGCTCTTTCTTGGTGCAACTGCTGATGGCTTAACTGATTCCATCTGAAAAAGAAATATTACAGAATGTGCAAATGAGGATGAGAGAATTGAAATGTATTGAAGTTTTAAAAAGATTCACAAGAGCAATAAAGTTTAAAGAACATGGCCATCATGAGGAGCATGTTGAAGAAAATAAAAGAAAAAGGAATATGCTTTAACTCTTAGATCGAGGCCATCAATGGGGGATGGAATTTTTCTTTTTGTTCTTCATCTGTAAAAGTTTCTAATAACTTTCAAAGTTATCAGAAAGTTGGTGCCAATAAGGAACTTGAGAAAGTATGGCTAAAAAAAATCAAGAATATCAACATGATCAAAAGATCCAACGAAAGTTCAGAGGTAAATGTTTATTGGCCTAACAATAAGGATGCCGGTCCAGGATGGAAATTAGCAGCACGAGCCATAAATAAAAGCCGAAGTCTTCAAGATCAACCGAGGGCAAAAAAGAAGGGTCAGTAACTGAATCAACTTAACAACGGTTACAAGACTGACATTTTTTGGGGGGCAAAATCATCTTGATACTTTTATGCAGATTTAACATGTTAAGCAGACATAACTTAGTTTTCTAACCTTTTGCTTCAATCAGCTTAAGAGCAGTAGGCCCATCAATTGAATAATCAGATATTCCTTCTAACAGGTAACCAGTCAAATAAAATTAGTTTTAAGATTCTTTGGTATGAGTTATGGTCAACGTAATGATAGCAAAAGAAATTATTAAACCACAATTAACAAAACCCATCAACCATAAAAGCAACGCCTTGAACACATGATCTGCAACCTGAAAGGAACAATACTAGGTAAACGTGAACCACAACTTTTGTCTTCTGAAATTCTGACGATATGCCGAGTGATTTCTTTATTCACAAAAATACTATTGTCCTGACTTAATATGGCCTTAGGATTCCCTGAGATCTGCATATTCAAAATGTAAAAGACCGAGGCTTGATGTAAATTAGTACTTGGTATCTCCTCTGTGCACAAAAGGACTCATCAAAGTGAATATTTGATTGTTACCTTTTTACTTTACCATCATCATGACAGTAAATAAAGTTAATCACCCCCCACCAAGCATCACATGGTAAAATATCTATCATATCCCATCTCTACTGTTCACAAACAACGGTTTGGTGAGATGGGTGAATACAGAAACAGTAATTTTTTCCATGACTGATCTTAATACCTCACAGAACACGCCACTTATGCAGAACACATAACATGTTATTCACGGCTATTGTCGTTTCAAACGCGGAATATGATGACAGACGTTCACATTACAATGAATCAAAAGTCAAAATCAGACAAGATAAGATTCTAGGGTGCTTTCAAAATCTACCACACCCAATACTTAGAACTGCGAAAGGGAGTCTAATCTGCATTTGGTCATTTCAAGCAAAGCCTATTCACATTAATGGAAGAAGTACACCAAAAAACGACACTGCAAGAAGCGGCTTACAGCTCAAGAGTAGTTCCACACTTATAAATCTCCATCGAAGACAAATAATTGATTACAAATATCATGACAGTTCATTTATACCTTCTGAATTATTGCGCGAAATCGGGAGGAAAAGAGACCATCAACTTCTCTTCATTATGAAAACGTAAAACTCAAGAAAACAGAGTAACAACACTTAAAAAAACATGTCCCATATAACTGCGACCTTGAAATAGCCTGCAACCAAACACTGATAAAGGGGTAGAATCAAGAACACGGACAAAAGAACACAAAGGAATAGACTTTTCTCCAAACAGAAAAACAACAGAACACCATAAAAGGCAAGAACGATGAGTATAGAGTACTACTACCAAGACACCCAGATACCCAAATGAAAACTCAAAAGAGAGGCTACAGTTTATAAAGGAAAAAACCAAAACGTGTCATATTTAAGCCAGTGAAGAGAACGAAAACGCGTCAAAAGCATAAAGATGTCCCCTTTAAGAGATATCAATAACAAAACACCGACTTTGAACTATAAACGAGAATAAAAAAAAGCCAGAAGTTTCTGATTCTGTTTCCTACTACCAACACCACATACCATATAAAACACGATGAAGCAGAAACAGGATGATGAAATAACAAGGAAAAGACTTTAAAAAACGAGAATCAAAAGCCAGAAGTAGCGAAGAATGAAGTTTCGCACGAAGTTTCCAAAAGCCAACCTCAAGTCAAATGTATAATAGTGTACCCAATCTCTGTCTCGATACAGTGTTTAATGCTCTGCTCTATCTCCGTTTCCCTCTGAGCTTCGAAAAAACAGGCCCCCTAAAGAAGAGACTAACGAGGAGAGGTTACCCTTTTTACCCTTTCACCAAGACAGCTAGCTGTAAGACAGAGAAAATCTAGAGAGAGGAATTTCTTTCATAGTGAGGGAAACCAAGAAGGGGAGAGGAAAATAGTAAAAGGAAAACAGAGATTGTGAGAGAGAAGAAGGAGAATGGAATTGAGAAATGTCCGCCCACGCTTGTGACTAGGCAATTAGGCATGGGGAATATAAAAGGAAGAGACCACAAGAGGCAGAATTTAGATTTTCTATAGTTTATCGATCGGACATTTCTGCCCTTCGTTCTACAGGGATATCACCGCCCTTTGCCTGGGGGATTTCGAGGTTGGACAGGGGTATTAATGGAAGTTCAGGTTCCGGGTGAAAAACATCAGATTCTTACGTAGGTCAGAGATAGACTCGTGAAATGAACGGTGGAGATTGTGTGGACTCGGTTTCTGATGAAGTGGACCGTTTATTGGCTTCCACATGCACACGCACGCTTAATCATCATAATTTGGCTATTAATATCAACTAATCACCTGACCATATCTGCCCATTTGAAGTAAATTACTTGTTCGTCTCGTGTTATCGTGTATGATAATATGTGGATATATATAATATATATTCCCTTTCATCCAAAATTATAGAGTACCACATTATCATGTTTTAAAAACATACTCAGCCCCTCTTTTTCTAAATATACCACCTCGTTTCTTATTATAAGTCCAACTATTACAAAATTTTTGTTCCAAAATATAAATCCAGTTTGGGATCAATTAATGCTATTATGACTAATTTACCCCTGTGTTGAAAATAAGGAAGATGAGAGAGAAGAGTTATAATGTGTAAAATATTATTTTAACTCTTATTCTTAAATAGGGGCAAAGTTGGAAAAACATGATATATTTAATGCTATAACTTCCACTCCTTACTATGTGAGAAGTAGTTAGGGTGGACTTATGATAAGGAACAGAGTGATACAATTTAGTTAAATTTTTTGAAAAATTGTAAGAAAATTAAATAATTACTTATAAATTAAATTGTCTGAATTTTTTCTTTAAATTGGTTTATTTGATTTATAGGTTAACGTATAATCTAATAATACACAAAATACGATATTATTAATTGATTTGTTTTCCTTCCTTAATCTCTAAAAAAAATCAACTAGATTTTATATTTAGAAACGAATGAAGTTATATATTTTTATCTTTAATTTTTAAATGTAATCAAGATTTTTCTAGTTGATATGTGTATTAAATAAAGAAAAACATATTAAAAATGTGATTTAAAGGTTGTTAAACAACTTATCAGGTGTATTCATAAATCATGAATAGTGAATCTCCTTAAGATTTAAGATTTATAGAATACGGAAAGTGAAATAAGTTACTTATATAATAAATTGATTTGTTTAAATCTGTTCTTCAGACTAGTTTATTTGACTTGTAAGCTAATATATATTATAATATATAATATAACACATCACCTTATTTAATTTCATTAATATCTAATAAATAGTCAATGTGATCTTATATTAAAAAATAGATGGAGTAATATATACTTAAATGTGGTGCTTTAGTGCTTATATGATATATATTTCAATGAAGAAAAATATACAAAGATAATATATTTTGAATAATGCTCATACTATCCTATGAAAAATCATAGGATGGTATTTTATTTGAAAATTTTGTTATTGTATTGGTCTTTTATAAAGGAATTTAATCATCTGATTTTTTATTCCAGATTTTAATTTAGTATGAAATATACTGTACTTGTTTAATTTGTTTGTTTATTTTTATCAAAATGGTAGGAGCATGATTGTATGGAGTACAAAACATGCAGATATTACGATTCTCTGCAATCTTTTATATTATCTACTGATACTCACAAAATGTTAATTTTTAATATGTTCATCATCATCTGCGACATTAAACCAAGTTGCTAATCAGGATTAATGCCGAGTTACTTGCCCAATGAAAACTCTTATCTTATTTTACCACGATATAATTGAATTTAATAACAACGTCAAACTTAATTCTAAAAGCTGTAAAAGTAAGATATGATATGATTACCAAATAATTATTGGTCGAATTGGTAAGTGGGTTCGCCGCAGTAAGAATTAGAACTCCCGGGAAGTGCTCTCGTTGGGAGAAGAGATAACCTTATCTATATGGGTAGCAATCCTACTCTTCAAATCCGGATTAGTTCGTTGTTAATAAGTGTCGGATTATCAGGCGATAGTTAATAAAAAAAAAAGTAAGATATGAGTAAGTCTTGAAAACATATAAAACAGTCATTTATCTGACTATATAATTAAATTAAGACTAGATATAGCTGGCCATAATATTTAATTAAGAAATACGTGACTTCAGTTTATAAGTCTTAATCCTATAGCTTAATGATCTCCCCTTTTGGTAAGATTGAACGGTCATGACCCATGAGAACGCATGCATAAAAACATTATTAATTGGGCCACATCAAATAATATCTGAGCTTTAGATTAACATTTGCAAACTCAAATTTGCATAAAGTACAGCTTACAAACTAAATTAAAGGTAGAAATAAGTGGTTTATGCTTGAATACCTCTTTTCCAGAGAGATTGGCTGAGGTGGGTCGAAGTTAAATTTAAATGTTCCATTTTGTATTTTCAACTGAATATGATAATTTTTGAATTTAACTCGGACATGATTATATTAAAAAAACACATAATTTGGGACAAAATTTATTGATAAATGATACGGCTGTCTGTTTACATTATGATTTATATTCACAGTTAATATTTTTGTGGATATTTAATAGGCACGTGTCTCAATTAATATGTAGAAATTAAAGCAAAGCCAAACGTTTGCAATAGTTGCATCAGGAGTAGGTGAGAGAGACGTAGCAACGTAAAGAGTGTCTTAAAGGAAGGGAGATAAATGCACATTTCACGCACTAACGACATGTGCGTAAATTAGAATTAAGTAGTGGCAACCAACTTAATTAATCAGAGATCCAAATCCACTAAAAAAGGAAATGTAATTTTAAAACCTAAACAGCAAATTAAAGCTCCTTTTGGTAAAAATATTCTTTTTTTTTTTTCAAAATTTCAACACATGCTCCAAAGGAACAATCACAGCAGTACAATGTTTAGTCATAATGTATAACTAATTTTTTTTTCAAAAAATTTTAGGAAAGGGGTTTGGCTCACCCATGATCTAAGGGTAGGGCCCCTAATTCATGATCCATGAGGACCTGTTTTTGTGGGTTCCTGGTTGGTAAGCCGCCCAATCTACACAGGTAGGTTACGTCCAGCTTCACTAAACTGTGGAAATGCCTCCCCAAACGCCGAGACTGGAGCCACAACAAAGTAGCTTTTCCCAGGGATCAAACCATCGCCAAGATGGTCGAAGTCCAACCCCCTTCGCCAGCTGAACCAACGGACGATGGGTATAACGTAAAACTATTTTAATTTTAAGCCTAAGCCTATCTACATTTTGGAATATTAATCATATCAATCATAGAGACTTATGATTTTAATGCTTATGCGGCTGAATATAAGGCCTTTTACTGTAATTAAAATGGTTTTCGGCTAAGAGTATTGGTAATAAACTGACAAAGTTTGTTATGCAACGTAAAATTATAAATGGAATCGGGCCTGCATTTTTTAGAGAGCTTGTATGACATTATGTGATGAGGCAGTCAACATACAATTTTTTGTCATTGACCTTGCATGAGAGTTTTTATGTACGTGGAAAATTGCCAGTTTATCCCCACTTGTAATATTAACTGAGTGATTAGTGCATGGCCTTTAAATAAAAAAATTAACAAAATATTTATTATGACGATGTTTGAAAGCTAATGAGGAAGGAGAGTATAAGACAGAACGTGCTTCAAGTGGAAAAGTGGAGTGGTGTGGTCAAAATGTGGATAAAGTTGAAGTCTCCGAGATAGTGTGAAACACCAAGATCTTTGGATTTTGCTTTTATATTATAAGACCTAATTAGAGATATTTTGTCTTAAATATAGTCATTTTTATTCTATTTTTTATATTTATCATTTCCTCTAAATTACTTATAATTTGATATAAAATTTAATAGCACCACTTTTTTAGATTTATTACTTAATATAAACTAAAATTAAGTAATTTATCTAACTTCAGCAATTTCCTCAAATTAATCAAATAAATATAGACAGTAGGTGGTGTATATATGCGATTTGCTAGTACATATCTCCTCCAGTAATCATATATTCCCTCCATCTTTTATTATAAGAGTTAAATAGGTAAAATCACACATATTAAGAAAGTGGTTGAGAGAGATAAATATATCTGAAATAATTTTGTTTTCTTAAGTTTGCCCTTATTTATGATTGAGTATATAAGAGAGAGAAATGTGATAATGGTGTTATAAATGAATATGAAAGAGAATGTGAATAGAGAGAATAGTGATGAGTAAAGTGGGGGGAAAAGCTTATTAAATGCTTGGACAAAATTATTCAACTTTTTTGCTCTTATATATATATATATATAGGGACGGGGGGAGTATTGAATCTGATTTCAAGTCGTCTTTAATACATCTAATACTACATGGCACTCCTTTTGATTTAAAAATAATGAATGCATGCGTGGGTGATTATGTGTTAATGGAGCATTGCATTGGTTGGGGGAAAAAATGGAGAGTTGAGTTAATAGACTCATAGAAAACATAATGTCGTAGTGATAAAAAGAATAAAAAATGTGCGCAATCTTTCTCCCAATATTCTCTGTGGAAGGCTGAAAAAGATTTTGCTTTAGTCATGGACAACAGGCAACAGCACACGTATATTATGAATTTTTTAAACTTTTGGATCCAAAAGTTGTGAAATCTTCTTTTTATGGAATCTGGAATTGTGCAGGAGGCCAACTATTTTCTCTATCCCACAGGGTTGGCCCTGCACCTACTACGCCAATTGCCAATGTCAGTATTGTCCATTATTAAACCAAATATTATTTCCATCAACATCCATTTTTTTTATTAAAAGCAAAATAAAATTCAAATAACAGAAGTTATATGTGAGTCTCAAACTTGGTACACAAAGCTAAATGCAGTATAGTAAAATCAGAAATTATAGGCAAATAGGAAACATTGAAGAGAGAGAAAGACTCCAGCTGCATAATGAGATATCTGCTTACTACATCATTTGATTTTTCTAGTATGTTCTCGGCGAATGTAGTTGCTTTGTTGATAAAAAAGAGGTGCATACTCTGTTGTCTTCTGGTAAAGAAAGGATTATTTAGAATCCAAGAAATTGACGCTTTGATACACTTGAGGATGAATAGATTGTCTTGTGCATAATCTTCGTTGAAAGTGAAACATATTAGTGATTGGTTTTGAAAGCAGATCCATATATGGGTTTTCCTTTTCTTTTGAGCCTTGAAGCTTTGTAGGATTAATATCCATTCACGAGACCACATCAAAACATTATCCATTGGCATTAAGAAATCTGATTTTGTAACTCCATTTGGTATTTCTTCAAAAGCTATGTTGCATAATGACGTAACATATTCAATTTCTCTTTATGTGTCCAAAATATTTGGCATCTTACATTTATGCATGGCTAAATTCCTTTTCATCCAAATGGTATCTAAGAGAATGATAATCTTGTGTGATAGAATTCTTTCTCCATCCTTTCCCAAGCTTAGGAGTGTATTTTTGATCCATATTTGAAATTCTTGTGTTGTAGTGGCTAACAATATGAGGTTTTAGGCAGTGAAACCACAGAGCATGAGCAAAAGAACAATTACAGAAGATATGCAGCATGGTTTCTTCATGCAGACATCCAAATAGGCAATTACCTTCATTATTAAGATGATGCTCTTTCAAAAAAAACCCAGAATTCATCTTTTGCTCCAAAAGAAGATTGAGCTTGCAACATCTGGTAACCCTTCTTGAATGTATACAAACTTGAAACTTCCATACTATTTGATCCCTACCGCCTGAAATGGATATTGATAGCTTTGAGATGATATTAGTAGTTTGCTGGTCATATAGGAAGTGTAGTAGAGTACGGTTCTATTGGGGACCCTTCCAGTCCCAAGTGTTATGCATTAACAAATCTTTAACCTTTTGTGGTGAGAAAAAAATTGAAGGGTTATGCTACATCAGCCAACATAATGGTTGGTTGAGAGGAATTAATGCACCATCCCCAATTGACCATTGCAAGTGAGGTAATATCAAATCAGAACCATGTAAAAGACCCTTCTAGAGCTATGATGAGTTGTATGAAACTTTGAGGAATTCTTCTTTTGACCAATCTATATATTTAGATTGAAGTGCTTGTGCCATGAATGAGTGTGGAGAGGAGATAACTAGCCACAATTATTTCGAGATAAGTGCTTTATTGACTAGTGAAGCTAATCTAAGGCCTAGTCCTTCCTTATCCTGTGGCAGAAATAAAATATTCTTTCTACTGAGATGCATTTCTTTTATGATTCAGAAGCTCCCCCGAAAAAATAATACATCGTGACTCAATTGCATCACATATCTTTTTTGGAAGGGATATCCAAGACATGATGTGAATCTCAACCAGGGAAAAAAAGATTTTATGAGATGAAGTCTCGAAGCCTGTGATAACAATTTTGATTGCCATGATGTTCTCCGTTCAATCATTTCAAGAACATGAGAGTATACAAATTGCTTATTTCTACCTGGGTCAATCGAAGTTCCCAAGTATTTCCGTAATCTTGAAGCAAACAGGATCCCAAAAAAGTTGGAAAATTCAGTTTCCATTATGTTAGAGATGTTAGGGCTGAATATGAGTGTTGACTTCCCAAATTTGACTTCCTGACCCCACCATTCACAAAACTTTGTCTATGGCAGATGTGACAACTGAAACATTTTTTGTAGTAGCTTCAAAGAAAAAAAAAGGGGTCATCTGCATAGAATAGATGAGATATAGATCTGGTGCTATTACAAATTCTGATGCCCTTCCATTGTCCATTCAGTTGCAAGTGAGATATTAGGCAAGATAACACATTTGCAGATAAAATGAAAAGATATGGAGAAAGTGGGTCACATTGTCCAACTCCCTTGGTAGGAAGAAAGGGTTGGGAGAGTTTGCTATTAAAAAGGACTTCACATTGCACTGATGAAATGCATTGATGTATGACCACAGGCCTTGTAGTTTAGTGGTATGGCATCTCCCCATTATGTAAGAGGTTACGGGTTCGATTTTCTGTATAAAAAAAAGAAATGCATTGATGTATCATATTAATCCATTTCGACTAGAAATTCATTCTTTCAAGCACTCTAACAATGAACTCCCAAGATACACCACAAATTTTTTAATGAAAAAATACCTATGAGCTTTTCTAAATGGGACAAAAATGTCACCTTTGTTGTAAACCACCATTAGGGGTGGAAATAAGCCAGGCCTGACCATAAATAGGCCTGACCTGTTGTGTAGATGATTGGCCTGAGCCTGGCCTGTGACCTGTAATAGGCCGTTTTTTCATGCCTGAGCCTGGCTTGTTCAAAGACCAGGCATGGCCTGAAGTCTGTTAAAAGGCCTGTTATCAACAGGCCGCCTAACAAGCCTATGACTCAAAAAGTCTAAAAGTACATTTTTTTACTTAGCAATAGTATGATACATACTCAGCAACGTAAGAACACAAATCTGATATAAAACAATAAGAGTCTAAAAAACAAAGCAAGTAAACATCAACAAAACTAATAGTCTACTACAATCAACAAAAATAAAGTGAAAAGTGATGGTAGAGCCGGAAAAGGAAGAGGAGAATATAGATGTATTGGGTTTCAAGGTGATGGATTTGAGTCCTTAGTAGAAAGGAGAAAAGGGAAATGGTGAGATAGAGTGAAAAGTGAGGGTGAGTGAAAAAAAACTTAGATACATACATGTGTAATTTTATTTCAAATTAAGGGTACAAATGTAATGTTACTAATTTTTTTAAAAAAATAAATAACAGGCCTAGGTCGTCCTGTTAGTTCTAATAGGCTTTTGTAAGAGGCCTGGGTCTGGCCTGTTTAAGAAAATAGGCTTTATAAAAAGCCTAAACCTGGGCCTGTGGCCTGGGCCTGGAATAGGCCAAGCCTAAGGCCCCTGTTAAGGGCCTGGCCCGTTTCCACCCATAACCACCGTTGTTTTAATGTGGGCCCCACAGTATATTTTTAATTTTATATGATTATTTTATTTAAAAAAACTCACCCTCTCTCCCACCTCTAGTCGAACTAGTCCCCCTTCTTAACCCTCTCACCTCTACAATGTATTACTCTAAATCCTCTTTAGACGGCAATGAAATATCAAGAAGTGTTTTCAATGATGAAAATAGTGTTTTCCGCAAAAAAATTGAAGAAAACTCTTAGGGGTGGGAGTAGGCCAGACAGCCTGACCTGGCTTGGCCTTTTTAGTTTCAGGCCATGCACAGGCCCATGCCTTTTAAGTGGCCCGTATGCTTAATAGGCTAGGCTTAGCTCACTAAGAGGCCTGTCAGGCCGACCTATTAAACAACTAAATAATTTTAATTTTTTTAATATATTTTTTCATTTTTATATCTTATAATATTAATTTTTTGTATATATTATTATACTTAGTTAATATCAAATTACTACTATAGCCTCATTGGGATTTGTATTACCTCTTTAGATATATATATATACATATCTGATTATTTTTATAAAAAAAATTTGGAAATTTTGAAGTTAAACTAAATACTTTAAAAATTGTATTATATTTATTTACATGCTTATTAACAAGCCAGGCCTATATACAAGCTAAACTTATACTTTAAAAAAAGCATCTGACAAGCCAGGCTGAGGCCTCTATAGCATAAAACAGGCTAGGCTTGTTAAAGGTAAGGCCTAAACTGGCTGTTCCCATCCCTTAAGAGATTCTCTGAACAAAATCATCCTCTTAATTTTAAACCATAACAAAAGAAACTGCTAAAATGATATCTGTGGTGAGCCACGTGGCAACAGTGAACGCAGTTATAATTAGAGTGGAAAGTAAGAGGAATTAAGAACAGAATTTTGGTTTGATATACTTGGGAAATTCCCTAATCCAGGAAAAAGCAAAAAGCAAAAAATAAATTAACAAAAAGGGGTGAAACTACTCTACGTCCGGGCTTAGAGTGTGTGAAGGATGTCTGTCTACAAGCATTGCCTCTGATACAAAAGAAATAAAATAGCAAAGAGGGTCTCTAGAAACCAAAGAAGCCAAGCTCGCTGGCTCTCTCCTTCTCGAATGTCTCAAAGTACTGATAAATAATGGTCACTGCAAGTAAAATCCCAGTGCCTGACCCAATTGCCCCCATGAAATCAGCCAACACCGTCAGTGCACCGATGCAAATCCCTCCAAATGCTGCCGCTGTGGGAATATATCGGTTCAGCTCCTTCTGCAAGTTCGACTCACGATGCCCTGGCATCACCATTTGTTGTTCCTGCACAATTTTTAAGCACCGACATTATGGACATGTACACTTTACATGTGCGATCTGGATGGATAAGAACACCTAAAAAATCATAACTAGAAACAAGTTTATGGCAACACGCTTACTATTGTTAGCAGCAAAAGAACAAAGAACGATTCAGAAACACTACTGACTCTGACGCCTGGATTTAATTTTCAGTTAGAAGAAACTGAAAATATAAACTTCATTGAAAAAGTATCTATTTTTTTTTTCTTTCTTCACCAAGAAAAGGGCCCCAATAAAATTTAACATAGCACCCAAAGTTGATAAACCTCCATGATAGGAATAAGGGGTCAAAAGTTACCGTTCTAGATTCCTTATCATTTTCATGGGCAGGAAGATGGGCCTTGGCCAAAGGCCCATCACATTACCATAACAATAGTAACACTTCATCCCAAAACACTCAAAAAGCTGCGCGTTCAACAAAGCTTATAAGAACGGTCCAAAACAAAAAAAGATGTATAGGCTACAAGAATTAACAGATGCCATGAGAACCCTTGATATGCAACAAGAATTAACAGATGCCATGAGAACCCTTGATATGCAAATGCAACTTTCTTCAGCACGACCTCAAGTTATGTCAGCCAATAGTAGAGTTGGCTTAAAGATAGTTTATTTCTTTTCAGGACAGTGCCAAACTATACCCAATTAAGCAAAATATACAGTGAATTGGTAAGAGACCCTCAAAAAACTATATTTAGATGTTTTTGGTTAAGTATATTAGGATGAAAACACCAATAATTACATCTCATCAATCCTAGAACAAGAGCTGCTTCAATGACTCGTCGCACTGGAAGTTGCAAACAATTTAACAGACTTCCTCAATTACAAACTCATGACGTGAATTTTAAAGGATGAGAAAAACAAGCCAGGCATGCTCCACGAACACTATTGAAGTTAGGGAACAACCGTCAAATCAAATCTGCAAAACTAGTATTTTTCATTACCTTCAATTGTTTGGCAACATCTCTAGCAGATGATCCTGAGACTTCGATCCAAGTTTTAGAGAACAAAGCACAGGCTGACAACATGAACACCAAATAGAACAAAGCATGGAAAGGATTGGCTGCCATATCAGCTAAGCTGCCAGAAAAAGAAAAGAAAAGAAAGTAAAGAGCGTCAAATTTAGATAATTGGAAGGGTATTAAGTCATAGATAACATAGCAGATATGGCACAAACTATAGAGGAACACCGACCCTAAGAAATTTTTTTTTAAAAAAAAAAATTTCCATACCTAGATGGAGCTGTAATGTAATATGCAAGACCACCCACAGGAATAGATTGACCACCTCCATATTCAGTCTCCTTCCATTTGCCCAATAAGTTCACGACGAAGTTTCCACTGTATTTTCGGTGAAGCAGCTGTGATCACCAATTATTAAGTTGTTAAAACATTAACCCCCAAAATGAAGTCCAAGATGCAACGTACAACAAACTTCACTACCTGAGAGATAAAGTACAGGTTGGAAACCAGAGCAGACTGAAGAATGATGGGCATGTTAGAGGTATAAAATAGTTTAATAGGGTATGAACCCTGCTGTCCACGGGCATTCTTTGATCTTACAGGCAAAACCACACGGAAACCTTGGAAGTATATCACAATTAAGAAGATCAAAACAGTAGCAAGTAGGTTTGTCACGTTAGGAAGATTCTGCCGGTAAAATGCCTCACGTAGAGCACGAACTTTGTCAGTTCTAGTAATCAACAGATGGAATAGAGCAATAACAGCACCCTCAAATTCAGCACCCCGTCCACTGTTAATGGTGGTGGGACTGAATGCCTTCCATATGATATTTTCACTGAAATAAAATGGGAGAGCTCTAATTAGGCATTCTCATGCTAATATTTGCTGTAAGACAAGACAACAAAGCTGGGAGAAGCACTGTTTTAGAAATATAATCGAGGTGACAAAACTCACCAGATATTAGTTGCAATGAATAGGGAAATCCCAGAACCCAGGCCATATCCTTTTTGAAGAAGCTCATCTAAGCAAATCACAATAATACCAGCAAAACATAGCTGAATGATGATGAGTATAGCATTGCCTACTCCAAGTTGGCCCACACTTCCATACATCCCAGAAAGGACATAGGCAACTGCCTCTCCAATGGCTATCAAGATGCCAAGCAGCTTCTGTGCTCCGTTTCTGGACAAACACATATTAGAATTAGTTACAAACAGCACGCAACAATCTAGATGCAAATAAGGCCACAAAATTTGCAATAGTAGGGCTTTGCTAAGCCTCTGCCAGAAAATATTGCAAAAAATTGAAAGACAATTGACAGCCATAAAACTCTGATTCCAATAAGTTTTGCGACTATTAAATATGGCATAGCTATTTTATGTATGGCAGCCACCAAACACATATGAACAGAGACACTTACAAGAGCGCACGATCTTCACGGACATTGTTGTCTACTTCAATGATCTTTGATCCAGCAAGTAGTTGCATCACCAGCCCAGAGGTCACAATAGGGGTGATCCCAAGCTCCATAACAGTTCCACGGTTCGAAGCAAGTATAACACGCATCCAATAGAATGGATCTGCGCCGGTCGTTGAGTGTATTCCATAGAGAGGGAGCTGACTGCAGACTAGGAAAATGAACAGAGATATTACAGTATATATGACCTTCTCCCTAAATGGAATTTTCCTGTCGGCAGTCTGAACTTCAGGCAGAAAAGAGAGAAATGGTCTAACTAGGTGAAGAACTCTAAATCCACCTCCCATCTTATTGAGCTGCATGAATTCAACAGTGCAGAAACATGTTAATTAGAATACATAGACACGTAAGAAGACCACCATAGCATTCAGCTAGAGACATATAGAACTATTGGGTAGAATATCTAAATGATGGTGGCAACCATGAGTAATAAGATGAAATAATCATCCCTTTCAGTTTTAAAGAATATTGGTGATTGAACAGATTATCAACTCTGCAAACAAGGCAAGTCATACCCCTCGATTAACCAAACAATGCTTAATCCTCGAAATAGACAAAAAAGTATACTAAAAACCCAGAAAGCAATCAATGTCAAATTTTCACTGACCACCTTGCTGGCTTCCAACTACAATGGCAAACATTTAGTTATACAGATCACACAGGTCATTGATAATTTAACCCATCGTGTAGATCGAACGAAGCAATAGCAACACACGCGACATATCAAGATTTAGCTGATAGAGGAGACGACGTCAAACACAACGAACACCAATCTGAATGGGTATCCGAATCAAAAAATCAAACCCCACATAATCGATCAATGATTTGCATACGATACACATTAGGTCACGCAAGAAAACAAAGTAATGAGCACAAAGCGAGATCGGAAAGAGGCAAAAGAATCCGAATAAAAAACATATCTTTGGGGAAGAGAGAAAGAATTACCGAGATGAAAGCGCAAAAACGAGGCGAGGGAAAGGAAGAGAGGTAGATTCAGATTCAGGAGGAGGGGAAGCACCGGATCTGAGAACAAAGTTTGATTCTTTTAAGAATAATAAAACGAGAAGGGTTTCCTCCGGCGGCCTTGGCGCTTGCGTGAATGAGTGAATGTTAAACAAATAAGGACCCAATCGTCTTCACACGCGTTTTTCAACGACCCTGACGTGGATACAATCTGATATTTTCAAAATTGGGTCTTGCTGATATTTATTCTTAAAATTTTGAAAAAATACAAATAAGTATCTTCTCAATTCAAATTCCTTTATTTGTGGTTTGCAGTTGTGATACATAGTTACTTAATAAATAAAAATCTCTTATCTGATATTTTGAAATTTAGAAGGCATTTCTTCACAATGTTTTCTTCATTTTTTTAATATATCTGATTTTTTGTTATCCAAAAAGCATATTTCTTTTGAAGATTCTTCTTCTTCTTCTTGTTTTTTCTTTTTTTAGTTTCAGGAGTATCCCAGTTATCTGATTTTATTTTTTATTCTTTAGTATAGCAAATTCATATAATCATATTAGTGGGAGAGAGCATACAAACACCGCTGATATTGACAATTTTTAAACGCTGCCATGAAACAGTCAAGCTCTTTAAATCTGTAGGTAATGAAAAGCAGCGATCCTCAGTCAACTGACGAGAAATTAAAAAAGAAAAAAAAAAATTAACACGCTTATTATCATTGTTGTTGTTGTTATGTAGTCAGGCATCGTGTATTTAGGATGATATGGCCAAGATTAGGTTGATTAAAAAGGCTTGCAATTGTATGCAACAATGTCTTCCAATTGGTGTGAGAAAAACAATTGAGATGTGTTGATCTGGACTTGAGAGCTGTGTTAATCGAATCTATCATGCCACATTGATGATTTTACAGTTGAGATGTTGCTCCTAATCTAGTGGATTTTTATGGGTACATCTCAATCTTCAGATCAAGCCACTCTTTTGTTGTGTCATTGTCTTCAATACATATACAAAGGTGTTGGGTCAATTATGTTATTTATCAATGCCATTTGATGATTAAGTTGGATGAGATTAATCTGATTCAGTTGGTTTAATATTATAATAAAATTCTTGTTACAGTCTAGTGATATGATATCTTCTTGATAAATAAATGAGAGGCCGTGAGTTTGATCCAATTATAATCGTATTATGTCGTTGTTTGCCATTTTAATTCAAAAAATGTCTATTCAATGTTATTTATGTCAATATTCCAGCAAATTAGATTAACTTATAGCTAGTAAATAAATAAAAAAGAGTGAAAGTATATCCTTATATTTGCATCAATTCTCCTTTTTGTGCCTTAATTTTGAATATTACACTTATAGTCCTTTTTTATTAACATCATCAATTTCATCAATAGAAAACACCAATACAACAAATCTAAATAGTGGTTCTATAGTTAAATGATGATTAAAAATGTTCAAATTTTAAATTATAAGAATGATTACACTTTAAAATTTGAACATATTTTGTGAGCATTAATGAACAAAATAACCATTTAAATTTGTTGAGTCAGCATTTTCCGTTAAAGAAAACTAAAGACGTTAACTAACAAAAAAGACTAAAAATGCAATTTTCAAATTCAAGTGGCCAAAATAAGAATTCATGTAAATATAAAGAATCAAACGAATACTTTTCTAAAAAAAAGTTATTGATATAATAGGCAAATAGTCAAGTGAGCTGTGAATATTTCAGGTAAGGGGCATCCCTACTACATTGTCTCTCAACTTCCTCTTCACTTACTATCTCCATAATTGGATTTGCTTTCACTAGTCGGGATCTATTTTAATTGAAAAAATATTGTATAATCAATAATAAATAAAAAATAATATTTTCCAATTATATTAGTTAGATCTCCAGCATTGAAAGTAAATCCAATGGTGGAGATAGCAAGTGGAGAGACAATGAAGTGGGATGCCTCTTACTCGAATATTTCTCACTATAATTTTTAAATGTCTCTAACATTCAAATTTTTTAATTGAAACTGTTTATCATTAAAAGCAGAGCTGCATTACATACAAATCTTAAAAATCTTTATCTTCTTTATCAACAGGAAGAAGTGTAATCCGCGAATAGCTGATTTTTATTTTCCTTTTCAAGTATGCACACAAAATGAGGAAATAATAATAGAGTATATTGATATTTATAAAGAGCCCACCTCGTTGATTTATAGTTTGGCCGTATTTGTAACGGGGTGGACATGGGCAAGCACCGGGAAATGGAATGTGTTGGCCGTCGTCTCTGACTGTGTCGTCGTCTGTTTGTTTTTCCCACCATTTTTTATGTGAGTTGGGCCTCATCACAAAGCATCTGGCTTACTTAATGATGCAACCCCACTTTAAGATTAAACCCAATCTCATCCACCAGTACCTCTACAGTATCATTGGGCTTTGAAAACTCACTTCAAGAGAGCGTATTAAATAGGGAGAATCACAATCAGGTCATTCATAAGGGAATTAATCACAACCAGGTCTCAAACAATCATAAAATTATATTGAAGTCTCAAGGAACTTGGGTGATAATAAATTGTTTGTCATTGACAACTCAATAGTTGTCAATAACAGCTCATTGAGTTGTCAATAAGATTTTTACATCTAATTTGATTAGTTTAAGGATTATAGTTAAGTTAGTTAACATTATATGTGTGTTTTAAATCACCTCAATCATCTTCTATAATAACTTCCATCTCTCTTAATTGATTATTATTTATTAAGCATCATCATGGGTAATTCAAGAAAAAGTTGACAAAAATTATAAATAAACTTTATATCTAGGATGAAGGTTAACTCACCAAGTGGTTGATATAGTAAGAATGAGGGAGTATTTAAAAGACTCACAAACATGATTGTTAAAAAACATTCAGCTACTCTGGGTCAAGGAAAAAATAGCTTATCACAAAGAGAAAGGTCACTTGAAATTTAGAATCTTAGTCAATAAGAATTTTATGTGTGAACCTGATGCACTAGGGGTAAGCAAAATCGAACCAAAACCAAAAATCAAAACGAACAAAATGCATTTCGATTTTTGGTTTCGGTTTTTATTTTTCTACTTTTCGGTTCGGTTTTTAGAAAACGGTTTCAGTTTGAAACCGAAAAACCGAAAACTATAATAACATTAAAAAAATCTAGAATTTTTGTTTAAAAATAGGATGACAAGTAAGCCTAAACAAATATCTCAAAATCCAAACAAATAAAATTTTCTTTCTAAACAAACACTTTTTAAATACATGACATTAAAAAAAATGCACAGAATGTGCTCTGAAAGTTTAAAAACCAATTCAATATTATCATGTATTAAATATTATTTTTTTTGTTTTGGACATACTAAATTAATAGTTTAGTTGATTTAAACAATATATTAAATTTGTATAACTATTCATATATATTGAATCCATTTTTTCCTTTTTTCATTGAATTTTCGTAATTGACAAAATTGCAACAAAAGAGTATTAAAAATATAGTCCAGAAACCGAAAAACCGAACTGAAAACAATTCGGTTTTTTCGATTTCAGTTTCGATTTTGCTATTTGCCTCTTATCGGTTTTCGGTTCGGTTTCGAACTGAAAACCGTTTGTTCACCCCTACGATACTTCACGTCATTTGTGGTATGACCAATTATAGGTAGACACATATAGGTTTGACCTATAATTTTAATATGATATAGCACCCTAAAAAATCAACTAACTGATAAAATAGTTTTTCCATTTTGTAAAATAAAAAAACATTGAAAACATAATATTTAAATTTTTTTATTGCTGGTTAATTTATTTATGGTGCTAAATCATATTGAAAATTTTACGCCAGACCTTATGTGTTTACTTGTTATTGGTTAGACCACAAATGAAGTGGTGTATGAGATTCACGCAAGAATTCCTCCTCAGGAAATACCCTGACAAGGTCAATAATGTGTCATGTATAAAGAATACACGGTAAGAATGGGACGTGGCGCCAGAATTAAGAGCTTATACTGATAATATTATTGTGTGGTAATGGGAAGTATATTGTCACTTGGGCTGTAAGCATAAATTATTGGGAAGATTGTAATAGAAGCTTACTCGCTGAAGGACATTTTTCCTCCCTATCCAGTTTAAAATCCAAGCTGTGGAGTGAGTTTGGAAGAAATTATCCTACATGAGGATATTTTGTGGGCTTAGAGGAAGGCGAGATGTGATTGGTATTCCATGGGAGATAAAAATTCTAAATACTTTCATTTAAGAGCTAATGTAACGAAGAAAATGAATAGAATTGATGCGGTGAAGGATTAACAAGGGGAATGGATCTATGAACTTGAAGCAATCAAACGAGGCTGTTAATTTTTTCGAAAATCTATCCACTAAAGAAGTAAGGCCCCGGGAGTACTTATGCACTAATATAAGGTTTCCTCTTATCTCCTTGGTTTGCTTGCAAGGAAATGGGAGAAATGTTTCAATGGCGAGAGTGGATGATGCAATTATGACTATGGGCACCTTGAAAGCCCCAAGTCCTGGTGGATTAAATGCTATGGTCTTCCAAATTCAATGGGTCCAGGTTAGAAATTTTGTGTTAGATTTTATATCTAAAGTATTCAGCTACTCGCAAGCCATTGAGGAGGTTAACCAAAATTTTTTTGTTCTAATCCCTAAAGGGAGCAGACTGAAACTTTGAAAGATTTTCGTCCTATTAGTCTTTATAACGTGATTTATAAATTACTTACAAAGATTATAGCAAATCGAATTAAGAGCTTCCTTCCAAGCATTATTGCTCCTAATCAACGTAGTTTCATTCCTGGGAGAGTAAGCTCCGATAATATTATTATTGCTCGATAAGTTATTCACTCTATGAGAACTATGAAAGGAAAGAAAGGTTTTATGGCCATTAAAATTGACTTTGAAAAAGCTTATGACATGGTTAGATGGTCTTTT
Organism: Mimosa bimucronata; assembly: GCA_037074515.1. Taxonomy (NCBI): domain Eukaryota; kingdom Viridiplantae; phylum Streptophyta; class Magnoliopsida; order Fabales; family Fabaceae; genus Mimosa; species Mimosa bimucronata. Next base: position 6,986,245 of record CM073436.1, read on the forward strand.
GTTCTTGATTGCATTTGAGAACTATCTTTTCTTGATAATATGGTGCAGATAATTGAGAGCTGTATTAAAACCCAAAACATGTAAATTTTGTGGAATGGGAGTAAATCAAAGGTTTTTAAACCCTCTAGTAGCATTAGCTAGGGTGACCCTTTATCCCGATATTTATTTGTGATTTGTATGTAGAAGTTAGTTCATCTTATTCAAGAACAAGTACCTAATGAAAATTGGAGGCCAATCCAGCTAAATAAAAATGGCCCACCAATTTCTCATCTCTTTTTTGCAGATGACTTTATGATTTTTTTGGAGGCAAGAGTGGATCAGGGTGAGGTTGTAAAGACACCCACAAAGGTTTTGTGATTGCAGTGGAGAAAGTAAAAAAGCATGATGGCAGTGGACAGTTTACAGTAAAATTCGCATATGATGTGATTGTGAATGAGGCTCATCAACCATCAAATTATTGCTAGAGTAAAGTTTGGAAATTACAAGTTCCACAGAGATGTAAATTACATATGTGGATGCTACTGCACAACAGACTTCTCACAAATGAATCTTGGTTTAAGAAAGGGATCCACTTAGATTGGAGGTGTGGTATATGCCCAGACACTGTGGAGTCAAGAATTCATGTCCTTAGAGATTGTGAACAAGCTAAACAAATTTAGTTAAATATGGGCATTCAAATATTGAATCAATGGTTCTGGACTAGTAACCTTGATGAATGGCTTATGAAGAACATCAGTAGTAATCGAAAGTGGCATGGAGGGAACTGGAGCGCGGGGTTTACTGTAGCATGCTGGTTGTATGGAGAAGGAGAAACGAGAGAGTCCACCAAAACTTAGTTCTGTCGATAGGATAAGAGGTTGCGGAAATAAAGGGTGTGATTAATTGTATGGTTAAAGTCAAATGTATGGTGACCGGGGAAGTCGTTGAAGCGTCATATCAGTATTGCGGGTTCTCATAGCAGCACTCAGGAAGAAGGAGAATATATGAACATATTTGTAGATGGAGCTTTATCCATGAATACTTGTGCAGCTGGCTGTGGGGGGATCTTATATAATTCAAAGGGAGACATTCAAGAGGTCTTCATGTGCAGAATTGATGTGGAGGTTTGTCTCACTGTGGAGTTATGGGAGTGCATCTGGGGTCTTCCTCAAGCCTGGGATATAGGTAGTCATAAAGTTCGCTTGTATTGTGATTCAACTGATGTTATCAGGACACTAGATGGAGGGGACTTTGATATTCATATGCTGACAAGTCAGACAAAAAAAATTCATGCTGACAACGGTTTATTGGAGGAGGTTCAATCACTTCTAAACAGGGAATAGAGTGCTCAGATGTTACAGATTGATCGAAGTAAAAATAGATGTTACAGATTGATCGAAGTAAAAATGAGGCGGTACATGGAATACAAATTATTTCCGAAGAGGAAGCATCTTGGATGAAGGTGGCCAGCGGAGTTACTTAGCTTTTGTTTTTTGGTTTCCCAAAGGTATCCCCACATACATACGGCTGCCATGAGACTCATCCTCTGTCCCTATTGTTAGGGCACAAAGTGGTAGGGGACCGGCCAATGAGTTTTTTCCATTCACAAGAGTTGGGGATCGAAACCCCTAACTACTTGCTTGAGGGATGAGATGCTGAACCTTCACACCAACCTAACTTGATTAGAGTTACTTAGCTCTTTTAATTTGTTTTGTTATTTTATTTTTCTAGTTGTATAAAAAAAATAGAATACACGGTAAGAATAAACATGTAATCCTTATTGGAAAAAAAAAGAGAATAAACATGTAAAACAATTCATTTATCTATTTGTTGATGCTTTCTTAGCCGGAAATAACATAATTATAGTTTGAGAAAACTGCTCAAAATACGTTTTGTGTATATATATATATGTGTGGGCCAAAAAAAACATTATATACTTTTAAACACAAAAAAAATCAATCTTTTTAACAAATTGATTCACAGAAAGTGCGGTAATCTCTCTAAAAAGGTAAGTATGAGCAAATTTTCCTACCAGCCTTTAGTATTCAAGAAATACATCAGTTTTTAAATATAGAATCTGATCAATTTTTTAAGAAGATCATAAGAAAACTAGATAAATTAATTTGCTTTATTTCTTCTATAAACTAGTTTGTTTGGCTTATAAGCTATTATATAATCTATAATACAAAAAATACGCTATAATTAAGTGGATGATTTTGTTACCGTAATATTCTTTTTTTTTTTGAAGAAAAAAATAAACCTAAATCTTATATTTTAATTTTGAAAAAAAAACACATTTTCAACTTTTTTTTTTTTTACTCAAAGCTATTGCCAGAAACTAATCCAAATAATAGTTGGTTAGAACTAGTACGTATTATTTTGTTGGTTTGGGAACAAGTGTCAAGTGATGATAGAGGGGAGCAGAGAATGAGAAGGGAGGAGTGGTGCAGAGAATGACAGCTAAAAGACAGTAAAAAGCGTTTCATTTCATCACCTTCTTCCCCTTCTCTCCTCGAAAAACTCACTTTCCCCTCGGATTGATAAAAGAAAAGGAAAGGGGAAAGGGGGGAAAAAAAAAAAAAAGCATTTCAGAAAGTGAAGGGATTGTGTTGTGCTGAAAGCGCGGTGCTAAACACAGCACCTACTACCCATTCATATTCATACACACTTGTGGGTTCTGTAATGTATCCTACTGTATCTATTTGCTGAACAAGAAGAAGAAGAAGTACATCCTTCTTGCAGTTTCTACCACTTGTTCATTCCATCACATGTCTCCGTTTGATTCGCCTCTTCTTCTTCTCATTCTTTTCTTATAGTTTCGCCCCCAAAGCTACTTACCCACTTCAAATCTTTGCTTCTTTTTGGATCACTTTGTGAACCATGAGAAATCGTACCTTGCTTTGTGTTTTTATGGCACTCGCTGTCACTTCCTCTCTTCACTTTCATGCTCAGGCTGCCCCTGCTGGTAACTATTTCTTCCCCCATTTTTTTTTTATCAATTTGTTGTTGGATTTTACTGATCTGCCTCTCCAAATGGGTATGCCTTGTCATGAATCACGATAATTTTGTGCTTTCACCCAACTATTGCTCGCATTTTGGTTTGATGTCCCCCTTTTGTCTGTTCTTTGCTTCATATTCTGGTATTGTTAATGAGGCTAGGTTTGTCAAATGAATCTCCTACCGCATTTGTTTGCCTTCTTCCTTTTCAGTACGGAATGTTTAACGCGATCTCGTTCCTTACTGGGCGCGCGCTCTCTCTCTCTCTCTCTCTCTCTCTCTCTCTCTCTCTCACACTCACTTTTTTGTTACTTTAGCTAAATAATGTGAGCTTTTCAGGACCATTGATTAAGCATATTTCTTCATTTCTCAAGTGGACGAGGTCTACCTCTAAGACGCCTCAGTCAGGTTATATATTTGCCCTACTCATTGTTTCTTCCCGATAACAACATTGTCATCTAGGTAGTATGATATTCTTACATTCATGGTATGACTGTAATTTGCAATTGTTTTCCAGATGGCAATGTTCTTCAATTCGAGAATGGTTACGTTGTTGAGACTGTGGTGGAAGGAAACGAGATTGGGGTCATTCCTTATCGGATTCGTGTCTCTGAGGATGGTGAACTCTTTGCTGTTGATTCAATAAATAGCAACATTGTCCGAATTACACCGCCTTTGTCCCAGTGTATGATTTCTTCCTTGCATTTTCTTTTGTAACTACTATGAAGTTGATTGATAGGACGAGACTGTTTTGACTGTTCCAGCTAATTAGTCATTGGCAGCATTGTACCTGTCTCGCCTGTTCCAATAACTGTCAATGAAGCCTTTCAAATGAAAGATATCTAGCAATTGAAATAGACTTTTGGATTTTCATATACTGATTTGATTTAAATTTTAATGTCTTGTTTATACTTTTTATGTTTCTGCAGATAGTAGAGGAAGGTTGGTGGCTGGGTCATTTCAGGGTTACACTGGACATGTTGATGGGAAACCAAGTGATGCCCGTTTTAATCATCCCAGAGGCATTACCATGGATGACAAAGGCAATGTTTATGTTGCAGATACTCAGAATCTGGCCATCAGAAAGATTGGAGATACTGGTATGTGCTACCTAGTTTCAAAGATTTCAGGGTCTAGGCTAGAGTTGAAAGTCGACACTGGGTTAGAACGAGATATGCAGTTATGGAATATTCCTATCTTCAATTGGTTTTCAATTACTGTTTTAAATGAGAGAACTCAAAGATGCATATATGGCACTGTGGTTATTGCTTTCACTCAAAATACTTTGGCCAGAAGATTATGAACTTATCCTGATTTTCAAACCCATAGTTCTACCTCGCTGGTTCGCTGCATGTGTGACTTCCAAGACAACTTAGCTACTCAGAGATGAGATGCTTATCTATTGAAATAACATTAGCCAAAATTGTGAAAAAGTAATACTACTGACATTTGTAAATATTTGTAGGTGTGACAACCATTGCTGGAGGAAAGTCAAATGTAGTAGGCTACAGAGATGGCCCCAGCGAGGATGCGAAGTTCTCGAACGATTTTGACGTGGTTTATGTTCGGCCAACTTGCTCCTTATTGGTCATTGATAGAGGAAATGCTGCTCTTCGGCAAATATCCCTCAATCAGGAGGATTGTGATTATCAAGATAGTTCAATTTCAACTACAGGTCTAAGTTCTAGTCATTTGTTTGTCATTGTGTTCATAATCTCTGTAAAGATTATAATATTCTTTCTATCTGATCTTTCAAAAGTTGCAATGCCAGTAAAATTTTGAAGGACAAATAATTCATCCAAGACCTCTGGTTCTTGCTAATAAAAGTAGAAGGGAGGGAATAAATAATGAAATGAAATCAATAAAAATATATTAAGTGTATAGTTGCAGTTATGGAGAAAGAAGAGAGTAAAATCTATTTGTTGATTGGATGTCGTGATTTTTTTTTTTTTTTAAATTCTATGAACATTGGTTTTGTGGACAGTTGGTTTGCATAAGCACTCCTGCTTCACTTTTGCAGAGAACAAGCTGCTGTTTAGTTCATTTATTGGTTGCTTCTTGATGAGGAACATCCACTTTTCTGGTCTGTTTAGACTTCATTGAGAAATACTCCCACATTGTTGGTAAATTTAGTTTGTGTAACTGAGGTGTCTGCTCAGCGCTTGTCTTTTCTCCCTTGAGTGGTTTCATAAATCATTATTGCAAATGTCAGTTAGAGAAGCAAATCTTAACTTACGCTCATTGGAATTTGAATTATTTATCAAAAATCTGCTCTCTGAATGTATACATTACCTACAATATATGCATTATTAATTTCTTATTAGTGGGGTATTTTGCAGATATTCTTACAGTTGTTGCTGCTGTCATAGTAGGATATGCCACATGCATCCTGCAGCAAGGTTTTGGCTCCTCTTTCTTCTCCAAGACAGTAAGTCTGTTTAGCTTGTGCAGTTTTAGTAAAAAATTAACATTCAGTGGTTTTGACATTTTCTGTGACACCATTACGGCCTTGGCAAATATCATTCTGCTTTGTCGTGGGAACATCTGCATACTGATGAAGAATATGACTAGTTTACCTGAAACTGTGTCCATACATTTAGAAAGTAAAAACTTATTCAATATGACTGCTAGATTATTTTTGGCCGTGAAAAATTTATTTTTTGTTAGTGTGCATGAGTTTGTGTTCATTTTAAAATTATATTGCATCCTTGCTGGTTGGCTTATAATTCTTGTATAAATGCTGCAGCAACGGTCAGAAAAAGAATTCAAAGGCCAAGCAAACAATAAAAAACCTATGTCCATATTGGGGAGTGGTAAAGACGAGCCAGGATGGCCATCTTTTGGACAGCTTTTTGTTGATCTTTCAAAGCTTTCCCTTGAAACATTGGTTAGTGCATTCTCTCAATTCATACCTTCACGTTTTCGATCCGACGGCCCTGAGACAGGCCTCACACCATTAAAAGATCATCTTCGGATGACTGAAGATGAAGCAGAGCCCTCATTGGTAGACAGGCAGAGTGCTGCTGCTCCTCTAACTGAGAATAGACAGATCCATACACCAAACACAGCTGAGAAATATTCAGAACCGAAGCCCCACAAAGTGAAATCAAGCAGTTTCAAGGATCCCTCCTTGTCCAGCAAGCACCGGTCATCAAAACGACAGGAATATGCTGAATTCTATGGATCTAGTGAGATTCCACCTTACATCAAGTCGAAGAGCCAAAAGGAAAGGTCCAGACATCGGCAACGAGAGAAGAGTGGAGAACTAGTTTATGGGGCGGAGGCAAAACCTGTTGAGATGAAAGCAGTTGATTATGAGAATCCTAAGTTTGACCATTATAATTTGAGGACTAAGTACATACCTGGAGAGTCCTTCCGTTTCCACCCTCAGTAATGAGTGCTACATATTATTGATGCCCTTGTATTCACTTCACCATGACATCAAATATGCGCTGTGAAGCATAGATTCTGCAACTGATTTTGTAATATGGAGCATATATTCTGCAATCTGCACTAGGCCAGTTCTTCCTGTTCAGATGGGATAGATTTTTTCTCCTGTGCTGGAAAGGGCCCACTAAACCAGCTCAAACAAGGGATAAAATGTGAGGGAGGAAATGTTTAAAATTAGACCTTTCTTGAATGATCAGTATTATTAAACCTTTTGGTATTATTTAGCCTCATCAATTCTGTCTCAAAAGTTAATAGCTTTTCAACATTATTCTTATTTAATGTATGATTATAACATCTTATGTAACGGTAAATGAAGGATTCTAGCGAAAATAAAACAAGAAATAAAAGACAAAATTGTATAGTTATATAAAAATTTAGTGATGTGATTCATACTTTGCAAAGTTTTATCCCATTAGGTGGGGTCGGTTACATGGATAGCACAACATTATTTTGCTCTATCAGCAACCAAATTTTTAGATATACTATTCATTAAAAGATCCCGCTTTACAGCTTAATTGAGTGTTCGCCTTGGTTTCCCTCTTCTTTTAATTGGGCTTCAGACTGTTTGATCTATCCTCCTTAATAGCGCATTTAATGGCTTTCTTTGGGCATGTCCAAACCATCTCAAACGATTTTCTACTATTTTCTCACTAATAGGTGCCACTCCAACTCGTTCGTGTATATGTTTATTTCTTACTCTTTCTTGTATAACCACACATCCATCTTAATATTATCATTTCAGCTACCCAATTTTATGTTCATGTTGTCCCTATAGTAATGTGATTTATAATCAAGACAAAACATATTTTCTCCCTCCAACTTATAAATAGGGATAGAAAGTGCTTTGATATGTGGATGCAAAATTCTTAGAACCAATCATGTGATGTTAGGTTTTAAAGTTGTAGTAACATCTGTGAAAAATCTGGCAACAATAACTCAAAAGAAGAGATGTATTCAAAAGGAAAAGATGGTTTCTCTTGGCCAACTATGAAAATGATTTTTTTTTTTTTGGGGGGGGGGGGGGTTGTTCTGTGGTTCCTCTCCGCCATTGTTTTTTTTCCCTAAATATCTCTCTCACACACACACTTATATAATTACTATTTGTAATTATTTGTGGCTTTGAAAGGTAAGTTTTTTTTTTTTTTTTGCTAACAAGGTAAGGTTGGACTTTCAGCAACACGAGCATCTTGTTTAAACAGGGACTTGGATGAGCTCTTAAGTCATCTCGTGAAATTCATGTAAAAGTTCTTCCTTCCATTAAATCAAACATTAATTGATTTCTACACAGAAAGCGGAATATAAAATTAGTTAAGCTTCTCTACATGCCTTGGAAACAACTTATTGACACTAACTAAACAATATCCGTGATGAAATACACTCACTCACTAAAACTACTTTTATGTCATAATGGTCACATGATCAATTTTATATAACAATAAGGCTTATCGATGAATTTGATTATTTCAATGTTGTTGAATAGTATCTACTCCCATTTTTTGGGATTTTGAGTAGTGATCGATTTGGTGGTATTGTAGTTGGTTCGAAATAAGACGGAAGCTCCAACAGGTCTTAGAAAAGCTGGCTATCCTATGTGTCTTGTTCCTACAATTACTTATTTTCTTTATTTCAGTTATTGCTGTGTTTATGTTTGTATGTTGATGTTGTAATATATTTTTTATCTACATTTTGGCACCCCAATTTAGTTCTCATGTAGGATTAACTGAGGGTTTATATATATCATTTTATTAAATAAATTGTCTTTCATAAAATAAATTAATTTGATTTTAAATTTTGTATATTTATTTAATTATTTGGGACACGTATTGTGTTTGATCCTTGAAATGCGAAGGTGTTTTGAAAGTGTGGGAACGTTATGTTTAGTCTATTCAATGACTAGAAACAACAGCCAAGTTCCCTGTACTATTGCACCTCTGCCCAAAATAGATTTTTTTTTAAAAAAAATAATTTTTGAGTAGATAATTGATATATTTCATTTTGGAAGTATTATCACCGATGACATATATTACTTCAAATATTGATCATTTTGTAATTACTCACGTTGACAAGTGTACTGCAATAGTTCTTAATTTTCATGTCACTTTCTTGAATATTTTATTTTATTTGAACATGTATCCATAATATCATGAATAAATTGTAAGTGGTTAATAAATTAAAAATGTTAATTTTTCCCACAAAACGTCCATTTTTATTAATATTATCTCTATAAATTAGTAATTTGTAAAATATTTCATTCTAACTCGATTAAACATATCAAACAATTCTTTTTTTATAAATTATTGTTGAAACTATATTTTAAAGGAATTAAATGACTATTTTGACACAAGTCCAAGTCAACTCAAACAAATATAATTATAATTGTTTTTTAAAAATAATATAACCAATCATTGTCTTAAGTCTTTAACTTACATTTTGAATTTTAATTTTTAATAGGAGGAAAATTAGAAAACTATATTTTGAGGAATTTTTTGTGAAGGATGAATTCCTGAGAGTGAGACGGTGCAAATGCCATTTACCCATCACCGATACTCGTAAAACGCTTCGTCTTCTTTGACTTGAAATCTCAGTGAAGAAGCTTATTCTCATTTCAAGTCTCTCCCTTTTCTTTCTCTTCGTTCTTGGTTTTGCAATGGGTTGTGTTGGATCCTCACAGTCCAAAGCGGACGGTGAGCCTACTCTCTCTCTCTCTCTCTCTCTCTCTCTCTCTCCCCCCCCCCCCCCTCCTTTCTTTGATCTTTCTGAATCCTCAGCTTCTTCTTGGCACTGAGTTTAACAGCTTGAGGAAATTGATGTTGGGTTATAGTTAAAAAATTCTATCTTCTTTCTGGGTTTTCGCTTGTTAGAGAATTTTTTTATTATCAATTGGAAAAGCCCCCGTCAATTATGCCAGCTTGTGATTCTGGGAAAATCAATTATATGAAAAAAAAAAAACTTATCTGCGTGGTAAACAGGTGGGGGGAAATCTTTTTGGTAAATGTTTACCACATTCTTTTAATTCCGTGTTAAATGTCGATCTTGTTGGATTTTGTTTTCCAGAAAATTCTTGTCGGTACGGTATTTCTTTGAGCTTCTTGATTCTCTTGCTCTAAGAATGGATATCTTCGGATTTGATTTAATCTACCTAACTATGAGTCTTTATAATTGTGGTGAGCTCCTTTTATTTTTGTTTCTTGTTCGCTGCGTTAAAGATTCTGTTATTGAGGTGGGACAACCGAAGTTAGTTGTTGGATCTTGAATTGAAGATGAAAATTGACTCCTTTTAATTCCCTGTCAAGCTGTCTTCAAGTTTTAGATGTGCGTATTTGCCAAGGGTTATGAAATGCTTGAATCTTTACTATAATTTTTACGATAAGCTATGAGCATTTTAATGGAACCCTTGTGCTTCGATTACCGCTGATTTGAATCTCAGTATTAGGTCGACTCTGTATTATGGTAGAACATCATAAGATGCTAATCATCTTTGTCCTCGGTCATACCCTTAATGTGTTGAATGCTTTATATTATTGAAATTTCTTCCCCACTTGTATGAATCGATGGTCAGTCAGCTTTCTTCTGCCCATCATTTGCCAATGCTTAAATGGTGGGATTAATATCTTTCAGCTTGTTGCTGATGATGACGTTCAAGTTTCAGATTAGTTCTTTCTGTTGGCTTCACTCATGATGGTGTAAATTTTGAAACAATGTAGGTGGGGCTGTGAAGAAGATCCGGAAGCCTAAGCCTTGGAAGCATCCTCAGCCAATAACAAAAACTCAGCTAGCACAGTTACGAGATGAGTTTTGGGACACAGCTCCTCATTATGGTGGCCGTAAAGGTATATGTTTACAATATTTCAATAAATGGCAAATGTTGAAAAATGTTGCAAGGCTAACAGAATATCAAATTTCCTGATAAGTAATAAGGGATTGAGTTTTAGGGGAAGGGTTTTAGTTTATATCAATCTGTTTACTCCTCATAGTTAATCTACAATTCTGCATTTCCTTGGATTCCGGGAATTAGTTTTTTTCCCTGGAATAGTTCATTTGGATTCTTTTTCTTAATGCTGTTAAACTGTTTACGTATAGTTTGCTGCATACTTCAATTTCTTCAAGTATGGTCATTTTGAAAATGTTTCTAGGGTGTTTGTTATTCTTGAGAAGTTTTGCTTACGAAGAAAGGATGTACTTCATATCATTTTATGAATATGTCCTCTTCATAATTGTCTATATTGCGTTGATCTCCTAGAATTGGATTTCATTTTTACTGGCTTTAAATTCTTTAGCCATAATTTACGATTTGCATCAATCTCTTTCTGTATGGATAGAACGTAAACATGAGAAAGAATTGGAAGATGATCTATCTACTGATGGCCTTGTAGTTCTTGTATGCTTTTCCTCTTTTTACAAAAACATAAGCATACTTTTCTGTTTTAGCAATACAAACTTGATGCGTCAGATAAAGAATTGTTTCAAAGTTGATACTCTGCTTGTAGACGCTGCTAAAAGCCTGAGGTTTCAGAGTGTCCGAGTTTGATATTGATGTTATTCCCAATGTTATATTGAATTTTATATTATATTTTATTGTTGCGTTCTATATCAATAAACATGTTAGACATTAAGGGGACTAATGAGTAATGACTAATGAAGATGCAGTGGCTAAAGTCTAGTTGTGGATGTTATTCCCAATGTTATATTGAATTGTTTCACAGTCCTGCTCAGATGAACAGTTAGTGTTGCAAACATGAGGTAATTTTTGGGGTTTGGGTACTACAGTAAGGGGTGGCTCATATGAATGCTGGGCAAGTGAGAAATACCCAACTGTTAGTATACAAGTTTTAATCAATCATGACGATCATTTGGCTGCATGAACGTGGTCACTTTGGCAGAAATATTCGTGTGAAAATTAGGATTTACCAATAAGGAGATAATAACAGAAGATCAAAATTACTTTTCTCATTTATCTGTTGTAATGTTGATCAGTGTGTTCTCTGTATCTTTCTTGTTCCATTTGGAAAAGTGTGTTCTCTGTATCTTTCTTGTTCCATTTGGAAAAGAACACCCACCTGAAACAGTGTTTCTTGATAAGAGAAATTTGTTATGGCCAGACCAATCATTCTTTGATTCATATAACTGCAAGGGTACACGAATGTACAATTTAAAGTTGTTTATTGAAGTGCATCTCTCATTTTCTGCATGGTAGAGATCTGGGATGCTCTTAGAGCTGCTGCTGAGGCTGATCTGACTCTTGCTCAAGCAATTGTGGACAGTGCCGGAGTCATAGTCCAGAGTTCTGATTTGACAGTGTGCTATGATGAAAGAGGTATAAGTGCATGGCTTGTTTTGCAGTTCTCCAGTTTCTATATTAGTACTCAACAAGCTTTTTGGTGTCCAATTTTATAATTCTGTTTGTTACTATACTTGCATATCTTTCAATTTTCCTGACTTCTTCTTCAAATGTATTGCAGGAGCCAAATATGAACTGCCCAAGTATGTTTTGAGTGAGCCAACTAACCTGATTCGGGAGAGCTCATGATGAAAGGGAATGATTGGTGGGAAAGTGAATGTAAATCATGTACATTATCTCAATTGATCTGGCAACTTCCATAGTGGTAGCAACTCTTATTCCTTACCATCTCAACTTGATGTTTACTCTATCTCTGAATCACATGACACACTATCTCAATTGTTCAATGAGTGTAGAGGGTTCTTGATCTGCATCTTGGAATACAAAGACCATTATGTTTCATTTTCCTTCCCTAATTTTTTTTGGAAGGGATTTTCCTTCCCTAATGAGGAGCTACATACAGAAGCTCGTTGGCAAAATAAATAAATAAAATAAAGAATAAGAAGTTATATACGGAAAATAATTATTTTCACAAAAACAGCGCTGTTAAAACCAATTCATAATTCAATTAAAGATTAAGCTATCAAGGATGCGATTGCTTTGAGAAAATTGAATAGGGGCCAAGGGTTGGTTTGATACTTGGATTTATTTTGAAATTTGGGGAACTTCGAAATTAAATCCTCCCTTCCCTTCGGTTTGATATGAATTTTCAATCCATACGCTTTGAAAAGTCCAAAGTTGGCCTTTGATGCACATCCTCTTGAAAATCTGGTATACCAAAGGCTTGCTTCAGGGTGAAGATGAGTGAATAACACGTGAATGAACGCACCGTTAATTTACTTCGTGTAATTCAAATTAAGAAAGAGATAACTAGGGGTGAGCATTTAGATTCCGTAAGATCCTAAATAACCAAAAACCAAATGCTATAATTTTTAAAACCGAACGGAAACTGAATAGTTGAATGTAATTGAACTTAAATAATTCAGTTCGGTTTCGGTTTTTTATCCAAAACAACCGAATTTTTTTACCGTTGTAATTACATTATACTTTTTTTATTTTTAATAAGCAAAACTTTAGTATAAATTATAAACCTAACAACATCAACAAGATCCCAAATAAGATAATACAAAATATAAACTATAAACATAAGATACGATTTCTAAGAAATGCAAAATACAAACAAAATAAATATATTTAATACTACTTCATGAAAAAAAAGCATAATAAAAAGTAACAAAACTAAATATCAATAAATGATATATCACACGTCGTTTTTTTAAATTAACATGAGAAAAACAAAAAAAAAAATACATTTTTAACTTTTACCTTTTAAATTTAACTGTATTAAAAGAAAAATATGGAAAAGAATATTTTCTTATTACTTTGGTTTTAACCGAAATATATTTTAAAGCACCGAACTGAAAACTGAATTAAAAAAACGAATATACACCAAAAACCGTAAAAAGTTAATGTAATTCGGTTTGGTTTTGCTCACGCCTATAAACAAGTGAGAGATGAGAGCTTAGTTAGATGAAGTGGCTGGAAGTTACAATAGATAACCTGTAGAGCCAAAAGAAGGCACAGTGAAATTTAGGATAATGGATAAGGTATTCTCTCTTACTCAACCCCATGGCAAAAAGTGATATATGCCAATGCCATCTTTAAACACAAATAATAATCATGGGTTCAAGAAATTCACCAACAGCCAGTAAATTAATGTCCATTCTTAAAATAAGATACCTATCGTTTTGTGTCAAGATTCCATGCTTTTGTGTGTTCGCTGATTTTCGTTTATCTAGGCGTAGGAAGCCTATCTACATGTATGTTTGTCTCCCAGAATATAAACACATTCCTTACTTCATTCCTCAATCACACACATGGAACGTCTCCAATCATTTGCTGGTTAAAGTCGCTGAGAACAATTCTAGGATAATTTACAGTAAAATCTCTAGTCGATACTTCTCTTTTTCCTGTATCTATAGGAATATCACTTGGTTTACTTTTGTTTCTGTTCAATATATAATGACTGAAGCTTTTCTTTTAATGTAACATTGAATCCACTTTACAAATGTCATCGAACCAATTATAAGAAATCAAGGTAAAAATTAAAGAAACCTGGGCGATCGTGTTCAAGGTAGAGTTCTCCGTAATAATTTACTATCAATAAAGAAAATGGAGACAGTTCGTCAAACTTTCTAGGAAACCTCTCCTCATGACATGGCTCACAAAAATTCAAGCAGACCAGACTATAAAATTCAAATCCTCTTTATTTCACATATTAATTTTACATTAAAAAGGGCATAAAATTTTTAATATACTAATATCCATTTAAATAATGGATTACGCCCCAGATATACTACATTAAATCCCAGTTTGAACTTGTCTGACCAACAATATTACAAAATATACATGCTACATCATGGTAAACGCAGGTTATCTATTTGTTTACTGTCCATCTTCGAGCATGCAGCGCTACCACTGAAGAGGAGCTTAGAGCATCGAAATTCCAGCAAAGCAAAAACACATAATTGGGCAGAATAGTAATCCAACAATGATGATATTTACTTTTAAGATTCACTCCAACTAATGTCTTTTGGCTCCTCCGAGAAATTGAATTGACTATGTGAAGATATAAACCTGATCAAATCCTTTCCTGAAAAACATAAAACACGAGTAATTTTACGCGCAGGCCAAATTTAATAGATTTCTCATGAACGACAATTTTGGGCTTACCCTTCCTTCCCACTATAAGTAGGAATGTAATTGTAAATGAGATTGTCCAGCACTTCTTGTGCAGGTGGTCTGTTAGTAGATTTCCTCGCCTCACTGAATCCAAATGCATGAAACAAAAAGCAAGATAATTAAGTCACTGAATAATTTCTGGGTAACGATTAAGCTTCAAACGAATAAAAATGAGAATTTGTTAGTTCGAGTTTAATAGTGCTAACCTCACCAAATGGTTTGCCACGTATTGAGTGACTTGGATGGCCTCCTCTGTGTGTGGGATTCTCAGTGAGGCCCATTCAAAAGTAGTTTTCTGAGACATCATTTGAAAAGGACGTTATTGAGTTTAATGTGAACGAAATTCCCATGCGAATTATTAGCGTTTAGCAACTGAAGACCGTCATTAAAAAAAAAAAAGAAGCAAATCACATTCATGGCTCACCTCTGGGTGCCACTGGAAGGCAGTCACGGGATAGTTCCATGAACGTACTGTGGATACATAATCCTAGTATAATTCATGATAATACATATTAGACTTCTCTAAGAAGGAAATGTGGTAACAATTCATGAGTGAGTAAAAATTTATAGGGACTATATCATTCAGCTTTTATACAAGAGTACCTTGTTATTTTCGTCCTTGGAAGTTGTCAATACCTCGAAAAAACTAGACAATTTTATATTATCCAGAAACCTTCTCGGGGATATGCCCCACTGTCAAGTTCAAAGTCAGATACAAATTATATTCATGAACTTCAAAGATACAAATCAAATCTAGGCCAAAAAGAAGCAGATAACCTTTCAATGTTATTGCTCAGCGCAGGAAGCAAATTACCCATACAGATGCAGAATGTTAACAAGCGCATTTGTAAGTTCAGTAAAATTCCTCGTTAACACAACCAGGTAATTGACAACAACATAATACTCACCTGATGATTTTGCATGACAATACAATCAGTGGTCAGCTTCTTTAACAAGCCTGGAGGAAATCTGCAGGAAAGAAGTGAATCTCAACTTGCATATTTCATCACTGTACTAATTGATTCATGGGGTAAGAAATTTGACATATGGAAAATTAAAATCTTCAGAAACACAAATATCATTCATGATAACTGAATCCATTGCCCTTTAAAATGAAAGACATGCATTAATATAACAGTGATGGGCCCAAAATTAATCAGCCAAGGCTAACTCACAGAATTTGTGAGGAGCGAGTGAAAGAGAGAGAAGAGAGGGTAAAGAGCCATCGGTAAGGAATATTTTGGGAACGAGGGGTCAGTGTGTAGGAAGAAGAATAGAGTATAAGCATAGAACTTACTTCAATCTCATCATGTCCTATGTATGATATTTTCATGTATCTAAACTTGCTTTCAGCGTTTTATTTAACATTCGCTTGATATCAAGTTCTGAGAAAGGTTCACATTACAACAGCAATATGTTAAGCAAACATGTGCAACAGATCCCAGTGTTTCATTCAGCACCCAAAACACAAAAAGCAGAAGAGATGACTTCGTTTAAGCAGATAGCATTTATATATGAAAGACATCCATGCCAATAATCAACCTAGATGAATTAAGCGCTTAAAAGATATGCCACCTTAGATTGATTACCTTTCAAATACTGTTCCATCAATACTTGCATTTTCGGTAAATTGGAGACTACTTGCCTGATTTCTTGCACTAACTTTTTCAAGAATATTGTCATCCTACCATCAAGAAAAATAACGTACTTGTAACAGCATTTTAAATATAATGTTAGAATCCAGAGGTTTGAACTATTATACACATTTTATAGAGGGGAGGTTAAAGTTCATTAAGCTATTACAACTTTACAAGGGCTAACATTTCCACATCCACTCCTCTAAATTCAAGCATTTAGAAAAAGAGAGGGAAAGGGGCACAAATGTGAGTGGGTGAGGCCCCACATCACAGCTTGACTATTTCCTTTCTATCTCTCTCTAAACGCAATACACACAATATTTTTTGTGAAGACGGACGATCCAAATTATAATGTTCCTAATTGCCTACTTTTGAGGTGTTGTAAATTAAAATCTGTTATGGAAGAAAGACTATTACCAAAAAGGTTGCTAAGGTGAAAAAAGAGGACATCACATAAACAGTATTCATCCTATGAAACACATCAGAAGAAGGACTTTTAGGCTGCAACTCACCTCATATCTGATTTTTTTTTTTTTCAAACGTTTAAGTAGAGTATATTACCCTGGCCCATAGAAGAGGATTTGACTTACCCCCAAGGGAGTTTTATTTTCTGGAGAGAAATACCATAAACAAAATCATTGAAAACATAAAAATGAAACCGGAAGGAAATTTACCTCACTAACGATCCTTGATATAAGTTCAAAACCTAAGCAGGTAGCAAATAGTGGGAAATGGTGCCCACCATCATTTTTCTCCAAAACTTTCTGCAGCATAGAATGGCCAAATCTTAAATTCAAGCAAGAATGACCATGCAAAGAAAGCTAATTATCAATAAGTGAAAAATTTCCATCAAGTCAATAAACCACACTTTTAAGTGTAATTTTCAATTATCAAATTCCTAAGTCAAGAAGTATCGAGATTGCACACACATGGAAAGAGAGTTTCTAAAGGATGCAAGGTAGTATAACAAATGTCTCCCAAAGTTCATCAGTGAGAAATGGTAAAGGATAAGAATATACCTCGAATATAGTTCCAATAGTCTCGAAATATAACCCACTGTCAGCCCATCCTCCAGTAAACAACACTCCATTCACCAAATCGAGCCTCTGCAGAGAGAGAGAGGGAGAGTAATGATAGCCAATCAAGCTCCTAGTAAGTACTCATCAATCAGCAACATTATCTCAACTCATCTAAAAACTCGCAGGCAAAAACATAGACAGGAATTCCATGGAAAAGTAAGGATCGGACGATGATATAAAAAAAGAAGGAAGGGAAGAATGATATATAACCTTGAGGAGCTTGTCGGGAGGGTCAGTATAGATAAGGGGAATAACTCTGGCGCCAGCAGATTCAACAAATTTGACATAGGAGGCAGCAATATAAGAGGCATTAGGGGCGTTAGAGAGGCGTCCGGAGGCACCGTCGCCGGGGTGGCTGAGAATTCCGATGACAGGACGGTAGTAGAGAGAGGGATCAGGGGAAGGGCAAAAGGGAGAAGAAGATCGTTGACTAGAGGGGAGAATAATCCCCAAGTGAGACGACTCATTCGAACCGACAAATTTGAAGAAGGTGATCAAAATCGGAATCCAAATTATGTAATTACGGAATCTGGTTGTAGACCGCCCGGCGACTCTAGCCATATCGGAGTAACCGGAAAAGCAGGGATGATCACGACCACGAATCGAAGACTGTTGAGAGTTGAGGCACAAAACAAAAATCACTCGAGTGAGAGAGTATGGTTAGCCCTGATGATTGGCCATCGCGTCGAATGCTTACCAGAATCTGCTCTTACACCAGCCTAGCTTATTTTTCTTAAATACAAAATAAAATATTGAAACATACTGAGTAATCACTTGTTCGTACCATATTAAGTGCTGGTTGACAGTTGAGTTAATATATGTGTATATAAGGGGTGAGCAAAAACCGAACCGAACCGAAAAATCGAACCGAACCGAATGCATTTCGGTTTTTCGGTTTCGGTTTTTCGGTTTTCGGTTTCAGTTTCGGTTTCATTTTTTTTCCATTTTCGGTTATCGGTTTTTTCGGTTTCGGTTTGAAACCGAAAAACCGAAAAAAAAATAATTTTATTTAAAAAAATATACAATTTTTATTTAAAAATAGGATAACAATTAATAAGTATAAAAAAATCCAAACAAATAAAATATGATTTCTAAGAAAAAAAAACTTTTTAAACATGTGAATGTTTTAAACTTTTCTTTATTTTGGACATGTTGAATTAATAGTTTAGTTACTTTGGACAAGATATATAATGTATAATTTTAAGAATTTCTTTGTTTTTGGACATGTTGAATTAATAGTTTAGTTGTTTGGGTAAGATGTAGAATTTGTATAACTATTTAGATACATTAAATCTATTTTTTTTCATTTTTTTTTAATTTTCGTATGGGCCAAATCTGAAAAAAAAAAAAACCCCAAAAACCGAAATAACCGAAAAACCGAACCGTTAACAATTCGGTTTTTCGGTTTCGGTTATTTCGGTTTCGGTTTTGTTTTTATCCCAATTTCGGTTTTCGGTTTTTGAACCGAAAAACCGAAAACCGAACCGATACTCACCCCTAGTATATATAAGGGTTAAGGCTCTTAAATACTCAGGAAGTTATACTTAAGAAGCTGTTAGAATTAGGAAGTTTTTTTTTAATCTTAAATACCTAAGAAGTATCATTATCGTAGCATAAATGCTCCGAAGTTGATGGAGAGAAAAACAGACGTTTGCCACGTCAGACTGAATGTCACGTCATGCTGAATGGGTGATGACGTGGCTTGGGTTAAGAAGCACCTTCGAGAAAACTTACAGGGCATTTAAGAACCAAAACAAAACTTCTGAGTTGCTAGATGCTCGTTCGAGAAAACTTTCAGGGCATTTAAGAACTTTAATTCAAACCACGTCATCACCCATTCAACAAGATTTGACTCTGACGTGACGTTAAATCTGACGTGGCAAACACCCGTTTTCCTCTCCGTTGACTTTGGGCATTAATGCTATAAAAATAATACTTCCCAGGTATTTAAGATAAAAAAAAACTTCATGATACTGGCAGCTCCTTAAGTATAACTTATTGGGTATTCAAGAGCCTTAACCCTATATATAAATATAAAAAAAAGAGCAGTTTATTTTTCTTAAATACAAAATAAATTGTGTTTTTTTTTTTGTGTTATAAATATTAGATATACGAATGTCCATAATCTTAAAGGCTCAAATTTAAAAAATTTTAATTTGTTGATTTTAAAATGATTAATTGATTTTTATGGGAATTGATAATTATAAGATTATCTTTATTTTACCTTTTACACAGATTAAAATATTTTTTTAAAATGTAAAATTTAAATTAAATCAAATCTGACTGTCTAAGCTCGATCAAACGGTATAGATTGATGATACCGACTTTCTCGACAAAATGATGAGTGTGGAATGTGGATCATAGTTTTAGAATATTAGTTCATGTTATGACTGTTGAGTTCATGCTCTATAAATACGTACAGGTGTGATGATAACACATCTCAACTTGTTTAGCGAACTTTTGCAATCCACCTGAAGATTATGGTCAAGAATTGATGACGTCGTGCAACTTGTGAAGAAAAATGACAAATACGCCGTGAATGTTGCAGATAATAAAATTTGTCTCAAAAAAACACATTTAGACTAACACATTTTCATGGCATTTAGTAATGCTAATCCAAACATGTCCTTCATCTATTCTCTCTGAAAAAGCCATGTTCAACAACGCACTAAAATTGCAGGACACAGCTTCTTGAATCAGAGAAAATACATGTAGGAGCATCACAACGCTAAGGGAGGGTTCAGGAGTACCATGAAATATTGTTACAGCGTTATTGTACAAATAACACTTATAATATTTATTTGTAGCAGCGATCACAGATTCAAGGGATGATTATGTGAAGATATAAACTTCATCATATCCTTTCCTGCAACAAACATAACATAACAAATTTATATGATTGAATGTGTCTAAAGCAGAATAGTTTAGTAACTAGACCTTGTTCATGAAACGCATTGTGGGCTTACCCTGCCTTCCCACCATAAGTGGGCTTGTAATTGTAAATGAGATTGTCCCTCACTTCTTGTTCATCTGGTCTCGTCGTGGATTTCCTAGCCTCACTGAATCCACATGAATCAACAAGCAACCATGTGCTCAATGTTTTGCTTTGATTTTTTTCTAAACAAATTATACCTAAATTTCCCTTACGAGAAATATAATTAATAAGTACTAATTCTACCTGACCAAAAAGTTGGCAGCATGTTGAGTCACCAGAATAGCATCCTCAGTGTGGGGGATCTTTTGATGTGCGGCCCATTCAAAAGCATTTTTCTGTCACATCATTTCAAAAAACAAATTATATATGTAATTGAAATAATTAATAATGAACTATGTGAGCAAAAACCCTTAAAAATGATGATCACCTCTGGGTGCCATTGGAAGCCAGTGACAGGGTAGTTCCGTGAGCGCACTGTGGAGACATACACCTAAATACCACAGTCATTTGATCCTTTTAATTTAAATTTCATTCATATAATAAAATATGACAACAAGTGATGAATATGTGTTTTTATTAAATGAAAAAATTAACACACGACACTGTATAATACCTGATCATTTTCATCTGTGCAAGTTGTTAAGATCTCAAAAAAGTCAGATAATTTTTCATTACCCAGAAGCCTTTGTGGTGATATGCCATACTGTCAAGTTCAACATATATCAAACAAGTTGTACTCTCAATTATTTAAAGAAAAATCTATATCAAATTAATACTCAAACTATTTTTTTACTTTAATAACAATTTTCACCCTACAAAAAAGTAATTGACAGCAATATATATACTGCTCACATAATGATTTTGAATGACAAGACATTCGGTGCTCAACTTCTTTATTAAGTCAGGAGGAAACCTGCAGGAGAATATGTGACCAATGACCATCAATTTGTATATATCATATATGATAGTAATATGATAATAAACTAATGCTTCATGCCCTCTATAATGAAAGAGAAGCAATATTTGATGAAATAGGAACTTAATTAAGAACAGAATTTGCAGTCGGTTATGCTGTTTACCTTTGGAAGATAGATCCCTCGATATTTGCATTTTTGGAAAAATCAAGCGTAGTTGCCACATTTGATGAACTAAATCTTCAAGGATATTGTGGTCCTGTTATCAACCAAAAACAACGCCAATTCTTTAATTTTGTGTTCCTTTTTAAAAAAGGACTTTGAGCCGTAGCAATAGAAACATTTATAAGATACTCCGGTCTTAATTATAAGACTACTTTAACTTTTTTGATTTTTTTTTCAATAAAAAAAAAGTAGTTTCAGTCCAAAAAAAATTTTTTTTTCCGCAAAACTAATTTATTCTACTTATAAACTAACCTATAATCTAATTTCATGTGACATATGTTATAATTTAGTGGTCTAATCTACTTCCTTAACTTTCATAAAAAAAAGTCAAAATAGTATTATATTTAGAACCGGATAAACTATTTTACCTTGCTAACGATCATTGATATGAGTTCAAAACCTAAGCAGATGCCATACAATGGGAAATGATTTCCTGCATCGTTTTTCTCTAAAACTTTCTGCAACAATTATAGCCAAAAAATGTCTCCATCAAATTACTAGTAATTTGCAAACGCACATTAATTAGCTAGAATTATAAATGGATAAGGATATATATTTATACCTTGAAGATTTTTTCGACATTCTCAAAATACAATCCAGTTTTGGCCCAACCACCAGTAAAGAGCACCCCATTCACTAACTCCAGCTTCTGCAATGAGAAGGCAACGTTGAATTGTCAAACAAGCATAAATTGATTTTTGTTTTTTTTATACTTTTATCACAGCTATTACATAGAATGTCTTCAAAATAATTCTCATTAAATTTGTCCCACAACGAAAAAGCTACGCTATTCTATTCGATCATTTTAAAATTTGAACTTCACCTTTTAAAGTTCAATTTAAAAAAAAATTGTGATAAGGTAAAGATAATTTTTATGCAGACCACTTGACATTTATGCGTTAAAATATGTTTATGCATAAAATTAATTCCACCTTTATAATTGATATTTTATGTCAGACATCACCCTCACATAATTATCAATCAAAACTTACGTGGATCATATATATTTGCGTCGTATTGTTGATTTTATTTGTCTTGATATTTTATGTTAGGATAAATATGGTGGAAAATAATTAAATAAGAACTGTTTTTAGCTACTACTTCAAAATCTTGACAAAGAACGTTCTCACTTAATTTCTTTTATAAAATGGAACAAAATAAAATCTGAGCTATACATCAGATCAAATCTAAATAATTGAGGAGGAATGTGCTCAATAATCAGTAATCCATTGACTTGGAGATCTTTCGATATCAGTAAACTAGCTAGTTATTAAATTGAAAAGTACTTAATAAGTATAACATCAAATTTACATATATAATTAGATTATATTATCTATCATGTAGCTTAGTTTGGGAAAAAAATGATAAATATAAATAGTTTAAAATAATTTATTTTTGCCTTAAATTCTTAAAAAAATAAAATTGATCATACACTAAGGATTGAGTGAAGTGTATATATATATATATATATGTTTTAAGAAAATATAAAAGAAAATTAGTATTATTCCCAACCATGAACCAACCAACAGCAAATTATTTTTTTGCCCCATATATACACATACTTCACCAGAGAGGTGTGTTGAAAAACAGCAGTGTAAACAGAGCTTGAATACTTACGGTCAGGATGGATGGGAAGAAATATTACTTCCTGTCTAGGGATGAGAATAGGTTAGGCCTCTGATAGCCTAACCTAATCTATTTAATAAATAGGTCAGCTTATATTCAAGATCCTTTATAGGCCTATTTAAATAAACAGGCCGAGCCTTTTTTTCTTGAGGTCTAGCCTACAGGTTTGGTCTATTTAGTTTTATTTTAATTTATATTATTATGTATAATATAAAATAAATCAATTATATAAATTATTTACGACATTTCCAACTTAACTTTAATTCTAAGCTTCACGTCTCATCATTCATTTACAAAGTTCAATCCCTTAATTTATTAGTAGTTGCTTGCCTCTTGTTGATTTCTTCCCTTAATTCAATTAAGACACACTGCTGGCTTACTTACTCTTCTCTAGTTATTATGATTTTATAAAACATAATAACTTTTGTAACTTGCAAGTTTATATTAGTTATGCTTAAATGAAATATTATAATCTCAATAGGTGTACAGGGTAATATATAGAAGTAATTTTATAGGCTTTTAAATATATTTAATGACCTACATTTTAACTAGGCTTTTAAAAAGCCTTCAGGCCATGTCAGATTTTTTGAAGGCTAAGGTTCAGGCTAAAAAAAAAAGCTTACATACAGGTTCAGACTCAGGCTTAGGTTTCACATTTCTATTGCAGGGCCCAACCTTATTTAACTAAAGCTTACAAAGACCTAGCCTATTTCCACTCCTACTCCTGTCCCTATTAAAAGATGTGACATAAAAGATTTATTGGTCCATATATTAAAAGATGTAACATGAAAAATTAAAGATAATAAATTTTTAATTTCCCTGCTAGCTTTGGAGGGTTTTAACTTTTAAATGTAAAGAGGAGATATAGAACTCCTGTATAATAAGAGAAATTCCTAGGTGAATTTGGTTCGCCATGTCATTTGTAATCTCCCTCAATCACAAGTAAACACGTAGGATATAATTATTATCTGAGTAGGCACTCTAAAAAACTACTTGTCAAATAAAAAAATTATTATGCGTTTTCTTAACTTTACAAGTTGAAAAAAATAAATTTATCTAACAGCTAATTGTTTTAAGGTGCCAACCCAGATAATAATATCCATGTTATATCCTACGTGTCTGCTTGTGATTGGTGGATACCATGAATGGTAAAATCGGAAAATTACATCAATTTATCCATTATAAATAATTTAACTTATTAATATGTGTGATTTAATTTATCACATCTTATAATGTGAACCGGGTGAAGTACTAAAACTCATTTGACCCAAAAACAAGTCTGCTCATATATGAACCAGTTTTCCCACCAAAGAAAATGTCTTGGGGGAGAAAGCATGTGACCTCTAAATCTGATAAGAATGATTTAGATTAGTGTGTGTGTTTTTTTTTTTAGTTTCTTTTTAAAGAAAACATACTTTTTTGGAGAAAGTAATAGTTAAGAGTTCTTTATATTTTGAATTTTTGCTTATTAAAACAGGTCTTTTAAAAAATTAAATATAAATCGTTTAGATTTAAATGGCCAATCATCTAATTAGCTCTGCCCTAAAAGCTCCAAGGGAGAGAGAAAGGAAAAAAAGTTTAGTCATACTTTTAAAAGTCACATCTAAGTGATAGAGGGGGAAAAACTTGATAAAGATACGCATTTAGTGTAGGAGGAAAGAAACATGGAGGAAGGCCATATATATATTTGGTACTCCATGAAGGAGTATGAGGTAGAAGGGAAAGCACCTTAAGAAGAGTCTGGGGAGGCTCATTATAGATGAGGGGTATGACTCGTGCTCCAGCAGATTCCACAAACTTGACATAGGAAGCAGCTATGGAAGAAGCATTTGTGGCATTGCTGAGTCTACCGGAGGCACCATCTCCGGGATGGGTCACTATTCCGATAACCGGCCTGTAATACAAGTTGGGGTTGGGAGCTGGGCATGTGTATGCCAACGACTCATTCTTGCTGTGACGTTGACTCGGTAGTTGAATATCTTCTTGTGACGTGGCACATTGCAAGACGGAAATCAGAAGGATGGGAATCCAAATGTTCTTTCGGAAGGAGCAAATACTGCTTCCTACCACCTTGTTTGCCATGTTGCAGCTATGGGGAGCCAGGACTGAAGAGCACTCTGGTCACTGGTCACTGGTCACTGGTCACTGGTCACTATATATATAAAGGGGAACAAGTGGGAAAATCGGTGGGACACTTGAGTATAAGTTTTATCTTTTTTCCTTTTTAAATTGAAGCAGCAGGCCTTGACCATGTGAGATAACAACTGCTCTCAAACCCACAACCTCATTCTCATGGGATGCCATTAGGTTGAGGCATTTTGTCCGACCTTTTTAATTTTTTTTAAAGTGATATTTTCTTTGGAAAAAAATTGATAGATAAAATATCTAAAATAAATATGTTTTTTAAAACAATTATTTTCCTAAAACTTATTTTTTATATTAAACAATTCCCATGTGAGATTAAGTAGTAAACATTTTGAGGTGTCAATTAAGAGAATTAATATAAGATAAGATCCTAATGAGTAGTTAATGATAATATTCACAAATGAAAATGCCACAGTAAACAAATAAAAACATGATTTTGTTCGAGTGAAGTAAAAAACATTATTGATGGTCAAAAAAAAAAAGAAAGTAAAAAACATTATTGACAGCTCATTGAAGCTTGTCTAATTAAGTAGTAAACATTTTGAGGTGTCAATTAAGAGAATTAATATAAGTCATCTCATTAAATATTTCACGTGAATGTACAAGTTTACCCTTCATTTATTATATGTTGACTTTGTTTACATGTGATATAGTGGATATTAATTATGGGTAGAGTAAAAAATTTGTTAGATTTCAATGAAAAATTAATGGGATTTAAGGT
Organism: Mimosa bimucronata; assembly: GCA_037074515.1. Classification (NCBI taxonomy): domain Eukaryota; kingdom Viridiplantae; phylum Streptophyta; class Magnoliopsida; order Fabales; family Fabaceae; genus Mimosa; species Mimosa bimucronata. The sequence continues at coordinate 7,012,033 of CM073436.1, forward strand.
TTTTCTTGGTTTGTACAAAACATAGAACCGGATGAATAATTAACAATCTAAGAGAGGGAAGCCGAGGGTGCTTTCGTAATATTACCATTTTTTATACCGGCTCTGAAAAAAGCTATTCTTTCCCAAAAGGCAAAAGGCATTACTAGTATAGTTTAGTATTATAAGAATAAAATAGGTAAAATCACAATATTAAGGAAGTAATTGAAAGAGATGAATATATCTGAAATAATTTTATTTTCTCAAGTTTACTCTTATTTATGTAATAGAGAGAAATGTGATAATAATGTTATAAATGAGTATGAAGAGAATGTGAATAAAGAGAATAATGACGGATAAAATGGAAAAAAATTTATTAAATACTTTGATAAATTGTAACAGACTCTTATAAAAAGAGATAAAACCATTCAAATTTTTTGTTACTATCTCTATATGTGTGTGTGTTTATATAAGGGACGGAGGGACGGGAGTACTAATTTAATCCAACAAAAGAAAAGATAGGGGTCCAGATCACGTGACTCACGAACAAAAGCTGCACGCCAGCGCACTATTCCTCCTTTGTTTTCTTTATTCTTGTTTTTAAGCACGTGGATAACACAACATTCAATTATTTCCAAGCCGACAAGCGTCGTGTTTCCTTGATTTGCACCCGACAAAATATCATGCGTGGGGTCCACTTGTGCTTAGGCTTACAGACCATCACTGGGCCTGTTGAGCTTACTTTTGGGCCTAACCTTTTCTAACTTGGACAGAAACTTCATATCATGTGGGCTTCATTACAGCCTCTACTTTTCTTAAAAGTCCATTTCAAACTTGGATCAATTGGCTCCGGTAGATATTTATGGTTTTTTTTATAGAAGTATTACATCTATATTAAAAAGATAAATGTCTTACAAATATCAAGGTCTAGAATATAATACAATCAGAAAAAACCTACGTAGAATAGAGAGACAATCCCAAAAAACCTGCTTAGCTCCCATTAGTAAGGAAATCTGTCAATGCATCACTCGTTTGAGCTTTTGGTCCTGAATGAGGAGGTTGATAGGATAATTATATGGATTGGAAATGCAATCCTGATTACCTAAAAACAAGAAGGTCTCTCTAAGATGAGATAAAACAGCTGTCCATTTATCCTAACAACAGCGCATAGTGAACGAGAAATCTTTGACCCATTCTTGCTGAAAATAGACTGAAATCCAAATTGAACGGGTATGATTCCTTTTAGAATTTTTGATTTTGGAAATAACCAAGATCCAATTATGATCTAAGTGCAAATGAGAATATGAATCTGTTATTGGAGCAGCTGCTAGAGTGGATGGAGTAAAAGACGAAGAAGAAGTTATAAGTGAGGCTTCATAATTAACTTAAGCACAGATTGCAGAAATAACTTGTATATGACCAACTGAATTATCTGTCACAAGTCTTTGATTCCTATAAAACCAAATAAAATAAAGCGTCCATGCAACCATTGAAGCAAAATGGTCAGCTTGATTGTCAAAAATATCCATCAACTAGGTGAAGATTTGTCCCTGAGGAATGTGATGAGATAAAAGACCAATAGGTAATCTAAACCAGATAGCACGAGACCAGGGACATTGGAAAAAAAGATGGTACATAGTCTCATGTGGACAAGAACAAAACATACAGTCAGGACTGATGCGCAGATTATGTTTGATTAAATTAAATCTAACTGGCAGAGAATCTCATGCCAATCTCCACAAAAATAATGATAATCTTGGGATAAATCTTAATGTTGTCATTTGATTCCAAAATCTTGAGAAGTCCAGAAAATCACTATGAGTATGTTGACGTAATAATCGATATCCATCAGCGATGGTATATCTACCCAGAGAGTTTCCATTCCAACTAAGACAATCCTTTGTGTTGAACACAAAAAACGGAGTAGAAAGAATCTTGTCGGCCACCTGGGAAGAATATAAATAACGGACCAAAGAAACATTCCAACATCCTCTATGATGCAGTAACAAATCACCCACTGAACCAATTGACAGTGGACGATTATACTGCAAAAAGCCACCATAAGTGGCTAAAGAGGTTAATTTGATAACCATTCCCAAGGCACCAGCCAAGACTATCAGTGATTATATTTTGCACTGCAACACTATCACGCCAAATTGAAGACTGAATAGATCTAGAAATAATAAGACCGTCAATTTGACTCGAAATATATTTAGGTCTCAAAACCAAACCAATTAGAGATTCATTCTCCGCAGATAAAACTCTCCAAACATTCTTGGCCAATAAAGCATCATTAAAAGTAGAGGTCTGATGAATACCTAAACCACCATCCTTTTTCAGACAACAAACTTTGTCCCAAGACATCATATGCATTCTCTTATGATCATTAGAAAACCCCCAAAAGAAATCAGCAATCCTCATGTCTCTTTTATGGGCAATATAATCAGGAAGTTTAATGAAGGACATTGGATAAACTAAAACTGAGGAAATTACAGATTTAATGAGAGTAACTTTTCCAGCTTGAGATAACACCTTAGATTTCCATATTTGCAATCGTTGATCTACACGTTCTAAAATATTATTAAAGAGAGGAGATATTCTCTTGCCAAGATCAACATAAGTGCCCAAGTATTTGCCCAATTTATGAGCAAATGGAAAACCCATTATAGAAGATAGATGTAATTTCTCATTATTAGCAATGTTTGGGGTAAAAACCATAACTGACTTCGACTTGTTAACTCTCTGACCAGCTAATTTTCCATAAAATTGTAGTAAATCATTGACTTTTTTAAATACATCCACTTTAGCTGGACAAATTAGTAAGGTATCATCAACATAAAGTAAATGAGTTAAAGGTAACGAACCTCTGAATACAGACAACCCCCTCCACCATCCCAAATTTTGAGCTTGGACAATAAGCGCAGATAAGACATTAGCACACATAATATAAATATAGGGGGATAAAGGATCACCCTGCCTTATGCCATAATTTGGGGAGAATGAGGACGATGGAGATCCATTAATCAAGACCTGATAAGATGTCGAGGTGATACAGGCCATAATCATTTGGATCCATACCTAGGGAAATCCCATTTTCTCAAGTACTGCATGAATAAAAGTCCAAGAAAGACGATCATAGGCTTTTTCAATATCAATTTTCATCACACACCAACTTTGTTTGGATGACCGAATAGATTTCAATTTTGCCATTACCTCACTAACAACCATGATATTATCAGAAATAAGCCTCCCTTTGATAAAAGCATTTTAAAATGAAGAAATTATTTGCTGCATAATATCTTGCAGTCTAAAACACATGACCTTTGTAATAATCTTGTACAACACATTACAGAGATTGATTGGATGAAAATCATTCAATGACTGGGCCTGCGTACCCTTTTGAATCAATGTAATGAAGGTATTATTCAACATTGAAGGAAGTTCCTATGATGCAAAAAATTGCTGAACTACACTGAATACATCAGCTCTCAAGAGGTTCCAATAAGATTGATAAAATTTTGGATTAAAGCCATCAGGACCTGGAGCACCATCTGGTTTCATGGACTTTATAGCTCTATCAACTTCATCAATAACCAAAGGTTTAGATAAGACTGCAATTTGACCAGCATCAAGAACAGGCAGCGTTAGATTTGATAACTGAGATAAAATCTCGTCTTTTGATACAAGATAAGGATTAGAGAATCTGGCCAAGAAGTGATTCACTCCAAGAACAGAAATATTTTGATGACTTGAGATCCAATTCTGATTCTGATCCTTCAATCTACTAATATGAAAAGCAATTCTCCTCTGTTTCACCAGATTATGGAAGTAAGAAGTGTTCTTATTATTAATAAAGCTTTATTAGATCGAGCTTTCTGAGACCATAAGGATTCTTCACGCTCCAACCAAAATTCTAAATGCTTCCTAATATTAATAATGTGCTTCTCAATCCCAGGTAAATGTAAGTTATTCTGTAAATTAAGGAGCACTGATTCCAAAAACCTGATGTTGTTATTAATTTTTCCAACCTTCCATTTATTCCATAGTTTTAATTCCTCCTTTAGATTTTCTAATTTGCAAATGATGGACAAAATGACATCAAGGTGACCTGACTTCTCCCAAACACTGCAAATAATATCAAAACATTCTGGAAATTTAATCCAAAAATTTTCAAAACGGAAAGGCCTTGATACAATCGGAGTTGTTGATGTCAATGAAAATAATAAAGGTGCATGATAGGGGTGTCCAAACCCGGGACCAAAACCGGGAACCCCCATTCCCGGATCCCGGTCCCGGGATTTCCCGGTAATACCGGGACCAGGACCGGGATTTCCTGGTTTTTGGGGAAAAAAGAGGTGAAACCATAAAGAATTCATGACAGACTAGAAGGTGAAACCGCCACAAAAGAATTCGTAAATTGAGTGTGAAATGTGTGCTATATACAGATGGAGAGCTTATAGTTATACTACTGCATCAAGCCTGATGATAAGATCTTCCTACACATTGCTGGAAGCTTGGAATATTCTGGAAATAAGTGCATAATAAAATAAATACACACACACATACTTCCTACACGATGGACATGCTGAATTCAAACTTGCCAGTCATTGTTGAGTAATAATCTGATCAGTGACTAGAGGGTGGAGGCGCATAAGAAAGTAACCATGACGTGAGCATTAGCCACATCTCGCACCACTATGGGCAGAAAAGCTAGAGGCGTCGCATTTTTTTTACCATTAAGGCGCCGCATAAGATGAATGATTAGTGACTAGAGAGGGTGGAGGCGTATAAGAAAATATAAAGTTAGGGCATCACATAATTGGGCTTGGGCTTTAAGTTGGGGTGGGTTTTATTTTTGTGTGTTAAAAACCTTGCAAGCCTCTTGGACAGATAACAAACATAAAAACAAAAAAAAATTACATATGGGACCGGGATTCCCGGCCCCTTTCCCGGATCCCGTCCCGGTCCCTGAAATTTCCCAGATCCCGTCCCAGTACTTTTCAGGACCAGGACGGAAAGGCCGGGACCGGGATGATATGGACACCCCTAGTGCATGATCAGAACCAGCTATAGAACAAACTTGCAGTTGAGAATGAGGGAAATGAGACAACCAAAAATCATTGCATATCACCCTATCCAGTCTTAGATATTTATGGTTTTGTAGTCAATATGATTAGTTTTCAATAAGCGCGAGGTTGCAATCTTAATCTTGTTGATTATCTCAAATCGTTAAGGTCTATCCATTCAAATTATAAAGAAGATTAGGTCCATTAGTATAACACAAACAACTCGTACGTGAACAAAGAAATAACAACCACACGAAATCTGGTAATGGAACAAGTCTGATGATGTTTTCTCTCTTTTTTTCTTTTTTTTTTTTGAGTGGAGTGATGATGTTTTCTTTAAGCAAGAAGAGGTTAAACATAATATAAAAGAAAATAACTAGAGAATCTACCAATAGCGAGATCATTTTTCTGTGTCATTAACCTTTACTTTTTTCCAAAAAAATTAATCCACCAGTCCAAACTTGAGTTAGGTGAATTTTTGTACTTTTAAGTAATGGGGTTTTGCAAATTTCATACCAACTTATTTTTCAGTAGTGGGGATTGGGCAATTATGATTGCTAAAAAGGCATGAGTTGGGTTAAAAAAATGTGACAAACTCAACTAAGAAAACATAAACTTCAAAAATTCGATTATTGTAGACTTGTATTAAATTGCTGTTGATAATGTTACCACAAAAAAAATTGCTATTGATAATTGAAAAAGATTCTTTGAAAAGTTATTAAATGAGTATCTGTGCAACTCCACTACTGAAAAGCCCTAAACTCACCAAGAAATTATTTTAAAACTGAGAATTATATGTTGCTGGGAACTGAAAAACAATTTTTAAAAAATTATGAAATTTATGTAAACCAAATATTAAAATGCACCGACTTGACTTAAAAATTCAAAGACTTTAGTCTAAGATCAAACTATTCGGTGGAAAACACCATCCCATTAGTGGTTTTTTTGTTTTTGGAAACCTATAGGTATGTATCATTAGGGTTTTGGGGACTAGATAGTCCACCGACCAGCCAACTTAGTCGCAGGCATTATTCCCTTGTTATAATTTTATTATTCTTCATTAACAACACTTAATAACCACACTTACTTGGTTTAACATTATGAAATGATTTTCCTGGGTTTCGATTCTTTCCTCATCCTTTTTTCTCCTTTTCCCTCCCCATCCCATCACCACCGTTGGATTAATAAAATTAACGGTTCGGATTAAATAATGAGTAAATTTATGATAGATACTATGTAAAAATAAATAAACAAGTTAATTTAAACTACATATATTTAATCTAGGGCGAAGGAGCAAATTTAACAACGAATTTTTTGTTCAGGAGCGCCTGGTACGACAAACTTTTCGGAAGACCTTAAATACCCATAAACTTTGAAATATGGAGCATTTTTACCACTTCTGTTATGTCATGGAACGCTGACTAGATTTCAAATTAACGTTGACCAAAAATTGTGATGTGGCAATCCTAGTGGTCAGTAGTTCTGATGATGTGGCGAAAATTCCCTTCTAAGCCGATAATTAAAGTAATAATAAAAAGAAAAGAGAAAAAAAAGAACACAGGGAAAAGCAATAAAAGTTAAAAAGAAACAAAGGAGTAATCTGAAAGGCCAAAGTTCTGGTGCAATGAACCCTTGTCGAAAAAAAACGATGAACCCTTCCCGTCAATAGTTTTGGTGCGATGAACAAAAGTGAAATCTGAAAGGCAATTCGAAGCAGCAATGACGGAGAGGTGACAGTGAGGGTGCGACTCTGAAACTGAATTTTTGGTTCGAAAAGTTGAGATAGAAAGCAAGAGGAGTCTTAAATTATTCTAGGGTTTGGTGGTGGGATCGATAAGCGAATCTTGCAGAGGCATGGAAGAAGCGACATGAGAATCATTTACTGGTTTTGCATTTGGTTTTGAATTAGCTCCCACCCTGTTGATAGCAGCAAAAATCAATTGCTTTTGTGGACTTGCTCTGTTTTTTTAATAAATAGACAGATTATGCCCAGAAATAGATCGGTTGTTGTGATTATGTATTCCCTGTGAAATCTGCCATTCCTTTCCTCATGAACATGCTGCTAGTGTTCTTCTTTTGATTAACTGGGAGTGTTGCATTGGTGAGAGATAATTTTTTTTTCAATTATTCCACGGCGAGCTGTAACAATCCCCTCTTTATTTGAAGGAAGCGTTTTTGTGATGTCTAATTTGTTGCACGGCGAGCTGGAATGAGAGAAGAAGAAGAAGAAGAAGAAGAAAGCTTATTCTTCGATGATGCTGTTTGGTGGCGCTTTAATGGAGGAAGATATCACAATTATTTACTTCCTGCCTAGCCCATTGTGGTGCTTTCATGAAGAAACTGATGTGGAATGGGAAAATTTCAAATTAATGGTCAAAGTAAAGTAATGCATGCCATTTGTATAAATTTGTGGGCCCAATGTTTTAAAGTAACGGCGTTAATTTGGAGATAACGGAAGTGGTAAAAATGCTCCATATTTCAAAGTTCATGGGTATTTAAGGTCCTCCGAAAAATTTATGGTGCTAGACTCTCCTGACCAAAAAGGTCATTGTTAAATTTGTCCTTTCACCCTTTAATCTATATGTTTGCTACAACAGGATATAAAAATTAATAAAAAATGGCAATATTAAAAATTATTAAATTTCAACCATTGCTTTATCAATCCTACGGTAGTGATAGGATGGGGAAGAAAATGAGGAAAAAATAAAGGAGGAGAAAATCTCTTCCCATTTTCCTAGCTTGTCTTGAAGATGAGAGGAAAAAGAAGGCATTGTTGTCACTTTGTTTCAAGTGGTTATGCTTGATCCCTTCAATATACGTTATATTCTCTCACCTTTTCTCTTAGTTTTTGGTCCACTATCATCTTCCACTAACCTTACATATACTATATGTTGTTTGATTTCCATTACTTGTAAGTGGGAAGGAGAAGGATGTGATTATAACTTAATCCTTCTTTTGCTAAATCTTCATTAATGAAATTACACAAGAACAATCTTTAGCCACCATATTGACGTGTTGACTCCACTCACCTTAAATATTATTCATCTTTCATTAGCACTAGTTTGATTGCTTTTAATTATCTACTTAATTACTTCAGTTTGATAATATTAATCACAATCATCTCTATTTGCATTGCCGTCTCTTTAACCTAAATTTTCTTCTTTATCTTCTTGAACCTAACCAATCCTTATTAAAAAAATTAATGAAAGGATCATTCTAGATCATCACCCTTTTCATTCGTAAAATAGGCATTGGGATTATTTAATACTCTCTCTGGTCCTTATTTTAATGCACCAACTATAAAATTTCATAAACCAATAAAATTAGTTAAAACCATTTAATATGCTTTAAAAATCAAGTGATTTCCAATATCCTTATCAATCGTGCTAAACTCCAATACCACATTAATTATCACCTCTCCCGCTACCCTTATTAAACAGTGGCACACATGGAAAATATAATTCATGCTTATGGAAAATTACCGAGTGCCTTATAAAAATGACCAAAAAAATTTATTAGTTGGTGCCTTATAATAAAGATTAGAGGGAGTAGTATACTAAAATTCTACCTACTTAATTTGTATGTTACTGGAAACCCCATTTAATTTCATCAAATGTCTTAATACACTCCCTTCCTTCTTGCCTAGTGCCTACCCCATTCTTAGTTAATTTAAATATATATCTTCTATTAATTAAGGACTGAAGGGATTGGAGTAGCAAATATCATAAGCAAGGTTCAAAAAACCGGATCGGGCATAGAATCGACTGATGCACTGGTTCAAGGGTTAATGGTTGGACTGTGGGTCAACTCGGGGTCGAACTGTTCATATTAAATTATTATACTTTTATTGATAATAACAAAATACAATAACATTAACCATAACTAATATCAAAGTATAAATTTAGATAGGTGTGTATGATTTACTAAACATGAGTATTATAATTTTCTAAAGAGCGAATAAAAGAAAACGATCACACATGACATGAAAATAAATATTCTTCTACAATATTTATTTAGACAAAAAAACAAATACAAAGAGTAACAATAATTAGATATTAAACATCTGCGAGTAAAGTAGCATTTAGAATAATCAATACAATTATATTATAGTCTCTATGTGTGGTTCCTAAAATTTAGTGAGAGTGAAAGCAATAATAAGGGGAATCATAAGAAAATAATAAAAAAATCACATAAAAAATGGCCGGTTCAACCACTCCGGTTTTGAATGGTTTTTTCCCGGTTTGCATTAGTTCGACCTGCTTTTCCTATTCGATTGCTCCCCAGGTCACATGGCGAAACAAATCAGAATTGCAACCAGTTCGGCAGTTTTCCGATTGAATCGCCCCTGTGTGATCCAGTTCTTTGAACTATGATCATAAGTGAGCCGCAAGTGGGCATACTGAATATATAGAGTCCAATCATCAAGCTATTTTTTTTATCCATTATTCCATTTCAAAATGGAATGGAATTGGTCTCATCTCATCATCATCCCTTGCCCAAAAAAATTTATCATTTAGTCCCTGTATATGTTCTTTTTTACTTCATTCATTAAAAAATTATGAGGTGTTTTAAGTTCTTATTCCCAAATTAATTACTTCACGATTCATCTCATGTATGTATGCATACTTATACCTACAAATTAAGCACAGGTTTAAATTTAGATTGACACCTATATCGTCATTAATTAATCCCCTTATAGGATCAGTAGATGTCGTTTTCCCTTTTCATGGTTTAAACAAAAGGTATATAACTGGTGGGTTAATATAACTTTTGGTCCCTGAACTTTAACTTAATTTTGGTTTTGGTCCCTGAACTTTAAAATTTTTGGTTTTGGTCCCTGAATTTTCGGTCAATTTTGGTTTTGGTCCCTGAACTTTGAAATTTTTGGTTTTGGTCCCTGAACTTTCGGTCAATTTTGGTCTTGATCCCTGAACTTTCCATAATTTTGATATTGGTCCCTCAACCTTTTTTTTTGAAGTTTTTTTTTAAACTGAGGAACTAATACCAAAATTACTGAAAGTTCAGAGACTAAGACTAAAATTGACAGAAAGTTTAGGGACCAAAACCAAAATTGACAGAAAGTTCAGGGACCAAAACCAAAATTGAGTGAAAATTCAAGAACCAAAAGTTATATTAACCCTATATAACTTTAATTTAGACCAAACTCACTTTTCAAATAGTGAATGTGACGCATATGATATAAGTGGAGCACATAAAATAGACTCTCAAAGCTGCCAATTTTCATGGTTCAACCAAAGCATATATATGTATATATAGTGGGAAATCCATCACTCAGATTTTCTGATTACTTTTAGAATAAACAATGATTATATTGAGTTCATTCACTAGTATAGTTGCATGCAGCTGTTGAATTTTGAATACAATATCTATTGAATCAGTGAAATTAAGAAACTGAGCAATTATATGAGAATATTCTTCAATCCATAATCTCTCTATAAATACGTACTCTTCTCATGCCAGCTTACACCATTCAGCCATATCTTCACACTCTAAGTTACGTTGCTTATCATCACCGAGAGAACTCATGGAAGAATCAAAGAAATCAACCGTCAGGTTATTACTATTATTTAATTTGTCCCTTTTAAATTATCAGTATATAAATACTGTATATAAAAAATAATGAATGATATAATTAGAGTAATGGTTTTTCCCCCCAATAGTTCCACAACAGGTGCCAACGAATATACTCAGCGAACAACAACAAATGTTGATGATGAAATCAAAGCGTAAGTGGTAACTACATAATGAGTAGTAAATATTAATTACCATGTCCTAAGTTGGGTCCTAATAAATCATAGCAGTTAGACAACTGTTTACTTTAGTGCTAAGTATGAAACTCCAATTCAGTTTGCTTTAAAATTTACAAATAACTAACTAAACTACATTCTACTAATATCTATATAGTAGTTATCTAACTCTTATATATATATATATATATATATATTAAATTCGTTAAAAAAATGGTGTTTGAAGCAGTTCACATCCTAGTAAATTGGGGGCAGATGGAAGAAGGTCGAGAGGTACCCCGGGAGGCATGGGAGGTACACATGAGCAGCCACTAGAATATAGTAAATCAGTATCGTGCCAACCAACAAAAGAGGGTGAAACTGAGGCGTAAGTGCTAATTAAATTAAACACTTGAAATGTTCTCCAAGTTTTTTTTTAAAGTTAGATTCAATCAATAGTTCAGTCAAGTTCATTCTCATTCTCTTGCAGAATTGTCATCTGTCATTGTTTTTGCCATTGTTGTTGCTCCTATCACGTGCTTTTGGTGAATGACATAATTGACATATGTATAAAATATTGCATGTGTGTAAGTTCAATAAGCAAACTTGGTGATTATAAATTATAAATTTAGTGAGAATTAAGTCCTAAAAATAATAATAAATAATATTGATTGAAGCAGTTGCAAATGTGGAAATATCAATTACAAATAGAACAATCTAGGTTTTATATCTCAGTCCTGAATATTCACACTTGTGAATCACGTATTTATATGCAACAACCTTGTTTGTATTTCTTCAAGCCTCTTCAAACGATTGTCAACCATTTAAAGCAACATTTATCATTAGATAATATTACCTTTTTATGACAATCTAATAAAACTTTTCTTTAAGCTTATAAAAAATTTTCTTATTATAGATAACTCTAACCATATATACTAGAACTGGAAGAGGGACCTCTCATTTTCCTTTCCCCCTTCTCTTCTATTTCCTCTTTATAACCATTAGATCAACAATTGAATGGTCCAGATTGAGCTCTATATTAAAGTACTTGATTGTATGTTCTTTATTATAAAAATAAGTTATTCGTATCAAAATTCATCTACTACTTGCATATATATAATTAATTATTTTTCTTTTTAGCATTTTGATTGCAAATTATAAAATTTTAAATCTGAACCATTCAATTGTTGATCTAATGGTTATAAAGTGGAAATAGGAGAGAAGAGGAAGGAAAGGAAAAGGAGGGGTTCCGCTCCCCGCTAGAACCACCGCTACAAAAAATTCCGCTTTCAGCGGCGACAAAAGTCGCCACTAAAAACATAAAAAGTTGCTGTTGAAGGTATTCGGCGGCGACTTTTTGTCGCCGCCTATGTGACAGTCGTCGAAAGTATTGGCGGCGACTTTTTGGGTCGCCGCCGAAAGTTGACTTTCAGCGGCGACATTTTAAGTCGCCACCAAAGGTAACCCTTTTGGCTGCGACAAATGTCACCGCTGAAAGTGGTAAAAAAAATATTAAAAAATTACCCTTTGGCGGCGACCGACAAAGAGTCGCCACTGAAAGCAACAAAAAAATAAATTAATAAATTAAAACCACATCAGCACCCTATGGTGGCTGATGATGTGGTGACCTTCACCCACTTGCCACATCGTGCCACATCATCCACCCTCTTGCCACTTGTCATGTGTCATGTTGCGCCACATCATCACTCTATGCCACATCGCGCCACTCATCACCTTTTATTTGACCTCCAAATGTGTCTCTCCTAAGGTTCGAACCCATGACTACTTTGTTCTTGTATGAAGCTTCTGCCAGTTGAGCTGTGATGACCTTCCATCATATTACTACAAAATTAAATACACACACACTAATATTATATGCATATATTTAATATATTAATTTAAATACATATATTATTATAATATAAATATATTATCATATTACCTACATTTAATATTTATTTACATACATATTTATTTATTCATTTAAATATTTAATATATAGAGAGAAAATATAATATAAATGTTTCTTTATTAATATAATATTTATTTTTAATAAATTAAAATGTTGGTATAGTTGATATAATTTTATTAATTTAAAAATTATTATTCTTTATTCATGTGTAAGATTATTTTATATATCATTAATTTTAATTAAATTAAATTATTTACTATAAATTCAATAATGAATAAAAAATTAAAATATTACCTTATTTTATTTTTCATGATAAAATAATTTATTTAACATTTTAAAATTTTAAATATTTTATATAAAAGTAAAAAACAATATTTATTAGTATTATTTAAAAAATAAACTACATGACTTTCTAAACGCCGCTGAAAGTGGACCTTTCAGCGGCGATATATAAGGTCCCCTACCGTGGCGATTTTATAAAGTCGCCGCTGAAAGTCCCACTTTAAATATTCATTTAAATATTTAATATATAGAGATAAAATATAATATAAATGTTTCTTTATTAATATAATATTCATTTTTAATAAAGTAAAATGGTTGTATAGTTGATATAATTTTATTAATTTAAAAATTATTATTCTTTATTCATATATAAGATTATTTGATATATCATTAATTTTAATTAAATTAAAGAATTTACAATAAATTTAATAAAGAATAAAAATTTAAAATATTACCTTATTTTATTTTTCATGATAAAATAATTTATTTAACATTTTAAAATTTTAAATATTTTATATAAAAGTAAAAAAATATTTATTAGTGTTATTTAAAAAATAAACTACATGACTTTCAGCAGCGACTTTATATGTCGCCGCTGAAAGGTCCCCTTCAGTGGCGACTTTATAAAGTCGCCGCTGAAAGTCTCACTTTAAATATTCATTTAAATATTTAATATATAGAGATAAAATATAATATAAATGTTTCTTTATTAATATAATATTCATTTTTAATAAATTAAAATGGTTGTATAGTTGATATAATTTTATTAATTTAAAAATTATTATTCTTTATTCATTTATAAGATTATTTGATATATCATTAATTTTAATTAAATTAAAGTATTTACTATAAATTTAATAACGAATAAAAATTTAAAATATTACCTTATTTTGTTTTTCATGATAAAATAATTTTTTAACATTTTAAAATTTTATATAAAAATAAAAAAGCACCCCCTTTCAGCAGCGACTTTATAATGTCGCCACGGAAGGTCCAACTTTTTGCAGCGACACAAAAGTTGCAGCAGAAGGTATGCCTTTCGGTGGCGACAAAAAAAGTCGCCGCTGAAAGGTCCATTTTCAGCGGCAACTTCGAAAGTGGGACTTTCGGGGCGACAAAAAAATTCACTGCCGAAAGGGGGACTTTCAGCGGCGACTTAAAAAAGTCACGGCTGAAAGGGTGCACCCAGATAATATTTTACATGAAATGGATATTCACAATATAATCCTTAAATATATAATTGATTACATCTATTTGAACTTCACCAACCATTGCTTGCGATACTGAAATTGAAGTGTACATACTAAAATTAACGCTTTGACATTTTTCTCTTTTATCAATTGCATCATGTTGAATCAAATATTTCAGTCAAAGTAAACAAGATGGAACACATTCGCATGGTACTGGGGGAGGCACTGGAGCGACACATGATGAGTACCGATCACCACAAGAAGTTGCCATTTCTACAACCACCACCACTTGTACAATCTCTCAGACAGTAATAGAGGAGACTGATGAAACTAAAGTGTGAGTACTGAATTTGGTCAAAGTTTAATGTGCAGGTGTTTAAGCATATAATCCTCAGATCTGCTGCTATTTATTGGATAAAGAACAATTCTATTCTTTATTGTAGTTGACCTTATTATTATATGAATATCAGTATGATATATATATATATATATATTAAATACGGATAAAGTTAGAAAGTTGTTGAATTTTAAAATATACTTATAAATAGGATCGGAACAGAAGAGTAAGTAGTAAAGAGTAATGGTGTTTTTATTAAACAGGTCGCCTCAAATAACTCTTGACGGACACCAATCGGAAGGAACCGATGGAGGCATAGGAGGGACAAATTAAATGACCAGAAAACCAGTTAAGTCAATAGTCTGGCTATAATGTTGTGATGTTGGCGCCATTTCTGAATCCTTCCGGCCACAAAGTGATGTTCAAGCTGTCCAATAATAATTTAGTTTTGAGTCCTAAACCTAGTCTAGCTAGGATGGTGTGATTAGCCTGTGAAGCTGCTAGCTATGTTAAGTCTTAATTTTAACGTTTTAATTTCACATGTAAATATGTATGTGTCTCTCATCTTTGGTTACTTCAATATCATCCAAATGTGGCAAGTTGATTTGTGGCAATGACCATCTGTCTCCCCGTCCCTTTATATATTTTCGGAAAACTAATGTTTGATCAATCACAAGAGGGACTGAGGGAGAAAGAACAAATTAAATAATTTTTAGGGAATGTTTGGCTCAACGGAGGGGATGTGAGGGATTTTAATAGGGGAGGGGAGGGGAGGGGAGGGAAGGGATTTCAATATTACTCTGTTTAGACTGGTTAGAGGGGAGGTGATGAGTTTTAATATTATTATTTTCATTATAATTTTTTTAAATATACCATTTTGTATTTCATTGGTTTTGTTTGAAATTTTATTAAAAAATGGAGGAATATAATATAAGAAATAATTATAGGTATATAATAGTCCAAATAAGTTAAATGTGACATCTTTCCTCAAAATCCCGTGCTTTTTAGGGGAGCTGAGGGGGGAGTTCAGCTTACCAAATAAGAGGAAGGAAGAAAAATTCCTCCCCTCCCCTCATACTAAACACATCCTAAAAAGCAAGAATTAAGTCTATTTTGTCGAACTAATATGCTTCCCGTGTAACACAAGAACAATCATTCAAGAACCAAACATTTTATTACATATTTTATGCGTGGTATTATATATTGAATCCTCATAAAGCTTGACCAAAAGTAAGTAATAAACTTTCATGATGCTACACGCATGCAATATAGATAACTATATATCCATGATTATTCCTGAGTAATTCAGAGGAAGAATATTGGTATTAATGATAGTTGACAACAATTAATTGTGATCATTGGCTTGTATTTAGTAAAATTCAGTTAACTATCACAAAGCATTTAGATTAACTTGCTGTGGTTATTCCATCTTAACCAATGATCTCGAGTTCGAATCCTGGATATGCAGCCGAGATAATTACTTGGAGGTAGTGAGGTTCCCCCATTGTGAGCCTATATTCCCACGAATCGGATTAGTCCGTTGCTAATAGTGTCGGATACCGATGGATAAATTCAAAAAAAAAATATTCAATGACCCTACACTTACTTGGTTTAACAATATTAGGTTATTTCCTTTAATTTGTACTGGAAATTAAATGAGAGGAATGAAGAACACATGATTGTCCCTTTGTTACAAGACTCTATGTTTCTAAATATAGGACTCAGTTGACTTTTTTGGAAAATTCTAAGAAAGCTAAATAAGTTACTTATAAATTGATTTTCCCGAATTTTTTTTTCTTTTTATTTGACTTATAAACTAACATATAATATAATAATATACAAAATTAAGTGGCTCATTTAACATCTTTAATTTTTTTCAAAAAGAGTCAACTGAGACTTATATACTCCATCTCTGTCCCACAATGTAAGGTCATTTTAGCAGAATTGCAGTTTCCTAAAAAATAAGTTAAAGTTAGTTAAAAGCAATAAATGTATAGGAAATATACCAATTTTTCCAAAATTACCATTATTTATGAATGAGTAAGAGAGAAGGTAATTATGAAAAGAAGGTGAATGAGAATGAGTGGAATAAATTAATGCATGGGTATAATGGGGAAAATTGCATTTATTACTCATAAAAAGTCAAATAGGACCTTCTATTTTGGGACAATGTCATTAAAAAAAGGACATTATAATATGAGACAGAGGGAGGGAGTATTCAGGAAAGGAGTAAGCATTATTTAATTTTTTGATCGGTAAGTGGAAGGAGAAGGATGTGATTAACAAAGTCCTTCTTGGGCTACATCTTCATCTATAAAATTAAAATCACACAATTAATATCAACCTTTGATATGCCACCACCACAATGACATGTTGACTCCACTTCCTTTAAATATTAATCATCATTCATTAGCACTAGCTTAATTATATTTAATTTTCTACTAAAAAATGGGTACAGAACGTTAGACCTAACTCGCTTTTTTCAGATATAGAGCATGTGACGCATGTGAAATCCATTACTTAGATTTTCTAACTTTTAGCTTAAACGATGCCCATATTGCATATAGTTGCTTGCATATGCAGCTGTTGAACTTGGACTAATTAACAGCCGTACAGGACCAGTGAAATTAAGAAACTGTGCAGTAATATATAATTATAATAATGAGAATATCAATATTCTCTTTATAAATAAGTTCTCTACTCATGCCAGCTTAATTATACCATTCAGCCACATATATTCACACTGTGAGTTGCTGATCACCGACGAGAGAACTCATGGAAGAGCCAAAGCAATCCACCATCAGGTTCATTATTATTTAGTTTATCCTTTTTAAATTATCTGCATGTATAAATTGTATATATGTACGAATCTATATCAAATATAATGAATGATATAATTAGAGTAATGGTTTTTTTCCCTTGAAATAGTTCTACAACCGGTAACTCAGAAGACTCAACAGGAGCACATAATATGAAGTCAACAACTACCTACGAATGCACTCAACGAACAACAACAAATGTCAATGAAATTACCAAAGAGTGAGTAGCAATAGATTGAGAAACAAAACCATGGATTAGACATTTTTTGTTATGACTCTAACATTGGGACAAGCCTCGTATGAAAAGTGGCATTGGGGGACTCAAAAAGCCATGAAGTGTGGTGAGGAACAGTTGTGGAAGTTGGCACCCCTGTTCCCCACTTATTAGTCTCTTAGGATAAGCTCTTTCTTTAAACTTGTGTGTTTATAACATTAAAGGCTGATGTCACGAATGGGGGTACCCATAAAGGATTCTGCATGTTAAGAGGCCAGGTGAGGTTTATAAGTTCAAGGATTCTCCACTGTAACGAAAGTTATCACCCCACTCTTCACATACTATTTTTTTCAGGACGTGTTCTCCCTTCCAACTTAAGCACAGAACATTTTTACTAGTAGTCCTCATCTTTTATTGTCGTTTGATAAATGAGATCCATGGGGGTACGTATAATTAATAAAAAGTAATTAATGGGTGTTAACAGATCGCATGTTAATAAAATCGGGGCAGACGGAAAAGGGTCGGAAGGTACCCCAGGAGGCATCGGAGGTACACATGAGCAGCCACTACTAGAATCTAGTAAATCAGTTTTGCGCCAACCGACAACCACTACTTGTGACAATGAACCTGAAGCGTAAGTACTAAACTAAATTGATTAACGCTTTGAAGTTTGTGTCCAAGTTTAGTTTCTCTTTTAGTAGTTGTATTATTATATAATATTCAATAACATATTTCAGTCAAAGTAAAAAAGATGGAGCACTATCATATGGTGCTGATGGAGGCAGTGGAGCCACACATGATGAATTGCGACCACCACAAGGCAGTGTTGCTGTTTCTACAACCACTACTTGCAAAATCTATCAACCTGAAACTCTAGTGTAAGTACTGAATTCAGTCAATATTTGATGGAAATATCGGATAACAAGTCCCACATTAAGTAAAATGAGATGCTCAATAGGGTATTTATATATATTTAAGTGGGTTGGTTTTTCCACTTCAATAGCTAGCTTTTGGGGTACAATTCCCAATCCGATTTAGGTAACTATCAATATTTTAGTCAAGTTTTATGGTGTTTTAAGCACATTAGTAATAACAAGAGTGATCGTGTTTTTTCCTTTAAATAGATCGCCTCAAACATATCATGATGGACATAGCTCAGAAGGAACCAAAGGAGGCGAACCAGGGACAAATGACCAGAATGCTAGTTAAGTCAATTAAACTTTGGCGACGAAGAAATTAATGGTGTGTTGTTGGTGCCATTTATCAAGACTTCACATAAAGTGATGTTTCAGTGAATAATGTTGTCAAAGAATTTTAGTTTTGAGTCCTAGCTATAGGCTAGTTAGGATGATGCAATTGCTCTTGAGTTGATAATAACTGTTGCTGCTATGTCAGTCTTCTCAATTTTCATGTTTTAATTTCACTTGTTCGTGTTTCTCATCCTTGATTACTTCAATATCATCCAACTTTCAAGTGTTTGGCGAGTTGATTTGGCAGCGATCATCTCTCTCCCTGTCCCTTCATTTGTGAAAAACTAATGTTTTAGAGATCAGTCAAGTGGAAGAAAGAACAAATCGAATCATCTTCTAATGTACAAGAGTTAAGTATATAGTCAAATTAATGCTTCCCATGCACGTAACACAAGAAGAATCTTTAATTCAAGAAATACCAAACATTCATTACATATATCTCCCAAGGAACTCTTCATTCAAGTCATGCATAAACTATCGAGTCTCGAGATGATTTTCTGAATGAAAAACAAGCAAAAACTTATGATCATACATAAAACATACATGGGCTGTTACTTCTTATCACAACAAGATTTGCTTCTAACAATCAATTGGCTGATGACTTCTCTCATTGTTGGTCTCATACTTGGATCCTTCTCAGTACATCTCAATGCCACAAAAAACACTTCTTCAACTTGTTCCCTTACATTTGAATACCAAAGTTCATCGCCAAGGTTTGGATCAACAATCTCATCAATTTCTCTTGATTCTTCCCATACAGATTTAACCCACCCCACTATATCTATTCCCTCCATGAATGAAGCATCTAACACCTTCTTTCTGGTTAGCAGCTCTAGCAAAACCACTCCATAACTATATACATCAGATTTCATGCTCACTACAGTTGAAAATGCATTCTCTGTCACAAACCAAAGAAAACATGTTAATCCATTGAAGAATTTTCCAAGATAAGAAAAAAAGAAAAGGACCAAAAATAATTAGTGGGAGAGTTAGAGAGTCACCCGGTGCAATATACCCCACAGTGCCAGGGACAGCTATAGAGGTTGTTGAAGCAGTGATTTGATCCAAGACCTTGGCAATGCCAAAATCAGCAATATGAGGCTCCATATCCGAATCTAATAGTATATTCTGCGGTTTGATGTCTCTGTGTACTACGACCGGATCACAATCAAAATGAAGATACGCCAGTCCATGAGCAATTCCAAGAGCTATCTTATAGCGAACACTCCAATCCAAGGGTGGTGGTGAATTCATTTCATGCAAAATATCATGCAAGCTTCCATTTTGCATGAAGGTGTACATGATCAAGCCATAATCTTTTCCAAACCAGAAGTTCTTCAATCTGACAAGATTTCGATGCCGAATCTTCCCAACAGTGTCAAGTTCTCTCCTCATGCTTTTGCTTTGACCTTCATTGTTGGCAAATGAAAGTTTCTTCACAGCAAAAACATTTTTTTGATCCATTGAAACCTTATAGACAACTCCATGGGCTCCTCTTCCAATTATATACTGATCATTCAGGTTCTCTGTCGCCTCCATGACTTTCTTGAGAAAGGAAGATGAACCTTGATTAGCAAATATTCTGATGATACCCTGCCTAGATCTTTTCCAAATGAAAAGCATCAAAGCTAGTCCTAACAGCAGAAGAATAACAAAAATAGTGGATCCAAGTGATATCACTATAATTTTCATTTTACTGGGACCTTTATGATGACTTGACATGGAGTCACAAGTCTTTAAACTAACCTCCTTTGGACAATTCAAGCTATCTGAGGGCAAACAATCAACGCATAAACCAGGATTGCCCAAGAACGATGATGGATGAGAACTCATCAGCTTCATCAGTGAATTTGGTACAGGACCATTAAATGAATTGAATGAGATATTGACTTCAACTAATGAAGAGAGTTGTTCAAGAACTTTTATGCTCCCAGACAGATTGTTAAGAGATAAATCTAGTCTCAGAAGCATGTTCAGTTTCCCAATCTCTAATGGAACATCACCCACCAACCCATTAGCACTTAAATTCAAACCATACAGAAGATTCCGCAATGATCCAATTAAGTTAGGAATTCCACCTCCAAATGCATTGCCACCAAGTTGTAGCTCAGAAAGCATTTCAAATTCTGTTAAGAATGTTGGGATGCCTCCAGTGAAATGATTATCTCTTAAGACCAAAGTTGCTAGCCCTGTCCATTTTCTCAAACTTGAAGGAAATGAGCCGTTTAGGTTATTAAATCCTACATCAAAGTATTCCATTTTGATACAATTTGACAAGAGAGGAGGCAAAGGACCTTGCAAATTGTTGTCAGAAAGATTCAACTTCCGAAGATTCTCGAGTTTCCCTAGCTCTGAGGGTATGAACCCTGAAAGTTTGTTCATGGACAAGTTAATATCAGTGAGGTTTTTGCAGTTCCCTAAACTTGATGGAATTGCTCCACTGATATTATTGTTACTGATGTCCATGAATTCAAGATTCATATTATTTTCCAAATTAGGAAGAGGTCCTATGAAGTTATTTGATTTGAGAATCAACCTTGTGAGAGTTTTACAAGCTCCTATGTCAGAAGGTATGCTACCTTGAAGTTGATTATTACCCACAACCAGCCTCTCTAATTCTTCCCAAAACAAAGATTTGGCGGTAGGTGACCGGTAAAACTGTTATTTGTCAAGTCCAACCACACCAAACTATTATTAATTCCTAAGCTTTGAGGTATGCCTCCAGAGAAGTTGTTCTCAGCCAGTGAGATTCTTTGTAGCTGCTTAAGTTTAGTGACTTCTAAAGGTAGCTCCCCATGGAAACTATTGTTGTACAAAAAAACATCCACAAGACTTGGAATTTTCCATATGCTAATCGGGATTTTGCCTGTGAGCTTATTGTAAAACAGTTGCAAAAGCTGCAACTGAGCTAGCGTCCCCAGCTCACTAGGAATTTCTCCCTCAAGTTGATTGGTATGTAAAGTCAACTCCTTCAAAGACCTGCAACGGCCTATTTCTGGAGGTATATTTCCAGACAAATGGTTCTTAGAAAGGCGAAGAACAGAAAGTTTACATTGGAGGGCAAAGAAAGATGGAATGTTGCCTATTAAGTTGCTATTGACAGCAAAAACTTTTGTCAAGCCAGTACAATTCCTCAATCCAGAAGGAATGCCCACACTAAGCTCATTGTATGACAAGTCCAAAAAACCTAGACTCTCACAGTTGCCAGAACCTAATGGAATTGGACCTTCAAAATTATTAAAACTGACATCCAAATAAACAAGATTATGGAGATTGTAAAGACTTTGAGGTAAAATCCCCTGAAATCGGTTCTTGCTTAGACCCACATCCTCTAATTTGCTGCAGTTTCCAATGGAAGAGGGTATGGTCCCAGACAAGACATTATTGTCCAAATACAACCTCCTAAGTTTAGTGCTATTGCCAATATTCATAGGGACAGGACCACTTAGATTGTTAAATTCCAAAAACACAGTGTCTAACTGAGGAAAATCAAACAGGTATTCAGGAATTCCACCTCTTGAAACTATTAGATTGGAATAAAGGTTGAAATATTGCATATTTTGCAAGCTTTTGAAGCTATTTGGAATTTCCCCACTAAGAGCATTCTCAGAAAGATCCAAGTGCTCAAGCATACTACAGTTGCTTAATCCATTTGGTATTTGCCCAGTGAAGTAGTTTTCAGAAAGGTCCAAATAAACAAGCATACTGCAATTTCCTATCTGAGGGGGAATTCTTCCTGAGAGACTGTTAGAATATAAAATAAGACTTTGCAAGTGACTCAACTGTGCTATTTCAGGTCCTAACTGACCAACAATGGAAAAAGAGGTGAGGTTAATGGAGGTGACATTGTGGGCATTGTCACACTGGATTCCTACCCACGAGCATGGAGTTGGATCAGAGATATTCCAACTTGAGCTTATGGAAGGAGGCACAAATGTCCAGTGCTTTGAAAGAGAAAGCAGAGAGACCCCATCATGGCTCAGAGCAGAAATAACAAACAAGAAGGTAGAGAAGCATAATGTAATGAGAAGAAAGGGTTTCATGCTGAAAAAAAGATGGTTATTATGTGTTCACAAAGAAAGAAACTTTTTAGTGGAGCTGAAAAGAATCGGCTTGAGGAAGTTTTGATGTGATGTGAGATGGAAATGAAGTTGAAACTTGAAAACGAAAAGAAAGGAGGCAAAACTTAAGAAAGAAGAGAAGCCATGGATAGTGAAAGGTGAGAATAGGCATTATAAAGAGATGATTTGTTCATTTTTAAAATTCTGGTCTAATCTGTTATCATTGACGTCGAACCAAAATTTGATTCACTAACTATAAAATAATTTTAGTGGTGTGAGAGAAAGTTCATATTTTCATTTGATATTATTATATGGGAATTTATTAATGTATATATATGGGAATGGAATGTTGGCCAAAATATATATATATATATACACACATATGGGAATGGAAGTTTACTCAATGGCAGCATTCCTAGGGGAGCAACTAGATTATCATTAAACCTGAGACAACTTCTTATCCATTTTAACGTTGATGCGTGAAATTTTGGAAGGGTCTGTGAAAAATAATTGTTTTACTTTCTTTGTGGCGGCATGGAGTGCTCAAGAGGTAAAGGAAGACTAATAAGAACACTTGATGAACAACACAAGTGTGGTTTGATGGTTCCTCCCTTAGTCCCTCAATCAGATGGTGGGGGTTCGAATTCCACCCTTGGGTATGGAGAATATTTCGTGGCCAACCATTTACATTTAAGTAGAGAACTCACAACGGAGGATTAGTCACTACTATCTATAGTGGATACTCTGAGTTTAATAAGAAAATGAAAATACTTGATGAAAGTGTTAAGTGAGATTTTTTAATAAACAATTTATCTAAAAGTTTAATTGTTAATAGTATACAATCACATAGTGCAATTTATATACCCCGATCCTACCTAAAAAGATAAAGTTTGTATTCTTATACATACTTATTATAAACACTCAATTTTATTTATAAACCTATTATTACCCATGCAAAAGCAAAACCTAGTAGATGTTCCAATCCTTTGTATCATTTACAAATGTCTTTTCAAAGCGTAAAATCAAATGCTTTGGTAAATATTCATCATTGACGCAGAGAAAGTGGCCAATTATATGGGGTGAGATGGGTGACTAATCATATGGACTGAGATGGTTTGTTATTAAGAAAGCTTTGGTCACTACACACTAAACTTAATGGGTGACATTGAACCCTTAATGTGCTAGTCTTTTTAATTCTTTGAATTACATGTTCTTTTCATATTGACCACTAGTAGAATATTTTATTCACACCACGACATAATGATAATGAAGTTAAGAAGAGTAATAGAAACCCTTGAATTTGGCATGACGTAAATAGCACCTTATGAAATTAATAATATGCACGCATAAAAAAACCTATTATTATAATTAATTATTAGAATTGCTTTTACCTGCATAATCTTTGTGTGCCTATTTATTATCTAATTTTTAATTCTCTGATAACTTTTGGCACGTCTGATGCTAACTCACATACTCGAATAATAATCTCGTGATAATTTAATCAGCTCAATGATCTAACAAAAAGTTGCACTACCTAGACCATCATATGGTTTATCAATCAGTGTTGTTGTTTGCTTTGTTTTGGTTTATAGTCAATGTTGATCAATTTACACATTTTTCTATCCCTGACTTTGCTGTTTCTTTGCCAATTAAAAAAAACTTCTTACAACTAACTAAATAACTTCCTCCAATCAAGAAATTTTTTGAATGGTCTTAAATCTTTAAAAACATTAACTAATTTTTAAATTTAATGGATTGATGTCTTATTTTTAAGACTTAAAGTTTTTTTTATCTGATTCTTAAATTTCAAATGGAAGTATTTTATTCTCGAGCCCATATTGCACTAGGATATTTTAAAATATACTCCAATGAATAAATTGGGCCTTGAACCCATAATTTAATGCTGCGTGTGGGTTTATGTTCTTGTCCCTCTGTTTCTAGCTCCCATCCACTTCAGTCTAAAAATTACATTGGGCCCAATCCTTTAAATTATATTGTTGTAATTAATTAATTATTAAATTGACTAGCACTCCCGTTATAAGTCACCTAACCACTTTACCAGAATTAAAAATTATATATAATTTTATCTGAAAACGGAACATTACGCCAACTATACTCATATTTGATAGCATAAAATCTTCGGCAAATAAATTGTAACAGATGTACTTTCCTACTGTTATAAATATATAACTTATTTAGGGATATTATCTTAAACATAAGACGTTTTCCTAATTTATCTTAACTTTTTAACAAATTATCTCTACTAATGCTTCTTAATAATAAACAAGTAAGAGAGGATATGTGGGAAAAAATGTAGATGGTTAAGGTGTTTTGGTAATATTATATGATTTTAACTAAATTAACTAGCGTTCTTAATCTAATTAAATTATATAAATATGTTCTTTTCTTAAAAAAAAATTACCCCTATCCTAACTCTTCCGTCCCACATCGGCTGGGATCGGGGTGTGTCTAACCTATATAAGGGGGGATATTCTCCTTCCCATCGAGACACGTTTTCACGGGTGAGTGTGGGAGGCCTTGACCAGTATCTCTACCGTGAGGGGCATAGCTATGTCGCCAAAGCGAACAATATCTCGATAAAAGGACTACTCACACACCCAAACACCATACACGCGCCCATTTCCCCTAACATTTTGGGGACCGATCCCCCAACCTCCTCATTAAGATGGGTGGGGTTATGACATTTGATTTAAAATTAATTAGTATATAAATATATTTTATATTTAGAACTTAATGAGTAATATTTTTATAAGTCCTCAAAAAAAGACTTTATCCGTGGGGTGTGTGTATATCAAGGATGAAAAACTTGGACTAGACCGGCCGGTTCAATCGTGAACTGGGCGCTGGTCCGGTCCGGGCAAGGCGAAAAACCGGATTGGAGGTTGACCCGGTCAATGGCCGGGTCAAGCCGGCGACTGAACCGTCCAACCCGGTCAACCCGGTGGTTGAACCGGGTTGGCCCTTTTTTAAAAAATAAAAAATAAAAAAATATTTTATTATAATTCACCTAATTACTAATTTTCACTTAACTCAATTTTAGAAATTAGGAAACTATAATACTTTAAATGCTATTTTACTTGCATATAGTTAATATTTAATTGTTGTTGCTCTTAATATTTGTATTTTAGTCTATGGATTGTAGAATAATATTTATTTTTACATGTAATCAACTAATATTTTCTCTTTTTCCCTCTATAGAAACATTAAAATATTCATATTTGATGAATCATGCATACCTATCTACATTTACATTTTGATATTAGTGATTATTAATGTTAATATCAATAAAATTATATTATTTTAATATAATCGGTTTGACCCGGTCCAACCCCGATCCGACCATTGACCCTTGAACCAGTGCCTCCCCCGGTTTGATACCCGATCCGGTTTTTTGAACTTGGTGTATATAAGTTAAAGTGGCATAAAATTAGCATTGTACTAACTATTTTATTGAATCGCCCAGTAGATGTTTCTGTGGAGCCAATGTGAACATCAAATTTTTGTCAAAATGGCCATATTTTTTCTTCTACTGTCGTCTCAAAATAGCCATATTAAATTCTAAACACAGCTCCATCATAGAACTTTATTTCTCTTCAACAAAGCATACAACTGAACTTTTTTCAATGAGTTAAACCCACATTTAGTCTTTATAGTTTACTCTAATTTAAGTTTTTGGGTCCCTAAAATTTTAAATGGGTGATTTTTGTCCCTCAAATTTGGCTTGTTTAAAACAGTTAGTCCCTGAAGTTTAAAAAGAATCTATCGGTGTTAATTTGTGCTTATGTGTCATTAATTTTGTTAATTTTCTTTGACGTGGCTCAATAGCTGGTCAAATGACTTGGAAATAAGAGATTGGAAAATTAAAATTAAAAATAAAAAAGAAAAAAAAGAATAGAATGGACCCTTAAAACTTCTGCAAATCCTCATCCTCATTTTTCCCTCCGTTCCTCGCCTCGGCCACACCTCCTTTCATTCCTTCCTTGTTTTTGTTTATTCAATCACCAATTGCTTCCCCTCTAATTCGACAATTGACATCCCCTTCCAAAATTTTCAAGATTTTGGATGAAATGTGGTCGGATATTGCTTTTTTAATATGTCCATTTTGGTGGGGCTTCCTCCCATACTTAACTCTTCTTCTCCCCCACTCCTCCTTTAGCCTCATCCCTCTCCTCCCTCCTCTCTCTACCAGTCTAACTGCAAATCAAGCAACGCTCTTTCTCCTCCACTCTCTTCACGGTTCTGGGTTTTCGCATATGGAATTTGTGCATATGGGAATAGCCGCGGAATCCCAACTCCATGTATTGGCTGTAGATATAGCCTCATAGGAAGTTGATTGGGAGGCTGCTCAAGACTTCTTCTTATCAAGGTACTTCTTGTTCGCCATCTAACCAAGGGAAAAAAAAGAAAGAAGAAAAACTCTGTCATGGTGTGGCGGCGGCAATGTACAGAAACTTGGGAAGAGGATTTGAAGAAGTTTTTAAGCGTCTATTCTTTTCTTTTTATTTTATTTTTTATTTTAATTTCCCAATATCTTATTTCCAAGTCATTTATACAATCATTTAGCCACGTCAACGAAATTAACAGAGTTAATGACACATAAACACAAATTAACACCGTTAGGTTCTTTTAAAGTTTCAGAGACTAACTGTTTTAAATAAACCAAATTTGAAGGATCAAAACCACGCCTTTAAAATTTCAAGGACAAAAAACGAGCAGTGAAAATGAGTTCAACCCTTTTTAATTGAAAACAAAAGGAAGAGAAAACTTGCACGAAACCAAACAAAAATTGAAGACCAATTTTGGAGGCACAAATCTTTAATTATTCCTTCCGTTCCTAAATATAAGACCTATTTGGGAAGGTGAGTTTGTTCTTAAATATAAGGTCTATTTCTAATTTATCTTAGTTTTTCCCTAAATTATCCCCATTGATGCTTCTCAATGATAAACAAGCAAGAGGGAAGGGGGGAAGGGGAGGGAAGACTAAGGGTAGATAGTAACGGTCTTTTAGTAATATCATATGATTTTACTTAAGTTAACAAACTTTTTTAATCTACTTAAATTAGGTAATTAGATCTTATATTTAGCAATAAAGGAAGTAAATTATAACTAATGAATTGAAAATGGAGTCACAGGCCGAAAGTCCACATGATAGGTTCACACTATCACGTGGGTCTGTTTAGTTCCGTCAAGTCAACCTTCTCACGCAGTCACCCTCACCCTCACACCACTCTCTCACCTTACAATGGCATCTTCGTAATTTTCCTCCAACACCTTGTCCAATCAGATTAATCCTATTCTCTTCACACTTTTTGTCACCCACTCTTGCTTTTTCGGTTTCTCCCTTTCTCACTTCCACAATTCTCATCATCATCTTCTTCTTCCTTTTCTGATCTCAATCCGGCGACGCGTGTGGCCCACGCGCTCACATCTCCGGCACCACTTCTCTTACTTGAGCTGTTTCATCTCCTCGTTTTCCGATTAGTTATATACTCGATGTGAACTTCTTCTGTTTTGTTCTCTCACTTCTCCGTGCTTCACGACAATTTGTTACGTCGTTTTGGAGCACTTTCACCTATTTGCTGCGTTTATTTATTTATTTGTCTGATCTTCGATTTATGTAATGGATTTGTTGAATGCGAAGCGTGAAGTGCTTGTGTTAATTAATAATCACTCTGTGGTTTTCTTCAACCATAACGTTTCAATCAACTGTTCTTCAGTTTTGGTTCTTGCAACTGCAAGTTGAATTTTCCAGTCACATTTGTCGCCTGAGAGCGTTCTCCGAGTTCAAGATGACGTCAGGGACGAGGCAGCCGACTTGGAAGGAGAGGGAGAACAATAAGAGGAGAGAGAGAAGGCGAAGAGCCATAGCCGCGAAGATTTTCACTGGTCTAAGAGCTTATGGCAACTACAAGCTCCCTAAACACTGCGACAACAATGAGGTTCTCAAGGCTCTCTGCAACGAGGCTGGCTGGACTGTCGAGCCTGACGGCACCACTTATCGCAAGGTATTCTTTGATTTTGCTTTTCATTTACTTTATTTTTTGGGGGAATTTTTGCTCCATTTTTGCTTTTGTTTCATTTTGACATTTTGTTAAGCGATTATCATCGGGTCGCAGCCTTTATATTGCCTTTGTAGGTGAAATTGAGTTTTCCTTATTTGAGTAATCCTCGCTGATTTTAGCATCCGCTTTAGTAGTTATTTTGAGATTCTTACCGGTCACCATAAGATTCACTTGTTTTATGATCATTTGTGTGCATTTTGTTGCATCTGCTAAGCATGTGGGCCTTGGCAGCGGCACATGCAAGCATAGTGCTCAGAATTAAAGGGGAGGAGATCCTCTCCTCTACTTTCCCATCCTCTTCCCCTCCTCTACCCCAATATTTTTTATTTTTGGGGTCAAATTTTTTTTGTTTATTTTCATCATTAGATTCTACATAAAATTAGTGACATTTTGATATCTTATGGACAAAAAATGGTTCAGTTTTCAATTTTATATGATTTTTTAAAGATTCAATGCTTTAATTTAAAAAAAGTAGAGACTTTTAAGAATTAAATCTTTAAAAAATCATATAAAATTGAAAACTGAACCATTTTTTGTCCATAAAATATCGAAATGTCATTAATTTTATGTAGAATCTAATGATGAAAATAAACAAAAAAAATTTGACCCCAAAAATAAAAAATATTGGGGTAGAGGAGGGGAAGATGATGGGAAAGTAGAGGAGAGGATCTCCTCCCGAATTAAAGGACCTGATCGTGACAGGGTCTCAGAATTGTGACATGAATAGGCTAACAAGAAAACTAGCACCGTCGTGTGTGTTTTCAAGGATCTTGCCGGGGAGATTAGCTGGGCTTTTTTTTTTTTTTTGGCCAAAGGGATATTAGCTGGGCTTGAATGCCTTTCTTTGCTATGTTTTTTTTCCTCTGGTCTATGGATAATGGAGACGACTATTAGGGGGGGCTAGATTCTCTCTTTTTTTTTTTTTTATGCTTTTTATCTCTCACCGGTGGTGCATGTCAGATCTGGTCGAGGCTGCCTCTCGCTTTAAAGCGTGAAGCACAAAAAGATTCCCTATCTCCTTGGTCTTTGATGACTCACTTCATGAGGACCAAATAGCATAGATCTTGAGGGGACGAAATTGCCCATCGTGATCTTGCCTGATGTCTGCCAAAAGTTTTAAAGTAGGACTGAGAATTCGAACAAATATCGGGGGTAGACTTGGTAGTTAATTTTTTTTTTTTTTTTTTTTTCATGAATTGAAGTTGCTCGTTGCAACATGGTAGAAGCTTTTACAGACATCGCATGGCACTCTAATTTTGGATAGTCCTTTTTCCTCATTTCCCGTGTTGGTTTCTTCTTTTTCGGGTTGCAGTTATAATAATGCATCCACTTTATTGCAACTACTTTATTGATGACACTACAGAATAAGTTTTCACTGAATCACTGTTACCGTCCATAACTTAGAGACAACTTGTGTTTGACTCTACCTGATTTCTTCATGCTAAATGAGAGTACTAGTATTTTGTTTCTATACTCGATCTGAAGTTATACAGGGTCCTTCCTGTTCCTTTGATGGGTCCTTTCTACTGTTCCATTAATGTTGATAATAATAGTAATTAATATTTAATGCATATAGGAGTAATAAACTAATTAACCAAGTATATTCGTTTCACTCTACATATAATCATCATTTATTCCCTAAAAATTAAAAAACTGAAAACTGAAATTTAAATTTTTCTTTGATGAATGGCAGTTTAGTAGTTATTTGGGGAATAGGCAGTGAAAAAAATGTTGAGTATCCTATGCTAAGATTCTTATGTTATATAAATAACTCTTCAGGAGGATATAGACGCAGAATCTGTTCAGTTCTTTTTCCTTAGACTTAATATTGAAATCGCTGATGCACTATGTGTTTGATGTCGAAATTTTCTCTAGCATATATTTCAACTAATTCAATTATAAAAAAAAGAAAGTACATCTGCTGTACTCCGAATAGATAGATAGTGCCGTAGGTATGTCTATGGAATTTATCCCACATAATAGATTAATATTTGTAAGAGTTTAAAGGGCTTGAGTAGATGCCCCATGATCAAGGAACGACTACTGATACTTCTGGATTTTACATTATCTGTTGGCGGAGGTATGGTGATAGTGTGATATAGGTATGATATTCTGAACAAGAGAGAAAGGTTGAAGAGAGGGAAAAAACATAGAAGAGAAACAGAGGAGATGAAGAAGAGAGTCAAGGGAGAAATCTGAGAGCAAAGGGAATCTGTGTATTCAGTCAAAAATGCAAAGTCTAATCTTTACAGCATCATTTGAGTCTTTATATAAGCTTAGACTAAACATTAGTTAGTTATGCCATTAGAACTAAGTCCAACTCGGCATTAGTTAGGTAATTAGCACTTAATCTAACTCTACACTAACTAATACGTTTACAATTGCCAGGTATGATATTCTGAACAAGGGAGAAAGGTAGAAGAGAGGGAAAGAACATAGAAGTGAAACAGGGGAGGTGAAGAAGAAGAGAGTCAAGAGAGAAATCTGAGAGCAAAGGGAATCTGTGTATTCAGTCAAAAATGCAAAGTCTAATCTGTACAGTGTCATTTGAGTCTTTATATAGGCATAAAGTAAACATTAGTTAGTTATGCCATTAGAACTAAGTCCAACTCGGCATTAGTTAGGTAATTAGCACTAAATCTAACTCTAACTAATACATTCACAATTACAATGACATAACAGTGTGTGCATTGAAATAAGGAAGAGCATTTCTTTTAGAATTTATTCCATTTTGTGTAATGAGCAGGCCATGTGTGTTCCAATGAAATATTAATCAGTTCTCAACTCAATGGTTGCGCGCAAGTCCAGTGCATACTTGACTCCTGCTAGTTTTATTGCCTTTTGCTCGTGAACTTGAAAACAAGATAAATGATCTTGTACAATAACTGGTCAGTCTTATATTGGTCCGGATCAAAACTTAATTGCTTCAGTAATCAAGAAAAAGTTGAAGCAGAATTGAAGGCCAAAGTTCTAGATCCTTCACCGTTGTATGATTTATCACTCTTGGTGATTTATAGGTTCAAGCAACTCTTTTGTCTTATATGAATGCATAGTATCGGAGCTTGAAGATGCTAGATTAAGTAGTCAAGCAAGTAATCAATCTTCCGATTAGAAACATTAAACGCCAAGAGCCAACCGCTTGTGTGCTGCATGGCCCTAAATTGGTAACATATAAATACTGAAACCAGAAGAGAACTATAGCAGCACAGTAGAACTTTAGCTTTTGATTCCAAGATAGTATTATATCACCTAACCTGAACTTGCTTTGAAGATGTTTTTTACTTCATTTGAAATGGCAAGTCGATATACAAATGCTTTTTTTTTGTTGGAAATGCGTCTGTTAGCTAAAAATGCTCTATTGTTTTGCAAATACATGTCATGTTGTAGTTTTTGGTCACGTTATGTGCATTAAGCATAATGTTTGTACATACAGGGATGTAAACCTGTAGAACGTATGGATGTCGTTGGTGGTTCTGCAGCAGCAAGTCCATGTTCATCGTACCATTAAAGTCCCTGTGCTTCCTACAACCCAAGTCCTGGCTCTTCTTCCTTCCCAAGCCCACGCTCATCGGCCCTTGGTGCGAATCCTAATGGTGAAGGCAATTCCCTAATTCCATGGCTAAATAATCTCTCATTTGGCTCATCTTCAGCTTCCTCTGCAAAGCTACCTTATCTGTACATTCATAGTGGCTCAATCAGTGCTCTTGTCACTCCTCCTCTAAGCTCTCTAACTGCCCGAACACCCCGAACCAAAGGTGACTGGGATGATCAGTCGACTCATCCTGGGTGGGTTGGGCAGCAGTGTTCCTTCCTGCCCTCCTCAACTCCTCCAAGCCCTGGTCGTCAGGTTGTTCACCCAGAATGGTTTGCTGGTATTAGGATTCCCCAGGGTGGGCCTAACTCTCCAACCTTCAGCTTGGTCTCTTCAAACCCCTTTGGCTTCAAAGAAGAGGTTCTAGCTGGTAGCGGTTCACAAATGTGGGCTCCTGGACAAAGTGGGACATGTTCTCCAGCCATAGCAGCAGGCTTTGATCACACTGCTAACATTCCCATGGCTAAAGTGGTTTCAGAAGAATTTGCCTTTGGGAGTAACACAGCAGGCTTGGTGAAGCCTGGGAAGGAGAGGGGATCCATGAAGATTCTGGATCAGATGACCTTGAACTCACTATTAGGAGCTCAAAAACCAGGTAGTTTGCACATTCGATGAATGACAATGTCTTTCATTTTTGTTCAAACAAAAGATCGTTAATTTGTTGCCTACTTTTTGTGCCATTACAGGTGAGATTGTCACAAATAAAAAAGTCAACATCCTTTGGTGTGAACTTTGACTAGGTTTATTTGATTATGTAGAAAGAGTAGGTAGAAAGTAGAGAATTAATTAAAGTGAGCATAAACAGTTGCTCTTTCATTGTATTTTATTCTTTATTTCTATTAGGTCTTATTTGTTTCCAAAGTTATATGCATAGCCTTTAGTTATGTGTGGCCGTGTGGGGTGGTTTTGCAAACCCTTTGTCATTTGTCTTGTTAAACCTTAATGTTATTGGAAAGTTTGATCAATATACCTGTATGGATTGGCTTTGGTTTGCCAGTGAAAGGAAAATTACTTGAAATTTTGATTGTACCTTAACCAGAATGGGCACGGCAAACTATGGAAATTCAGATACAAGTAGCCCCACTAAATCCCTTAGCCTTCTTAATCTTCTCTTTTTCTGAAATGGGTGATGGAATTTATAGATATCCATCATTGTGGCTAGATTTCCGAGATGAGAAAGAAGTGTTAGATGGTAATCGTTGCCACAGTAGTCCAAGGTATCATTTCTGTTTGTACTTCGTATTACTTCGCATCGCACCCTTCTTTACTTAGATGACTTCCTATAATTAGAATTCAGAATTTGGAGTGGCCACTTCTACATTTGATTGCCACCTTTATGTTTTCCTTCCAACAACCGAGATTCAGGAATGACTTTCCTTGCGAATGGTTTTATAGTCTAATGATTTAAAAACCCTTCTACAAGTGGGAGGTGGGAATTAATTATTATTGTGATCTCATATGGTTAGTGTATGCACTTATGATGTTTATGGGCTTTTCCATATCCATTTATGTAAAAAAAAAAAATCATTTAATATGTTTGGAATTTCGAATTTATCGTGGGACGTATGAAGGTGGGCCTCTCTAAGGTTTTGTTTGTGTCTAAAAGCATCGTATTTGAAAATAGTGTATTATTCAGACAAGTGTTACTTACAAGAAAGTATAATTATAAAATTATTTGAAGCATGCCAATGTTTTTTCTTATTTAGGCTAACATGAAGCCAATGCATACCAAATTGAAAAAAAGAAAGAAAAAAAAAAAGAAACAATTTTCAAAAGATGGCCAACCCAAAACTTTGTTTAGAAAATGGGCAATAAGCTTTTATGCAAGCAAGCTTTCCCCCTCATACTAATTATGCGTGTGTGTATAAAGCATGATGAAAATTCCTGTCATCAAGTGCGTATATAAGTAATTTGTATTCCTCATTTTGAAATGACCCAATATTGTTAATCAATCAATGCCATGTGCTTATGCATCCTCCCTGATGAACAAGGGAAATGGGTAGCCGAAAAGTGCTTAAAGACCAATAACATGTGAGACAAATTACATAGATTGGTAAACCAAAAGGACGATTGGGGAAAATTATAAAGGAGAAAACGGAAACACACTATATTGGATAGAATACTCTGTATATGAAATAGTGGATGCATTATTATCATTATTATTATCATAATGTTTCTTTATTGGAGGACATTCTCATTGCATATACATGTAGGGGCCCCCTGAAAATAAGCGGCCAATCATAACTTCTCCTGCAAACTCTGAAGACACAAACCAAATACCAAAACAAAATTCACCAGAAAAAAAATGTAACAATCAGAATTTCTTTTTGTTTTGTTATGTCTGAACACTACAGAAAATCTTACACAGAATACGATCACTATTTACTCCACCCAAATTTGCACCAAAAATTCAGTCATCTAAATCTTGTCCTTCAACTCTTCTGGCTGTAGGGCAAGAAATTAAGAGCATCTTGCCCTACTTCGGGTCTAGCCTGTAATCACATACATTTTATGTAATACATTAGTCACATCGACTAATTTTATATTGCCTCTGAATAAGTTATCAATACTTCTAGTTGGACAATTATATTACAGAGACAAAAGCGGAGTTGTTACACTGTCATTTTTGGATATGCCTACAAGACCAATCAATTCAATACTTGCAGTGATTTTAAAGACAAATAGAGAGTCATTTGTTTGATTACAAGTGTTTTCGTTAACTCCTCTCTTGTATTCTTATATCCTCTTTATTCTCTTATGAGTTTGCATTGCTTCAAATATTGGCTTCAATCAAGTAAATTGCCTCAAATAACTAGTCAAAAGAGAGGAGCGGGTGACATTGTCTTAAAAGATATTATGTCCTTTCTATCTTCTTTCTTCGATTTAGATGTGGCAACAATTAATCTCTCTACACGTGTATTTTCTTAGACTCCTCTAATATTGTCTTTTATCGTGTACTTTATCTTTTATTGTTAATAACATTTAGCTTATTTATAAAAAAAATACTTCATTTGTTTATAAATATAAGACCCAGTTGACTTTTTTTGAGAAATTAAAGAAGCTAAATGAGCCAATTAATCATAACGTATTTTGTGTATTACTCCATCTGATCCTATTTATAAGAGCCCAAAATTTGAATTGTTTTGGTCCAAAACATAAGAGCTCGCATTGGAATCTGTCATCATTTAATGCCATTTTTCCTATTTTATCCCTACTTATTAATACTCTCTTTCATAGTATTCATTAATACTTCTACCTACATTTCTCTCTTTAATCTCATAATAAATAAGGGTAATATTGGAAGAACAGTTATATTTTAGACATATTTATAGTTCTCAACTAACTTTTATATGTTTTCTAAAGAAGCATTATTTTGTTGCTGAACTCTTATAAATAGGACCGGAGGGAGTATTAGATTATATGTTAGTTTATATGTCAAATAAACTAGTCTATATTTTGTGTATTATTAGATTATATGTTAGCTTATTTAGCAAACGGAGGGAGTATTTTTGTGTGGCACAACTTTAGACATCAAGAGATCAGGATTTACATTTCCCTGGGCGTAAAAATATTTTCATTTTAAATCACCAATTACCTGTGACACATCATTAATTAAATTATTAATATAAAATACGAAAAATATGAAAAATCGATATTGATAACAGAGTCATAAATTGCATGTGACATATGTACAATTTAATTACAATAATAGCTTTATTAACCAACTTAAAATATACATATTAGTAGGAGTATTATTTTATTTATTATAGTTTAATACCATGCGGATGATAAGGCAAGTGGGACCTGCCCCTTGTGGGGGCCACATCTCTGTGAGTCCGGTCCACAGAAAACGCACCGTCCGGTTCTTTGCTCCATAAGCAACGTACACGGCCAGACACGCGCACCGAACGATGGCACGTGCGGCTTAATCTTTCTTATCTATTGACTAATTTTTTTTGGACTGATTATCTATTGACTAATTAGACACCCACATGAATGATACTTTATCCATGACTTGGATCTTACTTCTCATACTGTTTGATGGGATGATTATATTATGTGTTTTGTTGTTATGGATCATTCTATATATACGATGACAGCCTTATACGTTATATAGAATAGGTTACATAAATTATATGTTGTCATTATAATTTTATATTATATATTCAGAAAAAATTAAAAACAATTCCTAACGCAGCGAGATACATAAGGACAAACTGCTAATTTTCTTTACAGTGACTTTAGTTTTTCACAAACATTATTTTTGTATGACTCAGTATTGTTAGCATCCTTATTGAAAATTATTGGGTTTTAAAAACATTTTTAAGAAAATTTTATATATTTTGGCATGAACAAATGTACAATAAACTAAAATAAAGAATTTTGCTTAAGTTATACTAGAATAAATTTTTCATATCAATCATTAAAAACATTCTTTACAAGATTATAATTTATAGAGTACTTATTTTTCTCTGGGAGAATCCCATTTAAATCCGTCTAAAACATCTAAATCCAAATTTGGGTAGACTTTTTTCAACAAATCTCTAATCAAACCAAAATGTCTTATAAGGATTTCTGAATTCGTTGAAGTTATGTATATGCATTTTTTATTTTTGCAGGTTCAAATTTAGATTTTATAGCTCTTCTGACATAGTTATAATAAATTATAAAATAACATTTAAAGACGGTAAACATCGTTGTTTTCCAACTCTATTATAGACCCAAAATGTCACCCCAGGTTCATTCGCGAAAAAACTTAAATCTAAGCTCAGTCACAGGAAATTTGTTTTAGACGATTCGGTTTTTGTATTTTGTTTTTGTTTTTGGTTGGTTAGGCCAAAAATCCGTTTCCTTTCAAAATTATTGTGATGATATGTTGTTCTCTTTTCCATATGGCTTTATCAGACTTTTATTTACTCACCTTTTAGAATTAAAAGCTAAGTAATGAGAAAAGATGCATTAATTGAAGCCAATAAGGTTCAATTTCGTTTTTGGGTTCCATTAAGACACCCTATTTATCACACATGCTTGGAAAAAAAAAATAGAAAAAAGTGAGAAATAATCAATCATCCACACTTCTTTATTCTTTTTAGAGTGGTAACCTTTTGAAAGCAATAACAAAAGTTGGCCATCACTTTGACCATAAACTCAACCTTTTTTTCTTTTGGGGATTAAAGTGAAAAAATGGCTGTTTCATTTCCCACTATCACTGAAAGTAATGAACTAATGTCATTGCATTATTTGCATTTTGACCTCTCTTTTCTGAAGCCCCATATGAAATCTTTGTCATGTGCACCACATAAATAAAGTTCATTGGTATGGAAATTTGATGGGATTTTGGCAATCATATCTATCCTAAATTTCAACATTTTATTAAATTCCATTTGAGCTATAACAATATAATCAATTGAGTATTTTCCAAAATCATTTCTAAGTATAGAGAAATGGAATCGAGATGTAATTATGAGAAAAATCAAACATAAAATATATAGTTACAAAAGGTAAAAAATATAATACTAATGAAAAAAAAAAAACCATCCAGCACATTAAGTATAACACTAACAAAATAAATCCATCCTCACACGACATGAAATGAAAACATTTCTTTTCAACTATAAACTTCTCTGATTTTTCAAATAGCCAAAAAAATGTAGTAATTTTAGAGACATTATATCTTTTTTAAAAAAGAAGAGTTCAGACGAGTCGGACAAATTTTATATTGTTTTTTAGACACAGAAATATTTTTTTTTATGAGAGGAATTCCAAATTAAAACCACACCCTTATCCGTAACATATAAAACATTTTTAATTGTTGATACCTCATCTAAACAAAGTAGCTAGTTAGTAGTAACAAAGTACCCCCTTCCGTACATATTATAAGATGTATTCAACAATTTTACATAAATCAAAAAAATATAATAGAATCAGCTATTATGTATGAAATTAATGGGAATTTTTAATTTTAACCCCACATCATTTATAATTATACAGTACATCAACTCTGCCTTCTCTACCTTTAACATGTAAGGATAAAAATTGAAATAAAACAATTATCATCTTTACTTTTACTTTCACTTGTGAACTATGCATAAGAATTATCCCATGATACTACTATTATGCACTGCATTAATACACAAAAGGTCAATATGGTTGGTTGAATTGAGAAGTGCCCCCTCACTCACAAAAGTCCAATTTAAGAAGAAAGATATATATCACAGGGAGAAGAAGAAAAAAGGAACCAGTGAGGGAGAGAAGGAAGTGATTGTGTGTGTCTCTTTCCCTGTGGTGTTCTCTACAGTACTCACTACTACTCAGTACTCACACACAACAACTCTCCCCTTTCTTCATGCTTCCCTTTTCTTTCCCCTTTTCTCTTCTCATCAATTCCGCCACTCACTTTCTCCCATCGCCGATCTTACTCCAGCCACCCTCACACGCTTGTAGTTCCTAAAATTCAGCTTCTCACTCACCTACATTGCCACCGTCTTCATTCCTTGTTCTGTGACCTTGAAATTTTCCCCCTCCAAAAAATGTGTGCTATAATGATCTGTTTCTGATTTACTTGACTTTACTCTCTTTTGTTGTTGTTGTTGTTGTTCTTCCGGTTTGTGTGAAGGAGAGATGACGTCGGGGACGAGGCTACCGACATGGAAGGAGAGAGAGAACAACAAGAGGAGAGAGAGGAGGCGCAGAGCCATAGCGGCCAAGATCTTCGCTGGTCTCAGGATGTACGGTAACTACAAGCTCCCTAAGCACTGCGACAACAATGAAGTCCTCAAGGCTCTCTGTAACGAAGCTGGTTGGACCGTCGAACCTGACGGCACCACTTATCGCAAGGTAGTAACTTCCATCTCACACATCCCCCATTATTTTCATTCTCATTGTAAGATTCTTCGCTTTTTTGTTGACTCAGTGGTTTTGTCTGAGCTGCCATAAAAAAACTCCTAACTTTGTGACTTCCTAATAATCCAACCAAAAAATATGTTTCTATGTGAAATAACCCTAGCGGTGAAGCTACTAGAGATGCTATATGTTGCTCGGCTCGTGGCTTCCTGAGAATCCATAATTCCTTCATAGATAGATCTTTCTGGAGATGAAAATTCCCCCATCCCAAATCGAAACCGTTTCATGGTTTTGTTGACTTGCAGTAGTCCAGTAGTCAAGTAATTTGTTTCTATAGAGTTTAGGGAAGAGTAGAAAATTGGTGATTCATACATGTATAGGAGATAAATGAGCAAGCTTGAAGGAAGAGTGTAGTAAATTGTTACTGATTCTGGAAATGCATCATAAAGATTCATAAGTTAGATTCTTTATCTTAGATCCCAGAATACTTACTACATTATGAGCAGCATGCAAATGCCTGTCTGATCTGATTATGCAAATCCAACTCTCTTTTGGAAAATGTGATGGTAGATTTCCACATGCTACATATTGATCCTTCTTTGAAAATATTTTGCATATGTAGGGATGCAAGCCTCTTGATCGAATGGATATAGTTGGCGGGTCTGCGGCAGGAAGCCCCTGCTCTTCTTACCATCCAAGTCCTTGTGCTTCCTACAATCCAAGCCCGGGGTCGTCTTCTTTCCCAAGCCCTTCCTCATCCCCCTATGTTCCAAATCCTAATGCTGATGGCAATACCCTCATTCCATGGCTGAAAAACTTATCCACTGCATCGTCTTCAGCGTCTTCGCCCAAGCTTCCCCATCACTACCTTAACAGTGGCTCCATTAGTGCTCCTGTCACACCTCCATTGAGCTCTCCTACTGCAAGAACACCCCGAATCAGCACTGACTGGGATGATCAATCCACAAGGGCGGGACAACACTATTTGTTCATGCCCTCTTCCACTCCTCCTAGCCCTCGGCGCCAGATAGTTGACCCAGAATGGTTTGCAGGGATTAAGCTTCCAACTTCCCCAACATTTAGTCTGATCTCCAAGAACCCATTTGGCTTCAAGGAAGATGCTATGGCTGCAAGCAGAGGATCTCACATGTGGACTCCTGGGCATAGTGGGACATGTTCTCCAGCGATAGCAGCAGGCTCTGATCACACTGCAGACATTCCCATGTCTGAAGCTGTTGCTGATGAATTTGCATTTGGAAGCAACACATCTGGGATTGTGAAGCCATGGGAAGGAGAAAGGATCCATGAAGAGTTTGGATCAGATGATCTGGAGCTTACTCTTGGTAGCTCAAGGACCAGGTAATTTATTATTGCAGGATCAATTTGATTTCTTCACTAAATTACGTTCATCTCCTCTTTGAAATTTAAAGTAAAGGAGATTAATTGTGCATGCATGGTTCATAAAGCCCGAGGTAGATTCTAGCTTAAAGTTGAAACTAGAGGAAGTGTAGGTCTTAAAAACTAGAGAGAATGTCAACATAGTTTACTCTTTTCCCCCTGGCTGATCTAACTCTATTATTGTTTTGGCAGGTAAAAATACTTCATAGTCAGGGAAGGCAGTGGTTTGTTGTGAACTTGGACTTCTTGTTTTATTTGTAGAAATGTTTGAAGATCATATCAAGATGGATGCAGACAGCAGCTCTCTTTCATCGTATGCTTTTGTTTAACCCATTTCACTTTGTTAGTTACTCAGTTTGCATACAGGTCTATTGAGTTTTGGTGTGGATTTGCTACCCACTGATTTCATCACTGTCTTGTTAAATCGTGAAAGTACTTGAATTCTGGAAATGTTGATATGCATTGCATGGGTTGGCTTGGCTTGCCACAGAAGAAACTGAATGACTTAGGAAGTGTAACTATGATTCAGTGGCCAAAGCCATTCTGGAAATTTTATAGGAGGGTCCTCTTTAGTTGGACCGAATTATTTTGCAACAAATGCTACCATTCCAGTGAGGCTTTAGGTTCCGGTCAGAATTGTATCAGAAACTGTAATGGTTGGTGCTAATTGGAGATGTTTCTAAATTATTTCCGTATAATTGTTATATATCATGTCTTTATTTCCAGCATTTTTGAATTGTATTTTTGCATTATGATCAATAATTCTTCAGTGGAGTAGATCAATGGGGCAACTCAATGGTCAAGGGCCATGTGAAAAGAAAGAGAAAAGTAATGGGCCTGTCTTACATGTAGGATCCACTTCCACCACCTCTTTTCTCTTTTCCCTCTCTTTTTGTCATGTTTCTGTCTTTCTTTTCTAAACACCATAATGACCCTGAATCCGCTCTAATTTTAACAAATCTTTATAAATGTGACTGGGGGAAAAATCTAACACGTCATATCTGCACTCTACTTTAAAGCCCTAGTCTTCGTATAGTATCTATGGGCTTGCTATGTTTGT
Organism: Mimosa bimucronata; assembly: GCA_037074515.1. Taxonomy (NCBI): domain Eukaryota; kingdom Viridiplantae; phylum Streptophyta; class Magnoliopsida; order Fabales; family Fabaceae; genus Mimosa; species Mimosa bimucronata. The sequence continues at coordinate 7,053,863 of CM073436.1, forward strand.
TCTTTTTTATACAAACTGGATTACATTCTAAAAACTATCTATCTAAGGAACCAAAATATTCAAAAGTAGTCATAAACTTCTTCATCATCCAACACCCCTTGGATAAAGGATGGTGGAATATCGAGAAGAGTAAAATTTTCTAACATGCTATGTGAAGCCTTGGCAAGGGTATCCGCAATCCTTAAGCTCTCCCTGTCTTTATATCTCAGAACAATTGGCCAATCTCTGTAAATGAACTAACGCACCTCCTCTATGATGTCCATGAATGGGTGGTTCCATGCGCATCCTCTTGCAGTAGATTAATAGCCTTAACGCAACAAATGTGTAGTCCCTGCAACATTCCCATGATTTCGGCCATCACCAGAGGAACCTGAATTAGCTTAGATAAAGCCACATTCCCATTGACCTTGTCTATTTCTAATGACACCCCCACATCCACTAGTGCCGTTATCTAGGACCGACACATCCGTCTTGAAATAAATAACTTGAGATGGATTGGTCGTCTCCAGATTTAACTTGACACTAGAGTTTAGGACTTTACACATGTTTAGAAGTTCAGCATCCCAACATGCTTTATTGAAGCTATCATGACCATTAGCACTCCCAATCCTACCAATAGAGTCAACAAAAATTTTACATCGATTTGTTCAAATATCCCAGCAAATGTAGCTAAACAGCACTGGCCACTTGATCTTTTTGGTGAATAACTGGCTCACTTCATGCTTTAAGTTCCATCTTAGCCAATCAATGTCCAGAAGAGATGAGAAGGCGTTCCGTCTGGTGAGGCAACTGCACGCCAACGTTGGTTCGCATTGGTATAGTCCCTTAAAAGGTGCATTGAATCCTCTTCAAGTTCGTATCGAAAAGCACATGTTGCTTCTACCTCTAGCCCTCTTTTCCTTTGCAGTTCCGCCATGTGTATCCTCACATGAGCAAACAACCACATGATATGACTTTATCTTCTCTGGTACATGCCATTTCCAAAGGGTTTTCCATAAGCTGTCCTCCCGAATTAGGTACCTGCAAAAAGAAATTGATATGCAGATTTAACAGAAAAATAACCATCAGTTGAGGGTTTCCAAATGTGTTTATCCTCTCCTCTTTCCTCATGGGGTGGGTGTGCACTCATGATCCTCTCAACAACTTCAAGTGGAAACCAATAAAGGAGTTTGTTTTTGTTCCATTCCCCTTTATGCTTGACAAAGTCTGACACTTTTTCCTCCTTGTTCACATAAGCTTCAAATCCTGGGATCAGGTCAATAAGCGGCACATTTACCCTTCAGATCTCTTATGTTTGTTCTATATGGTCATGTTTAATAATTTGGAGGGATAAGTGATATTTTCTCCTCCCCAAATCCTCACAGTCAAATTCACAGGGAGATATACACTTTGAGATGGCTTTTTATTTTGAGTTATCATTCTAACCCACACCCACCCACTGAATTAAATGTTATACTCCCTCTATTACTAAGAATAAGAATACCTAGTATATGACTTATTTACCTAATTTTATAAGATTAAAATAGTTAGTTAAGTTATTTAAAATGTCTTAATAAATTTTTTTATTTTCCTCCATCTCTCATACTTAATTATTGTTCAACGAGCGTCATTAATGGTAATTTCAGAAAAATTCTTATAAACATAAATTCTACATTTAGGACCGAAACCAAATATTCAATAAGAGTCCTAAATTAAGGACATGAGTTATTAGTATTAAATATGACATTGATTATTTGGAAAAAAAAAAAACTTTATCCGTACTTATTAGATTAATTCTAAAAGCTCATACCGCGTTTATGTAATTAATATTTAATCATGGTTCCGTTGGCAAAGGAAAAAGAAAATCATGGGTCGAGATGGTGTTTTAAATAAAGAATACTATTAGTATTAAATTATTGTAATACTTTTATTATTATTATTTTTTTTTTGGTCATCGTTGATGCTTATCTAGTTGTCTTTGTAATATCTCCAAAAGAGACTGAATCAGAGTAGCCCACAATATCTCAATTATTCTCAGGCTACAAAATCCAATTTCCGTTTTGCGCGTTCCCTAAGCGGGCCCTTCTTAAGCACCATACATGATATGTTTGGATCAACTCGTCCCTTTCTTTTGACATTTCTTGTCATCTAAGCCGGAAGAAAACCCTCTACTTTCATTATTTCTCTTCCCTTAAAATAAAAGCTATTGCAATTTTATGGCGGTCAACAAATTGTTTAAACCTGTGCGTCTGTGACCATAAAAAAAAGAAGATTTTGATTTGGGCCACCAATACGATACATATGAATTAGGAAAGACACTCATAACGGTATTAGACGCTAACATCTTGCTTCCTCCTTGACTTTCCCTTTTTGTATGTCACCCAACCCTTACCTCCTACCTTCTCATTCTTTTCATTTGACATTTTTTGTGATTCATTATTGCTGATTTTGGTGATTAAAAAAAATTCAAATGTGATACATCGGTCTCTATATATAAAAGGTTATTTAATTTTTAATAAAATTGTGATTCTTTTAAAAAATAGTTACAATTAATGAAAAGCAATGAATGCATAAGAAATATACTTATTATTCTAAAAGCACCACTATTTAAAATGAGTTAGAAACCATAATGATAGTGGGAAAAAAGATGAAAAGGGAGCATAGGAGAGAAATTACCAACGGGCAAAATGAAATAAAGATGTATTGATTACTTAAATTTAAGTTAAAGAGGACCTTGTTAAAAAGAATAAACCATAAACCAAATTATAAGGAAAGGGCTGATGATTAAAGGAGGAATGAATATCTTTAAAGTTCAAGTAATTTTTTATTTTATTCTTTCCCATTACATGCAATAAAAAATGGCTTAATTTATTGACGCACAAGTTTAAATTAGGGTGAATCTTTGAAATGCAAGGAGAACAAAAATAGGAAGATTCTTACGAGGCCGCACAAAATAAAATTAGAGGACCCTAATTTGGTTGTGACCTGTGATCCCGTGCTCGCCACGTGACTCACCCAACTCCTTCAATAAATTCGTATCTTCTTCTTCTAGCCACAAAATAACACGATTCTTCGCACCAAATCTCTCTCTCTTTTCTCTCTCTAGTCGTCTCTGCTACTGTACTTTAAATCTTCTCTCTCACTTGTTACACTTGCTGATTTGCTTCTGCTGCTGAATCCCTAATTCGTTCAGCGATTGCTTCCAAGTTTTATGGATAGGTTTTGACTTCTTTTGGATAAGGGCAAAAATGTCAGTAGAGAGGTCGTTCGAGGCATGGGAGGAAGTCCAACGTCATGGTCACGATCTAGCAGATCGCCTTGCCCAGGGTTTCACCGGATTGATTCAATCTCACATAAACCCTCCTCCTTTCACTTGGCCCACTCCTCCCAAATCCAAGCTCTTCGATCTCGAATTCTCCACTCAGAATTTCGGAAAAAAGGATTTCGGATTAGCTACGGATAATTATTCTGGAATCGATGGGGTTTCGGCCATTTTTGATATCGGTAATAGGATTGGGCAGGCTGGAGCCGACTTTGGTGCCAGCTTGAATGGTTTAGTTCAGCAATTTTTTAGGTCGCTGCCTATACCGTTTAAGCAGGAGGACACCGTGATGGCTTCCGTAAGGATGGAAGGAGATAAAGGCAGGCTCGCAGCTGATTTTGGTGTTAATAATTTGCAGGAAGATTTGGGGTCGCTGAGTGAAAGGTTGAGGAATTATGGATTTGCTGAAAATGATACTGGAGCTGGTGCATCGGTAGATGAAGAAATTGGTGGCTTTAACCTCAGTTCTGCTGGTCTTCTTGGTAGAAGACAGGTAAATTCTTGTGTTGGTGTATTTTTTTGGCACAAGATATTAAGCAGTTGGGTTTCGATGTGTGATAAGTCTGAAAGATATTAGTAGCATAGCATCAACAGAACCACTTCAATTTTAGTCGTATAAATGAGAGAAAAAGTAGTTAGCCCTTTAATTGAGCTGTTAAACTGAACGCCGCTTATGCTTCATTGGAACATCGCCTCATACATGAATTAAGTCGATTTGTTTCACTATAATTTGCTCGATACAGTTTTATCTTGCTCTTGTTCTGGTACATTATAGCCAAGGGTTTGCCTTCTCCAATGCATTATTCTGCCTTAAAAGGATGGGAAAATGGTGTATTCTCTAAAAGCGTAGACTTTCTTGTGTTTTTCATTTAAGAAGTGATGGGCTTCTTTGTCATCAAGTGAGAATAAAATTCCATGATGTAACGTCATATTTTGTGTGGTTAAATTTTCCTCTCTCTTTCTCCCCCATTGTATGCTTTCTTTACTGGTTTTGTTTATCAAAGTGCAGGGAGTCATAAATGTTTCATCGACTTATGATAGTAGAACTCAAGAGGTAGAAGGCTCTTTAGTTGCAAGGGGAGATTTATGGAGAGTAGAGGCATCTCATGGCAGTTCTACATCGGGAAATGAAAATTCATCTCTTTTCCTTGTCCAACTTGGACCTCTTCTGCTTGTTCGTGATTCAACCCTCCTTTTGCCAGTCCATTTGTCCAAGCAACACTTGCTTTGGTATGGATATGACAGAAAGGTAAAGATCAGCTTCAGCTGGCTAAGTTGCAGTGTGTTATCAAATTGCTAATAATTTGCGTTGAAGTCTAGTTGAGAAAACTTTATAGAGCCTAATAAAATAATTCATAATAGACTGTATAATAGGCATTTGACCTCTGGAAACAGTTTTACAATTATACATCCGTTTAATTAGTTTGAGTATGTTCCTAAATTGTTGGTACAAAATTTTGTCTTCACATTCTCATAAGTTTGGAAATACAAGCTTTAACTTCTCTAGGCTTGCATTGACTTAAGTAGTAAACCAACTAAACCTTTGGTCCACGTACAGACTTGTTTCTCTTGTAGTCAAGTGACATAGCTCGTCCCTGCTTTCAGAATTGTTTTTCTCTGTGTGATAATGCATCTAGTCCTCTTTGTGTAGAGGGGGAGGGTTTTTCATTATGACCTTACATGTTTGACTTTTTGTTTGTCAGAATGGAATGCATTCTCTTTGCCCAGCAGTGTGGTCAAAACACAGAAGGTGGCTGTTGATGTCCATGCTATGCCTCAATCCCTTAGCTTGTGTAAGTTGATAGCTTATAATGCTTCTCAAACGGCCGGCTATGATTTTGTTACTAACCGAATTTTCATTTGTTGCTTGTCAAAAGTGTTATACGTAGACCTTTTCTTCTGGTCAGTGATTTAAGCAGAGCTGTAACTATTTACGTAGGATAATATCCATTCTATATAGTTTCTAAGGATGAAGTTAATTATCCTAGTTGAGTTATGCATTAAAGCTTCTTACAATTTCATTTTGGAGTGTAATTCATGAAGGAAGAAGTGGTTGGAAAAACATTTACGCAATCTTGCATTGTCTATAAAGTATAAATTATGGAGGTGTGAAGGGAAGGGTAGCGTGCAAGGTGGAAATATGAAGCCAATGAATACTTCAAGAGATACTGAGCTGTGGTGGTATATTGAATTATTGATTTGGATTTTTTGGAAATCTGTACATAAGGATTGGGACCCTAGAGTGCACTGGAATCCGTTTTCCTCAAAGTGCTAAAAGAGCTGGTTGTTTGGTGAGACTTTTTGAGGAGGGAGATATCTAAAGTGCACTGTCTGGGATATGGAACAAAGTTCTCAATCCAAGTATTTGTGAGGAGGAAGAGTTTCAAAGTGCATAATTTGCAATTTGAATTTGAACGTGTCCTGTATTTGAGTATGATCCAGGGTTTCAGAAAGGCCATGCTAGTTGTGTTTGGTTCAGTTCAGTCACTAATTATAAACATTCAGCTTTTTATTCAATATTTCTCTCCCTTCCTTCTTGCTTTGGTTTTATATCACTAGCATGCCAGCTGTTTTTCTGAGTATAAGCCCCTACATGTCTCAAAATCTCAATATATCGGCAGCTAGTTTCATCTTTGAGATATGAAGTGCTTGTCATTGACATCTCCTTTTCTCTCTACTTTTTGTACAGTCATTTGTCGATCTTCAATTTCCCAATGGTCAGTTGACCTATGTATCTGGGGAGGGTCTAAATACTAGTGCCTTCCTTCCTTTTTGTGGGGGTCTTCTACAAGCTCATGGTCAATATCCAGGAGAAATGAGGTTCAGCTTTTCATGCAAGGTGAGATCCAAATTATTAAAGGTTTTTAATGATATAATATATTCATTGCCAGAATTTTTTGTAATTGAAGTCCATTTTCTCATGCATGGGCACTAATTTCTCCCACCTATTTGATTTTCTTAGAATAAGTGGGGAACAAGAATCACACCAATGGTTCAATGGCCTGACAAGTCATTTTCCTTTGCTGTTGCTCAGGCCTTGGCCTGGCAGAGATCTGGTCTCATGGTGAGGCCAACTATTCAATGCAGGTAAATACTGTTCTTCATTTTGTTATTTCCTCATGGTAAAGTCTAAGATTGAGACGCTTTCACGACATTCTAGATAATATTTCATGATGCATCTGCTGCTTATGTTGTCTATATGTGATCAGTGGCATGCCTGTCTGCATTTATGAATGAACTTTTCAGAGTAGGAAAATACATGCAAGAAAGAAAGCTTCTTTTTTCCCTCAACTTGAAGAGAAGAATTTCTTATAAAAATAGTAGAGGATAAGGGAGGAGGAGAATGAATCTTTATAGATGGTGAAACTCTTTTGGAGAAAATGGTAGCAGAATCTAAGAGATCCCATATATCTAGTCATTTTCATTTATTTGTTGGTACAATCTTGCTTTGAAGTGTTCAAATTTGTGTGTCCTACTAGCCTGCAAATTTGTTCCCCAGAGAAACATAAATTAAACTGTTGCGGGTTGTCATCTCTTCGCATTGATTTTGGATCAGTGAAGCACATAGCTGCAATGCGTTATGTCAAAAAGTTTCTTTGAAACTACTTTTAGCTTCTTTTTTGGGTTTATTTCCCATGCTTCTTATACCAGAGCCTAGTGCAATTCATATCACATGTCTCTAATCTTTCTTGTCAACTTGTGTTCTGCATTTTGTTGATTTTCTTTTTGTGGTCAGTGTGTGTCCCACTTTTGGTGGAAGCAATCCTGGGTTGCGGGCTGAACTCATCCATTCAATCAGGGAGAAACTGAATTTAATCTTTGGATGTGCCTTCATGACATATCCTTCTGCCTTTGCATCAATATCTGTAAGTTGTTTTAAAGCAGTTAAATTTTGTTTTCATACTTTATTAAGTCTCCTTTGTGTTGTTCTGTAATGTGAAAATTATGTTTCCGACAAAACAAATATGTTATGCTTTTATAGCCTGTAGTATTAGTGTCCACAAGGAACGCTAGTTGCTATGATCCCTTCTCCTTCCAGGTGTCAAGCGAGTTTTAGTTTTCACCTAAGTTACTAAAAAGATAAAAATAGTTCAGGAAAAAATGTATTCATTTATTTAGCAAGAAGGGCAGCATATTATGTGGTTAATTGCTGATATTTTATAACATACTTTCCTGGTGCTCTGTTCTTTTACCTTGTTTGTGTTCTGACATGCTTCTGCCAAACTATGTTGGGTTGCTGGCTTAGTTATGTGTTGTGTTGTGTTTTGTGTTCAGATTGGAAGATCGAAGTGGAATGGAAATGTTGGAAGCTCGGGTCTGGTCCTGAGAGTTGATGCCCCTCTCTCCAATGTTGGGCGACCTTCTTTCTCTGTTCAGATAAATAGTGGGATTGAATTTTAAAGGCTTCCATATTGTCGAAGTGTATATAGGTTTAGTCATCAGGTACTTGCAAGGTCTTTTTTGTTGGGAGCTGCTAATAGCAAGTATACCGTGTTCATGTGAATAGAAAAATCTTGACCTCAAATTGATTTCAATATGAAAATCGTGTCTTGGGTGCGTGGTGTACTTACTAATAAAGGCTCCCTCTTGCTGAGCAGCAACTTGAGCTTTGTGAAGTCTTTGCTCATTGTTACTTACTCTTCTTCCATAGCTTTGTCATCCAATGTCTTGGTCCTCTCCTTCGATGAAGAAATTGAATTAAGAATTAGATTTTATATTAACAACTGGAGGTAGCAGCATTTTAGCTCGGCAATGTCCATCATCAGATTAGTTATAAAAAGTTTTTGAAACGAATGACTTGGTAGAACAAGATGTCAAGGGGTTTAGATTGCAATTGATATACTCTTTTTTTTAATAATTATCCTTAAAACCGTGCTTTAATTAAGGGAGAGTAAAACTAAAGGTAGAATATCAATGAAGAGTAGAGTATCTATCAGAAGATGGCAGTTTTGTTAGGTTTACATAAAGTAAATAAAATTGAGAATACTAGGCCTGTACAATTTTTTTGTTACAAGGTATGTTCGGTTTCAATTTTTATAATATAACATGAATTTATCAGCTTTTTGGGTTTAAGTGCGATATATCGAAAGTCATTGGGTAACTGAATTAAGTCGTGGGGGATAAAATTAAGCATATATTATTCAGAATAAAATGGTTATGATTACTCCACCTCTTAATACTCATAATCTCTCTCTCTCTCTCTCTCTTGTTATAAAAAGATTATGGCGTTCAGTCCCCCCCCCCCCCCAAAAAAAAAAAAAAGATTATGGCGACGTTCACAATCATAACTCCCAAGTATTCCAACATGCCAACGAGAAATTATTAGTAAGAATGTTGCCCAATTGATGAACATCAACATACACATTAGATACTATTAAAACCTTAAGTTACAGGGTAAGTGGAAATTCTCCTTTACGCTTCAGAACATGCTATATGCCCTCAAAAACTTCCCAGTTATATTAAATACAATTATCACCCCACTGTTCAAGTTCACTCCTTTACAAAATAATTGAAAAATACATTCAATTTTTTTAACTCATAGAACTAATCAGATTCATAATGTCAATCTCGAAGAAGCCTCCTAGATGAAGAATAGTCATCTCCACTTGGAAGAGATATTGAGGAATCAACCCATGGCCCATCCATTGACTTGCCTCTTTGCTCTATACTTACTTGAGAGGCTATAGATGTTTGGCTGTCATGTGAAAGCATCTCCAAGGCTTTGAACCTCGCATCTTGATCCTGGCTTGACTCTTTGCGTTTGATTATTGGAGGTTGAATTGGCATATTTCCTTCAAGCATGCTCACTATAGATGACATGGCTGGTCTGAGGGAGGGAGATGGGTTGGTACACAGAAGAGCCAAATTGAGCATTCTCATGGCCTCATCTTGGGGGTAGCTTGAACCAAGACGCAGATCCACCAGTTCCAGAAGGTTTCCTTGCTCTTGGAGAACATAGGCCTTCAATGGCATACAAAAGGTGTGTTAGGCCTTCAATGGCGTACAAAAGGTGTGTTAAGATGCAACTAAATACGTTAAAGAAGAAGAGGAAACTATGGTAACACCACCCTTTTCTTATAAGGGATAATGAAACTTTTAGCCCCTAAGGTTTCTCACAATTATAGATTTGGTCTTTGGAAGCTTATTTTTAATCAATCAGGTTCATAAAGTTTCATACACAATTTTATATTATTGTTTGATCATATTGGACCAACAACTTTTTCCGCAATTCATGAAAAGATTGCTATCCTAAAATAATTGATCAGACTGCCTGTGCTTAAGGTTATATGTCATCAAACCATAAGGAATGATTATATATGATTAACTAATAATTGATTATGGAGTAAATTAAGGCATCCTATATGAATAGGAAATGCTTTTGGTAATCTCAAATTTTTAAGATGACCGAGGGAAGGGATGGAATATGCACCTGAATGCTTTGGAGCAATAGTTCATTTATCAGAAAAAAAGAGCCATGGAAAAAATTAATTTACCCAATCAAGAAGATGAACAAACTCCTCCTTTGGCCGGTAATTCATATTGTTCTTTCCACTAACAAGCTCCAAAACAACCACTCCAAAGCTATAAACATCTGCTTTGTCCGTCAAATAGCCTCTCATTGCATATTCCGGGGCCATGTAACCACTGAGAAAAGAGTATATAATATCTATCAGTCAGTGACTTTATGCAATAAACAGGAGCAAGCCAACAGTTCATAGTGAACATGAACTTTTAACTAATGATCAATCAAGCATAAAATTTAATATGACATAATACATTGTTCCAGCTATTCTGGTGCTGATATGAGTATTTTCTTCTTCATCAAGCTTTGCTAGACCAAAGTCAGAAATTTTGGCATTTAGATCCTTATCAAGTAAGACGTTCGTCGCCTTAATGTCCCGGTGTACTATTTTCAATCTCGACTCCTCATGTAGGTAAGCTAATCCCCTTGCTATCCCCTTACAAATCTTCAATCTTGTGGGCCAATCCAAGTGTATCCTGTGTTCTTCAGGGCCTTAAAATCAAAAGAAACCATGGAAAAAAATTCCTTTTAAGCTACATTGTCATTTGGAAACTGGGAGTAGGTATCTACACATACAAAGAGTCAACGAAGCATTTACCAAAAAGTGCTCGAGCAAGACTGTTGTTCTCCATGTATTCATATATAAGCATTAGTTGATTTCCATCTATGCAACATCCATAAAGCTTCACAAGATTTGGATGCTGCAAAGCAGATATCATTCCTATCTCATTAACAAATTCTCTATTCCCTTGCTTTGACTTGGAAGAGAGCTGCTTAACAGCAATAACTACACCATCTGACAGCACACCCTATTATAAAAAGCAATCTAAATCAGTATCGTAAGCATAACACCCTCGTTTGGTTCAAACAAATTTTTTTTTTGGGGGGGGGGGGGGGGGTATATTTCAGATTCTGATGCTACCTTATACACAGGCCCAAATCCTCCTTCTCCTATCTTATTTGCTGGGTCAAAGTTATTGGTGGCTGTTTTAATTTGTCTTATGGGAAAATAGCCTGTCTTAAGATCTAGAAGCTCTGAGAGACAGAAAGTGGATAAGTGTAAGCAAATGAAAAACAGAAAAAAAATGCGAAGAGTACAAGGAATAAAAATAAATTGTTTTAAATAGGATGAAGCGATGAACATTTTTAAGAAATTTTCACAGCCTCATATCTCTGAAGAAATGAAATTCCTCAATGTATATTTCATCATGCTGCTTGACTATAAGAAAATTTGACTCTTTAATTAGCAAAGACCTAAAGTGCAAGAGCTGGAAATAGTTTATTTCAGACTCCAATATTACCTCTGTCTTTTGGATCTTCCCCACCAAGGAAACCTTTCTTTCGGAGGACAATGAGTACCAATACGAGGAAAACACATGATCCAACCACAATTCCTACAATGGCTCCAGTGGACAACCCTTTTGAAGGAATCTTGAAATCTACAACAAAGAATAAATGGTTATATTACAGACATCAAGGTATTTTATAAAGTAAGTTATATGATAATGTGAAAAATGCTACTTACTTGGGGTCACAGTGATAGCAGATATTAGGGGTCCGTATACATTTCTATAGGGAATCGCAGTAGTTCCTTTCCCAGCCCAGTATAAATGGATCTCCAAGGTGCTATCGTTCACATTAACATTAAATTCCCTTGTGATGCCATTACCAACTCCATGGGCTTTCTCCGCAATGTTAAAATCTTTTAAGTATTTGACACCCTGTGAGAGAATGCAAGAAAAAAATTTAACTTCAAAATTCAGTTTTTTAAGAAGCAATAGAAACAAGCTAACAAAGTATATTCCTTCATGACTCACTTGAATTGAAACATCAAATATGCGTCTACCAAGACTGCTATATGTCTGGTCATCAGAAAACATTATCTCAGCAAAATGGAGCTTTACTGTATAATTGCCTTGCATCATACATAGGCCATAGTACTTGAGCGAAAGAGGGCTAAGGCGGGCGGATTGGCAGTATTCTGGACAACTAGCATTCAATGAAGATGAATTTGTCGCCACAAAACTAGTAGAATCATTATTCATATATAGTCCTGTGCTGCTATAAGCCCAGTTGTTTTGAAGATTAAAAAATGACATGCCATTTCGATTTAAATCCTCCTCATATACTTGACCCTCGAACTCCATCTTGCCTCCTCCACAGTTTATGAACAATGAATGATCTACATTAGAAAAAATAACACATGTTAACCAGAAGAAATTATCATAGATTCACTTAAACTCTTTTGTGGTGCACGGAAACATGATTGATGTACTATATCTCAACTCACATTTTGGATTTCCCTCACAGGTTAGGCCCTTCTTCAAACAGAAGAGTCTACAAAATGAACATTTTGTTACAACAAATGATTTAAAAAGTTAGAAAACTGAAACCAAAAATTTGAAACAGGTCACACTATAAGTAACAACTTACGAATTGCTTGCTGAAGATGAGAGACTAGAAGCCAAGTTCCTGTACATCAATAATGGCAAGTAGTCAATATTAAGCATTAACAATAAAGGTGTAAAAGTATCTGTGTAATTGATTGATCAAAGAGAAGCTTACACGTTCAACTGCTGGCAAGTAGTTGCAGAAGCCTCAGTAAAATTGTTATAAGATAAATCACTGAAAGAAAAATATCATGAGACAAAAAATTTAGTTTCTTCTCCAACGTGGTACATTGTAGTTGTGTAAGAGGTAAGTCTAGACTTTGTAAAAAGAGAAATGGTAAGGATATAAAGCTAACATATTTTCTTTGCTACTTAGCATCCACTCTGGAATTGCACCACTAAGAGAATTGTTTGTCAGAAACCTGCATCAATAGTTAAAATCGATCCCATTAACGATTCCAAAATGTTAAAACCATTGAAGACAAAACAATCAAATTGCCAGAAATTGTTTTTGACATGATATCTACATTCTTTTTATATCGCACTTTGTGCCAATAAATACAAATAATTGCTTACATTTGATTGAACTGCAAGGGCTCAAGTGAAGGAGGGATTGAACCATTCAACATATTAAAGCTCAAGTCTCTGCAGTAAACCATAACCAACAATCAGCTAGCCACATCAGTAAATAACTATAGGAAAGAAAGTATCAACAACCTTTTAACTCATGAAGTACTCATATGATGCAAACTTACAGAGTCTTTAGCTTTGTCATTTGGCCGAAATCATCTGGAATGCGACCAACAATTAAACAATTTCTCAATACCCTAAAATCATGAGAAAGGAGGGTGTGAAATACTTCGTACAAAACCCAAATAAATGTGTAGGAAAGTTTTCAACTCACAGGCGTTCCAAAATCTTCAAATCCTTGAGATCAGGAAATGTCATGGTTGTTGTTCCACTCAAGTCCGATATTCTCCTGAAATCAAAATGTCTCCTCAATAAGTTAAACAAAAAAAAAAAAAATCCTTTGTTGAATATTAAATTCGTATAACATATATGGGTAAAAGGAAAAACAAGCACCCACAATTCTGTCAAATTTGTCAGCGAGGATATGGTGGGAGGAATTGGACCTGCCATGCCTGTGCCTTGCATATTCCTAACAAGAACGTAAAATCCTCTTAAAAGATGAAGTGAAACTGAACATAACAAAAATTTGGCATCATCACCAATAATAACAAAAGTTTAAACAAAAGCATGCATACTTACAGAATATTAATTTTGGTCCAGTTCCCAATAAAACTGGGTATCTTCCCTGATAAACTGCTCCCATCTATCCTACTGCAGAAAAGTTGGGAGTGATTTCAGTATTTAACAAAGGCCCCAAAAGGAGGGGGGATGCAAAGGCCTAACAACAACTTCAATAAACTAAACAGCTCAATCAGATGATATCACTCACAACTGAGTTAGATTCTTTAGATGTCCAAACGTTTCTGGTATGATCCCGGTAAAGTTATTTCCAGAAAGAAGTCTGCAGATTCACACAAAACAAAGTTAACCATCATGAAATGGCATGTCAATAACGCAGCACCAAAATAACAAAGGGCCAATTACAATCTCCGAAGGTTGCTCAAACTTCCAAGACTCTGAGGAAGAGGTCCTCCAAGCTGATTATCTTCTAAGACCCTATAAACATGAATATAAAACTTATTTAGCTCCAGCATCAACATTTTTTTTTTTTTCATTTTCAAAATACATTGGCTTTGGCTCATAAACTTACAGCTCCTGCAGAGTAGCAATTTCACCCAATTCTTCTGGAATTGAACCATTGAGTTTATTCCCCAAAAGGGCCCTGAAGCAAATGTCATGATCTCAATTTTCAAATACACATACAGGGCATATAAAAAAAACGCGGCAAAGTGCACAAGGCTCTCCCATCAGGCAGGATCTAAGAGGTTCAAATATCCGTAGGTTGTTTTCAGAATTTGAATCCATGAACTCTTAATCACATGGTATATAATATACTCCATCCGCTCCTAAATATATGACATATTTGGAGAGATGGATTTAATCTTAGATATAAGACCTCTTTCTAATTTTTCTCAATTTTTTCTCAAATTATCTCTATTGATGCTCCTCAATAATAAATGCTCCTCAATAATAAACAAACAAGGAGGGTGGAGGATAAATGTAGATTATAATGTTTTGGTAATATTATATAATTTTAAATAACTTAACTAGCATCATTAATCTAATCAATTTAAGTAACATGTCCTATATCTATCTAGCACACGGAGGGAATACTTTATCATATTTCCATGCCTAGTTTGTATAGAGTGTGTAAATCACAGTTTGTGATAACTTACAGAATTTGAAGAGAGGTGCGTGTAAAAACTGTTGGGATAGTGCCACTGAGATAGTTGCGAGTGAGATCACTGCTCAATACAATAAATTTCTGTCAGCGCTTGCCCATTTTGATGCTTTATTTCACAGAAATTATATGGATGCAAATCAACAAAAACAAAAGGAGGTATAATTATTTTTCACTTACAGTTCAATCAGTTGTGTAAGATTTCCAAATTCACTGGGTATTTCTCCTGCTATATTCCGGCCTTTCAACACACTACCAAACACAAATTGTTGAGTCACTAAACACTAATCACTCGCATAAAATTTATAGCATTTTGTTTATTTCACCGACACACACACATATTAGGGGGGAAACAAAAAAGGCATACATATGAGTGACATGGCAAACGGTGCCGCTTTGGAAAGTGCAATCGCAAGTGACATTCACATCAGAAGATCGAATCGCCATAAATCCATCCCCAGGTCTACAAGATATTTGTGTCACCTTCCAATTCACATTTGTTAGCTTATCAGATATTGCCTGCAAAGCCTTTACTGTATCACAAACACGCGCGCGCGCGAATTAGCTCCCTTTCAATATTGTAGTCATTTTATCTTTAATTTGTTTAGTTTCCTTTTCTTTTTCTTTTTTTTTTTTGAATCTATTGAAAATGAAAAAAAAATATCAGAAACACACAATAATTAGCTTGTTGTACAGTACACAGATTTTAAAGAAATTTGGCTTGCTCTTCAATGCTGGCATGCTCATGATTTTCAGAGTCAAAAGCCGTCATATAATACTAACGGACCTATCCATGCCTTTGTTTCCTTTTCTTTTCAGTGTCGTTTGACCAAGTCATACATTATGGGCAATATAACGTGGAACTTGAAAAAAAAAACATCATTTTTAATCAAACATGCAAAACTCTTCGCAATCTTCCTAACTATTCCCAATCAACTTGATCAAAACACACAGATATAAATATATCCCTAGATAATCTAAGCATTTAAATGTTATTATTTGATTAATTATGTGTTTTCTATTTTCTCAGAAAAGATACAGATGAAAACAATATTTATTTTATCTTTAAAAAAATTCAAATATTAGTGAAAAAAGAATTAAGAGGTCTTTTACTTCCAAACGAGTTATTATTTTAATTTTTTCATTAAAGGCCAGACCTATAATTCACGCTAGTTTGCCTTGTTCAAATTGATAAGCCTCTTGAACACAAAGGAGACTGAAACAAATCAGCCACCCTTCATTCTCATTTCAAGGTTTGTCTTATGAACCCTATCACATCATATGTCTTCCACACACACAATTTATACACTTATTACATCGCCATCAAATTCTAATATTAAAAATGTAAAGATTCTACTCAAATCTTTTTCAATTAATGATGGCTAACAAAAAAAAAAACTTTTCCAATTAAAATATTATAATAAAAAATGGCCAACACACACACATATATTAAAAAGAGGGAGCATATTTGCTGTCGGCTAAAGTATTGACCAAATCTCAAGGTCATTTTCAACATCTTGGATTTGTCTACAACTTATGATGACATATTTACGTATCTAAAGTATTACAATAATATATATGTGTATATATGTGATATGTAAACCTATACTCGTTGTTGATCAAAAAAAAAAAAAACCTATACTCGTAAACTATCAGCAAAATGGCTCGTTTCTCGCACTTTTATAATCAGACCCATGCTATAAAAAAACTCTTCCATGTAAAACCAAAACAAAGCAATCCAATTTTTTAAAAGAATTATATAATTAATCATGACTAGAATGTATCAATGCTCAAAAAAATCATAATTTACAGCTTTTATATGTGTTTGGTCATTGCGGTCCACACGTAATTGCTAAATATTTCACCATCAGTACATTCAAAAAATATCATGCTGCTCTGTCTAAGTTTAGGCTTTCAGAATGTCATGATCTCAGTTCGATGCTTTCTCATTCTCATTTATTTGAACTAGCTAGATATCTATTTATAGATATTCGTATTTAATGCATTTGATTTTAATTATTCGAGTTTCAGATAATGTTCCTGGAAAAAGGACAATGACACCTTTTGGACAAACACGAGTTGGCGGTTTCACATGGCGTTGCCAATAATTCACCATACCTCCATCCAAGTAAATCAATTATGATCCAGTAAATTTAAAGTAATAAACCCAACAAATAAAATAAGATATCCCAGAAAATTAGATGCCAAGGCAAAGATTAGTCGGACTCAGGTATGATTAAGAATCCGCCATTAGAAGCAGATGAATGCATAAACAAAATGGAACTATACCAGTCCACATGAACAATCTTAAACTGTAATGATATACTTATTATCGAGAAATACCCATCACAGAACAAATGATTAAAGTTCATAATCTGGAAGTTAGAAAGAGAAAAACATTTTGAAAACAGGGGAATCCGATGCAAAAGTTTTGATCTTTTTCGAACCAATTTGAACTAAAATACAGTTTCCATTAAATCATTACAAATATAAGTACATACGCCTGTTTTTATGATTTCTATAGCAATCGTCTTTACAGCGATGAAGAACAGAGTATATCAGTTTAAACGTAGTTTAATTCTGCAGGGCTGTTAATAAGAAGACGAGAACAAAACTGCAGATTTTCTACGGTTTTCAGTGATCGAACGGTTGAGAGATGAGAAAGAAACGCTTCTAGATAACACTATACTAAAAGAAAGAAAAGAATGGAGAGAAAGTACCTTCGTCCTGGGGGATAAGTTGAGCGTATGAAGGAGAATGAGTGAAGAAACAGAGAAGGAGAAATCCGGAGAAGAAAAGAGAGACAGATTTGGTGCTTGACATGGCAAACTTCATTACAAGACCAGGAAAGTTGTGTGGATGATGAAGAAAAGGAAGGAGATTGAAAGGAGAGTTTAGAATTGGGAAGAGTTCATTGGAGGGAGGGAAGCAATTTATTAGTTCTGACTTTTAAGAAAGGACTTTTCAGAGCCATATTTGGGACCCCAAATAAAGAGAGTATAAGATATGAATGTACTAAGTATGACGAACACACATACGTACGAGTATATATCAAGGAAATTTAATCAACAATATTAAGTAACAGCCACAGATATATAAAATATATATTCGTTTAAAAAAACAATAAATTTTGTTAGGGATGTATAGTAATTTTTTGAAGACACTTTTATTTATGAAGATGATAAGTATAAGAGAGTATGAATGGTAAAAATACATGAGAAAAGCGTGTAGTTAAAAAAAAATGAGAGTGAACATGGAAAAAAAAACACGTTGAGTATTTGGATGAACCCAAATTGTTGTTTATATATTAGAATCAATTCTATAAGAGAAAATGTTGCCTATTCTACCATGGTCTTTCTTACTGCAAGATTATGGTGGAAAAAAATTTGTATTGAATATGAGTTCCCTTAGTAGGCTATTGATGATTTTTTTTTTTTCATTTTTACTTTCTTTAATTGTAATTTGAAACAGAAAAAGAGAGGGGTGCGAATGATTTGTAAATGCAGAGATATAGCATTTTAATAGGATATGCTTGAAAAGTTCTATAGATTTAAGACACATTTATAATTTAATTATCATTTCTTAATATATAAAAATTAATTAAAATATAATTTTGATGTACGTCATATGGATTATTCGGAGGTACTATGACTCGGTCATTATTACAAGTTACTACTACCTTCTAAAGGTTATTCTCAGTTTTTTTTTTTATAATTCATTTGATATTTTAAAAAAGAATCAATTTTTTTTATGTACAAGTGGATAATAACAAAGATAGTAAGAATGGGTAGGGATTAATATATGATGTTGGGGTTTCATGTATTTCCTAATATACCATTTTCATAGGATCATTTTTATTTAAATTAGTAAATATGTATGTGACACCATCATACAATCTTGGCGGCATAAATACTCATAATAATTTAAAAAGGTGTAAAGAGAGGGCACAAGTGGGGAAAGAGGCATTGCAGGTGGCAGTTGGCAGTTGTCAGAAGCCTTCATGCATGTATGAGCGAAAAATCACGTGATCTTTTTACTGTTTTAGTCAATTATTGCACACTTGCTAATTATAATCAAATTATTGATATAAATATGATGACTATCATCACTTCCTACACAAATTGATGTCAGACTTAACATATGATTAGGACAGTCCATATAACTTTTAGAAGGAATGTGCAGAGAAAGCGACAACCATATTTCTCCGTAGCTTCTTGCTATTCATAGCAGAGGTACACTAATTTCCTGATAACAGATAGATAATAGATTCATTTGTATATATCTATATATATTCTATTATTTCTTAAATATAAGATTTAGTTGATTTTTTTTAAAAAAATATTTAGAAAATTAAATATATTATTTATAAATTAATTTGACTATTTTTTTTAAATTAATTTATTTAACTTATTATTAGGTGTTGATTCCATGCCAAATATAAATCTACCATGAGCTGTAACACCAATATTGATTGCACTCCAAAAGCTATTTTTGGTGAAAACTTGAAAGATAACGTGTAATAATTAAAGTGTCCACTTCATATTTTAGTATCTGACTCAAGGTATTTCATTTGACTCAAGGAGAAAAGAGAAGAATATGGGAGAAACAACAATAATATAATATGATTCTATAACATCAAAATAATTTAAGGATTATATACAAAGCTCTAAGTATAATTATGAAGGCTCAATAAGTTAACCTTGATAATTCACGAAAAGAAAACTTAAAAACCTATATATAAAATAAGATTACCTGATTCAAAATAAAATAAAGGAAATTTATTTTTTAAAATAAATACAATTACTATAACACAATACAAATTCAACAATTACGTTTCCATTCATTTCAATCTTCAAGAAGCTTACTAGATGAAGAGAAATCACCGTGACTTGGAAGAGATAATGAGGAGTCAACCCATGGCTCATCCATTGACTTCCCTCTCTGTTCCATACTCCCTTGAGAGGCACTACAAAGAAAACGTCTATTAGTCACGGTTCTTATGTCACGGTTTTAGAAACCGTGACAATCTCATGACACTTGTCACTGTTTTAAAACAAGAACCGTGACAAAATCATGTTTATCACTGTTTCAACAAGAAAACCGTGACAAATGTGGTGGGAAATCTGGAGGGAAAACTTTTGTCACGGTTTACAAGTTGTAAACCGTGACAAAGTTTTTATTTAATTTTTTTAAACAAAAAAACTATTTTTTTAAAAAAATTAAATGACTTGTCACGGTTCCCTAAGCAACCGTGACATAGTGTCACGATTCCAACAAGGGAACCGTGTCACAGTGTCACAGTTCCCTAGTTGGAACCGTGACGTGTGTCACGGTTTCCACGAGGGAACCGTGACACTGTGTTACTGTTCCCTGTACGGAACCGTGACATAGTGTCACGTTTCTTACAGGGAACCGTGACACTATCTATTGTCACTGTTTAACCGTACAAATTTTTCACGGTTTTATTATACAATAAAACTGTGACAAAATGTAGTACGATTTAGTATAAAACCCCCCAACTCATTCATTTACATCGCTCTCTTCTTCCTCTCTGCGTCTTTTCTCTACTCTGGATTTTTTCTGCTTCTGTTTTTCTTTTTTGTTGAGTTCTTTATTCTTTTCATTGTATATATGTATTGCAATTTAACTTTAATATTGTGTATTGCAATTTCTAATAGTTTAAATTCTATGTTTGCAGGTAATTTTTTATTTTTCTGAAGTTAATTATTCTTGTAAAAATTTGTAATTGTTATATTTGATAAATTAAAGTTGTAGTCCGGAAATTTGTACAAATTCCTTTGAATAGTAATAATTATTTCAAAAAATTAATTGAGGCAAAATTTAAAAATAATTTTTTTTAGAAAAATAAAACTTGTCACGGTTGTTCTCAGGAACCGTGACAAATTTGTCACTTTGTCACGGTTCCTTGTGTGAGAACCGTGACAATGTCACGGTTCTTTATAGTGAATCGTGACATATTGTGTCACGGTTTTTAGTCAATAACCGTGACAAAATGCCGGATTTGTCACGGTTTCTGGATTTGAACCGCGACAAATATTTGCTCTTGTCAAAGTTTTTATAATACGTGTCACGGTTTTTAAAAACCGTGACAAAAACTCTTGTCTCGGATGTTTTTGTCACGGTTTTCAAAACCATGACAAAGTCCCTTTGTCATGGTTAAAATCGTGACAAATTGCATATTTGAACCGTGACTATCATCCAATTTTCTTGTAGTGAGGTTATAGTTGCCTGGCTGTCATATGACAGCATCTCAAAGGCTTTGAACCTTGCATCTTGATCTTTGCTCTTGTTTATCGGTGCTTGGATTGGAGCTTTTCCCTCAAGCATGCTCACTATAGATGACATGGAGGGTCTGAGAGTGGGAGATAGATTGGTGCAAAAAAGAGCCAAATTTAGCATTCTCATGGCCTCATCTTGGGAGTAGCTTGAACCAAGACGTGGATCCACCGATTCAAGAAGCTTCCCTTGCTCATGGAGAACATAGGCCTTCAATGGCATACAAAGATATGTATGTATTAAGATTTTGCCAAATAATACTCTCTTTTACATGTTTTCTTAAGAAGCGTTATTTGGCGGCTGAGCTCTTATAAATATGACCGGAGGGAGTACATCAGAAAAGACAAAATTATATATCCTATATATAGTGATGTCGGTTTTTGATTTTTAGAAGTAGACAAAGCTTGGCATCTCATTGAACTTTAAAGTTGATGGTTTTGGTCATTGAACTTTAGGTCAATTTTGGTTTTGATCCCTGAATTTAAAAAAAAACTTGAAAAATCGAGGACTAATGGTTATAAATGGCACGAAGTTCAGGGGTCAAAACCATCAATAATCCAAAGTTCAGTGATCAAAACCAAAATTGACAAAAAAATTTAGGACAAAAACTACTGATTTTAAAATTCAGGGACTAAAACTGAAATTTAGTGAAACTTAAAGGACCAAATGTTGTATTAACCCAATACATAACCTCTCAAATTGTAAACCAGTTTAATGAAATAAATTAATTATATGTTAGTTTGCAATAATTAAATTATCTATCAAAATTGAAGTATTAATAAATGGGCTAAAATACATGGAAATAAATTAATTTTATTTTAATGCTATCGTAAACTATTTATTGTCTAAGAAGTAATTCCCATGTTAAGATGAATTATATTACATAGTTTAAAATATAAATAACCTCTCAAATTATAAACAAGTTTAATGAAATAAATTAATTATAGTTTAGTTTGCAATAATTAAATTATCTATCAAAATTCAAGTATCAATAAACGGGCTAAAATACATGGACATAAATTAATTTTATTTTAATTCTATTATAAACTAATTATTTTCCAAAAAGTAATTCCCATTATTATTATAATTCATTTGATATTTCGGAAAGTATCAAATTGTTTTCCATGTACATATATATAGATATTAACAAGGATAGTAAGAAGGGATATGGATTAATATATGATGTAAGTGTTTTATTAGGGGATAAAATAGATTAGGCCGAACTAAGCTTTAACTAGATTAACTAAATAGGCCTTAGCATGCATAAAAAATGTTAAGATTGCGTTAAAAATGTTAATTCTATTTTAGTATTATTTTAAACCATTTATTTTGAAGGAAGTGATTCACATGTTAAGATGATGAATTGTATTAGATAGTTTAAAATATAGATAACCTCTCACATTGTAAACTAGATTAATGAAAAAAATTGATTATATTTTATTTTACAATAATTAAATTATCTATAAAAATTTTGAGTATTTATAAACAGGCTAAAATACATGGAATCTCCTTAAACTTTAGGTAAGCTATATGTACTCCCCCACCTATCCATAATATAAGATATGATTGATTTTGTTTTGGATAGAAAGTCAAATAAGCCATTTATAAATTGATTTGCCTGAATTTTTTTGCAATACTGGTTTTTTCTACTTATAAATTAATATGTAATCTAACAATAAATCACATATGTTATGATTAACAAATTTATTTAGCTTCCTAGTTCCTTAATCTTCCAAAAAATTTAACTAGGACTTATATTAAGGGTATAGGGGGTAATCCAGTTGGTAAAGGAGTTGGCTCATAACCATAAGGTTGTGAGTTTAAATCATGCCGCTGTGAAGACCTTGTTGATGAGCGATCTGTAAGTATCTTTGTAAGCGTTCTTTGAGCCTGAAGGCCTGCCCCGGCCCTGGCGAGCCCTCACGAACCAATTCACATAAACTTTTTACTATAAAAAAGGGTAGATGGGGTGACTTTTTTTTATAAGTTTAAATTTATTCTAGCTAGTGTTTTAAATTTTTAGAGTATACCCAATGCTCTAGGGGAAGTTTTAAGAAAAACTTTGTTTGTCATGTCATTTATAGTTTGAAAAAGCTTAGAAATATTTTTGATGATTTAATCTGAGTTGAGAGTATGAAGCTTTGATTTTTTTTTTGCACAAAATGCAAGAAAAAAGTGAATAGAGCTTGAATTTTCTCCCCTTAGTATCACATCATACTAAAATTCTTCAAATGAAATTGAAATACTAGTATTTTTTAGTTATTTATTTGTGATTTATCAATACCACTTATGATGGCGTGGCAAGCCATGTTAGAATTACTCATAAATTGAATCATAATAATACTTCATCAATACGGTCGTGACAATATTAAGATAGTAATGTAAAATTAACCTTTCAGTTAATTACAAAATATATTATCATCAATGATTTCCTACCTGTCATCCAAACTATATTACAGTGTTGGCTTAATAAGTAATGTGGAGGTAGACCGCGGCATCCTTATTTTTTATTTTTTTGTCTGATAGGAAATTAGAATTATAATTATAATTATAATAAATGGTGTAATTTTTTAAGAGAGAATTATAACATTGAATGATAGGAACATACCAAGAGTGTATTGATAGAAATTGATAGCTTTTAAATATATATTAAAAAAGGGTTCATATTCAGTACTCATCGCAACGACGAGAAAGTACTTCCCATTGCTGAGGTGAAATCTGGACAATCTAAAATTTGATATGGATTGTCCAAATTTAAAATTTTTAAATGACTAATTTTTCAAAGATAAAATTAGTTTTTTTAACAAATGACAAATGACAGTTATAAAATTAACTTTATTTTTTATTTTGTATCCATTAAAATAAAAATTTATTAAAAATCTTAAAATGAATTTAAATAAATCTGTTCGGTTAAAATAATTCTGGACGGTTATATTATTAAGATGAGAAAGTTTAGGCATGGAATGTGAACCATTAAAAGAAGAGGGGGGGGGGGGATTGATAGCTTTTTCTCCACGGTAACTAATCGTCAGTAATCAATCAAGTATCTTGACTGAGATAGATTGGGATTGGCAATCAATTTATTTATTTATTTATTTATTTTTTTGAGTGAGGCAATCAATTTATTTAGTACTTAGTGGCAACGTCTCTCCCTTTAGTGGCAATCGCTCAAAATTTTGCATGCTCTGAGCAAGTGCTGTAGCTGAATAATCTTCCACAACAACTTTCACATTGCTGCTATTAACTGCAATTGGTCGGTCAGAATATCTCTCATCGCCTCAATTTTTTCTTCCTTTTAATTCTTGATTTTCAACGACATTTCTTTTTTTAACAGCTATCACGTATTTGGTTCTTTTGAGTTTTGACCGATCCTGCTTCAAGCATTGTCGGGTCCATCCCCCCCCCCCCCCCCCCCCCCTTTTTATGTGTGTGCGCCTAGCTGTTTGGTATTTTGTTCTATGGTAGTTTTCCTCCTCGATTCTTTTCCTTGTTAGAGCATCTACACAGTAAGCAAGGGTTCACAAGTTTGATTCTTTTCTAAGATGAAAACCCAACCCAACCCGAAATATGGGACAAAATTGAATTATTTATTTTATTTACATATTGATCAGTCCATATTGTAAGAAATTATATATCAGTACTTTCAATAATCCTAAAACATTACTTTCAATAATCCTAAAACATTTTTTTGTTTAGATTTTTAAAATGCGCTCCAGATTTTGTACAAATCCATGTCTAGTTTCTAAATGTTTGAGAAAATCTTATTCTTGTAATATTTACTAAACTGACATGTCTTATGCCTTTTCACCGGTCATTTTTCTTAAGAAATTTTTTTTTAGAAGAAATTAATGTAATTTTATTATGAATGATGACGTCACCTTTTGTGACATCTATTTTTATGATTTCTACTGGCATCTTTCTCAATTGTGCATTGAAAGGGGTTATGCATTTCTTGGCAAAGAGTGGGTTTAAGTCTTTGAAGTGGTGAAAGGAGCCTCGTGGCACCATATTATGAAATCCAAGGCAATTGGAAAGGTGGGTGCGTGATGGGTGATCTCATCTTGTTGGAGAACCTAGTGTCTGTTATGGTTAAGAGTAGTCTGTGACAGGTGGAGGTTAATGGTTCCGTGTTTAATTTTGGGTAATGACAATGTTAGTGGAGGACGGATTGACTAATCCTACTAAAACAAAGGAATGGAGTAATCCTCCGGTTTTTCACATATTCTATTGCAATTCTTTAATTGCTATTGTGATATTGATGAGATATGTGGTTTCCTTTACCGTCATCTCCCAAATTTCTCATCAAACTGTTCCTCCATTGTTTATGGATGACTTCATTGCCGGTAATGGAACATTGGTTGTCGACAGGACAGATCCACTTTTGTGCTGATCATCTTCTCCATTGTCTGACTTTTCATGTCTTGTTGCCCCTAGTTTAAAACTCCAAAGGGTTTGAACCACTGAATGCCAAAGGTTTTTTTTTTCTCCTCCTGACTTGCCAACTTATAACATTGCTATTATAGATTCTACTATGGTATTAACTAATTAATGCATTTGATTTTTTTTTCTTTTGATGATTTTAATTGCTGCCTGCCTTTTAGTTTGATTTTCCCTATGTTGCTCACATGAAATATATTTGAAGATATTGTACAAGTGCATGTTTACAACCAAAAAAAAAAAACACTTTTCTGCATGTTTAAAAAAACTCTAGATGCTGGACAAGTGCATGTTTACACAATGACTCTATGGTTTATTTTTAAATGTTTGAGGTCATCCTTTTCTTTATAACAATGAAAATGTTGTAGACTTGTAGTTAATCCAAATCTTGTGTTATTTACCAAACTAATTAATATAAATTTTCTCATACACGATGATTGCACCGTTTATTACACCTTATTTTTATGATTAGACTGAATTAAGTCTTTGAAGTGGAGAATGTGAACTTGTTTCAGATGATTTTAAAATTTCAGGCAAGTAGGAAGGTGCATGCGTGATGGATGATCTCTAGTCTTGTTTGAGAATACGGTTCCCTTTATGGTAATGATTAATCTGTAACAAGTGGAGGTCAAGGGTCCTGTTTTTAATTCGGGGTAATGACAATTCAAGTAGAGGATGGATAGACTAATCCTAAACAAGGTGCTGTCAAGACTGGGAATGGAGTAATCCTCTAGTTTTCCACATATTCTTGTGTAATCCCTGTGCAATTCTTGAATTGCTGTTGTGATATTGAGATATGTGGGTTCCTTTACTGTCATTTCCCTAATTTCTCACTGACGTGTACCTCCATTGTTTATGGAGCACTTCAGTGTCTGTATTGACACATTGGTTGTTGACAGGGCAGATCTACTTTCATGCACATCATCTTCTCCTTTGTATGACTTTTAATGTCTTCTTGCCTCTAGTTTACAACACCCAAGGATTTGAACCACTTAAGGCCAAGGCTTGAGTTTTATATGATGTCCTATTTACACAGCGGAATTTTGAAAAAAGAACTCTTGATATTGTACAAGTCTATGTCTAGTTTACTTAACGTTGCCATAACTTTATTTCAAATGGTTGAGAAAATCCCAAGCTTATGGTAATTATAAATTACTGTCTTGTCAGCATTAATTTTTCTTCAAAGGTTTTTGTATCAAGAACAAGTAAATATAATTTTTCTTATGCTCAATGTTTGCACCTTTTATTACATCTTGTTTTTATGATATCTACCAGCAGCTTTAACTTTTCTGAATATGATGGAGTGAGGTTAATGCTTTTCTGGCATAGAGTGGTTAAGTCTTTGAAGTGGTGAAAGTGAACTTGTGGCAGCTGATTATGAAATTAATCGCAAATGGAAAGATGCATGCATGAGGGATGATTTTGTCTTATTTAAGAACGCAGTTTCCTCTAAGGAAATGATTAGTCTGTAACAAGTGGTGGTTTTGGGTGATGACAATTCTAGGATGGATTGACTAATCCTGCTTAAACAAAGGTGCTGTCTTGACCAGGAACGGAGTAATCCTCCGGTTTTTCACAGATTCTCGTGTAATCCTTGTGGAATTCTTGAATTGCTGTTGTGATAGAGATATGTGAGTTCCTTTGCTGTCATTTCCCAAATTTCCCACGGAACTGTACGTCCTTTGTTTATAGAGTATTTCATCGCCCATTTGGATACTGTTGTTTTTGGTAGGGCAAGATCGTCTTTCAGGTATATCATCTACTACATACGACTATTCATGTTTTATTGCCTCTAGTTTAGAAAACTGAGGGATTTGAACCGCTCATCGCCAAAGCTTTAGTTTTCTCCCCCTGACCTTAAAAAGCATCACATTGCCATTATGAACCTTGACATTCGGGGCAAAGAAGAGTTGACCAATGCTGTGTGGTTTGATTATGGTACAAATGAGATTGATTTCTTGACAACTTTTATTGCTACCACCCTTTTGCTTTAATATATTGTACTCGTACAAAAGATGTTTGAACAAACTATGACCTTTTTTTTTGGAGTCCTCTTTCTTGGGTGGAAGTATGATAATGTTTGTTATGCTAACTTTTCTGTGAAACTATAGAGAAATCTGTCTGTATATGGTGTTCCTCTCACTATGTGTTTTCTCATGATTGCTTATCTAAACTTGCTTACCAACTTATTAATGCAGGTCTCGCAGTTTCACTTTTTAGATGCTGGCTGAGAGAAGTGGGAAGGGAAATCTTGTTGAACAAGGTCAGTCAAATTTCGTATCTCAATTTTTTACGCATATATGAAGACATGCAGACGCAGTTATAAATTTATTAGACAATAATGACAACGTCAATTATGCGTTTGTTCATTAGAGTTTTGGGTTTTTCCTTGCATTTTATTCTAACATATATGAGGTTGGGATGCTTTGAATTGGATCAGGAGACAGTTATTGTTCCACTGCATTTCTTTGAATTAGATCTGGCACTTCTGGTTCCATCTTCTTTGAAACCAGTTCTTGCAGATTTCTGTGCGCTGCAAATCGTTTTTGATTATTGTGCAGTAAGTAAACCCTTTTCACATGAGGTATGGTACCATTAGTGCTTTCAATTATTGTTCCATTTTTTGAATTTTTATTTTGATTTATTTTTATGTCTGGATTCTCTTAGTAGGTGGTGGATGATCTTCTTCGGTTCGCTTACCTTTTAGTCCTTTGTTTTTGGATTTTACACTTGATATAATGATTTTCTGAAGAATATTGTGATAGAATATCAGTAATGATTCTTGTCTGCCCATTCTATATGTTTATTCTCGTTCATACAGTATGGCATGGCAGCGATGCTAAATAGGTTGAATCAGGGGGTTAAAGATCATGTGAATTTTGCTATATACCTTCACCCACGTCTTCTGTAACAGGTTAGTGCTGAACATTAATGATTAAAATTAATGATGAATGTAGCGTATTGAGGAACCTATTGTGTGTGGCTTTACTCCTCTGTACATAGATCACTCCAAGGCCTTGGGTTGGTAGTTTTTCCTTGCTCTTTGTATTTGGTTCACTTGTACACAATATTTTCCTGCATTAGCAATGTTATGTCCAGCAATGAATGAAAATTGGTTCCTTCATATTTTGTAATTTTTTTGTCCTTTGGCAACCAACGTGGATTGTCCAAAATAATGAGAATTTTTTTTTTGAAGTAAGCTATGCAGTACATACTCTTGCACATATAGCTTCTCTTAAAACAGGGTTTTTCATGGTATGAAACTTGTATTTCATGCAATCTAATTTGAAAACATGTATTTCATTTGCTGTAGTCTATCAATTTTTTGGATTGGCAATCCGCCCCACTCTTTTCTCGAAGTGTTTCCGAAACGAACCAATGTCTTTGCGCTCCTAAATTCTATGGTTCCTGGACTTTTAAAGGCCACTACCTTTTGAACAATGGATGTTATTACTGAAGGGGACAATTAACTGACGGTAGTCTTTGAGCAAAACAGGTGACAGACACTTGTGTTGAGAAAAATCAGATAGGATGTGCAAAGTTACCAAGGTTTTTCAAATTTGGGTTAATATAACTTTTGGTCCCTGAACTTTCACTCAATTTTGGTTTTAGTCCCTGAACTTTAAAATTTTTGGTTTTGGTCCCTGAACTTTCGGTCAATTTTGGTTTTGGTCCCTGAACTTTGAAATTTTTGGTTTTGGTCCCTGAACTTTGGGTCAATTTTGGTCTTGGTCCCTGAACTTTCAGTAATTTTGGTTTTGGTCCCTCAACTTTAATTTTTTTTTTGAAGTTTTTTTTAAACTGAGGGACCAAAACCAAAATTACTAAAGTTCAGGGATCAAGACCAAAATTACTGAAAGTTCAGGGACCAAGACCAAAATTGACCCAAAGTTCAGGGACCAAAACCAAAAATTTCAAAGTTCAGGGACCAAAACCAAAATTGACCGAAAGTTCAGGGACCAAAACCAAAAATTTTAAAGTTCAGGGACCAAAACCAAAATTGAGTGAAAGTTCAGGGACCAAAAGTTATATTAACCCTTCAAATTTCAATATTATATGGGTTGGGTTACAAAACGATGTTTTTCTAGAATAGCTATGTGCCTGAAATTAAGTAACAAAGATGGTCCACTATATTTCTTCACTACATGTACTTTTTGTTGATAACTTTTTCGTACTTTTTATGATATGCACATTCTAAAGCGTTCAATATGTGCTGTTCTTCTTCTTTAGGTATCCATTTCTTGAGCACTTCTTCTTCCTAGCATGTCAGAGTATATCAAGATTACTTATGGGAAGTCTGACAATCCTAATCTCTCAAGCATATGTCTGTAATGTCTATTAACCTCCAAGGATCTGGGAGAAGGTTATGCACGTGAAAGGTAGGTGCGATGGTTTCAGCTTTATTTCTTCATAATTTCACAGTTCAAAGCAATTGAATTTTCATGACTGAAGGTTTACTTTGACTCCTGCAGATTCCATTATTCTCTTTGTTGTCTATATGCCATCAGCAATTTGGCTGCCAAATCAATATAAACAATTAATTTTTGGAATTTTTTAGTCACAAAGGAATATTCAAGAAAAGTTATTTTCCTTTTAATTCTTTTAAAAAATTCAATGTTTGTCGATCATTCATTTATTTGTCTACAGTGGTAAAAAAACGGAAAACTCACGACATGTTGCAAGTTGGAACCCAAAATGTTGAGAGCATTGAGACTCTTTGTCCTTCTAATGTTTGTTTTTGTGTGATAATAAGTTGTATTTTGATTTTCGTACAACCATATTGTTCTGGCTTTCTTAAAAACTTCTTACTGTTCAAGACTTTATCAAGTTCAAATTGCAGTTGCTTCTCAAGTTGTTTTAAACAGGGACTCATCTGAAATTGGATCGCTATTACCGCTTTTCATTGTGTCCAGATGTATTGATATTCTAGTGTTGCACTGCTACCTCCAAGTCCTTTAATTCTTGCCAGAGTTCCTTCATCACATTCCATTGGTTGTTTAACATGCTTCAAAAATTTTGATGGATCAACCATGCTGTCTTAAATAGCCAAACACATAATCTCATTCTCTTTCCCATATAATTTGGCCCTAGCTGACCTTCCCTTATGCCTCACCTCACACACGATTCGTAGACAGGGATTCACAGGCAAAACACATCTGATTCTGCTTAGCCATACACTCAAACGAACATAGTCATGGCCTCACTTTCGTCAACTAGCCGCGCAAGTATTATGTGGAAGCCATACACTCAAACGAACAGGACAATACCGGTGAATCTAGCAAACCAGTGGCTGACAAGTATTATGTGGAAGCCGCAGAAATCTTGGCCAGCGAGGCTCAGGTTTGACTCATTTTCAAGTTTGAATTTCGTGTCTTTTTTATGACACCTTCCCCCACTCACCCTAGTATTTTACTATTCGGCATTTACAAATTGCGGATGCGATACCTATATAGGAGCCACTTCTCACATTGTTTCCAACAGTTGTGAGTTTGTCCGGTGCTTTAATCGTGTTGTATTTCGGCATTTTATGTGGTTACAAATTGAAAATGCTAAGCATAGTTGGCTATTGGTGTAGGTCAAGTTTTTGGAAGCAATATGTGGAGGCACATATGGCTGTAAATAACGAAGATTCCACTAAACAGATTTTTAGTCGGTGCTTATTAGCATGTCTTCATATTCCTATCTGGTATGCCAATTCTTTAATCTTATGAGCTGATGGTCGTTGGAGTAAATTTGCTTTCGGATTACTATTACTGTAACTTGTGGCTAAATTTGCTTTCGGATTACTATTACTGTAACTGGTGGCTATATGTTGTATTACTCTGTTTCTAATCCCATTGTTTTGAATGTTAATATTCTATGTGAATATGTTGTAAATTGTCGCTATTGACATCTAAAATATTTTTCCGTTTTTTTTTCCTTGACACCTACACTCCTGCCCACCCTTTTCAGTTCTTCTGTATCTTATCGGTCATTGTATGATATCTGTGGTTTTATTTTTTACTGATGGAGGAGTCTTTTAGGCAGCTATTTGATGTAGAGGTCAACATGAAAGCATTAGTTGATGTTACCTTAGTAAGGATTCACGGAGGGGTTCTGGGGAAACCGGATATCTTGAAGTTTACCAGCCTTAAAGAGAGTTTCTTGGTAATTAGCATGTATAACATGAAGGCAGAAGCTGGTTACGTTTTGGCTTAGAGTAACTTTCTTATTTTTTTTACTGATCATATTTAAACATCCTAATTTTCTTATGTGTTGGTTGATATTTTTGGGCATCATTTGGTGCATCTAGCAATGGTGTATTTCAAGTTTGTTTCAACTTGATAAGGTCACCTTGGCAAATATATGCTTTGGGGCTGGAAGTATCCTTCAGATACGTTTTATATGTATTACTATTTAGAGCCTTCTGTTAGGAGCCTTCTCATGTACGATGTATGGCCGGAAATATTCTGTTATTTGATGTCCTTATTTATAGTTATTATTGTTTTCCATACATAATGTCCTCTTATTATAAAACTTGTTAGGGATATTAATGTTTAAAAATTTATTTGAGGAAAAGGAGGGGGAAGATATCTATGGTCTATATATAGAGAACAAAAGAGAGGGTCCAAGTTGGGAAAGAGGCATTGCAATTGACAGAAGCCTTAATGCATGTATCAATGAGTCAAAAATCACATGATCGCTTTTACTGTTTTGGTCAATTATTGCACGCTAAATAATTGCTATAATGAAATTATTTATATTGATATGATCTCATCTACGCAAATTGATGACAGACTTAATCATGATTAGGACAGTCCAAGCGGTTTTTATTTTTTAGATGGGTGAAAATTTGCATGCGTGAATGTGTAGAGAATATAATGCAAGAACCATATGTCACCTTGCTCTTTTGTTTTTTTAATATACTCCTCTGGTCTTATTTATAGAGCAGAGAGAGAATATTTTTTTGTTCTATTTATAGGGCATGCCATTTAATTTTGTGTGTGAATATACAATTTTACCCTTCATTTATTATGTGTAGATTTTATTCTCATGCGGTGAAGTGGATATCAAATAGGGATAAAGTTATAAAGTTGTCAAATTTTAAGGTAGAATTAATGAGTTTAAAGGTTTTCCTCGATTTGTGTAAAATATATTGGAAATGCCTTATAAATAGGATTAGAGTAGTGTGTATATATATATAAACAGGAACGACACTAAGGTCCCGAATGGCGGAAAAAACTATTAAAAAACAAAAAGTTCAATGAATTTCGATAACTAATATGTTCTAAGGGATAAATTTTATTTAACACAGTATGAGCTCTTGATGACCACAACAAGAGCAGTTAGTGGCCACATAAAAACTTATCAATGGCCACAAAAAGACTTATCAATAGGATTTAATAATTATTGTTGACAAATTTATAGTTGTTAATTAGCCGGTGTTTATTA
Organism: Mimosa bimucronata; assembly: GCA_037074515.1. Classification (NCBI taxonomy): domain Eukaryota; kingdom Viridiplantae; phylum Streptophyta; class Magnoliopsida; order Fabales; family Fabaceae; genus Mimosa; species Mimosa bimucronata. The sequence continues at coordinate 7,086,613 of CM073436.1, forward strand.
AAAATTTCAATTAAACATAACAAATTAAATTTTACTTAACATAGCAGAGTTATCAATAACCACAATAAGAGTTGTCAATAAACAAAACAAGACTTGTTAATAGCAACAACAACACTTGTCACACACACATCAAAAAACTAAGATTATAACGAATCCTTAATTGATTAGTGGCTCCATGCTTTATTGATACTGGATATACCAGTATTTTGATATCTCTCCACCTTTTTATAGCGAATAATCGAGCCATAAAATCAGACAAATATAATTAAAATAAGAATAAAATAAAAAAAATCTTCATTAATTCGACATATTTTAAATAAGAAGTTCGCGTCTTATATGTGTGTGTGTGACAAAAAAAAAAAAAAACTTTCGTAAATGACAAGGAAGAACCAACTGTCAAGGGAAGAAAGGGGCATAAAGAAAAGTGTCCATGCAAAACCGAGTCAAATCCCGTATTCAAGTCGACCAGGGTTTCACTCATTCTATGTTGGCCCACAAATCATTTTATTATAAAATTAAGAAGGTTAAAGTATAATTTTGACTATTTATTTTTGTAATACGTATTATTCTCATTCATTAAATTTAAAAAGTATACTTTCAATCCTATTTTGTTAAGAATGTTAGATTGACTTTACAGAAAATGTGGACTCAAACAATTTTAAGGGTAATTATGTGATTGGGTAATTATGTGATTAAATATCGATAAAATATGCTTACATTTTAAATTTTTTAGTATAATCATTTTTATATTTAAAATTAGCCATTCTTAACCCGTATTTAATTATAGAATCAATCTTTAAATTTGGTGAGTCATCATTTTTCGTTAAACGAATATGACGATCTTAACAAATAAAAAAAAAGAAGAAACTAAAAGTATATTTTTCACACTTAAAGGATTAAAATGAAACTTAATGAAAATGGAAAAGACCAAAAGCACACTTTGAACAATTAAGAAAAAGCAATTCTTGTTTTAAGATAAATCAAAAGTTAAATTTTTTTTTTCACAGATGCCCCTCCCTAATCTATCATTTTTTTTACCATGACCCCCCTAATTTAATATTTAAAATTGTACTTTATTTTTTTTGTTTCAAACACATGGATTATTCCGCCACTAGATGCAAGAAATTTGATGATTCTTAATTACCAGTCTTAGCTTAATGAAAGATAGATTTAAAATAATATAACTAATGTTCTAGACACATAAATACTTTGTTTTTTTTAATAGTATAGCGTAAACGAATATTCAGCTGAATTGCATAATGAATTGAAACCTCAACTACCATGTAGGGAAAATTAGCAAAGTGGTAGATTTTAATTCAATAGCCGACTTGGTCGTACGTATTGCCTCTCTACCCAAGTCAAAATCATCCTCTCTTGCATTGCGCAGAAGGATCCTACGGCTCACTTTTTCTTTTTCTGTCCAAATCCTGACCATCCATCTGATACGTGATTCTAGCCGTTCGATGGCCACCCGGATACTTTTCTTTTCTTTTTCCTCCACAGATCAATTTGAAAATATCTTTATAACCAGAGCATGGTCTAGCCTTAGCTTATTCCATTGTGATTTTTAAATAATAAAATCTGAAGCTTTCTTAGAGGCAAAGTCCGAGAAGAGAGAGCAGCATGAAGTACAGCACTAGTTTTCCTCATCAATATTGCCTACTTCTGTTCTATCTATTTTGCTCCTTCTCAACTTTTGCCCTCGGAGTGACCTCACCTGATGAAGGTATTCATTCGCACATAACTGAATCATGTATATGTATATATATTAATCTTATGAATTAAGTAACTCTAATAATTCTCTATCTTTAAAAATGTTATAGTGGAAGCTTTGAGGAAGATAGGTGGGAAACTGGGGAAGAAGGATTGGGACTTCAACGTAGATCCATGTACCACCAGTGGAACTCATAATTGGACTAAAAGCGACGATAATGCTGTCCTCTGCAATTGTACTGTTGGCGGTGATGGTTTCTGTCATGTCACCAACATGTGTGTCTCTATCACTCTTGTCTCTTTTTCTGCATTTCTTCATTTCTGCACGTCAACTTTACTTCATCGTTCATATCTATACTTTCTCACAGCACTTTCTTAATCAGGAAATGATTTATATGATTAAGTCATTCACTTTTGCTTAACATGGAAACCTCCTCATCGTACCTGCTTGCTACGATTTATAATTTTTTTAAGGCTCACAATTTTTTTGAAAAAATAAATTGACGATCAAATTCATGAGTTGTAAATAAACAGTAGAATTATTAAATTCCATTAGCAATATTCATTTAATTTTTTGAAGTAATTTTTGGTCAACACGGTTGAATTATAAAATATACTCCTCATAGTCTCATACCATAAATATAAGACTTATTATGTATTTAATTTGATAATTTATATTAAATATGTTATTTAAATTAATTAAAATGACATTTTTTTTACATTAAAACACCTCATCCATCTTCTCTAACTCAGTTTCTAAATTACTAGATTATTAGTGACAGAATTTCAATTCGAATAATGTTGGGAAAAATGACAAAAGTTAGAGAAAAATGACAAAAGTTAGAGATAAGCCTTATATTTAAAATCAAGATCAAATCTCTAAATAGACCCTATAAAAAAGGGACTGGATGGATGAAGTATGATCATTCTTTAGGCATACAATTTACAAATCATGAACATTTTGGTTATATTTAAATGCAAAAAAAAAAAAAAAAAATCAATTTTTAATTATTGTAAATACACTACACTGTATATATTGCAAAATATATTCAAAGAAGCAAACCGAAGTGATGTTATTGTTCAGAATTAATGCATCATTGGAGTTATTATTATTAGGTGAAATTACATAAAATCCTTTGAACTTTAGGTCATATATGTATAACCTCCTTAATATTTGAAATTTTAAATTATTGACTATAATGTTTCTTTTTCTCTCTTAATCCATTATTGTTAAAATTACTGATAAAATTAACGGTTTTTTCCATTTACAATTTTTAACATTTTTCATTTTATACCATGCCATTTAAAAAAATCCTTTGACACCTGGCATATTTTTTTTAAGTATTTTTAAACACATAAAAGATATGAAATATTTTTAAAAAATATTTAAAATATTTTCTTGACCACTTATTTTATGAATAACATTTCTTAAAAATATAAAATACTCAAATTTCATGAGAAATATTTATTTCATCGTGTATTTTATATAAATGACATAGTATATAATAAAAGTTTTGAACTTTTGATAGGACAAAAACCCTTAATTTTAAGGGTAATTTTAACAATATGGGGTTTAGAGTTAAAGAAAAATGAAATATTAGGGTGCTTAATTTACATTTTCAAATGTTAGGGATGTTACAAGCAATTGACCCAAAATTTAAGGATGTTTTATGTGATTTAGCCATATTATTATTAGTAATACTCCATCTATTCCTAAATATAAGACACATTTATATAATTAAATTAAAGATATTGATTAGGTTAATTAAAATCACATGAGATTAATTTTTTTTAATTTGATGGATTAAATCACATGAGATTATTAAAACACCTTAACCGCCAATCCTTATTTCTATATCCCTCTCTTACTTATTTATTATTCAGAAGCATTTAGTAGATATTATTTTGGAGAAATGTTGGTAGAGAAAGTTACTCCCTTTAGTCATAAATACGAGACCTATTTAAATAATTTAATTAAATTAAGGATGTCAATTATGTTAGTTAGAATGAAGTATTTTTCTAAAACACCAAAATCATCTTCCTTTATTCACCCATCTCTTGTTTAATTATTGTTGGGGGAGCACTAATAGGGGTAATTTAGGAAAAAATTATCAAAAATTATAATTATTTCCTGTATTTAGGACCAATATAAACTCCCTAAATAGATTATATATCTAGGACCGGATGGTGTATTATATTTAGGAACAATCTTACTTCCTCCAACATGCCCATATTTAAGAATAGAGGGATTACTCCCTCCTCCGTCCTTTATTATAAAAGCCTAAAATTTGAATGACTTTATTCTTTATTATAAGAGCTTGTATAAGGTTGCTAGAATATTTAATGATTTTTTCCCATTTTACCCTTTATTTATTCTGAATATCTCATATTAATTCATGCATTATTACTTTACCCCTCTCTCATCCACCCCATCATTAATAATGGCAGATTTGATAAAATAATTTACTTCAGACATATTAATCTCTCTCAAATACTTTTTTATACGTGTGATTTTATCTCCTTACCTATTATAATAAATGACCAAGGGGGTATTTTATTTAATCTGACAATGCTCGTCTCTGTGGCGCTGAATAAACGTGCAGCCGACTGAAATCACAAAATCTGGCGGGAACTCTGCCGCCAGAACTAACAGAGCTACCTTACCTCACAGAAATGTATGTGTTTCTCAAACTTAAACTCACAATTCATTGATTTGATTTCTCTCATCCATCATTTTATTCAACTCTCTCTTTTCGTGCGCATAGCGACCTCGCTCTCAATTACCTCAACGGCACAATCCCTCCACAATGGGGCTCCATGCGACAACTTACCACAATGTACTCTCTCTTTCTCACATTTTGGTGTATGTTACTTTCAGAGAATATGATTACGATTTCTTGTAATTAACTTTAAATCTGATTATGCCCTGTCCTTAATTACGGTAGGTCGGTCTTCGTAAATCGGCTTACGGGTTCAATCCCACGCGAGCTTGGAAACATTTCCACTCTCCTGAATCTGTGAGTTCTGACTGTCAATTATAATCTCAACGAGTTGTTATCCCCTTTTTTATTTCATAGAAGCTTTGGCGTAAATTAACTTGACCTAACATGGATATATATCTATAGGGACCTTGAGTTCAATCAATTTTCTGGAAATCTCCCTCCGGAGCTTGGGAATCTCACCAAGATTGAAACATTGTACGTAAGCCTTTGTTTTTATCTGCCATTTTGTAATCATTGCGTTAACTTCTACTCCCTTGACTTTTTTTTTTAATTAAGAAAGCGGAATCAGCCTCTTGTCCTAACTTATTTTGTGTATTATATTGTTAAATAAGTTTAATATACTAATTTAAAGAAAAAAAATCAGTCAAATCAATTGATAATAAGCAGGGAAAATAACAAAAAAATATCTTCTAAATTTCAAAATCTTAATAACTATTTTAATATAGGTATTAACAATTATAAATCACCTATTTGAGATTTTAAAATTTGAAATTTATTTTTTTGTTTTTTCCCTAATAATTTAGTTTTTTTACAATTTTTTTTAAAAGTCAACTAGTTCCTGTATTTAGGAACAGATGGAGTAGTTTATTTGACTTATAAAATAACATATAATTTAATTATACAAAAAATGTGTAATGATTAAGTCACTTATTTTCCTTTATCTCTCCAAAATATGATCCCATTGACTATGCGGATTGAAATTTGAATTCCATTTGCTTATGTTGTCAACCTAGGCTGCTTAACTCCAACAATTTTACTGGAGAATTACCCCCTACATTAGCCAAGCTCACTGCATTGAAAGCATTGTAAGCTTTCTTCATTTATTTTACTCTCATTGTTGCCCTGATGACTAAACTAAATATGTTGTTTATTTCAGTTTAAAAGTCTAAACTAACAATCACTTTTCTTGCTTGCTCCCCACATGATGGCAGTGGAATTTCAGACAATCAATTTTCTGGGAAGATGCCTGACTTTATTCAGAACTGGACAAGTCTCGAAAAAATGTAATTAAGAAACTCTCTCTTGCTTTCTCCCCCTTATCAACTCTAGCTACGTACTCAACACCATTTAATCTGAATCAACGACCCCTCATTTTGTTAGGTGGATTCAAGGGAGTGGTTTAAGTGCGCCAATTCCCTCAGCAACATTCTTACTTATGAAAAATCTGTCTGAGTTGTAAGTATGGTGTGATGATTTCTATTGTATTGTAAGTGAGGTTTTAAAGATGACTTACGCTTTAACTATGTTTGACCATGATTGAAAATGACCCTTACACAGGATAATTAGTGACCTGAATGGATCTGAGTATTCGCCTTTTCCGTCACTCAATAACTTGACAAGTTTGAAAATACTGTGAGTTAAATTGTTCTGATTTTAAAGATGCTACGCCTTTCTTCACATTTTGAGTTAATGTCTTACTAACGCAATTATTTGGAGATAGCAAATTAACATCAGAGATACTGATGTCTGTTCGCTGTCAATCTGATTGTTTCACAGGACATTGAGGAATTGCAATATAAATGGAACAATACCTGAATATCTCGGGAATATGAATGATTCCAACAAAATGTAAGTGTTCAGTTATTTCTTTATAACTAGAACAATATCATCCCCTGTTCTATTGGGGTATTCATAAAATGGGATAAAACATCAGAACTAAATTGAAACTTAATGTTTTAACCATTTAATGTACTCTTTCTTCCCGTTTCGAAAGATGTGTACACAGATCAAGAAATCCAATTAAAACATAACAATAATAATTATATTGCCAAATTTGTTTTTAAGAACTTATAAAACTTTTTGAATTGTTGGAGTAAATAAGGGTATATTATATTAAAGGAAAATCCATTTGTTAATATCTATACTTTTATTCAATTTTGATTTTGGTACATGTGGGTTTTAATATCCTAATTAAACCATTAATTTTTCTCAATTACCACTAGTAGCTCATCGATCTATTTTTGTTCTATTAACATGTCTAGGCTTTGTATAAAAGCCAATTGTGTATAAAAATTAAAATTAAAGCATGTAATTATGATAAAAATACACATAGGTACCAAAATCAAAATTAAATAAAAGTATATGTACTAACAAATATATTCTCCCTTATTTTAATATACTAATGATTATTGCTTTAAACTTTTAAGAAGACATGAAATGAAACATTTTTTGGGAAACGACAATAAACTACTTTCTAAATTTTAAAATCCCATATTGGTGATTTGCAGTTGTTAATATTGTTATTCAACTGTTTAATATCTTTAATTAATTAACTACTTAAAATCTCCTATATGAGATTTTGAAACTCAGAAGGTATTTTTCTGTCATTTTCCCAACATTTTTTTTAAAAAGACTTCTATTTTAAAGTGAAGATATTAATATATTACTCCCCATGTTCTTAAATATAAGACATATTTACTTAGTTTGGTTAAATTAAGAATGTGAGTTAATTTAGTTAAAATCATATGACATTACCAAAACACCTTAACCACTTACCTATATTCCCATTCGCCCTCTCTTTCTTTTTTATTATTGAGGAGTATTAATTGGGATAAATTGAAAAATATTGAAAAAAATTAGAAAGATATCTTATAGGAGTATTTAGGAACAAGCCCACCTCCCCAAGTAGATCCTATATTTAGGAACCAAATGAGTACTTTGTTTGCTATAATTAAAAGAATTTTTCAAAAGTCATATATTTAAAATTTATAAGGCGTTTTACAAAAATTTAAGAGTAATCAATATTTTATACCTAAAATACTCGTCAGGACGGAGATGAATAAATAATTATTGGGATGGGATATTAAGAGGGTAAATTTAAATCAACTAATGAAAATTTTTTCTTACATAAGCGTAAGCTAATTAACAATATCCTATAACAATAAACGAAGGGACTAATCCTTTATTTCACATTAACTTAGGCATTTTGTATATATGTGTTGGAATTTGTAGAGACTTCAGCTTCAACCAATTGACGGGAGGGATTCCAAGCACCTTTAAAAACCTATGGAGACGTGATATGTAAGAAATCTTTTATCTTAAATGAAGACAATATTTTTTATTTTTTATTTTGTAAGCATACATTGAGACTATCTAATCTTCCGTTACACTCAACCCCATTGCTAAAGTCATTTTATTCATACAATGATATAACGCGACAAACATTATAAAAGCATTGAACTTTTACTTCAAAGTAAAAGATCTACAGCACATGGATCAATGCAAGAATGCAACGAGACAACAAAACAACAAAGAAAAACTAGTACATTAAGCCCCCGAAATTGCGGATTCAAGGATCAAAGCCAAGGAATGGAGCAACCAAAAAAGGCAAAGGAGCTACAAACGGACTCAGGCGTCCCACGGCATAAAGAAAAACCAAGACCATAAAACAACACAAAACCAGACAAACAAAAAGCTGAAGAACATATCAAGCAGTCTATTGGAACAAAAATCATATATATATATATATATAGTATTACCAAATAAATCTTGTGAAGCATTAGGAGCATATATATATAGGAGCACAAACACTCAAGAAACACCCAGGAAGGGCAAGATGAAAACCGGAAAAGATGTAAAATCCAGTTGGATAGATGCACCACCTTGCAGAGAGAGAACCCGCTCCCCTAAGAAAGCTTTTTTTTTTTTTTTTGTGGTTCTTTTAGTAGATCAATCATCAATGTTGGCTTCTTTCATTTTCTTGAAATTAATCCCTTCTATATATCATTTTGTTGAAATTCTTTTTGTGTAGATTTTTTACAGGAAACCTTCTCAATGGATCCATACCTCCATGGATAAACAGCGAGGGGGCCACCGGCGACATGTGAGTTCTCTTTCCAATGCTTCCTAATTAAATTCAATTTCATTTTCTTCTCATTCGATAATTTATTGAAAAAATTGGAGGAAAGCTTTTGTTGTTAATTCTATTAACAAGAAGGATATGAATTTAAGAATTAAAATTTTGTATATATAAGAAAGGGTACCCCAATTAATTTTAGAGAAGTAACTAGCACTCCAAAATATTTATGAGTGCAATAAACCCCCTCCTAATGTGATAAAAGTGGAGCCATAGACACCCTCTGTTAGCTTCTGTTATCTTTCTCTCTCACATCATCAGACTCTCCCTCGCGGGGTTATCAGCATCTTCCTTCCTTCCACTCTGTGTCTCCATAACTCAAATCCATGTCTACTTTCACACCTCACACCCAACAATGACCCGAGACACTCACGTTTCAGACTTCATTGAACAAACTATATTCAACAATTTTTGTTTGAAGCTAATGAACACACACAGGAAGCCACCATTATTCATCATTCTCAACGTGTTAATGGTTTTGATGGTGGCTTTTGTGGCTGATTATCTTGCCACAATGATGAAATTCCTGAATTAATAATGGTCTTCTGTCTCGTCGTCATGTTCCTCCGTGTGAGGTACATGACGATGAAGCCACCGCCGCCGCAACACCTCCATCTGATCAAAAGAGTTACCCAACCACAAATAAATCAATCATAACGTAGATCAAAGAGGGAGAAGGAGGAGCACAGATGAAAATATAGAGAAATAGAAGATGAGGAATCGAAAGAAGGAAAGTGATAGATGGAACTCATTGCTATCTATGAGCCTCGACTGTGCTGGAGTTATGAAGAAGAAAGAAGGTGAAGAGAAGAAGGAAGGAAGGAAGAAGATGATAATGATATATAACGGCTTGAGGGAGAGTCTGACGGTTTAAGGGAGAGAGATAACAGAGGCTAACAATACATTAGGGGGTTATTGCACCTATAAATACTTTGAAGTGTTAATTGCTCTTCTATAATTAGTTGGGGGTGCTTATTGTACCTTTAACCTATAAGAAATTATGAAAACTAATGTATTTTTTAGTGAAAAGTTTTGTTTAAATTTTTTTATTGATAATATAGATATAAATATAAGTAGTCCATTTAAAACGAGAACAAAAAATATTGTTAAATATAATTTAACTTGATTAAAAGAATTAAATATAACAATGTCACTGTATCTATATATGTATGTGTATGAATGCATAAAAAAGTAATGATCTTAGATTGTATTTAAACATGGGAGGAGAATCTCAATTAGATCCAATTAAATTATTAAAAAGCCAAATCTAGGCCTTCGTTTTAACAAATCCCTATTTAAGACAATAGGCTTAAGTAATGATTTCTCAATGTTCTTAAAAGACCAAAATGCCTATCTTTAGTTAAAAAAGAAAATTAAAAGCAAGTCTAAATTTATTGTCAATTTTAACAGAAGGAGGATTTCTCCGGTTTATTCATGACTTTACTTTTTTTGAAAGTAAATGGGAGACCTAATTTCTCCAGTTATAAGTTTATTCTCTAACTCTGCATCTCAGAATGGTTTGTATTTCATGCTGATGATATCTCATGTTGCATGCTTTAAAATATTCCATTAGAAAATAAGATGTTTGAGTTGATTTCATTTTCTCAACGAGGAAGTAGCTAAAGAAAGCTATGCCTATATGTTAAGTGGAACAACTAGAAGTAGAGAAGTTTGGATGTATGTTATGGTGTGAGACGGAAAATGGAGCATGTATCACAGAAAAATGGAGCATGCATGTATCAGACAAACGGAAAATCTCTAAAGGTGGATGATTCTATGTACTCGTGACATTTCAACACCACCACCTCCATCGCTTCCTTGTTTGATCACGTACCGATGGTTTGTCGCATCCCTGTGCTTGCAATTGAATCCTCGTTTAGAGATTCTCTAAACCTCAAAACGTGAACATAGATCAACTTCTCTTTCCCTTCCTCCCCATTGATTATGATGCTCGGCTAGCTTTTTCTAATGGATGGTGCAGAGAGGATCGGAGGTTGCTTTCATTTTTTTTAACATATAAGCTATTTTGGTCTTTTAATAACATTGAAAAATCCCTAATAATGCATATTAACTTGATCACTACAAAAAAACATTAAATTACCGACATGATCACTACAAAAAAACATTAAATTACCGACAGAATAAATTCCATCGCTAATTACCGACGGAAATTCTGTGGGTAAATTTACCGACAGAATAACTTCCGTCACTAATTACCGACGGAATTTCCGTCGGTAATTAATTATTTTAATATAAAATTATTTTAATTAATAAATTTTATATAAAATAATAAATTACCGACGGAAATTCCGTCAGTAAATTACGGAATTTTCATTAATAATTTTATTAATTATATTATTTTATAAATAAATTGTTATTTTAATTTATTAGTAATATATTAAAATATTATTATTTTATAAAATATTATTACCAATGCAAATGTTCTGTCGTTAATTTTATGAATTATATTATTATTTTAATTTATAATAATATATTAAAATATTATTTTATAACTAAAATATCATCTTTATTTATTTTTAAAAATATTTTATAAATAAATAATATTTAATAAATATTAATAAAAATTAACATATACACGTATATCATATAAATTTTTAATAAATTTAATTTTTTTATTAAATAATGTAATTTATTAATAAATATTAGTAAGAAATATGAAAAATAATTATAATTGAATAATATATATATAATAAAATAATTTATTAAATATAATTAAAATTATTATAATTTAATTGCAAATTATATATTTATAATTTAGATAAAATATAATTATAATAATGGGAGTTTGAATATTATAAATATAATAGTTTATAAATAATATCACATGGTCTTCAAAGCTCAACTGGTTAAGGCATCAGTACGCTCGCAAGAGGTTGCGGGTTCGATCCTCAGGTTTGCCAAAATTGAAGACAATTTGTGGAGGCGACACGTGGCGGCCAAAAAATTTGGCATATAATAATAATATTTTAATATATTATTTATAAATTAAAATAATAATAAAAATACTGACGGAAAAAAAATTCCGTCGGTAAATGAATTACCCACCAAGGAATTCCGGACGGAAAAAATTCCGTCGAAAATTTTTTTCTGACGGAATTCCGTCAAAAAACTGAAATTACCGACGGAATTCTGTCAGTAAATTCCGTCAGTAATTTTGTGTTTTTTTGTAGTGGATAAGGGATTTGTTAAAATTGAATGCCTAAATTTGGATTTTGGTGTTTTAATTGGATTCATTTAGGATTCTCCCTTTAAACATTTTTCTCTAATTTTAAATGTTTATGATTATTTTTCACATCCCAAGATTCTTTGATTTTTATTAAAAGGCACCAACTATAAAGTGTTTTGGTATTTTTTATGGGCACTTGTTAGTTTTTAAGGAATACTAATTATATTTTTATGTATGCCCATATTAATATAATGGTAGTGAAAGAGGTAATAGTTAATATGCTGTTGGAGTTTAATAACAATTGTTGAGGTAAAATTAGAAATCATTTGAATTTTAAAACAACTTTAACGTTTGTAACAAATTTTATTAGTTAATGAGAATTCATAATTGGTGAAACTAGACTGGACTTGTATAAAGTTTTTTTTTTTTACCATAGACTTGTATAAAGAAGTTGAGTGTTACTTGGAAGGGTGTGTTTGGATTGCCGCTGGAGAAGTGACTTTTTTTCAGAATGACTTTTTTAGAAGTGATTTTTGGATAAAAGTCAGATTGTGTGAAGTGATTTATGTTTGGATTTGTGATGATAGAAGTGACTTTTAGAAACATGTTTGGATGATTATATTAAAAATCACTTTTAGATGAAAAATTACTAAAAAGAGCATTATTGTCATTAAATAATACATATATAATATACATATATTCTTGTTAAACGCTTAGTTTCTCCCTTATTTTCAGGAAAATAATTTTAAAAAATAATATTTTTAGCTTAAAGAAGTATATTGTGGGAGAAAGTAGTTAGAAATTATTATGATAAATTTTTGGAGATAAAAAGAAATTATGTTATTTGAGAATTTTAGGGCTCTAACAGTCTAATTTTTCTACCCACTTTATTAAATAATACATAACAAAAGGATTGGGACCCACTAGAAGTCAAAAGCCAAAAGTGAGAAGTGAAAATTTTGAGCTTCTAAAAATAAGTGCTTTTTGCACCATAAGTACTTCACAAAAAAAGAGCATCCAAACATGTATTTTTGTTTTTAAAATGACTTCCACGTTGGCGATGTGCTTCTAGGTTGCAAAAGTAGGATCCAAACATACACGAAAACCTTTTCTGCCGCCAGTTCATTGGCAGCTTTCACCTTTTTCATCCCTCAATCCAGTTTCCCTCTATCAAGCACTGACATGTTGACAAATTATATTAATAAATTTATACAAGGATTATAGTGTAAATTTGCCTGGAAAGTTTTTAGTTAAGAGCTATTTTGTCACGGAAGTTTTTTTGGATTTGAAATTACCCACAAGTTTCTAAACGTACTAATTTTACCCTTTTTCCGTTAAAATATCAATATTTATTGACCATTATAAAAATGACTTTGACCGTTAATATTTTAAAGGTAAAGAGTAAAATTGTTATGTTTTGAAACTTTCGGGGTAATTTTGAACTCAAAAATTCCGAGGCAAAATCGCTCATGAGTGAAAACTTTCAAGCAAATTTGCTCATTAACCTTTATAAAATACATCATAATTAAAAAAAAGCTACTAATTAGAAAGTTTTTTCTAACACAAAATCATACATGCATGTAGTCATGTAAAATATGATCTGACTTGCATTCAAGAGGGTTGTTGATTGTATTTTTTTTTTTTTATTGAGCTCTTTCATTTTTGAACTTTTCTGCTTATGCACATGGATTTGGATTATTGCCCATTTATTCATTGAAAAACACTTGAGAACTTTGAAGCTTATAGATATCCTTCTGTTTGTTTAGGGTTGCCAACTGTTTCCTTATATAATTCTTTGTGGCACCTTTCCACGATTTTGAAATGTCCATTCTTACCTGTACACACACATGTATATATACAGAGATCTTTCATACAACAGCTTCAACAACTCAGAGCAGCAGTCATGTTCAAAACGAAACGTGTAAGATAGATTTTAATTTTATTTTGCACACGTGTGTGTATGCGTGCATACGATATCAACTTTAAAATCCTATCTGATCCATATACCAATCTGTCACATGCCATAGGAACCTTCTCGCAAGCTCGTCAATGGCCAACAACTCGTAAGTTTTATCTGATATACGTGCTATATAATGTTTTTTATTAAATATAATATAAACCTTATCCTGTGTATGGTGTTATTTTCCTGACCTTTTTTTGGCCCTTTTCACCTTATCCTCAGAGAAATGCCCACGTGTTTGAGCAGCTGTTCTGAAAGTAAGTTTACGTATAACTTTTTCCCCCCCCTGACACATTTTAGATCTCTGTATTTCACTCTTGTGCCTAAGCTGTTCTGATATGATTTTTCTAGTCCCAATTCCTACAAAGCTACCTTAATTAGGGATATACAGGAAGGGGGGGGGGGGATTTTTTGCCACAGGCCAGGCTACACACCATGCATGCTAGTGCGCGCGTATCAAAAACTTATTGTACCTCTCAGCTATATATTATTTGATTTGAAGGAGCCTCTTTTACAATGTGTTCTTGTAAATATAAGTTCTTTACTTAGCTTAGTTCATTTCAACGGTGACACAGCCTATTTTACCTTTTCCCAGTATTATCTCGCTCTCTCTATATAAATTGTGGTGGAAGCCCGATAACCGTGAATGGAAATAAAAGATATGAAGGTGATTCTGATGATGAAGCTGGATCGGCCAGATTCTACAACCACAAAAACTGGGCACTCAGCAGAACTGGCTATTACATGGATAATAATACTGAACAATATACCTGTTCAAACCAGTCTAGGCTTTCTATGACCGATGCTGAACTGTATATGAATGCCCGCATTTCTCCAATTTCTGTGACTTATTTTGGGGTTTGCCTCGAAAATGGAAGATACAGAGTGAACCTCCATTTTGCTGAGATAATGTTTACTGATGATCAAACATATAGCAGCCTTGGAAGGCGTTTATTTGACGTCTACATTCAGGTACATGCCTATGCCTGCGGCATTTTTCTACCCTCTATTTTTTGTTAGTTGTCACACACACATTTAATAAGCAAACACTACTTCTGGGCGATTTAATAATTCCCCAAAATGAATTCTAGTTTTCTCATATCCAATATAATATACTCCCTCCATTCTTAAATATAAGATCCAATTGACTCTTTTGAAGAAACTAAGGAAACTAAATGAACCACTTAATCATAATGTATGTTGCGTATTATTTGATTATATGTTAGCTTATAAATCAATTAAACTAATTTAGAGAAAAAATTTAGACAAATCCATTTATAAATAACTATTTAGTTTTCTTGGGATTATCAAAAAATGTCAACTATATCCTATATTTAAGAAATTACATTTATATGATTGTTTTCCTAGTAGTTTGAATTCAGGTACGAGATTATTGTTAGAATATTATTGAGGAAATGGCGCTTTGGAACCAATACATTAAATTTTCAGCTTATGACCAAACATTTCAAAGTTCTGAGATGAAAGACCAAAAGTTCTTGATAGACTGGTATCTAAAAAATTGAAAAGTTAACTACAAATTATTATTTAGTTAAGTGGTAAATTGGGAAAGATAAGCATCATCAAATCCGTATAACAATATGTGTGCGCTAAATGAAAGAGTTGTTTTTCCAATTCGATCTTTCATATTAAAAATTGGAAAATTTTTCACACACACATATATCAATATCAAAATTGAATTTCAGAAATATGCTGAAAAATTTGTGTACTCATACGCTATATATTTATTTGTATATATATATTTAATATTTTTAATAATAATCTAGCGTTAAAATTTAAACATTAATTACAAGTTTTTCACATTTTTACATTTCAATATCTAAATTTGAAAGATTAAAAAAAATCCAAATTTGAATGAATCTACTCCTGATTGTATAATACTTCCTTATAAGGTTCCTTATAAGGTGCATTTTTTTGAATGACCTTGTCCCAAAATATAAGGTCCTATTTGACTTTATTTGAGTAATAAATGCGTTTTCCCCCCATTTTACCCATACATTAATTTCTCCCACACATTCTCTTTCATCTTTTTTTCATAATTACTCTCTCTCTCTCTTACTCATTTATAAATAAGGGAACTTTTGAAAAAAAAAATAGTATATTTTCTACACATTTATTTTTTTAACTAATTTTAACTAAATTTTTTGGAAACCGGAATTCGGTTAAAAAATCTTATATATTGAGACGGAGGGAGTAATTTGTAAACGACTCTCTAGATTTTAGGGAAATTCCAAAATAGACTACCAAAGTGGTAACTGATACTTTCCCTAGGTTGATAAAAAGAAATGAGGAAGGAGGGCTTTGTGTTATCAATTCGCATAAAGATTTACAAACTTCATATAATGTTTTATTAACATGTGTTTTTTTATTTACTAACTTCCTAACTTTACCAATTTTTTGTTGTGTTTTACCAACTTTGTCTAATGGCTTACCAATTTCGTATAAACCAACATGTGTTTTTCCATTTATCAACTTTTTAACTTTACCAACTTCTTATTATGTGTTACCAATTTCGTATAATTTTTTATCAACTTTCTTTTTTCTTTTTATTAACCTAGGGATATATTAGGCATTTCCGTTCAATTTGCCATTGGACAATTATGTATGTCATTGTCACTCATTTGTTCTTTGTGAAATTGTGTCAAAGTGTCTTTTTTTTTACCTATTTGGTTGGGTAGTCTTTTTCTGAAATTTTGCTGAGTTTTAATGTGGAGCATTTTATGCAAAAAAAAAAAAAAAATGTAATTAAGTAATTTCATTTTTTTCCATTTAATATTAAGAACGTTTGCTCCTTTTCTAAGTCCCAACGTTTCATGAAGCGTTAAGGCTTAACATGGACTGAAATCTTGTAGGGAGAGAGGGTGCGAGAGAACTTCAACATTGCTGAAGAAGCAGGAGGAGTAGGGAAGGCGGTCATAATATCATTCCCTGCTGATGTCACCCATAATACGTTGGAGATTAGATTGTATTGGGCTGGGAAAGGGACAACTGCTATCCCATACAAATCAGTATACGGTCCTCTTATATCTGCTATATCTGTGGAACCTGGTGGGTTGCACAGTACACTAGAGGTTTTAATTAATTTTCTGTCACCATCTGGTGGTATGCCACTATCATCATCTAATACATAAAATCACTGTTTCATTTAACAGACTTTCCAGAAGATGGACTATCTACGGGGGCTGTGGTAGGAATCGTGTTTGCAGGAGCTGTTATTGTGATCTTGGTATTTGGTATACTTTGGTGGAGAGGCTGTATAGGGCACAGAAGTTCATTGGTTAAAGGTAATGTCAAAGCAACTACTGCTATAATGCTGAGCAATCCCTTAATTTCCCGCAAAACTCAGATATTTTTGTCCTCGAGCTTTTGTAATTTGTGTAACATGAATTTTGGTGTCTGGATTATTTTAAGATCTCAATTCTTTCACCTTATGCATCATGATCTTGCATCTACAGAGTACAATGATGCTGTGCTATCTATGTAGTCTACCCCCCACCTAGTGATATAATATTTTGTTACTGTTGTTGTTGTATGCATAATCTTGCATCACGGTGACTTAAACTTTGATGAAAATTCTAGCACTCTGATTTTCGTTTCCTTTTACTAACAGATCTTGAGGGTTTGGATCTTAGAACTGGTATATTCACTTTCAAGGAAATCAAAGCAGCAACCGACAACTTTAATATAGCTAATAAGATCGGAGAAGGAGGGTTCGGTCCTGTTTATAAGGTATGTACTCATTACTCAACATGACTATGTCTTATTAATTGCATGCTTGACCAAATTGCCTTTGCTTTCCTTATTTACTTGAAATTCCGTTTAACTTTCCTATAAATTTTATGTCACATCCAAAATTGTAGGGTACTCTTCCAAATGGCACAATAATTGCAGTTAAGCAATTATCTACCAAGTCAAAGCAAGGGAATCGTGAATTTGTTAATGAAATAGGCATGATTTCAGCTTTGCAGCACCCCTATTTTGTTAAGCTTTATGGCTGTTGTGTTGAAGGTGATCAATTGCTGTTGATATATGAATTCATGGAGAACAATAGTCTTGCTCGTGCCTTATTTGGTAAATTATTAAACTTCTTTTTGCTTTTTTTATTTGTAATAATCGAATATCTTAGAACAAGTATATACTTGGCTACTATGGTAATGTTGTCTAATTATTATTGCATTCACAAATGAAGGTTCAGATGAATTCCGATTAAAATTAGATTGGCCAACAAGACACCAGATCTGTGTTGGGATTGCTAGAGGTTTGGCATACCTCCATGAAGAATCAAGATTGAAGATTGTTCATAGAGACATTAAGGCCACTAATGTGCTACTTGATGAAGATCTCAACCCCAAGATATCAGATTTTGGTTTGGCTAAGCTTGTTGAAGAGGACAATACACACATAAGCACTCGAATTGCTGGCACTTAGTGAGTTTCTACTTTTAAATAAATTTCTTGTAGGAATTTTATTGGTAAATATAGTCATTGAACTATAAAGAACTATGCATGCATATCATATTCGAATTTTCCAATCTATTATGGACTTATAATTGACTCCAATTTTTAATATTTCTAATAGAATGCAATGGATTTTTTTTTTGTAGTGGATATATGGCACCTGAATATGCAATGCATGGTTATTTAACTGACAAGGCAGATGTCTACAGTTTTGGAATTGTTGCATTGGAAATTGTGAGTGGGAGGGTCAACACCATTCACCGGGCAAAGGAGGAAGCAATCTATCTGCTTGACTGGGTAAAATATTCTCTAGCTATATCTAGTGACCAAGTGAATTTCATCATGACAAGGTCTACAGTACTTGGGGCCTTCTGTTTTTCACTTTTCATCTAATAGCAAAATAACGCTTTTCAGAGCCATTGCACACTGATCAAAATACAAGTACTAAACTTCGTGTAATCTCCACCAAGATACATATCTAAACAATTTTCATCAGTTTTTCCTTGCTTCCATTTCGTCTTTCCTGCATACTCACATGATTGTTTCGTTCTCCCTGAAATTTCAATTGTTTTCAACGACAATGGAATTAGTTTGATTGTATTTCTTATTTTACCAGGCACGTATCTTGAAAGAAAAAGGAGAATTACTGGAGCTAGTTGATCCAAGGTTGGGATCAAACTTTGATAAGGAAGAAGCAATAGTGATAATCAAAGTGGCTCTCCTATGCACCAAGGTGATGCCAGCTCTGAGGCCTACCATGTCTTCAGTGGTAAGCATGCTTGAAGGTAAAAGTGTGGTTGTGGAGATAGTTTCAGAGTCAAGTGAGGTATTGGATGAGAAGAAGTTGGAAACAATGAGGATGTTATACAGACAGATGGAAGAAGATAACGTAACAGAGATTCATGAACAAGGCACATCAGTGGACGAACTGTGTGCTGCTTCTTCAACATCAGCATCAGATCTCTACCCTCTTCATCTGGACTCCTCTTACTGGGATAAAAGAGATCATTAAACATCAGCATCAGCATCTTCTTTATGGCTTGCCACAAACTATAATTTCACACGCCTCTCTCATAGGTTGTAGCGGATTTGATGTAATGAGCCGAATGTAGTTAACTGGTTTCTTTCTTTACACAGTTTAATCATGGCTCTTGTATTAAATAAAAGAAGAATTGATATAACAAAAATGTTTGATTGAAAAGTCTATCAATTGAAATTCTGTCTTTCAATATGCACACATAGTTTACAAAATATTTCAACATAGTTTTGATCACGATGAACATTTTGGTCCATATATTTTCTAAATAAGTGTAAGAGAAAGTTCGTCTTAAATTATTATTTTTATGGTGTAATACTATATTTATGTTCTACAATAATATAGATATTGTGTGAGTACAAACTCATCATTTTGAGCGAGGATGCCCTGTGCACCCCACGGATGCAAACTTTGGTTGCTAACAAATAGTCTTTCTTCTTTCCTTAATATAAGATTTAATTGACCTTTTTCTTTAGAGATTGAGAACCAAATAAACTATTTAATCATAACATATTTTGTATTATTAAATTATATGATAGCTTATAGGTAAAATAAATTAGTTTGGAGAAAAAATTCACACAAATCAATTTATAAGTAACTTATTTAGTTTTATTAGGATTTTCCAAAGGAATCAACTAGAGCTTTAACACCAATATTGATTGCACTTCAAAAGTTCTTTTTTGGTGAAAACTGAAAAGACCGCATATAATAATTGAAGCACCTGCTTCATAACTTGGGATCTGACTCAAGGTATTTCATTTGACTAAAGGAGAAAAGAGAAGAACTGGGGAGAAACAAAGATAAGATACTATTGTTCAATAACATCAAAATGATTTTAAGGACTATTTACAAAGCTCTAAGTATAATTATTAAAGACTCAATAAGTTAACCTCTATAATACACAAAAACAAAAACCCTTAAAACCTATATAAAACAGGATCACCCAATTCAAAATATAATAAAGGAAATCTATCTTTTAAAATAAATACAATTATTATAACATAATAGAAATTCAATAATTACGTTTCCATTCATTTCAATCTTCAAGAAGCTTACTAGATGAAGAAAAATCGTCGTTACTTGGAAGAGATATTGAGGAGTCAACCCATGGTCCATCCATTGACTTCCCTCTCTGTTCCATGCTTCCTTGAGAGGTTATAGTTGTATGGCTGTCATATGACAGCATCTCAAAGGCTTTGAACCTTGCATCTTGATTTTTGTTCTTGTTTATCGGTGCCTGGATTGGAGCTTTTCCCTCAAGCATGGTCACTGCAGATGACATGGAGGGTCTGAGGGTGGGAGATAGATTAGTGCACAAAAGAGCCAAATTTAGCATTCTTATGGCCTCATCTTGGGAGTAGCTTGAACCAAGAAGTGGATCCACCAATTCTAGAAGCTTTCCTTGCTCATGGAGAACATAGGCCTTCAATGGCATACAAACATATGCATGTGTTAAGATTATGCCAAATACATCAGAAAAGACAAAAATTATATATATATATATATATATTTTAATATATATATGAAGACATTGGTTTCTTGTTTTTATAAGTACACTAAACTTGGCCTCTTATTGTTTGATCATGAAAATCCTATCCAGTATTGTTTAAATTTTAGGATTTTGAAGAGAGTCAAAGTAATATGCCCCTAAATCCTCTTGAGAAATATATCACTCATTAGAAATCCCAAAGTTACTGAAAAAATTTAATTTACCCAATCAAGAAGATGAACAAAGTCATCCATTGGTATGCAATTAGCGTTACTCTTTCCACTGACAATCTCCAAAATAACAACTCCAAAGCTATAAACATCTGCTTTGTCTGTTAAGTAACCTCTCATTGCATATTCAGGAGCCATGTAACCACTAAAAAAAAGAACATGCAACGCCAATTAGTTTGAGATTTTACCATATGAGATATTAACATTTTCTAAGATAAATCAAATGACTTTAGCTATATGCAATAGATAGATCATATATGAAAGAGCAAGCCAAAAGTGTACACAGAAGATGAACTTACTACTAGTTATCAATCAAGTATAGAATTTAATATAGCACAATACATACATTGTTCCAGCAACTCGAGTGATGATGTGGGTATTTTCTTGATCATCAAGCTTTGCTAAACCAAAATCAGAGATTTTGGCATTCAAATCTTTATCAAGTAAGATGTTTGTTGCCTTGATGTCTCTATGTACTATCTTCAACCTCGATTCCTCATGAAGATAAGCCAATCCCCTCGCTATCCCTTGACAAATCTTTACTCTTGTGGGCCAGTCCAAGTGTATCCTTTGTCCATCATCACCTGAAAATTAAAAAAAAAAACCATGAAAAAAGAAAGAAAACGTCCCTTTAGGTCTTATATTGCAATTCAAAAGTAGGTATCAACACAAACAATTTGTTTATGACGCATCTACCAAAAAGTGCTCGAGCAAGACTATTGTTCTCCATGTATTCATATACAAGCAACAATTGATTTCCTTCGATGCAACAACCATAAAGCTTCACAAGATTTGGATGTTGCAAAGCAGATATCATTCCTATTTCATTAACAAATTCACGATTCCCTTGCTTTGATCTGGAAGAGAGCTGCTTAATAGCGATGACAAGACCATCGGACAACATACCCTGCCATTTAGCAATTTAGATCAGTACCATAAGCATAAGTGACTTGCTCTAGAATTTCAGAATCTCACGTTACCTTATACACTGGCCCGAAGCCACCTTCTCCTATCTTATTTGCAGGGTCAAAGTCATTAGTTGCAGTTTTAATTTGTCTTAGAGAAAAATAACCGGTCTTTAAATCTAAAAGTTCTGCAATATGTGGAATGGGATATGTGTGAGCAGTTGAGCACTAAGCATAAGAAAGAAGAAATAAAGCGCAAGGGAGCACAAGAATTAAGACAACATAGTTTTAGCCTAGAATGAATAGACCAAAATGCATTTTTAAATAAAAGTACAGCCATTTTATCCTTTCAAACATATGTTGCAATTCTTAATTCGTATTTCATCCTTATTTTTCACTGCTAGAAAATTTGACTCTTTATTTTGCACAATACCACCTTCGGTCCTTAATATAAGATCTAATTTGGAGTGCAAACTGCATTGCAGGCTAGATCTTATATTAAAAGCAGAAGGTAATATAAATAATGAGAAACAATATTACCTTTGTCTTTTGGATCTTCCCCCCCAAGAAAACCGATTTTTCTGAGGACAAATAATACAAGAACAAGGAAGGCGCTTGATCCAATCACAATTCCAACAATAAAGCCAACAGGCAATCCTTTTGAGGGAATTTTGAAGTCTGCGACCGCAAAAAAATGCTTAAATTATTTGATATCAGCGTAAATTATAAGAAACTAAGAAGTTAACAATGTGAGAAATGCTTACTTGGGGTCACAGTGATGGCAGATATTAGAGGTCCATATACACCTCTAGTGGGAATCGCTGTAGTTCCTTTCCCTGCCCAATATAAATGAATTTCCAAGGTGCTATCATTCACATCAACATCAAATACCTTAGAGATGCCCTTACCAACTCCACCAGCTTCCTTTGCAATGTTAAAATCTTTCAAGTATTTAAAACCCTGTGAAAATACAATAATGAATTTTTAGCTTCGAAACTACTTTTTTACTAGCGGTACTAGATATCTGATACAAAATCAATAAGCAATTGAAACGGCCTAATAGAGTATGTATCCTCATCACTCACTTGAATTGAAACATCAAATATGCGAGTTCCAAGACTGTCAAATGTCTGGTCATCAGAAAACATTATCTCAGCAAAATGGAGCTTTACTTTATAATTGCCCTTCATCATGCATAGGCCATAGTACTTAAGTGATTGAGGGCTGAGCCGTGCTGTTTGGTAGTATTCTGAGCCATTAACATTCAAAGAGAACTTATTTGTTTGTAGACTGGCTACATAAGCAGCTTTATCGTTATATATATGTGTTCCCGTGCTGCTATAGGCCCATTTGTCATCTTTTATATGAAAGTATGAAATGCCATTTTGATCGAGATCTTCTTCATATTCATTCCCCTCATACCCCATCTTGGGTCCTCCAGAATTTATGAACAATGAATAATCTGTATAATTAAAATGTTATAACATGTTAACTAGGAGAAATTATCAAAGCTTCTCTTAAAAAAATTTTTGCAATGCAAGAAAACATGACTGGTGCACAAAGTCTCAACTCACACTGAGGTTTTTCTGGACAAGGTAGGCCCTTCTTCAGACAAAAAGTTCTACAAGAAGAATAGTTCGTTTCAATAGATTGTTCCGAGAGACATATAACTAAAACTAATTTTAAAACAAGTATGGCATAGGTAACAATTTACACATTTCTTCCTGAAGATGAAAGGCTTGAAGCTAAGTTTCTGTCCATCAAGAATAAGAGGTAGTGGCAGGCATTAGAATAGGTTAATTTGAACTCATGTAGTCGATCAGCAAAGAGAACCTTACACTTGTAAGATCTGACAACTAGATGTGGAAGCCTCAGTAAAATTGTTGTAAGATACATCACTGGAAGAAAAATATGAGATAAAAGTTTGGTTTTTCATTGATATGGAACATTGTAGTTGTATAAAAGGTGACTCTAGGGACTTAACAAATGCAAAAAACAAAAACATGAAGAGAATAAGAAGCTGACATGTTATATTTGTTCTGTAGCACCAATTCTGGAATCGCTCCACTGAGGGAATTGTTTGTCAGAAACCTACATCGATAATTAATATCAGTCACACTGATGATACTAGCAAGCTAAACCAAATGAGGACAAAGCAGTCAACTTCCCTGACATTATTATTATTGACAGAATATTCACATTTTTTTCTAGTACATTTCTTACCAACAAATGCAAATGCTTGCTTACATGTGATTAATAAGAGTTAAGTTCTGAAATGAGCCAGGGATTGGACCAGCCAACATGTTAAAGCTCAGGTCCCTGCAGGAAAATAAAGTACCAAATTTGTAAAACCATGACCAACAATCAATTAGCTAGCCTGAAAAACATAGAATACAATAATTGTAGTGCAAGAAATAGTGAGAAGAATTCTTAAATGCATCTATAATACAAAAGGAAAGAAAATTTCAAAATGGCCATACTAAGCAACTTACAAAGTCTTTAAGTTTGTCAGTTCCCCAATATGCGTTGGGATAGGACCAGTAATTAAGCAATTCCTCAATATCCTGAAGTCATAGAATTGAGGAGAATAAAAGCCACTTCATATGAAACCTGAAAGGATGTTATAGCTCTAGGTATTGCAGTTGAAATGTTTTCAACTCACAGTCGTTCCAAACTCGTCAAGTTCTGCAGATTAGGAAATGTCATAGTTGTTGTTCCTTGCAAGTCGGATATTCTCCTAATATCAAAATGTCTCATCAATCAAAAGGAAAATAATTTTCTTTTGAACATTCAATTCCAAGACAAAAAGGAGGGGGGGGGGGGGGGGGGGAGCACTCACAATTCTTTCAAATTTGTCAACAACGATATGGTAGAAGGAATCGGACCTTCCATGCCTGTGCCCTCCATATCCCTTAAAACATGAAAAGAAATTGAGCATAATATAAATTTAGTTTCATCTCCAACAAGAAAAACATTTAATTAAATGAAAGTATTCTCACATATAGAGAATTTTGGTCCAGTTCCCAATAAAACTTGGAATCTTTCCTGAGAAGGTACTCCCATCTATAGAACTGCAGAAAAGTTAGGAGTGATCTCAGTATTTAACAAGGGCCCAACCAAAACTATTATACAAACGAAATAAAAAGAACAAAATAGAACAGTTGTATCACATGATATTTACTCACAATTCAGTCAGGTTCTTCAGTTTTCCATACGTCTCTGGTATTGTTCCAGTAAAATTATTTGCAGAAAGACGTCTATGAATTCATATAAAAACAGACTTAAGTTTGGGAAAGGCAAGATGAAATATCACACACACACACACAGAAATATGGGCAACTTACATTCTCCGTAAGTTGCTCAAATTTCCAAGACTCTGAGGAAGAGGTCCTCCCAGCTGATTATCTTCTAAGACCCTATAAGCATGAATATAAAACTTCTTTACCTCCAGCATTAACATTTTTATTTTTCATTTTCAAAATGAGATTGGCTTTGGCTCATAAACTTACAGCTCCTGCAGAGTAGCAATTTCACCTAATTCTTCTGGAATTGAACCATTGAGTTTATTCCCCAGAAGGGCCCTGAAGCAAATGTCATGATTTCAATTTTCAAATATACTTACATGGCATGTAAAAAAAAAAAAAAAAACCGCGGTACATAATATGTGTATGTAGATATACTGTTTCCAGAATTTGAAACCGTGACCTCTTAGTCACATGAAATATAATATACTCCATCACATTTCCATGCCTAATTCATAGAGTGTGTAAACCACAGTATGTGATAACTCACAGAATTTCAAGAGGGGTGCGTGTAAAAATTGTTGGGATAGGGCCACTGAGATAGTTGCGAGTGAGATCACTGCTCAATACAATAAATTTCTGTCAGTGCTTGCCCATTTTGATGCTTTTTTTCACAGTAATTATATGAATGCAAGTGAACAAAAACAAAAAGAGGCATAATCACTATCCACTTACAGTTCAATCAGTTGTGTAAGCTTTCCAAATTCACTGGGTATTTCTCCTGCTATATTCTGGCCTTTCAACACACTACCATACCAATCACAAAATGGGGAGGGGTATAAAATTTATAGCATTTTGTTTATTTCACCGATGTGTATAAATATGTGTGTACATATATGATTAGGGGAGAAAAAGGGCATACATATGAGTGACATGGCAAACGGCGCCGTTTTGGAAAGAGCAATCGCAAGTGACATTCACACTAGAAGATCGAATCGCCATATTAAATCCATCCTCGGTTCCACAAGATGTTTTTGTCACATTCCAATTCACATTTGTTAGTTTATCAGATATTGCCTGCAAAGACTTCACTGTATCACAAAAACACGAACACGGGAATTAGCCCCCTTTCAATATTGTATTTGTTTTATCTTGATTTGTTTAGTTTTTTTTTTTTTTTTTGGGATCAATTGAAAATGAAAGAAATTATCAGAAACACACATTAATAAGCTTTTGGTACAGTACATAGATTTTTAAGAGATTTGGCTTGCTCTTCAATGCTTGCATGCTCATGATTTTCAGAGTCAAAAGGCGTCATATAATAATAATACTAACACCTATCCATGCACCGTGCCTTTGTTTCCTTTTCTTTTCAGTGTAATTTGACGGCAATCTGACGGGAACTGGAAAAAAACCATTTTTTTTATTCAAACATGCAAAACTCTTCCCAATCCTATCAACTTGATCAAAACACACAGATATAAATAAATCCCTGGATAATCTAAACATTAAAATATTATTATTTCATTATGTGTTTTCTATTTTCTAAAAAAAGATACAGATGAAAACAATATTTATTTTATCTTTTAAAAAATTCAAATATTAGTAAAAAGAGTTAAGAGGTTATTTACTTCCAAACGAGTTTTTATTATTATTTTTTCATTCATGGGCCAGACCCATAATCCACACTATTTGCCTTATTCAAATTGATAACCCTCTTGAACACAAAGGAGACTGAAACAAGTCAACTGGCTTTAATGGGTGTATTTGGATTCACAACGGAGAAGTGGCTTTTTTTTTTAATTTGACTTTTTTATATGTAAGATTGAATAAAAGTTAGATTGTGTGATATGATTTGTGTTTGGATTTGTGATGATAGAAGTGACTTTTTTTAATCTGACTTTTAGAAACATGTTTGAATGATTATTTTGAAAATCAAGTTTAGACGAAAATTTACTAAAAAGGACACGATTCTTATTAAATAATACATATATAATAGAAAAAGGACATGATTATTGACTATGAGTGGAGGTGATTAGGAATTAATTAATAGAAATTTATGAATTATTGGAATATATGAAGAATTTGAGGTGTTTTTTAGGATCTTAGAGGCTTAGTTCCTCTCTTATTTTAAGAAAAATGATTTGGGGAAATAATTATTTTGGCTCAAAGAAGGATATTGTGGGAGAACATAGTTAAAGATTATTATGGTAAATTTTTTGAGATAAAAAGGAAATTTTATATTAGAAAAATATATCTTATTTGAGAATTTTAGGGGTCTAATAGTCTAATTTTCCTATCTACTTTATTTCTTTTCTTTTTCTTTTTTCTCCCATTTTTCTCTTTTTTTTCTTCCCTTCATTCCATTCCAACCGTGCTTTTCCAATTACAGAAGCAACAAACTGGAGCTTCTCTCCAATCTCACTTCTAAACTGTAAGTCAGATTGTCAAAAAGTTGAACCAAATGATAAAAAGTAAAATTTTGCTTCTGCGACTGCAACTGGGCCACTTTGATGGCCCAAAAGCCACACCGAACACACATTCTCATTTCAAGGCTTGTCCTATAAAGCCTGTCACATCGTATGTCTCCCGCACACAATTTATACACTTATTACATTGCCATCTGATCAAATTCTAATAATAAAAATGTAAAGATTAATGTATCGAAAAAAAAAAACGTAAAGATTAATGTATCGAAAAAAAAAACGTGAAGGTTATAGTACTCAAATATTTTTCAAATTAAAATAATATAAAGGGAGCATATGTGCCGTAGGCTAAAGCATTGACCAAATCACACGGTCATTTTCAACATCCTGGATTTGTCTATTTTCCCACCCTACAAGTTGTGATGACCTAATTATGTATCTATAATATATTATTATTTTACACACACACACACACACACACAAACTAGTAACAATATCGCTCGTTTTCTCACACTAGTGTAATCAGACCCATGCTACTTTTAAGGAAGAAAAACTCTTCCATGTAAAACCAAAACAAAGCAATCCAACTTAAAGAATTATAATCGATTATGACTAGCATGTATCAGTGCTCAAAATATCATAATTTACAGCTTTTATAGGTGTTTGGTCATTGCGGTCCACACGTATTTGCTAAATATTTCACCGTCAGTACATTCAAAAAATATCATACTACTTTGTCTAAGTTTAGGCTTGCAGAATATCATGATCTGAGTTTGATTCTCTATTATTTGAATTAGCTAGATATCTATTTATAGATATTAGTAATTAATGCATTTGATTTTTAATTACTCGAGTTTCAGATGATGTTCCTGGAAAAATGACAATGACACCTTCTGGACAAACTTGGCGGTTTCACATGGCGTTGCCAATTTACCGTACCTCCATCCAAGTAGAACAATTATGACCCAATAAATTTAAAGTGATAATTCGAACAAATAAAATAGGATAATCCCAGAAAATTAGATGCCAAGGCAAAGATTAGTCGGAGTCAGATATGATTAAGCATCCGCCATTAGAAGCAGATAAATGCAGAAAGGGATGAGTGCATTTTTACCTCCGGAAGTAACTGTAAAGAAGTATTGAGTATCCGAAAATAATTTAAGGAGCATATTTGCCTCGAAAGTATTCAAATCATAGTAAATTTACCATAGTTTAAAAACCCAAATCGACCAGGCCGGTCGGACCGGGAATCCGGTGACCTGGGCATTTGAGAGGGCCGATCCATGTATAACCCGGGGGAGGAATCAACCCGGGAATATCCCGGGTTGACCCTCAAAACCAGGCCAACCCGGCGGTTGAACCGGGTTAAATTTTTTTTTTAAAAAAAAAAATTCTTATACTTAAAATAATATCTTCTATTTATTTTCTCTTATAATAACCTCTTTTGAACCCAAAATAATTTCCTAAAATTATTGTACTTAAAATAAGGAAATAAGTAAGCCTTTAACAATTCTCCAAAACACCTCAAATTCCCCAAATATTCTAATAATTCATAAATTCCTATTAATTAATTCCTAATCACCTCCACAAATCCTCAATAATTTCCTAGAATATTACATTACTGAAAAAAGTTTCTACTTAGTTTTTGAATAATTTTGATAGTATTGATTAAAGGATTGCAAGGAACTAGTGATGGACATTTTTAATTTTGATGTATTGTGTTTTTAAAACAATTAGATTTTGTTGAATTTTCTTATATTTTGACATTAATGTTGGTATGTTATGTTATTAATTATTAAATTATATTATTTTAATGTGGCCGGTTAGACCCTGAGTCAACCCTCTGTTGAACCTCTGACCCTTGACCCAGTACATCGGCCGAGTCGATCCCCGGTCTGGGTTTTTTAACCTTGAAATTTACCTCCACTATTTAAAATGTTAACTTTGATCGTTAAAACCTACTTTTTGACCGATGCTGACGTGACTTTGTCACCATGTACATGTCATCATTTTAAGGTATATTTTTGTCTCGAAAGTAACCACTAAGGAGCGTTTATACCCCATAAGTATCGAAATCGTAAAAAATGTGTACGGACTATTCAAAATAATGATTACTTCCAGGATAAAAACGCTCCTTAGTGATTATTTTCGGGGTAAAAATAGATCTTAAGATGATAACATTTACATGGAGATAGAGCCAAGTCAGTATTGGTGGGTCAAAGATAACGGTCAAAGTTAACGTTTTAAACGGTGGGGTAAATTTACTACGATTTAGACACTTCCGAATAAATATGCTCCCAAATTACTTTCAGATACTTAATGTTCATTTGCGATTACTTGCGGACAAAAATGAAGATTTACTCATCCACAAACAATATGAAAGTGTACCAGCCCACATGAAAAATATTCAACTGTAATGATATTGTTATTATCGAGAAATACCCATCACAGAACAAATGACTTTCATAATCTGGAAGTTAGAAAGGGAGAAACATTTTTAAAACGGGAATCTGACGCAAAAGTTTCAATCTTTTTCAAACCAGTTTGAACTAATAAACATTTTCTATTAAATCATTACAAATATAAATATATACGTTATGATTTTTATAGCAATTGACTTTACAGCAACGAAGAACAGAGTATATCAGTTTAAAAGACGTTTGTTTCTGCAGGGATGTGAATAAGAAGACGAGAAAAAAACTGCAGATTTTCTACGGTTTTCCAGTGATGGAACATTTTAGAAATGAGAAAGAAATGATACCGGATAGCAATACTAAAGAAAGAAAATAACAGACGTTAATGGAGAGAAGGTAGTACCTTCGTTCAAGGGTATATGTCGAGCGTATGAAGGAGAATGAGTGAAGGAAAAGAGAAGGAGAAATCCGGAGAAGAAAAGAGAGACAGATTTGGAGCTTGACATGGCAAACTCCATTACAAGAACTGGAAAGATGTGTGGATGATGAAGAAAAGGAAGGAGATTGGGTAATATAATTAGTAAATTCGATCAAAAAAAAGTTAAAAATAATAAATTTTGTAAGGGGTGTAGAGTAATTTTACGAAGATACTTTTACTTATAGAGTACGACGGGAAAAAATAAATGAGAAAAATGTGTAGTTAATTGAGAGTGAAAATGCTACCATTCCAGTGAGGCCTTAGGTTCCGGTCAGAATTGTATGAGAAACTGTAATGTCGGTGCTAATTGGAGATGTTCTTAAATTATTTCCGTAGAGTGTATATAAATATATAAATATAGCGTGTCTTTATTTCCAGAATTTTTTAATTGTATTTTTGCATTATGATCAATAATTTTTCAGTGGATTGATTTTAGATCTATGGGTCAGCTCAAGGGTCAAGGGCCAATAGTAATGGGCCTGTCTTAAATGTAGGATCCACTTCCATCACGTCTTCTCTCTTTTCCCTCTCTTTTTGTCATGATTCAGTCTTCTTTTTCTAAACACCATAATGAGCCTGAATCCACTTTATCTGATTTTAACCAAGCTTTATAAATGTGATTGGGGGAAAATCTAACACGTCGTATTTGCACTCTACTTAAAAGGACTAATCTAGTAGTGGAAGCAGTGGAATCTCGGGCTCAAGTCTCTGGGTGCACTAGTCTCATGAGAAGAATCCAAGAACTTAGAAGAAGAACGTGGCAACTGGAGTTCTCTCATATCTTCAGAGAGGGAAACAGATGTGCCAATGAGATGGCAGCACATTGCGAATTTCAATCAGAGCAGAAAAGCATCTGGAACCAGCCACCTGGAAGGATCGCGTGGAACCTAAGAGCGGATTGTGATGGGCATAGTTGGCCCAGACGTGTAATAGAGTAGTTTGGGGGCTAAGCAGTAATCTTTGTACAGGGTCCCTCGGCTTGCTGTGTTTGTGACTTCGTTTTATATGGACGTCATGCTTTATAATTTGTAGGGATAAGTGATTATTTCTCCTCCACAAATCCTCCCAGTCAAATTCACAGGTAGAAACTTTGAAATGGCTTTTTTATCTTGAGTTAACATTCTAACTCACCATGAATTAGATGTTATACATTTATACTCCCTCTCTGTTGCTGCTAAGTACCATACCAATTTACCTAATTTGATAATATTAAGTATGTAAGTAAAGTTATTTAATGTCATATTTTTTTTCTGAAAAGTTCTAATTATATATATTTTAATTGGGCAAATGTGCAATTTTAACAATGACATTTATCGTGATGAGCGTCTACCACAAAAAAGTATTGGATTGTGCTTAAATACTAAACATGTTTTGAAAAATTCTGTCTATTTAACAAAATCATTATCTATAAGTAAACGTCCGTTACTTTTTGAGGAAGGAATCAAGTGGGACCTATGGGAAAAAAGTAACGGTTGTTTGCTTATAGCTAATGGTTTTATTAAATTCGTACCATTTTAAAAACATGTTTGGTATTTAAATACCATCCAATACTTTTTTATGTCAGATATTTATCGCGATAAATGTCATTGGCAAAATTGCACATTTACACCTTTTAATTTCCTTTATTTTTTCCATGGAATTAAAACCGGACTGGACCGGCCGGGTTGGACCGGAACCAAGCCACCCGTCTGCCTGTCCGGTCCGAGCTGGTAGCAGAAGCAGGGCAAACCGCAACCCGTGAGAATCGTTCTGACCCGGGATAACCCGGGGTGACTCGGGGGAAACCGCCTGGTCTACGGTTGCTCCGGTCTGTTTAGAAGGAAAAATTTTTTTTGACACAACGACGATTTTGATAAAGAAGGAGAAGATGAAGAATGCTTGATAATGTAGTGAGCATAAATGCAGGTGGATCTCAGGACATTTGAGTGGGAGGAAAGAAAAGATAAGCTCGCAGATTTCGGCGGAAGAGGAAAAGAAAGGAGATAAAGAGAAGAATGAGACTGTCTCTCGAATATGGATGCCATTGCCGGAGGAGTTTTTCATCTAAGAAGAGGGGGAGAGAGGAAAATAAGAGTGTGATAGATGGCATGACATGATATGTGACAAAGCGTGTTGGCGTGCTGCAGATGACAATGCGTGTTGCAAAGTAAGTCACATGCTGCAAACCCCGAGAAATGAAATGAATATAGAAAAAGAAAAAGGATTAGAACTTGTGGTGTGTAATGTGTTGGTGTGTGAGGTGGGCAACTGGCATCAATTGAAAATTATTATTAATGACAATGAAAAAGTATAAAAATAATTAAAAAGAAAAAACCTCATTTTGATCTGTCCATTAGATTTAAGGATTAAGGTTATTATATATAAAGATTTAGTATTATTTTTTTGTTCAAAAGAATATTTTTATCCATTTTAATTAAATTAAATGATTTAAATTATCACCCGGTCTGACTACGGGTTGACCCCCGATCTAACCCACTGACCCTTGAACCATTGCCTCAACCGGTTTACTATCCGGTCCGGTTTTAAATACCTTGATTTTTTCTTACTTAAGCTAGCATTATTAAGGGTAATTTAGATGAAAATTGATAGAAATTAAAAATAGATTCTACATTTAGTATCAAAATCAACTATTCAAATAAATCCTAAATTCATAATATATTACTAAATATGGCATGGATTTTTTGGGGAAAAAATTATTCGTGCTAATTAGATTAATTCTAAAACTTATACCGCATTTGGTTCAAGATAGTGTTTAAAATAAAAAAAAATTTATTTTTAATATAAACATGAGTTATCAGTTTAAAAATGTGAATTTATCATGAGAAATTGTTGGCGAAAATTGGAAATGAAGTCCAATTGGAGTAAATTAGCAGGTAGTACCTTCCTTCTGGGGTATAAGTTGAGCGTACGAAGGAGAATGAGTGAAGAAACAGAGAAGGAGAAATCCGGAGAAGAAAAGAGAGACAGATTTGGAGCTTGACATGGCAAACTCCATTACAAGACCAAGAAAGTTGTGTGGATGATGAAGAAAAGGAAGGAGATTGAAAGGGGAATTTAGAATTGGGAAGAGTTCATAGGAGGGAAGGAGAGCAATTTGTTAGTTCTGACTTTTAAGAAAGGACTTTTCAAAGCCGTATTTGGGATTCGCATCGCACACCCACATGAAGAGAGGATAAGTATAAAAACTAAAAAACGTACTGAGGATGACAGACACACATATGTGTATATCAAGATCATTTTAATCGATAATCTTAAGTAACAACCACCACAAGGTCAAAAAAAAAAAAAAAAAGTAACAACCACCGAAATGTAAAATATATATATATATATTGGTTAGAATGAGTAAAAAATAATAAATTTTGTAAGGGGTGTAGAGTAATTTTACGAAGATACTTTTATTTATGAAGATGATAAGTGTAAGAGAGTACGACGGGAAAAAATAAATGAATAAAACGTGTAGTTCATTGAGAGTATAAATGGAAAAAAAAGCAAGCATGTTTAGTTTTTAGATGAACGCGTATTGTTGTTTACATATCATAATCAATTCTATAAGAGAAAATGTAACTTATTTTACCATGGTGTTTCCTTCAAGGTTATGGTGGAAAAATTTTGTATTGAATGTAAGTTCCCTTAGTAAGCTATTGATGATTTTTTTTTTCCCAATTTTACGTTGTTTAGTTTTTGTTTGAAACAGAAAAAGAGGAGAGAAGTGTGAAAGATTTGTAAATATATAAAGATGGCATTTTACTAGGATATACTTGAAATTTTTTTATAATTTTAAGATATAATTAATAATTTAATTATCATTCCTTAATATGTAAAAATTAAGTAAAATAAATTTATGATGTACAAGAAAGTGTTATATATAGTTTTGGAGTTACTACTACTCAGCCATTATTACAAGTTACCACCTTCTAAAAGTTGTTCCAAGTTTTTTTATAATTCATTTGATATTTTCAAAAAGTATTAAATCTTTTTATGTACGAGCTTAGTGGATATTAACAAGGATATCGATGGTGAGAAAGGGTAGGGATTAATCTATGATGTTGGGTTTTTTTTTTTTTTTTTTTTAACTGAAAATGATGTTGGGGTTTCATGTATTTCCTAATGCCATTTTCATTAGATCATTTTTATTTGAATGTGTTGTTTAAGAAATCAGTTAAAATTGATTAAAAATCATAAATATATGAGAAGCAAACCTTTTTAAGGATACTCTTATCAATAAGAATAAAGTAAGAGAGACAAATAATTATGAGAAAAATATGACAGGGAATATAATTAATTAAAGACACATTCAATATATAAATATGTATTTAATTACTGGCCAAAAAAACATAAATATGCGTTTAATGTTAAACCAACCTTTTTTTTGTGATAAAACAACCTGATTAAATCTTACAAAAAGGATTGGTGAAAATAGTTAATAAGTAGAAAAAATTCAATTGGAAACGGGAAAAAATCAGAGAGAGGGCCCAAGTGGGGGGAAATGGCATTGGCAATTGTCAGAAGCCTTCATGTATTCACATCCTTAGCATTCCATTCCAGTTATCATCTCCATGTCAGAAACAATCCAGTTTGTTTGTTGCCACAGCCGATAGGTTGATTCACATAATCTCTTTGATAATGGAGGCTGGAGTCTCATGCTGAAAACTTTTAAAAGATTGACATTGCATTGTTTTAGGATCATTTGCTACCAATGTTCTCCTTTAAAAAAATTTTGTGCAAGAATCAAACAATTGCAGGCAATGAATTTCATTTTTAAATATCTGAGAGTTTCTCTCTTTTGAATTAATAATATGGCCTTATTGATGATGTTTCCAACCTCCTGCTTGTCATCTATTGTGTGAAAAACAGTTTATACAACTTTCTGCAAGTTTTCAATCTAACATTAACATAACATGACAGGAAAATTTAGCTTTAATTAAGGTTTTCTATTTGGTTAGTATTAATGTTATATCTCTTCCTTGTTTCATCATGATTTTTTTAAAAACTTTAGTACAATGACTGCATGTAATTTGCGTGTAATTTGTAAGACTGGACTCAGTATTTTAATATCATTTTGTCTTGCATTAAAAAAAAAAAAAAGCCTTCATGCATGTAGAATGTAGGAACCAAAAATCACGTGATCGTTTTTACTGTTTTAGTCAATTATTGCACACTCGTTAATTAAAATCAAATTATTGATAAAAATATGATGATATGACTTCCTACGCAAATTGATGTCAGACTTAATCATGATTAGGACAGTCCATTTAACTTTTAGACAGCTGAAAATGCGCATGCATGAATGGGCAGAGAAGGCAAGGACCATATTTCTCCTTGGCTTCTTGCTATTCATAGCTATAGTATAAGTACACGTAGACATACATACATATATTTTCTATCCATACTTCTTCGTACATCTAGTTGGTTTTTTTTTTAAAAAAAAATCCCAAAAATGTTAAATAAGTTGGGAAAGAAACCTTTCTACTTAATTTTCCCTTCATTTACATCTATTTAGTTGAGACTAAGTCGTTTATTAAATGAACAATATCCAACAAATTTTTTCAAAAATTGTGCTTTATGTTTTAAAGGCAAAATGACGTAGCTTCAACTAAATGGAGGTAAGTGGAGAGGTTCCACACCCAAATAAGTTACTTATAAATTGATTTGACTGAAATTTTTCTCTAAACTAGTTTATTTGACTTATAAGCTAACATAAAATCTAATAAATAAAATACGTTATGATTTGGTTCATTCCACTTCCTTTATTTTTTAAAAAAAGTCAGTTAGGTCTTGTATGTAAGAACAAAAGTATTTAGAAATGGAGGAGTACAATAAGTAGAGTTGATGCAACGCCAAATATAAATCAGCTAGTTGGAGGTGGTGTTGCTGGAGGTATTTCATTTTACTCAAGGAGAAAAGAGAAGAAGAGGGGAGAAACAAAGATAAGATAATATGGTTCAATCATATACATCAAAATAATTTAGGGATTATTTACAGAGCTCTTAATATAATTATTGAAGAGTCAATAAGTTAACCTCGACAATTCACGAAACAAAAACTTAAAAACTATATAAAACAAGATCACATAATTCAAAATACAATAAAGGATATCTATCTTTGAAGATAAATACAATTATTATAACACAATACAAAATAATTACGTTTCCATTCATTTCAATCTTCAAGAAGCTTACTAGATGAAGAGAAATTGTTATTACTTGGAAGAGATATTAAGGAGTCAACCCATGGCCCATCCATTGACTTCGCTCTCTGTTCCATACTTCTTTGAGAGGTTATAGTTGTCTGGCTGTCGTATGTCAACATCTCAAAGGCTTTGAACCTTGCATCTTGATCTTTGTTCATTGATTTTATTGGTCCTTGGATTGAAGCTTTTCCCCAAAGCATGCTCACTACAGATGACATGAAGGGTCTGAGGGTGGGAGATAGATTAGTGTACAAAAGACCCAAATTTAGCATTCTCATGGCCTCATCTTGGGAGTAGCTTGAACCAGACGTGGATCCACCAATTCTAGAAGCTTCCCTTTCTCATGGAGAACATAGCCTTCAATGGCATACAAAGATATGCATGTATTAAGATTTTGCCAGATACATCAAAAAAGGCAAAAATTATATATCCTATATAGAGTGACACCCGTTTCTTGTTTTCATAAGTAGACTAAGCTTGGCATCTTATTATTCGATTATGAAAATCCTATTTAGTATTGTTTAAAATTTAGGATTTTAAAGAGATTCAAGTAATATGCCTCTAAATTATCTTGAGAAATATATCACTCATTAGAAACCTCGAAGTCAAAGAAAAAAATTAATTTACCTAGTCAAAAAGATTAACAAAGACATCCATTTGTACGCAGTTAGAGTTATTCTTTCCATTGACAATCTCCAAAGCATCGACTCCAAAGCTAGATATATCTACATTGTCTGTTAAGTAACCTCTCATTGCATATTTAAGATCCATGTAACCACTAAAAAAAGAACATGTAGTATCGATGAGTTAAGATTTTCTTTTATGTAATATTAACATTTTCTAAGATAAATCAAATGACTTTACCCTCATGCATAGATAGATCATATATGAAAGAGCACACCAAAAGTGTATATACAAGATAAGCTTTCTACTAGTTATCAATCAAGTAGAGAATTTAATATAGCACAATACGTACATTGTTCTAGCAACTCGAGTAATGATGTGGGTATTTTCTTGATCATCAAGCTTTGCTAAACCATGTATTAAAAAAGAAATAAGCTTTGCTAAACCAAATTAAAATAAGAAATTTTGGCATTCAAATCTTTATAAGTAAGATGTTTGTTGCCTTTATGTCTCTATGCACTATCTTCAATCTCGATTCCTCATGAAGATAGGCCAATCCCCTCGCTATCCCATGGCAAATCTTTACTCTTTGTGGGCTATTCCAAATGCATCCTTTATCAATCATGACCTGGAAATCAACAAAACCATGAAAAAAGAAAGAAAACGTACCTTTTAAATATCTCTTACAACAACAGTGTGTTTTGAATAACTGTT
This sequence comes from Mimosa bimucronata, assembly GCA_037074515.1. NCBI lineage: Eukaryota > Viridiplantae > Streptophyta > Magnoliopsida > Fabales > Fabaceae > Mimosa > Mimosa bimucronata. Next base: position 7,124,554 of record CM073436.1, read on the forward strand.
GCTTAATTACACTGACGAAGGGAGTACATTTTATTTTTAAGATTGTCGTTAAAAATTTCCTTGATATATATAGTTCACCCTCAAGACATTCATATACCTATACTCTCTTCACTTGGTGTACGCTGCGCATAACAAATAAGGCTTTTAAAAATCCTTTCTTCTTAAAAGTCAAAACATAATCGTTCTCCTTCCCTCCATTTAAATTTTCCCAATTCTAAATTCCCCTCGACCCTTTGTCTTTGTGTATCGCCTTCTTTTTCTGATTATGTCAAGCTCCAAATCTGTCTCTGTTTTCTTCTCTATATTTCTCCTTCTCTTTTTCTCCACTCATTCTCCTTCATATGCTCAACTTATACCCCACGACGAAGGTACTTTCTCTCCATCATTGTCTTTTCTTTCTTCAGCATTGATTTCTATTAGTGTTTCTTTGTCATTTCTCAAACGTTCAATCACTGTAGGGTGTGTTGTCCGAAGGTTTTGTCATCGCTAATAATAAGCAGCTCTCTTCCAAATCAAAGCAAGTGAATCGTGAATTTGTTAATGAAACAGGAATGATTTCTGCTTTGCAAACATCCAAATCTTGTGAAGCTTTATGGTTGTTGCATAGAAGGAAATCAACTGTTGCTTGTATATGAATACATGGAGAACATTAGTCTTGCTCGGGCGCTTTTTGGGCAAATGCTTTATAAACAAATTGTTTGTGTAAATACCTGCTTTTGAATTGCAATATAAGATTCACTACCTAAAAAAGTGCCTTTTGTGGCCTTTTTTCTTTATATATTCTTGTGGCATTTTCAAAATGCCATGGTAGCTAGCAATGCAATTGTTCTTATGGCATTTTAGGGTAGCCTATAGCAGCGTTTTCCTGAGAAAATGCCATGATAAGCTATCCTAACGCAGCATTTACTCAAGAAAAATCCATGGTAGGGTTTCCTTTTTTTAAGATATATTTATAATTTTAAAGGTCACCAGGAAACGCTTTAGGCTTTTTTAAAAAATATATATATATTTTATATTTTTAACACTAACTCACGCATGCATTAGTTCAAAAATTACAGCCATACAGTAAATAAAAAAATAAAAAATAATATTATTTCTTGAGATTCATCCCAATAATAAAACAAAAAAATAGAACCAGATCCTAACCTCCCTAACATATCCACAAATTAAATTTCAAACCCATATCCTAACCTCCTAGAAGATCTACAAATTCTGTAACCAGTGAATGCAAAATAGTACATCAAATCTACAAATCTACAAAATAAGAAAGGGAGAATTTCAATATAGGACTATAGTAGGCAATTCATTTAAAAGAATGACCAAATCTTTCTGAAATTTCACTGCAGGTCTTAGGTCCTTAACTGAAATTAAATTATCAATGCAAAAGACCATATTAACCTTTGAGAAAATAAGAAGGAAAGGGAAAGGAAACTCATCCACGCAATATAAACCCACAGATCAAATTGAAACCCACCCTTCTCCACCCACAAATCGACCGACGGCACAAAGCCAGACCCTCAACAAATCGACGGTGGTTGAGGAGGAAGGTTATGGCGGCTCAATGCAAATTATTTGTGGCCAGATTTGAGCAAGCTTGTTGGGTCTCTCTGATTCCTCCCGACTTGATAGATACCTCGTCGATCTGGTGTTATCATTCCAAATGATTTTACCGAGAAGTAGCAATAAACTGTAGAATCTCTCCAATAAAACCAAACTAAACCTTTTGATCCCACTTGTCTTACCTTTTCTCTCCCAACTTACAAGCTATTTTTCCTTTATCATGAACTCGCAGTTTTTTTTTGTACATATATTGCTCTATAATTTGAGTTCTTTGTGATGCTGAGGCATGTGTTTGCTTTAATTTGGTGAGTTTGTTTTTGTCAATGGCGGAAGTTAGGGAGGGAGGAAGGAAGATTGATTATCCCTTTCATTTTCAATTCTAGGTATTTTTTTGCTTTGAAACTTCTGAAATTTGTTTTGTAGAACTACTGCCCATTTATCACATGCTCTTACAAATAATCGTGTCTTTCAGTTACACACATATATCAGACCATGAATAAGGAAAACACCCATATGAACAAGTAAACCCCATATGATAAAGGAAAAAGGCCATTTGAACAAGCAGTAATAAATTTTAAAAACATGGCATTTTCAAACCATGAACAAGGAAAATGGGTATTTGAACAAAGAAAACCCCATATGAACAAGGAAAATGGCCATTTGAACAAGCTATAATAAATTTAAAAAACATGGCATTTTCAGACCACGAACAAGGAAAATGGGCATTTAAACAAGGAAAATCCCATATGAACAAGGAAAATGCCCATTTGAACTAGTTGTAATAAATTCTCAAAGACACTGCATTTTCAAACTACGAACAAAGAAAACCCCCGTATGAACAAGGAAAGGGGCCATTCGAACAAGCTATAATAAATTCTCAAAGACACACATTTTGAGACCACGAACAAGGAAAATGGGCATTTGAACAAGGAAAACCCCATATCAACGGGGAAATGGGCTATTTGAACAAGTTATAATAAATTCTCAAAGACACTGCATTTTCAGACCACGAACAAGGAAAATGGGCATTTGAACAAGGAAAACCCCATTTGAACAAGGACACTTTATTACTGATTGAGAAAGCTTGTTCAAATGGCCCTTTTCCTTGTTCATATGGGGTTTTCTTTATTCAAATTCCCATTTTCCTTGTTCGTGGTCTGAAAATATACTGTCTTTGAGAATTTATTATAGCTTGTTCAGATGGCCCATTTCCTTGTTCATATGGGGTTTTGCTTGTTCAAATGCCCTTTTTCCTTGTTCGTGGTCTCTAAATGTAGTGTCTTTAAGAATTTATTATAACTTGTTCAAATGGCCCTTTTTTGTTATGGGGTTTTCCTTTTTCTTATGAATGTTTCCTTTGTTCGTGGTCTGAAAGTGCAGTGTTTATGAGAATTTATTACAACTTGTTCAAATAGCCATTTTCCTTGTTCATATGGGGTTTTCCTTGTTCAAATGCCATTTTTCCTTGTTTGTGGTCTCAAAAGATATATTAGATAGTTTAGATTTTTTTTATATTTTTACTTTTACCGTTAAAGGCAAAAAAATGTCCAAATCCTCATAGAAATAGGATTAGCCTTGTTGAAACTAGTTTCTTCTATACTCCATCATATAGAAACAATAATGGGCACTAGCTATTTCTGCTAGCATATTTGGCATAGGCGCACAACAATAAAAAGAGAGAGGCTTTTGTTTGTATACTTCAGGAAGAATTTTGTAAAAAAAACACGAAGTGGCATTAGAAGCAGCTTTCCCACTGAAGAAGTGGCTCACAGAGAGGCCTCTCTTACATCAGAATGAATGCTATAGAAGAAGAAGTATAATGTCATATCAGGGATTCCGGAAGCTTGCTCAAATATGGCCAGAAATAATCTGCAATGAGCGGCCAAGACCTTTCTCCTCTTCCTGCCTTCGCAACCGCTGTCGATTTGTTGAGGGTTTGACTTTGTGCCGTCGGTCAATTTATGGGTGGAGAAGGATGGGTTTCAATTTGATCTGTGGGTTTAGATTGCGTGGGTGAGTTCCCTTTCCCTTTCCTTATTATTTTCTCAAAGGTTAATATGGTCTTTTGCATTGATAATTTAATTTCTGTTAAGGACCTAAGACCTACAGTGAAATTTCAAAAAGATTTGGTCTTTCTTTTAAATTAATTACCTACGTACTGTGGTCCTATATTGAAATTCTCTCAATAAGAAAGTCTCATCTCAAAAAAATTGAAACCAGATAATACGATCTGGTTTAATTTCAGTTAATACGATCCTTATTATTTTCTCAAAGGTTAATATGGTCTTTTGCATTGATAATTTAATTTTAGTTAAGGACCTAAGACCTACAGTGAAATTTCAAAAAGATTTGGTCTTTCTTTTAAATTAATTACCTACGTACTGTGGTCCTATATTGAAATTCTCTCAATAAGAAAGTCTCATCTCAAAAAAATTGAAACCAGATAATACGATCTGAGTGGTGACAAAGAACTTAAGAAGTTGTGCATAATTTTGTATCACAATCAAGGCATTTTGCCAAATTTGATGAGACACGGCATGCATTACAACTTGCTGCCAACATTGTTTTACTAATTTGGTGGCATCTGCAAATGACATTCATCAATAAAAGAAATTTCTTAAACTGTAAAAGACTTCATACTTTACTCGTCTAAATAGTAAAATAACAAAATTCAGTGATCACATTGTGAAATAATATTGAAGCTGCAATAACACAAAATATAAAAGAAAGTCCCAAACCATCTATATATAGTCCAAGAAGATCCTTAGGAATGGAATTTGATTTCTTATCTGCTAGAGTGGTGGTACAGAGGCGCACAAAAACAGAGAAAATAGAACTCGTAAAATGTATTGTTTATTCAACAACTCATCAGATGTACAAAGCTCTGTATTAATATGCATTCCTTTCTAATAAGAGCTAACTAATTCTGTTTGACTACACGTGTCACAGTAGCTAATATGAATTACATGTGCCATAGTAGTTAATATGTAACTAAATCTAACTAATTGACAACACACGTATCATGACATCCCCCCTAAAGAATCATTGTCCACAAGGATGGAATGGGAAGGAGGAGCTGTAGTAGAGAACTGGGGAAATTGAGACTGAATATAAGTTAAGTCCTCCCATGTTGCATCTTCTGGTTTAGAATGTTGCCATTGAACCAAAATTTTTCTAATGAAGTTTTGTAGCAGAAGTTACCAATATTATGCCCACTCCAATTCAATAAAGCTGCAATTGTTCGGTGAAGTTTACACATCAAATCAAAACTTGGAGATCCCCTGGAAGATTGACTCCAGCTTTGGTTGATAATATCATGGCATTCACGAGAAAGAAACCAGAAAGATTCAAATTTCTTTTGATTGAAAGGCTTCAACGAGAAAGATGAGTTGAAAATTAATGGTCCATGATTAGAAGCTGCAATTCCCAATGATTGAGTGTGGGAGAAAGGAAAAGATTGTAACCAGGATGTATTTGCAAGAGCCCTGTCTAATTTTTCCATTACTAGACATTCATTTTTTCGATTATTGGACCAGGTAAAGGAAGCTCATTTTTGAAAAACATTGTGCAACTGAGCATATTCTACACAATGAAGGAATGAAGACATATCAGATGAAGACCTTGTTGTACTTAATTTGTCTTCCAAACTTAGAATTTGGTTGAAATCACCAATCAACAACCATGGTTCAGAAATGGAATTTGATGTTGTTGTAATCCAGACCTATAAGTCTGAGCGAAAAGATAAGCAAGGATGACCATACACAAAGGTCAAGTAGACAGAAGGGGTGATCCCACTATTGGTAATTTTATAGTGACAGTAGTAAGGGCATAATTCAACAATAGCAACCACAAAAGTCCCTTTTCTAGGCAATTATAGTACCTCCCCCAACCTAATGGCACCAGTGCCTACAAAATGTTCATAACCCATATTAACTAAAGACACTGAAGCGACATTTACAGGAAGCTTAGTTTCAAAGAGAAAAATGACATCTGGAGAGTGAGCCTGAACAAGCTTCCTGCATCTTTGAACTGCTGTGGTCTTCCTAAATCCATAGCAATTCCAACTTAAGATTTTTATGGTGCTAGGGGAAGCTTTTCATGGGCCGCTTCCCTGGCCACATTGACAGAACTTAGAGTCACAAGATTTTGAATCATGAGCAGATGAGAGAATGAGAAATTCTAATGAGATCTGAGCAAGGCTGACATGGATTAACTTTGTCTGCGTTGGAACACAGAAATTCTCCAATTGAAAAGATCTCTTTCTTTTGCCTATCACCTTCTTATCACCACCAAACAATACATGCAAATTCTTGCACTACTGACCATTTGAATAATCTTTAATAGCTTCCTTCTTTTGCCTTTTATTCATAATGCATTTACGACTTTTGGAAAGTAAATACACATTATTAGCTGCCTCTTTTACCAAACAGTCATCAAAGCCAATCAGCACGCTTCCCTGAATATTTACTACCAACCTAATTTGAAAAATTATAGACCTTGAAAGATTTATCAAAGACATAGTCATTAGAAATAGATGAAGGGACCAGCACTTCCTTCGTAGAATAAATCTTGGCCCTTTTGAATAGTACATCTAAGGAAGATGAATGTTGCTCAAATGATCGCTTTCAAATATGGGGATTCAAAACTCGAGGGTGTTTGCTGGTTGATATTTGAAACTCAAGATTTTCCAATTTCCTTTTACTTTGCTGCCTACTCATCTCAACATCAAACTTAATTCCATTTCCTTGAAAGTTTGACCTATAATATCCAAAGAAATCATCATACTCCATTCTAACAGATTTGAACCCGTCAACATAAACTTTTGCCTTATTTTATGAAGAAGAGATATATTTGCAATATTGAGCAACATGTCCAATGGTTAGGCAGGAGGGACAGAGACCCACTTGTTCCAAAACAAGAGATATTTCCCTAATTTGTCCATCAACCGTGAAAAAATTGCCAAGGTTGCTAGAATCAAACCCCATCTATGAGAGATGTATTTTAAAGCGCAAGCCATAGTCATTGTATATAGACTTTTTCTATCATAATAAATGAACTTGCCCAATCTGTTACCCAAAAATTTTGCTATCTCCTCAGTGTAATAGTTCTTAGGCAATCTATGGACTTGAACCCATAAAGAGAAAACATGAGCAGAAACATCAACCAGAGATATATTTGGATCCCATGGACACAATATGATGAAATAACCTTGCAATAGCCATGACCTATGATTAAGCATAAATGTTAAATCTTCTTCAAACTGAAATTGAAGAATGAATTATGAAACTGCTTAACTACCATGACCCACCTTTGAAGCTTCCAATGACTCATAATCAAAGCCTAAAGTTTGGATGCATGAATCTTGCGGCTACCCACAACTTTAGCAAAAACAAAATTGTCCATAATAGAGAGAAATTTTCCACCTCCAGAAGGGAAAATTTTGATTAAAACCAATCAACGCGGTCACCAAATATCAATACTTGACTAGCAGAATCACAATTATGAGGAAAACCTGATGCAAGGAGAGACAACACTCTTTCAATTCTCCAAACGCAAACTAGATGAAGACAGATCAGACCCCCCCTTCAGCCACGATGTCAACCTGATTGAGCAAATACCTTCTTCCTACCCTTTTGAGAAAAAATCCACTTGTAAACTTGAGAGAAGTAATTTGACGACAACCTCGACCGAAATTTTGATGATCTCGGAGGTTAGGTTAGAGAGACATGGCTCTCCACATCCACCGATTTTTCATCAGTCTGTGTTGTTCCCAAATTATTAATTGATGTATTACAAAACAGAGAGACTAACCGCGATTATGGGAACCGGCGATTGTGTTGGCGAGATTGCTAGCGACGGCAACGACAAGCAACGGCGGCTAGGGTTGAAAGCTTAGGGAGACGAAAGCTCTCCCGTGAGGTTGAGATGAACTAGGCCGCCAAAACCAAGAGAAGAAGCACTGATTTGCATGCAGTGGCGGTAGCTGCATGTGATTTATGAAGTTAGATCTTAGATCCAATCATTGAGACACAAGGCTCAAACTTCCTTTCTTCTCCTTCTTCCTTCGTTGAATTTCTTCTTTGAACTGAAACAATGAGAGTTCATGCGAATCGACTCAGGACTAAGGTTGTCAGAAGTTGAAGGGCATATTTGCTTCAATTATTAGATACATACAAAAGTATTTTTATTTTTGCTATTGATACATGTAAATTACCATGGGATCGGAGTGAATCCTATTTAGGATAAGAATGGTACAAAAGGTGTTAGCTTAGTTTACAAGTTTTCTCGCTGAGTCGTTAACTTTTCTCTCTTTTAGTTTGTAAAAAAAAAAACTTGCACAAAATTAGGAAGAATCAAGAATTGGAAAGGGGGAAAAAAGTTGGAAAGGGACATTGGCACTTGGCCAGAAGCCTTCATGCATGTATGAGTAAAAAATCACGTGATCGATGTTACTGTTTTAGTCAATTGTTTCACACTAACTAATTATAATGTAATTATTGAAATTTGATATGATCTCATTTCCTACGCAAATTGATGACCTACTTAATCATGATTAGGTTAGGACAGTTCAGATGACTTTTGCACGGCTGAATTTTCTCATATACGTATGCATGAATCTAGAGAAAACAAGAACTGCATGTCCCCTTGCTATTCATAGCATAAATGTTTAAGAGTTAGGCTTGGTGATGGAAGTGATCATGGACAATAGTCAAATCCCAACATTGGATATTTCTTAGAGATTTGGCAAGATTTTATTGATAAGATTTAATATATGTGTGTGTATTAACATATACAGATATATTTATTCTTCCTCAGCCTATTTTTTAATTATTTGCTTCTCACTACAAAAAAATGAGGTTTACTAGCGGTTCATTTAGTAGCGAAAAGTTAAAACCGCCACTAATTACACATTAGTAGCGGTTTTAATAAGAAACCGCGACTAAATCTGTCTGTTTGACCAATATCAAAGATAGTGGCGTATTTTAGAGGCGGTTACTCCCACAAAATTGCCACTAAAGTGGCGCTATTTGGCGGGAAACTTAGTGGCATCACATTAGTGGCGGTTGTGTTGGAAAAACCGCGGGAAATTGGAAGGTCATGTAGTTAGTGACAGTTCTCTTAAAACCACCACTAACTTAACAAATTCATTAATTTCAGGTGTAATTTAGTTGCGGTTTAGGCGGCGGTTTTCCAAAAATAACCGCCGCTAGCGGTTCTTGAGAACCGCTACTAAATGCGTAAGTACCGGTTTTTTGTGTAGTTAGTGGTGGTTCTCTTAACCACCACTAAAACTGCTACTGATTTTCGCCTGCAACAACTATAAATACCTACCCATCTCCTCATTTCATTCAACCTCATAAATCCTTCCTTCTCAATTCTTCTCCTATGATGCTCTTAATTTTTCGATCAATCTTATAAATTTATCTATTATATTTTTTTATTCTAATTATTTCATTCAATTTTCAATCATATATATATCTACTAACTTTTTTTTTGTTTTCGTTTTCATGTGTACGTACTCACTATCTTCATTTGAATACTATTAAATTAAATTGATTAGTTATAATCACCTTTTTTATACTATTAATTATTTATTTGACATATCATTTTGGATATATCAATTGAGAAAATGTGATAAAAAAATTTTATGATTGTTTAATGTTAAATTTTTTTAAAATGTTTTATAAAATTAAACATTATTGCAAATAGTAAAATTAGATCTGATCAGAATTTTTTTTGTATATTTGAGCATCCAGTAGTGGTTCACAAACCGCTACTAATTTTTCCTCATTAGTAGCGGTTCTGAACCGTTGCTAATATCTGATTAGTGGCGGTTTTTGTTTCCGCTACTGAATTAGTAGCGGTGTTGACCGTATTACCAGCGGTTTTTATAACCGCCACTAAATATTAGTCATCGGTGATTTACTAGCGGTATGTAAAACCGTTAGTAACCACTTAGTAGCAGTTAAAACAACTACTAATCAACGGTTTTAACCGCTACTAAATACCTTTTTTTTGTAGTTTCTTGTCAATAGACCACTTTTGCCGTTTTAATACTCTGCTTGTTCTCTCAACTTTATTTTTTTTTATACATGACTTAGTTAATTTACTTTTGTGATAGGTGATGTGTTTGCGTAGTCAGGAGCATATTTTTTAAATCTAGATCACCCAGTATCTAGGTGCGTTTCTTAGGTCATATAACTAACTAGATAAGCAACTAACTCATAGAGAGCCGGACCAGGGCCACGGTTTTAAAAGAGCTGGCCTGAAAAGCTGGGACAATGAAAATATCCCTATTTTTTAAAGCGCCCTCCTAAAAAAATTAAAGCAATAAAATCATTATCATCAACACAAATATCAATTTTAAGTTACAATACAAACACCAACAAGCAACAAACACTTTAAAATTATATCAAGCAATAATAAATATTGTCCATATTTTTAAATAAGTCACACAAAATATATGTTTAACTTTAATTAATTATTTTAATAAATATTGTCCATATTTTTAAATAAGTCAATCGCTAAGAATTTATCAAGCAATGATAAATATTGGGAATTATGTATTATGGTTTTTTTACCTTTAATTAATTTTTTTTTTTGTAGTTGTTATTTTTTTTTAAAAAAAATATGTGACTGGCTAAAAAGGTCGGCCCTTTGAAACCATCAGCCCTACAGGGCCGGCTCGTTAAGCCCGATTCCCTTCTGAAGCCTCTAAAATTAAAGTCCGGCCCTCAAAGAGCTAGGGACTAAAAGGGCCGGGTCCGACCTAAATTACCAGCTACAGTAACTAGCCTGAATAAAAGCTTTTGCAACTAAAATATCTACCAGAAGTCTTTTTAAATTAGGGTTGATTCAAACTCATTATTGTGAGGAATATATCTAGGTTAATACCACTTTTGGTCCTTGAAATTTGACTCAAATTTAGTTTCGGTCTATAGATTTTAAAATCGATGGTTATGGTCCTTGAACTTTTACTAAATTTTTGTTTTAGTCCCTAAACTTTATATAGGTGTTTTTGGTCCTTCAACTTTCACTCGATTTTTTTATCCTTGAATTTTGTGCTATTTATAATTGTTGGTCTCTAAACTTTGAAAGACCAAAACCACATACTACTGAGTTTTAAGTTTCGGTACCAAAACCAAAATTGAGTAAGAGTTCAAGTACCAAAACCACTGATTTTAAAGTTTAGGGATCAAAACCAAAGTTGAATAGCAAAGTTCAATGACCAAAAATGATATTCACTGATATATTTAACATGTTTTTGATGAAAAAGACTGTAAGTGGCTTAGGGCCTATTTGGATTAGCCTATGAAGAATAGCTTCTAAGAAAAGAAGCTGAAAAGTTGATAACTCCCAAGAATTCATGTAATTTCAGCATATTTTCCTTGAGTTTTATTCAATCATTGATATATTTTGGAAACTCAAGATAGGAAAATGTTCATTTGATTTAGGTTGCACATCATTTTTCATTTGTGTAGATTTTGCTCATATTTCTAGTTAGTTTCTTATGTTGTTTTATGTAAATCTTGTAGGAATATTTTGATACAATAACCAAGGGATCCCGGATTAAGAAGAACACTTGAAAAAGGGAGAAATTGGGGCTAGAAGCTGAAATTTCAAGAAAAAAAGGAAAATACAAGTTTCTGGATGAATTGTAAAAATTACAGAAAAGGACCTTGAAATTCCCAAATTACAGACAGGTTCCAAAAATTCCAAAATTATAGACAGGTCCCAGCTCGCCGCGGCGAACCCACGACGAGCCAAAACCCCAAAATTGGTAGAAAAACTTGTAGCTCGTCGCGGCGAGCTCATGGCGAGCAGACTGCACTGCTGCGCGTTTTTGACAGATTTAAGTGATATAAAAACTTGGGTTTCGAGCTAGTCCGACATTCTTCGACTTCTGGGCATTCTTGGGGGCGTTTTGCTCTGCTAGGGCTTGGAGCTTGGTGGGGATTGAGCTTGGGCTTGGAGCTTTGAAGAGATTTGGGCTCCTCCTCTTGGTTTATCTTCTCCATCTTCATTCTCTTCTCTTGTTCTATGTTTCTGCTTGTATATATGTATGCTCTCATGGAGTTGTTGAACATGAGTGGCTAAATACTTTGATTCTAGGATGGTTTTGAACCCTTGTATGGATTAATTCTTGATTCCTCCTCCGAATTTGTGATTGATGATATGTATGTGTTTATTTTACTCTTCTCCTAATGATTCTAAGTGCTTGATCACCATTTAGATGTTGGGTTCACTTGATTAATGCTTGAGAATGCTATATTGAGTGTAGAATTTGGATAAAATAGTGTAAGGACTTGAAGTTTACATGATGAATGGATGGTTTAGTTGGTAAGGTAGAGATATACTTACTAACCTTGCATAATCACATTATGATTGGAGCTTGAAAATTGGATCTTATTAATTATAACAAGAGATTGTGTAATTAACAAGATCAAACGCTTGTTCTTGACGCTAAAGCGCTTTTACAAGTACTCTATATGAATCCTAGATTAGCATATGGTTTCACTGAGAGCATCTTTAAGAGGAGGTTAATAGAGTTTTAGGAAGTACAAGGGGGATTCACAATCTTAGGACCCAATTTGTCCTTGAAATTGAAGAATCATTTGTTTATAATTTTGTTTCATTTAGGATTAGTTTATTTTCATATTTAATCTTCAATCTCAACATTTGTATCACTCACCTTAGGCGAGAGTGTGACGATCAACTATTTGACCGGGTTTTGGAACCAAATCTTCGTGGGAACGATACTCTACTTATCACTTTATTACTTGACGCGACCCGTGCACTTGCGGCTTCAACGGACAAGAAAAGTGCTTTAGAGAATAGATTCTGGTGAATAACTTCTGAGATTATAGAAAAAACTGCTTTTGCCAAAATCTAGGTTTTCTTCTACAAACTTAGGTTTTCAGGCAAAAAAAACTATTCTGGAAAAGATGTGAGTGTTTGTCTGGCTTAATTTAAACCTAAATTAAAACAGTTAAAAGTTATTCTAAAAAACCGAGGGTATATGTCTATCCTGATTTTGAAACCTAGGTTTGGCTAAAAAAAAAAAAAAAGCTTTTTTAGGAGTTGCCAAACATGACTCTTATACGTCAACATTTTTGAAACCAACATGACTCTTAGTCTTCATATATAAATCTATAACATTCGGTCACTGTTTTTATTGTTGTGACTAAGATTTATTTGAATATTTTGTTCAATTATATATTTTTTATTAAAAATATCTTATCAGAAACTGATAGGAAACTCGATATACATTTCATCTGCTGAACGAGCATTTGAGTTTTACACGAAAGAAAAGATTTGAAAGGAAATCTAGCCAAACCAAAATATTTATCATGCGACAAATATAACGAAACTAAGATCCTCATCAATCCTTAATTAATTAACTGGCTCCATGTTTTTTTGCTAGATTGAATATCTTATACTCCTCTGATCCTATTTATAAGGCAGAGAGAGACGACTTTATCTGGTCCTATTTATAGGGCACCCCATTAAATTTTACATAAGCATATACAATTTTACCCTTCATTTATTATGTATTGATGTTATTTTTATGCAGTGTAATGGATATTAAATAAGAGTAAATGAGGAAAGTTATAAAATTTTAAGGCATAATTAATGATGTATAAATTAAAGTTTTCCTTAGTCTATATGTAAAATATACTGAAAGTGTCTTATAAATAAAATTAGAGGAGTATCACCCGTCCCTATCCTTTTTATAACAAATAATCGAATCGTAAAATTAAAAAACAGTATAAGAATCAAATAAGCAGATGCTTAATTAGTACTAACATAACTATTTTAAATTATAAGAAGCTGACGTTTTATGCATACAAGACCCAAAAAAAAATCCAAATCTGATAAACGAAAAGGAAGGGCCAACCGTCGAGAAAAAACGGACATTTACTCTTAACTGCAAATACGGCTTTCATTAAAATGAAATACTGAAACAATGTTCAGAAATACAAGGGGAATTGGCGCGTCTTTGATCAAGAGCCACCCCTAGACCAAGGGATGGTGCTTGGTGAAAGTCGTAGATAGGTACTCCACATAGGTAGGCTATACGTTGTCTTGTTTATGTTTGTACTAATATGAGTTATTGAATGATATCCAATTTGTATTCAAAAAAGAAATACAAAGGGAATTAGCAAAATGCAAAACACGGCAAAATGACAACATGAAATAGCAACGAGGGAAAAAAAAAAAAAAACCAGTGTCAGCCAACACTGAACCTCCCAGGAGAAAAAGTTACAAGAACTCCGCGTTGCTCCTGAACATCAAAATATCAAAACATCAAAAGCTAAGGATTTGGACAAAAGAAGTGATGCCCATTTGCGCTCACTTCTTTATAAGTTTAAGCTGAAAGGTGGTCAGTTATACCGTTTCCCTTCCTATAAATGAAACAAACAGAGTACCCAACTCAGAGAAAAAACCGACATTAGGAAAGTGTCCATGCCAATGAGTCAAATCGTGTCCATAATTTACGAGCATTTCATTCAGCCGGTTATCGATATGGCCCACAAGTTAATTCATTATACTCGTTACATATATAAAATTGAGAAGAGGAGTTATCGATTTAAGACAAATAAAAAATTATTTTAGGCATGAATAATATTCAAGTTTCTACTTTTTTTTTTTTTTGCATCCACGTGTGTCGTCATCCATTTTTAAAGCAGGTCTCTGTTCGTCACGTTACAGCTTATCAAGAGAAATAAATAAACTTATTTTTTTTAATATTAAAAAATTTTCCCATAACTTCTACCCACAACCCACTAATGCCACTATCCCTAAATTGATGGAGGTAGTTTTTCTTTCCTATGGAGGTAGTTTTAAATATTATTTTTATCCTTTTTTTTACAATATTATTTTCTTTAACAATATAAAAGTAGGGGCCAAAGCAAATCTCTATTCGCCACGTGGCAGCTTATCAAAAGAAATAAATAAACTTATTTTTTTAATATGAAAAAAATTTTCCTATAACTTTTACTCACAACCCACTAATGCCACTATCCCTAGATTGATGGAGGTAGTTTTTCTTTCCTAAGGAGGTAATTTTAAATATTATTTTTTATCCTTCACTGTTCGTCATGTAGCGGCCTATCAAGAGAAATAAATAAACTTACTTTTTTAATATGAAAAAATTTTCCCTTAACTTCTACTCACAACCCCCTAATGCCACTATCCTTAGATTGATGTAGGTAGTTTTTCTTTCCTATGGAGGTAGTTTTAAATATTATTTTTTATCCTTCCCTGTTCGCCACGTGGCGGCCTATCAAAAGAAATAAATAAACTTATTTTTTAATATTAAAAAATTTTCCCTTAACTTCTACCCACAACCCACTAATGTCACTATCTCTAGATTGAGGGAGGTAGTTTTAAATATTATTTTTTTATCCTTCCCTGTTCGCCACGTGGCGGCCTATCAAAATAAATAAATAAACTTATTTTTTAATATGAAAAAATTTTCCTTTAACTTCTACCCACAACCCACTAATGCCACTATCCCTATATTGATGGAGGTAGTTTTTCTTTCCTATGGAGGTAGTTTTAAATATTATTTTTATCCTTTTTTGACAATATTATTATTAAGTCTTCTTTGATGCATCACTTCCTCAACTGCAGTCCTCACAAGTCACGACTCCAATTTCTATAGTTAAATCTATTTATTTAAAAAAAATTGAAGTTTCGTGTAGTGGGAGAAGTTTTAAAATCTATTTATTTAAAAATAAAAAAAATTTAAGTTTTCATGTAGTGGAAAGTTTTTTTTATTATTATTATTATTTTGCTACATCATTTAGTGGGAAGTTTTAATTTAATATATTTGATTTTTGTATTGGGAAGTTTTTTTTTGCCAGATCACATGGTGGGAAGTTTCAATTTATTATATTTGATTTTTTAATTGGATATTAGTCATGTTTTAGTGGGATGATACAGTTATTTTTCTATTTTTAACTGAAGGTATGGTTATTTTTTTAGCACCCTACTTTTTGGGTTAATTCCTCCAAAATAGGGATCTTAATTCATGATAAGATAACAATCGATTTTTTTAGTTACTTAGAAGTACGGATTAATTGAAGTTACTCATAAAATAGTTTTTAAAATCTAATATTTGTGAATAATTTTAAATTTTTTACTATAATATTTTAACTCAATATCCCGTGCATTGCACGGGGTCTAGACTAGTTCTTTCTAATGGGAAAATCATGTCTGAAGCGTTCTCAGAATGACAGAATATGACATAATTTAATCATTATTGGGTGTGCTTGGCTGGCTACTTTAGGCAAAATAAATCCTTATTTTTAGGAAAAATGACTTATTTTCAGAAAGAACTTATTGAGCATGTTTGGTTGGACTTATAAAAATAAGTAACTTATAGCTTATAAGTCAAAATAAGTATAAGTTCTTTTTTTCAACTTATGACTTATGACTTATAAGTCACTTACGGAAGTGGACCCCACAATTCTGACTTATTTTACACATCCAATCACAACTAACCCAAATATAAATCACTTTTTCAAAAGTCCATCCAAACATACATCTCATTACAAAATATGACTTATGACTTATAAGTCATATTTTTAACAGCCCATCCAAACATAAATCTCATTACACAATCTGACTTATTTTCAGTTTGATTTATTTTCAGTTTAATTTATATACAAGTCACTTTTTCAGAAGTCCATCCAAACATGCCCATTATTAACTGCCCACAATTTAGCGAAAGATGTATTACAATTCACAATTCAGAGATGGTGAAAATGGGCTATAGTTTGTTTCTAGCTACTCCCTCCGGTCCTATTTATAAGAGCCCGGAATTTGAATTGTTTTGGTCCAAAATATAAGAGCTTGCATTGGAATCTGTTGTCATTTAACGTCATTTTTTCTATTTTACCCCTACTTATTAACACTCTATTTCATAGTATTTATTAATACTCCAACTTACATTTCTCTCTCTAGTTTCATCATAAATGAGGGTAATGTTGGAAAAAAAGTTATTTTTCAGACATATTTATAGCTCCCAACTAACTTTTACATATTTTCTTAAGAAGCGTTATTTGGCGGCTGAGCTCTTATAAATAGGACCGGAGGGAGTATATGTATAGACTATAGATGGGAAAGTAATTAAATAAGGTAGACAAATTTTCAGTTGTGACTTGTGATTTCCAATGAATTAAAACCTCAACTACCAGGAAAGAACAATTGGGAAATAAGATTTTAAATATAGAGTTGACTTGGTCATACGTATTGACTCCATAACTCAAGTCAACACCATCCTCTCTCGTACATTGCATATTTGCATTGAAGGAACGTACAGCCCATTTCCTCGTTTCGTGTGCAAATCCTGACCATCCATCCATCCATCAAAAACCACGCGACCCGAGCCGTTTGTTTCACTAAAATCCACGAGGTTTTCTTCCCCCAAAGCAGTTACTTATTTTTGGGAGAATTATAATTAGGTACTATTGTGTTCTTTATTATAAATACACCCTAACTACTTTTCACATGTCAAAGAATGGAAGTTATAGCATTAAATATCTCATATTTTTAAATTTTTTTTTTAACTTTACCCTTATTTAAGAATAGGTATTGAAATAATATTTTATGCATTATACATCTTTTCTCTCATCTTTCCTATTTCTAACGTAGGGGTAAAATAGTCACAGTAGCATTAATTGATCTCAAAGTGAACTTATATTTTGAAACAAAAAATTTGTGGTAGTTAGACTTATAATAAGGAACAGAGTGGTATTATGGAAGGTAATTAATCACAATTAAATCCCAGATAGTCATTAAAATTACATTGAAATCCATAAAGACTTGGGTGATATTAAATCGAATGAGTTAGGAGTTTTCAATGCAACTCATTAAGTTACAAATAACAACTAAATTTTTAAAGAGTAGCCAATAACAACTCACTGAGCTGCATCGACAACTCCCAACACATACAATTTAATATCACACAGGTCCTTAAGAACTTCAATGTAATTTAATGTCTTTTTGGGATTTGATTGTGATTAAGTACTTTTTAGGATCTAATTGTAATTATCCCTAAAACTAGCTTTATAAACCAGATTCTGGTCTAGCCTTAGCTTATTGCATTCAATTTTTATATGATAAAATCTGAAGCTTTTTTAAAGGCAAATCCAAGGAGAATTAAGCAGCAGCATGAATCAATATTGCCTTGTTGTGCTCTTCCTCTTTCCCTTCTCATCCACTCTTGCCCTCGGTGTCACTTCACCGGATGAAGGTATTCATACATGTCTGGATCATACTTTTGTGTTATATGTATATATATAAATCTCATCACCTCAATCTCTACACACATATGTTGTAGTGGAAGCTTTGAGGAAGATAGGTGGGAAACTGGGAAAGAAGGATTGGGACTTCGACGTAGATCCATGTACTACCAGTGGAGCTCATAATTGGACTAAAAGCGACGATAATGCTGTCCTCTGCAATTGTACCGTTAGTGGTGATAGTTTCTGTCATGTCACCAACATGTATGTCTCTCTCTCCCCCATCACATCTTTTTTCTGCGATTCTTTATTTCTTAACATGAACTTTAATTTACATCATCATTCTCTACTTTGCTGGCAAATTGATCATAATTATATTCAATTTCTTCTGATTGCTATTCTTAAAAAAGCGAACACACGCGCAGTGATCTTTTTTCTACTCGTGTTCCCGTGCCAACTGCCAACAAGTCAAAAACGGGAGAGTAACTCCTTCTTTTCTTTTTCCTTCTCTTCTCTCATTTTCCCACTTTATAATCATTAGATCAACATTTGAATTGTTAAGATTTGACAATTTATTATTTTGTGATCAAAATGTTAAATTATAAAAAGAAAAATAATTATATGTGAGTTAATGAATTTTGATATGAATAACTAATTAATACTATAATACAGAACATACAATCAAGTATTTTCTATGAAGTAAAATCTAGACCATTAAATTGTTGATCTAATGGTTATAAAGAGGGAAAAGGAGAGAAGATGAGGGAAAAGAAAAGGAGGGGTTCCTATTCCGTCAAAAACTTCACACAATTGATAATTTTCCATAAATGATACGCTGGCACCAAGAAAAAGGAAAAAATTCAGACGTTTTAAAATCATCATATTGCATTCTAAACGAGTATGAATCAAGTTAAATCAAATTATATAAGTAGTTGTCAATGCTATTGATTGAATTATTATTGAAAACTCATTATAAATTTAGTTGTTATTGACAATTTTGTCAGCCACATTAACAATTAACAATCAGTGATGCAATTTAATTTAATATCATTAAGATTTCCAACAACTTCAATGTTACAGTGTATTTGATTGTTATTTTCTATCTTCTTTGACTGAGTTTTTCGAAAAATTATTTGAAAACCGACACTTATAAGGACATCTCAGTTCTCACTTCTCAATCATCATCATCATCTGTATGACTGTATCGACCAACATAATTTGTCTCTTTTTAAATCAGAAAATGATTTTTGTGGGATTAAATTGAAAAAATAACCAGACGTTATCTCACCTGATTACAATGGTTCAAAACTTCTCTTTAAAAGAATAGATTGACAATCAAATTCACAGATAATAAATAAACAGTATAACTATAGTACTATATATACATTGGCAAAGTTTTTCTTTGGGCAATTTTTGTTCAGCACAGTTGTATTATAAAATATGAAACCTAACCATAGTCTCACAATTTACAAATTATAAACATTTTGACTATATTTAAACCAGAGGTGAATATGGTGCTCAATCGGCCTGTGCGCACACTCAAGCCAATCAAAATTTGTCCACTTTAGCTCAACTAGCAACCAAAAAAAATTTGGACGAAGCAAGGTCGAGCTAATTATCAGTAGGGTTGGGCATTGGGTAGAGGGATGCTTCCCTACCCATCTGACCCAACCCAAAATTTATATACTAATTATTTAAAATATAAAGTATATATATTAAATATTAACTAATATATATTATTTTAGTTAAATACTTTGAACAATATTATTCTATACATATTATGAAGAAATTTGACAGTTTATTTTTTGAATTTCAATACTCAAATTGTATTCTTATTTAAAAACATCCAAATTTTTGGAATTATGTTCATCCTTTCAAGCTGGGCATTGGGTAGGGGTCTTGCCTTAGCCAGCCCATGCCCACCCCTAATTCAACCCCTAATTCAAATGTTAAAATCAAGGGTTAAGGTTTATTTTAGCCATAAAGTGTTGGCAAAAAAGCATATGACACAATTGAGTTTTAAAGGGTTCTTGTATGCCAATAAACTTTTAAAATATGGCTTTTTGGCCATCACTGTTAGGAAGCACTTAACGACCTTCCTTTGTGCTGATATGTCGAGACACTTGTTAGCTTGTATGCTGATGTGGAAGTTGACACCAGTTGACATGTGTCAGACACTCTTTTGCCAACACTTTATTAGCCAAACCAAATTTCAATATCTAATTATTATAAATATGATAATACCCCCTCCTTTCCTAAATATAGAACCTATTTGGGGAAGTGTGCTTGTTCCTAAATTTATGACATTTTTATATTTTTTCTCACATTTTTCTTAAATTATTTCTATTAATACTTCTCAATAATAAACAAGTTAGAGAGGGAGTATAGGAATAAAAGAATGTAGTTAGGACATTTTTGAGATTGAATTAGTTAAACAGGTGTTATATATATAGTATATTCTTAGAGGTGAACCCAACCCAAGAATTGTTATTGTAGAATTACGGCATTATTGTAGTTGTTATTATTACTGTTTAATTGAATTTGACAGTCGACTGAAGTCACAAAATCTGGCGGGGACTTTGCCTCCAGAACTGGCAGAGCTACCTTACCTTACAGAAATGTATGTCTTCCTAAAACTTGAACTCCCAATCACTTCTTCATTTCTTTCATCCACCACCACTTTTTAAACTTTTTTCTCTTTTGTGCGCTCAGTGATCTCACTCGCAATTACCTTAACGGCACAATCCCCACAGAATGGGGCTCCACCCAACTTACCGTAATGTAATCTCTCATCTCTCACATTTTGGTTGAGTTTAGAGAATATGATTGTGATTTCGTGTAATTAACTTTGAATCTGATGATGCACTGTTCTTAATTACGCTAGCTCGGTTTTTGGAAATCGGCTTACGGGTTCAATCCCGCGAGAGATAGCAAACATTTCCACTCTCCAGAGTTTGTGAGTTCTCTGTCAATTATAATCTCAACGCTCTTTCTTAATTATTTCATGAAAAGCTTTGGTGGAAATTAACTTGAGACGTAATAATAAAAATGGATAGGGACCTACAGTACAATCATTTTTATGGAAATCTTCCTCCGGAGCTTGGGGATCTTATCAAGATTGAAAGATTGTAAGCCCCTGTTTTGATCTGCCATTTTTGTAATCACTTGTGTTTACTTCTTATAATTTAAACTGTACATGTGCTTTGGAATTTGGATTCCATTTGCTTATGTGTTCATAATGATCTGTTGTTGTCAACCCAGGTGGCTTAACTCCAATAATTTCACAGGAGAGTTACCCACTTCATTAGCTAAGCTCACTGCACTGCGAGAATTGTAAGCTTCCTCTTTTATCATACCTCTCATTTATTGCCCTGAATCCTGATGATTAAATTAACTATGTTGTTTATTCCATTTCAAAAGTCTAAACTAACAGTCACTTTTCCTGCTTGCATCGCTCACGATGGCAGTGTTATTGGCGACAACCAATTCTCTGGGAAGATACCTGATTTTATTCAGAACTGGCCCAGTCTCGAGAGAATGTAACAAAACTCTTCATT
This sequence comes from Mimosa bimucronata, assembly GCA_037074515.1. Taxonomy (NCBI): domain Eukaryota; kingdom Viridiplantae; phylum Streptophyta; class Magnoliopsida; order Fabales; family Fabaceae; genus Mimosa; species Mimosa bimucronata. The sequence goes on from CM073436.1 coordinate 7,145,924, forward strand.
CATTTATTTTACCCCCTAACTCTAATTGCTTTCAACTCTTGAACCACTCAATGCCCTTTAATTCGAATAATCAATTTTTCATTTTGTCAGGAGGATTTATGGGAGTGGTTTAAGTGGGCCGATTCCTCCAGCAATATTCTTACCTATGAAAAATCTTTCAGAGTTGTAAGTACATGGCGTGATGATTTCCACTGTAAGTAGTGAGGTTTTAATTATGTTCGACTATAATTATTAAAATGACTTATACACAGGATGATCACTGACCTGAATGGACCTGAATATTCTCCATTACCACAACTTGATAGTAATAACTTCACAAAGTTGGAAACGCTGTGAGTTATAATGTTTTGGCTTTCGATTATATAGATTCTCAACTCTCCCTCACTTTTTGAGTCAATTTCTCACCAATGCAATTATTTTGGGTTGGAACTAGAAATTAAACATGGGAGGCACTGATGTCTATTCCTTGTCAATCTGATTGTTTCACAGGATATTGAGGAATTGCAGTATCAATGGAACAATACCTACTGACTATCTTCAGAATATGAGTGCTTTGAAAAGAATGTAAGGCACCATTTATTTTAAAGTAATCGTGCAATTTTACTATTGAAGTTTTGTAGCAGAAGTATCTGATACAAATATATTTTAGTGGGTGCTAATATACTAATAAATTTTATGAAAGGTGTTAATATACCCATGGAACTTTAAAATGGAGTAAAGAAATGCAAGAGTAAACTCTAACTTCAATTTGATTTAATATATTCTCTCCCCATTTCAAAATATTAGTGCGTTGTTAAGACCAGCGCACACAAGTTGAGAAATAAGCAATTAACACATAAAATATTTACTACTCATTTCAATCCAAAACATAGGACACCTCTTGGAAGAATTCATTAGTCCATATTATAAGTCATATAGGGAGCAATTTATCGTCGTTCTTATTTTTTATATTTTGTCCATATTACAATTTACTAAAAAGATAATTTAATTCAGATTCAGAAGAGAGGTCATATATATTTTTTTCTTATGCTTTCTTTCAAAAATGGGGAAATAGGATCAGCCCAAATTGAGTTTGGGTATTTCTTTGAATTTTTAAAACGACATGAAGTTGAACAAAATGTTTTCTTAAAAACTGACGGAATTAATATATTATGATCTCTGTTTACTATTAATAAAGCATTTTTTAAAAATTAAAACTCATTTGTTTCAATTTATGAGGTGTTTAACAAAATATGAAGAATAACTTGTTTATTTAAAATACTCACAAGGATACAAATAAATGGGTAAGGAACCCCTCATTTTTCTTATTGGCATTTTCCACCCCTCTTCCCTAATCCTAATTATTTATAAAATCTAATGGCTGAAAAATGAGAATAAAAAAGGAAAAAATCATGGAGAGATAATGTAGCCGAGAATCTAGAAGGTGAGAGAGAGAATATAAGATATTTGTATTGCCATGGTTTATATTTTTTCAACCACCAGATTCAATGGATTGTTAGGATTAGGAAAGAGGAGGGAGGGGGAAAATGACCATAAAAAAAGGAGGGGTTTCTTGCCGTAAATAAATAGTTAGTAGGATCATACATTAAGATGATACTCATCTTGTCCTATTTATATGGCAGAGAGAGAAGACTTCATTTGGTCATATTTATAAGTCTCTTAATTAAATTTTTTATATGAATTTACAGTTGCATCCTTCATTTATTATGTGTTGACTTTATTTTCATATGATGTACTCCTCTGGTCCTATTTATAAGGTACTTCCAGCACATTTCACACAGACCAAGGAAAGCCTTAAAACTCATTAACTTTCCACTAAAATCTAACAAATTTACAACTTTACCCATATTTAATATACACTATACCACATTAAAATAAAATCAACACATAATAAATGAAGGGTAAACTTGTACATGCACACTAAATATTTAATGAGATGACTTATATATAGGACCAAATAAAACCTTCTCTCTCTGCCCTATAAATAGGACCAGATGAGTAGTGGATATTAAATAGGGGTATAGTTAGACAGATGTCAAATTTCGAGGCATAATTAATGGGGTTTAAGGTTTTTCTTGGTCTGTGTAAAACATGCTGAAATGCCTTATAAATAGGACCAGAGGAGTAAAATTGAAAAGAAAATGAAGGGAGTATCAATTTGAAGATTCATGAAAGTGTCTTATTACAATGTTTTTGGCATTTATTAACACATTATATGCGCTTGTGCGCAGAGACTTCAGCTTCAACAAATTGAAGGGAGGGATTCCCAGCACCTTTAAAAACTTAGACAGATCCTACATGTAAAAAATCCTTCTCCCTTTTTTGCTCATTAATGTATCAACATTGGCTTCTTTCATTTTCTTAATTTTTTGGGTTAATACAACTTTTTGTCCTTAAACTTTCACTCAATTTTGGTTTTGGTCTCTAAACTTTCAAATCAGTGATTTTGGTTCTTAAACTTTTAGTCAATTTTAGTTTTTGTCCCTAAACTTTAACATCGATAGTTTTGGTCCTTAAACTTTCAGTCAATTTTGGTCTTGGTCCCTGAACTTTCAGTCAATTTTGGTCATTAGTCCTTAAACTTCAAAAAATTAGGGACCAATAATTATAAATGACACAAAGTTCAGGAACTAAAACCACAAATCTAAAGTTCAAAGATCAAAACCAAAATTGAACAAAAGTTTAAGAATCAAAACCACTGATTTAAAATTTCAGGAACTAAAACCAAAATTAAGCGAAAGTTCAATGACCAAAAGTTGTATTAACCCTAATTTTTTATATGCAGTTTTTTGACAGGAAACCTTCTCACTGGACCAACACCTTCATGGATAGATAACCTGGAGTCCTCTAAATACATGTAAGTTTCTTTTTTCTTTCTTTCTTTTTTAACCAGCCATGTGAGTTATCTTTCTAAAACATCCAACGGAGTTCACAAAATATCTAACGTTTTTTCCCTTCCGAGCGAATCTCTAGAATAATTAATTATGCCTCCTATGCTAAGAGTTATTTTGGGTTAATTTTGAGTGTGTTTTTCCATTTTATCTCTTATATGTGTTTTTTTTAATTAATATTGTTGACTTATAAATTGACATACTCTCTCTCTCTCTGGCTTTTAATGTAGACTTGTTAATTTTTCTATAAATTATTCATACCGATGCCCCTAACAATAATCATTAATCATTCGAGAATGAGTAAGGATAATTAAGGCATATGCTTATGGTGTTTTATAAAATATATGTCATATTAACTAATTCAACTAACATTTTTAATCTAATCAAAGTAGATAAATATATCGTACATTTAGGACCGGAGTGAGTATAATCTAATAATACATATAAGTTTGTCAGAAATATCGTGTGATATATGCTAAAATTAAGTAGTTTATTTGGCTTCCCGTTTATTTGACTTCCATAATCTTCCCAATTGGTCAACCAAACCTTGTATTAAAGACGGAAGTCGCATTGTTTATCCGTGAAAATCATTCTATATAAGCAGATATAATTTTCTTCAATTTTTTTAAATACCTGTGTATTTTTCTCTTTGTTATTTCAATACTTTAATTTTGTTCTATTTGCACTGCTTACTCCTATAACTTTGTTCTATTCGTAGTGTTAGCTCTTTTAAAGAGGCTAATAGTGTTAACAAAGTAAAATTGACGTATTATTTAATTAAGGGCTATTTGGTATAAGAGAGGAATTTTTATAAGTTGAACTCTTAAGAGAGTAAAGTACACAGGTGTAAAACTAAAAATGGAAGGAAAATATAGACACAATTAGTTTGTCTTTATTTATTTATACAAGAATTTCTCTTTGTATAAGTTACTTTTCTTCAAATAAATATGAAGAAAAATGTGAATTACTAGTTTGGGTAGTTTTATCTTTAATTTTATGAATTAAAGGGAATATACTAACGGCCTGATATTAATTACAATCATTATTCAAGGTGTAACCGCATATTTATTAGAGAGATGTATAACATCATTATGCTATAAACCTTTGGTCTGGCTTGAATAATTTCAACATAGAGAAAAGTCCTCGCCATCATCTTTGATATTTTCCATTTGGTACAGGGCAACAATACACACACACGCATATCTTTCAAAAGAAAACGCACCCCTACTCACCCAATCTTGAGCAAAACCAGCAACATTTCCCTTATACCATTATATTGGTAAATATAGATAGTAGGTGGTCTTGGATTATTATCTGCCCAGGCCAATAAAAAATAATTTAACTCATCAAATAAATTTGGTCTCATGTTATAATTTCTAAATTCCTTTCAATAAATTATTAAAAAAACTGTTGGCAAAAAAAAAAAAAAACTTAAAAACTAGCCGCTTCTTTGGCTCATTTCTCTTTTCTCATCCATCAGTCCTATATCTCTCCCGAGAGAGAATGCAACATAATTTTTTTAAATGATAAGATTAAATAATAAAAATTTTCAAGATGGCTCGTTTCTAGAACTTGCGGAGAGATGGTGCTTTCTATACAAGCATCAATTTTTTGCTTTCTTCTCTCATGATTTTCACGCTTTCTCCTTTGCTCTTTTCATTCATCAGCTCCTTCCTGATTTATGAATGTCCATTCGTTCCCTTATTTTCTTTTGCATTTTTCAGCGAACTCTTCCTTTTCCCAATTTCAACTGCCAATTGCCAACCAAAGCTGCATGCAGATTAGTCATTTAAATACACGAGTAATTCAAAAGAGCTAATTAGAAAGTCCTTTGACGCAAATAATTATATATATATATATATATATTGTAAAATATGACATGGCTTGCATTCAAGAGGGTTTTGTTGTTGACAGCTTACTTTCCTTGGGGTACTTTACTGAACTATTTAATTTTTTAAACTTCATGCACTTGGACTTGGATTGTTACACATTTATTCATTGAATTACACCTGTAAATTTTGACGCTGATATCCTTCGGTTTGTTTAGGGTTGCCAAATGTATCCTTATGTAATTCTTGTTGCATCTTACCACGATTTTGAAATGTCTATTCTTTTTTTTTTTTTTTTGATAATTTGAAATGTCTATTCTTACCTGTACATATAAACAGGGATCTCTCATACAACAACTTCAACAACGTAGAGCAGCAGACATGTTCAAAAGCTAATGTGTAAGAGTATTTGTATATGCTTAGATGTGCAACCTTCAAATCCTAATGATGCATACCAATCACTTGTTGAATTTTACATACAAGTACATATGTTGAGGTTGCCCTTTTACAAGAATGCTTGAGCAAATTAATAGTTCAGACATCACCTTTTATATACATTTAGTTTAATGTTTATTTATTCGTTCACTTTTTTCTTTCACCTTGTTTTGTATCTCCTTTTTTTTTTTTTTTACAGTGTTGGAGGTTTTAGCTGTGATATTATTTCCCTCTTTTTTGGTTCAATATTTATTTTTTGTACCATGTTGAATTTTCGATACAAGTGCATATTGAGAATATCTTTCTTTCAAAGTGACTTAAAACTAGTGGATATGACATACAAGCCTTTAATTTTAATCTTTTGTATACCTTCAATTCAATGTCTAACTATTTGAATGCTACTCAAATAATGGCTATAGGAACCTCTTTCCCAGCTTGTCAATGGCCAACAAGTCGTAAGTTTTATCCTATACGTGCATGCTATATATAATTTTTTTTATTACATATAACATAAACCTTATACTGTGTATGATGATATGATTTTGCTGACTTTATTTTTGGCCCTTTCCACCTTGTCCTCAGAGGAATGCCCTTGTGTTTGAAAAACTGTTCTACAAGTAAGTTTACGCATAACCCCCCCCCCCCCCCCCCCACACACACACACACACTTTTTAAAGATATCGGTATTTAACTCTTGCTTTAGCTGTTCTTGATATGTTCTTGGTTTTCATTTAAACGGTGGCGATCGACTCACCTTATATTACTTGCTCCAGAATGGCGCTTTCTCTATATAAATTGTGGAGGAAGTACTGTAACGTTGAATGGAAAAAGATATGAAGGTGATGATGATAATGATCAAGTTGCGCCGGTTAGATTCCGCGACTACGAAAACTGGGCATTTAGCAGCACAGGCTATTACTTGGATACCAATACTCATGAATCGCCGGACTACCGTACCTATTCAACAAACCAATCTAGTCTTACTATGACCGATGCTGAACTGTATATGAATGCCCGTGTTACTCCTATTTCTCTGACTTATTATGGGTTTTGCCTGGAAAATGGAAGATACAGTGTGAACCTCCATTTTGCTGAGATAATGTTCACTGATGACCACACATATAGCAGCCTAGGAAGGCGTTTATTTGACATCTACATTCAGGTACGTACATATATACAAAGTTAGTTTCATTTCCCCTAGAATATTTCCAACAGTCCCAAAACTGTAAATTTAAAGCATGTGATAGCCATATGCATGAAGCTTTAAGGTTAATTTGGACTGGAATCATGTAGGGAACGAAGGTGAAAGGGAACTTCAACATTGCTGAAGCAGCAGGAGGAGTAGGGAAGCCGGTGACAGAATCATTCCCTGCTGATGTCACTGATAATACGTTGGAGATTAGATTCTATTGGGCTGGAAAAGGGACAACTGCTATCCCACGTAAATCAGTATACGGTCCTCTTATTTCTGCTATATCAGCTGGTGGGTTATTGTACACTGCAGGTTTTAACTTTTCTGTGCTATCATCATCTAATACATATAAAATTGTTTCATTAAAATCAAACAGACATGCCAGACAATGGAATATCTATAGGAGCTGTGGTAGGAATTGTGGTTGCAGGAGTTGTTATTGTGATCTTGGTATTTGGTATACTCTGGTGGAGAGGTTGTTTAGGACACAGAAGTTCATTAGCTAAAGGTAATTAATTACAAAGCAAAACTGCTGCAATTATTCTCACCACATCCATGCATGATCTTGCACCACTGGGACTCAATTTTATGAAGTTATTCTTGCGCTCTGATTTTTGTTTGCTTTTACTAACAGATCTTCAGGGTTTGGATCTGAGAACTAGCATTTTCACCTTCAAGGAAATCAGAGCAGCAACCGACAACTTTAATAAAGCTAATAAGATCGGAGAAGGAGGGTTTGGTCCTGTTTATAAGGTCGTACACAACGTGACATGTTCTATTAATTGCATGCCATACCAATTGCCTCTGCGGTCTTATATGTACTTGAAAGTCCATTTTAAATTTATCATAACTTCTATATTATATCCAAAATTGTAGGGTATCCTCCCAAATGGCACAATAATTGCAGTTAAGCAGCTATCTACCAAATCAAAACAAGGGAATCGCGAATTTGTTAATGAAATAGGCATGATTTCGGCTTTGCAGCACCCCTATCTTGTCAAGCTCTATGGTTGTTGTGTTGAAGGAGATCAATTGTTGTTAATATATGAATACATGGAGAACAATAGTCTTGCTCGTGCCTTATTTGGTAAATTATTAAATTTCGTTTTGATTGTTTTATTTGTAATAATCCAACATCTTGGAACAAGTAGTATATGTGTGGCTACATGATAATGTTGTCTAATTATTATTACATTCACAAATGAAGGTTAAGAAGAATTCCGATTAAAATTAGATTGGCCGATAAGACACAAGATTTGTGTTGGGATTGCTAGAGGTTTGGCATACCTCCATGAAGAATCAAGGTTGAAGATTGTTCATAGAGATATCAAGGCCACTAATGTGCTACTTGATGAAGATCTAAACCCCAAGATATCAGATTTTGGTTTGGCCAAACTTGTTGAAGAGGATAACACACATATAAGCACTCGAATTGCTGGCACTTAGTGAGTTCCATCTTTTAAACAAACTTTTCGTGTTTTTATAGGTAAATATATTGTTGAATTATGAAGAATTGTGCTAGCAGATCAAATTTAAATTTTTCAGGCTATGATGGACTAAAATATATATATGTATATTTGACTCTAAAGTTTTACTATTTCTAACATTATCTAATGGAGGCATATTTATTTTTGCAGTGGATATATGGCACCTGAATATGCAATGCATGGTTATTTAACCGACAAAGCAGATGTCTACAGTTTTGGAATTGTTGCTTTGGAAATTGGAAATTGTCAGTGGGAGGGTTAACACCATTCACCGGGCAAAGGAGGAAGCAATCTATCTTCTTGACTGGGTAAAATATTCTCAAGCTATATCTAGTGATCAAGTCAATTTCATCCTGATAAGGTCTACAGCACTACATGGGGCCTTTTGTTTTTCATTTATTTTCTTCTAGTAGCAAAACAACCCTATTTTTAAAAATGACATTTATTCACATAAAAGGTAAAAGGATTCATAAACAACCCTTGTCAGAGCCAGTGCACACTGATCAAAATATAACCAAATTGCTAAATGATTTTCATAAGGTTTTTCTTGCATGTTTCTGCAGTGAAATTTTACCAGTGTCTCACAATGAGATCTTTTAATTCAAACTTTTTTTGGGGGGGGGGGGGGGGGGGGTGTTGTAGTTTTGAGCTTTTGGTAGCTTCTTTGTGGTATAAGCTATATATACCAGAAAAGAATGCTTCCATTTCGTGTTTACTGCATAATCACTGGAGGATTCTCTCATTTTCCCTGAAATTTTTATAGTTTTCAACGACATGGAATTAGTTTGATCATATTTTGATATGACCAGGCGCGTATCTTGAAAGAAAAAGGAGAATTACTAGAGCTAGTTGATCAAAGGTTGGGCTCAAACTTTGACAAGGAAGAAGTAATAGTGATGATCAAAGTGGCTCTCCTATGCACCAATGTGACGCCAGCTCTGAGGCCTGCCATGTCTTCAGTGGTAAGCATGCTTGAAGGTAAAAGTGTGGTTGAGGAGATAGTTTCAGAGTCAAGTGAGGTATTGGATGAGAAGAAGTTGGAAGCAATGAGGATGTTATACAAACAGAGGGAAGAAGATAAGGTAACAGAGATTCAAGAACAAGGCACATCAGTGGACGAACTGTGTGCTGCTTCTTCAACATCAGCATCAGATCTCTACCCTCTTCATTTGGATTCCTCTTACTGGGATAAAAGAGATCATTAAACATCAGCATCAGCATCTTCTGTATGGCTTGACACAAACTATAATTTCACACGCCTCTCTCATAGGTTGTAGCGGGTTGTTGTAAACTTGTAATGCGTCGAATGTAGTTAACTAAGTTTCTTTATTTACACAGTTTATTCATGGCCCTTGTATTAAATAAAAAAAGAATCGATCAAAATGCACATACATAGTTTACAAATATTCAACTTAGAGTTGATCAGGATGGACATTTTGGTCCATAATTTTCTAAATAAGTAAAAAAGAATTCTAGTCTTTAAATTATAATTTTTATGGCGTAATATTATATTCGACGTTTTATTGTTATAGTTTATTAGTATATTTGACTACTATATTTATGTTTTACAATAATAGCAGATAGACAGTGTGAATCCAAGCTCATCATTGAGTTAGGATGCCCTGTACACCTCACGGGTGCAAACTTTGGTTGCTAACAAATACTATAATGGTAAATGTTCATCAATGCCAAATATAAATTAGCCAGTTGGAGCTGTCACACCAATACTGATTCACTTCAAAAGTTCTATTTTGGTGAAAACTGAAAAGACATGTAATAATTAAAGTGTCCATATCAGAACTTGGTATCTGACTCCAGGTATTTCATTTGACTTAAGGAGAAAATAGAAGAACATGGGAGGAACAAAAATAAGATAATATGGTTCAATAACATCAAAATAATTTAAGTATTATTTACATATCTCTAACTATATAATTATTAAAGGCTCAATAAGTTAACCTCGACAATTCACCAAAAAAAAACTTAAAAACCTATAAAAAAAAAAAAGATCACCTAATTCAAAATAAAATAAAGGATATCTATCTTTTAAAATACAATTATCATAACACAATACAAATTCAACAATTACGTTTCCATTCATTTCAATCTTCAAGAAGCTTACTGGATGAAGAGAAATCACCGTGACTCGGAAGAGATATTGAGGAGTCAACCCATGGCCCATCCATTGACTTCCCTCTCTGTTCCATACTCCCTTGAGAGGTTATAGTTGTCTGGCTGTCATATGACAGCATCTCAAAGGCTTTGAACCTTGCATCTTGATCTTTGCTCTTGTTTATCGGTGCTTGGATTGGAGCTTTTCCCTCAAGCATGCTCACTACAGATGACATGGAGGGTCTGAGGGTGGGAGATAGATTAGTGCACAAAAGAGCCAAATTTAGCATTCTCATGGCCTCATCTTGGGCGTAGCTTGAACCAAGACGTGGATCCACCAATTCTAGAAGCTTTCCTTGCTCATGGAGAACATAGGCCTTCAATGGCATACAAAGACATGTATGTATTAAGATTATGCCAAATACATCAGCAAAGACAAAAATTATATATCCTATATATAGTGACATCGATTTCTTGTTTTTATAAGTAGACTAAGCTGGGCATCTTAATATTTGATCATGAAAATCCTATCCAATACTGTTTGAACTTTAGGATTTTGAAGAGAGTCAAAGTACTATGCCCCTAAATGCTCTTGAGAAATATATCACTCATTAGAAATCCCAAAGTTACAGAAAAAAATTTAATTTACCCAATCAAGAAGATGAACAAAGTCATCCATTGGTACGCAATTAGCGTTACTCTTTCCAGTCACAATCTCCAAAGCAACGACTCCAAAGCTATAAACATCTGCTTTGTCTGTTAAGTAACCTCTCATTGCATATTCAGGAGCCATGTAACCACTAAAAAGAAGAACATACAACGCCAATTAGTTTGAGATTTTATTATGAGATATTAACATTTTCTAAGATAAATCAAATGACTTTAGCTATATGCAATAGATAGCTCATATATGAAAGAGCAAGCCAAAAGTGTATACAGAAGATGAACTTACTACTAGTTATCAATCAAGTATAAAATTTAATATGGCACAATACATACATTGTTCCAGCAACTCGAGTGATGATGTGGGTATTTTCTTGATCATCAAGCTTTGCTAAACCAAAATCAGAGATTTTGGCATTCAAATCTTTATCAAGTAAGATGTTTGTTGCCTTGATGTCTCTATGTACTATCTTCAACCTCGATTCCTCATGAAGATAAGCCAATCCCCTTGCTATCCCTTGACAAATCTTTGCTCTTGTGGGCCAGTCCAAGTGTATCCTTTGTCCATCATGACCTGAAAATCAAGAAAACCATGAAAACAGAAAGAAAACGTCCCTTTAAGTCTTATATTGCAATTCAAAAGTAGGTATTTACACAAACAATTTGTTTATGAAGCAATTACCAAAAAGTGCTCGCGCAAGACAATTGTTCTCCATGTATTCATATACAAGCAACAATTGATTTCCTTCGATGCAACAACCATGAAGTTTCACAAGATTTGGATGTTGCAAAGCAGATATCATTCCTATTTCATTAACAAATTCACGATTCCCTTGCTTTGATTTGGAAGAGAGCTGCTTAATAGCGATGACAACACCATCAGACAACATACCCTGCCATTTAGCAATTTAGATCAGCACCATAAGCATAAGCGACTTGCTCTAGAATTTCAGAATCTCACGTTACCTTATACACAGGCCCGAAGCCACCTTCTCCTATCTTATTTGCAGGGTCAAAGTCATTGGTTGCAGTTTTAATTTGTCTTAGAGAAAAATACCCGGTCTTCAAATCTAAAAGTTCTGCAATATGTGGAAGGGGATATGTGTGAGCAGTCGAGCACCAGGCCAAAGAAAGAAGAAATAAAGCGCAAGGGAGCACAAGAATTAAGACAACATAGTTTTAGCCTAGAATGAAAAGACCAAAATGCATTTTTAAATAAAAGTACAGGCATTTTATCCTTTCAAACATATGTTGCAATTCTTAATTCGTATTTCATCCTTATTTTTCACTGCTAGAAAATTTGACTCTTTATTTTGCACAATACCACCTTCGGTCCTTAATATAAGATCTAATTTGGAGTGCAAACTGCATTGCAGACTAGATCTTATATTAAAAGCAGAAGGTAGTATAAATAATGAGAAACAATATTACCTTTGTCTTTTGGATCTTCCCCCCCAAGAAAACCGATTTTTCTGAGGACAAATAATACAAGTACAAGGAAGGCGCTTGATCCAATCACAATTCCAACAATAAAGCCAACAGGCAATCCTTTTGAGGGAATTTTGAAGTCTGCGACCGCAAAAAATGCTTAAATTATTTGATATCAGCGTAAATTATAAGAAACTAAGAAGTTAACAATTTGAGAAATGCTTACTTGGGGTCACAGTGATGGCAGATATTAGAGGTCCATATACACCTCTAATGGGAATCGCTGTAGTTCCTTTCCCTGCCCAATATAAATGAATTTCCAAGGTGCTATCATTCACATCAACATCAAATACCTTAGTGATGCCCTTACCAACTCCACCAGCCTCCTTTGCAATGTTAAAATCTTTCAAGTATTTAAAACCCTGTGAAAATACAATATTGGATTTTTAGCTTCGAAACTACTATTTTCTAGCAGAACCAAATATCTGATGAAAATGTAATATAAGCAATTGAAACACCCTGACAGAGTATGTATCTTCATCACTCACTTGGATTGAAACATCAAATATGCGAGTTCCAAGACTGTTAAATGTCTGGTCATCAGAAAACATTATCTCAGCAAAATGGAGCTTTACTTTATAATTGCCCTTCATCATGCATAGGCCATAGTACTTAAGTGATTGAGGGCTGAGCCGTGCTGTTTGGTAGTATTCTGAGCCATTAACATTCAAAGAGAACTTATTTGTTTGTAGACTGGCTACATAAGCAGCTTTATCGTTATATATATATGTTCCGGTGCTGCTATAGGCCCATTTGTCATCTTTTATATTAAAATATGAAATGCCATTTTGATTGAGATCTTCTTCATATTCATTCCCCTCAAACTCCATCTTGGGTCCTCCAGAATTTATGAACAATGAATAATCTGTATAATTAACATATTTTAACATGTTAAGTAAGAGAAATTATCATAGTTTCTCTTGACAAAATTTCTGCGATGCATGAAAACATGGTTGGTGCACAAAGTCTCAACTCACACTGAGGTTTTTCTGGACAAGGTAGGCCCTTCTTCAGACAAAAGGTTCTAAAAGAAGAATAGTTCGTTTCAATAGATTGTTTGGAGAGACATATAACTAAAACTAACTTTAAAACAAGTATGGCATAGGTAACAATTTACACATTTCTTCCTGAAGATGAAAGGCTGGAAGCTAAGTTTCTGTCCATCAAGAATAAGAAGTAGTCAGTAACAAGCATTAAAATAGGTTAATTTGAAATACTCATGTAATCGATCAGCAAAGAGAACCTTACACTTGTAAGATCTGGCAACTAGATGTGGAAGCCTCGGTAAAATTGTTGTGAGATACATCACTGGAAGAAAAATATGAAGTTTAGTTTTTCATTGATATGGAACATTGTAGTAGTATAAAAGGTGACTCTAAAGACTTTGCAAATGCAGAAACAAAAACATGAGGGGAATAAGAAGCTAACATATTATATTTGTTCTGTAGCACCCATTCTGGAATTGCTCCACTCAGAGAATTGTTTGTCAGAAACCTACATCCATAATTAATATCAGTCACACTGATAATACTAGCAAGTTAAAAAATGAGGACAAAGCAGTTAACTTCCCTGAAATTATTATTATTGACAGAATATTCACATTTTTTTCTAGTATATTTCTTACGTTAATGCAAATGTTTGCTTACATGTGATTAATAAGATTCAAGTTCTGAAATGACTCAGGGATTGAACCAGCCAACATGTTAAAGCTCAGGTCCCTGCAGGAAAATGAAGTACCAAATAAGTACAACCATGACTAACAATCAATTAGCTAGCCTGAAAAACCTATAGTACAATAACTGTAGTGCAAGAAGTGGTGAGAAGAATTCTTAAATGCATCTATAATATAAAAGAAAAGAAAATTTCAACAATTTTTAACACATAAAATGTCCATAATGAGCAACTTACAAAGTCTTTAAATTTGTCAGTTCCCCAATATATGCTGGAATGGGACCGATAATTAAGCAATTCCTCAATATGCTGAAGTCATAAAATTGAGGAGAATATAAGCCACTTCATATGAAACCTGAAAGAATGTTATAGCTCTAGGTATTGCAGTTGAAATATTTTCAACTCACAGTCGTTCCAAACTCTTCAAATTCTTCAGATTAGGAAATGTCATTGTTGTTGTTCCTTTCAAGTCGGATATTCTCCTAATATCAAAATGTCACATCAACCAAAAGGAAAATAATTTTCTTTTGAACATTCAATTCCCTAATAATTTTACAGTTTATGTACTTAAAAAGGAGGGGGAGCACTCACAATTCTTTCAAATTTGTCAACAACGATATGGTGGAAGGAATCGGGCCTTCCATGCCTGTGCCCTCCATGTCCCTTCAAAAATGAAAAGAAATTGACCATAACATAAATCTAATCTTATCTCCAAGAAGAAAAACATTTAATTTAATGAAAGTATTCTCACATATAGAGAATTTTGGTCCAGTTCCCAATAAAACTTGGAATCTTTCCTGAGAAGGTACTCCCATCTATAGAACTGCAGAAAAGTTAGGAGTGATCTGAGTATTTAACAAGGGCCCAACCAAAACTATTATAGAAAGAAAATAAAAAGAACAAAATAGAACAGTTGTATCACATGATATTTACTCACAATTCAGTCAGGTTCTTCAGTTTTCCATACGCCTCTGGTATTGTTCCAGTAAAATTATTTGCAGAAAGACGTCTATGGATTCATATAAAACAAAGTTAAGTTTGGGAAAGGCAGGATGAAATGTCACACACACATCCACACACAAACACACCCCAATATGGGCAACTTACATTTTCCGTAAGTTGCTCAAATTTCCAAGACTATGAGGAAGAGGTCCTCCAAGCTGATTATCTTCAAAGACCCTATAAGCATTAATATAAACTTATTCAGCTCCATTATCAAACCATTCTTTTCTTTTTCCAGTTTAAAGTGAGATTGACTTGGCTTTCAAAACTTACAGATCCCTCAGACTGGCAATTTCGCCCAATTCTTTGGGAATTGAACCACTAATGCGATTCCCCACAAGAGACCTAAACCAAATGGACATTAATGATTTAAATATCCATTTACAAATACATATGTACCTGGAAACTTTCTAACATGAATATGCATTTTCCATATACTACAACTTACAGAGTGATAAGAGGGATATGCCTAAAAGACTTTGGAATTGTGCCATTGAGATAGTTGAGATAAAGATCACTGCTCAGTACAGTAAGTTTCTGTCAGTCTTGGCCATTTCTGATGCATTTCATGATGATTATGAATGCAAAATTGAACAAAAAAGTACAGCTTAGAAAAGAAAAAGAAAAAACCGTGAAAAAAGGGATAATCACTTACAGTTCAGTCAAATGGGTGAGATTTCCAAATTCACTGGGTATTTCTCCTGCTACATTTTGGCTTTTAAACAGACTACAAGCGACAAATTGTTAAATCACTAAAAACTAATCAGTAAACTATTTAAAAAATTAAAAACACACACACGCACGCACACATGCCATTTGAAGAAAGCAATCATTTGTGTATGTATTAACTACATTTTCGTTCCTTAAAATTTATCATGCTTTAACTCTGCTTTTTTAACATTATTCATTTCATCAGGATGCTTCGGTTCAGCATGTTATAATTTTCCAAATCATTCACTTTAAGCGAAACTTTGAGGTTGGAAAGTGGTAAGTAGATGGAGACATACATGTTAGTGACATGGCAAACGGTGCCATTTTGGAAAGTGCAAATGCAAGTGACATTCTTGGTTACTCCAGGGGGTGAAGTAAACAGGTTATTAAATCCATCTCCTTTAATACAAGATGTTGGTGTAACCTTCCACTTCACATTTGTGAGCTTATCTGATATTGCCTGTAAAGCCTTCACTGCATCACAATTCACAAACACTCACATCAACTACTGTGTTTATTTCATAATTTGTGTTACCTCTTTGGATAATTGGATCCCACAAAAAAAAAAAAAAAACAAAAGAAAGAAAGATGAAGTTTATTACATTTTGGCTCCTCATAATTAAGTACTGTCATGCCCATGAATTCAGGATTTAAGTCAAAAGCCATAAAATAAATTACTAAAATCCGTGCCTAATGTCATCATTTTCTTGTTTTTGTTCATTGAATCTGTTTCAGCTTGTTATAATATATTATTTTTGATAGGGACGTTTCACTTTTCGCATGTGAATGCTGAATTTCTTTTTGACCTGAATGTGAAGGTTGAGTCAAGTCCACTTTCTAGTTTTTTTTTTTAAAGTTTTTCCTCTTCAAGCCAAAAAAAACCATTCATTTGTTACTAGGAAAAAAAAAAAATTGACATAAGATAATCCGACTGCATGTGAACATTTATTTATTAAATTTTGTGATGTACTTTTTTTGTTACAAAAAAGAGAGCAGAGACACCAGCAGAAGTAGTGAATTATGCTCAGAACCTTCGAGAGAATTTTTTTTGTTTGGGTTGAGTGAATGACTAGAAAACAAGATGAGAAGGGAAGATCAAAAGAATTTGTGAATCCTGATGGATCAATAAAAACCCAGATACAACAAAGAGAGGAAAGTTTGTATAATCTGAAGTAAAATTACATTATATTTGAAAATATGGGAAACTGATGCAAAAGTTATCTTTTTTGGAATCAACTTGCACTATCAAACAAATTTTTTTATCTAGTTTTAACTGCTTATCTATACTTAATTATCTATACGAGTGATGGAGATCAAAAGAGGTTAAAACCAGTTCATTTCTGCAGGGGACCTAACTCCTGTCTCCTGATACTAAAACAAAGATCAAATTGGCTGAGGGTTTGTATGCCTTACAATGATTGAACGTTTGAGAAATGAGCAAAAACTGTTAAACAACCAACATAACAATGCTCCAAAAGAAAGACATTATATTGATGAGCAAACTGGAATGAAAAAGCAGAGAGCAGTAATAAAGAAAGTACCTTCCTGTTGGGGTAAAAGTCGAGCATTGGATGGAAAATCTGTGAAGTAACTTAGAAGAAGAAATCCGAAGAAGAAAAGAGAGGAATGTTGGGAGCTTGAAATGGCAAATTCCATTAATTAGAGACGAGAAAGGTATTTTTGGAGGAAGAATAAGAAGGATTTAATAGTGAAAGGAACGAGAGTGAGAGAGGTTTCAGACCTACGACGAATTATAGAATCACATGCTAACATATCCAGGCAATGAAAGAGAAATTTAATATATATATATATACACACACTCATGTTGCAATTATAAGAAGTTATCACCTTTTTTATTCATACCACTAAAACATGTCAGAATCATTTATTATAAGTAGGTTTAATAAGGTTTATTATTTTTACCCTCACCTATCTGTTATATACATTTTCTCTCTCCTCTTACCTGTCATTTCTTATATTTTGGATCAAAAAATTTTATTATATTACCTCTTATATTTAGGACCGAAAGAAGTATATATATACATATGATTAAATAATCATTATAGAGTAGTGAACGGGTAAGATGAATTCTATTGTCAAGAAAAATAATGAACACTTGCTACCAGCATGGTTTTTGGCACACGGTATGGAGCTTTATGACTTTTTGCTCAAAAACAAAATATCTTACAAAAAACTGTTTTAGCACTCTATTTGAATTGCCTTATTACAAAACACTCACTCAAATTTATGATTAAGGCAGAGTTATCTCAAAATGCAGTGATGTAATTCTGCATATTTGTAATTAAACTTACTTTTAAACAATAAAAAACTGTTGCCAACATGCTAATATACAGAATTACATTACTACATTTTAAGAAAATCCATCTTAATCATAAAATTAAAGATTAGGTAAGGACTCGATCGGAAGTAATCTCTCAATTTTTTTTTAAAAAAAATATATGCATGTTATTCCCAAGAAATTAAGTCCAAGTGGGCAACTAAGGCGGCCAGTTGAAATTAACTATAGACCAACCACTTACTGCTTGCGTTGCTTTTAGTAATAAATAAAATAGTAGTTTCCTGGTCCTCCTGCTCAATATTGCTGTAGTTTTTGGGTGTATTTGGATTGTCGTTGGAGAAGTGACTTTTTTTCAGAATGACTTTTTCAGAAGTGACTTTTGGATAAAGGTCATTTGTGTGAAGTGATTTATATTTGGATTTGTGATAATAGAAGTGACTTTTTTTCAATCTGACTTTTAGAAACATGTTTGGATGATTATATTGAAAAGCACGTTTATATTAAAAATTATTAAAAAGGGCATTATTTTTATTAAATAATACATATATAATATACATATATTCTTATTAAAGGCTTAATTTCTCCCTTATTTTCAGGAAAATAATTTTAAAAAATAATATTTTTCGCTCAAAGGAATATATTGTGGGAGAAAGTAGTTAGAAATTGTTATGGTAAATTTTTGGAGATAAAAAGAAAATTTTAGATTAAAAGAAATTATCTTATTTGAGAATTTTAAGGGTCTAACAGTCTAATTTTCCTACCCACTTTATTAAATAATACATAACAAAAGGTGTGGGACCCACCAGAAGTAACTTTTTTTTGCTTCTGACTTTTCAAGTTGCAGAAGTCATTTTGGACCAAAAGTCATTCTAAAAATAAGGCAAACCAAACATAAATTTTTTTTCCAGAATGACTTCTGATCTTGATCTTGGAGCCCAACGTGGGATCCAAACATGCCCTTTAACTCTTCAAATCATATTTGTAGTTGAGTTATATTTTTTTTGAAAGGAGAAATTTCTAGTTTAGAAATCGTATTATAGTAAGAATGACGTGGATTCTAGGATTTATATATAAAAGCCATTTAAACTATTATTACTTTATAGGTATAAAAACATGTGAAATATGAATAATTTTTTAAGTAGACTGATTATACCACTATTTGATATCAATCAATTGAATGATTTAAAAAGTCATACACAGTGGTTATTCACCGATTTTTTTCCTCCTCCTATGACAACTGATAAGAGCCTAAGAGGAGAGTAGCAAAGCAATAATTGGTGATGACACAGTCCAGAATTATAAACTATCTAGAGAAGACGACAAACTGAATGTTGATATTTCACATATTTGGAAGAAGAAGAGCAATGGGCTGTAAACCAATAAATATGTACATGATTATTTGTTATTTAAAATTATATATGATTTAAAAAAGTTAAATGGTCTGAATTATTATAAAACTTAATTTAAAATATCCTTATTTATTTTCCGTTTTATTTCTAGTCAAACTCCTGCTCCACCTGCCATGTTTTTAGTTGGATTTTTTTTTTTTGGGTCCTTTTTCAATTATTGTTTCCTCTTTTCTTAATTTTATCCTTTTCTATTTAATTTTTTTTTTCAAGGTGTTGTAAACTTCAACAAGATGTGAAATATTATAGACTGTGAAATGGCTATCCTTCTCCATCATCACCCCCATCATTTATTATTTCTCCTTATCGTCAATTTTACATTTAATGTAATCCTACTTGGGACTTAAAAACGTTATCAGTAATCTCTCCATTCATAAATATAATGCCTGGTTAAAGAGTTTGTGTTGTCTTTAAATATAAAAGACCGAATCTTTTGCCTCTTTCGTTGAATATTTTTTCTCCCAAATTATATATTCTCATTGATTTAATACTTCTTCTCTTTTTCTTTAGATATTTGATATTATCATTCCCTTGGGGTATTATGAAGCAAGTGACATACCATTTTTTAAATACACTTTTAATAAATAATTAGTTTAATTATTTTTAAAATTATATAAATAAATTAATTAGATTAACCCCCAAATATCATTTCCCCGTCATATAGTAGAATTGTAGAAGTATTTCCATGGGAAAATTTCAGTTTACCCCCTAATAAGGAATTAATCTCAGATTCCCCCCTAAACATTCTGAAATTTCACTGCACCCCCAAGGGACTAAAGTGAAATTAAATGTTTTAGCTAAAAGACCAAAATGTCCTTATTGAATTTTGTACTGGATTTCCAAGACACATATGAAGAATTTCCAAGACACATATGAAGAATTTCCAAGACATTTATGGGAAATTTCCAATACGTATATGAGGGAACTTTTCAAAACATTTGTGCTTATTTTCAACATCAATGTGAGTATTTTTAAGTCTCAAAAATCATGGAATCCAAAACTAAAACATCCAAAATTTCACAACTATATTTCCAAGACACATATGAAAAATTTCCAAGACACATATGGAGAATTTCCAAGACACATATGAGAAATTTCCAAAATGTTTGTACTTCTTTCAATAAGGACATTTTGGTCTTTTAGCTAAAACATTTAATTTCACTTTAGTCCCTTGGGGGTGCAGTGAAATTTCAGAATGTTTTGGGGGGAATCTGAAATTAATTCCTTATTATGGGGGTAAAATGAAATTTTCCCTATTTCCATGAGTGCATGTGGGTCAAATGCGAGGTGTTTGTACTATTTTCATTCAACGTTATGACCCAATTAAATTAAGTGCCTTTCTTGCCCTTTACTGTTAACTTCAAAAGATAGATAGATCATCTTTATCTTTTGATTAAATGAGTCAAAGTCGTCTTTCTTTTAAATTCTCATGCATGAACGGAGAGAGTGGGAAAAGTGGTTGAACAAAAATAAAAACAGGAGAAAACTCATATTACGCCATCTTCTTCTCGAAGCTCTCCCTTGTCAAAAGTCGGCAAACACAGTTTTTTTTTTTTTTTTGAACATAAGTAACACAGTTTTTATAACCTTTTTGGGCAAATCGATATCTAATACTTTTTTCCCAAATATTATTTAGATGTTCAAGTAACTAATTAAACCTGAATGTAGGCTTTATGACTACAATATCTATCCTCATAATTTTTTTAAAATAAGATGGGATTCGAATAAATGTCACCCACTTTCTTATCTAGCTAATTTTTTTTGCCAACAAAAAAAACCGATTAAATTAAAACCACAATATCTTACACAGTGTCGAAAGCATAAAACAAACAATTACCAACAATCATACAAAATAATCCCCAAATATAGAAATTTAAGTCAAAAAAATGCATGATAACATGTCCTGATCGAAGAAACATCAAAACTAAACTTCAAAAAGGCCTACAACTGTGACGAAGGTTAAGTTACCCAATCCAAGGGGTGAGACACTTCTGGTGGAGCTTTGGCAATCCACTTGACAACCAAATATGCTTCCATGGAAACGCATATGTAACAATGGTTCCTGATCCATTTCCTTCCTTGAGACAATAAAATTCTCAAGGAGAGAAACAATCATAATAACGACGATTAAAACACAATCAACGTAACAATAAATGATAGAATCACAACTCCAGCCTAATAAAGAACAGTATTGCCATACACACCGAACAGGCACATGTTTAGTCAATGAAGAACAACATATAAAAGCTCACTAAACAAATTTTCAAGTTAATGATTTTAAATCGAACATCAAACAACAATACTTTGATATTCCATTCAACAAAATAACATGGCTTCCTCACACAGTTAATCCTTCCACCCAGTCAAGACAATTTGGAGAAAAAGTCATGATAGCCCAATTTTTAGCACTGTGATCACTCGACAGTGACGCAGTGACACCTTGGTTGAAATTTAGTACTCCCTCCGGTCCTAAATATAATATCACTTTGACTTTTTTTATGAAAGTTAAGGAAGCAAATTAGACCATTAAATTATATCATATGTCATATGAAATTAGATTATAGGTTAGTTTATAAGTAGAATAAATTAGTTTTGAGGAAAAAATATTATTTTTGGGACTGAAACTACTTTATTTTTGCACTAGAAAAAAAAGTCAAAAAAATCAAAGTGGTCTTATAATTAGAATCAGAGCGAGTAGCTTATAATTTGCACTTACCAAAGTACAATAACAAGAAACCTCTTAATATTCCCAAATTGTGCAGGCCATAATAACTAACGGTAAATCATCTAACCAATCATCAACAATACTCATCACAGTAAATTTTGTTGGCATCACTATTTGTAATTCAGTTCATCGTCCAGCTTTTCTCCATTGTTATGAAAATCCAGGTTGGCAACAGTACCTGCAAATATCCCAATGTATATACTTTGAGTTGTGCCATCGGGGACACTATCCTTAAAACCTATTCCGCAACTACCGGCAAAAGAAGTGACGTCACTCCCCATATTTAAACAAACTCTTCCTTTGAAAATAGGTTGAACAGAACTATAGAAGATATCTTACTCAGTAAGGTAGAAATACTCAAGAGGAGGGAGAGAGCAACTCTAAAACTCAAGAATTGTGTAGATGTGTCTCTATACCACATACAAACTTGAAACACCTTATATGAGCCTATAAAAACTGCACGTTGGAAAGGCCTCTCAAAGGCCATAAAAATGCCATAATAATCTGAATGTTGCAGCACAAACCATTTGATGAAAGAGGTTACATACGTTGGGTATAAAGATGCCTTTTAAAGTCACGATGATGATTAAAAGCAATAAACATGGTGCACAAAATAAGCTTCAGTTTTTTAATAAAAGAGTTAAAAGTCATATTTACCCCTGAAGTATGCAAAGTGTATCATATTTACTCTTGAAGTATTTTTGAGTCCAAATGTGCCATCAAAATATGAAAATGGATCAATTTCGCCCTTCAACCGTTAATGGTCAATGTCCGTTATTTAATAGTCAACGTAAGTTTTTTATTATCGGTTGAATGGCAAAATTGATCTATTTTCATACTTCGAGGGCACATTTGGACCCAAAAATACTTTAGGGGTAGATATGATACACTTTGCACAATTCAAAGGCAAATATGACCTTTAACACCCCCTAAATAAAAACATCCACATCAAAACTTTATGTACTCCGTCAATAAATTTTAAAACCTTGAAGTATAATAAAGGCCACCTTCCATAGTAAAACCATTAAAAATATTCATAAACTCAGTTTTATTTTGAATACCCAACAATCAATCCATACAATTAAGGATAAAATAACGATGTATATTTGTAATTTCTTTATTTCAAATAATAATAGAATTTTCACAAAGGCCTCACTAAAAGGTGCTCAATTCATTTTTCAACT
Source organism: Mimosa bimucronata (assembly GCA_037074515.1). Lineage (NCBI taxonomy): Eukaryota > Viridiplantae > Streptophyta > Magnoliopsida > Fabales > Fabaceae > Mimosa > Mimosa bimucronata. The sequence goes on from CM073436.1 coordinate 7,169,019, forward strand.
CGCTCATAAAGGTGAGAGTAATAGCCGAATTTCACCTCTGGTGACCCATTATCATGCGAGTTCACTCCTCCTCTTTACTTATTATTAGTTCAAGATCACTTAATATTTGGACCCCACAATCACAAATAATGTGAGACTTATTCCTTATAACACACCCACTTAATATTTTCAACAAATCTAGCAGCAAATCAAACCATAGTAGCTTCCTCCATCCTAGATTCCATAACAACATCAGTAGAAAAACTTTGAAACTTTAATAATATACCAAACTCATGATCCATTAGTCCTAGGAGGGCATAAGCAATGACAGAAATACCGATAAAACAAATAGTACTTTAAAGGTGGTCTGGAACCCCAGCATTTTTTTTATGGTGTTTTTCTCCTACTTTTCTCTAATCTTAGCCATCCATCAAATCTGATGGTTGAAAATATATAAGGAAAAAAATAGATAAAAATATAAATATAGTGTAAGTTAGAAAATAGGGATGGGAGAGATTTGTGGACCAATATTTTATAATTTTTTCAGCCATCAGATTTGATTGATGGCTGAGATTAAGGAAAAGTAGGAGAAAAGCACCATAAAAAAATGCAGGGATTCCCGACCGCACTTAAAGGTGGGTGCATATGCTTTTGGAATTCAACCGCTTGAACTTTCGACTGGAGAAAATGATCGTAAAATTAATATCAGGTTTGATCTGGTTCAAAGGGTAGACCTCTAAATTCTTTGCATAAATTGAACAGCACCAAAATCCATCCTTTGATTTACTCGTCGGTGTCTTCCTTTCCGTAACAATCTCATAGCACCCCCATCTCGAACCAGACATCACCGTCAAGAATCCTGGAGTCACCCATTGGAGATTATCATCAAAGATCGACTGACGAGATTGACAATCACAAGCAGCAAAAAACACAACCATGACCTAAATCACAAGCACCCATTGGAGAGGGTCGCTCTGTAATAATCACTTATCTATCTAATTCATCACTAGCTAGATCGAATAGCCTAGATAAAATAATAATGCTTTACGTGTGAAGATATTGCTTAAATTGTACTCCATCCATCCCATAATATAAGGTCCATTTTTTTAATGACCTTGTCCCAAAATATAATGTCCTATTTGACTTTGTTTAAGTAATAAATGCGTTTTTCTCCATTTTACCCTCGTATTAATTTTCCCACACATTCTCTTTCATCTTCTTTTCATAATTACCCCTTCTTTTACTCATTCATAAATAAGGGTACTTTTGGGAAAATGGTATATTTCGTACACATTTATTGTTTTTAACTAATTTTTTAGGAACCTGCAATTCGATTAAAAAGACCTTATATATTAGGACGGATGGAGTATAAGATTAGCATAATTGCCTTATTGGTTAAAAAAATTAATTGTCGTGTTTATTTCTAGTTAGGCAATCATGAAATACATCAATTTTTTTGCACTACGAGCACCATTTAATTAAAGGATCTACACACACACACACAACACATTCAGTGTGAAAGTTGAATTCCATGTTAATGCAGGTTACAGTTGCTAGATGGAAATTTGTTTCACAGTCTGGGGGCTTTTATGTATACTGCATACACTTTTTCTTTATTTATTTTTCAAAACCCATAAACAGTTAAGAGTGAAAGTTTGTAAAATCTGAATCAATAATCGCAAATTTGAAAACATGGGAAAGTGATGCAGACAACTCTCAAACAAATTTATAGCTAAAGCTTTCTTAGTTTTTACTATCTCCTTTTTAATGCCATCTATATCTAATTATCTGATCGAGTGATGAAGCGCGGAAAAAGTTAAAGCATTAGACCTTAAATTCTAAGTCACGCTATCATTTTATTTTAAAACTTCCTTCTTTTTTTGTCAAATAAGATATATCATTTCATTAAATTACGGGAAAATGAGATACAAAATACAAATAAAAGATGTGTAAAAAGAAAGCCCAAATAACAATAGATGGAAACCCTAAAATATCATAACCCTAACAAAGGTAAGAGGAAGCAACCGCCAACAAGAACTCTACTGTCTTTATCATTCATTCATTAGAATTCGTGGATGGATATAAGTCGTCACTAGTAACAAAGCTATTGTGAAAAGTGGTTGTTCGAAAAACTATCCCAAAGGATCCACACCTCTTATCGGCAATAAACCAACCAAATTGGTTTTTGAAGAATTTCCATCACCACAAAAAAACACGAAATTATCGACAGTAATTTTCTAATGGTAATTTCAGTTTTCTGACGGATTTCCAGAGGAGAAAATTTTCCGATGGAATTTTTTCCGTTGGTAATTAATTTACCAACGCTCTTACGTATCACCACGTGTTGCCTCCACAAATTGTCTTCAATTGTGGCAGAGCTGATAATCGAACCCGCAATATCTTGCGCGTGTTCTGATACTTTAACCAGTTGAGTTATGAACACCATGTGATATTATTTGCAAACCATATTTACAATATTCAACTCCCACCATTATAATTATATTTGATCTAAATTATTAATATATAATTTACATATTAATAATTCTATTATTTTTATATAAATAATATTTTATATTCATATACATTACATTATATTTAGTATTTTCATTTTATATTTAAATTATAATAACAATTATAATTATTATTAAAAAATTATTTTAATAATTATTTTATTATATATATTATTCAATTATAATTATTTTTCATTTTTATTACTAATATTTATTAATAAATAAAATATTATTTAAAAAAATTACAATTAAATTTATTAAAAATGTATATCTATATATGTGTATATGTTAATTTTTATTAATATTTATTAAATATGATTTATTTATAAAATATTTTTTAAAATAAATAAAGATAATATTTTATTTATAAAATAATATTTTAATATATTATTTATAAATTAAAATAATAATATAATTAATAACATTACAGACGAAAATGTTCCATTAGTATAAATTAAAATAATAATTTATTTATAAAATAATATAATTAATAAATTTACCAACGAAAATTTATTCAGTTGGTAATTTGATTTTTTTTTTGGTAGTGCATGAGCAGATCACATAAACAAAAAGAACCACAAACACCAACACGAAAGATGAAGATTTGGTAGAAGAAATTCTCTTTGTTGACTACACAATGAGCCACATGGTCTTGATCCCAAAACACGATTCGAATTCGCCATTACCAACAATTTATAATTATCTTACGGAAGATAGAGCAATAATATGTAATAATATAGTCACCAACTTTTAACCCCTGCAGTCACGAATCGAAGCTATCCAATGAGATTTGTTGTCCTCTAAACCTCCAAACCAATTTATTTTTACAAAGACAAGCAGCAACACCATAGAAAACCCAAAAAATGAAAATAAAAGTACACAAACGCAAAATACGGATATCTCCATCCCCAATCGGAATCGGGGAGGAAGAAGCTATAAAAAAAGCTCGCATAAAGATGACAAGAGAAGAGTTCCTACAACCCCAAAAGTTAGAGAGGAGGGGAGAGAAGAGAGTCAGCCATAGGAAGACCACTAAAACATCCTACTTTTTAAAAATAGTTATTGTACAACTTACCAATATTTCAAATTACTTGTTCATCACTGAAAATTTGGTTCTAATTTTTTAATCATCTCTTCAAATTTATTATAATGGACTTTACCAATATTTCAAATTACTTGTTCATCACTGAATATTTCAAATTACTTGTTCATCGCGACATTGTTTTCGTTTTCTCTCCCTCTAATTTTTCCCATTTTCCTCCCTCCTTTTTATTATAATGGATGGACTTGGAAAAGATTTCTAAATTAAATTCATATCATCCCTCGCTCGATTTGCACGCAAGAACGAAGAACATTCGCCCTAAACCATCTTCTTCTCAGCCCTAATCGCACCACCTCCTCCGGCCACGCTCTGTCGTTCGCCAAATCTCGCCGCCGTTCACCGTTCCATCATTTCAACGGTTTTCTAATTCCTTGGACGAGCTCGGTGAGTTTAAAGATGACGGTGACTTTGACAAGCTTCGTTTGAAAATGGTTCGTAAGCTCAAAGACAATGTATGTTTTCTCTCTCGATTCATCTCTCTTTCTTTCCATATCTTCTATTGGCTTTTATTCTGTTCTCTTTCTCTATTAGGGTTTTTTTAGATTTTAGGTGAAAACTCTTTTCAACCCGAATTCACTTGATTTTGGCAAATTTGGTTATATTTTTCTACATCTATCATGGTTCGAATTGAATTGGACATGTGAATTTGATTCGGTGAAATTGCTAGTTGAACATGTTTATTTCTGTGAAATCTGTGGGAAAGGGTTTAGGAGAGATGTGAATTTGAGGATTCATATGTGTACACATGGGAATCAATTAAAAACCCTAGAAGCCTTAGCAAAGAAACCGTTGGATAAATCTAAAATTGATCCCAAGAAAATGTTGAGATTCTCTTGTCCGTTTGAAGGTTGTAATAGGAACAAGATGCATAAGAAATTTTGGCCGTTGGATGTTCCAGGAAGATGAATCTACCAAAAAGGTATGATTCTTCTTCTACAATAAAGGCTTCTCTACAATGTCTTCATGGAAAATTTGCTTGTTGCAACTACTGTTGAACTTTGTCTTGACTCTAAGGCATTATAAAGGATTATACAATTTATAATATTTGCTTCTTTTTCATGTTGTTTTTTGCTTTTAATATTTGGCATCAATGTACTTTATCTTTCTCAGAAAATATTCTACAGGGCTGCCTTATCTTGCTAAAAGTAATTAACATTTTATATTTATGGCTATTTCCTTTCAAGTTCTGTTTAAGCTTTATTTCTGTGCCTGGAATTATTACAATTTCCATGTTGAATGCTTTATATTGAGTGTTTCATTTGTTTTTCACTCAGTTTACTATGTCACAAGGAGAGATACCTTTACAAACTTATCAGAAGTATGGTATAAAGAAGTGGAACTCTATTCAACTAACCAGGACTGCATGAAAATGTTAGTTGGAAACGAGGTTGACATAGTAAGTTTGTGCTCAAATCATGTTCTTGACCTTTATGTTTAATTTTGTTGTGCAAAGCTTTTTTCTACAAATGGTAAAATACAAGCAAGTATTTCTTAAACTGAACCATTAACTATGTTTTCTCTTGCTTAAATATATGCCTTGGACTGTGCATAGAACAGAATTTGGGGCAAAATCTTTGCCTCAGAGAGCAATTCGACATAGCAGTAGCTAGCGAGGGTTGTTGCAGAGATGAGAATACTGGGTAATAATTAAGAATTTCTTATATGGATTTTTTATGCTCTGGGACTTGGTGATATTTCACTGAGATGATTTTTTATCTTTGTTATTGGATTTTCAACCTAATAATGTCTTTCATTGGTTCATGTTGGTGGATTGTTCATAGTTGCCAAAAGGTTATCATCCTGAGGTTTGTGATTTCTGTAACACTTCTTTTTTAAAGTTCTTGGTCATTATTTTTTGCAGATTACATGTTCACAATTTGATGTAATGATTGTTGGAATGATATGGTAACTAGCAAAGACTTCATTCCCCAGAATTGTTCTGTGCCAGGGAATGTGTCTAATCTACTATAAACTAGAAGGTTTGTTGCAGATTTGCTTTAATAATATTTTTTTTACATTTTTAGATCTTTAGCTGGCTATGATGTTTTGTTTATCTCCGGTCTAGATCTGGAGAGTTGCAGCATGCTGGATCCATTTACTTTTGGGGTATGTTGAAGTAAACTGATTATGGTGGCTGCTTTTGCATGGAGGTTTGGTTCCAACAATGGCCTTAAAGGTGAACTGGAAAGAGGAGCATAAACCTATACAATGTGGAACAAGTATGTAACAAAAATGGGGAATAAAGCATGGCATCATATGACCTTCGGCTATGCAAATAGTAATTTATTATATACAAAGAGCTTCACGGGTATATGGGGAACATTTTTTTTTGTTTTCATTAATAAACCTATGAATGGTAATGCATATTTGTTTTGAATGGTAGTATCACATTATTTTGTTATTTTCTTTTATATTGTAACTGACATTAGTTAATGTATTTTATCATGTATTTTGTTTGTATTTGGATCTATCTTACTTTAAATTGTATGTAGACACTGGTTTTGGTGGAATGTGTCCATGTTTCTGTAGATGGAACCTTAAGCATGAGTAAGTGATTTTAATTATGTAATTTCAAATATATGTTATTAGTATATAGTAAATATATTTGAGAGAGACTTTGATTTCTAGAATGTTTAGTGAATTTACATGTTTTAATTTACTTAATTGTCCATTGTTCTTTCTAATGTATTTAATTGTATATTTTTCTCTAAGTATATTACCTTATAATATATAGGAGTTAATTAATTAGAATGTTTGCTTTAATGTATTTGATCTCTGGATAAATGATTTTTGATGTATATATGTTTTGGAAATGTCTGTAATTTCTAAATTGATGCAGGAATAAAAATTAATTTTTTTAAAAAATAAATTACCTATCGCAGCGCTTAAGCGCTGCTTTAGGTCACCTATCGCAGTGCTTAACAAGCGTTGCGTTAGGCTTAATAGCCTATAGCATCACTGGCTATTGCAGTGCTTATAAGCGCTGCTATAGGGCTAAAATAAGTGCTGTTATAGACATTTTCTGTAGTAGTGTGAAGTATTTTGTTTTTGAAAAATATATTTTGATTGATATGCAATATGTTTGCATCGACTCATTTTTTTGGAAGTTCGTTTGTGGCACTATGCTATCTATTTTTGTAAATATTATGACAACGAATTGTAAATGACCTTTTTTCGTATAGTAACAAGGAAATATTAAGTGGCATGATGATCTTAATGTTTACTTGACATTGAATATGTAAAAAAAACTTTATGTTAATGAATAATGTGGTTTAATGTTGCTAGCTTGGGGTGTACTTGTGATTTGCCATAAATTTAGTGTGTTATTGGCTATGAAGTTTATTTAATTTCACTTAGGGATTCGCAACAACAAAATTCAAAGTTGGTAATCGCTACTCCAACCTTGTTAATACCAATGATAAAATTGTTAATGTCTATAAAGAAGTTGTTAACGCTGACATCAATGTGTTTCCATCTCATATTCACATTATGAAAAGAAAATATGAAAGTTGTTAATCACTGCTTCAACCTTGTAAATTACTACGATAAAGTTGTTAATGTGAAAGAAGAAATTGTTAACGCTTGTAAGTTGTTAATCGTTATTCAGACCTTGTAGATTGTTAATAACAAATCAATATATAAATTGTTAATCGCTATTCAGACCTTATTAATTCCTATGATAAAGTTGTTAATGCTTACGATGAAGTTGTTAAGGTTTTGAGCAAACATCTCATTCACATTGCCAGCAACAAATTTGTAAGTTGTTAATTGCTATTTATACCTTGTTAATTCCTATGATAAAGTTGTTAATCCTTGCAAAAAAATTGTTAAAAGTTGTTTGTTTTTGAATAAATATGTTCAAAAAGACATGCGAATAAACCACCAAAATTCGTCAAATGAAACATATAAAAAGAGAGTTTTGTTCCATACTCCATTTAATACAAATTGTCCAATTCAACAACATTTTATACAATATACCAAAAGAGAACTTTGTTCAACCTTTCATACAACATACCAATAAGGAAATTTGTTCAGCATTCCATACATTATAACAAAACAGATCTTTATTTTCACTTGTTTCCAATCTTTCGATAATATCACAAAGAAGCTTTAGTGGAAGGCTAGCCCAACGACTGTTTTGTATAAGTGGAACTTGATTCTGCAACTCGTGTATCAAGGTTTGTGACTTCCTATGATGACCACGATTTCAATCACATGGCTTGATTTTTCTGACAATACAACTCCAAACTAGATCAAGACATAGCTGCTTCCATAAATTATATTGATTACTGCTTACATTGCCACCTCCCATCTGTGGAACAAGAGCAAAAGAAATAAGCACAGTTGTGCCAAGCATCACGAAGTAAAACAAAGGCAAATATTTAACAAAGTTTAATATTTAAAGCAAAATTTAGAAGATTCAACATACAACAAAATAATCCTGACAATGGGATAGTAGAGGTGTTCTCAAATCATAAACCATGTAAAATGATGACAAAATATGGCAAGTGATTTTTCCTTAAATTTCAATCACCTGGAACTTAAATATCTAGGCATGGCTTCATCAGTGTCACAAAATCTCCAAAAACTTCAACAAAATGAATAATATAGGTTTTTCGCAAAAGAGAATTGATTGACTTTATTCACATGTCCCCAACATCATATGACTTGTCACTTTTGCTTCTTGTAACAATTTTAACAAAAGGGCAGTTTATTACATAGGGACCCCTTGTAGGGAAATATGATTTTATCTTTCTGCATTACATTTATGATATTACTCTTACCATGCTCCCAAAGAAATCAAATCCAAATTGATCTGCAGAGATATTATCTCTAACCAATTGAGATGTTTACTTGGGAGGGAGAGAGGCAAAGACCATAAATTCATTGAACAAAAGCAAAAGGCATTACAAACTAGCAAATTAAATAGACAAGATTTAAAGGTGGTGAGACAACCAGAATATTCAAAGTAAAAGGAAGATATCATCCAATTAAGCACCAGAAAAATATATATCACTTTTCTTACAAATAATTTAAATCACATCTCCCTTGATTACAATAGCAATAACGCATCATCTTATTTTCAGCTTCCAGAGAGGATTATTGTCAGTTATAAATAAGAGTTTATCCCATTAAAACTTGAAAGTACAATGTTTGAGTCTTTGACTAACCAATGTATAGAAAATCAGTCACCTCCTAGCACATTCATTTTATTTTGTTTTTTGTTAAACAATTGAGCATGACATTGAATTTCAAAACAACACGACAGTTTAAGGCAATAAATTTTGAACAAGATTAAAATCATCCAGTCATTTTTTATGTTGGGTCTCAGTTAAGTTATTCTGATCTAGCACCATTCATTAAACGATCAGAAATAAAACACCAGAGTAAATGGATTTGACCAAGCGGGTAGGAAAGGTAAAACGTGATCCATTGCGCATTGCATGATTATTGTGGCTTCCTGAACCACATAAAGGAAAAGAGGAACACACTCAAATTGTCATCTAATTATCTCCCTCCTCATTCATCATGTTAATTTATCATAAATACGATCTTCTATAGATGAGGTTAGACATAAAACAAACAAGAAGAATAAAGACGAGATAACAATTGGAAAATAGCGATCTTAATGACTGAATAAACCCTAAATTGAAAATTCGAAAATCCAAATTTTAAATCGGCCATAATTGACAGAATATAAATTAGGAGAACATGGATTTAGCTTACCTAAGTTCAAATAGGGGCTTGTATACCAATAGAACTTTCTTCTCCGACGGCCACAACCATTAAGCTCTCCCCTTGCTTCGACGAACACCAACAAACAAAAAAGAAGGAGAATAGCGATCTTGACAATGAATGACTGGTCCGGACCTACTCCCAGACGCCAGTGAGGACGATGATTTCGCGTGCGGAGAAGGTGGAGAGCTGTGAGAAGGAAGGATGATGACTTCAAATGGGGTTCCACTCTGAGGAGTTTTTTTTACCTGCACTATGAGGAGAGTTTCTTTGACCCCTGCCTTTTTCCTTGTCTTTCTCTTAGGGGCAAATTAGTCTTTTGCAAACATATAGAAATCCCAAATTAATCCCTAGGGTCTGACATAGGATTTTGAAATGTTAGGGGACTGAATTGTCCTTCTAATATTCAATGGTATTTTTTTGTCTTTTTCCCTTATTTCTTTATAAGCGCTGCTTTAGGTAATTTATTTTTTTTTCAAAAAAATACCTATAACAGCGCTTATAACAAAATAAGTGCTGCTATTGATTTTTTTTAAAAAAATATTTGATTTATTTTATATATACCCCACTTGCATCAGTGCTAAATGCCAGCAATTCTATACAGTTCTAGGCAACGAATATACACCAGTTTCCGGTATCTGCCATTAAAAATAAATACTATCTACTTAAAGAAAAATAAACTAAGTAAATTATAGGACAATATAAAGCCAGGTTAGAATAATAGGATAATTACCCCTAACTTAAAGAAATCTATTCACGAGATAGAATTGTTCACCATTGTCCATCAATGCAACATCATTAAAAATAGAAAGTCAAACATTTTTTAAGGTCCCGTCACACCATCTTCACTTGCATCACCTTTATGAAGTTTCCAGTATCTGCAATTAAAAATAGAAAGACAAAGATAGAGAGAGGAGTAGGGACTATAGTAACAAAATTGGAATTGATAGAAAGTAATAAATAATATTGAACCAGATCTATAATTTAAGGGTAAGATATCTATCCCTTGGCTTGGGCTAAATTAACACCACCATCTTTTAAGTCCAAAGCTCGTTAACATAAATTCATCAAGGTACATCATTTATCTGTTGGCATTTCAGTTGATTTGGCACCTTCAAACAATTTCTTTGCCAGGTGACAAGTGCTGCAAAAACTCAAGTTCCTATGAAAACTAGGGAGAATAATTTAGAAGAGAGAGTCATAGAAATCCAAGTACCAGGTACATGCAATGTTGTTGTAAAGAGAGTCCTAGAAATCCAAGTAGCAGGTACATGCAATGTTGGTGTAAAGAGAGACTATAAATGGATTAATTCCTTTACAGCTGTTGTCTTTAAGAAATAGCTTTCATACACAATAGAATTAGCAAGTGATCATGCATTTTCGTTCCCTTTCTTTCAAAGCTGAATTAACAGAATGACACGGAACTGAAAATCTCACAATGTCCCATTAGAGAACTTGTTCCCATTCCACCGTTTCTAACTAGTACAGCCACGATAGCAATTACAAAGGAAGACATACAAATGGAATACCCATTTCCCATTTTTCTGAACAGCCAAACTAAAACAGAAAAACAAAATTCAACGAAAATGGTGTTAGAATTTTAAGTTTTGATGAGGACTGGCCCATGAATAACATAAGAAACATAAGCGCAAGTTACCTTTGAATTAAACAAAGTAAAATCTGATAGGTAACAGATCATGATCGCTAGAGCTAGAACCTATCGCTAATAGATAAAAAGGAATAGCAAGTGAAGTCTTAGGAATAACAAAGTTAATATCTATCGCTAAGTCCTTCACTATCGCTAAAGAAATACCTATCGCTAGAAGTTCATTGAGAACATGGATAAATGAAAGGAAAAATATAAACCAAGTCCTTGAGCTAATAGAATCAGCTAGCGATAACATGTTAAGCTATCGATAACAGAATACTTCAGATAATAAACATTCTGATAGCCAGTGCCTGAGCAAATGAGTTAATTAGCGATAACATAGTTGCTAGCGCTAACACATTTAGCTATCGATAATAGGATACCTTGAAATACCCTTGAATATTCATATAACTATATCCTTAAGTTAATGAGCAATCAACTAGCGATGATATAATTAGCTATCGATAGAGAATACCTTGAAAATACCTTAGCTGATATATTGTCTCTATCTCTTTGAGCTAATGAAATGTTTTATCGATAACGTCCACTGCATGAGTATTTGTTTCAGCTAACAGCTTAAGTGCAGGACTCACACTGTCAAGATAGCGATAGCCAAGGGAGGTAGCTCTAATGAAAAAGCTGACATGCAAGTACAGTGGCAGGTAGCAGCAGGATAACGTTACTCACAGTCTCTGTCTCTCTTATCTTATCCTCTGCAAAATCCATTGAAGTATGAAAAGAAAGAAAAGGTGCTAACGGCTAGTTCTCCAAGTCTCCAACGGATAGAAAAGAATATCACCATATATAAAGACTTGAAGACATCAAAATCAAGAGCGCACACATTACGCATCTACATGACAAGGTGGTACGAGATGAAAAGAGGCTCTGCCCAGAGTATTAGATATATTTCAGTGAGCCCAAAAATGATGAATTAAGTGAGTTAGAAAAGTAGAGCTAGAGCTCATATTGTCAGATTGATAAGCTCTAGATTTATACTTTCATCATATATTTATCTGTACTTAAGTGTTTATCACAATCAGTTCATTAAGTGAAAGTATTTATTGAAATCCTCTACTGTTTGAGGTTGTTCTAAAAGCTTGGTGCTTTAGAACAGGGATATTACCTTACAGGTAGTAAGGGGGAGTGTTTAGAGGGATTCTAAAACTCTGTAAAGGTTGGCAGGTGAATCTGTGTTCGTAAAACCTGTGGTGGGCTTCTCTTGTGCCTGGTTTAAACAAGAGGGTAGTGGAAATCTCAGGTGGAGCCTGAGGACTGGATGTAGGTCTGAATTGACCGAACCAGGATAAACTCTGAGTGTATTATCTCCTCCCTTAACTTTCCTAGCTTCCAGCATATTTTACTTAAGTTTTCTTTAATGCACTTCATGGTTTGAAATATTCACAGTAATAAACCTAAAAGGATTTTAAAAGATTGTCATCACTTGTGTTTTGTGTAAAGAATTTAAGTCTTAATTCTATCACCCAATTCACTCCCCTCTTGGGTGATCAGCCAGCACTCACAAATGGTACCCGGCATTCAATAACTTTGCCGCAACGATTAGGGCATGCTCAAGCTGATGCTACATTACGTCCCAAGGCAAGCCACCCACAAACATATGGTTATCTTCTTTCCCAGTCACAGCCACTTCTCTCTCGGTCTAAATCCATGAAAACCAAAACACAACACAAAATTCTACAAATCTGAAGCATCTAGACTAAAAACCCAACCAATTAAACTGAAGCATAAGGCATGAAAAATACATGTAAATTTAAAATTTCCGTGAAAATACTCTGAAAGCAAGAAAATTGAAGAAAAGAAGAGAGGGGAAACCTGCATTCACAACCACAACAAAACACCCAACCTTATAAAACATTGCAGATTTGAAGATTTAATTCAATAATTCTCTAATTAGGTCATTAACCATAATATCCTTACTCACATAATACTCTCACAAAGAAACTTCATTTTCAATTAATAACTACACTTCCCTTATTTCCAACAATACCAACTAATTCCTTCCTCCCTTCATTGGCACTCGCTTAGCAGAATAAGAAGAGATAAATAAAATCACCTCCCTTGTCACTGAATAGCGTCAGCTAGTGCAGCAGGGAAGAAAAGAAAATTGAAACAATTATCAATTTAATTACAAATCAAACAACAACAATCATTATTCCCAAAACTCAAAATTTCCCCCAAGCCCCACGGCCAAACAAGAACAGAGGAGCAGAGGGAAAAATTCAACCAAACAAAAGATACAAATCAGCCTAGCCCAAACAAGCACCAGAATTTTCAGAATAACATCATACAAACTTCATCAGAACATAATATTCAACATGAAACCAGGAAAAGAACAAGAAATCCGATGGCAAAAAGAGAAGAAAATCCGAATGAGCAGGGCAGCAAGAGAGAAGGGAATTGAACAATTATCAACCTACATCATTAAGCAACATAACGAGCAATTTAAATCCTTCACCATTGAGCATAAATTCACCACCATCGGCCTTGACCACTGACGGCACCAAGCAAGAACAGGGGAAGAAGGAAAATTCAAGAAAAATTCCAATCTTCACACATCAACATACAAGGCACAATTATAGCATTAATCCTACTCCTTTTAATGTTTAATCATGCTTTGGTTCAGTTAAACACCCAAAAATCATCAATTTCCCGTCGGGTGAACAGTAACCCAATGAGAAAATTTTAGGGAAACTTTGAATAATACCCCTTCATCACTCAAATCTGACCCCAAGAGTGATTAATCGAAGCCTAAGCTTCGATTTCGAGCATTTAGAAGCTTCCAAAGCATCCCAAAATTTGAATCACCCTCCCCTCAAACTTGATCGAACCGGCCAAGAAGAAGAAGAAAATGGAGAGAAGAGGCCTACCAAAGGCTAACCCAATCTTCCAGTGTGCTTCCGCCGCTGGAACAAGGGAGCACGAGAGAGAGAGAGAGAGCAGATGGAGAGTGCAGAGAGAGTGAGACGGGAATGGAGGGAAATGAAAGCAGACAGAAAGTGAATGGAGGGAGTATATACACGTGTGAATAAAAATAGCCTATCCCAACGCTTATTACTTAATAAGCGTTGGAATAGGCCCCCTGTCATTTATATTTTCTTTAAAAAATATCTAAAACCAATTTTAAAAATACTAATTCATTTTAAAAAAAGAAAAAAAATTAAAAATACCTATTTAGGCCTATCCCAACGCTTATTACTTAATAAGCGTTGGGATAGGCCCCCTGTCATTTAAATTTTATTTAAAAAATATCTAAAACCAATTTTAAAAATACTAATTCATTTTAAAAAAGGAAAAAAAATTTAAAAATACCTATCTAGGCCTATCCCAGCGCTTATTACTTAATAAGTGTTGGGATAGGCCCCCTGTCATATAATTTTTTTTTAAAAATATCTAAAACCAATTTTAAAAATACTAATTCATTTTAAAAAAGAAAAAAAATTTAAAATTACCTATTTAGGCCTATCCCAACGCTTATTAGTTAATAAGCGTTGGGATAGGCCCCCTATCATTTAAATTTTCTTTAAAAAATATCTAAAACCAATTTTAAAAATACTAATTCATTTTAGAAAAGGAAAAAAATTTAAAAATACCTGTTTAGGCCTATCCCAACGCTTATTAAGTTAATAAGCGTTGGGATAGGCCCCATGTCATTTAAATTTTATTTAAAAAATATCTAAAACCAATTTTAAAAATACGAATTCATTTTAAAAAAGGAAAAAAATTTAAAAATACCTATTTAGGCCTATCCCAATGCTTATGACGTCATAAGTGTTGGGATAGGCCTACTTATATATTTTAAAATTGTTTTCCTATGTTTAAAAAGCCTGAGTGTATTTTTAAAATTTGTTTGAATTTTTTTAAACAATATTTAAATACTTTGGAGCTTATCCCAACGCTTATAAATTATTAAGTGCTGGGATATGGTTATACATATACCAACACTTTTTTTTAAAGCGCTGGTATAGGTCATATGATACCTATCCCATCACTTGCATTTTGTAAGCGCTGCTATTGTTGCTCTGCAATAGAGTATTTCTGTAGTAGTGCTTCTAGTTAGTATGCCTTAATCAATAAGCAAGGTAAATTATTTTTGAGTAAAAATGATCGATATAAATATTTTAAAGTTACTATCCTTAATTTTTCAAAAAAAGTTAACTTGGGGAGGAGTATTTTTTTCCTTTTGGTCAGGTTTTTTTCTTATTAATTCTTCCTCTATTTTCTTTTTGCGGTTGCTGTGTTTATTTGGTGTGTTTTCTCTTTTGTTTGCTTTGTTCATGAAAGATTGGATTTCCCTTTAGGGATAGGGTTCTTGTCGTCCTCGTTTATGTGACTGAGTGTAATTTATCAAGGATATCTTCTCATCGTTATTTTTTAGCTGTTTTTTGCATTACATATATTTTTTCATGTTGTGGTGTTGTTTTTGTTGAGCTCATTTGTTGTTGTGCTTGCTTATAAGTGTTAGTGCTATAAACAGGGAGGGATTTTGTAGTTCCCCTCTCATTGGTTGTGCTATAAATTGATTTTTCAACAAGTTGCCTTCATCTTCATCTTCATCTTCATCTTCATCTTCATCTTCCCTTCTAGTTCTAGCTAATTATGTGGTTGCTTTTTGGGGCTGTTCGTGTTTGTTACCAAATCGCCTTCATCTTCATGCAATCCACAAGTTTTGACGCTAATTTTTATCATATAATTAAGCCTTCGTTTGAGACGATTCCACTTGGAAGACTTTCCAAAAGCACACAGAAAGTTTGTGCAAGTGATTAAATATATCATTACCCAAGACCAGCCCGGGAGAGGCTCAGTTTCTTTTTTCTTATTTTATTTTCAGAATCTTATCTCCACACTTAAGTCAATGAATGGATGGTTCATATTTGATATTTTTAAAAGTAGTATTATGAAATTTTATAAATTAAATCCTATTTGCTGTTTTTATTGCAATTAAAAACTATGTAGATATAATTTTAAAAACATAAATCTGTTTATTTATGTCTAGAATAGTAATTTTCACGAAAGAGCAAATTCAGATCATCCATTGTTTTAATCTAATGATAAATAAGAGATTCTAAAGGAAAAGGAGAGAGGAAAATGAGAGAAAACACAGCCCCATTACCACATCTCACTATATAAAATATTTACAGTTTTCTTAAAAATAAATACTGTATTTGTTATCAGATTGTTTCTAAGGGGATCTATATATAGATGCGTGTAACTTGAATTCTATGGCAATACAGTGAGAGTACGCTAGAGTGAATTTTGATACACTATGCGTGACTGGGCTTTGTAATTTTTTTTTTATACAAAAAAAAAAAAAAGGCTGGGGCTCTATCTTTGTCCACTTTTTCTTCACTTGTTTTTCCTTTGAATAATTAATTCTCATATCAAAGTGAATTTGCTTTTGGAACTTCAAGAAATCTTTAATTCTCAATTTAAACCAACTTGTTATAAAAAATTAGGAAAACCTATAGGTACATATATTTTTCATCAATTTTTAATTTAATTAAATGATTTACTTTTGTATTGTTAGCATCGCTATTTCATACCCATGGGCTAATAATGTAAGCATAATTAAATTAGAGGAGATAGTGTTAACCGAACAAAATTAATGGATTAATTACATGCACCAAATTAAAGATTGAAGAAAAGTAGGAGTGCCTACAAATGGGTTTTCAAAAACAAAAAGTACTAACATTTAAATTTGAGACGATGGTTAAGAATTTTGCAGGAATGTAATTGCTATATATTTGGATGAGTGATTATTTTATCATACTATTATTTTATGCTAATTAAAAAATTTTGAGCTACACGTCACGTGGCATGTGGCTAAAAAGAATGTGGTCATCAACACAGAATATAGGTTGGGATTTGATATTTTTTTCCCCTCATTTTTTAAGCGTAAGTTGATATATAAAAACTGAGGCCAACTGTATGGAAAATTTATTTAGAAAGGTTGACTTGTAATTAGATTTAGAGGCTATATAACTGGCTAAAGCTGTCATCGCCATCTGCTTAAGTTTTAATTAAGAACGTTAAATTTTTATTAAATATATAATGAACTTCTATTATGGTTAAATTTTTTCTTAGGGTTTTCTGAAGAATCCAATCTGTATTTTGAAAAATCATCCCTTTAATTTTACAAAATAAATCTCTTCTCACGTATATATTTTACAATGCAATGTATAATTACTTAAAATAAGTTAATTCAAATAATAATTTAATTTATTTATGATTATTATTTCCCAAAGCGATTCTTATTAGTTATTACTAATACAAACCTTATTAAAAAGGATTAAATATGTTCATTCTAGATTAAAAATCCTAATCTTTTCATTAAGTTGTTTAGCTTAATGTCGAGATCGTGAGGAAAATAAATTTGGTATAATGTAAATTACGATTAAATAATCCCTAATTGTGTACTTGAGAATTGTTGCATGGCAGAAAAAACAAAAAATCATGAGAGTTATACTTGGCACCTGGCTTTAATGGATAAACTATTAAGGCTTAGGTTGTTAAAAGAATCTACTTGTCAATACTTTATTTTTTTAGAGTTTGATTATTGTCATTAATTTAGTTTGTTAAACCATTTCAAATATCAATATGGGTTAATATAATCTTTGGCCTCTAAACTTTCACTCAATTTTGGTTTTGATCCCTAAACTTTTAAATTGGTGGTTTTGGTCCTTGAACTTTCGATCAATTTTGATTTTGGTCTCTAAACTATATATTTGTGGTTCTGGTCCCTGAACTTTGTATAATTTATAACCCCCAGTCCCTAATTTTTTTTAAGTTTAAGGACTAATGACCAAAATTGACTGAAAATTCAAGGACTAAAACCAAAATTGACTAAAAATTCAAGGATAAAAACTATCAATGTTAAAGTTTAGGGGCCAAAACCAAAATTGACCGAAAGTCAAGGACCAAAACCACCGATCTGAAAGTTCCGGGATCAAAACCAAAATTAAGTGAAAGTTCAGGGACTAAAAGTTGTATTAACCCTATCAATATACAAATGGCTTCAGACCAAAAAAAAAAAAAAAAAAATACAACTGGTTACTTGTTAGATATCTTTGCATATTCAATTATACATACAAACAACAGCCCCTTGTTTTGTTGCTCTGTAATTCGATATTAATATATGCACTCCAATACGGCCTTTAATTTATTATTCATATACCATTATGTATTTTCATCATGAATTTGGAATATTTATCCAGTTAAAGAACTGTGCGATTCAATGGGGCTATATATATATATATATATATATCTAAAATCATAAAACTATTTTTAAGGAAAAATGATATTTATAGTTCTAAGATTTAATTTAAAAATAGTATTAGGTTCTACAAAATTTCGCTAAAAATGAAATATAAATATCATTTAGGTAATTATAAAAGTGGATTTTTCTTTAGTTAATCAAGATATCCTTTCGCCGAGGGTTTTTATAGTAAAGCTCAATAGATTTTTTTGACATTTTTAACTCTGTTTTGAACCTTATTATCAGATATTCGGGTAGCTATCTAACTAATAACCTATTATGGAGTTCCCTACAAAAATATTTTGAATGTGACGCGAATTGAGACCCACGGGAACCAATCATATCCTCCTTAAATTTATAAATGCTATCTCATCAAATTATTTTCTATTTTTATTTGATTTCAGTTATATATAGAGAAACTCTTTAAAAACTACTACTACCGTACTACGTACTAAATAATTGTTCTGATGGCATGTCACAGTCTAGAGAACGAGCAATAGTTTAAATATGAAGATGAATAGTTTTGTGCAGTGATGACTAAAAAATTTGCCCTCAACCATTTCATCGTTGTCGGTTCTTCATTATTTTACAACACCACACACAAAGTACGTAAACAAAGACTAGCCCTTCACTTCACTTCACATGGTTTTCTTTAAGATTTGCTTGATGCATAAGAAAAATTATAGAAGTAGTCTTATTATGCTTCAGTCAGCTCTAAGGTACAATAAAAATTACAAATTGCCATATGCTCAAAAGTCATCATCTTCAAGGAGTCTCTGCACCCACATTTTCCTCTGCATTACCTTCTCTCTGACCAAACTGAGTTCTCCTCCTTATTTTTCTCCAAGTCTACAGGCTTATACTTGCAAAGAAAGGCTTATACTTGCAAAGAAAGTGCATTCACGAGTGTAAAGCTTTTTCTTTCTCTCTGCATCCAAATGCATGTATCTATCTATGATCTGACGGGTCTTTCCAGATCGATCTATCTATCTATATGAACATGATGAGGTTGCCTCTGTTCTACTTCTTCATCCTTTTGCTCCTCACAGTTTGGTCTTCATCTTTTGCAACTGCAACAAATTTACCAGACGATGAAGGTAAGTACATACCCATATATAATTTGGCGTATGTGCGCGTAACCTCTTCGATTTCAGAGTACTATGTGATAATTGAAGAGCTGGAAAGCTTGTTCAGTAAGTGGTGGGCATAAAACATTATGCATAGATAATTAATTCAACCATTATTAGGATCATAAATAAGATTCATCATCAGAGTCAGTTTCATAAGCAGTTATTGGTACTCCTCACATCGTAAATATAAGAACTACTAGTAATTAATTAATTTGATTAAAGTAATGTTGTTAGTTAAGGTAGATAAGATCACATGATAATACCAAATCACCCTAAACATTTACCTTTATTCTCACAGTTCCTCTCTATTATTACTGTTAAAGAGCACCGATTAAGGATAATTAATCTGCGAATAAATTGAAAAAAATTAGAAAAAATCTGATATTTAATACTAAGCTCCCATTCCCAAATAAGTTGTATGTTTAAGATCCAAGGGAGTAGATGTTACCAAGTTCATGTCTGAGCTGTTGTATAGTCGTCAATGTGTTTGCTTCACTAATAGTAGTAGTAATGGATTTTGCATTTTGGTGCATATATTATATATTATATATACAGTGAAAGCGCTGAAAGTGATAGGGGAAAAGCTGGGGAAGAAGGATTGGGACTTTGATGTAGATCCATGCAGTGGAGAAAATGGATGGGTTTCGCCTAATCCTGTTCATGGCAATGAGAATAATGTCACCTGCGTTTGTTCTCTGCTCAACCATCAAAAGAATGCCACCCTCTGCCACGTCACCAACATGTACACTGCCTCCTCCTCCTCCTCCTTTTGTTTGTTTTTTCTCTCTCAACCGTTCTGCTAATTTCTCTAATGGAATCATCTCTGCATTAGAGTTCTGAAAGAACAAAATCTTCAAGGCACGCTCCCTCCTGAATTGGTCAGCTTGCCCTATCTTCAAGAAATGTATGTAACTCTCTAATTATTTCCCCTTCAATAAGATATAATTCATGTTTGTTATCATTTCTCTGATTCCTGATTTCTCCCTCTCTTTTTTTGTGGTGAAGTGATCTCGCTCGCAATTACCTGAGCGGCTCAATCCCTAAAGAATGGGGCTCCTTGAATCATCTTGTCAACATGTATGTACTCTTTGTTCCTCTTTCTCTGTGAAATTTCCAATTTCTGTTCATGATTTGTATGTGCCATTGTTTCGTGTGTTAGTTCCCTCATTGGGAATCGATTGACGGGTCCCATCCCAGCGGAGCTTGGAAATCTCACCAGTCTCAGAAGCATGTGAGTTTCATAATATCCACTTTAGAATTTGTTTAATCCCAGTTTTGATTCGATTGAAGAATTCTTGTGGGACTTTGAATGAATCAGGGTTTTGGAGTTCAATCAATTATCTGGACACTTGCCTCCGGAGCTTGGGAATCTTTCCCACATTCAAAGACTGTAAGGACTCTGCTTCATTTTCTTTCTATTCAGGTTACCTAACGTCTAATGAATTAGTTTTCTTTCTTTCTTTTTTTATCAGCAATTAGTTTTCTTTCACAACTATAAAATTAGTACACACTATAAACTCTAAGATGAAATCAAATATTTATACGAAATATGAACTAAATAAAAACATAATTTCTTAATTAAAATGACCTGCATCAATTTACTTTCTTGCTTCAACTATCTTTATTTGTCATACTAAATGAGGACGATGTCAATAATATATATATATATACACACATATACATATAAATATATATATCGGTTAATTTTAATATTTGTATACTAGTTTGGTGATTTGCAATAAAGCCTCAGTAAAAAGCTAAGAGAATATACTTTCCTCTAACTTTTTTATGATAAACTCATAAAAGTGGATTCTTATTAAAGGCTTAACCTCTTGAGAGATGAGGCTTTTTATGCCTCTTGGACGATCATTTCATACCGTCTACATAAAAATGGCTGTTTATTCTTGAGTTTGGTTTTTTATTGCAGAATTTTGAAGTACATATTATATTAATGCTTATTTACTGTTAATTGAGTACATATTTCTTCTATATATTTAAAATAATTGGCTGAAACTGAAACAGGTTTCTTACTTCCAACAATTTTTCTGGGGAATTACCTGCAACATTTGCAAGGCTCACTAGATTGATAGACTTGTAAGCTTGTCATTTTTGTTCATTATCTGAACTGGAAATGTATTCATCTTTTAAGATTTCTCAGTTACTCTTACTTTCTTGTCTCTTGTCCACACATAATGCAGTCGAATTGGTGGCAATCAATTTTCAGGGAAGATACCCACTTTTATTGGGATCTGGACGAGTCTGGTGAAACTGTATGAACTTCACATTTTTTATTCAACTTTTGACTTATCCAATATCTCTGCTTTTCCATGGAAAGTGTGTTTTATTTTCTTTTAAATTTTAATAGAGTGATCCAAGGGAGTGGTTTGAGTGGGCCAATTCCCTCAGAAATTTCGTTTCTGCAGAATATGATAGACTTGTAAGTATGATTATTTTTAATATCGTCTTTAAGATTTCAAAAATAATTTGCTAGCCATGATTGACCTTATGATATATATATGCAGAAGAATTAGTGACTTGAATGGACCTGATTCCACTTTTCCACGACTTGCTGGGATGACAGGATTGAATACTCTGTGAGTTGAATGCTTGGATAAGCCAGTGTTTGATGGATATACAGAGAGACGCTGATGTCTCTTGCATGTGAAATTTCACTTATTTGATTGTTCCACAGGATACTGAGGAGTTGCAATATCTCTGGAACATTACCTGACTATCTTGGAACAATGACCAGCATAAAATCTTTGTAAGATTCCATTACTTTCCCACTTTATTAGGCCGCGGTCAATTGTGATTTTTGTTCTCCAGTTTTTTGGCATTATGATTATCTTGTTGAAAATTCTTCTGCAATTTCTTCTTTTGTTTTGGCCTTCAGAGATCTCAGCTTTAATAAATTAACCGGACAAATTCCAAGCACCTATGATGGCTTAAGAAAAGCAGAATACATGTAAGATTTTAATTTTTTCCCCTGGTAGTTTTCCTTGTACAATTAGTTGCACCGAAATCCTGGTAACATTGTTGTCTGATTTAACTTCATCTGGTAGCAAAATTGCTCGAGTAGGGAATTTGTCGACTAGACTGTTTCCCTACTTAAAACTGAGGAAACCACTCACCAATTTAACATAAAAATAAGGCATGTCATGCGCGAGAATAAAAGTGCTAAGAATTCCTATCTTATTAACAATGTTGTTGCATCAATATTTTATGAATTTTCATCTCTTCATTTCCTTATTGCAAGGATTGCTTCAGTCTATAAGTTTATCTTGTTAAATAAATGCCCGTTTTTAGTTTTATTTTTACTTCTAACAGTTGATATTGTTGTTACTTGCTAGATATTTAACTGGAAACCTTCTCTCTGGACCTGTGCCTGAGTGGGTAGAAAGTTCTGGCTATGTGTAAGTTCACCTTCCAATGATGCTTATATGATTGCTTGAGTTGATTAGTTCAAATTTTGCACATGATGTAATAAATGAACAGGCCACAGAAAATCTGTCAACAATCCTCTATAAAAAGAAAACAAACAGGAACATAAATGAAAATGAAGACTTGACTCTTGTTAAGTCATTAACCCATAATAAATCTATGTTTGCTCAACCCATTGCCCTATTTGCCCATATAAAATCCACATGTTTCTGGCTGCTACGATTCTATGTGATTCTTCCCAAGAACCAGGAGAATACATCAAGTTCTATGCGGAGCTTTATGCTTTTGTCTGAGAAAGTGAATTTCATAAAACTATATTCAATTAAATATGCCGTGTTTCTGCACCTTGTCAATTATATGGTTCCTATGTGGATAAAACTATATTCCATTGAACATGTCATGATTCTGC
The DNA here is from genome assembly GCA_037074515.1 of Mimosa bimucronata. NCBI lineage: Eukaryota > Viridiplantae > Streptophyta > Magnoliopsida > Fabales > Fabaceae > Mimosa > Mimosa bimucronata. The sequence goes on from CM073436.1 coordinate 7,192,244, forward strand.
ATCTTGTCCATTATATATTTCCTATGGGGATATTGTTCAACAGGAGACCTGGGGATAATTTTATTCATTTGGGGGGACAAAACCAGCCTTCTTATTTCAAAATATATCTGTCTCATTATTATGTTTTGAATATATTTCATTTATTCTGGTGACTTGAATTTCTGTACTTGTGTACCCATTTATTGAGTGCTTCAGCGGGAGATGAACTCCTCACCTACTTAATGCCAAGGAAATTGTTTTGAAAATATTCTTATTAAGAAATTCAACTATAAAGTTATCAATTAGACGAGATAGAAGAGATGCTTTTGTATATTAATAATATTTTACTTCTGATCCAGCATGTGTTCCAGAAACTAGTTTCTGAATTCATTTTATACCTTGTACATAGAGATCTTTCGTACAACAACTTCAGCATTGGAAACCCTGGGCAGCCAACATGTAAAACGGGCAATGTGTAAGGATCCTTGTATTCCTATGAATTTATTTGTATTTGATAGAAACTATCTGACCTTGATTATCTCTAATATGACTTAGGAACCTGTTTTCAAGCACTTTGACAGGAAATACCTCGTAAGTCGTATGTTACTTGCACTTGGTTGAATAATTTGGGAAAATGACACCTAAGAATCCAAATTCTTAAGTTTGTGAAATTTATTCCCTTGGTCTTTGGACCAAATAACTCCAAAAGGATCATACGAATCAGATAACTGTTAGTACTTTCAAAATTATTACTCACGCTCTTTGATGTTACAACCTGGTGTTTCTGATGTTTCAGGGGTGCTTTCATCTAAAGATGGTAATATGTCCAAAAAGACTCTTGTAACTTGTAAGATCAGAAAGATTAGGTTGTAATGCTGTAAAGTATGAATAATAATCTTGGGAAGCAATAGTGGCAAATTGTTTTTATAAATCATTGGGAGAGATTTTTATTTTTAGGGTCTTTTATCTGTCAATTTTATTATCGTTGGGAACTCAGGTGTCGTTTTCCCTAATGATTTGACCCTTTTTTCGCTGAGGCGTATAGTTGGTGATTATATGGCTTATTCTGCCCCTCTGGTTTTCTCTCTCAGGGGAACAGTTCCATGTTTGAGAGGCTTTCACTGTCCTAAAAGTAAGTTGATGTGTCATGTATCTCCTCTAAACTGTTGACATATCAATATTATTTTACAGTTAGAACCTTTCTCCACCCTCCTTCCATCTTATAAGGAAGAAGGGATAATTTTTTTCAGACTGCTATACTAGTACATCAAGAGATTGTGTTATTTGGACTCTTATATATCAGTGCTGAAATTAAAATTATGATGCTAATACCAAAAAAAAAAAAATAATGATCCGAAGTATTAGGAATAATGAAAGAATCAATCGATAAAATTGAGTGGATGTTTTATTCTTGAGTTCCTTGCCGTGTTTGATTCCATGAGGTAATAGTGCTTGCTGATGCTTTTTTCTTAATTCAGCCTGGTACTCTCTACATATTAACTGTGGTGGCCAGCAATTAAAAGTAAATGGAAGTACAATCTTTGAAGAAGATTCAGACGGATCTGGATCAGCAAGATTTGACCAGAGTGGCACAAATTGGATAATGAGCAGCACTGGTTACTTCTTGGATAAAGAACGCATAGATTACTATACAGTGAGAAATTCATCTGCACTCTCTATGGCCAATGCTGAATTATACATGGATGCACGTGTTTCTCCACTCTCTCTGAGTTATTTTGCATTTTGCATGGGAAACGGAAACTACACAGTAAAGCTCTATTTTACTGAGATAATGTTCACAGGCGATAAAACATATAGCAGCCTTGGAAGGCGTGTATTTGATGTCTACATTCAGGTACATGGCTATTTTTCTCTCTCTTTCATTTGTCAAAACAAATGTTTCATGTAGAACTAAGGACTTTGGCCAAGTCGAAACTGTGTTCCTAGGGAACATTATCAAGCCAGATTTAGTCAGCATTTATGAGAACTTTTGACATAAATTCCGTTTTTCCATGTTTATAGCATTCAAGAGAATGATATAATATTCACAGAATTGTCACCACTCGAAAGTTTGACACTTTGGCTTATAAATAACTTACTGTGATGAAATTCACCTCATGATACCATACAACAATTTTGAACTTCTAGTCACCAGGAACAAAATAGGCTTGAAATGAAATTTTACAGGGAAAGCTGGTGCTGAAGGATTTCAATATTGCAGAAGAAGCGGGAGGAGTTGGCAAGGCAGTCGTCAAAGAATTCAATGGTATTGTGACCAGGAATTCGTTGGAGATCCGCCTCTATTGGGCTGGGAAAGGGACAACTGCTATTCCATATAAATCACTATATGGTCCCCTTATATCAGCTATATCTGTGGATCCTGGTGTGTTGAACTTCTCTGCAAGCATTAAATATTATGCAATCATTTTGATGTTATCGCGTAATTATTTGCAACCCTCTTGCTTGTAAATCTAGCAGATTTTAAACCCCCATTGGAAAATGGAAGTAGCATATCTGGAGGAACCGTGGCTGGGATTGTGGTTGCTGGGGCAATTATTGTAATCATGGTATTTGCTATACTTTGGCGGATAGGGAGTCTAGGACCCAAAAATTCATTGGCAAGAGGTAACAAGTATAAAGCCAATCAGTAACGTTTCCAATTATCATGATTATCAATTATTTCTCTGAATCACTCAGGAATTCTCATGGACAAATATGTATATTGCATGCATATTGCTTATACTGACAGAGCTAAATAGTTTAGATCTGCAAACTGGAATATTTACTTTAAGGCAAATTAAAGCAGCAACAAACAACTTTGATGTTGCTAATAAGATTGGAGAAGGTGGGTTTGGTCCTGTTTACAAGGTATCTTCCCAGGATACAACCTTTTATTGCTTACCAAAGATTCTCTGTTGACTTCAGACCTTTACATGCATCATTCCTCGAAATGCAGGGCTTTCTGTCAGATGGCACCATCATAGCAGTTAAGCAACTTTCTTCTAAATCAAAGCAAGGAAATCGGGAGTTTATAAATGAGATTGGCACGATTTCTGCTATGCAACATCCTTGTCTCGTTAAACTCTATGGCTGTTGTGTTGAGAGAGATCAATTGTTGCTGGTGTATGAATACATGGATAACAATAGTCTGGCACGTGCTTTATTTGGTAATTATTTCTTATTTGTTCAACTCTGGCTGTCATGTTTGAAACAATCTTCAATATTATACAAGTAACATGTTTGAATGCAATTGTTATGACTGTCATATTCATGAATGAAGGCCAAGAAGGTCAATTACATTTAGACTGGCCGACAAGATACAAGATTTGCATTGGTATTGCTAGAGGTTTGGCTTTCCTCCACGAAGAATCAAGATTGAAGATCGTTCATAGGGACATTAAAGCCACCAATGTGTTGCTTGATAAAGATCTCAATCCAAAGATATCTGATTTTGGTTTGGCCAAACTTTATGAAGAGGACAATACCCATGTCAGCACTAGAATAGCTGGGACATAGTGAGCTTCCATACCCTACTCATTTCCTTCTACTTGCGCTGATAAATATTATTATACTTTTGAGTTGACTGCTTAGAAATTGACGATCTTGGAATTTCTAAAAGCTATGTGATTGGTTGTTGTTTTCAAATCCAGTGGATACATGTCTCCCGAATATGCAATGCATGGTCATCTAAGTGACAAAGTAGATGTCTATAGTTTTGGTGTTCTTGCATTGGAAATTGTTAGCGGGAGGAGCAACAACATGGACCATAGCATCCATCTTATTGATTGGGTAAATATTCACAGGATATTTTGTATTCATGCCTGTCATATTTTCCTTGGGATCATTGTTTCAGGACAGTGAGTGATTGTCTGCAGGATCTTATGTCCTTGAGATAATGTTTAATTTCTTCTTGCTTAAAAATACATGGACAGACAACTTACTTCTTTGTGTGGGAACTGTTTATATGTCTTCAAGGATAAACCAGCCTTATTTATTTTTATCTAGGCACATTTCTTGAAGGAAAAGGACAATCTAATGGAGATAGTTGATCCAAGGTTGAAATCGAAGTTTAAAAAAGCAGAGGCCAGGGTGATGATCAATGTAGCTTTGCTATGCACAAATGTGACAGCATCACTTAGGCCCAGCATGTCTTCGGTGGTGAGTATGCTTGAAGACAGAACTGTTAGGGAGGTGGTTTCAGATGGAAGTGAGGTATTGGATGAGATGAAGATGAGGCAGTATTTCCAAAATATGGGGAAAAATAGCATATTAGTCGAGGAGGGGTCGTGTATTGATTCACCTACATCAGTCTCTGATCTCTATCCTGTTCACTTGGATTCCTCTTTTTGGATGAAAAGATATTAGAATGTATGTAATGTTTTGGTCTTCGAATGATTCTTCATATAGTATTTTGAGTTACAAAACAAGTATTAACTTGACTGTATGTATGTAAATCCTGGTCTTCGTTGATCCTTCTTTCTTACCTTCACTTTGGCCGCTGAAAAACTAGCATTTTTTTCAAGTTGGCCCCTGTAAAATGTACTACCAACCCCGTAAAGGTTGGCAGGGATGCAAGAGCAACTACAGCATCTTAGAACAACCTAGCTTGGTAATTTTTAATTCATTCCCACGTGGCGTTATTCCTTTAATCAGAGCATCTTAACCATCATTTTTTCAGTCTTTTACACTATACCTTTCTAAAAGTATTAAAAATAATCCGAATCACAGTTCTACTAAAACAATATCATTTGCAGAGAAGGGGGCATTCTTAATTGCAGCGGCTTCAATTCTCCAGCCGCTATTTCCTTCTAAATGGTATGTGCGAACTTTCAGACTAGATCACAATATGGTATATGGGTAGATGGGATAAGTATTAACTGAGATTTAAGATTTATATAGATTAACTGTCTATTTGAATTGCCAGTGAAAGTTATTTGTTTCAGTGTGATTTACAGCATGAATGACAGGTAGGTGAAAGAAGCTTCATCTCAATTTAGGTGAACGTTTTTTCAAAATGCTACTCCTAACGGGCTATAACAAAGAATAAAAATAAAAGCTAATTTTTACATGATATAGGAGTATAAATTTTGATGCTCCTTAATTATTGGTATTTTTAATATTTTAAAAATAATGATGAGAAATAATTAGTCACACGGACAAGATTGATTAAAATATTCTAAAAAGGTAATTATAAGAACTCTTTTAAAGTTTAAGGGATAAAACTAAATTAGATGTCGAACAATACTATGGGATGAGTGGCTGTGGCATGACCTTTCCAATGTACTATTTGGTCACGTTGGTACAACTATGATTTGGGAACTCTGGTGGCCATTATTACTAATATATTTTGTTGGCAAGGAGGAGGTGGTGACCATCATAGAAGGAAAGGGGGGGAGAGAGAGAGAGAGAGAGAGGGAGGGAGAGACTGTGAGGGGAAATGGGGAGGGAGATGGAAGGTGGTGTGAAACTAGTGTTAATGTCCACCATTGTTGTCCAACTTTTACTTCTTGTGGTGGTGGAGAGCAAGTGCGACTTATTCACAGGTACATGGGTTTTAGACCAATCCTACCCTCTTTACAGTCCCCAAATGTGCTCCTTCATTGAGCACGAGTTCACTTGCCAACGCAATGGCCGTCCTGACCATCTTTACACCCATTTCCGCTGGCAACCCCTCCAACATTGCCCCTTCCTCAGGTTCTTCCCTCCCTTTTTCACTAAATACTACTAACTTGTTTTGTTTTCTTCTTCAATTGCTATCTCTTTCTCAGCATTCATTTCAATTATTGTGCAATCTGTACATCTTGAATTCAATGTTATCATCTTTTCACTTTTACATTCACTTATTAGCTCCAAGGGGCTGCTGGTGTTTTGTGAGCTTGCTCTGCTATGCTCTGCCATCCAGCCTGTATGGTAATAATGAACCATTAACGGTAATTTTTTTATGGGAATTAAATTAAAATAAATAAATAAAATTGAAACAAAAAAGGATACCACTCTGTTCCTTATTATAAGTCCAGCTACCACAAATTTTTTGTTCTTAAATATAAGTCCAGTTTGAAATCAATTAATGTTATATTGACTATTTTACCCTTGTATTGGAAATAGGGAAGGCGAGAGAGAAGGTTGATAATGCATAAATATTATTTTAATACCTATTCTTAAATAAGGATAAAATTAAAAAAAAATATCATATTTAATGCTATAACTTCCATTCATTAATATCTAGTTAGGATGAACTTATAACAAGGAATATAACAGAGTGGTACAGAATTAGTATTAGAAACGACGTGAAAAAGGCACTGAGATTTTGGGCAATGCTTGGTTGGTAATGCTGCAGCTGGATTCCTCTAGCCACTGCAGTGGTTTGGGTAAACGTGCCTCTATCTAATTATTACTACTGTCGGACGTCTTGTTTTTCTTTCCTCTTTTTCTCCCTCACTTTTCAGTTAATTCCCTTTTTCTCCTTTCTTCTTCATTCTACATAACAGATTTAACGGTGTGGATTTCTTGGAGAGGATGAGAGGGAAGAGCATCATGTTTGTGGGAGATTCACTCAGCAGAAATCAATGGCAGTCACTCACTTGCATGCTTCACTCTTCCATTCCTTCCTCCAATTACACCTTGACCCGTCTTGATGATCTCTCCATCTTCACTTTCACGGTACACTTGCTCTCCTCCATTTCTTATTTCTCATCCTTTCTTCATCACCACATTAATCCATTCATTCTTAATACTCATATCATAATTAACGTGTAGCTTTCAGCCAGACACTAAAAAAAAATTTGGTTATTTACAGTACATATATATTGAAATAAAGTGGATTGAGATCTTATATTTAAAAACAAAATAAAATCATAAACTAACTCATTGTTCTTGATTAATGAGTTGTAGATTGGATAATGATGAGTGTGTAAGTGGTGTTATGATAGTGGTAGTACAGGCAAAAGAGGGAATGAATGTGGGGGTGGCAAAAGTTTGTGTTTTTGTGTGTCCCATGTGCACAGCAGCACAGGTCCCTTCTGCAATATGGCTCACCTTCATTGTTGGCTTACCAACCCATACCTACCGTTTTTTAATTATTTATTGTCTTATTTATTTTATAGTTTTCTTCCAACATATGAGTTGCAACGACCTTCTTAAAAGACCAAATAAAATACATGTTCGAAACTCACAATCATATGAATATTGACCAGAATACTATTATATCTACATTTATATAATTTATAAATATTGAAACATATACTTTATTAATATAAAAATAGAATATCTTTTATAAAAGAAACTTATGATGAATCAAATTTATAAATTATTCAAGAAATTTGATTCTTTTTCCACTGCACACAAGTTAATCTTATGCATGTAACAAAGAAAGTGAGGAATGGGAATGAATAATGTAGGAGTATGGAGTGAAAGTGATGCTGGATAGGAACGTGTATTTGGTAGATGTGGTGAAGGAAGAGAGAGGCAGAGTTCTGAAGCTTGACTCCATTGAAGGCTCCAAGCTCTGGCTTGGCGTTGACCTCCTCATCTTCAACACTTGGCATTGGTGGAACCGCAGAGGCCCCTCTCAGCCGTATCCACATCTGATTCTCTTCTCCCCCCTCTTGTTTTTTTTTTTTGGTTTTTGTTTTCAATTATTGATTACTGATTGATTGATAGGTTTGTTTTCTATTGATTTCATTTCAGATGGGATTATATTCAATTAGGAAATGAGGTTTACAGGGATATGGACCGAATGAAGGCTTTTGAAATTGCTCTTACCACTTGGGCTTCTTGGGTGGACACCAACCTTGATCCCTCAAAAGTCAACATTTTCTTTCAAGGCATTTCACCCTCTCACTACAAGTAAGTATCTTATCTTTCATGTCCCCACTAATCCCATTCCTAATCATCGACTGCTAATCAATTACTCATTTCAAAAGTTTATTTTGTTCCTCTAAGTTTATTTAAGGTTTTAGTTTGATCCCTAAATTTTATAAAAACACATTTTCAAGCATTTGATCCAAACACTGTAACCATCAAATGATGATAATTTGTTCTGATAATTGTTATTTTTTAAAATTAAACCTAGCATCTCAATATTTATTAATTTATGAATGCATTGTCAACTTTTGAATTTTCAACATAAGCAATGGGATAAAGGACGCCATGGTTAAAGGATAATTATATTTTATAAATTTAAGGGATTAAAATGAAACATTTTTTTTTGAAAAGTTAATTGATTTACAACATTGTTATATCGTTTATTTGTCACCATTTTTTTAGTGGTACCCTATGGAATGAACCAAGTGCCAAGAGCTGTGCTGGGCAACAGATGCCGGTGGCCGGATCCACCTATCCGGGAGGGTTGCCGCCGGCCGTGGCGGTGCTGAAGAATGTGCTGGCAAAGATGAAGAAGCCGGTCACATTGCTGGACATAACAAATCTGTCATTGCTGCGGAAAGATGGGCATCCATCAATGTATGGCCTTAATGGCCCAACAGGATTGGACTGTAGCCATTGGTGTCTTCCTGGTGTTCCTGATACTTGGAATCAAATCCTTTACAATTTAATCCTTTGATCCTCATTTAATATTGTTATTCATTCTTACATTAGTGTACTATGATTGATTTTTTCATTTGAACTAAATATTAAATTATCTTGAAAATATATAATAAGAATTTACTACATTTGAATAAAAATATATATATCTTTTTATTAAAACTTCAAAACAACTATGTATGAGCTCTTCAAATAGACATTGTGATAAATTCCATAAAATAGAATTGCAAATGACTGATTTAAAAAAATAATTGTAAATAATTTTTTTTAAAAAAAATTGCTGAAAACATCCCTCTTTGCAATTTTTTTTTTTTTTCCATAGGTACCTGAAAGTTGTTGAAGGGCCTAAGTCTGATCTATCTTTAAGGGTATATTTATTCTTCAGTTCTATGTAGCTTATTTTTAATTATATGTTAAATGTTCAGTTAAAAAAATTATATGTTAAATGAGAGACACTTGTATATATTTTAAAAAAAATATTACATACATATGAAAAGAGTTGTATTGGCTCAAGAATTTGGATCCACAGGCCATAGCTACCATTTTTTTTGCACTGGCCATAGCTACCATTGCATAATATATTTTGCAATTAGCAAATTTTTCTTATTTTGTATTTTTTTTAGGAAAAATAGAAAGAGAAAGATTAGGGTGCATACGCAACGCAACGTACCAGCAACACTGACGGCAGTCCAGTAGTGAAAGGCTCAAGACTTGTATACAGTAGCCTCCATTAAATATTATTTTCCTATTTATGTGATAGAATCTCATCATGTGATCCAAGTCTTGTTTTCAAGTAATTGCTTCTTTTAATTCAGAATCCCTATCTTTAGAATAGAAGAAGTATGGGATCTACCAAATTTAGTCTTATTTTTTATGCATAACCCCAAGAAACGTATTTAATTTAAGTTGATTGATGCTTGAGCTTCACCTTCATAACCCTTTATATACATTGCCACAGAGAACGTATTTAACTTGATTCAAGCTTGACTAATAGTAATAAATTAATCATAACGAGGAGTCCTTTGGAATCCCAAATCAAAACTAGACGTTCGGAAATTAATGTTTACCATGCATATTCATTATAATGTAATACTAATAATTTTTAAATATTATGCAAAAAAAAAAATGTAACGTTAGAAAATAACAACGATAAGATTTTTTTTTATTACAGATAATATCTTAAACACATGTGTATATTCTTGTTCTTGCTTATTTTCTTTATGAAAGAGACAGATGACCGACCACATAAGTGACTTTAAGGTAAGGAGCACAAAGCTGAAATTTTGAAAGATTTTGGTTTGATTGGAAAATTATAAGCCATGCTATTTTATAGTATTATATTTCTATAACTTCTGTATAAATAAAATCAAAGAATTTTTTATTATTATTTCTTGGTCGTATGAGTGGCAGAAATGTTTGGAACCATTACTGAATTGATGAAATACATATTTCCGAGGTGGAAAAGCAATAGAAAGGCGTTGAAAGTTGAAACCAAAAAGAAAAGAAAAAGAAAAAGTATTAAAAAAAAAAGAGGTTGTATAAATGAGGAATGGAAGGCAGAGAGGACAGGGGAGTGAGCAAATAGTGCCAAAATTTCAGCAGAAAGAAGCAAGCTTGTTTGTAAACCAAGTGGCAAACACAGAGAGTCAGATTTGAAGAAAAATTCAAGACAAAAAAGAATGGAAGAGTGGTTCAGAAGACGTCTTCTGCTACTAATATTGTCATTTCAATGGAGTTTAGTACTTGTTACAGTGCAGGGCAGATCATTTGGGCGTCATGGTGAAGAACAAAAGTGTGATTTGTATGAAGGAAGTTGGGTCATTGATTCCTCATACCCTCTCTATCATGCTTCCAACAATTGCTCCATCATCATCGGTCAAGGCTTTGACTGCCTCAAAAATGGCCGTCCTGATCAGGATTTTCTCTCTTACAGATGGAAACCCTCTGCTTGTGATCTCCCCAGGTTTCATCTTCTTCCTCCTTTAGATTATTCTTCTTCATGTTCTCTGGGTTTCTGGGTTTTATTGTTTAAGATTGAAATGACAATAATGTGCTTGAAAATGGTATTTGTGTTTTCTTGTTACTTCTGAGTTTGAATGTGTGTCTATATGGGTGGTCCAGATTCAATGGGAAGGAATTCTTGGAGAGACACAGAGGGAAGAAGATAATGCTTGTGGGGGACTCCATTAGCAACAACATGTGGCAATCACTTTCCTGCATGCTTCACTCTTCAGTTCCTAATACAAATATCAACTTCATGGAGAAGTCTAAGAATCTCTTCACATTCCTATTTCCGGTTCGTTCTTCAATCTCTTTCTCTCACACACACTTATTTTTTTTTTTTCCCCCACAGCCTGCAGATTAATTTTATGATCCAAGTTTTTTTCCCTGTTGGATTATAGGAATATGGAACTGAGATTACGTGGTTGAAGAATGGGTTTCTGGTGGATTTGGTGAAGGATGAAGAAAAAGGGAGGATACTGAAGCTGGATTCAATAAGTTCTGGGGACCAGTGGAAAGGGGTGGATACTTTGATTTTCAACACCTACCATTGGTGGACACATACAGGATCGTCTCGAACGTGAGCCTCTTTCACCTTCAACGTGGCAGAATTTATTATAGAAGGTAAAGTCGGTGGTGGTGACTAATGGCTTTGTTTTATGGATGTTGACCAGATGGGATTATTTTCAAGTGGGGAGCCAGCTGATCAAAGACATGGATCACATGGAAGCTTACAAGATTGCATTAACCACATGGGCTAATTGGGTTGATTCTAACATTGATCCTTCAAAGACCAAAGTTCTGTTCCAGGGTATTGCTGCCTCCCACGCTAGGTAAGTAGTATTTGGTTTCAAGTTTGTTTTCCCGTAATTTCATACCAGTGAGAATCTTATCTTAATCTCAAAATCTAAATCTTACAAAAAGAGATAAATCTAATGCAACATCAATTTACTCCTCTGGAATTTTAATGTTCATTGTTGATTGTCACTCTTTGCAAATCCCATGAATGATTCTGTTTCTAATTCTCATGCGCCAAATCTAGTATAGTATTATTTAATATTTATTACAAGAGGTTTAATAATAATCTTTGTTTTCTTGAACATTTTGAAGTGGGCAGGGCTGCCGGGGGAAAACTCAGCCAGAACAAGGGGCTGTGCCGCTATATCCAGGCGTAGACATAGTAAAAAGCATTCTGCGGAACATGAACACACCAGTTCATTTGCTTGACATAACAAAGCTCACACAGCTTAGGGTTGATGGCCATCCTTCCATATTCACAGGCCGAGGTGCCTCTTTTGTTGATTGTAGTCACTGGTGTCTAGCTGGTGCTCCTGATTCTTGGAATGAACTCTTGTATGCCGTTTTGATTGGCAACTAATTAATAACAATAACCTACTTCTTTATCTCTAAATTTTGCTACATTCTCTTACTGCCTTCAAATCAGGAAACCATACTTTCATAATTGATTTATCAGAATGCCAGATAATGCATCTGATTGTAACAAATGAATCAGTATCTTGCATGCTTGACATCGTTGTCACTAATCAGAACTTGGATCTGGAAGCACCGATACTTCTCAATAATTGCTGTAGCTTAATTACATTTCACCCTCTATTAAACTAGAATCTTTTATAGAAACAATAATATAGATCCCTATTTCAAGATGACCTTCTGGCTCAGTTCCATCATCAAATCATTAGTAGCATTGCTATCGCTTATTGTATCTTTTTCACATCTTCTCTTTCATTCAAATGAAAAACAATGCCAAAACTTGAAATTCATGTTAAAGGACTAATACATATCCATGAACTGAAATCTACAACAAAATATTATCATGAGAATTTGATCATTGAGCTTGAAGGAAAACAGCAAAGACAATAATTAGATACTATTATAGGCAATGTAAACGTTCAAATAAGATTTGAATTTTGATTCCATAGACAGCAACCAGTTCTTGTCATGCCTCATCCCCTGCACATCTCTGCTGAGTCTACCTAGACTTTTGTATTCTTTTATCCCTTATTGGCAACTCAATGGGCTTTTGGGCCTGGTGTGGATGATCTGGGCCCTCATAAACCTTTAGGTGGGTGAATAGTTGTCTACGAAGCTGCATATACCAATCCTTAATTATTGTAGATTAATCTCGGAGATAACAACAGACCATCGTTGGCAAATATATATATATATATATATAAAAAGCACACTATATGAACACACGCACTATTCATTTCATGTGTTATTGTAACCACTAGCATTATTGTGGATTTTGCAATTATGACTACAGGAATGACCAATCATATACATATATGCGAGCAGTCATTATGATAATTGTATTACTGAATGACAAAAATAAAACTTCACATATGAAGTTCATTAATTTATGGAACCATCCTGTGTATCTAAAAGGATAAGAACTCTTTCAAAGAAATGCTGATTAATCAACAAAACTTTCAAGGAGCCTCCATTTAATTAAAAAGTTTCATCTTAATTCCACCTTATCTTATTGCCAGAGACTTTTTAAGCGATTTCAAATTCAAATTCTGCAGCTAAATGGAATTAATATCACAAGATTTAACAATACTGATTCACTAGAATGCAATACAACTGACTCATCAACCAACTAAATCAGCTTACCCTTCCTTGACGAAGCATGCCAGGAACAGCATGCTCAATAATTCTTTCTGGAATTCTCTGCTGTAGTTGGGCAAACGTCTCCACTTTCATACCACCAGGTCGTCCAGAATGTCTCCTATAAAGCTTCTGGGTCCTCTTTCCCAGAGACAGCAATTCTTTCTGCATTCACCTTTTGAACCCACAAGTAAAGGAAGAATTGTTAGACCATAGGATACATTAATCAGATAGAAGAGCAGTTCAACATGAGACTTAGGCAGTCAAAACATAGACCACAGGAAATTCGATTATTTCCTTCTTAATCAGGACACAGATTCAAGAGTAAATGTATATGTTAGAGAAGAATTCCAGAGTAGAGACATTACAACTGTTAAACCAGATTGTCGGCAACAGTGCGTAGCATATATTATACCACAATCACCAAAGAATAAAAATAACAAACACAGAAATGATGTGCTGTTAATGACTTGGTTTACACACCAGGCAGTGGCATCATACAGGTGTGAAGGAACTTAATAGTATATACCACAATTACAAAAGCACACATGTCCACACTGGGAGTATAGGTTGCCAGATATTTCCCTCTGATGTAAATAGCAATTGTTGATGCCAATCTCCCCAGAATTTTGTCTGTAGCATCAACAATGTACACCATGGTTTATCCGTATTCACATGATCTGCAGCTTTGAGATACCAAGTCTTGTTCCAAACGTCCTACATCAGAATATATATAACATCCTAATAAAGGTTAAACAAATAATTACGCCCCAGTGGTCGTAGGTCCCTTATAAAAACTTGAAAAAAATTGGACTAAGCAAAGAGGAGAGCGCTAATGAGCACAAAAACTTAAAAACTTCGCATTTCCAGACATTCTTCAAATAGACTCGAAGAAAAGCTTTCAATTATCATTTTCTGGGGCTGGTTTTGAATTCCCATTTCCCATAAACAAGTAGCGGAAGAGCTTCAATGAAGTTCATCAACTAAAAAACAAGTTCGGGGAGATAATAGAGCAGGGTTTTTAACCGGGCCATTGACCTCGGATTCATCGAACATAAATCGTTCATCTTTAGGAGCAATGGAGAGTCCTGGAACCGAACCTGAAGACTTCCCCTGGAAATGACGGGAACACTGAATCGGAAAGAAGACCAGGATAATGGCAATTGGAACACAAGAAACGGGGAATTAGTATTTGAGCTCTTGTTAGTAGAAAAAGGAGGGGCTGAAGTTGAAGGGAACGTCACTGAGGTTGAGCCACATACCAGAGCCATAGTTGGTCAACAGTGATCATTACCAACTCTCTGGATAACATTTTTTTTAATTACTTTTTCCCTTTTTACATTTTCTATTGAAGTCCTTTTTTAGCCCAAAACTTCGGATCTTTTATTTCCCTTTCCCCCTTTTTTGGTTCAAGAAAACATTTTTTTTGTTCCTATGAGTTATTTAGCTTGGATTTTAAAAAGAAATTATCGGATTACTTCCCAAGTTCACAACTTCATGACATATCAGAATCATATGCCCATTTCTTTTCCCAATAGTCAAGAGCCTTCTTCTTCTTCTTCCCACGCGATCTCTTCAAAAGTTCACAGGCGATTTCGAATGAAAAGTGAAAACTTCACATTCACGCATCCTATCGATTAGAGAAAAAGAGAGAAGATTACCCAAAATCAATGCCGCGTAATTAGTGATCACATTCCCCTTCTCATACGGTTCGACCTTTCCTCTGCAAAGCAATTCCAACGTTCCTTCTATAAAACCCTGTTCATAAATCCTCGTCTTCGCTCTAATCCCTTGAGATTTTTAGATTAGATCCCCAAATATGGAGGCTTCTTCCCATGTAGACATTGTTCAAAATACAGTGATGAGTCTGATCCAATCGTCTCCTCCCACTTGGGGATCGTCTCTTCTCAGCAATATTCTGATTTTCATCGTGGGTTCTCCGTTACTAGTTACTGGATTGTCTCTTTCTGGTATCGCCGCTGCTTTTCTTCTCGGGACACTCACTTGGCGCGCTTTTGGCCCTTCCGGGTTCCTTCTTGTCGCTACCTATTTCGTAATTGTAAGTAGGAACTTCATGTTTCGTTGATTATTTATTGGGTTTCATCAATGTGATTCTGATTATTATGGGGGCGGGTCTGTTTTATTTTTCCTTTTTGGCTTATGGGGTTTAGGCTTTGTTTGTTAAGGTTAAATGTTAAGACTTTATTAGGGTACAGCTGCAACAAAGGTCAAGTTGGCTCAGAAAGAGTCTCAAGGTGTTGCTGAGAAAAGAAAAGGAAGGAGAGGTCCTAGCAGTGTTATTGGATCCAGTGTTGCTGGCTGTGTTTGTGCTTTTCTTTCTATTTTTGGAGTTGGTGGAGAGGCATGTTCTCAACTTTGGCGACTTGGGTTTGTTGCCAG
This sequence comes from Mimosa bimucronata, assembly GCA_037074515.1. Taxonomy (NCBI): domain Eukaryota; kingdom Viridiplantae; phylum Streptophyta; class Magnoliopsida; order Fabales; family Fabaceae; genus Mimosa; species Mimosa bimucronata. Next base: position 7,207,793 of record CM073436.1, read on the forward strand.
TTTTTGTACCAAGTTGAACGACACGGTTTCAAGTGAAATAGGCAAAGCATATGGCAAAACAACGTAAGTAATGAAGTTTGGCTTGAACTATTTCCAAAAGGATGAATCTTTGATGTCTTTAGAATTTTTTGAAGCCCACTATCTTCTTTAATGTTTTACATTGTCTGGTTTTGTATTGTAAGGTATTCTCGAGGCTTTTGACACGTTTGATTGTTAGCTTTGTTTGAATACACAGCTCCTCCCCACTCTTTTCTTTTCAATAGAGCTCTGTCGAAATATAACTCTAGTTGCTACCTACCTGGAAGTTCTAACTTGGTTCTCTTCACAAGACTTTCGAGACGGAGATTAAGAATAACTGTTATTTTCTTGTACTTCATGATTGGGTGATATTGATTAGCCTATAGTTACCTTGAATTTTAGTGCCTTGTCTAGGATATATGCTGGTTGTGTATTTAACATGGCACCAAAATCATCAGCGGTCTAAATTTATACTGATTAAGAACTGTTATTAAGACCTACACTTTTATCTTATGCTTTAGCTGCAATTCCTTCCCCAACATTTTTCCTGCTAATGTCCAGGTACCTTGTTACGAATTTCAAGGTAGTTCCTAGAGGAACTGAAGGAGCTGTGAGTGTTGAAGGAACCTTTGCTGGAATATTAGCATCCATGGTTCTAGCTTTTGTCAGTTATCTAATGGGCGAGGTAGTACTAATATCCGACACTTGATCATGATTTGGTGATGTTGTTTCTTATATTGCAGACACACATTCATCCTGATTCAGAATTTAGCAAGCGTGTCACCCCTTCATATTTGATCTAGAAGCATGATTGTTATGTTATTCTCTACCTCTCTATCACCCACTTATTTTTATGCCCATTGATTTTACACCCTTCTCTTTTAGTTGAGAGTGTTTGGCACTTTTTACTTGGGCTGGAACCAAACGAAATAAAACAAATAATGTTGCATAGGATTATGTGTCAGTGTTGGCATCTGAAATGCATTTGACACCTAAGTCTGGATGAATTTAAACCTGTTTTTTTCCTTTTAAGTAGTATACGAGGAACAAATATGTCCAGGAGGTGGTTTGCAATGACCCCATGGCTAGATATAACTGCTGGATATGGATATTTTTTAGTTAAACATTCGGAAGTTTTTCTTTCATAATCCATTCAGATGGAAAACTCACTGCATCAATGGGATTCTCAAAATTTTTGCTTTGTTCTTCTTCACCTGCATTTGAGTTATTCATCCATGTCTTGCTCTGCATTTCAAAAGGTCAAAGAATGAATGGCAAGAAACAAAGTCGGTATGCATTGAGCATCCCACACTGTAGTGAGTTTCCCTCATTTTGCCTCTGCTTTTGGTAGATGGTATCTGGTCAGTATGTAATCTTGGTTAGGACTACGAAGTTGAAAGAACATTAAGTTGGACTCATTCCATGTTGTTAGTTTGTGTTACCTGGCTTAACTTTTGGTTAGATATATGAAAGTATAAGAGAAACTATTTTGGACACGGTAAGTTTGTGATTGTTGTTCATAGAATTTTTACTTTACCTCCCTTTTTTGTAGTGTTATGTGCCTGATAAGAGTGTACATGGATTTTGTATGAGATACTCCCTTTGGTCTTAAATATAAGATCAAGTTGGCTTTTTTGGAGGGATTCTGGATGCAAAATAAATCACTTTAGAGTATTTATATTTATACTTTTTTTAAAATACTAATATACTTTACTTATGAACTAACATATAATCTAATTTTATGTAACATATATTAAAATTAAGTGATCTATTTAGCCTCTTTAATCTCTACAAAAAAAAGTCAACTTGATCATATATTTAAAATTAGAGGGGTTAGTATTTAACTGGTTGGTAGGTAGAGAAAAAAGATATATTTGGCTAATTGGAGCTGATTCAATTTTGTGGGACGGTGCATGCCATCGTTTCTTATATGATGGAAGGATATTAGTGGAGCATTTTAGCTTTTAATCCTAATATGTCTTGCTCATAAAAAACCCTACTATGTCAGTTTAGCAGATGGCTAACATAGAAAATGGATAGAAACAAACCAACAACTAGTAAGTTTAAGTTCTTCCAAATTTTTTATGGAGTTTCCTGTTATGTTAGTGATTGCAAATTATATTCTTGTTGGTATCTTATTATCCTATCATTTGAATTCTGGGTCCAATTTTAGTCTGTTCCTGTGAAAGATTCTTCTCTGTATGGGACCATGCGTAAACATACATAAACAAACTCCTCTGACGATGCATGCAAATTAATTATCAGAGATTGGCATCATATAGGATACATTAATCAAATTTGTCAATAATGATGAATTACTCTATGTCGGGGCACAATCCAATGGACAAGGATTCTGTATGACCTGTGGCGTCGCGGTGGCGTTTGATTGAACTTCCCCCTTTTAAAGGGAGGGTCTCTTTTGGATATGCAGAGGGACTGGACAACAATGAGGCCCAGTCTCTCTTTGTCCATTTATCTTTTGCATTCATGTTTGTTTTCCTGTGGGGATTTTTAACATGCTTGATCTTTTTTTATATAACTCATGCATCCATCATACCCTCCACAAAAGTTTGAACTCACAACCTCGCGTTAAGGGAGGGGGTCAATGTCTGTTGGGCTAAGGGAGACGGTCAATGTCTGTTGGGCTACGAGGCCCTTCTATCATAATAAACCGCTTCTATTTCCTTCCCCTGCATGCTTTCACAATTCTTTTTCTTTTTGCATCCACTCAAATCCCCTGAACTGGAATTTTTTATTTCTTTTTCTGTCTGAAGTGATACTGATTTATTTGTTTCTGCGTAACAGGTTAATACACATGAAGCAATTATATGTGTGCTAGCTTCCCAAATTGCTAATCTTGGCGAGAGCATCATAGGTGCTGCTCTTCAAGAGAAGGAAGGATTTCGTTGGGTAGGTTCATTGAAAAAGCCCTCAAATTTTCATATCTCAGTTGAATCATTCAAGCTTATGACTGATTAGTATATAATCTATGACCTGTTGTGCAGCTTAATAATGATGCAGTCAATATAATAAACATATCAATGGGCAGCATCATAGCAGTGTTGATGCAGCAAGCACTCCAGAACTGGCATCCATGAGTTTTGTTGCAACATTTTATTGGAGCTCCATCATCAGAGTGCATAATTATCTTGCTAGTTGCTGATCTAAAATCCCATTCTCTCGGGTGTTCAAGCGGTGGCAAATCATTGGAAGATGTATTCTTGGCATACAAAAAGCTTAGGATTATAATTCGATACTACATCTTACAGTATCATTTTTCATTTGACTAGCCTCAACTTCTGTGCGAGTATACAAAAATTCATTACAAAAATGGATACTCACATCTCACATCAATTAATAGTAACACTATAGCAATATTTATTCCACCTTTACATATATTTAAATATGATGATAGTTAGTTTCTATCTGTCAGGACTTTTCTACCATCTTTTTTCCTCTTCGCCCTTTTATCTGACATTTGTAATTGTATCCTTTGGATTTTATACAAGATACTCTTAAGTTTAAAGATTTCATATTTCATTAATTTTTTTTTTTTTGGCCAACCATATTTTATTAATTTATAAAGGTGGATGAAGGCCTTTTGTAGGGCAAGTTGAGAGGACCAATGTTTATGGTCTAGAAACATAAAGATGATTACATTTAACAAATTGAAACGGAAGGAGACATTATATTCATTGACCAAGTACTAAGAGATTAAAGGGGCGAAAAAACATGTAAAGACAAGGATGGCTAATATACTCTGGTTTTCCAAGACGTCTAATAAACTTTTTACATGATTATCTTAATTAAGCAAGTTTTTTATAATTACAATTTAGCCCCACTATTCTCAGATTCCAAAGTAAGCCCCCAATATCTTTTATCCCTCTTCAAAACACACTGGGAGGCATCATTTAGGTACTCTGGTCCTCCAAAACAGTAGATAGAGACCATCTAAATGATTATCTTAACAGACAAATGATCCAGCGGAAAATCCTTTTATCTTTCATTATTGAAAAAGATGTGGTTTTGGAATAAGAATCTGGCCAAGTTGACAAAATGTCTAGATTCTAAAATTTGCACAACTTTTTGGTCCATGCAAAAAGGAATGCCATGTCACTATCTGTTCTGGGAAATTGACTTTTCTGCACCCTCTTAACTAAGATATTTTGTCCCACAAAGGAATAAAATAAGGCCCCGGAATTGCAAGAAGCCACAAAAACCTCATTACCAAAAATTAAAAGCATCACAAATGATGTTCCCAACAATGGCTGCTTCCGTCAATTGTTCATGTCTTCCCCCTCAAACGCACGGTCTTAACTCAGAAAACGACACCATAACCCCATGAACAGTGCAGGCATTGGTGTTCCAATCTGATCCACTGGTTTTAAAGACCAAGAACAATAATAAACAATATGTGGGGAGTTCGTGATGAATAATGTTACTGTTGAAGATATTAATGTTGGAAGATGGGAATTTCTTTTTCTTTTGTTTATTTTTTGGGAGAATGAAAAGCAAAAAACTTGAAGACTGTTAGGACATGTAGGGTTTGATCACTGTGAAGGAGACAGGTGGTGTTCATGGCTTGCCTGCCAGGCCTTTCTTCTAAAGCATTATATATATACATGCATATATTATATGCTTTGCTCTTTGCAGGTCATGGTAGACAAGACAGATATTTCACCATGCATGCATGCATATCAACAACTACATTAAATTTTTATCTCATCTAGGAGGATTTGCCACCACATTTTCCTTGTGTTGGCAAAAATGCAAGTTGGCCGCGTACGTACGTCCACCAACTTTTGTGTCTAAAATCTAATGTTTGATTAATATGTCATTGCTTTCCAGTTTGTTAAAGTAATAGATTTTTTGTTCGAACCTATAGTTTTCGTGCATGAAGTAGCTACTCCTAACCATCTACATATAAAACTCTTCATGATCATCTGATTCAAGTAAAATCCTCATAGTTTCAACTTCAAGGCTATGACAAACAAAAGTTGGTTATGTTTGTATTGTAACATTTAGCTTAGGCTTTTTGTTTTGTACATAGTATGAGAAATGTGGTGTTTCATTTGTAATGACATGGGATCAATAGCATGATTTGAGATATATATATATATATATATATATTAAAATAATCTGTGATGCACGGTTTTATAGCACATTTAATTTATATTTATCAAGGAAGAATTGAAGCACAATGTCCTAGATAAGTCTAGAAGTTATCTTTGGCATCCAAGGAATTTTAATTTTTTGTCTATATAAATATTGATGTAAGATCGTTTTATAGTAGACATAGATGTATGAATTATGAAAGCGTTCAGTCCTAATTATTACTTCAGCAATTAAATAATTCTATCACGATGTGTCATGTAACTTACACACACCCGGCATTACAGAAAAAAAACAGTAAATTAGCCACAAAATTCCGTCAGTAAACACAAAATTCCGTGGCTAAATGAAGAATTCCTAGCTAATTTTTTAGTAATGGTCTATTTTTTGACGAATTCTGTATCTAATTTTATGGCTAATTCACCGTTTTTTAGTCACCACACAGGCATATTTTTCATAGATCTGTTTAAAGATGTGTATCCAGCATAATGTGCAATTTAACAACAAAAAATAGCACAAAGTGGGATAAGATGTGAAAAATAAGTATAATTTCAGTTGGCATTCTTGACTGATACTCGATTATTCAGTCATTTAATTTTTTCATGAGAATAGTTCATATGTATATTAAAACCAAAATTACAAAAGAGTATTCAGTAGTTGGGACTTCAGATATAGACTTAATGTCTTGTTGCCAGACGATGACATGGTTTTTATTTCTCATCATTCTAATATCAATTCTTTTTAAGAATTTAGCTTCATGTAATAAGCAACAAGTTGGCTAATTTATCTGCTGCAACTAGCACCCAATTTTACTTCCTACTACTTTATTTTATGCAATGAAGACACAGCAGCAGATGTAGGAACATGAATTAGGAATGTGAGCGGATAATTAGGACTAATTAATTCTTGTGGCAGAACGTCTATAGATCTCATTCTTTAATTTTTTTTTAAATTTATAAAGGACAAAGGCTCTTAAATATCCAGGAAGTTATAAACAGAGATCTACCAGTACCAAGAAATTTTTTTGGGACCTTAAATACCATGAAAGTTAATTTTAGTAGCTATGCTGACCATTTTTAATGGTGCCAACTTAACTGACGTTAAGTGGATACTCTGGCATGATACATAGTGAACACGTGCCTTAGGTTAAAGTTCTTAAATGTTCCGGAAGATTTCTCGAATAAGCATATAGCACCCCGGAAGTTTTGCTTTAGTTCTTAAATGCCCCGGAAGTTTTCTCGAAGGTGCTCTTTAACCCAAGCCACTTCATCATCCATTCATCCTGACGTGGCGTTCAGTCTAACGTAGCAAACATCCGTTTTGCCCTCCGTTCACTTTAGGCATTAATGCTACGAAAATAATACTTTCCTGGCATTTAAGATAAAAAAAAACTTCCCGGTGCTAACAACTCCTTAGGTATAACTTCCTGGGTATTTAAGAGTTTTTGCCTATTTATAAATTCTTTGATCAAATCACATACAAGCTTGCTCATCAATTTGACAGCAAAATTTATCTGACAATATAATATTCTTATTCCCAGTTGCTTTTAACAAATAGAAGCACTATCTACCTAAATGATATCAACTACATAGATCGCATGCTATCATTATGCTCAGTGAACAATTAAATATTTAGATATATTGTTAACAAAAAACTCGTTTAATTGACTGCATTTATCATTTAATTTGGTCTTCCCAGAGGATTCTATACTGTTTAATCTACTCTCTCATCAATGCCTTTAGTAGCACTCTTTGTACATACTCAAACCACTTCAAACAATCTTCAACCATTTTTTTTTTCAATAGACGCCTCTCCTACTCTTTTCCAAGTATAATCATTTTGAGTCTGATCTTTTTTTGTTAAACTACACATTCTTATCAACATTCTCATCCCTTTAATACCAATTATTTTTAAAAATTATTTTGCTTCATGTTCCCAAAAAGTTTATGGTTTGCTATGGCTAAAACCTATTTTACTTGTATTTTATAATATGAAATGAATTGTCTTTGGCGAAATACACAGCCGTAAAGGACTAATTCTAGCAATCGGATAAATTTGAATGTATCCTGTAGCATGTGGAATATGACATAAATTTCATCTATCTGAGATATTCTCAAGTTTACTTTCAAAAGCAAAGAAATTATCAACCTGTACATTAAGGCTGTGTTTGATACATAAAAAAAGATCTGAAAAATGAAAGATATGAGAGAAAGTATCTTTACTGTTTTTGGTTGATGGCAAAGTGACTTTTCCTTTTAAAAGATATGTTTATGGGAGAAATCTTTTCCATTTTTATTATTTCTCTTTTTCTATCAAACAAGCCCTATGACCAATTTTCCTCCGTTAAATACAAGCTAATTAGCATAACTTTAATAACCAAGGAACACAGAAAAGATCTCTCCCTCTTCTAATTTTTCCTTTTTACTCAGAGAACCTTCTGTGAATTTCTTTAGTTCCATTCACTGGACCCACTCAATCAATCATTATGTTACTGTATTGCCAAGTGAAAACCGTTTTTGTTGTCTGCTTATATGGTAGACCCTCATTTAATTCATTCATTATTAATTTAAACCAATAAATGGTTATTAAGCTTTACTAGCCTTCTTGATGCAAATCACTGAACTTGATAGTTCATAAAGAAAGGGGAGATAATAGACTTTTTTTTGTCATGAAAATAGTAGTCATGAAATCAAATTAAATATTTTAATGCCTTCTGAATTTTGAGGTGAAAAATACACTGACATAACCAGACTTGTGCACCTGCAATGGTTTTTTGAACTCAAGTAAGAATACTCCAAAACCAATCTTTAATTGACACAGCCATGAACTTGAAGCTAAGAGCTAGAATTGCTCCAATAAGAAAAAATGGCACAGCCATGAATGAAGCTAATCAACTTGAATACCTGAAAACAAGGATATATAATACTTCAAAGGCTCACATCACCCGATTACGCATTACACAAAAAACAAACAAACAAACAAACAAACAAACAAACAAACTTTAAGACTGACATATTATCATACAGTGATTTGGTTGGGGGGTGTGGAGAGATTTATGGCTGCCTCTGTCGTTTTGATAAAATCCGATGATTCCGAACACGGCTGAACTGCTGTGAGTCAGAAAAGAATATGTCTGGAGCATGAACAAACATTGCGTTGTCATGCGGATATTGAGTGTATTTAGGCCAATATAATCCTGAAGCTGTAGGAGGGGAAGGGATCTGAGGAACTGTCCAAGATGAATCCGAAAATCGCCTCAAGAAGTCATCATCATCTTCTTCTTCTTCATCATCATCTATTTCCTCTCCACTGGATTTAAAACCGGGAGAATCAGAATCCCCAGGCTTACCATTGTCAGCCTGCAAAGACTCATCATCAATAAAGATTATATTAAAAGGAACATAATGGGACTTTATCATCTGTACAACTAAGAACATACCTTGGATGGTTCATTGTCCATGCAATTGTAATTCTGACTGAATTCATTTAAACCAAAGAAATCATCAAAGGCCCAATTTGACATATTTGCAGGAGTTGAACCACCACCATAAGACACCTTAGAAGGAAGAAACTGCCCAGCTCCTCCTCCTCCTCCTCCACCTCCACCTCCACCTCCACCTCCACCTTGGGAAGGCATATCTTCCTTGTATTCAGATGACTGATCAGGTACTGAGGAAACCCTTCTAGAAGCAGAAGAAGATTTTGTATCTGACATCTTCTCCTCGGACTGTGACCTAGCAGAAGATGAGGAAGCACCGGGTTCGGTAGCTTCAAGTCCTACTCTTATACCAGCCAACAGAAACCTCTGATGAGTGGACACATAGGAATTTGCTGTGTGTATGGCAACATCACATTTTCTGCAGAGTAAAGCCCTGTCCTCTAGACAGAAGAAATAGCCAAATATTTCCTGCTAGCAGTAGCAGATTCTACCACATCACAACTACAACCTTAACAATTAACAAATTGAGATTACCAATCACATGAAGCTTGCCAGGATTAAATGTAAGGAGGAGGAGGATTCTTAACAGCGAGAAAATAAGAAAACTAATCTCAAGACTACATTTTGCATGAAAACGCAAGTAAATTGTTGTCTTATGAATTATGATCCTACCACATGCTTTTTTCTCAAAGGACTTAGCACCATATAACAGTAATGGAAGAATTAATAGACTATAAATTCCCTTCTATAATTGATTTTCCTTCAGATTAGTTCTATCTATTACAAAAGGAAATTGATTTAAATTAAAGACCTTATTTGTTTGAAACTCGCAAGAATTTGAAGTAACAGGAAATAAAATGACAAAAAGAAGAGGATGCAGCGTCTATTATACTCTTATTTCTATTCAACATATTAATTATTTTTTATTACTTTGCTTTTTCCTCGAGTAGGGACATAAAGATCATATTTGGCACATCAAATTTGAATACATTCATACACTAAAGCTTCCAAAACAGCTACACCTATAAGTAAACATTACAAATTTAACAGAATAAGTGGAAATAACACTACAAAGATCCCACAATGTACCATGCTGTCTATTGATCCAACCCCATGTTTCCCTCAGAGTGATTCAAGAATCAAGATAATGTTACAAACTGCCAATAGATTACACACTCAGAATACATCTTTCCTCCTCATAACATAATTTCTTTCAGAGAAACTGTACATAACATAAACGAAAACTATTTCAAAGAACATAGAAGATACCTGACAGATATCACATTTGGGCATGTTAGAACCAGACGAAGAAAGAGGTACCCTTTGATGCTTGCCGGCGAGCTTGTTAGCGGCATGAATCTTCTCGTCACATTCCCAACACAGAGCCGCGTCATCGGCACAACAAAAAACCTTAGCCTCGGAAGCTTCACACACACTACACTGAATCTTCATCCTTAAAAACAACTAAAAAAAAAAAACAACCTAAAAAGCTGTTGGCTTTCAAGAACTCCCTCTCTTTCCCTCCAAACCCAATTCAAAAAGTTTCGAACTTTATCATCCCCCACTTCTCAAACAACATTCTACAAATAATTCTGCCAATGTGTAATGGGAGAGAAACAGAGAGAAAGGGTTTAAGAAGGGGCCGGTGAGGAAGAAAATGGGAAGGATATTTTTTGCGGGGAAGAAGGAGAATGTCCACGTGGCAACAAACGGGTAGTGTCGTGGAAGAGGAGACCGACTTTGCTGGCTTGGTCATCTGGACATTGGTGCTTCTGTTACAGAAAAAAATGATAACAACATCAATGGAGCAAAAAATCTAACTTGTTCCTCAAATATTATTACTAGTAAGCAAGGTTGCTCGGTGGTACAGGAATTTTCATGAAATCTCCGGTGTTGGGAACTTTTGAATTCAGGAAATGGCCAAATATATTTTTTGTGTGTAGGTTGAACTTTGGTGGGGACATGTGACCATATTGTGTTGTTTTGTGCTCTGCCTCTGATCTGTACGAAAAAATAATATCAATAAAAACAAAAAATCTGACCTGCTTTCAAATTATAAAAGGGTGACCTTCGGCAAGGGAATTCCATAAAATTCCTGGTGTCGGGGCAACTTTTGAATTCAAAAAGATATATAATTATCATTCATCAAAGCAATAAAAAAGGTTACATAAGTATCATGCACAGGTTTGATCAGTGGTGGGGACGACATGCAGTGAATACCTTAATCGACCCTGTTCCATTCTTTTGAAGAAAATTTGAACTGCCTTTCAAGATGAGAAGCCTCAGATTGTGAAGATGAGCGAGAGAGGAAGCACAAAGGAATGAACACTCACCAGAGCATCTATATATAATAGGCAAAGGGTTCGTACGTACGGAAACTTGGCTCTCTCTTTCTCTTTCACACATATGAAACATATACGTATGCATAAATCCTTGGTCGACATGTGCTTGATATTTCTTAATCCTGTTTTTGTGCATATGTGAGAGATTACATGCATATCAAAAAATCGTTTTTGGGTTAGCTTTGAGGAGACCCTTTCTTTTGGGTACTATTATTTAGGTGGAGAGCTATAAAAGTAACGGCAATGTAAACAAAAACCGAGTAGTGGTTGTAATATATATGTGAAAGTGAATCATATAAAACTTAAAGAGTCTGTGCTTGTTATGTGGAGCCTAATGATAATGACCATTACTATGGTATTGCATTGGACTGATATTTTTCAAACTTTTTAATTTTACCAATGTGTATGTATGCACTTTATTATTTGGTTCAGTCTCTTCTTTTGGATTCTCAAAGTGGGGTGGTAACGATGGATATGAATAGCTTGTTGGTAGGAGATGTTGACCTCCCAATGACTTCATCTGAGCCCTTCACTCACATGTTTCATAAAACAAATGCATCATTTTTATTCTTCATTTTCTTTTCTTCAAAAAGAAAATACCACAATGACCTATTGGCATGTGTCTTGTCCTTCTGTCATGAAAAAGAAGATTATGAACCACTATAAAACTCATCAAGTTTAGCTTCGTCTTTGTAAAAGTGAGAAGTTGTGAGTTGATCCATGTTTCTAATTTTAAATTTTTGGTGCATGTTCTCTAAATAAAAAAATCGTCTTTCATTTGCAGATTGAATTAAAGGCCTAATATATGAATTTAATTAGATTTATAACTTGTATATTACTTTGGTTTAAGATAGATAAACACTTTTGAAATATCTTTTAAGTAACAATCAGTGTCATAAATTAATATGTGGGTAAGTTTTGGATTCATCGGATGTGCTCATAAACCGATATATTTTCCATGTATATTGATTAAGAAGATTCAATTTTCTACCCTAAAATGGAGTTTGGAGATATTTTCTATGCTATATAATATCTTCCCCTGAAAGATAAGTGTGATAGAGATGTTGTACATTTTCAAAAAGGTGAATAATTTCTTTTCAACAATAACATTTTTTCTTCAAATTCTCATGCTCGATGAACAGTCGATTCTTGGTAACCTTAGAACTGTAATTGATACCTGCATTTGCTTTAAAATCATGACATTGAAAATCGCAAATGATAAAGCTGTTGGACCTGATGGCAATCCTATTGAAGTATGGAAATGTTTGGGAGAAACGGGTGTGTTGTGGCTTACTAAGCTATTTAATGAGATTCTAAGGTCTAAGAAAATGCCTGATGATTGGAGGAAAAGTATTGTAGTCCCTATTTATAAGAATAGGGCGACATTCAAAATTGCACAAACTACAAAGGAATTAAGCTTATGAGTCATACATTGAAATTGTGCGAAAAAGTGATAGAACACAGGTTAAGATGTGAGACTTGTATCTCGGAGAATCAATTTGGTTTCATGCCAGGTAGGTCAACTACAGAAGCAATCTATTTACTAAGGGGTTTAATGGAAATGTATCGAAGCGAAGGTAAGGATTTATATTTGATCTTCATCGATCTGGAAAAAGCTTATGACTATGTGCCAAGAGAAATATTTTGGAAAGCTTTGAAAATAAAGGGGTTCGTGTTGGGTATATTAAAGCCATTCAAGATATGTATAATGGGGTGATGATTAGAGTTTGAATACTTGGAGGAGAAACAAATGACTTTCCAATAAAAATTGGCTTGCATCAAGATTCAGCTTTGAGCCCATATTTGTTCAACCTAGTTTTGGATGTCCTAACTACAAATATACAAGAAGAAATATCTAAGTGCATGCTTATTGTGGATGATATAGTCCTTTTAGGTGAATCAAGAGAAGAAATTAACTGGAAATTAGAATTATGGAGAAGGACCCTAGAGTTAAAAAGCTTTCGATTGAGCAGGGGTAAGACAAAATATATGCACTATTGTTTTGATAAAAGACAAACGGATGGGGATATAGAAGTTAAGTTGGGAGATCAAGTTATACCACGGGTGGACAAGTTTAAATATTTGGGTTCGGTTATACAAAAGAATTGTGAGATTGATGGTAACGTTAATAATAGAATTCAAGCCGGGTGGTTTAAATGGAGAAAAGCTACTGGGGTTTATATATGATTGTAAAGTACCAGATAAGGTGAAAGGGAAGTTTTATAGAACGACCATTAGACCAGCAATGTTATATAGTAGTAAATGTTTGGCACTAAAGGGACAACATAACATGAACATAAGATGGGGTAGCAGAGATGAGAATGTTGAGATGGATGTGTGGTCATACAATAAAAGATAGGATCCGAAATGATCATATCCGAGTCGAGGTAGCATTGATTGTGAAGAAAATGGTAGAAAGTCGCTTAAAGTGGTTTAGGCATTTTCAGAGAAGACAATTAGATGCGCCGGTGAGGAGAGTCGATCAAATAGCATGGAATCTGCCCAAAGAGGAAGATGGAGACCGAAGAGAACTCTTAACGAAGTTATTCAACGAGATCTTCGGATCAATAATTTATCACAAAACATGGCTATTAATAGAGCATATTGGCTGTGTTTGATCCATGTAGCTGACCCCACCCTAATGAGATAAAAGCTTTGTTGTTGTTGTATATATTGCAGGTCCTAACTGAAATAATTATCAAAGTTCTCGTGTCAAAATGTTATTTGAAAGGTCCAAAATCTTACAACATTATTTTTATATTTTAAAGGTAAAATATTATTTATTTTATAAATTAGTAACAATAAAATATTATTTTATATTCTTTATCCTTTGATATTTATTAAAAGTCCAATTTTATTATTAAAAATGAAGCAAATCTGAAATAGGTGAGCTTTTATAAATAGATATTTTCTACCAAATTCAATATGGCGATTTCTATCTTGATTCTCCAACCGGAGAAGTGAAATCTGGTATTTTTTTTGTTTGAGTTCATCTATTTTGAAAAGGATTTTTGGCTTAAAAGGACTTCTGAATAGCCAAAAGCCAAAAGTAAATTTTTGTGACTTTTGGCTTCTGGCTTCTCATGGGTTCTACACCTTTTGTTATATATTATTTAATAAAGTGGGTAGGAAAGTTAGACTATTAGACCCCATAAATTCTCAAATAAGATATTTTATTTTAATATAAAATTTCCTTTTTGTCTCCAAAAAATTACCATAATAATCTCTAACTATTTACTTCCACAATATCCTCCTTTGAGCTAAAGATATTTTTTCAAATTATTTTTCTTAAAAATAAGGGAGAAACTAAGCCTTTAATAAGAATATATGCATATTATATATGTATTATTTAATAACAAAATGTCATTTTTTGGTAATTTTTTATCTAAACTTGCTTTTCAAAATAAGCAACCAAACATGTTTCTAAAAGTCATATTGAAAAAAAAAGTCACTTCTATCATCACATATCCAAACATAAATCACTTCACACAATATGACTTTTATCCAACTTACTATTGAAAAAGTCCTTCTGAAAAATTCCTTTTAAAGAAAACCAAATCCAAAAACACCCTATATTCAATGAAAGTACCACATTAGGGGCCCGTTTGGTTTACAGAAAATATTCTGATGGAATGGAATTGAAAGAAAAGGAATGGAATGGAAAGGATGTTGACGTGTTTGGTACGCACATAAATGGAAATGAATAGAATGGAAAATTTTATGTTTGGTTGATTGAAAATAGTGGTAAGGAAAGTGAGAAATATGCATAAATGACCATATTGCCTTTAATGATTATTTCTTAATAAAATTTATATTTAAATTCAAAAATTGAATAATTAATAAAATATAATTATTTTTAATATATAATAAAATATATTTAGATTAATAAAAATTAAAAATTATTATAAATTTATGAAAAACGGTCATATATATTAAAAAATAAAAATATAAATAGTAAACAAATAATAAAATATATAATAATATGAAGATGAGTGTACAAATTCCATTTTAGTGTGTCAAAATCGATTTTGGTTTTTGTTTTCACAAGAAATGAGTGTACAAATTTCAAATTTGAGTACCTCTAAACAATCAGATTTGACCACTATCTTCTTACAACAAGCTCCATAAACATTCACCTTCAAATAACCCACGTACATAGGCTTCCAACTTCTCCCACCCTCCCACACATTATGCATTTGACAAAGTTTCATGTCTGACCAATTACATCGCGCTTTTAGTGGGCTATTATTGATCTTTACGTTTTGAAATTTGATTTGCCCTCCTAACATCAGATTTTGGTTTCAAAAATCCATTTTGAAGTTTTAAAATTGATTTTAAAACTTGGTTTCATATTAAATAGGTGTGTCAAATAATTTGATTACGCCAAAAACTTCTGAAAAATCCCAATCAGAATCCATCACCCAGATTTCAAACACAGATTCATAATCCAAATTTTGTGCAGCAACGCAGATGAAAGGAAGAAAGAAAAAAGAAAGTTCCATATCTAGATTTTTCAGATCTAAAATTTCTTCAGTTGCTTCTTCTTCAAACACGCACAGTTGTAGGTGCAAAAAATTTTCTCCTTCTTCCTCTTCTTTAACACGCAGAGAGAGAGGGAGATGAAGATGAAGATGCAGACCTGCAATAAGAGAGTAAAGGAGAGGGATGCAGATGCTGCACGAGGACGAAGGGCATAGCTGAGGGTAGTGGTGTCATTCTTCTCTTCCATTGTAAGCCGGAAAATGGGTTCCCACCATTTTTGGTGGGAACCGATTTTCCTGTCTTTAAAGGAAAATCGGTGGCCAACGGAAATGGAAAATCGGTGGATCTGTAAACCAAATGGTGGAGGATGAGGGAGAATCTGTATTTTCCGCTTCCGTTGAAGCATTTTCAGCGAACCAAACGATGCCTAGGAGTCATGGACCACACAATTTAATCATGAAACCACTTGGAGTTCAGACTGCACCGAAAAAATATGTCAGAATCCCTGATCTAATTTAAGTAGTCGTCACAGATCCAACACCAACCCATTTTATTAATGCCTTATCAACTCAGATAATTTATTTTTTAAACTTAGATTAATATACAGTACTTATTACTCCTCCGGTCCTAAATATAAGATCACTTTGACTTTTTTTTAAGAAGTTAAGGAAGCAAATTAGATCACTAAATTATATAACCTACATAAAATTAGATTATAAGTTAATTTATAAGTAGAATAAATTAGTTTTGAGAGAAAAAATTTTTTTTGGAATGAAACTATTTTTCTTTTACTGAAAAAAAAATAAAAAAAGTTAAAGTAGTCTTATAATTAGGACCGTAGGAAGTATAATTTAGATGGTGAATTTATGTAAGTAGAAGTTCGGAATCAAGGCCCAAAAGTTTGTAAAGCCGCAACAACAATCCTATTGAATCATGCATTACAGTCGTAATAGAAATGATCAGCATCGAAATACCAGATGTTCATAGCAGTGAGATTAGTCTGTTGTGTTTAGTAATTTTTTTCTCTTGTAAGCCAAAAACAAAGCAAAGGGAAAAAAACAAGTATTCAAAATGATGTTATCCTTGGAGAAGGCTTATGCTTCACGCCTCAACTGTAACATAAGTGGGATAACCAAACTCCTATGACCTCCAAATGGAGCCAGGACAAATATGAACACTTTATTAGCAAAATGTACAAGGTATCAAGAAACCCACAACTTCCTGTTGCGGAAACGATTACAAATAAAACTAGCTTGTACATGAGAAAAAAATGCGTATGACCTTGAAGTTGATTATGTACATAAAAACCTGAATCAGGCTTTACAAGCTTAATGTCATGCCAGCTCGTGAACAAATCTCTTCCTTTTCACCGATCCTCTGACAAAATCTGTATCATTATGATGTCTATATGCACGCAAAACTTTCCTATAGCTTGTTCAAATGCATTCCCAGAAACAATATTAAGACACAGAGAGATTAGAGGGCAGAATCTAACTGATTAGTCAAGAAAACCTTCAAGATAGGCGCTCTGCAAGATATCTCGATTATATCCCCATCTTGAATGGCATAGTTGACATGATAACCATCAATATAAATTACACCTTCTTTACCAGACCATGTAATTTCCATTGCTTGGTCATGTTTGATTACTCCATGCATGAGTTTCAAGAATGGTCCAGGTGAAATAGGCTCTCTTACCATATACTGGAGATCCTGAGATAAAATGGGCATCATAAATCCACCTGCTGAGCGCATTGCAGCTGTGGAACCAGCAGCAGTTGAAACTCTCAAGCCACTTGATCTGCAGTTAACTAGTGGTGAACAAGGTTGATTATCCTTTCTGATCCTGAAAAGTTATAGACTTAATTAATCATATTTTCCACATTTTATTGTTATCCACCCCCGTCCCAGGTTTCCTCTCTCTCTCTCTGTTTTTTTTTTTTTTTTTTAAATCTCTGAAATGAAATGTTGGGTCTTCTGGGGTTGTTATTACCTGAAGGAGAACGTAGAAAGTGCAGCCGGACATGGATGTGCAACTAATATATCATTCAGAGCATAAGTTGGCAGCTGATGCGTGTTTACAGTAATTGATATCCTTTTTAACTTGGAAGGAGCAGTTTGACCCTCAAGTATGTCGTTCAACACCTGAAAGGGAAAATACTTAATGCAAACTTAGCTAGCTATGCAGTTAATTCACAAATAACTTAGTTATGGCAGAAAGAATGTTGAAAGCCACTACAAACTACAAAGATAAAATTTTAGTTCTTTGACAATAATGAAAGAACTTGGTTAATGCTTGATGCAATGTTGTCAAACATTCCTTCGTGATACACCCTCAATGCATTACAATAATGAAAGTCTAACGATTGTTGTTTAGAATTTCCTTCACTCATCAATGAACTCATCTAACCTGTTCAAAGTTTTCAACTGTTGCGGCACAAAGACGGCCAGTGCTTCTTGTAGCATCGAACTCATTGCTGAAACGCTCCAACTATTGCAAATAAAAGATAAGGTAGCATATTCCCCCAGTTAGGTTGGTTCTTTTGCACGAAAGAAAATTGAATTTGGCACATTAAAGAATATGAACCTCATCATTTCTTGTTGGATCAGAATTCACCCCAAGAATTGGAATCCTGTCATCCATGAAATGGCTAGCTTGCAAAAGTGTTCCATCCCCACCAACCGCGGCAATCAGATCCACATCATTGATGGGCTGTGATAAATCATTACGCTCTACAGCTTTCCACTCAACATGTTTTTTCTGTAGAATTGTCTGACAAAATTTAATGGTATCAAGGTGCACCTTACGCCTGCTATCCATGTGATGTAAAATCTGCAATTCCGCAATAGTAATACAGTGACCAGAGTGTAATGATTATTCAGTAGCCTAGACTCAACCATAGAATTCAGCAAACAAAAGTTACATGAAACCCCCCGAACCTTACCTTACTAAATGGGATTCCTTCAAGAGTCAATTTAAGGGGTACAGTTACAAATAGGGAGCAACCGTTTATTACTGTCATGATTCACATTAAAGGAGAAGCAATCAAAGCCTCCTATTTCCAACCCAAAAAAAAAAAACAAAGGCAAAAAGAGTTCAGCGTTTAAGTGTAACACACGGGTAAGACATTTCATCAAGCAATATGAGTGCCCATCGCAAATGCTAAGTGGAGCATAAAACCAAGAACTCCTATAGAACACAGTGGGTAAAACAATCCAGCGCGTAAAGTGATGAGAAAGGAAAAGAAGAGTGAAAAATTAGGAAGAAAAGAGAAGGGAATATAAAAATTGATAACCTGGGGTGTGGCGCCATGGGGAGAAGTATAAACATCGAACGGTTTTAGGAGAAGCAACAGTTTCCTCATCGCCATATCTATCCTTCGCTTATGGGTTGAGGAATAAGGAAGGCGAAGGCGAAACCATGTGTTGTGCTGTTTTCATTTTCATTCTTGGTACTTCCGCCACACCTTGTTTCTTTAGAATTTGATGCTTGTGTGGTTTTTTTTTTTTTTTTTTTTGATAAGATGCTTGTGTGGTTTTAGACTTTAGATAAAAATACTCTATAATTTTGGCATCTCGTGACTTTTCCTTGATTTGTCCTTTTTTTTTTTTTTTTTCCTTTACCAACGTTTGATTTTCGTTTGATAGCCTATGATCCTTGATCCTGGTTAAATCACAAAAATCAAATTAAAATGTTAGTTAACATTACTTAATAATAAATACATAGGGGATGTATTTTTTTTAAGGTGTGTGAGAATGAGTGAGAAAATATATGAGAAATACTCCTGCATTCCTAAATATAAGGTTTAATTGACTTATTCTTGGAGAAATTAAAGAAGTTAAATAAGTCACTTAATCATTGCTTATCTTATGTATTATTAGATTATATGTTAGGTTATAAGTCAAATTAACTAGTTTAGAAAAAAAATTCGGACAAATTAATTTATAAGTAATTTATTTAGCTTTCTCGAATTGTTTAAAAAAGTCAACTGCATCTTATATTTAAGAACAAAGAAAATATATTATAAAGTGAGGTTAATAATGAAAAGATAAATGCATTAAGTTTGTAGACAAACATAAAATGTGATTTATATTTAGGATTTACGTGAGATAATGTTACTTATAAATAAGATTAGAAGAATTATAAGATTTGAATAACTGTTTTCTATGCGCTAGAAAATTCATTAAGTTGATGTTTATGAAAGATGTGTATTGTTTTTTTAAAACACCTTTAATCATCACTTGAGTTTGAATTACCCCTTTTTAAAATTAAAGATATGCCATATCACTAGGGCACAGGTCTTTCATGAATTTTAACATATACTCTAAATATTTTTATTTATAACACACATATTATTTATCAAGGTTATAAAATTTAGATAGACCATTGAACCAGTCGAGGTAATGAGTCAGTTCGGAGCTAACCCTAGGCCAGTATGAAAGGGAATAAAGGATTAAAAAATAGTTTGTATATTAAATATTAATTATATACCTCAAATTTCTAACAAAATAATCATATATTTATCCAAAACTCTTTACAATATTTCTTTAACATATTAACATTATAGTAACAATCAACTATTCAATGATATTATAATAAGTAGTCATTAAATATTTTTCATAATAAAATATCAAAATAGATAAATTATAGAAAAATATCCGTGTCTCTAGTCATTTAGTAACACCAAGATTATTAGTAACTTTCTATAATTTATATCCCATAAAATAAATTTAAAATGGCTTTAAAAAAATCAAACCTAATCAATGGCCTACTTGAATCAGTTTCGTGGCTGGTCGTCGGTTTTCGACCTGATCTGGCAGAATTAGATTACTATACTATTTGTCTCAAGTGAGCTTAGGGCTGTTCAACTCTGTCCCGTCCCGTCCCGTCCCGGCCATTTCGGGACGGGATTGTCCCGTCCCGAAAATTTTCGGGACGGGACAAACCGGGACGGGACAGAGTACCGCTTCGGGACGGGACGGGACTCGGGACGGGGTCGTCCCGATCCCGTCCCGTCCCGAATAAATATATATATGTATGTTCATATTTTTTTAAAAAAAATACATGTGTCATCTGTCTCATATGTGAGTATATATGAATATTTTTTAAAAAAATATATCACTCTAACTTCTAAACTAAGTTCCAACCATTCATTGATCTCAAATTTCTTGTTTGCTTCCACTGTGCTCTATGTATAACACATCACATTTGAAGTTTTTTTAAAACTCTATTTAAATGTGTAGTTGTTGCTACTTTTTTTGCTCTAATTATTATGTTTTTGGTTTATTATGTATTAATATGGAGTGCTCATGGCACTGGAGGAGATTTAATTATACTATAAAATCACCTACCAAGTGTGTTACTCTGCAAAAAAAATATTTTTGGGTCAATTTTTTTAATTGAGAAAAAGTTTCGGGACAAGGCCTGTCCCGTCCCGGTCCCGTCCCGTCCCGATCGAGACCGGGACAAGTTCGGGACGGGACGGGACACGGGACGGAAACCCCGTCCCGAACACTTTTCTTCGGGACGGGACGGGACGGGGTCGTCCCGGTCCCGTCCCGTCCCGTGAACACCCCTAAGTGAGCTCATCACAACTCGCTTTAAAAAAGAACATTAAGAAAAGTGTTTAACGTAACTGTGCTGCAGCAATCCAACAAACAACTATAGTGATATCAAATGGAAGAGAATTAATTTTATAAGTACGATTAATGGTTTAAACATTAGAGTTAAAAAGATTACATTAAAAAAAAAAAAGTTTCCCTCGACAACCACTAATAATAAGTTCCTAACTGATTAACTAATTTGATATTGTGTCAAAGAAATGAAATAATAAATTGTTGACCCAACTTTACTGGGTCCAATTCAACCCAACCCAACTAACCATCCACCCAAACTGGAACCCATAATGGATCCGGGTTGACCCACCCGTGAAATCCGTCAATCCAATCACTTTTCGTATAGCTTCATCGGATCTAACCCACATTCCCCTCCTTTAAGCTTCGGGTTTTCTCCCATTTCATGCTACCTTTCAATCCAACCCTAATTCTCCCGGACCATCCGATCGGACTCTCTGCAATTCCCAACTCCCCAAGCTCATAATTATGTAAGTAGCCATTCAATTCTTGTTTTTTGTGTTTTGTTACCCCTCAAAATGTAACCTTTAGCTCCTTCATGTCCTGTTTTCTTACTTTCTGCTATGTTATTGTTTTCTGACAAAATCATAGTGATAATGGATTAGTCATGTACTAGATAGTGTAATGTCCCCCATGCTTGATTATGAAGTTGAAGATTCTTCCATAGGTTGAATTTGCATCCTTTGATGGGTGAATTTGTTTGAAGTTTCTAGCTTTAATATCTTGGCGTGGGTGTGTCTTAGTTTGTGGAACTTCTAGATCAGTTCACCTACTGATTGTTATTTTTGCTGTTGAAAGGGACGGGTTCTTTTTTTAAAAAAAGAAAAAAACTCATCTTTATTGTTATCTTTTCTCCAGTTTAGGCATAAGCCCCTTTTTTCCATTTTTCTATGTTGGTTTCTAAACACTTGGGCATGGCTGTTTTCTGCTACTTATTGCTCCTGGGATATGGACTGAATGACTGTACTGTAGATTCCCTCATTCCCCCAGGATTTTCCTGACTTTGAAAGCTTTTATCCAAATACGGATCTTATTGAGTCAATTTGGTCAAATTAATTGTCATCCATCCCTATCCACGTCATTCTTGAAGAATACCTCCTCCTGTCCTAATTATAAGATCACTTTGACTTCTTTTTGAAGAAATTAAGGATTCAAAATTAATCACTTTAAATTGTTTGTAGTCATCTTTTTTCCGCAAAACTAATTCATTTTACTTATAAACTAACCAATAATCTAATTATATGTGACATATATTATAATTTAGTGGTCTGATTTGCTTTATTAACTTCCACAAAAAAAAGTCAAAGTGATCTTATATTTAGGACCGGAGGGAGTCCTTTGTTTATGTTTCTTAGCCCTTGCAATCTTTCAGTCTTGCTTGAGCAGCCCTCAAAACATTGCCTTTTCTCCTCTTATTCTTTTTCCCGGGTGGGTGACAGTTGAAAATGACTTTATATAATTGTATATATTTAAGATTGCTTTCAATGCTTTGGAGCTTTTATTTCATGAGATAATGCGATTTTTTCTCTTTGTATTCTTGGCTGGATTCACAATTGAGTTTTATTAATTTTACTCTAAGTTCTTGGGTTAATTTAATTTCAACATGATGAGCAGATTTTTGGCAGCCACAGTCCTATGTGATGGATATACCAAATGATTCAGGATCTAAGAAGCCAAAGAGACTAACATCTGTTGTGTGGAATCACTTTGAAAGGGTCAGGAAGGCTGACATTTGTTATGCTGTTTGTGTGCATTGTAACAAGAAGCTTAGTGGATCGAGTAACAGTGGTACTACTCATCTGAGAAATCACTTGATGCGATGTCTTAAAAGATCAAATTTCGATGTTTCTCAACTACTTGCAGCAAAGAGAAGGAAAAAAGATAATACTGTCAGCCTCGCAAGTATTAGTTTTGATGAAGACCAGAGGAAAGAAGAGTATCTAAAGCCAACAGCAATCATCAAGTTTGAACAGGAACACAAGAAGGATGAAATCTCTAATTTCTGGAGCAGCAAATTTGATCAGGAGAGAAGTCGAGTTGATCTTGCACGCATGATTATATTACATGGGTACCCCTTAGGTATGGCTGAACATATAGGGTTCAAGGTCTTCGTGAAAAACCTCCAACCGATGTTTGAATTTGTGTCCAATAGTGGTGTAGAGGTTTCCTGCATGGAAATCTACAGGAGGGAAAAAGAGAAAGTTTTTGACATGATAAATAAATTACATGGAAGAATTAATTTGTCTGTTGAACTGTGGTCCTCAACAGAAAATTCTTCTTATCTGTGTTCAGTCGCACATTATATTGATGAGGAATGGACATTACAAAAGAAGATCCTGAACTTCATCACACTTGATTCTTCTCATACTGATGACATGCTTCCAGAAGTGATTATCAAATGTCTTAATGAATGGGATATTGACTGTAAGCTGTTTGCTATAACACTAGATGACTGTTCCATCGATGATGACATCACTTTGAGAATCAAAGAGCAAATTTCTGAGAAAAGGCCTTTTCTAAGCACTCGTCAATTACTTGACATTCGCTCTGCAGCACATGTTTTAAATTCCATTGTTCATGATGCCATGGATGCATTGCGTGCAATAATAAAAAAGATTCGAGAAAGCATTGGATACATCAAAAGCTCACAAGATATACAGGGAAAATTTAATGAGATTGCTCAACATGCTGGAATTAACTCTCAGAAGGCTTTAGTTATTGATTCTCCTGGTCTTTGGAACACTACATATCAAATGCTTGAGAATGCACTAGAATACAAGAATGCATTTTCTCTATTCCAAGAGCATGATCCATCTTATTCATCAGCTTTAACTGATGAAGAGTGGCAATGGACAAACTCTGTCACTGGTTATTTAAAACTTTTAGTTGAAGTGACTGGTATCATTTCAAGCAACAGAAATCCGACTGCAAATATTTACTTCCCTGAGATTTGTGACATACATATCCAATTAATTGACTGGTGCAGAAGTTCAGATACTTTCCTTAGTTCCATTGCTTTGAAGATGAAAGCTAGATTTGATAAATACTGGAGCAAGTGCAGTTTGTCTCTAGCAGTAGCAGCCATCTTAGATCCCCGGTTCAAAATGAAGTTAGTTGAATATTACTACTCCCAGATATATGGCAGCACTGCTTTGGATCGCATCAAGGAAGTTTCTGATGGTATCAAAGAACTTTTCAATGCGTACTCTATCTGTTCTACGATGGTCGATCAAGGCTCAGCTTTGCCAGGCAGCAGCTTGCCTAGTACAAATAATGATTCTAGGGATAGACTAAAAGGTTTTGACAAATTTCTTCATGACACTTCTCAGAGTCAGAGCCATTCATCAGACTTGGACAAGTATCTGGAGGAACCAATATTTCCTCGTAACCATGATTTCAACATATTGAATTGGTGGAAAGTCCACACACCAAGATATCCAATCTTGTCAATGATGGCACGTGACATTCTTGCAACTCCCATGTCAACTGTGGCTCCAGAATTGGCATTTAGTGCTGGAGGGAGAATCCTAGATCCCAGTCGTAGTTCATTAAACCCCGATATACGACAAGCTTTAATATGCACTCAAGACTGGCTTCGAAATGAATCAGGAGGTATGTTCCCATTGTTATTCCTTCTCATTTTTCCTTATAGCAATCCCAATATGTTGCTCATTTCTGATTCGTTCTTTTGTTTTAAAAATCTCAGATGTTAATACAGCCGCAAGTGCTTCTGCCCTTCCTCTACCCCTTCTCATTGAACCAAGTTAACTTTTCCAGGTCATGATCTGTAATAGATATCTTATATTAGAAAAACTTTCATTTACCATTGTAAAATTTTATTTTTTAAATGAATTATGGGTTATGTTGCAAAGTTTATTGATCTGTCATTGTGGCTCACAAGACTTTGTGTGGTTTACAGATAATGTCAGGTAATAAAGAAGCTAGATGTGGGTTTTCAAGTAAACCTTTCATTTCTTCATCCTGGTCATTTGTTGTTGCTGAGAGGTAGTCAATAAACCAAGCCTGCAAGTAAATCCTATCATGAGGCAATGTACATTCTTATAACAGAGATGCTTGTGTATATGAATACTCACAGGAGCCTTTTTATGTCTAAATTATGAAAATGGAGATGACTCTGAGTTTGTACAGAGGGTTGCATGCCCTTAATTATGGAGATTTCTGTTGCAGTTTTTCTTGCACATCTTCTCACGGTGAGTTGTCAGTGTTACAGGCGCGCGCGCGCACACACAGAAAGATAGAGAGAAATGACTGAGGGTTCTTCTTTTAGCTTCTCTTGTAAATCAGGTCAAGTGGACAATTATTTTTTTTATAACTATGCTCCATTCCCCTAATATATTATCATCAAGTTAATGAAAATAAACTGACATTAGAACACAAGAGGCGTATCTTGGTAAAAGAAAGGTGTAACTTGCTCATTTAGCTAACTCGAACAATCAACTTGTTTTATGTGTAAATTGTAAAACCATATTTCCAAACCGAAAAAACCATCCACAACATAGGGTTAAGTTGATTTAAAGTATAGTAAAACACCAGCAGCTATGATAGGTTTGACGAAGTATTCACTGACCCAAGTCTATTAGATATAGGACACTACCATACTATCAAGCCTAACCAAATTCAATACAGACTAAGAAAAATGAAATTCAATCCGAGCAAAGAAATAAGCAGTCAAGACTAAAACAGTGCCAATTGGATCCAACCATACTAGCCAGTCCCCAAGAAAACAATGAAATCAAAACAAGGATTGTTTAAATTGTTTTCACTGGGGCTTATCCTCTTAAGATAAGCAAGATCAACGTCTCATTCTTTTGCTCCATAAAAATTGCAGCTGTATCCTTCTTCGTTACTTTTTCGAGCATTTCTTTCAATTTACACGTGTTTATTATAGTGGAATAGGTTTCGACTTTCAACCATTTAAACATGAGACTTTGAGTTCAAGTATGTGTGAAGTTAAAAAAAAAATGTTTGTGGGAGAATGTTTGAGCCAAACTCCAAATGACTAAATTAGATAGTCATAAAAAAAAATCTTGGAAAACACATTCTGGAGGCTATATACTGATTCCATGGAAGTTGTTAATATGGATCTATCGGGAAATTAAGAAGCTCATGAAAGCCATGTCCTGATTGAGGAATATCAGCTGTTGTTAAAGCGAGATTGGGAAATACACGTGAAGTGGACGAGCAGAGAAGACAATTTGAGGGCTGATTTCTTCGCCAAGCATGCTCTGAGTTGTACCCCAGGGACTCATATATTTGCAAAGGAGTTAGCGGTCTCGAAGCTCGCTGAGGAAGGCATTGGATAGGATTATTTTGTTTACACAGCAGAGTAGCTAGCTTGTTTTTTTATTATTCAGATGTATCAAAAAGAAAAAGAAAAGTTTGCCGAGAAGGTCCCTAGACTATGAACAATTGAAGAAAAAATGTGAGGGATTTTTATGTTTTTGCATGACACAGGAGACACAAGCTGGGTTATCTACACGCATCCGAAATTTAATTGACAGAAAAAATAAAGATCTAACTGTTATTAGTCGTACCGTATTTATAAAGGATAATAACGTAATTGTCTTTTTTGTTCTTCTTAGTCACTGCTTGCAGACAATAATGTGTTTCCATTAGTTGATTTCATCTATCTTTCGTCAAAATCATTGAATATGATTAGAAGGTATGAATAGTTGATTAACCAATAACATTTTATCACAATTAAATTAGTATAACCTCCCATCTATCAATTAATCCATGAGCATGTTGATACGAATTAAAGCATTTTCACAACATTGAATTGAATCACACCCATGTATATGTAGTGGGAGTATTCAATTATATGCTTTCCTATAAAAGTACGAATTTCTCATCTTTTACGTCCCCCAAACCTCAAGATTCTCTCAAGGTCCAACAAAACAACATTGTGACGTTGGATCTATGTGAGTATGCATTAAAGGCAACAAACAATGGACATAAGAATGTGCCAAACCATGAGACCGATTGAACATTTCCCCCCTTTTAAATAGGTTACTAATTCTAAGTGAAGAAAGAAAATAAAATTTATTTATTTTTATATAATTCACCTTATGAAAGTTTCTTATGTTCTTATAACTTAAAAGTAACTGCATATTTTTCTTAACAGTGTCCTTAGTACGGAAATTGTTGTATAATTACCGTGGAAAGAGATACAGATAAAGATGATCGATGATTTACATTTAATTCACGATATTTTTAAATGATAAGGTGATTTTACGAAAATATATTAATATTATACGATCGTTATTCCAATAAAAAATTTAAAATTGATTTTTCGTAAAATTCAAATAATTTTCAATATTTTCCTTATTAAGTATTAACTACACTAAATTATTTAACATTACACTTATCTCTATTCCCTCTCATCTTTATTAATTTCTTTGTATTTTCTCACTATTATCTCATAAAAGTACGATGATTTTTGGAAATATTAAAGTGAAAAATTATCTTTCTGAATCCATGAGATTCATTTAAAATCATCTTATTTTTAGAATCCAAGACTGTAATTTGTATGAATCCATTAATAAAAGTGACATATGTGTGTGACTGTGTGTGAAGGTGGCACCTAGGCGGTATTTAGATTACAATCAACATCTCCTTTGACTTGGGGGAAGCACCGCCAAATTGGAATGAGAGCAACCAAACAACAAATATAGGAAGAGAGAGGGGTCCCAATTTGGCATATATGTTGAAAAATAACGTTACCAGAAATTGATAGTAAAGAAATGCTTACATGAATTTGGAGCTTCACATCATTTATGATCTGTTCAATTATAATACACCAAGTCATATCATTTAATATAAAAGAGATAATTAATTGGAGGGAAGATATAATAATTTTACGAAGAGAAAATGGTTGAAGTACTTTATTAGATATCATGTAAGTTTTTATGTATACTTAAATGATATATAATTTTGTTTGTTTTAATTGAAGAGATGATGATAAATGATGTGGTGACCTGTGTTTATGCAATAATTTCTCTAGAATGAAAACACAAATCCATTAAGAAAAATAACTAAGAGTAATAAAGTCGATGATAGAGACCCCATTTGCCTAGGAGATTCAGAACATAGAAATCCTATCTCCAAAGTTATAGAGCCTTTGACGTGTGTGTTATGCAGGAGAAAAAAAACAATGAAGAGTTCTTTGGTCGTAACTAAGTTCTTGTAGGATTAGATTGTTTGTTACATCAATCGAAGCCGTGACTGTCGGAGTTGGAAGGCCAGGATAGTCCTTAAGGCTATGTTTGGTACGTAGGAATGGGGGTGAGGGATTGGGAATGGGTTAGGGAATGAGTATTTTTTATTGTTTGGTAGGTGGTATTGGTAATACCTTGGGATTGAACATTACCACATATGTGGGAATGGGCAAACCCACCTCCCCCCTTGTATTGCAATTTCAATACTGGGAATGAAATTTTTCAGGACAAAAATATCCTTGGTTATAATAATTTCAGACAACATAACCCCTCTTATTTTGACCTAATTAGGTTAGGATAATCTTCTCATTACCTCTCATCACTCTTGTTCACCTTTCCCATCAGGAGCTGTCGCACGTTTCTTCTTCACTGGTAAACTATTCCTCCCTCACCTATCATTCTTCTCCACTGGCATATGTCATTTTTCCACAAGCATTTCTTATTATCCTTATTTCCTAGAGCGTGGTTGAGCTACTGAAGCATAGGATGCATTTTTTTCATAGAGGGGTTTTTTTATGTTTACATCAACTAAGATGAGGTGGCAATTTTAATTCCATCGGGTATTTTTTTAAGAGGGTATTATAGTACTTTTATGATTTGTATATGGTTATAAAATAAATTTAATGCATCCATTCCCTCTCAA
Organism: Mimosa bimucronata; assembly: GCA_037074515.1. Lineage (NCBI taxonomy): Eukaryota > Viridiplantae > Streptophyta > Magnoliopsida > Fabales > Fabaceae > Mimosa > Mimosa bimucronata. The sequence goes on from CM073436.1 coordinate 7,236,701, forward strand.
TATTGTCATGTACCAAACATGATTTTAAAGTCTCTTTCCCAATCCCACTCCCAACCCCAATCTCATTCCCACTCCCACTTCCACTCCTTCAAATCCATTGCTCCGTACCAAACATGGCCTAAGGGTCTTACCGTTGGAGCCAAGCAACTTTTCAATCTCAATTAGGGCAGCTTGCTCCCTATCTTCATCAGTGATAACCATGCCTACAATGTATTAGGTTTGATAATGTTAAGACTAAAGATAACTTGCAAGGTAGTTTGTCAAAGTAATTTGAATTAAAAAATGCATGCTTACTTGTGTCTTGGTGTTGACAGTGTGGAATGTATAGCAAGTCTTCGGATAGTTGCTTCACGCATAGGTTCCAAACTAAGTTTGGCCGTTGCAAACAGTTAGACAGAAGCATACTTACAAAAAGCTTTCTTAAAGAATTGTTACAAGCTGATAACTCCCCAATTTTAATTAGATTTGATGTATATTTTTATATAGTTGGGGGGTTATTATCACTAAATTTAAGGGATTTGTTTGATATTTTGATAAAATATTAATTTGGAGCATTATTTTGGCTTCTCATTGTAAAAATCATGATCTCAAATTAAAATAGGAATAGTTTAGCTTAGATAACAAATAATAACTAATTTCAGTTTTGAGAGTAAAAAGAAAAAAAAAAGAGAGAGAAGAACTTACGGTTTGTCTTTAATTTTGTTTCTTTTGCTTTCTTACTTTTATTGTTACTTAAACTAAGTCTTTGCTCCAGGGAATGAATTAAATGGTGGAGTTGAAGGAGACAAGAAGCAGCCACGTTGGTCCACCTAAAAGCATTACTTTAAAGACCATGAGCCCATGTAGAGAAAGCAAGCAACGGCCCACACCACACATTCTAGATTCATCACCATGACTACTTTTTGACAAAAAGAAAAAGTGAGAAAAAGGGCAGCGGCAGACTGAAAAGAAAGAAACATCCCCATCTTCTGGACATCATTAGGCAGGGGCGTGAGGAGCTTTTCAGCGAGAGAAAGGAGCGGAGGAAGTTGCAGCCACATTCAATCACCATACACCTTCACGCTTTTTCTCCTTGCTGCAGCAATGTTTAAGCTTCATCTTCTTCACCGTTTTCGCATCTTCATCCAGTGAAAGAGAAAGAAAGGCGGAGACACAAAGGAGAGGAATAGCAAGAGCAAGATTTCAAGATTTGGGTGTTTTTCCTCTTTCTTTCTCATTTGCCTTTAATTTCTCTTTACTAATTTCTGATTGGGACATGAATTTGATGTTGAAGTTTGAACTTCTTTCCATTATGTGTAGCTAAATTTATATTCTAGGTCTATTTTGAAACTTGTATGGATTGATACCTAAATTCTATTCATTTGTGCTAATTAATTACTATTATGTTGTGGATTTAATTTGTGCTTAATGTTTTCTAAGTGGATGGCCAACGTTTAGATTGTTTGCTTAATTAGTGGCTTGAGAGAGCATTAATTAGGTAAAGAACTAGATTAAATCCAAACTTGTCTTGCAATTCTAATTTAGGATTGGAAGTGTATTAGTGAGATAGAGATATTCACTAACCAAGTTTTGTAAAATTGAAGTGGTTTGTTTAAAGAGACTAATTGATGATAGTATGTAGTAAGAGATTATGCATACTAAATTCAATTAAGGTTTGAATAGGCTTGAGAGAGCTATTTAAATATAAGAGATTTCAAACAACAACATAATAGGATTAATTATCATTAGGGAAGGAATTATTGGGTATCATGAAATACAAGTGGATAAATAGGCCTAGGTTTTTCCCATTGTTTGAATTAAATTTTAAAAGTACATTTTTCTATTTTTATTGCAATTTTTGTTAACCAAATTTGAACCAATCACTTGATTTTTGCCCAAAGCTAATTTAGATTGTAATGTATTTAATGAACTTGCTTATTACATAGTCTCTGCGGAACGACACTTTTTACCACTATACTACTAAACTTGACCCGTACACTTGCGGTGGCAAATTTTTGAGAACAAGTTTTTGGCGCCGCCGCCGGGGATTGTGTTTTAAGTCACTTAAGAGTTCATTGAGTACATTGTGAGCTTGATTATCTTTAGGCTTTCTCTTTCTTGTCTTTTGGTAACTGGAACTGTGTTATTTCTACTCACTTGCCTAGTTAGAGATAGCATTGCTTGAGTTACTTTGTTTAAGTGTTGTGATAAGTTTGATACTTGTGGGATCCTCTTGTGTTTGTAGGTACTCGCTCCAACTGCATGCAACGAGATTTGGAGGTGGCTCTTGATCTAGATCCACACCAACCACTACTGTTGGAACCACCTATTCAACCAGAGGAACCAATTCAACCACCTGTGCAAGACCCGCCCATTCAACCTGAAATGGCTGGTCAAGTTGCGGAAGATGAAGATATCTCTATGGAGGAGTTCTTGGCGAGAGAGGAAATCACTTATTCCTCTAGCATTAGACTCCCGGACATTACTGCAAGGAACTTTGAGGTTAAGCCGGTGATGATTCAGATGCTCCAACTTATGGGTACTTTTAATGGTACTAAGATTGAAGACCCGGTCGAGCACCTCACCAAGTTTGTTCAGATGTGTAGCAATTTCAAAACTCAAGGAGTTTCTGCTGATGCATTGCGTCTTCGCCTATTCCCCATGTCTCTGGGGGGTAAGGCACTTGCTTGGCTCAATTCCCTTCCGGCGAATTCCATCACCAATTGGGATACTTTGGCAACTAAGTTCAAGGCCCGGTTTCTTCCTACTGATTTGAGGGCTATTCAAAGAGGTGAACTCCTCACCTTCCAGCAAGAGCTTGGTGAGACATTTTATGAAGCATGGGAGCGTTTCAAGGATATGTGGAGGAATTGTCCTAGCCATGGTCAGCATGTCTTTGTTCTACTTGCTGCGTTTCAAAAGGGCTTGAATGAAGCCACAAAAGTGATGTTGAACACAGCGGCTAGGGGAGAAATCACAAAGTTGAGAACTTCGGAACTCCAAGAATTGTTTGAGAACTTGGCTGCTAACACAATGCAATACAGAAGCAGTTCTGGTGATAACAGTGCAATTAGTGCTCAACTAGAAGATCTGACAAAGCAATTCAAAAAGTTTCAATCGAAGATAGAAACTCATTTACCTACAGGTGTGCATGCACTTCAGAGCTCCATTCAATCCTGTGAGAATTGTGGAGAAGATCATCCTTCTCAAGACTGCCATCATACTATGGAATCGCTCAACTACATGAACAATTCTAATAGGGCCCCTCAAGGAAATCCCTACTCTAACACTTACAACCAAGGGTGGAGAAACCATCCTAACATGTCATGGAAAAGTGGTCCAAGTCTTAATCCACCCCAAGCTTCCTCTTCTTCATACCGACCACCGGTACCTCCCGGATATGTGGCACCTCAACAAAAGCCGCTAGATGAGTCAAAAATTGAGAAGTTGCTCTCTCAAATACTTGCCAACCAAGAGGAGACCAATACCAAGACTTCTCTCCATGACACGGATATCAAGAACCTTGAAGTGCATATGGGTCAATTGGCCTCTCAAGTCAATACATTGATTAGACAAGGGTTACCAAGTGATACCGTTCCCAATCCAAAAAGAGACGGGAAGGAAGATTGTCAAGCAATCACTTTGAGGAGTGGTAACATTGTGGATAACTCCTTTGTGCCAACCAAGAAACCTCATGTTGCTCAAGAACCTAAGGTAGTTGAAGTTGATGAGGATGAGCACGTAGACATTGTGGTTGAAGGGAATGATACTAAGAAGAGGAAGATAGTTGATGAAAGTCTTGATGAAGTTGTTCAAGTTCCTAAGGAGACCAAAGCCAAAGGTGAAGAAAAGAAGCAGAAGACTACATCTTTCTCCATTACACCTCCTCTACCTTATCCTCAAAGATTCAAGAAGAAAGAGGAGGATACTCAATTCAAGAAGTTTGTGGAGATGTTTAAGCAACTACATGTCAATATTCCATTTGCCGAAGCATTGGAGAATATGCCTAAATATGCCAAATTTTTGAAGGATGTGCTATCTAAGAAAAGGCGTTTTAATGAGTTTGAAACGGTTGCTCTAACTGAAGAATGTAGTGCGGTCATTCAAAGGAAGCTACCGACTAAGTTGAAAGATCCGGGGAGTTTCTACATCCCATGCAACATTGGCACAAATTTCAATGGCAAAGCTCTTTGTGATTTGGGAGCTAGCATCAATCTTATGCCACTTGCTGTTTTCAATCAGTTGGGACTAGGTGAACCACGGCCTACTACGGTCACTCTACTCTTTGCCGATCGTAGCACCGCCCGCCCGAGAGGTATTGTAAAAGATGTCTTGGTTAAAGTTGATAAATTCATATTTCCTGCGGACTTTGTTGTGTTGGATTGTGAGGTTGATTGGAAAATTCCTATCATCTTGGGGAGACCATTTCTGGCTACGGCAAGAACCCTCATAGATGTTGAAAAAGGGGAGATCACTTTAAGGGTGAATGATGAGAAGGTGATTTTCAACATGTCCAAGGCTTTAAAATTTCATGATGATGAATCTAGTGAATGCTTTATGGTGGATATGCTTGATTCGGTTGTTCAAGAGGAATCTTATGAGCCTATGATCAAGGACCCTTTGGAGGCATTTCTTATTGGTGAAAAGAATCTTGAAGATTTCAATCAAGAGGAGCTTAAAGGGATATTTAGTATGGAAGCCTTTCCTACATCTAGGTTCAAGCCATTTGAGCCTTTAGATGTATCTCAAGCATTACAATCTCCATTGAAGCCATCTATTGAAGTTGCACCAATTCTTGAGATGAAGCCTCTTCCCTCACACTTAAAGTACGCCTATTTGGGTGATTCTAAGTCTTTGCCAGTAATTATCTCTTCTACTCTCTCAAGTTTGCAAGAGGAGAAATTGCTAAGAGTGTTGAAGGAGCATAAGAGAGCTATTGGGTAGACCATAGCCGACATTAAGGGTATTAGCCCTTCTCTTTGCATGCACAAGATTTTGTTGGAGGAAAATCACAAGCCTTCTATTGAGCATCAAAGGCGACTAAACCCGGTAATGAAGGAGGTTGTGAAGAAAGAAATCCTCAAATGGCTTTCCGCTGGAATTGTTTACCCCATCTCTGATAGTTCATGGGTGAGCCCAGTCCAATGTGTTCCTAAGAAAGGGGGCATGACTGTAGTGGCTAACACCCAAAACGAACTCATTCCCACTCGCACTGTGACGGGGTGGAGGATTTGCATGGATTACCGGAAGCTCAACAATGCTACACGCAAGGATCATTTTCCCTTGCCATTTATTGATCAGATGCTTGACAAGTTGGCTGGACAAGAGTACTTTTGTTTCCTTGATGGCTACTCCGGCTATAACCAAATAGCCATCGCTCCGGAGGATCAAGAGAAGACAACTTTTACTTGTCCTTATGGCACCTTCGCTTTCAAAAGGATGCCATTCGGATTATGCAATGCACCTGCCACTTTTCAACGGTGCATGATGTCTATCTTCTCCGATATGATTGAGCAGACCATTGAAGTATTCATGGATGATTTTTCAGTGTTTGGTAATTCGTTTGACTCGTGCTTGGATAATTTGAACCGAGTGTTACAAAGATGTGAGGAAACCAATCTTGTGCTAAATTGGGAGAAATGCCACTTTATGGTGAAAGAAGGAATTGTTTTGGGCCACAAAGTTTCTAAAGATGGCTTAGAGGTGGACAGAGCCAAGATTGCTGTTATTGAGCAACTACCTCCACCTACCAATGTCAAAGGTGTGAGGAGCTTTTTAGGTCATGCGGGATTCTATCGCCGCTTCATAAAAGACTTCTCAAAGATTACCAAGCCCCTTTGTGCTTTACTCGAAAAAGATGTGCCATTTGTCTTCAATGCAGAGTGTATTAAGGCATTTAAGGAGCTTAAGAAGAGGTTGGTGACTGCTCCTATCATTGTGGCTCCGGATTGGGGTCTTCCATTCATTGTGATGTGTGATGCAAGTGATTATGCCGTGGGAGCCGTCTTGGGGCAAAAGAAAGAGAAGATTGTCCAACCAATATACTATGCTAGCAAGACCCTTGACAGTGCTCAAGTTAATTATACTACTACAGAGAAGGAGATGCTTGCAATAGTGTTTGCTTGTGAGAAGTTTCGGTCTTACATTGTGGGAACTAAGGTGATTGTTTATACCGACCACTCCGCTCTCAAGTATTTGCTTACCAAGAAGGATTCCAAGGCTAGGTTGATCCGATGGGTGCTCTTACTCCAAGAATTTAACTTGAACATCCTAGACCGCAAAAGAACCGAGAATCAAGTGGCAGATCATTTGTCTAGGTTGAGTACTGAGGCTCAACTTGATGAGAGTGAAGAGATTGAAGCATCTTTTCCAGATGAGCATTTATTCTATGTGGATGAGTCTTCCACTCCATGGTATGCCGATTTTGTGAACTACCTAGTTTGTGGAGTTGTACCGCCAGATCTTAACTCTCACCAAAAGCGCAAATTTTTGCATGATGTGACGAAGTATTTTTGGGATGAACCATACTTGTTCAAACGGTGTCCCGATCAACTTATTAGAAGATGTGTGCTAGAAAATGAGCAACAAGGCATTCTTCATGGTTGCCACTCCTCTGATTATGGTGGCCACTTTGGGGGTGAGAAAACTGCCGCTAAGGTGATTCAAAGCGGTTTCTTTTGGCCTACTTTATTCAAGGATGCCTACACATTTGTCTTGCAATGTGATAGATGTCAAAGAGTGGGCAATATTTCAAGAAGGGATGAGATACCTTTGACTAACATGCTTGAAGTAGAGCTTTTTGATGTTTGGGGAGTTGATTTCATGGGTCCATTCCCTAAGTCTTTCACCAATGAATACATCTTGGTTGGTGTAGATTATGTCTCAAAGTGGGTGGAAGCCATGGCATGTGTGAACAATGATGCCAAAACGGTCATCAAGTTCCTCAAGAAGAACATTTTCACAAGGTTTGGGACTCCAAGAGCCATTGTGAGTGATGGGGGAACCCATTTTTGCAATCACCAATTTGAAGCTTTAATGAAGAAATATGGTGTTAAACACAAGATTACATTGCCCTACCACCCTCAAGCTAATGGCCAAGCAGAAATTTCTAATCGGGAAATCAAGAACATTCTTGAGAAGGTGGTGAATGTCACTAGGAAGGATTGGTCCACCAAGCTAGACGATGCTTTATGGGCCTACCGAACGGCTTACAAAACTCCCATTGGGATGTCCCCATTTCGCCTTGTATTTGGTAAGGCATGCCACTTGCCCATTGAGCTAGAGCATGGTGCATATTGGGCAATCAAGAAGTTGAATTTTGATCCAAAAGCTTGTGGAGAAAAGCGTCTTCTTCAACTCAATGAATTGGAAGAGTTCCGATTAGCTGCTTATGAAAGCTCTAGACTTTACAAAGAGAAGACCAAGAGGCAGCATGACAAGATCATTGTTCCTAAGACTTTTGAACCGGGGCAGCAAGTTCTCTTGTTCAACTCTAAGTTGCGGTTGTTTCCCGGCAAATTGAAGTCAAGATGGTCAGGCCCATTCACTGTTGTGAAAGTTTCTAAGTTTGGTAATGTGGAGCTTGAAGCTGAAGATGGAGAAAGATTTTCCGCCAATGGGCAAAGAGTCAAACATTATTGGGGTGGACAAGTGGACCGTGTCATCTCTACCGTCTACTTGGATGATCAAGCTTAAAGCGGCAAAGTCGGGCTGAGGACTTAAAACCAAGCGCTTCTTGGGAGGCAACCCAAGCTCTTTAACTTATCTTTTTCATTTTATTTTGGTTTGTTTTAGTCTTTAGAGTTATGTTTGATCTTTTGTTTTGGTAGGAAAGAAAGTCCACACTTGCTCTGATGATGAAGATTGCCAAGGATTAAGGGATGTCATGAATTCAAGCCAAGAAAAATTGCTTGCAAAAAGGGGAGCTCAAAAGGGGAGTACACTTGAACCTCTCTTTTATATGGATTAAATTGTTGCAAATTCAGTAGTACTGAGGCTACTGATGATATGCTCTCTAATATGGATTGTTGGATTGATAGTTAGCATGCTTGTTGTTCTTGTGTTGAAATTTTTGTGTAAAGCATGAGATCTGTTGGTTTGAAATTGATTGAATGTTTTTGGATGATTTTGGGTTGAAATTGTTTTTATTGGGTGTATAAGGTCTTTGTGGTCATCCCTACACTTGAAAATGGTTGAGACTATCATATTTTTAGTGGAATGCTGTTTTTCTTCCACTTGTATAGCTGTTGTGCCTCAATTTTGAGAGTTGGTAGTTTCATTATCCTTACTTTCACTACTTGATGTTTCATGTTCACATTGAGGACAATGTGACATTTAAGTGTGGGGGTGACGGTACCATTGATTTTGCATGACTTGTCCTTGAGTTTTGGGTTTTGCTTTTGGTGTTTCTTAGAAAAATTAAAAAAAAAAGTTTCTATTTTTTTGGAAGTTTGGATTTTACTTGCAAACATTGTCAAAGTCATTTCAATTTGAACTTGAAAGAATTGTGTTTGATTGAAACTTGATTCTATCTTCTGGGAATGTTTGTCAATATGCAAGTAATTTGGCTTAGGTGATTGACTTTAGGATGCCAAAAACCTGTGAGTAATTTGAGCCTAATTTTCGTTTCTTTCAAGAGGGAGTACACTTATTGTGATTCATCTCTAGAACTTGTCTTGAATCTCTTTTGAGGCTTAAAATCCTTCTTGCATGCACAAAGATGATTTAGGCATTCATTTCCATCCTTATCATATAAAAATCCTTTGCATTTACCCCTTTGAGCCTAAACCTTCTTAAAAGAAAAATTGCATTGATTATATAGCCCTTTGTTTAAGTTGCAATTTTTCTTCTCTCTCATTCACTTACTACTTTAATAAGTGCTAAGCTATGCAATTTAGAAGAAGAGTGAAGGAATTTTTTTTTTATAGAAAAAAAAAATAGTTACAAAAAAAAGAAGGTACATGTATGACAAAAATGAAAAAAAAAAGAAAAAAGAAAAAAAAAGGAGATACATAAAGGAACGAAATAAGAATGTGAAAAAAAAAAAAGAGTTTGAATCAAGAAGAATAAAATTTCCAAGTTTGCATGTAGAATGTGTGTTTATTGTTTGACTTGATATTTCTTCACTCTTTAGGTTTGTCATTACAATGTTTAGCACTAATTGAAGTATTCTTCCATGTTCATGTTCATTCCATTATCTTTCCTTATTCATCATAACCCTTAAAAGTCCTTTTGATTTGTGAATGCAATAAGATTAAAAAGTGGAGATTGAGATGATAGACAAGCTTATGGTAGATGAGTCTCAATAGGTGGAATGGAGTGAAACACAAGCCCTTAATTATTGTGAGAGAAGAGAGCAAACACTTGACTTGTGAGGGGCATTTTATAGTTATTTATCTTTGTCAAGTTATTTGCCTTGTCACTTGCATTTTCGGAAGATGGAAAAGATATTTGTGAAGACTTGATTCTTGAAAGATTGAATAGATTTTTTACTTTGTAACGTTTGCAATAAAATCTTGCTTCCATGTTTTTCTTTAGTTGTTTTAGAATTCAAAATCTTGAGGACAAGATTTGATGCAAGTGTGGGGGTGTGATAACTCCCCAATTTTAATTAGATTTGATGTATATTTTTATATAGTTGGGGGGTTATTATCACTAAATTTAAGGGATTTGTTTGATATTTTGATAAAATATTAATTTGGAGCATTATTTTGGCTTCTCATTGTAAAAATCATGATCTCAAATTAAAATAGGAATAGTTTAGCTTAGATAACAAATAATAACTAATTTCAGTTTTGAGAGTAAAAAGAAAAAAAAGAGAGAGAGAAGAACTTACGGTTTGTCTTTAATTTTGTTTCTTTTGCTTTCTTACTTTTATTGTTACTTAAACTAAGTCTTTGCTCCAGGGAATGAATTAAATGGTGGAGTTGAAGGAGACAAGAAGCAGCCACGTTGGTCCACCTAAAGCCATTACTTTAAAGACCATGAGCCCATGTAGAGAAAGCAAGCAACGGCCCACACCACACATTCTAGATTCATCACCATGACTACTTTTTGACAAAAAGAAAAAGTGAGAAAAAGGGCAGCGGCAGACTGAAAAGAAAGAAACATCCCCATCTTCTGGACATCATTAGGCAGGGGCGTGAGGAGCTTTTCAGCGAGAGAGAGGAGCGGAGGAAGTTGCAGCCACATTCAATCACCATACACCTTCACGCTTTTTCTCCTTGCTGCAGCAATGTTTAAGCTTCATCTTCTTCACCGTTTTCGCATCTTCATCCAGTGAAAGAGAAAGAAAGGCGGAGACACAAAGGAGAGGAATAGCAAGAGCAAGATTTCAAGATTTGGGTGTTTTTCCTCTTTCTTTCTCATTTGCCTTTAATTTCTCTTTACTAATTTCTGATTGGGACATGAATTTGATGTTGAAGTTTGAACTTCTTTCCATTATGTGTAGCTAAATTTATATTCTAGGTCTATTTTGAAACTTGTATGGATTGATACCTAAATTCTATTCCTTTGTGCTAATTAATTACTATTATGTTGTGGATTTAATTTGTGCTTAATGTTTTCTAAGTGGATGGCCAACGTTTAGATTGTTTGCTTAATTAGTGGCTTGAGAGAGCATTAATTAGGTAAAGAACTAGATTAAATCCAAACTTGTCTTGCAATTCTAATTTAGGATTGGAAGTGTATTAGTGAGATAGAGATATTCACTAACCAAGTTTTGTAAAATTGAAGTGGTTTGTTTAAAGAGACTAATTGATGATAGTATGTAGTAAGAGATTATGCATACTAAATTCAATTAAGGTTTGAATAGGCTTGAGAGAGCTATTTAAATATAAGAGACTTCAAACAACAACATAATAGGATTAATTATCATTAGGGAAGGAATTATTGGGTATCATGAAATACAAGTGGATAAATAGGCCTAGGTTTTTCCCATTGTTTGAATTAAATTTTAAAAGTACATTTTTCTATTTTTATTGCGATTTTTGTTAACCAAATTTGAACCAATCACTTGATTTTTGCCCAAAGCTAATTTAGATTGTAATGTATTTAATGAACTTGCTTATTACATAGTCTCTGCGGAACGACACTTTTTACCACTATACTACTAAACTTGACCCGTACACTTGCGGTGGCAAATTTTTGCGAACACAAGCCCAGAAAAAAGCTTCCTTAATGGCATTGACATATTCTTGATCATCATCTAATAAACCCAATGCATCACAAGCGGCCCTAAAGGTTGGATGGACAAAGCCGTTAACTGTTCGGATGTCCTCATAAGATGTAGGCCCTTTAACTTTAGTAAGAAGAATGCATAGGTAGTACATTTCTCCAGAGCTTGGTGAAGCATTAGCTGTCCGACCAACAACAAATCCTTTTTCTCGTTTTTTTCCAAACACGTTTACCTTGTAGGTAGACAAATTTATTTAGGAATTGAGCATAAGTCAGTTCTTTGGCATCATCATCAACATCATTCATTTTCATCCAAGCCAAAAATTGTGACTCACAAACCCTCGGTTTATCCATAAGTTCAGATACATCATCCGATTTAAAGTAAATGATAAATTGCTGATTAGGCAGATGAAAACTCAAACGCACAACTGATGGTGACCTATGATGAATGTCAAACCCAAAAATACGCCATGCACCTTCACAAGCGGATATGTATCTACAGTTATAATATTGTTGTATCTCATCAAGTAGAACCTGACCATCTCTGTTACTTGAGTTGTCGAAAATCCCTGCGACAACTCTATCATTACCTTTACTTATGTACTTGAATAAGTACTTAATTGCAGTAGACTGGTTGCATTTTTCAACATTGATATGTGCTTGAAACATCAAGAGGAGAGTCGGATTATACGGAACAACGTACCGATTGTCCAACTTAGAACCTTTCACTGCAATTGTTCTACCATTGTCTGTTCTCTTGTATGTTGGATAACCGTCTTCGTCAATCTCTGTGTGAGTGGCTTATTTTTTTGGAAAATGCTTGCTACACCATTTATTCTTCATACATGGAGATCGTGGATTGGATGTTTCACACGGGCCGTGGACCATGAACTTCCTGACAAGCTCATACAATAATGAATCTTTTTCTTTATCAGGTATTTCTGCTATGATTAGTCAGTCAATATCAGCTGGACTCGTAACTTTGTCACATGGATCAAGGAAAAGTAATATGTGTGCATGAGGAAGGCCACGCTTCCGGAACTTTATGGTATATACTTCTGTTAAAAAATAGAAACAATATCGTCTCAATAAAACAATGTGACTTCAATTTGTAAATCAAGGATATAAATAGTTACACAAGTAGTTAGCATCGTAAGTTTATCTGCACAGATCTTTCCAAATATTTTCTTTTCCTTCAACGTCCTCATGAGGGCTAGTAGTTTCACACGGAATATCCGTACGATGATATCAGGTTTGTCTGCAGGATTTACACCTTCTTCATCGCAAAGGTGAGTAATTTCTGGCCACGCCAGATTGCAAGTAAAAGTGAGGAAGATATCAGGATATCCGGCCCAACGGCAAATAGCCATAACATCTTGGTAATTTTGAAGCATATATCTAGCACCACCAGTAAATGTGGAAGGTAGTATACAGGAAGACGCATCATGCTCACCTTGGAATGCAGCATCATGCAATCCCTAATATAAATCTGCCCGAAGTTCTTTTTGGTGGGTTCTGTACCAATGAAGGCGTTGTGATTCCAACATACAGTAGCCATCAACAATTAATTGTCGAAGTAATCTGTTGGCGTGTAGCAAGATAGAGACTTCATTAACTGTTGTCATCAAACGGTATGCCAAGAATTCTCTAATGCTTAACCTCTTCCTTGTCTTTATAACAACTAGAGTTTCCTCTTGATGTTTAATATCATCCATGTAACCATCTTCACCATAAGGGAATATTAACGGGTATTGAAGTGGTAAGTACGAAGCATGGAGTTCATTGATCCTTTGTGGCATTCCAGATTGTTCGTGCACAATAATATCTCTAACATGGAAGTTCATGTCAATATCACCAACTACAAGAGCAGCAACCTCAGAAGCAGTAGGAGTATTGTAGGTTCGCTCGCCATGTTGTCGTGTGCTTATCAAGCATAACTTCATGTTTCTTACTCCTTCATAAAGCAACTGACGTGATGCAAACCGATATTGCTGCAGGAAAGGATTAACCTTATCCAGCACGTCCTTGATGTCTGCAACAATGTTCGAATCAAGTTTACTTCCAGATGCATGCTTATTGCAGTAATTAATAAGAAGATAATGTTAGCACACATGAAACAAAGACATTGGCTAAATCATAAGAACATAAGATGTCGTGGCAAAAACCTGACTGCATCTATTCTGTTTTGAACCTCATTTCCTGTGTCATGAACATATCGTTGAGAGTAAACAGGCTTTGAACCCAATAGAGGTAATAAACTTCCGATACTATGGTGATTCACTCCTGATATTGAAAAACAGTGAGGTCCTCCACCAGCGTTCTTTGTGTGGTCAACCTTCCCTCCCATTGATGTGAAAGAGAACATGTTGTTGTATTGTCTGATGTTTTGGTGGAAGTTTCTTGATTGGTACGATCTCTTGTCAAAAAACAGGTTATGGAGTGTATTTGGAGGGTCTTTCATTGGTAACACACTTGAATTCATAGGCTCAACATCTTCAGCAATGAGAATGGAGTCATCAATTTTTGAGGTTTGTTGTACATGAATACCTAGTCGACATTGAAAAAATAGATTCAATTAGTTTGTAGTATAGTCATATGAAGTACAAAATAGTATAAGTAATGGAAAGAACACTAATACAGACCTTCATCATCATCAAAAAGTGAGTCAAGTCTCTCGTTAAATGTACTTTCATTGAACTCCAAATCAAATCTAATGTCTTTATAATTGACTTGTTGACCTGTTAGTACAGGTAGTCATGACATGTCAGCTTTAATGTAAGAGATAGGGATATTATCTGTCAAGGGAAGAAATGAACACAATAAAGGAAGAACTAAATGAAGAAGTAGTAACGAACTATATGTTAGCTACCTATATTGGTTGTAACCACAATACTATGATGTCCCTTAGAATCAGTATGATTATTTCCAGACAGTTGTGAGGGTGACTCTCCAAATGTTTCATTAGAAATATAACTGGTGGCTGACACATAAGGACATGTTGCACATGTGATGTTAACATTATAAGTAATGCAAGAAAATATTGAAATCACTACACAGCTCGAAACAGAGTAGTAACCAAGAAATGTGTTACAATAAACAGTAGAGGTAGTGATATACCAGATTGCTTACAAAGAGTACGTTTTCCTCTACTACTTTGTGAACATAAATTTTCTGCACGAAGAATTTTAGTCTTTAAATTACGCAAAGAACATGAGGCTTTACAATCTAAGAAATATGGCCTTGTCAAATAGTAGTGGTAGGACTATGAAATATAGACAGAGTAAATTACATATTGCAAACTGTTGATATGGGTTAGCCATTACTTGACACATACCTTCATATTGCAGATGTTGTTGGTCATGCTGATTTTTTCCACGTTGATGATCTTTAGGGATATTATGACATGATGAAGAATAGTTACTAATTATTCCTTTCAATCTTGCACTTTGCCTCTGGAAAACTTCTCCAATAAGTGGTATGGTAACTATGTAGAAATATTTGATTGATGAGTGACAATTACAAACATGCAATTTAAAGTGGAATTATAGCATTGAATAATAGATTTATAACTTGTTCGATGTATGTGGTTCACCTATGTTTTTAGAGGCTGCATGGCTACCAGATTGTTGACAAATAGGACGTTTCCCTCTTCTGTTTTGTAGAAGTAAATTTTCTGACGCCGGACACGTTGCATTGGAATTTGATGTCTTAAATGAGTCGTGGCTATCTGAGACATACCATAGTTATACATCAAAGCTTGTGGTACATTGTAGATGAAAATGAATAGTTAATTAACTTTCACCGAGGAACAGTGGTCACCTTTGGTGATTTTGGTTGCAATGATACCAGATGGCTGGGAAGAAGGACAGTTTGCTCTACTAAGTTGAGAATGTGCTCCATTTGAATGTTTAACGGCTTCATGCACATTAATTGAAACATATGAAAGCTGAGATCCTGTGGCTATTTGAAAGTTGAAAGGACGGATATAGCAAACTCTTTTAATTAAAATGACATGAACTGATATTATAACAGAAAACAAAGTAACTACTAAGCTGGTGAAACATGCCTGTTTTACGTGTTAGTTATGTGTCAATATTTTCTCTTCCAAGTTGGAGAAATGTCCGAATGCTTCCACTATTTAGATCATCATTACTGTTTATTATTCCCTTCAATCGTGCACTTTTCCTCTAGAATATGTGTTCTGCTGGTGGTGTAGCAACTGAGAGTAGTTCATGTAAAGCTCAGATATTCGTTAAAAGTGTAGTTTATATACAATAACCAATGGAAGAACCTAGCTAGAAAGCAAAGCATGTATAAGGCAGCTAACATATGTAGTAACTAACTCGATCAATCATAGACTGGAAATCTGTTAGTTAGGTTGACAAAAAGATTTGTAAGGTCATGAAACATCCTTCTTTTTCTTGCATTTTTGGTTGTGGACTGCTGATGCATCGGTGGTAAAACCTCACTTGGTTGTGTATGTGTGAAGAGATCACCGAATGGGGTTTATATCGGAGCAGTGCCGCCTCGAGTCCGCTCTACAAGAAATTTAAAACCCAAGGGGTAGTGTAAGCTAACCCCGGGTGTCTATCTCAAGGAGCCTAGTGTAATTTGATTCCTAATAGCTAATATGCAAACTTGAAAAAACAGGTAAAAAGTATTTTTTGTTTCGTTTTAGTATGAAGTGTGGTATAAAAGTGTGGTGTGTTCAAAAGTCAAAGTAAAAGATTGGATTTAGAAAATGAGATTTGGATGAAAATGGGATAAAGATCATTCTTGATGGATGAAAGCTTCGGGAATCATTACTTCTAAAGGTTTTTAGGGAGTTTAGTTGATTTTTTAAAGAATTCTAGAGAAACCCCTCTAGGCTAGGCTTAGGTTAACTTAATTAATGCCGGAACCCCGCACATTACTTAATTTAACCCAAGTTGATTAAGTTCAAAATCAAGAAATAATTAATCATGCAAGACTCTTAATCTACAATTTGGGCCACCCCATAATTGCTCAAATTTCTCTCTAAATCCTAATCCATTAATGGCAACCCATACAATAAATTAAGGCCTAAAAAGTGCTTTCCAAATGTCTCAACACAATCAATTAGTTCTTATGCCATCTCCCTCAAGCAAATAACTTAACACTCTTAATCCACTAATCAAGCCACCTTGCGTTAGCACATAATTTTCACAAAGAGAGTAATAAAACTATGAATCCATAAATTTCATTAAACTCAAAGTTAATAAATAGAAATGTCAAGCATTTGAACAAGAATGAAATAACATAGACATAGTTTCTAATCCCATTACAACATATAGAAATCAAGCACAAAACCAAATGCCATAAATATACTCCTAGAACCCTAGAAAAGCATAAATACAATAAATGGAGAAATGATTAGAACTAGAAAAACTCTCCTATTCAAGTTTCAAGCTCATCCCTTGGCTCCCACCACCAAAAATGGTGGAGCCTAGCTGCTACTCTCCATGGAAGAACCAACAACAAGGAAGGAAGGTGTGGAAGCCATGGATGGAAGGGAGGAAAGTGAGAAAGATGAAGATGAAGATGGAGAAGAGAGAGTTAGGGCTTTGGGGGTGTGTATGTGAACCAAATCTACCCTAATGTGGTCTAATTTTCGAGCTTTATATCCCCCCAAGTCAGGTCAAGTGAGTGGGTATTGGGTTAGATCCGGATTGGGCCCAAAAATCGCTTCTGATGTGTTGCTGATACGCGTGAGTTCTCCGTCGGCTCGCCGCGGCGAGCAAACATTGCTTCTGGTTCTTTTAGGCCCACGGCTAACCCACGGCGAACTAACATGTTCTCTGCCTTGGGACTTCTTTGTAATTTTCAAATTTCGGGTCCTTTTCTGTAATTTGGGAATTTCGAGGTCATTTTCTGCAATTTTTACAATTCACCCAGAAACTTGTATTTTCCCTTTTATTCTTGAAATTTCAGCTTTTAGCCCCAATTTCTCCCCTTTTCAAGTATCCTTCTTCATCCGGGATCCATTCCTTTGGTCCTCGAGCGACCCTATAAGTAAATATAAGATGGAAAAAGATTAAATAGCCCTATAAATTAATTAATACAAATTAATCTACAATTATGGCCAATTGATACTAATTTCACCCAAGAGTCTAAGATATTAAATATGTACAATTGGACCAAATTTGCAACTTATTCATGTTAGAAGCCTCAATTTAAACACATAAAAACACACAAATCTAAGGATTTGTCAATGTGCTTCAGAATGAACTGGATTTTTTTTCAGAGGATTGCTAATTAGGTTCATTCTCTTTGCCTCTTGGGGTTAGAAGGATTGACTTGCTATTCATGATGTAGCCTCTTCAAGCACAAGTATGAGGATAACTGGATGCATTACAAAGCAGATGAAAAAACTTTCTACGAAATGGTGGTAACAAACCGTCACACCATTAACCTAAAGCAAGGAAATAAAAAAATATGTAGAAATGGTGGTAACAAACTGTCACACCATTAACCTAAAGCAAGTAAATAAAAAAACACGGGTGGATGTAGAATATACACATTTCTTTTCAGTTATGGCATTGTAGCAAGCATGGGATCTTCAACACAAGAGCTGTTCAAGTACAAGTTAGCAGGTGTGAGCCAATGACCTAAACAGCAACCTTGTTACACAAGTATGCATTACATATTATAATATGCACATTTACCTTGGTAAGCATGCCCAAGGCTAGGAGACAGCCCACTTATATGAATTCTATCACAATACAATAAGCACAGTCAATTTTCTTTGCTGTCAGTAACATAGGATAGCAAAAAATGAAGGCCAACATTTAAAGGTTATTTTAAAAGGTCCAATGACTTCAGCTTACTGACACTTGTACGACTGAAATCCATAGTCCAGTTATGTGGTCACTTTACTAACAGAGTGGAAGGTTTCATAGTAAGAAATAGTGGTAATTAGAGTGAATAATTAGCATAAATGAGTGCTGATTCATGGTTGAATAGATTCGGTTTTGCTAGGAAAGTCAATGGTTACATTCTTCGTTATTTGACTTTCATTACTATAAGCAAGTATAGTTAGTTAAATGATCACCAACAGTTCCAGCAAATCAGCTGAGGAATATGAAGCCTAATTGGTATGTAAAGTAGACAATAATGAACTGGAAAACAAAGGGAACTTTCATTGAAATATAAAGGGGTACATAAACGGAATACAACAACACTACAAGTTCAGATGGATGGAAACACAAATTGCTGGAAATAAAGGATGCTGAATCATAAAGGAACGAAATAGTAGAAGTTCTAAGTAAATGAACCAATACAACCAAAAATGTTACATCATTCAAATACTAAAGCTACATCTTCTCCTTCTTAACAATTTTGATGACTTTGTTGTTTCCTTTTCCATTCGGTGGGTGATCTGGTCCCACAGCATCGTTGCAGGTTTTCCCACTTGCCTCGATAGATGACTTCCTCTTCCCCTTTACATTGCTAGCCATCGCATTCAGTAATATGTTGACCAACGGCTCCTCATCTGAATCAAGATTGTTCCTTCTTCTGCTCCATGATGGGTATTGGCAGCCGGTGCTGGAGCAACAGGAGGAGGTGTTGGCTGAGAGAAAGGCAAGATATATTAACATTGCGTACATGCAAAATTAAACTTGCAAGTTTTATAAAGTAAATGAGATGCGGGCATTTGGAAACGATATAGCAGCACAAAAATGTACCTCAGCATCCGCAACTGCATTGAACTACTCTTCCAAGTCATCGCAGATGGTGTACTGTTGAACGCTAATACTGGAACCAACATGATTCAAATTGAACTCATTCCTCTTAAGTTTCAACAGCATCCTTTTACCAATGACTTCATCACATTCGTCCGGGAAGTCATAATCACGTTCTTGCTGCAAAGTCAAGTAAACACACCATCTTTAGTATTGTATGCATGTTTAAAAAAATGGAAGTCCATATTGTTGGGTAAGTACAATTTTAAGTAAATGCCTAAGCTCTGTTGTAGATTTCCCAAGAAGCTGGGTAGCAAGCTTGTCCCAGAAAACTACACAAGCACTTCCAGTCTCATCCACAACAGTATAATGTATCTTAAGCTTGCATACAATAACAACATATGCTTTCAGATGATGTTTTCTGCCTTACAAGAGATTATGTCAGGAACTAAATGCTAAATATATACTTTGGCTCAACAGCGTCTGGCTTCTTCTTACAGCTAGGGCAGAACAGTTTGTTACCATCATCTCTAGGCTTAGAAGCACATTTGCTACAGCCATCGTAGGTTCAACCATGTTTTGTCTCTAGCTTTTGTATTGTGGCATTAATGACAAAACTTATACCCTAATAAGAAAAAAATAATCAGTATACTGGCAATAGTGGGTGGACTTAAATAATGTTGTGCAAAAAAATTCAATTACAATCTTCTAATCTGGAATGTCCCCCATCAGGATCTTATAATTGTTACGTAAAATGTTCGAACTACAATGTTGACTTGACTGTCATGGCGTTAACTGGCTGCACCCTTCAGTAATTGGTGTTTCCATGCCTTTCGCACTGCACCAATATGAGCAGTAAGGTAACACAAACGATATGCATGGAATGCGTAATCTAAGCAAGAATAGTACCACTCAATCAAGTGTGCAACTGCAGGCATATCAGGATTGAATAAAACATGAGTAGCATTGAAATAGCTATATATTTGAGGCTTACCTACAACATTTGTTTGATGTTCACATGATGCCATGGTTAGAATAAAATTAGGGTGTGAAACGATCAAACAACAGTGAAGGTAAAATCTCTATGTATAAGGTAAACGCAAACCATCATCATCGAATGCAATCCTAGCAAGGTTCACCACAATCACAACAGGGGTATCCATATTTTTCAACTGATCCCGAAATGCCTTGGTTGAACACTCATCAAAAAGCACACACTCAATATCATTGTTGCTGCATAGAAGTGAATTAGTTAGTAGTGAAATTGTCATATTCAACCAATCATATGATCTTTTACTGGTAAACACATGTGAAAGATGTTGTGTCAAAAGAGAGTCCAGGGGAATTGCAGTACTTAATGTCAGACAACAGAAGGCAGAGTTTGTTCTTCATCTGATTTTTCTTGCGGTATTCATCAAGGTCACCAACGCTTTTCACAAAAGCAAGCACATATGTGAAGGAGACATTGATCCTGGTTACATCATGAAATAAGCTAAAACGGTAATGTAGTTGTGAATAACGTGCTAGATCTCAAGGAAAATTCACCAATCAAGTGATCGGAATATGTCCCCTCTTTTGACTGAAGGACATCAACTACTGGCATAAATGTATATGGATGAGCTGGCACATCTAATGTTACCTCCTTCATGAAGGTACTTTGGGTGAAGAGCAACTTAAAGGAGTGTGTTGTAGCCTTGTACTGACCGGAGTTCTGTGAGACAACAAAGTTAGCAACAAAGTAAGAGTTGTCTTCCTTTAAAGTGTCAGAGAAACGTTCTTCAATATCTTTTGCCATTATGCTAGCCTGGATTTTTGTCCCCTACACAAATGAGATAATTTTATAAGATTGAGGAACGCATGGACGCACAATGGTAAAGGAAGAATCAAATGAGAAATGAGAAAAAATAGACCTCCTCGTCGACTAAAATCATTGTCGAACAAAACAGCACGGTAGGAGAGGACTTTTGATAAACATTCCACCTCCGGAAAACATACACTTTAATAGACCATCTGTCAGTGGCATCATTGAGTTGCTTGAGGAAGGCAGGTGGAGCCATTTTGAGCAGCTAAATCTACAAATAAGACAGCAGATACTAACTTATTTGAAAGAACTTGGTGAGGATGGATGTGATAATGAAGGATATTTATAGCAGAAACATCAAATTCAATCTATGACGATGGCAGGAAAAGCATGAACTTCACTCCAAGTTGGCATTTAAGTTTAAGTTGGATAAATGAATTGAACTAATTAAAGTTATCTGATTAAATGAAACTGAATTAAATTAGTTAAATCATTAAATCAACTTAAACAAAAGAAAAACCAATTAGTGGACATAAGTATTGCCGTTTGCTTTGGTGAACTTCCTGTAACAGGAACGACAAAAAGATACTCATGACTCTAATAGTAATCTTTCTATTGAGATAGTACCCTGTTTTGCACCCCTGGTTGGTTGGACACGAAATGAAATTGCGGTGTGAAAACGGCGGCATGTTGAGATATAAAAGGCAATAACTGCAACTGGCAGCATCGATTTTGCAACCTAAATGAGAACATGCTATAGGCGGCAGGGGATGGGACACAATTGATGTCATTAATCCATCTTTAGTGTCTTACGATGCGTACCACAAGTAGTTTTCTTCTGAGTTAGCTGGCTGCATTATGGAAAAGTGGAACATGAAAACCTGCAATGGATATCCTCATATTGCATACAATTGATAAGGATAGCATCTTCACTCTGTACTAGAAGTAAAGCATGTCACGATTAATGTGCATGAATGAATAATATTAACAGGAATAAATAAGATTTGTAAAGTATTGAACAAACACAGCAAATTGGATTGCATTTCATAAGCCACTATAAAGGAGATAATACGCAAATGTAGATGTGTTATATGAAGTAAACTTATACTATAAGACATGTATTGCTTGTTTAAGATTAAATGCCAACATGAAAAGAGCACATGTCACAATGGAAGTAATGGGTAACAATTACCGTGAAGAAAAAAAGGTTTAACCAACAAAACCAGCTGTAACCAATAAAACTTGCTAGTGGAAGCATACAAGTGGTTACCTAGATGGGAACAACCTGTGTTTTTAGAGCCAAACGCCTAAGAAAAATTAACTGATAATCTGCTAAAGGAGCCAGTGGATGGGACAGAATTGATGTGATTAATCCATCCTTTATGGATTACGACGCGTACCAGAAGCACCTTCCTTCCATCTAAATCAGCTAGCTGCATTATGGAAAAGAGGAACATGAAAACCTGCAACTCGGAGCCGCCTATTTTAAACATTTGACAAGAACGGGATGTTGCCTTGGAACCACAACTGCAACATGACAACCTGTATGTGCATCCAGAACGAAAAAGAAAAATTACATCCACCAACATGTTAGAGTAACCAGCAATGGTCAGTTCTTAAGGAAGTGAAGCAAATGAATTAACTATAACTTGTAAGGTAATAAAAAGTGAAGGGTCATACAGAACATTTGAGTTCTAAATTTTGTAACCAACAGAGACAACTGGTTTCAACTTCGAAAAACATATTAAAGGCAAAAATTATGGAAAAAAGGGACATCAGGTACTGCAGCTCTAGGCTTAGAAAATTTTAAAATTATGATAAGAATGGCATCTTCAATTGGTACCCCAATGGCAACCTGATAGGTTCAATCTTCCTGAGGTACGGTAAAGAGTAATCCCATCAATTAACTTGTTAAAGTGAATGGTAATGTTAAGGAGTTAAGGTAGTTAACGGAATATAGTAACTATAAATTGGAAACTAAACCAATTTAAAGGCTATGACAGAACATAGTTGTTGTAATAACATTAACCAACACTCAAGCTTGTTATCCATTTATTAATTCATTGTAAAAGAAACTAACATATAGAATAATAAACACAATTAAGTTTACTCATCAAAAGAGAGATATGTAGGAGGTTTGGAGAACACCTGCAGCGGCGGTTGTACGTGACAGAAGCAAATCCGATGGTTTCACGCAAGTTTATGTAGATCTACAAAAATATGAAAAAAAAACATCATGTCAATAGGTGCAGCTAAGTACCAATACTTAGCTGTTGAAGTGTCTCACATCGTTCAATTACTTCGGCATGAGTGCAAGGTACAAATGGGTTACAAGATTATTTTTGATTTACGAGAAATAGTGCGTAAACAATGGATAATCTAGCACAAGTAAATGAATTGATAAGAAGGATGGTGAGAGAGTTTGCATAGTATAAAAGCATAGCTACGGTGGGAAAAGGTAGACATGTTTGGACTGTGGAAAAATAAACTTCAGGATATGAACGACGGGCCAGTGGATTTAAGGCAATTCAGTTACGATGAGGTACTTCGTTGGATCAGGCTATGGAAGGAGAAAGGAGTGCGCGCAATAAAGATAACATTTGGACCACTCGATGTGTATGATGAAATTTATTTTGACGAGTGGCGTCACGACATAAGGGTGGTTGAGACGGCAAGGGTTTGGGCTAACACCCCCAGATTTTATGCACCAGAATATATCCTCTTTCGCTGTGTCTATCATATATTTAGGGGAGAAGGGTTGACAAATCGCGGGTGGGAAATTAGTGAGACAAAGGACAAAGAGCGTGAAATGGACTATGCCGACTATTACGAAAAATACTTGGATTAATAGAGAACAATGAAGATAATGGGTGCCTCACATTGTGGAACTTGTACGACCAAGCTTACATGCATGTGAGACCGAGATTCAGGAGAAATGGTGGCGTGAACAATGAGTTCCAGAAGAGCCATGGGCCAATTGGGGATGGATCGTCCGCCGATACTAAGGAGACACTACCGTCTGCGGAACAGCTGGGAGTGGAGCTGGGGTTTGTTGCGAGTGACGAGGAAGCCCATCCATAAAGGAAGGCAAAATCATTGCCATCTTCTACCATGGCTTGCTGTAAGTTTAGTAAGTTCAATTAGTTCCGGTCCTAATTATAAGAGTCAATTGATTTTTTTAAAAAAATTAAGGATGCAAAATACACCACTTTAAATTGTTTATATTTGTCTTTTTTTCCTCAAAAATAAGTTATTTTACTTATAAACTATCATATAATCTAATTACATGTCACATATATTAAGATTTAGGGATCAAATTTACTTCCTTAATCTCCCAAAAAAAGTCAACTGGTTCTTATAATTAGGACTGGAAGGAGTAGTCATTAAAAATCTTCTACTATGGCTTTAAGGTTAATTAGTAGACATTAAAACTATCGTGAATGTGATGTCTCTTGTTTGAATTTACTTTGTATCCAGATTATTGTGTCTGTCACTCGCGTGTTAACAGTTATTTATCGCTGCTAATTAATGGTATTTATATGTGAAAACCATTTACCTCTTTCCAGTAAATTTACGGGTTGCCTTTTCAGACAAAGGGCCTCAAATCTTTCTTGTAACTGGACACAATTATAGAGAAAATTGGGCCTCCGGATATCAAAGGTTGGGCCACGTAAAGTGCTCATCCAAAGTCCAATCCAAAGAGTCCACTTATAATAACAACAGTGAACAAATTTTTTTTTAAAAAAAAAGTAGATGATGGGCTTCATCACATAAAGGAACACGGTGATAATGCATACTACAAGATTGATTCCATACACAGGCAGTAAAGAAAAAGGATACAAAGTTAAACATCTACAGATATAAGATGTAGCCAAAACAAAGTTCAACTCCAAAGATTGGAACAGATAAAAAAACCGCACAAAATACTACCGGTCTTTCACATAAACCTAAGACACACGCGAGACAGATAGGAATCCTAGAGGGTAGGTAAGGATGAACGCGACTCCTTAGAATTCTTTCGCCCCAGCATTGCAATCCTCTGCTGAGTGAGCTTTGGGAAGGTTGGATTGAAAAACACCCGTGTTGCATTGTAGTATGATGTAACAGTGGGGTCACCTGCGTGCGTTGACATATCATGCATCAATATAAAAACTGAACAAAGGCTTGACAACATGTTATTTTTAAACATTGTACCTCCAGCTGTTGCAGTGACAAGCGCATACTGAATCACTACAAAAACTGTTCCGTTAAGTTCCATACTGAATCGCAAGGTACAAGCTATGACATTTGAACCCCTGTTTTGGCACGTAACCGATGAAGTTACAAGGAAAAATTTGTATGACTAAAAAGCAAAAAAAAAAAAAAAAAAAACTCATAAACATACCCAAGGGATAGCACACCATGGTCTTCCATCAACACTACAACTTCCCTAGAATAGAAGCCGGAGTTCTCCACGACACCAGTCTCATACACAGTGACGAGAAAACCACAGACATCTGATTAGAGGAACACGTTTTCAGTTCTTGTCGTGTTAGTAATAGGATGACAAAGTGAAAAATGAGCACTAGGATAAGTATTTATTTGTTCCCACTAAATCGCAACCAACAGCAACACCGCTTGTAACATGAGGGACCGTGATCAGCTCAAATGCATGGCAGGGCAATGAAGTTAGTATGTTTTCCATGACACTAGACATCACAAGGCTGTTATGATGTTTACGATGGTCTGACCCCAAGTTTGGATTGATGAGGAAATGGCATATTTTGTACGACCTTCCCTCCCCAAACATGTGTGCAAAACGTCCAAGAATTGGCCTTTCGTCCAGCACAATGAGCATGCGAGTAAGCTATATTTAAAAAGACAAACGGGTCAGACAAACGAAGAGTGGATAATCATATTAAGAAGGAGAACAAAACTTACGGATTCATCAAAAACGACAAGATGTACTGCTTATAGCTCCCTCATAGGACGATCCTCGCCATGTGGGAACCGGACCACCTCCTTGAAAATGATTCGGTCTACCTTGATAACAACTTGGTCCAGGCACAGACCCCCGACAAGCCTGGGAAGAGGCACAACTTGGGGAAAAGAAGGCATGACAATGAGATGATTTTGAGTCGATGTGGAAGCTATGGTTTGAGACGCTGCACAGATTAGCCAGGGTGGTATGGAAAGCGCAGCTTAAAAAGGGAAAGAAAACATTTGAATTTCAATTTTGGAGGGAAATGGCTGGTCACAGGAAGCAAAGTGGCCTTGGGTGCAAGGTACAAGCATCAGGAATAGGTGTTCTATCGAATCCCGTGTTGAGAGGTTTAAATGTTTAGTGCATGCTCCTATGATGATATATAATATATAATAATAATAATATTGTGCAAGGCTACCAACGTGGACAAGTTAAAAGCTTGGGAACAGTATCTAACCTGATTGTGAACAGTGATTTTAGTGTTAAACCTTTACGCAAGGAGAATTTTATATTGATGATTGATGATGATATGTATTTGGAGCAGGATTGGCGCAACCCCCCGGCTTTTTCATTTCTAACAGCCACCCATCTTATTTTTCTCTCCTATGCTCTACTTTTTATTTCAGTCACTTTTAAAGGTTACTTTTGTCTTTTTCCTCAGATTTTATTTCAATTCAGCCCCCTAGATTGCAGTGATGTTTCATAATGATAGGAGGTTAATTGAAATTAAGCTGTTATACTAAACCTTAAATGAAATTCTCCCCTGATTGTATTCAATAAAACAACACTTGTCTGCAAGCCTTGCAAATAAAAAAAATAATAGAAATAAATAAATCCTCTTTGGTTAGAGGATTCTCAAATCCTGGAATCCGCACTGTTTTTCAAGTCCCTTTATCAGCACAATGGAAAGTGTCTGGTCATTTGATTACTGGACCATTCATTTCTCATTGACCAACCAATGAAATTAGTATAATTTGACTAGAACGATATGTTAGCCAGTGTACTTAATGCTATCCATAGTGCTCTTAATCATGCAATACTGACTAGAAGGTTTCAACTCGTATCCATTTGTTGCCCATCTTGATTTTGACCTTGACTAGTCTCACCATCCTTCTCATTTTTCAAAGTGGCAGTTTCTTCAGTTGTAGCCTGAGTGACACCACCTTCAGTTTCCGGTTTGGCAGGAGGTGGCGGCAAAGTTTTCTTCACCAGCTCTACCATTTCTTCAATCTCCTCATCTGGAAAACGATCCTCGCACTTCTCTATGATCTGTGTAATAAAAAGTAAACCGATCAGATTATATTACAACTAAGCAAAAGCTACAGCTATCATACTTTGTTGAAATTTATAAACAGTTCATACTTGATTGATTAGTCTTTAGAAGGTACCTTCTGTACCTATTATAAGACCCAGTTGACTAATTTAGGAAGATTAAGAAAGCTAAATAAAATAATTAACTATAACATCAGAAAAACTAGTATTTCTAAAAGTCACATGATATTTCTGAAAAACT
Source organism: Mimosa bimucronata (assembly GCA_037074515.1). Taxonomy (NCBI): domain Eukaryota; kingdom Viridiplantae; phylum Streptophyta; class Magnoliopsida; order Fabales; family Fabaceae; genus Mimosa; species Mimosa bimucronata. Next base: position 7,263,832 of record CM073436.1, read on the forward strand.
AGTGTGCATCATCAGATTATACATAAATTTATGAGGCAGGTGGATTAGTTTTAAGAAAAATGATAAACATAACATATACAATGAAAAAATGCCTTCTATTTAGAACCAAAAGTCAAGCCAAACTATTATAAGTTAGGGGGATTAGTTTTAAGAAAAATGATAAATATAACACATGCAATGAAAAAAAAACGCCTTCTATTGAGGACCAAAGTCAACCCAAATTAACTCTTATATATAAGACTAGAGGTAGTTTGTTTTAATTAATGTGAGGATCCAGGAACAAGAACAAGATTCTACTACAAAAATTATCAATAGCATGATGAGTTCAAACCTTAAAATCAGTCTCTCCACTTGTGGGGGTAAGGCTACATATATATAACCCCCCCCCCCCCTCTCTTAAAAAAAAAAAAGACCCCAAAATGGTGGGGGCTTTGTACATTTGGGCCGCCCTTTAGTGTCAAAGGTAGCATGCCATAATAATGTTGAATATAATAAATAAGTCAGCCACAATTGTTTTTGTTATAAACGGTAAATAATTAACATGTCAGTCCTACTTGCTCCAAATGACCCAAACTTTCTTCTCCCATTTGGTTGTTCTCTCTCTTGTAAAAAAATAAATTACGCAATATCTATTAAATTCATGTCATCTCATTCCCAATGATTATTTCTTTTTATTACTCTTTTATCTAGGGACACAGCGGACATCTCTTATTCACAACCAACTTTTTCATTTTATTTTATCAGTATTATATTTGCTGGCATTAATTCTAGACGTATTTGGCTATGTTTGAGACCTATTTTTTAAGACCCAAACCCACCTTAGAACCAAATAAATCATAGCCTAGCTGTCTACCCGGGAAAAAAAAAAAAGAAAGAAAAATCATAACCTTGCTAGTTTGGTTTTCCTAAACCCATGTTCAAGGCAGAGCAAATCTAACCGTAAACTCACATTTGAGCTATAGCAATCGAGATCTTGCCTCTCTGTTCTGCAGCCGAGTCAAGCCCATATTTTGCAAATTCTAATCCAGACATACTTTGAAGTTTGAAACCTCTTTATGATTGATGAAACCTACGGGCCAAGCAAAACATCGTCCTTGGGAAACCAGCAATAAGTGTTCCTTCTGATATACAATTATAAACATCTTCTACAATCCACTACAATTCACAATATATAGCTTATGAAAACAGTATCTTGGACTCACAAATCGAAGGACCATAAAAAGGCAACAGAACAATAGGATCACATTACTGTAAAAATAAATCTGTTTAATATCAGAACATTTATGGTAGCGTAGCATCCTAAAATAGAAACCAGATATTGCTTATATTTCTATCCCCTTATCAATCATCAGACAACTCGGTAGTCTCCCAGTGCTGATGTATTCAAGCAGAGTATCAATTCTATAATCATGTAATACAGAATTACCAACTCTTATCACAGAATATCAATTTCAAATTAAGGAACTCGGAAATACTAATGATCAAGCTAAATATTCTGAACCGCATAATCTTTCAAATACATATGGCATAAAATTTATTTATAAAAGAGAGCTGCTTTGAAAGAACATTACATAGCTTAGGCACATTCGTTCATTTCAGCTATATGTAAAACAAAGTTCTAATTGGATATAGAATAAAATATATTCATATTAAAAAAAATTTCTTCCAACTAACTAATGCAAAGAGAAATTAGTTTCTATTTCTACAAAGAACGTAAATGTTGAGCTCACAAAAATTAGCAACTTTATATTGCCACAAATAAATGAGTAATAATAGTGATCAGTCAATTTTCAATAAAGCTAGCCAACTAACAAAGTTGGTGGAACAAAAGAAACTGAAGCATACACCGGTTTTATTGTACCGTAGGTCATATGTAATCATTCTTATATTAAGCTTACTAATCTTCTCTTTCAATGGTTATAAATATAGGTCGCCCCTGAAAATCCCCAAATAAAAACCAATGTCTAAACTTCCAACAGGGACAACATCTCAGGACTTCCCAGAAGGTGACTTGTTGATTAAAAAACTAAGTGGGTAACAAAGACTCAGAAATAATAATGGTTATAACTTTAAGGTAATAAATGTTGATTCGAAGACAAGAGATAACTCTTTGATTGTAAAATACTCCTCCACGTGTTTCTTACAGACTTCCAGTATGATATGATTCAGAGAAAAGTAACTACTATTTTTTTTTAAGTTTAAGGCTAAAAAAAATTCAAGCACTATATGACAATGAATGCTAATCGTTCTAATAGATGTGTTGCGTATACTTTCAAACCCTTTACCTCTAAGCAGGAGAGAGCAAACAACTTAACACTGCATTGACTGAGTAGACAACTTTACAGGCTTATATTCAAACAATCACAATAAAGATCGTGTGAACAGCTAAAAGAAATTGCAGAGCTTAGATAACTTGCAAAATTGATGTCGAAGCAAAAACAATACTTACAGGAAAAATTTCAACAGCAGCAGTTGGCCTAATGTTTAATATATTTAGAACCTCAGCCTTCACAAGGTCATGCTTTTTGCAGTTTTCCAAGAACTCATTGACATTCTCTCTAGTTTGATCACAAGCAGCAGTACTGACCAGATAATCGTAGACCTGTTAGATGGGCAGAACAGTCATACGCCTTAGGGGTCCAGAAGCATTACTTTAACATAATAGTAATATAAAGTTTTCTCTTGAACCTTGTACTCAGACTGTGCTACTTTAGAGAGAACCCTTGTTGGATCTTTTGATGCTCCTTTAGATCGTAAAAAGTCAAGAACCTCAAAATTCGTGAGAGCACCGGCATTGGCCTCTAGGCTGCGACAGATAATTAAACTGCTTTATCTCAAGCTTTGGAAATTAAAACAAAAAAAATACAGATTAGAAGATAGACGAATAGGAAGAACATACATTTTCATCTGCAAGGAATGGGTAGTAGAGAGCGGTGGAAGTAATAAATATTGAGGGAAGTATCGTTCCCACGGACAATCAACTCAATTGGTGTTTAGGCATTTAAACTCCCATTTTCATCTAAGTTGAGCAAATCAAAATAAGTTGTTCAGAATTTAATTTAAATGAAGCTAAATACTAAGTCTAGAATTTAAAAGATTTCAATTGACAAAATGACCTAAAGTGCTAATCCCATTTTCTCTTCATAGAGCATGCAATTACCTAATTGAATGTAGTTAGAATTAAATTTGCTAATCTAGAATATTAATAGGTGCACCCCGCTCAAATTAACATTGATATTCCTAACAAAGTTACTCAATAGTCAATATACAACCGATTTCATTCTAACGAGCAATAACTTCCCCGTGCCTTGCACGGATGAAAAAATTTGAAGAAAAATGCTCCTGAAGGTATACTTAATGTGTGGCTGCAAAGTGGGGGGGAAAAAGAGTTTACATAGTACAAACAATGTTCCTGAATTAAAAAGACATCTGCAAAATTGCTTCAAACAAACTCATACAGTGGACATATACAAAAACCTTGCTACATTAGAAATTGCGGAAGGAACAAATTATCAACATACAGCCAGCCACCTATCGTTAACACCAAATGTGCATTGTGAAGAACACTTCCACAATGCAATGATTTTGACATTTGTCAACCCATATTACATGGTTTTGACATTCGCTTGCAGAAATTCCGTAGACTTAACACTTTTACATGTGGGCTGAAGAAAGCAAGAAGGAAAGAAAGAAAAGGGAAAGGAGATCACCTCTGGCTGGGCCTCTGAACTTCTATGGGTCAATGCTAAAAAATTTGCTTGATCATCAAAAAGTTGTTTTCATTACCTGAAAGGTAGAAGGCATGGTTGAGAACGTATATGATTCAAGCAATAGCATCGTGTGTGTGTGTGTGTGTGTGTGTGTGTGTGTAACCTTCAGATATATAAAGCTATTTTATGTTTCTCAAACTATCGATGATTAACTAACATGGAAGCGCGAGTAAAATGATCGAACCGAAGGACTGCACTTTGCCACAGTATTTCAAACCAACAAATTACCTCATAGTATCAATCAAGGCTGCCTATATCTCCCAAAACCTCGTGAGCTCAAAAAATGGAGAATAAAGTAAAACCTCAAATCAAGAACAGCCCCTATCTAGTCTAGCGAATAAAGAGAAAAATCAAACAAAATTCTGAAAATGTAAATGCCACAACAGATCCACAGCATGAGGTCAAATAGCAATAGGAACAACCACCTGAAAAAGGGAATCACTCGAATCTTCAAATAAATAAAATCAATGTTGATCGGAAGAGGAGTTTGAGATCTCGATGCTTGCGAATGAATGTTAGGGCTCAGCGATGAGCCGGTCCAGAAGAGATGGGAAACGGAATGGGTTAATGGATGGAGAAGAAGGTGGGAGAGAGTAAGGAAGAAGACGGAGAAGAGTGGGGAGAGAGCGAGGAAGAAGACGACGTAGTAGAGGGAGGGAAGGGGAATGGGTCGCTGCGAGGGAAAAGAAAGAGGGAGATAGTGATACAAGAGAAAAAAGAAAACCAACAGAGGAAAAAGATGGGTGATGGGTCCGCAACATGCTATGCGAATCGTTTTGGGGGATTTGTGGGACCATCCTTTTTTTTAATTAATTTAATTTAATTTTTCTATTTACTTTGATTTATATGTATTTAACATTATGAATTTATTTCTTTTTAATTCTGCTACATCCCGCATCCTAAAGTATTTTTTTTTAGTTGTAATCAGTATCCCAAATTTATATATTTTGTATCCATTCAACACTATAAATTCTTAAAATAATCAAATTTTAGTGCATCCATCATTCTGTTAATCTGTTCTGAAATAACTTTTTCAGTATTACACAGTATTCAAAATTAATTAACTTTAATGTACCCAGCAGCCTGAAATATCTTTCCAGTAGTTTCTAATACCCAAAATTAATTACCTTTTAATACATCTAGTACTCTGAAATATTATTCACACAGCAGTTAATAACTAAAAAAATACTTCACAATGTTAAATGCAGTAAAAATTAATTTAGGATATTGTGTGTTGTTAAAAATATATATAAGTGCTGATTCATTTTTTTTTATACAAAGTGCTAATTCTAATTTAACTCAAGTAAAAAAATAAAAAAAGGGAAAAAAAGGACAAAATGGGTCCATATCCCCATTTTGGGGGAATAGCTTAGGATGAGCTGGGAATGTGGATTCGAAAAGGATGAGGGTCGCGTGGAAAGAGAAAATGGGGAGGGAATTTGAATTTCAGTATCAGAGCCCAAGGCATTCAATGCCCATTTTTCGGCTTAAAATGAGACGTTTGGGGTATTGTGCCGACTTATGAACAGTGTTTTTGTGAGATGAGCCATCTTCGAGCCAAGCAAAATGAACTGCTTTTGGGGTGTAATTATAAATATATTGATATGATTATATGGGTCCAATAGGCCTGCTGACGAATCAAAATAAGTTCTAATCCCATGTTATCCAATTAAGATCCCTAACCTAAATTCCCAAATTCATACTCAAAGGTGAACAAGCAATAAGTAAATAGATAACACAAGATTAAGCAAACAAATCCAAAATGAAGCATAGGTTCAAGCATGCTAGAATCAGTTTATATAGCTACTCTAGGTCCAAAGCAAATAAGCCACTATCAGACAAATTCAATCCAGTAGTAACAATCATAATGTGAAGAAATAAGAAAGACAAATATGTACGAATCCGGATGAACCTCTCAGAAACAGAAACACTCCCAAAACTGATTGCAACTGCCAGGAAGAATAAAAGAAGAATTCCTTCTTCTCTCCTCGACAGTCTCTTGATGTTGAGCTTAAGGCAAGAAGAAAATCGCACTAGCAGCAAAACGGCCTGACTTCAAATAGTGAATCTCTGTCTCCCTCTGATTAGTGCTCGGACTCGGCCTCCCCTTCTCCCTTCTGCCTCGCCGGAGTTCTCTCCCTCTGAACCAGTCGTGTAATACTGGTGACTGAATCGAATATGGAGATGAAGCAACAGTGCCGTCTCCCTCTCTCACCTCAAAACGCCTCCAGCCGCCACCTTTGCTTCCCTTCGTTTCGTTTCGTTTCTTTTCGTCTTTCTTTTCCTCCCCAAACGTAAATTGATATTATCGTATTGATATCTCATACTCAACTGCTTGTTATAAAGGTCTTGCCCTCAAATTATGTTTCAGACATGTAAAAATTAATTATAAATTATAAATATGTCTGAAATGAAATATTTTTCAATGATACCATTATTTATTTACGATGAGACTATCAGAAGAGAGGGGGAGATATGTGCATTAATAAGTATGAAAGAGAGTTGATGGTAAAATGGAAAAGTGCATTAAATGATGGGACCACCCAAACTCAGCTCCTATATTTTTGACCAAAACAATTCAAAATTTGGGCTATTATAATAAGAACTGCAGAGAGTAAAATCTTAAGCAACTCCAATTAATTTATCATCTATACTAAATATATTATAATATATAAACCATGACCTCATAAAGTAAAAAGGAAGTTTAATTGCATTGCTATAAGGCCAACAATGCTACATGATAGCGAATGTTATACTCCACAATATGAACATAAAATGAGGTTGTTGAGATGGAGTGGTCATACCAAAAAGAAAAAGATAAGATTCATAGTAATTATACACACGAATGAGTAGGAAATATACCATTTTTTCCCTAAAAGTGCCTTATTTATGAAAGAGTAAGAGAGATGATAATTATGAAAAGAAGATTAAAGAGAGTGTGTGGAATAAATTAATGCATGGGTAAAATGTGGAAAAAGCATTTATAACTCAAATAAAGTCAAATAGGACCTTATATTTTGGGATAAGATTATTAGAAAAAAGACCCTAAATTATGGGACAGAAGGAGTATATATTATTCTTTAACTACGAAATATTCTTGTCCAGGTAATGTATCCGCCAACTATGGATCACATAGAACAAGCCATGAATTACACTTAATTTATATATAAATGCGCATTTTTTTATGCCACTTGGCAAATACAATTACATAACAATCTGGAAGTTAAATGCGCAATTTTTTTGGTGAATTCATGCATGAAAAGAAAGAGTTCATTAAACAAAGAAATTGAAAGACCAACCTACAAAGATAAACTAAAGCAACAACAATAATGAACATCTTGCAATTCATGCATGAAAAGAAAGAGTTCATTAAACAAAGAAATTGAAAGACCAACCTACAAAGATAAACTAAAGCAACAACAATAATGAACATCTTGCACATGTAGGAATACTAATAGTGACCCATTGAAAATATACTTTATGCTGTGCTACACATAGGAGGCAACCACCATTAGAGCTGGTAATATGGGCCGATTCGATGGGTTCGGGCCAACCTCCAACCGATGTTTTAATTTGTGTCCAATATTGGTGTAGAGGTTTCCTGCATGGAAATCTACAGGAGGGAAAAATAGAGTTTTTGACATGATAAATAAATTACATGGAAGAATTAATTTGTCTGTTGAACTGTGGTCATCAACGGAAAATTCTTCTTATCTGTGTTCAGTTGCACATTATATTGATGAGGAATGGACATTACAAAAGAAGATCCTGAACTTCATTACACTTGATTCTTCTCATACTGATGACATGCTTCCAGAAGTGATTATCAAATGTCTTAATGAATGGGATATTGACTGTAAGCTGTTTGCTATAACACTAGATGACCGTTCCATCGATGATGACATCACTTTGAGAATCAAAGAGCAAATTTCTGAGAAAAGGCCTCTTCTAAGCACTCGTCAATTACTTGACATTCGCTCTGCAGCACATGTTTTAAATTCCATTGTTCATGATGCCATGGATGCATTGCGTGCAATAATAAAAAAGATTCGAGAAGGCATTGGATACATCAAAAGCTCACAAGATATACAGGGAAAATTTAATGAGATTGCTCAACATGCTGGAATTAACTCTCAGAAGGCTTTAGTTATTGATTCTCCTGGTCTTTGGAACACTACATATCACATGCTTGAGAATGCACTAGAATACAAGAATGCATTTTCTCTATTCCAAGAGCATGATCCCTCTTATTCATCAGCTTTAACTGATGAAGAGTGGCAATGGGCAAACTCTGTCACTGGTTATTTATTGTCAATGATGGCACGTGACATTATTGTGACTCCCATGTCAACTGTGGCTCCAGAATTGGCATTTAGTGCTGGAGGGAGAATCCTAGATCCCAGTCGTAGTTCTTTAAACCCCGATATACGACAAGCTTTAATATGTACTCAAGACTGGCTTCGAAATGAATCAGGAGGTATGTTCCCATTGTTATTCCTTCTCATTTTTCCTTATAGCAATCCCAATATGTTGCTCATTTCTGATTCGTTCTTTTGTTTTAAAAATCTCAGACGTTAATACAGCCGCAAGTGCTTCTGCCCTTCCTCTACCCCTTCTCATTGAACCAAGTTAACTTTGCCAGGTCACGATCTGTAATGGATAACTTATACTAGAAAAACTTTCATTTCCCATTGTAAAATTTTATTTTTAAATGAATTATGGGTTATGTTGCAAAGTCTAGCGATCTGTCATTATGGCTCACAAGACTTAGTGTGGTTTACAGACAATGTCAGGTAATAAAGAAGCTGCATGAGGGTTTTCAAGTAAATCTTTCGTTTCTTCATCCTGGTCATTTGTTGTTGCTGAGAGGTAGTCAATAAACCAAGCCTGCAAGTAAATCCTATCATGAGGCAATGTACATTCTTACAACAGAGATGCTGGTGTATATGACTACTCACAGGAGCCTTTTTATGTCTAAATTATGAAAATGGAGATGACTCTGAGTTTGTACAGAGGGTTGCATGCCCTTAATTATGGAGATTTCTGTTGCAGTTTTTCTTGCACATCTTCTCACGGTAAGTTGTCAATGTTACAGGCACGCGCGCGCGCGCACACGGAACGGACTGAGGGTTCTTCTTTTAGATTCTCTTGTAAATCAGGTTAAGTGGACAATTTTTTTTTTTTTTTTTTATAACTATGCTCCATTTTCCTTATATATTATCATCACGTTAATGAAAATAAACTGACATTAATACACAAGAGGCGTATCTTGGTAAAAAAAAAAGTGTAACTTGCTCATTTAGCTAACTCGGACAATCAACTTGTTTTATGTGTAAATTGTAAAACCATATTTCCAAACCCAAAAAATCATCCACAAAACAGGGTTAAGTTGATTTGAACTTTAATAAAACACCAGCAACCGTGATAGGTTTGACGAAGTATTCACTGACCCAAGTCTATTAGATATAGGACACTACCATATTATCAAGCCTAACCAAATTCAATATAGACTAAGAAAAATGAAATTCAATCCGAGCAAAGAAATAAGCAGTCAAGATTAAAACAGTGCCAATTGGATCCAACCATACTAGCCGGTCCCCAAGAAAACAATGAAATCAAAACAAGGATTGTTTAAATTGTTTTCACTGGGGCTTACCCTCTAAGATAAGCAAAATCAACGTATCATTCTTTTGCTCCACAAAAATTGCAGCTGTATCCTTCTTCGTTACTTTGAAATTTCGAGCATTTCTTTCAATTTACACGTGTTTATTATAGTGGAATGGGTTTCGACGAATTTCGACCGTTTAAACATGAGACTTTGAGTTCAAGTATGTGTGAAGTTAAAAAAAACTGTTTGTGTGAGAATGTTTGAGTCAAACTCCAAATAACTAAATTAGATACTCATAAAAAAATCTTGGAAAACACTTATAGAAGAAAAGTTCGCCGAGAAGGTCCCTAGACTATGAACAATTGAAGAAAAAATGTGAGGGATTTTTATGTTTTTTCATGACACAGGAGGCACAAGCAGGGTTATCCACACGCATCCGAAATTTAATTGACAGAAAAAATAAAGATCTAACTGTTATTAGTCGTACCGTAATTATAAAGGATAATAACGTAACTGTCTTTTTTGTTCTTCTTAGTCACTGCTTGCAGCCAATATTGTGTTTCCATTAGTTGATTTCATCTATCTTTCGTCCAAAATCATTGAATATGATTAGAAGGTATGAATAGTTGATTAACCAATAACATTTTATCACAATTAAATTAGTATAACCTCCCATCTATCAATTAATCCATGAGCATGTTGATACGAATTAAAGCATTTTCACAACATTGAATTGAATCACACCCATATATATGTAGTGGGAGTATTCAATTATATGCTTTCATATGAAAGTACGAATTTCTCATCCTGTACGTCCCCCATACCTCAAGATTCTCTCAAGTTCCAACAAAGAACAACATTGTGACGTTGGATCCATGTGAGTATGCATTAAAGGCAACAAATAATGGACATAAGAATGTGTTAGAATAATATGTTTTGATAATAAATAAACATAACTTAGGTATAAAGATAGGTTGGGTAAGGGTCAGAAATAACTTAGAGAAAATCTGATAAGAAATCTTAAGTGTTGCCTAATTGATCACGGATAGATTACAAGATAAGAACTTAAAGCCTAATCGATTAGAGTCAGATCAGGTTCATATTAGAAATTAAAGTTTGGAGCCGCCTAATCGATTAGAGGCCCCTGTAATCGATCAAGGATTGATGTAATCGATTAAGAGGAATTAGTCTAATTGATCGGATAGTAATAATTGATTAAGAGGAATTAGCCCAATCGATTAGAGAGCATTAATCGATTAAGACATAGTCCAAGTATAATCGATCAGAGAACAATAATCGATTAGAGCATATTGAATGATCGACTAAAGAAAACATGTAATCTGAGTATAATCTGTTTACAATCGATTAGACATGACTAATCGATCAGGCTCCCCTATAATCGATTAGGCATGTAGCTTTCTGACTTGAATATTCAGTGATGCAGGCTATAATCTATGCGTAATCGATCAGAAACATTTCCCTGTAATCGATTAGAGGCTATAATCGTAGTGGCGACAAGATTTATTCAAAATCAATGGCTAAGTCTATTTTAAGCCTTCAAAGTACAGATATGCACAGGCCTATTTAAGGAAGTTTACGTTAGCACACAATCTGTCTCAAAAGAGCCGTTAGACTCACCAATCACTTCCAGCGATAAATGAAGAAAGAAGAACTGAAGCAAAACAAGTACAATGGAGTTAATGCTTCTCAGAACTCAATCATAACACTCCATATCAGACTAATCAAGTTCTGGTCATACAACGGCTAAAACTCTCAACGGGCAGATTTCCAGAAGAGATTATAAAAGCCTCTCAGAAGAAAGTTGGTGGATTCATTGATTGCCAAAAATTAATTGATGTAACTAGTGCATTCAATACTCACCAATCTTTAGAAAGCTTATTCTTTTGATATTCTTCAGTGTGTAACATAATCAGTTCATTAGAGTGAACAAGTCTTCTGTATTTACTACCAAGAGAGGATCACTCTTAAGATAGTGGGATCTTAAGAGTAGGGGTGTAATCTTACAAGTTGTAAGGGGGAGTGATCAGTGAATTGAGTGGTCTCTTACTGTCACTTGTAAAGGCATTCAAGAGCCTGAGTTAATCTTGACAAGCTAGAGGAACCCAACTGAAGGTTGGAGAACTGGACGTAGGGCAAGATTGGGCTGAACCAGTATAAATCTTGAGTCATTCAGTTTAAAATTGAAAAAGCACAATTCACCCCCCTCTTGTGCATTCCTGCCAAGTTATGGAATGTGCCAAACCATGAGACCGATTGAACTTCCCCTCTTTTAAATAGGTTACTAACGTTAAGTGAAGAAAGAAAATAAAATTTATTATTTTTTTATATAATTCACCTTATGAAAGTTTCTTATGTTCTTATAACTAAAAAGTAACTGCATATTTTTCCTAACAGCGTCCTTAGTAAGGAAATTGTTGTATAATTACGGTGGAAAGAGATACAGATAAAGATGATCGATGATTTACATTTAATTCACGATATTTTTAAATGACGAGGTGATTTTAAGAAAATATATTAATATTATACGACTGCTATTCCAATAAAAAATTCAAAATTGACTTTTCGTAAAATTCAAATAATTTTCATTATTTTCCTTATTAAGTATTAACTACAGTAAATTATTTAACAGTACACTTATCTCTATTCCCTCTCATCTTTATTAATTTCTTTGTATTCTCTCACTATTATCTCATAAAATGATTTTTGGAAATATCAAAGTGAAAAATTATCTTTCTAAATCCATGAGATTCATTTAAAATCATCTTATTTTTAGAATCCAAGACTGTAATTTGCATGAATTCATTAATAAAAGTGACATGTGTGTGACTGTATGTGAAGGTGGAACCTAGGCGGTATATAGATTACAATTGTCAAGGGTAGTTTCGTAACTTTGTTATTATTTTATAATTATAGTTTGTTAGATGTATTAGTTACAGGCTGTACAGTTTGTTACAAATTCATTTTGTATATATACAATTCATTACTGGAATAAAGTTGAGGATTTTCCATTTTCTCATTCTCTGAGTAACATGGTATCACGAGCCTAATTTTTTTCCTCCGTTCTCTCATTCTTCGTCGTCTTCTTCATTCTTCTTTGACTGAAACCCTAGCTTTTCTTCTTCAAGCTTTCATGGCTGAAGCTTCATCTACTAATCAGCGTAGCAAAGATTCACCTATTGATCCTAATAGCCCGTATTACATTCATCCAAGCGAGAATCCTGCTCTCAGCTTAGTTGCGCCGCCGCTCGATGGCTCAAACTACTAGTTGGGCGAGAGCGATGTGAATGGCGTTGCTTTCCAAAAATAAGTTGAAGTTTGTTGATGGTTCAATTTCTCCACAGCCTGACTCCGATTCGATGTTTCCAGCTTATGAGCGTAGTAATAACTTGGTTCAAGGCTGGATCGTCAAATCGCTTCCTCCAACATTAGCGAAAAGCATTCTCTGGTTTGATCGAGCTTATAAGATATGGAATGATCTTCGTTCAAGGTATTCTTAGTCAGATATCTTCCGAATTGCAGATTTACAGGATGAAATTTACGCTCGAAAACAAGGCCACTTGACTGTTAGTGAGTATTATACTTCCCTTAAAATTCTTTGGGATAAATTATCGAACCTGGTGGTACTGCAGCCAAACATAGAGAGAAAGATTATGTTATTCGCTTTCTTAAAGGTCTGAATGAACATTTCTCTCCATTCAAGTCTCAAATTATGCTCTTAGATCCTCTGCCTTCCATTCATAGAGTCTTTTCCTTAGTTCTTCAACAAGAGCGTGTGCTTCCTGTTGCATCTGACCTAAGATTTTGTTCACCAAAGGTTCTCAACCATCTGGCTCTTCTGGTCCTTCTGGATCCTCTTCCTATCACACATCCAATTCTGGTTCCAAGTCCAATAACAACAAAGTTTGCACATAATGTGGCAAACCACGGCACACTGAAGAAACATACTATAGAAAGCATATTTTCCCCCCTGGATTTAAGTTTCAATCCGGTTCCCCTGCTATGGTGAACAATCTTATATTACTCAAGATTCTGGTTCTGTTCAAGAAAATCGCACCAACACGCCTAATCCTCCAATTCAGTCTTCCAATTCCACAGCCTCAACTCTCCCTCAATTATCTCCTGAACAATTTCAACGTCTCCTCACTCTTCTCAGTCCAAGTCAGTCTTCCACTCCTACATCTGTCAATCATTTTACTACTGATGCTTCTTCTAGCATAGGTAATTCTTATATGTCATCCTTTTCTCATAAGACTATCTGGATCATTGATTCAGGAGCCACTGACCATGTTTGTTACTCTTTAGCTTTATTCTCTTCGTATTGTTCAATCTCTCCTATTTCTGTTAGTCTTCCTACAGGGTCTTCTGCTTTAGCGTCTTACTCTAGTACTGTCATTCTTTCACCATCCTTAATATTGCATAATGTCTTGTTTCTTCCAAATTTCCATTGAAATATTATCTCAGTATCTTGTTTAACCCTTTCTCTTAATTGTTCTCTTACCTTTTCTTCTCATTCATGTCAGATACACTTACTCCAACCTTCACTGATGATTGGTATAGCTAAACTTTTTCAAGGGCTCTATTTCTTGAATACAGATATGATGGCATCCACCGCCAATCCTCAAATACATATGGCTACCACCACATCACCTACATCTTTCTCCCTCTGGCATATGCGCTTGGGTCATCTCTCGAATTCCACCTTCTCTGTTTTACATATGATCATTTCTGATATTACTTGTACTCCTCACTCAATTACTTGTGACACATGGCATTTTGCAAAACAGAAACGTATTTCTTTTCCTGTAAGCTCTAGTTCTAGTAATGGTATCTTTGATATGTTTCATGTAGACATTTGGGGTCTTTTTGCAATTCCATCTGTTCAAGGTTATAAATACTTTCTTACCATTATTGATGATTTCTCCTGATATACTTGGATTTTTCTGCTGCATTTTAAATCTGATGCTCGGTCGCAACTTAAAAATTTCTTTGCACTTGTTGAAACGCAATTTTCTGCCACTATTAAGGTGCTTCATTCTGACAATGGTCCTGAATTTTCTATGCCTGATTTTTATGCTTCTAAAGGTATTATTCATCAAAGGTCTTGTGTTGAAACCCCCCAACAAAACGGCATTGTCGAACGCAAGCATCAACATATTTTGAATGTTGCTCGAGCTTTGATTTTTCAATCCAATAGTCCACTTACTTACTAGTTATTTGCGATTTTACATGCTCCATTTATAATGAACTGTCTTCCTTCTCCTATTCTTCATAATTCCACTCCTTTTGAAAAACTCTTTAATATTGTTCCATCTTATACTGATTTAAGAGTTTTTAGTTCTTTATGTTTTGCTTCTACCTTAACTACATCAGTCCAAATTTGATTCAAGGGCTCGCAAATGCATTTTCTTGGGTTTTCCTACTGGTTCAAAAGCTTACATATTATTAGACTTGGTTTCTAATAAGATTTTCCTATCCAAGGATGTCATTTTTCATGAACTTGTTTTCCCCTTCACAAATGACAGTGTCACTAGTCTATCCCCTCCTACTCATCCACCTGAGCCTACCATCCAATCATATCCTACCTTTTTGGATGACCCTTCCTTATTTTCTTCAATTTCTCTTGCCACCACTAGCCCCACTGACAATTCATTCTCTGTTTCTTAGGTTCCCAATTCACACCAAGATTCTCAACCTTTACGTCGCTCTCATCGACCTCATAATCCTCCATCATATCTGCAAAATTATCATTGTGCCCTTATATCTAACACTAATCAATCATCTAGTGAAGGTATTCCTCGTTATCCTTTATCCTCTGTTCTTTCTTATTCTTCTCTTTCTCCTACCTACAAAATTTTTTTCCTTTCTGTTACTTCTCATCCTGATCCTAAAACATACCATCAAGCTGTCAAACATTCCATTTGGAGAGAGGCTATGAATACCGAAATCAAAGCTCTTGAACAAAATCAAACTTGGGTTTTAACTCCCCTACCACCTGGTAAGAAGACTATTGGTTGTAAATGGGTGTATAAGACCAAATTTAAAGCCAACAGTGAAATAAAAAGGCACAGGGCTTTTCTTGTAGCCAAAAGGATATACTCAAACTGAAGGGATTGATTATTATGATACTTTTTCTCCAGTTGTTAAAATGAAAACTCTTAGATTGTTGCTTTCTATTGCTGTTGCTAAAAACTGGTATTTACATCAATTAGATGTAAATAATGCTTTTCTTCATGGGGATTTACATGAGGAGGTTTATATGGAGCTTCCAAAAGGATTTACCCCTTCTTCAGCAAATCTTGTTTGCAGATTGCAAAAATCCCTCTATGGTTTAAAACAGGCGAGTCGATAGTGGTATTCAAAATTATCTTCAGCATTATTTTCTTATGGTTTTGTGCAATCTGCTTCTGATCAATCATATTTTTCAAAGCTTCCTCGGCTTCTTTCATTGCTGTCTTGGTTTATGTTGATGATGTGGTTCTTGCTGGAAATGATTTACTTGAAATCGATTCAGTCAAGCAGAAATTAGATGTTGCATTTACTATTAAAGATCTTGGTGAGCTTCGTTATTTTCTGAGCTTAGAACTTGCACGTTCTAAGGAAGGTATTTTCTTGTCCCAGCGAAAGTTTGCTTTGGAGTTACTTAAAGATACTGGTTATTTAGCCTGTAAACCAGCTTCTTCTCCTATGGATCCTCACCTTAAACTTTCTAAAAATAAAGGTCAGCCCCTTGCAGATCCACAAGCCTATCGAAAACTCATTGGCCGCCTTCAATATCTCACCATTATTCGGCCAGATTTGAGCTTTGCTACACAACAATTGAGTCAATTTATGGTTGATCCTCGAGACATTCATTTGTAGGCTACTCATCGTGTTCTCAGGTACATTAAATCATCTCCAGGTGCTGGTCTTTTTCTTTCTTCAGAATTTGACTTGAAATTAAGGAGTTTTAGCGATTCTGATTAGGCTAGTTGTGTAGATACACGTCGCTCTGTCACTGGTTTTGCTGTGTTTCTTGGTTCCTCTCTTATTTCTTGGAAACAAAGAAGCAACCAACTGTATCTAAAGAGTATCGAGCTTTAGCATCCACCACATGTGAATTACAGTGGCTTATATATCTCCTTAATGATTTTGATATATCTCACATTGATCCAGCCCTTCTATATTGTGACAACCAATCTGCCATTTAGATTGCATCTAATCCTATTTTCCATGAAAGAACAAAACACATTGAGTTGGATTGTCATTTGTTTCGAGAGAAGCTCCAAGCTAAAGTCATTCATCTTCTTCCTGTTCGATCTGTTGACCAGTTGGCTGATGCGTTGACTAAACCCCTCTATTTTGCTCGGTTTCATGATCTTATTTCCAAGCTGGCATGAAAAATATCCATGCTCTAGCTTGCGGGGGGTGTCAAGGGTAGTTTCGTAACTTTGTTATTATTTTATAATTATAGTTTGTTAGATGTATTAGTTACGGGCTGTACAGTTTATTACAAATTCATTTTGTATATATACAATTCATTACTGGAATAAAGTTGAGGATTTTCCATTTTCTCATTCTTTGAGTAACAACAATCAACATCTCCTTTGACTAAGGGGAAGCATCGCCAAATTGGAATGAGAGCAACCAAACAACAAATATAGGAAGAGAGGGGTCCCAATTTGGCATATATGTTGAAAAATAACGTTACCTGCAGAAATTGATAGTAAAGAAATGCTTACATAAATTTGGAGCTTCACATCATTTGTGACTTGTTCAATTATAATACACCAAGTCATATCATTTAATACAAAAGAGATAATTAATTGGAGGGAAGATATAATAATTTTACGAAGAGAAAATGGTGGAAGTACTTTATTAGATATCATGTAAGTTTTTATGTATGCTTAAATGATATATAATTTTGTTTGTTTTAATTGAAGAGATGATGATAAATGATGTGGTGACCTGTGTTTATGCAATTTTTTCTCTAGAATGAAAACACAAATCCATTAAGAAAAATAACTAATTAAGAGTAATAATGTCGATGATAGAGACCCCATTTGCCTAGGAGATTCAGAACATGGAAATCCTATCTCCAAAGTTTTAGAGCCATTGACGTGTGTGTTATGCAAGGGGGGGAGGGGGGGAGAGAGAGAGAGAGAGAGAGAGAGAGAGAGAGAGAGAGAGAGACCACGTAGACCACAACCATATGTATGTGTGTCACCTTTATTAATTTGACTCGATATCTCATTATATTCCTTTCACTTCTTTTTATTCTTTTTTACCGGTTTCCCTTTTTCTATCTTCCTGCTTCTTTAACACTCAACACCTTCATATAGTTCTAACCCGAATCCTTATCAACATATCTAACAAAATCGGGATCTTTCACAATATTTTCAAACACATACCGACTGTTCAAGTATTGTAATATATCAATAGGATAGCGAGTTTGAAGGATTTTGACCATGATCATCTTAATCCGTACTCTGATCCATAATATATGAGGTAACATGAGAATTTTTCGGTTCACGATAGTAACATGTTAAAGTTAAGATATAAATGTTTGATTTCTATTTTTACTATTATATATTAAATGTAAAGAAGTGAGACTGTGAATGCATGCATGATAAATGATATGAGAGTAAAATTAGAAAAACATTAATTTAACTCATAACAAATGACTCCACTATATTTCATTGGTTTGTATAAAATAGTTGTCGAGTTAACTGACTTTTATAATGTAGACCGGAGGGAGTACTAATAATCATTGTTTAGTATCAATTGATATCTAATCAAATTCTAGGGAAAAAATATCTTATATAGAAATCCAGTGACAGCGACACGATAAGATATTGTTGTTTTGTTCTGTTTGGAGAAGCTGGTAGAAGAATGAGAAAAGAATAAGCAAATTCTCGAATGTGAATTGAGAAACCATTAGATAAATCTTGACGTAAAGCATAAATTAATTATTGACATATAACAGTAAGAAAAATAAAGCTCCTTTCCAAATGAACCTAGAATAATTCTTTTTATTCATTAATCAATCCTCCGTTTTTAAATGTAGGACCTAGTTGATTTTTTTAAAAAAATACTAAGGAAGTTAAATGAGTCAATTAATTATACAATATTTGTATATTATAAGATTATATGTTAGCTTATAAGTCAAATAAACTAGTTTAAAGAAAAAATTCAGGCAAACCAATCTATAAGTAATTTATTATTTAGTTTTCTTAGAACTTCAAAAAAGTCAAGTGGGTCCTATATTTAAAAACTGATAAGTATTTATTTATCAGCCTTATCCATGTAGTTATCGTTTAAATGTGACTTTTGTTTTTTTTTTTCTCTCTTCTAAATTTAATGACAAATTAACATTCTGTAATTAGTGTAACAAACAGTGGTAAAACAAAAGCACATGAAGAAGGACCATGTTGGTTAGTTGGTAGGGGGATGATGGCCGAGCTTCAAGCACGGGTTCCCTCATTGCTGGCAACACCTACACGACAGTCGTAATTACTTTCATTCATTCATACAAACAAAAAGAAGAAAAAGTGCATATCCCCCCAAAAATCAACGCCTAATTCTCCACAAACACGCTACTTATAATTTTCAAACTCAAATTAATTCCTCTCCCAACTAATTCAAATTGACATGAGTGATTGTGGCTCTTGTCATTTAAGCAAGTGATTGGGAATTGGAATTCCAAGTCTCCAATCTTATACTCTATCCATCATATCCGATATCCCTATTATAAGAAGTAGTCAATTTTTTTACATACCAATAAGACATGTTGAAATAATTTATTATGGGTAAGTTTAATAAAGTTTTTCATTTTTACCCCTACTCATTTATTATACACAACTTCTCTCTCCTCCTTACATTTATTAATATATAATGGCAGAAATAGAAAACATGCATTTATTACTTTGACTTTTGCATAATACTACCTCTTATATTTTGGACCAAAAAATTTGGAATGTTACATCTTATAATAAAGACCGATGGAGTATATTATGCATCAATTGATATCGGTGTAATTAGGTTGGAAAAAATAATTTAAAACAAATTTAATGAGATGATTGTTTTTCTTATTATTCATTCTGACGAAGTGAATGAAAATGACCTACATTTTAGACCAAAAACTGTAGTTGAAAGGGGTATACTTGTTGGATGGAGTATCTTAAAATAGCTAATAAGATAATCTCTAGTTGTCAGTGATGAGGTCTATTCCTTGTGCTAAAATAAAAGTTGTCCATATATACATCCTCATTTATTATATCAAATGGGAAGACGATATATTATATGATATTGTACTTAAAAGAATAAATGCATCAGTTAACTATTTAAAAAAAAAGAAGAAGAAGTGATGAGTATATATGTGGTGTGGCTGAAATTGATATGGCTAGCTAGGTCGTGATGGTAATTTGGATGAGAAGAGATGCACTAATACGTACGTCGGCTTACACACTCACACACACAGTACGTCGGCTTACACACACACACTGTGTGTGCGTGAGTGGGTTGGTTGGTTGGGAGGCGCGTACGTTGTGTTTGTGAGATTCTGATTTTTTTTCGAACGAGTGAGTTCTTTTCATGTTTGGCTAATGATGCCATACATTGGGACTATATCATTTTCATACCAAACATTAGCATCATGTTTTCCATTCATCAACACCTTCCTCTGTTGTTTCCCACCGCGCACCTGATTTTTCATCTCTCCATTCGGTGTTTATCACTCACTAATAATTCATAATGTTCCTTGGTATGAATATAACTCGCTTTTTTTATATGTCCCAATTTACTTGTTCTTATAAAAAAGCATGCATAAATTAAGAAGGAAGAGGATTTTACAACGTGAATGGAGGATGTAATTTTACAAATATACATAATCAAAACAAGTAATAATCATGGTTTGAATCTTAACTAATGGTAAAATACAAATTATTATACTCCATCTGGTCCTAATTATAAGATCACTTTGATTTTTTTGAAAAAAATTAAAGATGCAAAATTAATCACTTTAAATTGTCTATAGTTATCTTTTTTCCTCAAAACTACCATATTCTACTTATAACCTAATCTATAGTCTAATTACATGTGATATATATTATAATTTAGTGGTCTAATTTGCTTCCTTAACTTTCATAAAAAAAAAGTCAAAGTAGTCTTATATTTAGGACCGGAAGGAGTAATGTTAAGTTTGTCTTTTTCTCACATAAGTTTAAGCTAATGTAAAAGGACTCACTTTATTAACATTATATACCTTTAATTCATCGTTTAATAATTCATAGGACTTGTTTTAATAACTACCTCCATTTAATTCATTCTCTTCATTTTTGACATTTAGAATGTGAATGGAGGAATTAGTTTTACAAGGACATAAATTTGAATTCTATGCTTTTTTAAAGTTGCGTGGCTTGCCTTGTCCATATACAATGAACTCTCGAGACTTGCGAGTTGAGAGTGAACTCCACTGAAACTTTGTCATAGAAATAAAATTTATACCAGATTAAATCGTTTAAGAAATCAAATAAAAATATGATCTTATTAAATGGATCTCCAGGTAAAAAAAAAATTAAATGGATCTATCTCAACTCATATATATAACTTAAATTAAAAATACAAAATAAATTGCAAATTAAATATTTTAAAAAAACCTGAAAATTTTAATTTTCTATTGAGTGAGCACGAATTTTAATTAATTAGTTATAAAATACCAAATCCAATCTTGTCATCTCTATTTTTTTTCCTTTGGTCAAATCATCTTTTCTAACTTTCTTCGAGGGGCTAATATACTTTTTCCCTACCTTCATGTTTCCACAAATCAGTGCTTAATTCCCCCACCAAGATTCCACAAAAGCATCCTAGTACATTGAGTCCCAACAATACTTGAGAACCTTGTCTCATATTCAACTCATAATACCACCAACACACACACACACACACACACACACACACACACACACAAACTTTAGATCGTTCGTCGTTTTCATATCCGTGTTTATTTATTATTATTATTAGTTAATTAATCAATTAATTTTATAAAATGTTGATGTAGGGATAAAGGTACAAATCTATCTAAGTATTCACGGATATACACGGTTGGCAGCATAAAATTTCTCAAGGCACAAAAAGTGGGTTATAAAATGATACAAAAAAGTCTAATTGTTAATTCCTTCTGTTCTTAATATAAGATTTATTTGATTTTTTTAGTAAAATCATAAAAAAAACAAAATAAGTCACTTATAAATTGATTTGCACGATAATTTGTTTAAACTAGTTCATCATAATTATAAACTAATATATAATTCAATAACATGCCACATATATTACAATTAAGTAACTCATTTAGCATCCTTAATCTTTCAAAAATAAGTTAAATGACTTTTATACTAAGGACTAGATGGAGTATGTTTAGCATTTATTAATTTTTTTTCCATGGTTGTTGCAATTTTCTTCACCTATGCAAATAATACAATGTCTACCAGTTATGAAACCAGACAATGCAAAATAAGGTCCACTGTTTGTCTAAATCTAGTTTGCTATCATTTTACTTTATTCTTACAAATACATGTGCCGTGTGTATATTTGATTTGAGATGAGCCATGTTACTATATATTTTTATCATGGGGATCAAATAAATGTGATACTTCTATATCGTTCTGGGTCAGGCTTACCATTGGCTCACAATCACGGGAGGAATATCTCCTTTTTTTTATATTATTTTTCCTCTTTTTCTTTTTTAATAACCATTAGATATTCTTTCAATGGTTCAGATTTGGTGTTTATGATATCATTATTGAAAATTAATTAAAATATATTTTATATAAATTCAAATATAAACCATTGAAAGAATATCTAGTGGTTATTAAGAAAAAAAAATGAGATAAAAGGATACAAGAGAAAATGAGGCTTTCATTTACAGCCCATTTAATAAATATTCCTTTTGGATAGGACATAGAGAACCCTTCAAAGTGAGGGGAAAATAAGAGTATAAATACGGATTTAATCATTTTAATTTAAAAGTGTTTAAGTTATATTTTATCTCATAGCAATTGGGTTGAGTAATAAATGACTGCAAAGTTAAAACTTCATATTCCATTATCGGAGTTCAATGTAACTTTAAATTAATCAACTACCAAGTACCTAAAAAAATAATTAAATATCTCGCATTTGCATTGTGAAAGATTCAAACTACATCCATAAAATATTTCTCTTAATTAAGGTCCGGTTTAAATTTATTCAATATGATGTAGATGGTTTTGGAAAAAATAAATTCAAAATAAAATAGAAATAGAAATAGAAAATCATTAAGAAAAAATTGCAGTAAGAATTTTATATGCTCTCCTTCTAAATTTAAATTATTCTAATTTCAAATTAATTTATAATAAATGGTGTGGATAGAATGTACTAGAGATGAAGAAAACAAACATATCACGGAAGAATATATAAGGCTAGAAAAATTATTGTCCCATTTATTTTGTTGGAGTTTCTCTGTAATCAACCGATAACTATGCACACTAATCATTGTTCTGAATGTTATCCATATACTTTTATGGGTGTATTAATCAAAATAATACTCCTTGGTTACCTAATAAGCAACAAAGTTGTTCTATGATATAGAGAGTATTATCCATAAAAAAAAAGATATAGAGAGTATTTATTTATTTTTATTAATATAGGTCACGTTGTGAAAAATAATTAAATGAGCGTATAATTTTAATAACTCATTAGTTATCATTACTGTACTTCTCGATTCTCACTAACTCCTTTCTATTAAATGGTGATAAAGTTATAAAGTTTTTTTTAAGATAGAGATATAGATATGCATAAAGTTCTCCTCGATTCAATTAAAATATGTTATAAGTATCTTATAAATAGAACTAAAGGAACAATATTACACCCTTTTATGAACACCTAATGTGCTAGTTTTCTAGAATGCCCCTAGAAATTATGAGTAATTATATTCTCTAGAGAGTATAAGTACCGCCTAACTATTATTGGCAAAAATGGAGAAGGCAGTTTTTTTTTCAGGCACAAAGAACAATTCCTAATATGTGTGTTTTGTTTTATCGTTTACTTGCATAAGGTAAAGCGCGAAGTAATAATTGAACAAGCATATGAAGAAAGAGGCTAGTAAATATTGCCCATAATTGGTTAGACATAAGAAACAGCGCTAGAGAGCGCCTATGAGATCAATAATTACTAAATCTATAAGGAAGTTTTAGACTAACTTTACAGTTGGCTAGGTTACACGAAATTATGTTTTTATACTTTTAAACGACCAATAAATTCAATTTCTTAACAAGCATACTCCCAAATTACCAAACTTAACTGATTCACATACAACTCTTAATTATTACAAATATTATGCGAACTTGAGCACGAAAATTACTCCATTGAAAGACCAAAAGAGTACGGACGCCCAAATTAAACCTGCAGATTGAACTAATTATTTTCCTATATACGTATAGAAGATTTTGTCCATACTTTTTCTTTTTTGGCAAAAATGTAATCCCACGTTATAAAACCTGAAGATTGACCTAATTATTTTCCTATATACATATAGAAGTTTTTGTCCATACGTTTTTTTTAAAAAAAAAATTGATTGAAGAGCACCGAAATTGGGGTAGATCGGTGTAGTACCGCCTCGGATCCACTCTTCAAGAATTTTAGACCCAAGGGGTAGTGGAAGCTATCCCCGGGTGTCGGTCTCAAGGAGCCTATGTGCAATTAATTCCTAGTAACTAATGCAAACTAATCAAGACGGGTAAAAGCATTGTATTTGGGTTTTTGGTATAGAAATTGGTGTAAAAAGTGTGTATTGTAAAGAAAACAATTAAAGATAGATTGGATGAAATTCGGATATTTGGACTAAATGTGATGGATATTCTTGGTCATAGGAGACTTAAACAATCATTGCTTCAATTAATTTTTGGGGAATTCTTTGGCTAATTAAAAGATCCCTAGAGGAATCCCTCTAGGCTAGGCTTGGGTTGAGTGGATAGTACCGAAATCCCGCTTACTAATCCCTTCAACTCCAAGTTGATTAAGTCCAATAACCAAGTTGAATTTGTTAATTGCAAGGGGCTCATAATCCAACAATAGGAATCCCTAATTGCCACTTAATTAATCCTATGGTTTAAATTCATTATTGAAATCCCACGTAATGAACCAAAACTTTAGGAATGAAGCCCAATGCCACTCATGCAATTAACAAGTTCAAGAGCCATTTTCCAAATGCAATTACATGATACCATGATCCACTAAGTGAGCATCCTCAAATAGCACAAAATCTTAACTTAAACATTCATTCAAAATAATGAATCCATACATTTGAACATTATCCAAGTCAATGAAGAACAATACCAAGCATACACAAATGGAAATATAGTTAAGAATGTTTCTACCACTCTCTAACAAAGGATAATCATGAACAACACACCCAATTGCATAAACAAAATCCTAGAATCCTAGAAATATGCAAATACAAGAGGAAGAGAGAGTAGGAGAACAAGAACTCCCCTAGTGAAGCTCCAAGCTCATGTTGCCATCTTCACCACCAAGAATAGAGCTCCTTAGTTGCTGCTTCTCATGGAGAAATCACCAACAAAAGGAATAAAAGTGGAAGCCATGGGTGATTTTGGTGGAAAATGGAAGAGATGGTGGTAGGGTTGAGAGAGAATTGGGTGGAAGATGAAATGGGGGTGGAAGAGATGATGGGATTGAGGTATTAGGTTGAAATATATGTGAGGAAGTCGGGTCTAGGTCATTGAAGGTCGGATCTACCCATTTGGAACCCTAAAAACCCAAAATATCAGCAAAATTTCGCATCAAAAAATTGCGTTCTCGCTGCAGCCAGGACTTTTTCTCGCTGCAGCTAGAACTTTTTCTCGCTGCAGCCAACTTGACAGAATTATGGAGCTGACTTTTGTGCTTTCGCTGGCTTCCTTCTCCATAATTCGATCCTTGATTTGGCCAATTTCTTCATGCAAACTTCTTCCTCTTTTGGTCCTGAGCGACCCTACAAGTAGAAATAAGACTAAACAAGGATCAAATAGCCCTATAAATTAATCAATACAATTAATCTACAATTATGGCTAATTAATCCTCATTTTATACTAATTTCACTTGAAAGTTTAAGACATTCAATTAAGCACTATTGGACCAAACTTGCATCTCAATCATGTTAATTGCCTCAAATTAAACATATAAAAACCATACAAATCAGAGATTTGTCATTGATCCCATACTATACTTCTTCAGAACTATATTCCCGAGACAGCTACTTAAAAAATCGCAACTCGATATGAGCAATCATTTGAATAGCTGAAATAATAAGTTATTCTTTTTTTATATATATATAAAAAGAATAATTCTTTACAACTTTGTACATGTTTGTGTTTAAATTTTGTTGATATCATATTTAAGGTTTTATGGATTAATTATTCTAAATTTTTTTTTTGAAAAGTCTTAAATAAAAATTATATTATTGTGAGAGCATCATGGATATTGAATTTATAATTTTTAAAAATATGCATGTGAATATTTTGTGAAGCATATGTTAATAACCTAGCTCCTACTTTTGAATCAGTTTCACGTGACTTGATACAAAACTCATCTTCCACATTTCCTCATACACAGTAAAGTATGATTGAAAAGTTGCTTTTAAAAGCTCTAATCAGCATTAATACAAACAGGCATTCAATTCCTTCAACCCTGTGTGGTCGCAGCCTCGCTCACTGACATTATTATTAGGTGCGCCCAAAACAGATAAATTTTCATGGGTTGCGGGTGGCTTGCCCAGACCTAGAGAGAGGGGGAGAGAAGAGATACAGTGTGAGAGGGGGGTAGAGTAGAGATTATTAGGAGTATATAGGATAAGGTAGGAAATTGAGTGGTCGGGTATGGCATGGAAAAAAGACGGAGTGATGGCATGAATAGGTGCGCGAGAGAGAAATGATAGATGGGGAGACTATGGTAAATGTCCACATCAATTTGCATGCTACGTCACAGAATCTAATCTCACGATCAGTACGTGCATGTAACATGGTGCCACGGAATCTTTGTTTTTTATTATTTCCCATATATTCTTGCTTTTCAACGTCATTCCCTTCCCTTCCTATTTTCCTCTCACATTTTTTTCCAATCTAAACGAAGCCTATAAAATTATAGAATTTTTTAATAAATGTAAAAACATCATTTGATGAGTAACATCTAAAATATAAAATTATGACATTTAATTAGAAAATACCCCCAATTTCACTATAGAATTAACAAATGCCTATCAAACCTTAGCAGATTTTATCTAAGAATAAAGAAGTTTATCTAAGAAAAAACACCTTAGCGCAGATTGCTAAAACAAAACATCTTGTGTGTTAATTAGGAAGATTATATGAAGGTTTATGCAAATTAAATCAATTAAAATTAAAATATCATCTTTTGGCCGACAAAGGTCGGTTCAGATGGAAAAGGAGCTAACTCATAATTATAAGGTTGTAAGTTCGAATCTTACCCACATGAAAACCTTGTTGGTGAACGATCTATAAGTACTTTTGTAATAAACAAAAATCATCTTTTGTTGGCTGAAAAACTAGAACATACAATATAGTATATATAAATAACTAATTTATATAAATTAAGAAAACTAGTTAAATTTTTATAACAAATATCTTGAGTTATTTTTTTTTTAAATATGTTTTTCAGTCATTTACAATGAAATTGCGTTTTGATGAAAACACTTTTAATATGTACAAATAAAAAGGATAATTTGTGAAAAATAATAAATTTAATTTGGAAACTAAAATTTACGAAAATCTTATATTTATTATCAAATTAAACCTTTTATTAACTAACTCATATTTACATTCTAAGATAGTAAAAAAGGATTACAAAGACAACTTGACCTAAACTTTTGGTCGTTGCTTTTCTTCACTTTTAATGTGTGGATCCTTTTTGTTGGAGCTTTTATTCTCCGTTCACTGGCCATTACTTGCACTTAAAAAACAAAATAGTGCGCTCTGTTGCTTTCTTTTCTTTCTGTTTCGTCTTTCCTCTCCACAAAGCCTTCCACTTTATTTTTTTATTGCCTTTAACCTGTATGTGAAACGTTAAGTGCGACCACACAACTATAGAGATTTCCATTCTTTTTTCCCTTAAAAAAAGTAATACAACTGCGAGGCAAAAAGGAAATCTCCAAAAATATGTAAGAAAATTCCTTATCTTTTATATGACTATCTGACTAGATCATGAATAGGTCTTTTCAAAATGTATTCTACATTCATTCAGATGCCTAAACTATATTTTTTTTCCCTTAAACGTAGTTTGTTTTAATATATTCCATAACTTGTTGTATGTGCCAACAAACTACCCAAGCGTCAACGTTACCCATCATACTTGGGTGAATTCTCAAGCTTAAGGATGACTTAATCCCTTCGTTCAGCGATGGCATTGAAGTTGAAGGGAGATGACACACACATTAAGTTTGTTAGTTTAGGGAGGGATTATTAATCCATTTTAGTTACATGGTGGGATGAAATTGTGCCGCTAAATATTAATGTTATATAGTTAGATACAGTTCGAAAAACGTTTCAGGTTACTGAATCCACTTTAACCTATAAAAAGAGTATGAGAAGATATATAAAATATATGAGACATCAAATCAGGGAGGATCGCGTATCGAGCAGCACATATGTTGCTAACAACAAAGCTGACTCCACCGAGACAAGTAGACAAACCCAAAAGCTGCCTACATCTCATATTATCCTCCTTTTCATCATTATATGAAATATATCAAACGCCCTTGGATTCGACTCTCCATGTGGATTCCCCTCTCTCCTCCTCTCCCTACCCCACTTTCTATCCCACCATTTTTACCTCTATATAGTATGCTATACGAAAGAAATATTTAATCTGTTTTAAATATAAGATATATTTATCTAATTTGATGAGATTAAAAATATTAGTTATGTTATTTATTAAAATAACATGATACTACTTAAAATGCCTTAATAATCTACTTTTATTCTCACCTTCCTCTTTTACTTGTTTAATATTAAGGAGTATCAATAGGGATAATTTAAAGAAAAATTGAGAAAAAATTAAATAGAATGATGTCTTTTATTTAGAACCAATCTCACATAATCAAATAGATCCTATATTTAAGAATGGGGAGTATATTATAAGAATTATATGTCTCATAAATCACAATAGATATTGTTAAAGTAAGCTCTCCCAATCGTTTAATTTGCCTTCAACATAGAAATGACTATGGTGGTAGATGGTGGTTATATTATCCCCTTTAGAAGCTAGTTAGAACTTTTTTTAGCTGTATTGATATGGTTTTTATTATAAGTCTATTCGTAGAATAAAGATTTTGTTATGATGTATAGGAGCTGGCTTTTAGGTTATTACTGACTCTTTTCCAACTCTACCTTAATTAATTCTTTTTTAAAAGAGAGATATATGAGAATTTTTTATTGTCAAACTAGCTAGTTCACAATTATATTAATTCACCCTTAAGCTCGTATAGTCCCTTTATGGATTTGAGTGTGTTTAGTGGCTTTATATGACATATAATTATAATTTTTTTGGTTAAATATGAAAAATTATGAATATTGGTATATTTAACTTCAATTATTTGCATTTGAAATGTATTTAAAAATAAATTATTGTCATTTTTGTATTTTAATTATTTAATTTTATACATGTAACTATTTATTGATAAAATCAAATTCTTATATGAGCTGCAATTCAAGTTTATATATGCTTGTTATGAATTTGCTTAAACTCATGGGTTTAATAA
The DNA here is from genome assembly GCA_037074515.1 of Mimosa bimucronata. NCBI lineage: Eukaryota > Viridiplantae > Streptophyta > Magnoliopsida > Fabales > Fabaceae > Mimosa > Mimosa bimucronata. The sequence continues at coordinate 7,293,011 of CM073436.1, forward strand.
TCTTGATGGTCATAATGAATTCTACATATATATAACAACGGTAAACTTGAATATTTTAATTAATTGATGTCGCATATAATGTCTTAAGTCTTAACTATCACTATTCTTTCACACGTGAGAATTAGTTATACAGCTCTGTAATTCATCATACCATGGGGTTAAACCTATCTAAAATATAAAATAATTTGTCTTATGAAAACTTGATTTTAGTGATTTAAACGTATAAAGGAGACAAAGTAGCGGGAAAAAACTAATGACACGTACGAGTAATAAAAGCTTTCATTACTTAAGTAAGCGAAGAGACCAACTGTACTGTTTGACACAGGTAATAGGAACTTTCATCAATCATCCAATGTTTGGATGGAGTGAAAATAAAGGGAGGAAATAACAATATAAGGAGGAAAAACTCCCCAAATAGTAAATATTTTTATCATTTTGGGAAGCTTTCTTTCCTAATATTCCCTCCCCTATATTCTCCTCATTTTCCTTTTCATCCAAACATATATATATATAGGGGATTCACTACTGCAGAAAGGGGTTTCTAAGTCTGTTATTTCGGGGTTTTCATGTTACTTTTTTATGTGACGTTAAAAGTAGTGACTTAGAAAAAATTGACTTTTTACGTCACTAAAATTAACGGACGTGGAAAGTTTGATTTTTCACGTCACAACTTATGAAAAAAGCGACTTAGATAAGTTCCTGATTGATTACTTTTTTGCTTGTTGTGCTGAGAGAATTCATGTCACATGTTTGAAAACAAGTGACGTGGTTTCTACTCTGGGACTTTTCTTGTCGCTTATTAGCTAAATAAAGGACATAGAAAGTCTAGGCTAGGACTTTTCTTGTCACTTATTAGTTAAATAAGGGACGTGGAAAGTCTAGGCTGGACTTTCCACGTCCCTTATTTAGCTAATAAGTGACAAGAAAAGTCTCCAGGCGGACTTTTCACGTCACATATTATCTAATATGTGACATGAAAAGTCCGGCCCGGACTTTCCACGTCCCTTATTAGGCTAATAAGGGACGTGGAAAGTCCAAGTTTTTTTTTTAAAAAAAAATAGTCATTTTTTGTGACAGATTTGAAAACATGTACGAATCACAATAGCAAATTTGGTTTAGCATCGTTCCTCTGTCACCTACAGAAGTCGAAGATTACCAATGCTTATCTACATCCAATTTGCTCAATCAAATACTTGTACACTCTACCATCTTTTTTGGTTGAATCTTTCGTATTGAATCATAAAAGCTAAAATAGAAAATGAAAGATGAACAGCTACAAGGAAAAAATTTCAGGGATGCACATACCAGTCCTAAGAAATCGGTCAAGAAAAGAAAGAGAGGTCCGACAGCATCGTCAACCCTGTGAAGGGAGGAGAGGTCATTGCCTTTGGAAAACTTGGTGACGAGAAGAAGTTCGGCAAGGTGTTGTTCGTCTCGTTCTCCTTTCAATAGCCTCAAGCAGTCTTCAAGATTCAGACTTTGCTCTTGCTGTGTTTCCTGCAGAAACCGAAAAAAGAAAGTGCTCAGAGTGTGGATTGCGATAGATAGAAGGTAGAGAAAGAGAGAAGGATTACCATGGATGCAGAGGGGTGAAGGGTGAAGCGACAGAGAATGAGAAGAAGATAAAGAGAACTAGGGTTTGAAAGTCTCCAATAAATTACAAAAAATGACACCGCTTCTACTTTTAACTTTTAACGTCAATTTTGTTTTAAATGTGACGTGAAAAGTCTCACAAAAATTGCAAAATTGCCACCGCTTTTACTTTTAACGTCTTTTTTATTTTAAATGTGACGTGAAAAATCTCACAAAAATTGCAAAAATACCACCGATCTTTTTTAACATCTGTTTTTATCTAAAACAGATGTTAAAAGCCACAAAAAAATTACAAAAATACCACAGTCTTTTTTTACATCAGTTTTTTCAGAAACAGACGTGGATAAGTGATGTTAATGTCATTATTTGTAGTAGTGATTAAGGTTCGAATTTCGGCCTTTTACACAGTAATCCTTGTTGAAACTAGTCTATTATTTCTTGTTAGTTTATGGAGAGATCATATATATATATGTGTGTGTGTGTCCGCGCACTAATAATGTGAATGGAGTATACACGTTGTGCTGAAAAAAAGTAATGAAGAGAAATTATATTGCACTCCTCTTCAATCTCCTGTAATGAAAGATAACAATAAGCCATGCAAGAAAAGTATGCATAATAATATAATTTTTTTCAAAAAGTTCTGCATGATGTAAAAAAACTATATTTAAACACTCCACTTTTATTATGCTTTTTCAAGTAACCTTTATACTATTGAATTTATGTGTTTTATTTTGATCTCATCAATGCACTAACCCATGTTAACGAAAAGGGTTTAGAACCTTTAAAATACAAAGTCTGATATGAATGAAAAGGTCACATGAATTTTAGGCCGGTCAAGTTAAATGTACAGCATCAACAATATTTTAGTGTGTATGGAAGCGGTGGGTCTCTCCGTGTAAGGCTATGATCCAAAGCCACGAGCTAAAAAGTGTTGAAGTTGTAAAGTTGCAAAAGAATAAGTCCATTTTCCCTTTTTTGGGTGAAAATAAAAAGATCTATTGAATATATAGCACATACGCAGAATTTAATTCGATGACATTTTTTTAACAATATGGCACTTATTTATAAACAGACTTTTTATATGTTTGACCAAAACTAATAAAACATAGGAACATATAAGTTCTATTTTAAAATTTTATAACTTGCTAAGGTTATCAATTAATAGAGCATGCAAAATAATGAGTTTGGAAAACTTTGACCATTCATACAATAAATTTGGGACTATACTTAATTACATCGAATCACTTTTATAAATTATCAAGTTTAGTCACATTAGACTGTATTACATCTATTTCATATAGATTTATGGTTAAATAAAAATATTTTAAAAATAAAACATATATATGAGACCTTATATGATTGGAGAATTTGATGAAGTTGATAAAAAGAACTTTACCTAAGCATTTTATATAAACTTTACTAATAATTTATGTTAAAAATATAAGTTTTTCTCCAACAAGAAAATACCTGTACATATAAAAATATTTTCCCCACCACTATAAACTATGAATAGGACCACAAGATGGAAGTTGTACTAAATAACATGACACTAGCAAAAGAGAATAAACATAGTGGGCTAGGAACATGCTTTTAAGGCCACAAGCATAAACCATATGTAATAGTAGTATAGTGCTCCCTCTCCCTCTGGTACTGTCCTTATTATAAGATCAATTTGACTTTTTTTTTTGTGGAGATGGAGGAAGTAGAAAAGGCCGCACTTAATCTTGACATTTGTCACATAAAATTGGATTATATATTGGTTTATAATTAAGGTAAATTAGTTTGGAGAAAAAAGATAAATATAAATATTTTAAAGTGATTAATTTTGCATCGTTAATTTTTTTAAAGAGGTCAAATTGATCTTATAATTAGAATCGGAAGGAGTGTTAAAAATGGATTTAAAATACCAACACATAGTTGGGCAGCGGTGGAAGACCGGTTAAATTCATCAAGATCTCGAGTTTGAATCCTAAAAAAATCAGTTGTATTGAAAGGGGAGTCATGAAATTCAAAACTCAAGTAGTCAATTATTTGAATATCTGTTGATAAAATCCAGATAATGGAATGATTGCCTGTTGATATATATATATATATAAAGGACTTCGAAAATTGAAGAAAGAGGATAAAAAAGTGGGAACAAATTCCCTCCAAGTGATTGGGCAAAAAAAAGGACGGGGGCAAGTGAAACTATGGGTAGTGTCAAATGTCAATTAAGCACATCTCCTTCTCTTCCTTCTCCTCCTGCCCGCCCAAAAATGCGCGCGTAACCGTACATACACACATATCATCTCTCCCTTAATTCCACTTTTCCCAATTCTGATTCCTTTCTACTTAACCCCTTCTCCTTCTTCCTCCTTCCTCCACAATTCTCCACTTCTCTCTCTCTCTCTCTCTCTCTCACTCTCTCTCTCTCTCTGTGTAAACTAATTAAGGATCCTTGCCTTTCCAATTTCGATCTCTGAAGTTTTAACGCAAAAGGAGGCACGCAATTTAGAAGGATATGCAGTAGATTGGCCTTCTCTGCTTCTCCTTGTTCATCTTCTTGCTCTGTTTATTTATCATCACCATAGCAATCGGAGAATCGCCACATTTATTATAGTTTTGCTCTTGTATATGTGAATTTAATAGTTCGACGACTTCGAGCTTCGTTTCAGGTTAGTTTTCGGTCTGAGTATGTGATGTTCTTGTTGTTTGGTCTCACTTGATTATCGTAACGAATGAAGATTTACCGTATTTTCAGTTGAGCCAGCTCTTTGAAATTTCACACCAAGAAGGAGGTAGAAAAGGAATTCGCGGTCAACAGATTCACGTGGTCCAGGTTAGCCTTCTGTTTCACTCTGTTATATGATCTTGCAGTCCTTTTGATCGTCATATAAAAAACCAATGAATCCTGCATTTCCAGTTTTGCACTACAAAATCCGTACGAAGAAGAAGCCAGGTAGAATTTGCAGCTTCCACTTTACCGAGCTTCGAGTTTCAGGTTAGCCTTCTCTCTCTTTCTACGGGGTGATTTTGTAGTTCTGGTTCTTGTGATTCTGTTAGGAATTGATGAACTTTAGGATCGGTTAGTACATGTGCTTGAATTACGTACGGAAAAGTGCTAGATTTTATATTCTTCCGTTATGAGCAACTTGTTTTTGGTTTTATGTGGTTTTAATTTGGATGAATTATCTGGTGAGTAACCTGAACTTCTGTTTTGGTTTATGATAGTTTTGACTGTGCTAGAACAACCAAAACGAACAATGACTTTGTTGGTTTACTATGGGGCCTTGTTGCTACATATAGAAGTCAAAACTTTCGCTTCCTTTTTCTTTGTTTTGATTTTTTCTTATTTAGGGACTTTGTGATAGAATAATGTCCAATTTTAGACACTCGGAGCGGTTTTTATTATGCTTTTATTTTTTTTAAAAATTATCCCGCAACTCTGGTAATGTAGACTTCGGAGGGAGGCAAAATAAATATATTAGCCATGTCATTAATTATTCAGATAGCGGAACCAACTGATTAGTTTAGATAGAGAACGATTTCCTTACTTAGCATTAATGCTCTTTCGAGAGCTAACTAGATCTGGTCCCTCCAGATCTCATCTAAATAGTATATATCTGACTATTTATAAAATAAATTTTCTTACCAAAATATTAGTTTTTAAAAAATATGATACTCATCTGGTCCTATTTATAGGGCAGAGAGAGAAGGTTTTATTTGGTCCTATATATAAGTCACATCATTAAATATTTAGTGTAAATGTACAAGTTTACCCTTCATTTATTATATGTTGACTTTATTTTCATTTGATATAGTGAATATTAAATATGGGTAAAGTTGTAAATTTGTTGGATTTTAGTGGAAAGTTAATGAGTTTTAAGGATTTCCTTGGTCTGTGTAAAATATGCTGGAAGTGACTTATAAATAGGACCAGAGGAGTAGTTAAGAGACTACTATCTTTATTTTATATTTTATACCCATGATAATAGTATTTTTTTAAAAAATAAAAATAAAAAATCAAATCCTGGCCGTTCAAATAGTATTGAGCTTTATTGTTAGTAAGGAAACCGATCCGTTTAGATAGCTGCAAAGACATATGTGTATATATGTGTGTATGTGTTAAGAAATGGTTACGCACCAGCCCTATCAGTATTTGTACTTTAATTGATAAAAATAACCAAAAATAAATAAACATTTAAAAGAGAGACATTTTAGAAATATTGATGAATTCTTCACATGGGCTGGCTTCGAAAGCGAAAGCTCTTTCTTTTCTTTGGTTATTTCCTACAAACTAGGAAGCGGAAGCTGAATCAACATAAGCTTCAATTTGTTCACGGGAGCTTTCCCGGTAGGGATATTGGTAGTACGGAACACTAGTTACCAAGTAAAGCAATTGTATCTAAGTGATGTAACCTTGATAAGGGTCTCGGCCCTCTATCAATTTACCAATACAGGTGGTCTTTGTGGAAGAGGATTTAGTCGTTTTAGTAACATACCTCAACCTCAAGTTTGTGTGAATGTCAAAACGTATTTTAGAGAATTACTCCTAATTAAATCCGACAACGTGTCAAATAGCCATTTAGAAAAAAGGCGACAGGTCATAACATTAATTCTGAATCCCGGCGATCCTTTGTGAATCAAACTTAAAAATATTTTAGATAATGAAGGAAGAGAATTGGGCCATCGCTCTTAAAAGATAGACTTCAGGTGGTACTCATAGTCATCTACTCATTCGATCAGGTCGATATAGAGAGCATGTTATTCAAACGAGCACAGCCACGTGATGAAGGAGTTTGTGGATCCCATAAAACATAAATGACGTGCCCTTAAATATGGCACTTTCCTGAAGCTTTCTCTTGCCTCTAACATGAAATACACCACAAATAGCACTTGAATCTTGATTGATTGAGCTGACTAGAGGGGCTCCATGGTGTCCCTGCCCAACCCATAAGATTTGATTGTGCTATATCCAACCATCTCTTATATTTAATTTAATGATATGGGAATTCAGAATTCTAATCTTAGAAAAAATAAGAATTAGTAGTAGTAAATTACATTAATGTTAACCCAGGTTATGATGGAATAATGGATTTTGTAATAGAAAAATGTTTAGATCAAATTCCTTTTATTCATTTCGTCAAGTTTTCTAATTGTGTGTGACCATGTGTGTTATTTTTTTTTAATATCATCATGTAACTAAAAATTCACATGAAATAAGTAGGACGCATGATCTTGTTTAATTGGAGAATTTGATATAATGATTATTAGAAACTTGATGTAAATATGATCCTTTTGTCATATTTATAAGGTATACTCCATCCCTTATTATAAGAGTCAAAGAGGTAAAATCACACAGATTGAGGAAGTAGTTGAAAGAAACAAATATGTCTGAAATAATATTGTTTTATCAAGTTTGCCCTTATTTATGTAAGAGAGAGAAATGTGATAATGATTTTATAAATAAGTATGAAAGAGAATGTGAATAGAGAGAATAATGATGGGTAAAATGGGAAAAAACTCATTAAATGATTTGACAAATTGTGTTAGACTCTTATAAAAAGGGACAAAACCATTCAAGTTTTTGGCTCTTATAGCCAATAGCCATTAATTTTTTTATATAAAACCAATTGCATTAAGATAAAAAGAAAGTACAAACAAAAGCCTTCTATTGTGTGAAATAGAAGGCCCAACAAACACAAACATAACAGAAAAAATTGCAAATCAAGCAAACTACAATGTAAAAATAAAAACTACAACATAAAAACATCATTGGATTCAAAATAGACAAATAAATAACCACGGCCATAAGTTCAATATTATTGCAGAACTGCCGCATTAGTCTGATGATAAGAAAACCCAATACTCATCTATGATCTTCCATGACTCATAACTGCTAGGAGATCTTAAATTCTAAAATGTTATCCGAGAGTGAAGAAGTGAGAAATCATTCATAGCTTTAATTCAGCACGAAAACACGCCCCACGAAGCTCCTTAGTAGAAAACCTTACGTCATGAGTAACCTGTAGGATAAAACAAGGAGAGATTATTGCTTGCTTTATAATAGAAGTATAAAAAAAAAAAAAAAAAAACCAATCCCAATCCTGAAGAAGAATCAGAGGTATGCTTGAGAGTTGGCTGAAATAGATAATACCAAAGATAGACATAAACTTAAATAGAGTATTATATTGCAGCTTCCAATAAATGATAAGATCCAATAAAAGGAGTAAGGGGTTTAGGTAAGCCAATACCCCAAAATAAAAAGTCCCAAGCAAAAAGAAAAGGCAAAGCCATGAGTGATAAAGTGGAAGAAAGAAATAGAAACAAGTCATGGCAAAGAGAGTCAGGGTAGATGGAATAAGTTGAGGATTGAGGGGAGAAAAGAAAACAAGAAGATAGTCGGCTAGTTAGAAGTACATATATAGAATAATCTTCATTACATCTTTTTTTTATTTGAACAGTTTAAGCCCCCTTCCCCATAGAGAAGAGGGGGCACACACATACATATTTCATTTTGTCACTTTCAGGTAGAAAATCCATAAGCGTTCCATTCGAGCTGTCCACTTGCCCGTGGATATAATATGCTGTAGGGGTGTGCATGGGTAGGATTGGGTAGGGCAGGACCCCTACCTAATGCCCTGCCCATTAGAAGTCCATACCATTTCGGGTTGGGCAAGGTCAGGGTGGGCATCATGCCCATATGATCACTCCTTAGAATGGTTGAATTAAGAATGAAGAATGGGGGCTATTGTTATTTGTTGACCCATACAAATAACATTATAAATATTATATATATAATATGCTATATATATCAAAATATTATAATTATAATAACATATTAACATGTAATATAAATGTATACTATTAATTATGTATTAAAAAATATATATAATATTATTTATTTTGTGGGCAGAGCAGCATACCATACCCGATGCCCGGCCAGCCTGCAAACATGTCTGGCCTAAATATGTCCATTTTCGTTGGGCCTATTTTTTTTTTGAGAGGGAGCGGGCACTCAGGGCGGCTAGGCCACGTGAACACACCCCTAATTATATTGTTGATGGGGTTTTTTTGGTTTAAAATTACTCAAATGAATGCTTGAAATTTGAAAACAAGTACTGAGAGCTGAGAGCTGATTCACATGGGTCAGGGAAAGTAGTGATCGTGTGGGCGGTAGTCTGACCTCAGGAGGATTCTGTGGATATTTCATTCTATTGGAGCATATGCTGCGCGACAAAGTAATTGCATTAGAAAGACTTACCAATAAACGATTGATAACCTCTTCATGATACGGTTTCTTATTTGGTAAGGAAGATGGTCAATGAAACTTACCAATGAATCACATGGTACAAGATTAGCAATGTTTTGCTCTCTTTACCATATAAAGATATTTGCTTTCAAAATGTTTGTTCAATATTTATGTTTTTTTTCCCTCAAGTTTGAACCTCAAAGGACATCCAAGCTCAATCAAACTTTGGTGCTCCCCCCAATGAATCTACAGGCGCTGACTAGTCAAATGTGTCAAACTTTTTCCAACCTGGGTTTTAGTCCTTTTAACCATCGGCGTGAAAAGTGTCAAACTTTTCAGCATTTTGTTTGGGACAATGTTTTTAATTCCTTTCCCCTAAAGAAATACTATACCTCAATCTCGGCTGGGGCCTCGGCGCCCGGGTACTTTTAATTTTAACCCTTTTTCTTTCGTAAGAAGAAACTGAATTTGAACACCAACACTTTCTTTGTACACAATAATCTAGAACATCTGTACTTTTTATTTTAATTTAATAAAAATACATCATATTCTACTAAATTAATAAAGTTTTTAACTAGGCACTTTTCATCAATTTTATAATTTTTCGGTGAAAATAAATATAAAAAAGCATGTGACTATTTTCATGTGAGAGTGAGTGTTTCCAATTCTCCATCCTCTGAAACATGAATAAACGCACAAAAGATTGACAAGATTTAAGCGTAATTTGATATTCTATTATTCAAAATATATAACAAAATAATATATATATATATATATCTACACAATGTATTTTGATTATTTTTCAAAAAGACATTATTACCTCCAGTTATTAATTATTGGATTGAGTTTGTATTATAAATTGCACTAGTTTTGCCCGATAAACTATATATATTAATTATATTAAGGACTATATATATGTTCAGTGGAAACTGGAAAGAGAATTCCTGTGTTGTCTAGAGCTTTGGTGCTTTCTGCCTGGTCCCCATACTTTGACATGCCTCACAAATAAGAAGAAACTTGTTCTACATAATATCTTTTGACCCGATAATCCAAACAAGTAAGATCTAAACAGCTTATTTTTGTTGGACTGGAAAGAATATAGTATCAATCGATTAAACCTTTTCTTTAAGAAAATATCCTTATTAAATTTGTGGCACCAACCCTTCCCGCATCCGCATGTATGTAAATTATATTATCTCTGTTCTTTATTACAAAGTACCAACTAACGAATCTCTCATACTTATGAAATTAGTTTAAAACATTAAATTTACCTTAAAATAGATTCAAGTGATTTCTAATATTACCCGTACTAACTACAAGTCTACACTAAACTTAAATACCTTATTAATTATTACTCTCTCTTCACTACCCTTATGAATTATGGGTATAGATGGAAAAACACATCTAATGCTTCTTGAAAACTAACAAATACCTTATAAGAAAGATTAAATGAACTTATTAGTAGGTACATTATAATAAGGATAAGAGGGAGTAGTGTGTATTGGAAATCCCCTGGCCGGCCACCCTTGGATGGTCCCTCCTCCTTTTTCTTTCATTCAATAGGTACATGATTTTTCTTTTGGATGCAATTCTGCTTAAAACATTTAAGTGCTAATTAAATGTGGTCACATGCAGTAATCTAAATATTGATTCATCAAATTCTGAGGAATTAACCCGTTCTCTCGACCCAACCTCATTAGCGGTGGTCCCTCCTCCTTTTGAAAGCAGAATCCTGCGTATCTTAGTTGACAGCAATTTGCAAACTCCAATTGCCTATTTTATCAGAGAAAATTACAACTTTTGTCTTATGGCTTCATGCATGGCTTATGCGCCTGTCAAATTTTCATCTTTTGTCGCTTATCTCTTGACCTGCTGGTTTGTTTCATCACATGCATGAGTTATATGTGTGCGTCTGTGTGGATATGCACCTGTCCCTTTGTTTGGTATATTTCTCATACTACCTCCGGTCCTAATTATAAGAGTCAGTTGACTTTTTTTGAAGAGATTAAGGAAGCAAATTAGACCCTTAAATATTAATATATGCTAAATATAATTAGATTATATGATAGTTTATAAGTAAAATAACTTAGTTTTGAGGGAAAAAGATAAATATAAACAATTTAAAGTGGTGTATTTTACATCCTTAATTTTTCTAAAAAAATCAACTGACTCTTATAATTAGGACCGGATGAAGTATCTTTTGACTGCTATCTTAGCTGAAGATAAAACCCAAAGCGCATTTGTCTCACTATTTGGAAACTCGTTGAAAGCAAGTTTAATTTTTGTAACATTTTTGACAAAATTAATCTAATGTAATAATTTCCAAACACACGTAATTTAATCTTTTGTATAACTCTCATATTTATGACTAAAGGTAGTTTGCAGATACATATATGTATGCTTATATTCTTTAGAAATATATAGAAATGGGATATTATGATGGAAGTCCTTTGGTTTAAGAGAGGTAGCCTCTTCTGGTCTTTCCACATAAAACCAGAATGCATGGTGTCTAAACCAAAATAATAAAATTAAGGCCCTATGTATAGTTAAATTGACTACTTTCGATCAATTCTAAGATAATAGTAGACCATCTCAACTGCAATGATATATACTAACTCATGTGTATTGTACTGAAAAGTTTTCATATTATTTTCAACTTTTGGGAAAACTCGAATAATAACTGATAACATATGTGTAGATTAAACTGACTAAGACGGGATATATGCCATTTCGTTTCTTCAAAATACATACATGTCTCAATTATTTAAGCTTTAAATAGTAACTACCGTGTATTATTTAGTCAACTCTGGTTTAATTTTCACCTTTATCCTTGTGAATACTAACACTTGTTCCTATTTATAAGTCTACGCTTGTTAGAAAAATTTGGTCCTTATCAATTAATGTGAATGCTACAACTATAGCACTATATTAGTGTGAGAGAAAATATTGATAAATGTAGAAAGAGAATGTATAAAATATTCTTTTAACTTATATTATTAAATGAGGGTAAAGTTAAAAAAATTGATCAAACATTTTTAATATTATAACTATAACTACCTTTCCTTGGTTTATGAAAATTAGACAATGTGGGCTTACAAATAGGAATATATATAGTGCTAGATATTGTTCAGCCCGAATATTTCAACTTGAATAAATAATTATTCTTCAGCTAATAATTAAATTAAGATTAGTTGTTGAGAATGATTATAATTCCTTGTTACCTGGCGGACGCATGTGTTAATTAAAAGCTGAGTCCATTAAGGTTGACCATAGCAGGAATACGACGTAAACTTCATCTTGTTATAATTTTTTGGACTGAAACTTCATCTTGTTATATTGATGCCCGTTTTTTACCTGTACACATTGATGCCAGTTGTTTCATTTGTTTTCCACGGGTTTCAATTTGTTTGGCCATTGTTATTTCAAGTCAAAAAAGATAAGTGAAGGTTAGAAAAATTTGAATTATAGGAGTATTTATGAGATGAGATTGGATTTGGGGGGCATGTTGCATCAGCATTTATTTTCAATGCCGTTGTCTCATTAATGGGGCGGGAAAGAAAAGGAAACCGCGCACGGGAATAACCTCATCAGTCATAGCAAGTCATTACGGCTTCTGGCATCTTCCCTTTGATCGCTTGTTTTTTGGTCTCATGGCAAGTTATAAAATCATAAAACTACTATTTCATTAAGAAAAGAAAACCAGGATATTTTAACTCAAATGGACCAAAACTTTACACCTAAAACTATGTTTTTCTATCATTGTCTAGAATATAGGTTACTTCCTTGCTAAATATAGGAGTTATGCTTTCCCAAATTTCTTTTATTAATACTCCTCAACAATAATCAAGTAAGAGATGTGGGGAAGGAATAAAAAAAATGATTAGGTTGTTTTAGAAAAAAAACTTATTGTACTAACTAAATTAGCTAGTATATTTAATCTAATTAAATAATATAAATATATCTTATATTTAGAAACAAAAATAGTAGTACCTTAAGCATTTCATCAATACTAATAAAAATGATTTAAACTGAAATAATTAAATTTCTCAAATTTGTTGCAACACATGTTGAGCTGACACATAACTCATAATATTGTGAGTTTAAATCACAATGAAGAATCTATGACTTACAATCTGCACCAGGACAATCTTCTTCCAAGTAACTAGCCTGTATTCAAGAATAGCAAGAGCATAAACTGTATTCATTAAATTATAAGCGATGCCATTTTTTACATATAATTTTAATTTATTATTTACAAACCGAACAAGCGACTGCAGGGCTACGTGGGAATGGATTTTATGCTCATATTTTCTTTTGTTTTTATTCCATTTATATCGTGTGGATAAAGCAGTACAATTTTTTATTTATGATAATAAACTTTTAATTTAGAATTAAAAAAACGCGTTCTCGAGTTCCAACTGAAGACTTTTATTTACTTCAATGAGTAAAATTATTACTCTCTCTCTCTCTCTCTCTTCGATCAAGCAAATCTTCGGTGTCACCTCCTGCATGTCTCAGGTTGAGAGGCCCTATGTTGTTGCTTTACCTTGTGAAGCTCACACGAGGATTGTATTGCTTACCCTCATTTCCCACTATGTTAATATTCTCATTAATTCTCTACCATTCAGATTTTTCTGATTTCTCACCCTTTCCCAATTTCTCTATCTCACACCGTCTCAAATCCTCTCACTCTAGCTCAACTTTTCTCTTCCTGCTTAAACACCTCCGATATTCACTTTCTGAACCAGAAATAGGTGATGGCGACCCTAGATTTTCTACACAGAACCTTCTCTTTGTATTGGCTTTTGAATTTGTTCTTGTAAATAATTGTTTGTTGGGAAATTTTGCTTGACATGTTCAAAGTCTCTGCATCAGATGGGCAATGCTCTTACTTCGCACAATGTGTCTGGAATTCACCTGAATGAAGCGGCTTCCATAGCCCTGCGCTTCACCGAACACTCTCCCAAGTCTCCTGTCTACTATGTGTGGCATGCGGCTACTGTTCTGCTTTTGTTTTCCTATATTTAATTTATGAAAGCGAAATTTCCAACTCCATAGTCTAAATATCATGACACCGACTGATTAAGCCCATCTTCTGAATCCTTTTGTAGGGTACTCCTCATTCCCTGTCCATCTATATATATTGTTTCAATTTTATATACGAACCTTTCATGTTTTTCTGTGAGTAGATGTTTCTTTAATTTTCTCGTTCCTTTCCACTCTGAATTTCGATCCCATTTGTTTATGCTCTGTTCTACTAGACACTGAATTGGGCATGCTTTATAATTCTGTTTGTTTGTCTGTGGGAATTTAATATGAAGTTCATCTCCTTAACAAAATGCAGGGGAGGAAGCTGCTCCGAGGAGTTGGGTACGGATTGGTGAAATTGATATTCCCCGGTTCGCTTCCAGAGTGAGCGTATGCCTGGGAGTAACAAGTTTAACGGCAATCCTAACCATATTCCAGGTCGTGTTGAACGACTTGTCAGAGAAAGGGAGCTGAGAAAAAGTAGCAGGGCTTCTCATTTCAATGAGTCAGCTGATAACAATAATAGGGTTACTGAATTGTTTGAGCATAACCATCGTTTCAGAGAAGATAACAATAACTCTGGGGCTTCGCATGCACAATACCCGGAGGGAACTGCAAGGGGGCTTAGTGAGGGATGTGAAAGACCAGATGGGACGCTTAATAGACAAAGACTTTTGGTGGTGGCCAACAGGCTGCCAGTCTCAGCAGTTAGGAGAGGCGAGGATTCATGGTCTCTGGAGATTAGTGCTGGAGGTTTAGTTAGCGCTCTTCTAGGTAACGTAATTATTGGACTAATCCTGCCCCTAATTCTTCTCTTTTTTTATAGCAACTGAAGTTGTGTGTGAGTCCAAAATTGTTTGTTTAAGATGGTTTATCATGTTAGACATTGGTTCCTTTAAACTGAAGTTGGTCTTCTTCTTTGCAAAATGCATCTGATATGACTACCTTATTCAACGAAGGTGTGAAGGAGTTTGAGGCAAGGTGGATAGGGTGGGCTGGTGTCAATGTGCCAGACGAGATTGGACAGAAGGCACTTACAAAAGCTTTGGCTGAAAAGGTGCAAAGCCTCTTACACTAAAATATTTCTGGTGCCTGTATTAATATGCTTTTCGTTTCTCTGCATTGTTTATCATGAATTATGTCTATATTGCAGAGGTGCATTCCAGTATTTCTTGATGAAGAGATTGTCCACCAATATTATAATGGTTACTGCAACAACATCTTGTGGCCCCTTTTTCATTACCTTGGGCTACCCCAAGAAGATCGCCTTGCTACCACACGGAGCTTCCAGTCTCAGTTTGCAGCATACAAGAAAGCAAACCAGATGTTTGCTGATGTTGTGAACGAGCACTATGAAGAGGGTGATGTTGTTTGGTGCCATGACTACCATCTTATGTTTCTTCCAAAATGTTTGAAGGAATATAACATTAAAATGAAAGTTGGCTGGTTTCTTCACACCCCATTTCCATCTTCTGAAATTCATAGGACATTACCATCACGTTCAGAGCTCCTTCATTCTGTTCTTGCTGCTGATTTAGTAGGGTAAGCTGCAATATGCTCCTCTGACTGGGAATGAGGCTCAGTAATGATTGTCTGATTCTCTTAGTTTAGTGATTGTAGTGGCCCAAAAGTGAGTTGACTGAAAACTATACGGCACACAGGTTGGGTTTTAATCCCATGCATCTCATAGTGAATAAACTTGATAATGCCTAAAGAAAAGCAAGTTCACATTTACGCCAAAAGTTAGAGAAAAAAAAGCATGAATAGATTGATTATGCTGCCTACAAAGTTTTTCTTTTTTAGTTTGATGTTTTCTCCTCTTTTTATTTCGGTTCCAACTCTGGGACTCTTCCTTTCATGTGACTGTGTTTATACCTTCTTACCGATTCCCCCCCCCCCCCAATGCCTTCTTATGTCTGTTAAGTTTTAAGTTTTATATTCCAGTATGGTCTTTGCTTCTGATTTATACAAGTGCAATTTCTTTCAAACAGATTTCACACCTATGATTATGCACGCCATTTTGTTAGTGCCTGTACTCGCATTCTTGGACTTGAAGGCACTCCTGAAGGGGTTGAGGATCAGGGGAGATTGACTCGAGTTGCTGCAGTATGTGCCCGTAGTTTTTATATCAATAAAATCAACCTTACATTTTATCATGCGCAGCACTTTAACATTACTTATTGAAATTCTGCACTAAAATTGACTCATTAAAATGAAAAACAGTGGGGGAAAAGAAAGAAATGCTATTTAATTGCTCATCTTCAACTTAGGTCTTTTACCATGATGATTTTGACAAAATTGCTTATGTATTTCTTGTGCATTTGAATTCAAGTTTCCAATTGGGATAGACTCTGATCGATTCAGACGTGCACTAGAGCTTAATCAAGTGAAGGATCATATCAAAGAATTGGAAGAAAGATTTGAGGGTAGAAAGGTACATGTGTTTTTGTTGTGGCAGCTTGCCAATATCTATATGATTTTGTGATGTTGACTGACATATTAATCCTAGTAACTTTGAAAATTTTGAATTATTTTCAATTTTTTTTCCTTCCTTGTTTAAATGAATTGTGGTTTTTAGGTTCATGTCTGTGTTGAACAATCATACACCATTCAATAATTTACGTAAAGTATAAAGATTATGCTTTTGGTTAGAGAACTTGGTGTCAAGAACATGGCAACAGTTGTTGCCACAGTCTAGTCTTATGAAAGCATGGGAAACCTTCAAGTGACCTCAGAATCCTATTTCTTTAAACACAATAGAAGTAAAGTAACACACTAAGTCGTAATTACCATAATTTTGGAAGTATGATTGCCATCAGCTTTCTAATGAAGCGTAGTTTTTTTATTATTATTATTAGTATGCTCAAACTTTACTCCGTTGGGTATGTTTGGAACCTAAATTATGAGTTATATTGATCTTGTAGATTAAATTTTTATTTTTTTTCTTTATTAATATTTTGGCTATTACTATGTCCTTTAATTTTTCGTGTTTCTGGGAGTATTAGCCATTCTGTAATTTTCAAGTAGATATCGAGTAATGTAAGGTTTTAGGGGAAACAATCATGCATACAAAAAATTAGTGCTACTTTTTATTTTCTTTAAAACTATTTTTCTTTTTGTTAATTCCAAAGTGATGATGGGTAAGCCTGCAATCAATAACCTGCCTTCTCTTAATCAGATTTTCTATGAATCGTTGAAGAAGGTTCTTACGATCAATTTATGGAAAGTATATGCCATTCTATCACTGTGAGATAATCAATGAGGAAAGCGTTATTGTAGTTATACATATATTAAAAACGTAGAAATATATTATTCACCCATTAGATATTCCTTACTCACTAATCTTCCTTTATTTTAGATTATCCCTAACTAATTAACCTTCCTATCAATACTTGAACCCTGCACAGTGATATGTCTTTATCAATTTTATGTTACTTTCTTCCAGCAGTTCAATGCTTTAGTTGATAGCATATGTTGTTATCACTACATAAGTTTTGTTTGTTAAATATGAAGATTCGTGTTATTCTGTTTTAGTTTCTTTGAGCATAGTTATAACCTTCTAATTTAATTAGTGCATTATTTTAACTTATTAACATTTTCATGGCATGACAGGTAATGTTAGGTGTTGATCGCCTTGATATGATTAAAGGGATTCCTCAGAAAATTCTAGCATTTGAAAAGTTTTTGGAAGAGAATGTTTATTGGCGTGATAAAGTGGTTTTGCTTCAAATTGCTGTGCCAACAAGAACAGATGTTCCTGAGTGTATGCTCCTATTTATCTTTTCTTTTTGCCTTCTAAAGTATAAAGGTCCACAAAATAGGCTTATCTTTACAATATTGCTCATGTCCAACCAGTGGAAGATTGATTTTTCCTAGGTTGTCCATTATAATATGTTGGAGATATGCTATGACATAAAGCTCATGTAAAACTTCTTCTCTGGAAAGATTGGAAAACTAGCACTGAGTTGAAAGCTGATACTTAAATACTGAAATGACTGTGATTCTATCTTTTGTCAACTCAGGGTTCTGCTGGTTTATTTGGAATATTGCATTCCGCTGATGGCAGATCCTCCCACCTTTTTTACTTTTTCTTTTTCTTTTCCTTTTCCTTTTTTTTTTTTTGGCTTTGATTGAGACATTAATTCTATGGAAGCTCATTATCCCATGTGTTGCATTTCAACTTTTCCTTGCATGAACTGTGATTTTAATTCTCTGTTGGATCATGAATTGAATTCATTTATTGCATTTTCCCAGATCAGAAGCTTACAAGCCAGGTCCATGAAATTGTTGGCCGCATCAATGGAAGATTTGGAACGTTGACTGCTGTTCCTATACATCACCTGGTGAGGTTTTAACTCAATGATTATCCGATAAACCAGTATCTCATCCAGGAGATGGAAAAGTAAAGTAAAAGTTCATTTTGGATGAAATTGTGTTGGACAATGGACATTAGTACAGTAGCCCAACCTTGTTACTATTGTGAAAATGAAACCAGAGCAGTCTAAATTTCATGTGCTATCTCTTTTTCAACAAGTTTATCAACTATTCTTTTGTGAAAAACATCACCCTTTCAGAGTTGGTTGCAGTTCACATGAAGCACTGTTAACAAATTTGGTGTACATATACTGCAAGAGATGATTGTAATCCAAGTGGATTAATAATCAATTACTGGCAGCGTTAATTTCTCAATTTTCTTTCTCTTCCCATTTAAAAAAACTTAGATGAAAAAAGTTTGACTTTGTCTTTTCTCATTTATGATTATGCTAAATTATCTAATGTGTCTGTTCTGTTTGCAGGATCGTTCACTTGATTTTCATGCACTATGTGCTTTATATGCTGTTACTGGTACACATTTTGCTCTTTGGTGATAAATTTATTGATTGAAGGCTTTCCTCTAAAAGACTGGACTTATCACCCTTTGTCCTCCAACCTGAACAGTCATGCTTTCTGAACCTCTTTCTTGTCATTTTGTCAATCATCAACAAATATGAAGTTGCTATGAGAATTTACATGCCTTTATCAGCATGAATTTATTATACCGTTTTCCACTTTTTAAATACATGTTTTGCTCAATTTTAAGCTGTAACATTTAATTTGCACTGTTCAGCACATAGTTCATTTGCTTCATGAAAGGTAACTTTCTTCAGTATGTTGAAGTCCTTTATTGTTTTTGATGCCTTGAAAAATGGGAAAAGTAACTATTGATTGATGTGAAACAACTAGACAGAGGATATCGGCATGAAATACGTTTTCCATTTGGCAAGAGCTGTCAACGCCTACCGTCCATTGGCCACTGATAATTTGTTATATCTGTACATCTATGATTTGAAAGTTGAGACACAAAAGATATGTTGTGCCATTGCATACTTCTATAAGTTCTCAATTGTCTCTGAAGCATGAAAATTTTATTTCTTTTTATCATGTTTTTTAGTGACACTTGTACTAATTATATTCTAACCAATCTCTTACACAGATGTAGCACTGGTCACATCTTTGAGGGATGGGATGAATCTTGTCAGTTATGAATTTGTGGCCTGCCAGGAGAAAAAGAAAGGGGTTCTCATTCTTAGTGAAGTAATTACTGAAAGCCCTTGGTTTTGTCCTTGTATCTAAATTTTTAATGTAAATTATTCTAATTTTAAAGTGCTGTTTAGAAGGTAAAAAAGTCAATAGTAGGGACATGAAAATCTCTACTCTCTTCATTCTTGCCACATCATGATTTTTTCTAAACCATTTTTGATAAAACTTGCATGATACTCCAAAAACTCTTGATTGACTTAGAAACCATCTCAGCCTCCAGCGCTGCAGCACACAGGAATAAAGAAATCGAACAAATTCTGTTGACTTTAGCCATCCTTTAGATTGTAGCAATGTTTCTAAGTTACCAAGCATCGTTTTTATTTGCCTGCCTTTTTCAAACCTGTTTAATATGACTCGTTCAAGTAGAAACCATTTTATACCAAAACACTGGAGACATTGCTAAGTTATGTCATGTGACTTGACGGCCTTTATAATAGGAAATTTTAAACCAGTTGCTGGTATATTCTGTCATACTCATGATAATCAATTTGAAAATTCATTAAGTAAAGTGCTTCTAATTCCAATGTCAAGCCTCTTGGAACCATCTGCACTTCTAAAGTAAATTTGAGTAGATGACGAACTTAAATTTCATCTCCTTTTGTTCATGTCATGGTAAAGAATTTCAGACATAATTTTGGTTGATAGATAGGTCCCATATGCTTTGTTTATATTCTCTCTCTTTTGCTTATGTTTCTGTTTTTTTATCATTGCTTGAAACTTGTTGTACTTGTAGTTTGCTGGTGCAGCACAGTCACTAGGTGCAGGAGCAATTCTAGTTAATCCCTGGAACATCACAGAAGTTGCAGCTGCAATTGCGCAGGCTCTGAATATGTCATCTGGGGAAAGAGAAAAACGTCATAAGCACAATTATGTACATGTAACAACCCACACTGCTCAAGAATGGGCGGAGACTTTTGTAAGGTATACATGTCAATCTTCTGAATGCCTGTTCTGATAGACTAACTGTTCTCCATGTATGTGTGAGTGTGACTTGAATTTCTATGATTTACAGTGAACTAAATGATACTGTGGTCGAGGCACAACTAAGGACAAGACAATTTCCTCCGCCACTTCCAACCAAGACTACAGTTGAACGCTATCTGCAGTCAACTAATCGACTGCTCATACTGGTATGCTGTCTCAACATGAAGCTTATTTATTCTCTGAATATTGTTCTTTCATCAAACTTCTTAAATTTTCTTCTCCTTATCAAAAATAAAATGTTTTTATAGTAACCAAGAATTAAGAAGGTTGTAATAAAGGCTAGATTTGAAGACTGTAGGTAACAGTAGTTGTCACTTAACAGTTGACAGGGAGAAAGACTTTCATAAGAGAAAATTAAGCCACTATCTGAATTTCAAAATCTTCCTCATTTTTTCAAATGTAAAAAAGAGAATAAAATCAAAATAAAAAATGAAATAACCACTGCAATTTTTAAAGTGGATTTCTCTTGATTCTGTTGTTTTTATTCCTTATATAATCAGGGCATGATTAATTGTGCCAGATCCTGAGAATGCTTTTATACTATGCTTGTAAAATAGATTTTGCATGACAAAGGATTAGTATTATCAAGCTTCATTATGTGCATAAAAAATGATGATTGAAGGAATTGGATTAAATGTAGTGAAGAATTGCTTTAAGTTGAATGACTTCAGTTACTCCGCTAAGGAAATTTGCAAGGTCTTGTCCTGGGTATTCCTGTTTAGTATAGAATCATATACTTGTTAAGTGTCTTCTAATGGGGGAAATCTTTATGGAAGATGGAGGCAGGAGATAATTTAGGACCTTTCGAATTTCCAATCGATCTTTTTCGATATCCTTATGTGTTGTGGGCAAGATGTAGACACTTCACTGGGGAGAATATATAGCTGCCATAACTAGAACAGGAAGTCAAAAGTACTAGCTATGATTGAAGTTCTAAAATCAATTGACGAATGAATCTGAAAATTCATAAGATGAGTCCATTTGAAAGAATGCTGAGCATGTTGATAAAAATCAAAATTAACAGCCTTGGGGAGCTTGTTTATCTGTTATCAAACTCAGCAGCCAAGATAACTATGTTCTATGTGAATATGTTAAATCAAATAATCATGTACTTTTATTTGTGCCGGTGTGTGAGACATACATAGATGTTATAACAAGATTTTATTCATAAATGTGTTCAATTCCAAAGTTGAGTTTCCATTACTTTGAAGATCAAAAAGAAAATAAAGGAATATTGAAAAAACTGGATAGTTTTTGTTTCTGTTTCAGTGTTTCACAAATAGTCAATCATGAACTATATCATTCATCATGATTATTTGATTTTACGTTTCCTCTTAACTCTGTTGATACACCCTACAGGGATTCAATGCAACTTTAACTGAACCAGTCGAAAGGAAAGGTGATCAGATTAAGGAAATGGAACTCAAGGTGCATCCAGAACTAAAACAACCATTGACAGCACTTTGTGATGACCCGAAGACTACAATTGTTGTACTTAGTGGAAGTGGTCGAAGTGTCCTGTTTAATGTAAGTATTGCGCTTTCCCTTGTTTAATAAGCTGCTTGATTGACTTTCTAACTAGGTTGTATTCTCAGAACTTTAAGGAGTACAACATGTGGCTAGCAGCAGAAAATGGGATGTTTTTACGTCCTGCGAAGGGAGAATGGATGACAACAATGCCAGAGCATCTGAATATGGAATGGGTTGACAGTGTGAAGGTGCCAATATTGATGTTTTAGTTTTCTATTATTACTCTCCCTTTTGTTCATGCTATCAACTTACAATACTCATCCTGTATTTTCAGCATGTTTTTGAATACTTCACAGAAAGAACCCCCCGGTCTCATTTTGATTTTGAAGAAAGGGAGACCTCTCTTGTATGGAACTACAAATATGCAGGTACATATTTTGTTTTCTTTTCTTTGAAGATTCTTCAACTTCTCCTCCTCTGTTTTTCAGTTCTTATCCTTTCCTCACAATTGCAGATATTGAGTTTGGAAGGCTTCAAGCGAGGGATATGTTGCAGCATCTCTGGACTGGTCCAATTTCCAATGCATCAGTTGATGTTGTTCAAGGTAGCCGGTCAGTTGAAGTGCGAGCCGTTGGTGTTACGAAGGTGACTTGTTGTTTCCGATAATTCAAATGTCTCAATTTGTTATCACCTGGAATTCTAATACAGTTATATAAACTTCTCCAATTAGGGAGCGGCTATTGACCGAATATTGGGTGAGATAGTTCACAGTAAATCCATGACAGCACCAATCGATTATGTTCTATGTATAGGACATTTTCTATCAAAGGTAATTTTTGTTTAATCTCTTATTTCCTAGCTCTCCATATAGTCCCTGCTTGCAAATCAGAATTAATCTTAACTCCATGTAGTTTTGATTAAACTTAATTTTTTAACTTTAACTCAGTACAATTTAGTTCCTATAATTTTGATTTGATTGTAACTATGCCTCTAAACTTTAATTTGATACAACTCAACTTCTATGGTCTAACCATTTAAAATATTAGTCATTATTGTTTTAAAAAATAAAATTATACAATCCAGGAAGCTCAAGGAATAAAGTTTTAAATTTGTGAAAACTATAAGTATTGAATTGAAGTTTAAGGAAGGAGTGTTATTGAGTCAAAAATATTGGGATTGAGTTGCGTTTAGTCAAAATTTAAGAACTGAATCATAAGCATGTCAAAACCAAAAGATGAATGTTCCTTGTATATATATGGTCGGTCCAGTGTCAAACTATATGTCAGTATCTCGTTGATTGACCAGTATAGTGCAATCTCACTTGACTTGAGTGATTTCAGCAGGATGAAGATGTTTATTCCTTCTTCGAGCCGGAGCTCCCTCCTAACGGCATGGGCGCTACACGAGCCAAGGCACCGGAAGCAGTTAAGTTTCCGGCAGAGAGGCGATACTCTCTGAAGATCCCAACCAGTACTAAAACTGGAACAAAATCCTCTCAAAATAAGGCACAAAGACCTGTGTCAAATTCTGAGAAGAAAACCACAAACCATGTGTGTAATGCAGCACCAAGGAGGCAAGCACCTGAGAAGATATCATGGAATGTGCTTGACCTTAACAAGGAGAATTACTTCTCTTGTGCCGTTGGCCGAACCCGAACAAATGCTCGCTATACTCTTGGATCTTCAGATGATGTTGTTTCATTCCTCAAGGAACTGGCTCAAGCTTCTTCTCCAAACTATTTATCAACCAATTAAAAAATCACGCGGGATGCTTCCATTTTTTCAAAAAAAATTTAGGTAATATCCTATTTCTTTAACGCCCCCCCCCCCCCCCCCCAAAAAAAAAAGAAAAGAAAAGAAAACAGCATTTTCACTATTTGTTATTGTACATATATCATATTAACCTTATTCAGTTCTCTTTCACTAAATTAGGGGTGTAGCCCTGTGATAAGTTTTATATTTCATGCTAATAACTTGTATTTTTCTGGTGAAGATGGTGATGGTTGATGTAGATGATTGACATTCCTTTTATATTGAAGTTAATAAAGTTAACAAAATTTTAATAATAAAAGATAATTAAAGAGATTTAAAAAAATACTTTTCATTCTTTTGAAGTGTGAAGTGGCAGTGCATAACTTTAGGCACAAATTTTTACCATATAGACTTGTTGCTGTAAAATGGTATCAGAGAAATTAGCTCACCATCTCTCCACAACCACAAGTCAACCAATTTGTGGGATGCAAGACTTGCGAATGGTGTATTTACTGCTGTCTAGAGAGTTGGCAACTATTAGTCAGCTTAGCTAGCTTCCATCGATAGAATTAATAGAAATTTCTTGCTTACATCGATAGAATTAATAGAAATTTCTTGTTTTTATGTAGATAATGCATTTGGATTAGCATTGATCTAGTTTGGATTTGAAAATTACCTTTAGAATAAGATATAATTCATGCTTCGTATCTAATTTTCTGGGGTTGTTACTTTTTGATATAACAAATTTGGAGTTAAGGAAAATTTTTTGAGTTGGATTTTAAAAATTAGAGAAGTGGATTATAAAATTTTAATGAGAAGATGTAAAATGATAAGATAAAAAAAGTAATTACAAAATTTTAACAACACTTTACTATTTTTTTAATCAATTTAATGCAAATAAGTTAAACTTACTGATTACATATTTTGTAGTCTGTAGATGTCAAACAAAGAAAGAAATAAATGTTTAAGGGAAAAATGAAAATATTTATACTCCCTTATCTTAAATATATGATCTATTTTATGGTCAAAAAAAAAATATATGATCTATTTGATTAATTTGGAGTAACACCATTAGGGATACTTTGGGAAAAAACTGACAAATTAAAATTATGACCTATATTTAGGACCAAGACCAACTGCTCAAATAGGTCCTATATTTAGGACGACCGGAGGAGGTATAATCTACTCCCTTCGTTTCTAAATATAGGGTCTAGTTGACTTTTTAGAAAATTCTAAAAAAATCAAATAAACAAGTTACTTATAAATTGATTTGCCTAAATTTTCTTTTTAAACTTGTCTATTTAACTTATAAAGTAACATGTAATCTAATAATACACGAAATACGTTATGATTAAGATGTTTGTTTCGCTTCCTTAATCTCTAAAAAAAAAAGTTAATTGAGTTTTATATTCATGAAAGTCTAACTATAGTTAAAAAAGTTTAACTAATTCTTATATTTTATACGTATTTAGGAAGTTAAAAAAGTTTAACTAATTCTTGTATTTTATATTTAGGAATGGAGGAAGTGCTAGATACCTTTCAAACCCGTACGAAGGTTACGACTTCCGTATTTTACATAAGGTCCGTGTTCTATACCATAACACCGGAAATTGATCCAAACCGGAGGAAATGAAAAGAGTATCTCAAATTCTCTAGCATCCATTCGTCGACAAATGCGATTCAAAGACGATACAAGTATTACCCAAAATATGGAAATAGATCCAAATAAAAAAAGAATACATATATTGCAGGATGCAAAAGTTGCCTATTACAAGCTCAAATACCGTATACAATCATCTACCTAAGACTCCTCGTAGTACACACTAAGACTACAAAAAAGTTATAAGAATGAAACTTCAAGAACCAAACCTGACAGAACTATAATGCTTAACGCTCCCAACTACACACAATAATTGGATGAGAAACTAACAACTAATAAACACAGTGTAGGCCAACACAAGATGCAGAGTTTGGCCTCAAAACAAGAAGCTGCTTATTTTGTATGGGTTTTCCTGTTTGGTTCAAAGACGTATTTGAGCAGTGATTCCTTGATGGGAAGCAACTCCGGGAACTCTTTCTTCAACTTGGATGCATCCATCTCATTGTTGCTTCTTGGAGCAATTATCACCTTGGCTTGCTCTTCAAGTGTGAAGTTAGCCCACTTGAAATTGGGATCAATGTAATCCCTGTACATCTCAAGGATCTCATTGTGGCTCACTGCCCCAGGATTCGTGAAGTTCCAGATGCCACGCAGGTTTCGTTTTGCCATTTCAATTGAAATAGGCAAAAGTTCATCCAAGATAGTCATGCTGTTTGGAATGTTAACCACTTTGTTGTAACGAGTGATCTTTGTAATGAAGTTGCGTGGGTTACTCAGATCAGATGAAATTGGCATGCGAACCCTGAGAGTGCACACATTGTCATATTCTTTCAAGAGCTCTTCAACCTGTTCAAAGTTCAGAGTTGTTATTTTGGAAATAGTGATGCAGTGGGAACAAAAGCATGTCAAATAAGTATACCTACCATAGCCTTAGTTTTGGAATAGAAAGAACCAGTGAAGTTGGGTTTGTCTTCCTCCTTAAAACCAATGCCAGAACCCTCCGGATGTGCCGCATCATACTCAAATATACACCCAGTGGCATAATTTACCATCAAGAGCCCCTGTTCTCTGCAAACATCGGCCAGTGTTAAAGTACCAGCTACGTTGGTACGAATGGTTTCTGTTTTATGAGATTCACACCAGTCAACATTGGGTCTGCCAGTCACTCCAGCAGCATTGAAAACATGTGTAGGCTTCACAGTTTGGATATCTGTCATAAGTGATGCACGATCCTCTATGCGCCCTTTCCCATATTCAAATGGAATCTCTTGTTTTTCACAGAGTTTCCCTAACAGACCCCCAATCCACCCTGTTCTACCATAGATCAAGAACTTATAAGCATGTTTCTGCTGAGTGCTTGTGTTCTTAGATGATGGAACCACCATCCGAGTATTAGTGGAGGCAAAGGATGCAGGCTTATCTTCTTCAGAACCATCAAAATGTTTCTCCATCCCGCCTGGCATCATCAGCATCCTTGGATGAGGAAGCAATGCCCCGCTGACATCACCCCACCAATCAGGATTATTGGTATACCACTCTATGGTTTTCTTCAGCCCCTCTTCCCAAGGGGTCCTCTCAGACCAACCTAAGTTCTTCAACTTTTGATCATCCAGAAAGTATCTCTGGTCATTAAATGGTCTGTTCTCCACAAACTTTATACAAGAATCCGGGTCCATTGAGAAAAGTCTGCATATATCTTTGGCTACATCAATAACTCTCCTTTCTCTGGTAGTCCCAATATTGTAAACATGACCAACCTCTCCTTTGTGAAGTATAACCTCGAAAGCCTCTGCAACATCTTCGCAGTATAAATAACTCCTCACATTTGAACCATCTCCGTGAATTGGAAGAGGCTTGCCTTGCATAGCTAAGAGGATGAACTTTGGAATTAGCTTCTCAGGAAACTGATTGGGCCCATAAACATTATTTCCTCGAGTTGTGATCACAGGCAACCCATACGACCTACCATATGCCATGACCAGCATTTCCGCACCAGCTTTTGTGGCGGAGTATGGATTTGTGGGGAGAAGTTGAGAAGCCTCATGGTTTCCAACAAGGGCATCCTCATCTGTCTCCCCATAGACCTCATCTGTGCTCACATGAATGAACCTTCTGATCTGACCAGTGACCTTGCAGGCTTCTAACAGAACATGAGTACCATATATGTTGTTCTTAGTGAACTCAAAGCTATTACCAAACGAGTTATCAACATGGGTCTGAGCAGCAAAGTGCATTATTGTGTCTATGGACTCAGTGATAAGAAGGTAGTTGACAAGGTCGGCACTTGCAATATCCCCCTTCACAAACTTGAAGTTGGGAGATGATTTTGAAGGAATGAGGTTCTTAGAATTAGAGCAGTAATCAAGTTTGTCAAGAACAACAATTTTGTAGGCAGGGTAGTTCCGGATGAGCCGGTTGGCAACATGAGATGCAATAAATCCAGCTGCCCCAGTGACGAGGATATTCTTTGGGGTATACGGGGCCATTACAACCAACTTCTACAATAAAAACAGACAAATCAGAAAAAATCGAAGCTGAAATCTTAACACTACAGAACGAAGAGGGAATTGTCCACTAGTAGAAAAAATTATCTAAAACTCGTTCCTCCTATTCTCGCGCAAATAACGGACTCTTAAAATACATACACGTTTCTCCTTTTGGGGGCAAAAACGAGTTACTACGGATCTGCAAATGGCGAGTCTAGCCTTCAATAACTAGGAAAACAAACAATAAAGCAACATAGACTCTCTCTCTCTCTCTCTCTCAATCAATCTAACATCTATGAGACAGAATGCACGATAATAATCAAGAAGGAAGCCCCAAAAAAAGCATCAGGACTCAAAATTTAGCACAATCAGTGGCAGTGCAGAACCTAATCAACACATTAACCATGTTCAGACATACGAAGAAACTCAGAATTGCAAATCAAAAACTATTTCAAGATACACACACAGATCTGATTGTTCACTCATTTGACCTCTAATATACCAAAGGACTGATCAAATCAGCACGACCAAAGACGATTATCATCACAATCAAAATAGATCTAACAAAAAGCAGATCATGAACAACTCCCACAAGACCTAGCATATCTAGATTTCAAAAAAAGAAAAACGCGTAAAGAGAATTGAACACAATACACACAGATCACAATAAGAGAGAACTTGTATAGAAACAGAGAGCTGAATCAACTTACAAAATGGAACTAGATATATGAATATGTGATCCGTAGATAGAAGGAAGAAGGAGAGGAAAATCAAAGACCAAAAAAACCTGAAAGAAGCAACCTCACAATAATGAGAGCTTCTTACAGAGAAGAAAATGAAGGAGAGTATGTATGTGTATATATATATATATACACACAACGCCTCTGTAATTCTTGACTTGGACGGTTAAACTATGAAAATTGACTTCACTGACTTAAATGCCCTCGCTTGGTCCCGAGAATTACGTTGCCTTGCTGTCCGTATTGGGGCCCACGCTACCGTACATAAATAATAAATCTGTGTTACGAACGGGATGGTTTTAATCGTCCGTGGACGGGACTAGAGTAAATGTTGCTCTGGCTTGACCTTATTGGACCACCGATTGAGATGAGGAATTGTATTGGTCATAGCTGGTACCCACCACGACGAATCGTTTTTCTTTGGAGAATCTCACCGGATTTGCATGAAATGGTAATTTGACTAATTTCCCGTTTGTAAGCCATCACATTCAGATATAGAGAATGATGATTATAGTCTAATACTCCCTGCCATCTTAAATATAAGATCACTTTGACTTTTTTTTGTGGAAGTTAAAAAAATAAATTCGACCACTAAATTATAATATATGTCACATAAAATTAGATTATAGATTAGTTTATAAGTAGAATAAATTAGTTTTGAGGAAAAAAGATTATTTTAGGATTGAAACTACTTTTTTTTAACTGAAAAAAAAGTCAAAATGATCTTATAATTAGAACCGAAGGGAGTACAGTTTACTTCAACGCACGCTGTTGATTTTAATCTTATTATTGTATGAATGCATAATATGAAAATGGAAAAATGATATAAAAATACCTTCTAAATTTTAAAAATACTAATAACTATTTCAGTATAAGTATTAATAAGTTGAGTATAGATATTAACAACTATAAATCACTTGTTTAGGATTTTGAAGTTTGGAAGGTCTTTTTTTTATCATTTTCTCTATTAACATTAATGATTTTTTGATAAATTAGATTTTTACAACTTTCTCCGATTCGAATAAATTTTCTACTTACAAGATCAACACTCAAAATCGTTTGATCCATGCTTTCTTGAGTATAATATAAGTTTGAAGTCATAAGTCCAGCCTTCTAAATGAATGGGTAAATTATAGGAAAAAACATCTGCCTAATTAACAACAATTTGATTTGAAAATACTAAATAAAAATGAAGGGATGAAAACATCTGAGATGATATGCCAACATTATTCCTAATAATATGAAGAAAAATAAAGCCGTAGCAGTATTTAGCTTGGCAATATTGAAAATGGAAAATAAGTGTGGGCATAAAAGGAAGGGAGAAGTGTACCAAACACACAAAGGACAAAGGATTCCCTTTCATTTTCCATTTCCCATGGACCACTAATTGCGTTTATGTTTCTGGCCTCCTTAGATTTGACAAATTCACAACTTAATTTTTTATTGTCACCATTCACCCAGGGATTCTCAGGAAGGTAGAATATATAACATATTATTAAATTAATACTTTAATGCAGGTAAATATTGCCCAACATATAATAGTTTATATATTTTCGGTATTTGTTTTGGCGAAAAAAAAAGTCTTTATGTTTTGATAAATTTTATAGCACTAAATACTGGTTACTGGATTAAGATATGCTACATTACTACATCAAATTCTTATTATAATTACTAGTTTAGGTTTAGATTTATTTCTAAATGTGATATCTCAACTTACGTTGTCACATATATTTAGCATTTTTTTCAAGTGTTCTTGTGAATTGTTGCGTTAAAGAGTAATTTCAATGTAAATAATATGATTTGAGAGACATTATAAAAAAAACAGCATGCAGTTTTTAAAAAAAATTAATTTAACTAATTTTTTTAATATACTAAATTAATTATATGGTTAACATATTAAGAATACAAGTTAGTATATGCTATCAGGTTTCAGGAACGGACCGATGGATGGTAGTGGCAACATGGACTCATGATGATTGCTGCTGTTGATTAGACATGGGGCGGTGGCAAGCAATGTAGTCCTATTGTCCTAATAATGAAATGATCATATATTCATATGATCCATTAAAAAAACGAAAATGATCATACACCAATGAATTGTTCAAAAAATTGAAATTTTAATTCAAAAGAATGACGCAGAGTCACGGGGTGTTATGTATAATAACCTGTATAAACGATAAGTCTGATTAAAAAATATAGCCGTACAAAAATTTTATTCAATACTATAAATTTTATATCTTTTTGCCAGCACCAATTCAAAGATAGACTATATTCGAGACAAATTAATATTGAATTATTCGAGACAAATCAATATCGAACTGTTTTTTCCAAAATAATTTGTATTTAAATCAGTCAAACTCAAAAAGTTAATATTTATAAATTATAAGTCGACATATTTAATCTGTAAAAGTATTATTTTATAGGCTAAAGTATACTTTTGGTCCTTTATGTTTGCGTCAAGTTTCATTTTAATCCTTTATGTTTGAAAAGTATACTTTTGGTCCTTTATGTTTGCATTAAGTTTCATTTTAATCATTTATGTTTGAAAAGTACACTTTTAGTCCTTTTTGTCTAACACCGTTAGTTTTATTTAATGGAAAATACCAACTCACCAAATCTAAAAGGTAGTTTTGATAATTAATTGTGGACAAAAATGCTTAAATTTAATTTTTTTTAGTATAATAATTTTTATATTTTAAAAAGTAGTCATTTTTATCTACATTTAGTTATAGAATCACCTTTTAGATTTAATGAGTAAGCATTTTCCGTTAAATGGAACTAACGGTGTTAGCAAAAAAGGACTAAAAGTGTACTTTACAAACATAAAGGACTAAAATGAAACTTTGTGTAAATATAAAGGACTAAAAGTGTACTTTTCAAACATAAAGGACTAAAATAAAACTTAATGTAAACATAAAGGATTAAAAGTATACTTTAGCCTATTAATAAATAACCTTGCTCAATAAAAGTACTATGATTAACAGATAAATTGCTTCTCCATAAAGGCATGCTAGCTGTTTCACTTAGGTGCTGCTCGTGTGAATAATAAAATATTATAACTCATGCAAAAAAATTATAACGCGTATCTTATAAAATAGGCTAAAGTATACTTTTAATCCTTTATGTTTACATTAAGTTTTATTTTAGTCCTTTATGTTTGAAAAGTACACTTTTAGTCCTTTATGTTTACACAAAGTTTCATTTTAGTCCTTTATGTTTGTAAAGTACACTTTTAGTCCTTTATGTTTACACAAAGTTTCATTTTAGTCCTTTATGTTTGTAAAGTACACTTTTAGTCCTTTTTTGCTAACACCGTTAGTTCCATTTAACGGAAAATGCTTACTCATTAAATCTAAAAGGTGATTCTATAACTAAATGTAGATAAAAATGACTACTTTTTAAAATATAAAAATTATTATACTAAAAAAAATTAAATTTAAGCATTTTTGTCCACAATTAATTATCAAAACTACCTTTTAGATTTGGTGAGTTGGTATTTTCCATTAAATAAAACTAACGGTGTTAGACAAAAAGGACTAAAAGTGTACTTTTCAAACATAAATGACTAAAATGAAACTTAATGCAAACATAAAGGACCAAAAGTATACTTTTCAAACATAAAGGATTAAAATGAAACTTGACGCAAACATAAAGGACCAAAAGTATACTTTAGCCTTATTAATATTTATTTATAATTTGTCTTTATAATTTTTTTGTCAGTGTCATTGGTTTTACTTAACAGAAAATGATAATTCAACAAATTTAAATAGTGATTTCTTATTTACCTTTCAATAAAGAGGTGAGAGACGGTGTTGTACTATAATTTAATGCAATGGGGGGTAGTGGTAGGAACCAAAATTTTTCTTTTAGGGCTTTTTTAGTTCAAAGAAGAGGATGGAATGGAATTGAAAATATTTTTCTATAGAGATGTTTGGTATGTACGAGGATGAAAAATGGGTTGATAGAAAAATTTGTGTTTGGTAGGATTAAAATAGTAGAAAGATTGGTAGGAAAGTTTGTTAAATGATTATTTTGCCTTTTATAAAAAAATATAAGCATTATATTAAAAGTATATTTCTCAAAAAAGAATGAATGTTTTCCTTATATTATCATCTGCTTCTTCATTTAGGAAACAAAAGATTAACCAGAACAAAAATATTTTAGATGAGGGAACTAGTGAAAGAGCAAACATGTTAATTGTGTTCACCGCCACTAATCATCAAATCTAATGTTGCCCATTTCTTCCATCTATTCAAAATCTGGAAAAATAATAACACTTTGTTAGCCCCTGTTTCCAGAGCAATCACCCAAACCCAATTTTTCTGTTAAGCATGAGGTAACCATTGCATATATATAGTCAAGAGCAAATGATTTTATATGTTTGACCATATTCACATTGTGAGTAGGGGTGAAAACAGGCCAGGCCCTTAACAGGGGCCTTAGGCTTGGCCTATTCTAGGCCTATCCAGGCCCAGGCCTAACAGGTCACAGACCCAGGCTTAGGCTTTTTTATAAAGCCTATTTTCTTAAACAGGCCAGGCTCAGGCCTCTTACAAAAGCCTATTAGGACTAACAGGCCGGCCTAGGCCTGTTATTTATTTTTTAAAAAAACAAATTTAGTAACATTACATTTGTACCCTTAATTTGAAATAAAATTACACATGTATGTATCTAAAATTTTTTTTCACTCACCCTCACTTTTCACTCTATCTCATCGTTTCCCTTTTCTCCTTCCTACTAAGGACTCAAATTCATCACCTTAAAACCCAATACATCCATCTTCTCCTCTTCCTTTGTCTCTACCATCACTTTTCACTTTATTTTTGTTGATTGTATCAGACTATTAGTTTTGTTGATATTTACTTGCTTTGTCTTTTAGATTATTGTTGTTTTATATCAGATTTGTGTTCTTACGTTGCTGAGTATATATCATACTATTGCTTAGTAAAAAAATGTACTTTTAAACTTTTTGAGTCATAGGCTTGTTAGGCGGCCTGTTGATAACATGCATTTTAACAGGCTCAGGCCTGAAAAAATGGCCTATTACAGGCCACAGGCCAGGCTCAGGCCAATCATCTACACAACAGGTCAGGCCTATTTATGGTCAGGCCAGGCCAGACCTGGCCTATTTCCACCCCTAATTATGAGCAATCCCATGATTAAACTCATTTTCCGGTTGACCATTATGTAATCATCACCTACATCTAACCAAAAAACTTATTTCATACGTGTTTAACCATGTGCACCTAATAGGTACATAATTACACAAGTTGCTCAACTATATGATAGAAAAGATGAACTAGAAGCTCCATCAGTTGAAACAAGAAGAACCAAAGATAAAAAGATAGACAAAGTTGTCTTTTGAGTTTCCACCTATGATGGGAACTCAAATCCCACAAAAAAATTGTAGAAATCCATCTTCCCATGTTTAAAGGAAATCAGATTCCGTTTGGAAATTCATTTCTCATCTCTTCACACTACAAAAAAACAACAAATTTCCGACGGAATTTATCGACGGAAAAAATTCCGTCGGTAATTACCGACGGATTTGCGACGGCAATTCCGTCGGAAAATTTACCGACGGAATTTTCGTCGGTAATTTAATTAATTATATTATTTTATTTATAAATTATTATTTTAATAATAATTAAATATTAAATATTATTACCGACGGAAATTCCGTATCTTATTTTATTTATAAATTATTATTTTAATAATAATTAAATATTAAAATATTATTACCGACGGAATATTTTTCGTCGGTAATATTAATTATTTATTATTTTATAAATAAATTATTATTTTAATTTATAAATAATATATAAAAATAAAATATTATATTAATTTATTTTAAAAAATATTTTATAAATAAATAAAACTTATTTAATAAAAATTAATATATACACGTGATGTAAATTTATTACAAATTTAATTTTAATTTTTTATTAAATAATATTTTATTTTTAATAAATAATTAAATATTAGTAATAAAAACGAAAATAATTATAATTCAATAATATATATAATAAAATAATTATTTAAAAATGTCATAAAATAAAATGAAAAATAATTATAATATAATAATATAAAATGAAAATACTAAATATAATGGATTGTATATGAATATAAAAATTATTTATAAAAAATAGTAGAATTATTAATATGTAAATTATATATTAATAATTATAAAATATTTCATAATATATTAAGATTAAATATAATTATAATAATGGGAGTTTAAATATTATAAATATAATAGTTTGCAAATAATTTTACAAGGTGTTCGTAGCTCAACTGGTTGGGGGTTCGAATCTCTCTGAAGACAAAATTGAAGGCAATTTGTGAAAGCGACACGTGGCAGCACGAGAGTGCGACACGTGGCAACTTAAATTTTTTAAAAAAATAAAAAAATTACCGACGGAAATTCCGTCGGTAATAATATTTTAATATTTAATTTAAATTAAAATAATAATTTATAAATAAAATAATATTATTAAAATTACCGACGAAAATTCCGTCGGTAAATAGATTTGCGACGGTGGAATTTCCGACGGAAAAAATTCCGTTTTTCCGACGGAATTCTGCCTGAAATCCGTCTGAAAAGTCGATTTTCCTACGGAATTCCGTCGCTAAATTCCTTCAGAAAATCGCTGTTTTTTTGTAGTGTCAATGAACTAAACATTGCTCGAAATTTTGAAATTTCCATTTATATCCTATGATTTCAGCGAACCAACGCGCGGGCCCTATAAGGTTGGTGACACGGTCAACTTTTATTTTCCTCGTCTACTTCTTTTCTCAGTACATGCATGTGATGCTTTTTTCCATAAAATGATCTTATTACTTATATTTTGGATTGGCAGATTAAAGCATTGATCTACGTACTTATTCAAAAGTAAGTAAAACATTAGGTAGCCATTAAAACAAAATTTATCGAGCTTGATAGGATTAGCTTAAACGAATACTAATTCTTCAGTTTTTTGTTTCAACACAATGTGAAAGTATAAAATATTTGCTTTCAAATAAGGTTTATAAGTTATTAGTTTGGATGAAAATTCAGACATTGTTTTTACAATGAAAATATAATAATTTAAATTTAAAAGTTTGTAGAGTAAAATATTGCAAGTTTGCAACCACAAACTAAAGTGTGGCTGTGGGTCTATTCCAAAAAAAAAAAACTAAAGTGTGGGTTGGGTGATGAGAATTATTGAGGAATAAATACGATGCTCAGTCTGTTATGAGCTGTAACCCAAGAAATGAAGAAAATATGATGCTCTGTTACTGCCACATGCCTATGTACCTGCCAATCGAATTTATGACATTGATGGCCAAATGTGATCCACCATCGTTTTTTAAAATCAAATGTTTTTGTCTCCTCTTTTTAATTTCATTCTTCTGTGTGTAAATCATTAAGGAAAGTTGCTAAATTGTTTCGTTTAATCCGAAATAGCATTAAATCGTATTCATTTTTTCCGATGGCAAGGCTCCTTTATGTGCGGACAAAAATAAAAATAAGTTCTATCCAACCAGTTGAAATCGACGATATAAATCACATACCATCTTTATGATATATCACAAATAAACATTTAAATAAATTGTTGGTTAAAAAATTCACAGAATAATCTGTTGTTAAGTGGTTTCTTTGGTTTTGCTTTGCCTTTATTAAAAAACCCATTATTTTCTTATTTGCCCTCCTCACATTCAGTAGCTTTCTTTAATTTGTATATATTTTCGTTTTTCTTTTTTTGCCAGGATAATTTGTATATTTTCGAATCATCTCAAATAATTTCTTTCCATCTCGCACTACATATTTGTAATGTATATTCATACGAATCTTAATTATGTGTGTGTGTGGGTGTGTGAGTGACAACATGAAAACTATATAAGAAGCAGAAATATTCTGTGCTGGGAGGTAAAGATATGCTGAGCACTCAGACCAAAAAAAGGATATGCTGAGCACGAATGTGACATGGAGAATCGAATGATAGAGACATAAAGGGGAATGTAGTCAATTCATCAGGCTTCATGAACTCGAGTATTATGAATTTGTCATGTAATTACTTCCGATTCATGAAACTTGAGTTGGGAGCATCAACCTAACAAATTAACCGACACTTAAATTAAAGTTTATATACTTTAAACAACACACGCGTATGATACATTTTGCTCAACAATCACATTATGATGTTAGGAATTCCAAAAGCAAACGGTGATTGTGATTTGTGAGAATGAATGAATTCACGTGGCTTGATTCTTTAGAGGCATGTGGTCAAGCTCAAAAGTTCTCATACTAGGTGCTCATAATTTTTTTTTTTTATATAAATATATATAAAAGTCAATTTGTTAAACATAATGATAAAACATAGATATAAAGCCACTATCTTATGATCTTAAACAGATAAAACAGGGGCCAAGAGTCTAAAAACAGTCAAGCATTATAACATAATAACTCAAATATTAATACAACTTTTAGAAAGACACAAACCGGAAGATTTAACCAGCTGTCCTAGTAGATGATCAACACTTCAAAGACCCATCAAAATATAAATCTCTTCTCAAACTAGTTACAATACCACCAAAATAGAGCTCCATACAATCCCAAAAAGCAGGAGTAAAAGCTACTCAGCAACAATGATATAGCAGGGAATACAAGAGGACGCTATTAAAGACCACCAACTCACACCAGTGACCCACAAACATTAATAGCATTTAAGCTATTGAAAAGGGTATTTATGCGACATTGATGAGAAGATGAGGTGGCTTTAAAAGCCACGAATACAGAGAGTCTTATAATTATGGTGAAAAGATGCTCATAATTGAAAACTACACCATTGTGTTAAATGACGAGGCCATTGTCGTTTTTATTTTTAAAAAAACATATAATAGCCTATAGCACTCACCCGTTTCAAAATATAAGAAGGAAGTAACATGGCAGATTTTTTTATCCAAAATATAAGAGGTAACATACAAAAGTCAGAATAATAAAGGAATGTTTTTCATTTATGCCTTTGTATATTTTTTATTGACACTACCCTTGTATATTAGATAATGAAAAGAAGGGAGAGAAAATATGTAAAATAAATTAGTAAGGTAAAAAATGGAAAACTTTATTAAATCTACCCATAATAAATAATTCTAACATACTTTATTGGTATGTGTAAAAATGTTGACTACCTCTTATAATATAGATAAGAGAGAGTACTCTCTCAACTAAAATTTGATTATTTTGATATACTTTTTTGTATTTAACACTCTAATATTTTTCCAACAACACCCAATGTTAACAATCCTGAAAGTGTTTTTTTAACAACACACAGTATCATAACATATGTAAAACATTTTTCAGCAACCAATATCCTAATATCAATACCCCTCTTATCATTATTATAAGCCCGAGCATCAAATTGCGCTCCTTAAGAAAATATGTAAAAGTTAGTTAAAAAATATAAATATGTCTGAAATAAAAAAATTTCCTCAATATTACCCTTATATATGATAAAACTATTAAAAGAGAGGGAGGGAGGGAGAGAAATATGTGTATTAATGGGTATGAAAGAGGGTTGGGAGTAAAATAGGGAAAAGTGCTTTAGATGATAGGACAACTCAACATGAACTCTTATATTTTGTACTAAAACAATTCAAAATTTGGGTTCTTATAATAAGGATGGGAGGGAGTATATTTTAGTAGTACATATTATGTATTATGTTATACTTTGAGGTATTTTTCAGTAGCCCACATCATCTATTGAAAAAAAAAAATTATTAAATATTTTACAATATATGATGTTACTGACAAAATATGCATGGGAGTTACTGAAATAATATTACTCCTTATGTTTTCTAAATATAAGACCTATTTGAGTTGGTGATCTTGTTTTTAAATACAAGATCTCATTATATTTTTATCAATTTTTTCCTAAATTATTCTTATTAACATTCATCTATAATAAACAAGTAAGAGAGTGATGTTAGGACTTAGGAATAAAGGAATGTAGTCATAGTGTTTTAGTAATATTATGTGATTTTAATTAATTTGTCTAACATTCTTAGTCTAATCAGACTAGATAAATAATATATATTATATTTAAGAATGAAATGAGTACTAAATATTATTAAGAAAAATACGTTCAACTGTTCAAGTGGGGATAGAGTAGCAGCGGAGAGAACCCGTTCCACCTTCTTTTTGGATAGGCTTTCAAATCCCCTCCTGTATGGTGATAAACCTTTTTTTTTTTAAGAAATTAACGTGACCATAATTCAGAATATATAAGAATATTCCTTATGAAAAAAAAAGGAATAGATTAGGATATTCAGATTGAAAAAGAATGGAACAGGGTTAGAAGCATGCTCATCATAAAAATAAAATTCGGAACCGTCGTTCCAGTAATACTCCCTCCCGTCTATAGGTAAC
The DNA here is from genome assembly GCA_037074515.1 of Mimosa bimucronata. Taxonomy (NCBI): domain Eukaryota; kingdom Viridiplantae; phylum Streptophyta; class Magnoliopsida; order Fabales; family Fabaceae; genus Mimosa; species Mimosa bimucronata. Next base: position 7,331,882 of record CM073436.1, read on the forward strand.
AATAGAATCTGTTGGTCAATGTATAAGAAATAGGCCAAAATCCAAATAATCTCCTAAACTTTAGCTCTCTCTTGTATATAACCTCCCTCATCTTTTTTTTTTTGAATTTAAATGACAAGATTTACTCTTGAGACTCATATGAGCTTACATTCAGCATCTAATCTTGACCTAGATCAATTAACATTTGACCCGAACAAAAAGCTGGGAGAATCTGAACAAATGATAACTCATTGTTCGACCTAAATGCCTCCTTTGCTAGATAGTCAGCACAGCATAATGCTTCTCTATGTGTGTGTAGGATTTCAAGGTCCCAATCTCTGAAAATCATGTTCCTGGTATCCTGAATAACAGCATCAATCGGGTGTTGTCCACCATGGTCTACCAGAAAAAGATGAAGCGCCTCCACCGAATCTGACTATAGCTTTATCTTCTTAAATCTTTTTCTTATACATGTTAGTAGTCCATTTTTAATGGCCATTACCTCAGCTGCAATATTACACGTTGAGAATCCCAGGTTTCTTTGGAACCCGCATAGCCACTTTCCTTTGCTATCTCTGATCAGGCCTCCACATGCTGCTTCTCTTGCTTGGTTCTGGGCAGCGTCCACGTCCACTCTCACGTAGCCCTCAGGTGGTTTTTCCCATTTTGCAGTCTCACGATCAGGTTTAAGGGAAATGATGTGTTTGTACTTACCACCCTCAACATCTTCATGTAGGCTATGCATGATCTTGTGTGTTAATCTTTTAGCCTCCTCATGAGTGTTTTCGAACGCTTGCTTGCATCTATTCTTCCATATTTGCCAGCACACACCTCCAAAGGTCTTCATCCATGGCCACCTTGCAATTCGCTTTCTTCCTGGGTTATGTTTAGAACTCCATCTTAGCCAAACCTGTAAATCACCAGAAAAAAAGACAACATGATATATTGGGTTAATCATTGAGCACCACACTCTATTTGCTACCTCACAATCTCTCAACATGTGTATAAGTGTTTCCTCACTCTCACACTCAAACGGACACTTGGTGTTTGCACTCACTCTCCATTTCCCTCTCAAGTAGTTTGTTGGAACTCTCTCATGGAACACTTGCCAAAGGAAGTATTTTGATTTTTCTGGAATGGGCCACCGCCATATATTCTGCCAAATGGGATCACCGGGTGTCATCTCTTTTTTATAAACCATGTTATAAGTAGACTTTATGTTGAAGTTTCCATCCGATGAGTGTCTCCACCAGAAAAAGTCTTCCCCTCTATTCGTTGGTGGGTTGATGGTTCTTATTCTGTCCACCACCCAACTTGGAAGGAAGTAACTCCATTTTGGGACGTTCCATTCCCCTGTTGCGGTCACAAAATCTTTCACCATGTCTTCTGGATTGATATGATCATGATTTTTCACCACATAGTACATTAGTGGCTGATCAAACATTGTCCACCGATCCCACCATGCACTTGTGGATTGGCCATTATTAATCTTCCTTCCTACTCCTTTGCTAAAAGTTTCCCACACCGATGATATGGCGCTCCAAACCGCCGATTGTTCCCTTTTCCTTTCTACCTTAGGAATCACACCCCTAAACTTCCATAACTTGACATTTAACACCCTACCGTTAAGATGTTGGTTAGATTTAACGGAATAGGTGCCATGTCAGATTATTTAAAAGTATGTGTGAGATTACATGTAATTTTTATCATTCTACAAATTAATTTAAACTTAAAACTCAATTGCTCTTTAGGGTAATTTTGCAATTCCAATAATAATCCCTAATTCTCCAGTATTGCCAAATCCAATTGCTTCCCATCATCTCCCAACCAGCAAAATTGATTTTAAATTTTACTTATGCCAGGCATGGTATGTGAAAAAGGAGAGGGAGGATTATGTAGTGGTTTGGATTTTCATTTACGATTGCAGAAAAGAGACTTGTTTAGTCCAATTAAAGTGGAGCACATTCTGATTGCCAAAAAAAAGGTAGGTCGTATTCCATGCTTATCAGGACTCTTGGTTCACTAACCTTCCTTCGGCCTTTAATGTATTTCAATTGTGGCGTCATTCAGGCACAAAATATGAAATTAAAAACTACGATATATGATCATCATTTTCAGCATTTAGTCTTATATATGAGACATGTGTGCTGAATTCCTATCACCGAAAAGAAAAAATCATCATCGCAAGAAAAAGTATTAGATCTGAAGGAAAAATATGATAAAGTCTTAACAGGAGGGGAGAGGACTTGTAAGTTGGGAGATGATCGGAAACAACTGGATTTGGCGAGACTGGAGAATTAGGGATTATTATGGGTATAATTACAAAATTACCCTAAAGTGTAATTGAGTTTTAAGCTTACATTAATTAGCAGAATAATTAAAGTTGCATGAAATCATCCACATACTTTTAAATAACCGAACATGGCACGTATTTTGTTAAATCTAACCAACATTTTAAAGTTTAGGGGGGTTGTTTGGATTTTGGCCTAAGAAATAATATGTAAAAGTTAAGATAATTAATGTTTGATTTCTATTTTTGTTATTGTATATTAATGTAAAGAGGAGAGGGACTATGCGTGCATAATAAATGATATAAAAGTAAAATTGAAAAATCACATCATTTTTTCACGTAATAAATGACTTCATCATGTTTCTTTGGTTTTAAGTGAAACAATTGACCTCTTATAATATGGATCAAAAGGAGTATGTTATTGAGAAGACATCCGTGATCCAATGACATGATGGAAGTTCATTTGGATAATTACTAGAGGTAACAATAGAATTTGTTGGGTCCACGTATAATAAGTAACATGTAAAAGTCAAAGTAATAAATGTTCGATTTCTATTTTTGTCCTTGCATATTAATGTTAAGAGGAGAGGACGTGTACGTGTATAATAAATGATATATAAGAGTAAAATTGAAAAACCACATCATTTTTTCCCGTAATAAATGACTTCATCATGTTTCTTTGGTTTAAGTGAAATAGCTGACCTCCTATAATATGGATCGAAAGGAGTATCTTATTGAGAAGACAATTGTGATCCAATGGCATGGCATGATGGAAGTTCATTTGGATAATTACCACCCCCTTCTGTTCATATTATAAGAAGTAGTCAACCATTTTAGACAAACTAAGAAAACACAGTGGGCTCATTCATTATAAGAAAAATTAATGTGATTTTTTCATTTTATCCTGATATCATTTATGAATAATCTCTCCCCTCTTTACATTTAATATTTAAGGGTAAATATAAAAATAAAACATTTATTATCGTGACTTTTACATGTTACTCCCTCTAGTACTAAATATAAAACATATTTATCTAATTTAATTAGAGTAAAAATGTTAATTAAAGTAGTTAAAATTATGATATTACCAATGCAACTATAACCATATACCTTTATTACCCACATTCCTTCTCTTGTTTGTTTACTGTTAAGGGGATAATTTAAAGAAAAGTTGAGAACAATTAAAAAAAAAGTCTTATATTTATGATCAAATTTACCTCCTTAAATAGGTCTTATATTTTTAGTTAAAGAAAAGGTCTTATATTCAGTACTCCCTTTGATCCTAATTATAAGAACAAGTTGGTTTTTTGGGAAAAATTAAAGATGTAAAATCAATCACTTTAAAATGTCTATATTTATTTTTTTCCCTCAAAACTAATTAACCTTCCTTATAAACTATCATATAATACATTTATATGTAACACATGTTAAAATTAAGTGGTCTATTTGGCCTCTTAAACTTAAAAAAAAGTCAGTTTAATTTTATAATTAGAAAGGGAGGAAGTACTATATTTAGAGCCTGTTTGGATTAGTTTGTGGAGAATAACTTCTGAAAAAAAAAAGTTGAAAAAGCTCTTTTAGATAATAGATTCTGGATAATAACTTCTGAAATTATAGAAAAAATAGCATATAGCAAAATCAAGGTTTTCAGACAAAAAAACTATTATGAAAAAGCAAGCAATATTTGTCTAGCTCAACAAAAATATAAGTTTTTACAGTTAAAAGTTATTATGAAAAAGTTGAGGGTGTTTGTCTGCTCTGATTCTGAAACCTAAGTTTGGATCCAAACTTATATTTCAAAAGTTGTTGCCAAATAGACACTTATGCTATGTCTGGTACACAGGAATGGGGACGAGAGATTGGAAATGTGTTAGAGAATGAGCATTTTGTCTTATTTGGTAGGTGATATTGGGAATACCTTAGAATTGAACATTCTCACATATGTGGGAATGGTCAAACCCACATCCACCCCGGTATTGCTTTTTCATTCATGGGATTGGAAACTCCAAAGACAAAGCTATCACTGTTTATAATAAAATTTGTACAACACTACCCCTCTAATTCTTGCCCTAAATTTAAATTTATTAATCTCTTCTAATTGATCTACATGACCCGCTATTGTTGTCGAACTTATTCTCCCTCTGAACCGCTCTCTTAATCACAAGAACAACACCTTTCTTAGCAATCATAGTAGGTAAAAAAAAGTCCAGCAATCATTACAATTCATAGGACATTCTGATTTTTATATGCCTTACAGCAGATGCAGCAAAGACCAATGCTAAAAGACTGCACATATACTCAAACAAATTATAAATTGATTTTATAATTTTAGATCCATTCTTTTAACATGTGTCTTCGAACCCAAAGGGCAAAGGCATAGCAATTGGATTTGAAAGCAATTGCAGTTTTCAAACAAGAATGCCATGAATATGTGCACCTAAGTCATGATCCAACATCGATATGGCATTCAAACAAGAGTTACAGTTTTGCTAATTTATTGAAAATGATATTATAGTCTTTTGATTTTTTTTATTTGACTATATAATGAAATTAATCTATCCATCTTCTTGAAACATCACCACTTACCAAATGTGATTTTAAAGCCCCATTCCCACATCCAGTCCCAATCCCAATCCCAATACATCAAATTTCATTAGTGTTTACCAAACATAGTCGTAGTAGTGAGTGGAGCACCTCTCCTGACTACAAGAAAATTTCTTTTCTCTCTTTGTTTGGAGGGAAAATTCCAAAAAAAGACCCTCGAATTACACAAAGAACAGTTCAGTACAACGAATTTCGAAAAGGACAGTTCAGTACAATGACTGAACTGTCCAAACCTAAATTTAAAGGAAATGTCCAAAATACCCTTTGCACAACTAACTTGGGAATCCCTTAAGAGAAGTTGGGAATTCCTTAAGGGAAGTTGTAAATCCCTTGAGAAAAGTTGGGAAGCTTTATTGGAAGTTGGGAATCCTTTGAGGGAAGTTGGGAATCCTATAATTGAACCAATGACATTTTGGACTTTTCTTTTAAATTTTTCAAAGGACAATTCAGTCATTGTACGGATTTATACTGACTGGTCATTTCTGAAATTCGCTGTATCAAAGTGTCCTTTTGATAATTCGAGAGTCTTTTTCTGGAATTTTCCCTTTTTTGGATAAGGCAAAAGAAAATTTCTTGAGCGTACCAAAATTAGAAAGAAGATTGGCCCCACATCATCAAAGACTAATAGACAAAATTTTTTGTGATTTTTATTTCAAGCATAAACAAGTTGTTTAATTTATATATCCACAACTCAACTACCAAGTCGTCGTCTTTGGACTGCTCAACGATATGAGTATTTCTTACACAATTTGTTCCGATCGGAGGTCAAAAGTAAACAAGCATTTTCATCACCAATGACCGAAGCATCAGGGGGATACTGGATAAGTACTTACATATCCCAATGAGGAAAACGTGGATAAATCCATGATTTGATGTATCTGTAATGCTTGCTTTGGTTTGATTTGGCTTTTTCACTCTTATTAAGCTATTTCTCGCCGAGCTTTCATTGGGAATTGTTTATTTTGAAGATTGATGACTCTTTCTTCTGCACATTTCTCCTACATAATCTGCAAAGATGCAGCAGGAATCGCCGGTACTTCTCTTCTGTGTCTTACTTCCTGGGTTCTCGACTTTTCGACCTTCAACCCCACAAAGAAAGGTTACATCTTCTGGAGATTTCTCCTTTAACCTATCTTTTTTAATTTGATAATGCAGGGAACATATTTGCTTTGGGCTTGTTTGTCTCGCCCGTGTAAGCTCTCTCTCTCTCTCTCTCTCTCTGGGAATTCTTGAGCTAGGAAGAACTTAAAATGTTTGCTTCCCTATTAAAGCTTGTTCTTTTTTTTTTTTGTTTGGAAATGTAGATCCACATTTCGGAGAATTATCAGAAATGGGTCAACAGAAATGTTTTCTGGGTTGCCTTATATATATGCTCTATTGAACTGCTTGATTAGCATGTGGTATGGCTCGCCTCTCATATCTTCTGATAATATGATGGTCATGTCGGTCAATTCAGTTGGAGCTGTATTTCAGTTTGTGTACATTATCATCTTCATTGTATATGCAGAGGAAGTAAAAAAGGTTAATCTTCTGAAAACTTTTTAAACTTATTCTTATTATGATGATACCACAAGAACATTGATATTAGATTGTCATAATCTGAGACCTGAGATTATGTAGGTAAGAATGCTTGGATTGCTGCTGGCTGTTTTGGGGATATTTGCAATCATAGTAACTGTAAGCTTGCAAATAACAAATCATTCGACGCGGCGAATGGTTGTGGGATTTCTGAGCTGTGCTACTCTCATATCAATGTTTGCCTCTCCCTTGTTTATAATTGTAAGTTTCATGCGTGTTACCTAGTATATCTATCCAAACAAGTATGGGCACTTGCAAATTAATCTTAAGAATTATCTGTGTGTAAATTAAAATGTTTTCTTGCTTCATGGTTTTCGTATCCATAAAATGTCAAATTTTCTGCATCAGTAAGCTTAGTTCAATGACTTTGGTGAATAATTAATCCCAGTGTATTTTTCCAGAAATTGGTGATACAGACAAGGAGCGTTGAGTATATGCCATTTTATCTCTCTCTTTCCACCTTCTTAATGAGCACCTCTTTTTTTCTTTACGGGTTGCTCAACCTGGATGCTTTCGTTTTTGTAAGGGTCCTTTCCTTTTTGCAATTGACTCGTGTATATGATTTAAAATGGGCATATAACTTTCACTCAAAGCATTCATATGTGTTTGATTTTCTAGGCACCAAATGGGGTAGGAACCGTTTTGGGATTGATACAGTTGGTATTATACTTCTATTACAAGCGAGCATCCATGGAAGACTGTAGAGAACCTCTAATAGGGCCATATGAATGACACATAAGACAAGAAGGTAAAATCTGATACACATTTTATCTGTTCTTTACTTCTTTTACAGCCTGTGATGTAATTACCTGAGGGCTTACTGTTGCAAGAGCCATTGCTCAAATGACAGACAGTAATCGGACATGCTATTTGTGCGAATAAGAGGATGAAAATCCTTGCATGCATGGAAAGATATTCAACTATTCCTTTCTAGCCTGATGCCTGAGAGCTAAAAACATGCTGATACTATTGCTCCCAGGAAGCTATTGAAGGGTAATCAAACACATTGGTGTAATGTGATTCACGTATGAGATAAGACTTGTTGTATTACCTCCAAACAAAACTAAAAATTCTTTGTTCTAAATTAGTTTCTTGCCTTCTGAAGTATGTAGTGAACAATGCTATCTCAAACTAATTCTTTAAGTGACCTTTTATTGAAAGCTTGACTAACTGCGCAGGTGAACCCATTTGTGCATTCACATAGTTCTTTGAAGTAGATAATTTGACACCGCTTTTGAATAATTAACTGTTAAATCACATGCAAGCACTAATTATAAAGTTAATAGATTATTATAAAAGTAAGGCTTTTCATAAATTTGGAAGGCGAGCAATGATTGTGCCTGCTTCTATACTTTTCAAGTGATCCTCAAGGTCCCAATGTTCCATGCCATTTCTGTGTGCCTTTCCTTTTTCTGGTTTGACTGCTGTCTACGCCATATATAGAATTTTGGGATTGAGGCTTTCTAGTTTTATTTAGATTGGTTCAATAGTTACCAATGAAACGGAAATGCACTGCTTCAATTTGGTAAGATGATCACTCATATCATAACTAGATCACATGTCTCTACTGTAAAACTTGGATGCCTTTTACAACTTATAAGGAGTAGGAAAATTAAGAAGACAGTAGATCTCTTAGAGTAGTTCTCACAGTACCATTTGTTTTTTCCTGCACAAAACAGCCACAACATTCGAAATAAGTATGTTAAGCCCAGTCTACTTTTCTTTTATTGTCCAGATCTACTTGTGGATCTAACATGACAGACGAGTTATATTATTTAGTTCTGATTCTCATAGACCATTTTGATTACCTGTGGGCAACAAAAGATTGGCTATAAGATCAGAATGAGAGATGATTAGTGGTTTGGCCCGCTAATTCTCTTTGCCTCACTATATTCTACCATGAATGGGCTTGAATTAATTAAGAAGAACCGGGTTTTGATACCATGCAATGTAAGAATTTGGAGGTGACATGTAGATTACCTGGTTCAAACTTGCATTGCAATTAGCTTCCTCCTCATCAGAATGTCTAAGCAATCTTCCCTTATCATCATAGAGAATAAGGCCACTAAACCTTGGTAGCTCACACTTCTCCCCCCTCAGTATAGGTTTTTGCCACACTGCAGACACTGAGTTATGACTCTGCCTTCCAATTTCAACACCACCATCCCTTACTAATCCAAGCAGCTTCCTCTGGCTCCCTACATTCTCCTTCCATTTGCATGCTTGGCTCCATCTCACCATCCCCATCAGCACATGTTTCACCGAGATCCAGCTGCACCCCGGCTTTGGGCCTGGGCCTGAGCCTGAGCCTAATGATTCCATAGTGCTAGTTTCAGCTTCAACATCACCATTGTCACCTTCTTGGTGTGCTGCAATTCTGTTCTTCCTTGCCTTCCTCTTGAGCACAAGAAAGGTGCTGATTGCAGCAACCGCAAAACATGCAGAGGCTAGTATAAGAAGTGCCCCTTGTGTTGAAAGCTTTAGCTTGTCTTCTAAGTCCCACAAGGCTTCTGCCATGAATGTGTGAGGTTATGAAGTGGAAGTGAGAGGGATGAGGGTGAAAAGGAAGGAATATATTTTGGTGAGTTTGGAATGAATGGGACATGAAAGAAGAAAGAAATGAGCATGTGGGAGGTTGTGAAAAGAAGCAAGCTTCTCATGAGGGTCCACCGCTAGTTAACATGAGAGTTGAAATAAGTGCCGTCATTTACATCTGTGGGACATGCTTGTGTTTTTTGTAGCCGTTTAATGAGTTGAGACTTTCTGTGTTCTGAGGAATCTCACCGTTCAAAGCTAATAATGGCATTCCACGGGAACCTTGTCAATCCAACTCAGAAAACTTAACAACAACAACAATAATTGATGAAGTTTAGAAAGTTTACTGACTTTTATAATGGTTAAAGAGGTTTGTACTGGTTTATTTAAATTGACGAGTCATTGAGGAAATTACTACTATCAACGGTGATACATCATGCATCTCCACAACCATAAGCTGGAACTGCAGCGGCAATTAATACCATAATGATGGTGAATGAGATTTACATCTCTCTTTCTTTTTGGAATTTTTTTTTTTTTTTTGAAAGAGATATGAAATCGGCTCAATGTGCATTTTTTCATTTTTTTTTTTGGTTTCTTGATAACTAATCAAATGAGCTGCGCGCTTTCTAGATCCGAGATGGGCCTCAAAATTGTGAAATGCATCTATTCAGTTTTCAAAATGCAAGAAACATATTTTGATCTCATTTAAGGTCAAAGGAATTCAAGGCATGCAGCAATAGCATAGGATCACAAGTTATGTTGAACTCCTTGGATAAAAGTTTTCATGCCATTACATTACAATATCGTTGAGGAATGAGGTTTACATTATTTGGGCGTGCAAACTCTTTTCATTTTGCCCAAAATACAATTCACATCTCAAAAAAAATTTCAGTCCAGGCAAATAACTTTTGTATAATATACTCCTTATTACTTTCTTTCTTTCTTTTTTACTTTTGAATAGCTTTCAACTCTTTTCAATGATGGAAACTGATTTGATTTACTTTCTAAACAACTTTTACTGTCTCAAAATGATTCTTCTTCTTTTTTTTTTTAAAAAAAATATATGTAACCAAACAAAACTTTCTTTGCCATTAGTAAGCTCGACCAAAGTGGAACTGATTGAAAACCAAGCCCATCCCAATATTGTTTCTATTTTCACATCCAATTTATACCTCTAGCCAAGGTTTCTCATTTCATACAAAGTGGATCAGCATGAAGCCCATCTGAAGTCGTTACTCACTCAAAGGGCCGAGATAGCTGTTACATTTCCCCTTGTCACTAAGCATTTAAATAAATCAGCTTATGTAATTAGTTAGGTTGATATTGATTAAAATTATGATTATTTGATTATATATTTTCTGTTTTTAACAAATTCAGACTATTTACGCAGATGAATTATGTTTTCTAGACCAGGAGGAGAAATGAAAAAGTCAAAGTCAATATTATGATTCTAATGAAGTAGGAGTATTTTATATTGTCCGAAATGAAAATGTAAAACATATATACGAGAATTTTAGAAAAATATTTATATTTATATTTGGCTTCTATCAAAATTCAAAATTAGGTTAATTTCTTGGTATTTTCTTACACAGTCCTTTTTTCGGCCAACATTATTTGCATACTCTGTAGTTTCTCCATCTTGATTCTGATTCTGAATTTCTGATCGTCGGGGAGAAAATTCTGCAGCTAGCAGCAGCAGCAGCTAGGGCTTTTCTCAAATCCACCGACGACCCGTTGTATCCAACATGACTTCAGTCGCCGCATGAGCCCTCAATTCGTTCCACCTTCCAGATTCTGCTCCTGAGAGGTATCCCTACATATCGTATTTATTCTCAAATTCCCACGTTTTCATCTGCAATAACGCATTCTTCTGCGATTATTTTACTGAAGATAACGTTTTGGGTGACATTTTACTGATGGAAGGGTGTTAAACAAAGTTTAGAAGGGCGATTTTTTTTTTTTTTTTTTGTTTCATCCCTCACCCATACTTTTCAAGACACAGTGAAGTTCTTGTCTTTTTTCCTTCTACAATCTGATGATTTCGAATCTTTTTTTATTTTGGGCATGTTATTGGAGCTAATTTTCATGTCCAGGTTTGAATATGCTTAGTTACAGGCTTTTTGGTTTAAAATGGGTGTTCTTGGTTTTAAACATGACACAGTTATTTGTTTTGACCTCGTGGCTGACTTTTCTGCAGCTCTTGCTTTCGAGGATTTCAGCATATTACTTGGTGTTTGAATTTCTTGACATACCATGTCGGGAAGGAATCGTGGGCCTCCTCTTCCAATGAAAGGTGCTCCTCATGCTGGACTACCTCCTCCAATGCATGAACATCCTTTTGGTGGCAGAGGAGGGCTAGGGCCATTGCCACACCCAGCTCTACTAGAAGAGATGAGGGAATCACGTTTAGGCCCCAGGTCCCTTCCTCCTCACCCTGCTATAATTGAGGATCGTCTTGCTGGTCAACATCAAGAAATTCAAAGCCTCTTGGTGGATAATCAGAGGCTGGCTGCAACCCATGTTGCTCTTAAGCAGGAACTGGAAGCAGCCCAGCATGAGCTGCAGAGGATGGCACATTTTGCTGAGTCATTGAGGGCAGAGAAGGATGTGCAGATGAGAGAATTGTATGACAAGTCCGTCCGAATGGAGGTGGATCTTCGTGGTGTTGAAGCCATGAGGTCTGAACTTCTTCAGGTTCATTCCGATATTAAGGAACTTACTGCTGTGAAGCAGGACCTCACTGGTCAGGTTCAACTAATGACCCAAGATTTTGCCAGAATGACGGCAGATTTGCAACAGGTTCCTGCTTTGAGGGCGGATATTGATGCTATGAAACAAGAGCTGCAACGTGCAAGGTAATCTATTTGTGTGTATCTTTTGAACGATTGAAAACAATGGGTAGCTTTCACTAAAAATGATTTATTTTGTAATTTTTCCTGGGCTTGTTGGCTTATAGAGCTGCCATTGAGTATGAGAAGAAAGGGTATGCTGAAAACTATGAACATGGTCAAATGATGGAGCAGAAGTTGATCACAATGGCCCGGGAGCTGGAGAAGCTACGTGCTGAGGTTGCTAATGCTGAGAAAAGAGCTCGTGCTTCTGCAGCTGGTGGAAATCCAGGTATCTAATGGATCATCAATTTATGAAATAGTTATGTAGTCATATCGCGGGAAACCAAGGGATACAATTTCTTCTAAGTGCATGCAGTTACGTTGTAGTGATGTAACCTTAATCGTTATCATCTAATTGTGATAGTGATGTGAAGTGTAACGGGGTCAACTTTTTCTTTTGAACCTTTTGTCATTTGCATTATATGGCCAACTATGCCATTCATGCTTGAGCATTTTTTCCTATTGACACACTTCATTCAAACTTATCAATGCTCTCGCATTTATTTCTCCTATACTTCTTTGTTTTATTGTTATCTCCAGGTCCAGGTTATAATGCAAACTATGGGAGTGCTGAGGTTGGATATGCTGGAAATGCTTACCCTGTCAACTATGGCATGAATCCTGTAAGTCTGCATTCACGTCTAAAATTATGTACACTTTGGATGAACAGACTTTAATATAATTAGCTCAAGATTACTCATTATGTGCGAAATTTGAACTCAATTTGAATCAAGCTGTTGCTGTATATTCTTAAATTTTGTAGTGCCAATTTTTTATTTTTGCTGGGCTCTATAATATGCTTTTTAGCAGTGAGCAGAATCCTGCAATTGGTTGGTTTTCACAGTTTCGGTGGATCATTATGTCAAATACAAAATGTTTATGATGTTTATTACTAAATTCTTATCTTCAAGGTTGGTCTTCTTGTCCTAAGAAATATTCACTTTGGTTGCAAGCTAAATCATTGTGAGGGTATAATAGTCTTAAGCTTCTCTGTTAAAAAAAAGCCTAGCTGAGACTTTGTAACTCACAAATGACTTAATTTCACCTTTAAATGTATGGAGTGGATGTTAGTGGGTGCTTTTATTATGCCTGTTATATGGGAACGTGAGACCATTCATTATCTTGTTTAGATCACTTTATATATCATTCTTTACTGGATAATTTCAGGTACAGTCTGGTGTGGAGAATTACCCTCAGTATGGACCTGGACCTGGTGCTTGGGGTGCATATGACATGCAGCGAGCTCAAGGACACAGATAGATGTTCACTATCTTGCTAAGCAATCTCATAACTGGTATCTTGGGCTGCAACTTTCTAGATGTAGTTTAGGGTTTAAGTGGTTTTCTATTCATGAACATCTTGGGATTATGTCCTTTAGGTGCTTTTGAAGAGTTGAAGTTGTACTTTACTGGAACTGTTTTTAGATTGATGTTGCAGTTATGTTATATGATGTTTCTCCATGTTGTCTTCAATACGGTAATTTTTTTTTTGTAGTTTTTATTGAGGATGTGGCACTCATGCTAATGTCTCTGTTGGTCTTTGGCATGAGTTCTTCCTCTAGTCATTTCTCCTGGAAAACTTAAATTCCTTATATAAAATCCTTTCTGGATGCAAGACTTTTTTAAACACATGAGCCGTTGCCCCTGTACATTGCCAAACCTTTATGGGCTGTGTGATTCAAATCTCAAAGTTCCACAAGGAAATCCAAATACAATTAAGTTGGAAACCTATTCCAGGTTCACATCAACTACCATCTAAATTATACAGGCACTTGGGCCTGTTTTCTGCCATGCACATTATACTGCAAGGTTTAGTTAGAAGCTATGAATTGCTTTCATTCATGGTCGTGTGCAAATTAATCTTATAAATACCTAGGGGGACCTTTGAAAGGAACCAGTACCGGTCAAAGTATCTTATATCAGTTGTTTCAAGTTAATTTCAGTTTTATAATTGACTTATGTCAAATGTTTTAAGATAATGTCAGCTTTATGTGTTTAGGAAAGATAAGTTATTTGCAGTTAGTGTATTAGTCTAGAAATGCCAGACACGTATTCTGCCAATGATATGAATGGATGAATGAAAAATATTGTGCAATAACCACCCCCCCCCCCAAAAAAAAAGAAAAAAAAAAGGAAAAATTAGATTCCGGTTCTAGTCTTTCTCTCCCCCTCTATAGAACTCTACATTCTGATTCTAGTGTATCTCCCTTCTTCTCCCTTTCCCTCTCCTTTTATTTTCTCTCTTCCTTCCTCTCTAGACTTGCAGATTCTAGTTCTAGAGTTCCTCTCATTTTCTACTCTTTCTCTTCCCCTTTCCCTTATTTCTATTTCTATTTTCCAGGATCTAACAACTTTATTTTGTTTAGTAAATATAGGCAACTCTTGAATATATGGAAGACTACTATGACTTGTAGAATTTTTGGGTAGAGATTATTTTTGAGTATTGTCTTGACAAAAAAAGGTAATGTCTTTTATGTTGATGCTGAGGCTTTCTAGGAAGTTCTTAAAAGAAGATGGAGAAGGGAAAATGGAAGAGCTGATAACCGTAGAGGCTATCCTAGGCTTTGTACGAAAAGAATTTAATCGTGATAACACTAAAGGTGAACTATGATTATTAACCATGAGGAAATCCTTGGAAAAAATACAGTTGAATAAGGTAAAAGTTTACTATATCACACCTTTGTTAGGACAATTCGTTTAGCACAATTATGGTCTTTTTTTTTTTTTTATCTGTCATGGGGATTACTTGGTCACGGATTCAAAGAGATTGAAGGGGATTATTGTTATAATCTGCTTTTCTAAATTCTCTTTTTGTTCAGGTTTACATTATAGGACGATATGTTAATCCATGCTTTATGATACATAATTTCCTACACAGGCTATTCTTAATTGGAGTGAAGACATTCTTTTGGAAAATGAGGCAGAACTTGGCATTATATTCTGACTCTGTTTTTTGCATTTGCATTTTCGTGTTAACCAAGCATGGCCTTACTATTGAAGAATGGAAAAAGAATATTAGGGTCATATTCGTTTATTAGGGATTTGGAATATAAATTACACTTACGAACTAGTCTATTGGTTAAAATCTTTTATTCTGAATTTGAATAGCATAATTCTTTAGTTAATTTTTTCTTATTTTATTTGTATCTTATTAGGAATTGTCTCCTGGGTTCAATATAAGGTCCTCAGTAATTAAGGTTAGCTTACGCATAAATTGTTTATGAATAAAGTTCAGATAAAGCCCCCTTCGCCCAATGTTCTTCTACATCTCCCTCACTCCCCCCCCCCCCCCCCCCAAAAAAATAAAAAGCCCCTTCTGTTAGTGAAGTTTAGATGTAAATTTTTTTCTGCATCACTCGTTCAGTTTGGAAATTTAATTTGAAGAAAGTTGTGTAACCGGAGAAGATGTAAAATTTTTCTTAAAGTGTAGACGGTGATCAGGGAAAGCCTGGAATCATATAATAGTTTGAAAACTAAGATGTAGAGTTGTAGCGTGTGATGCTTTTAGAGCTTTTTTCTTTCTGAACTCTATTACATTATTACTTTTTTATTTGGTTGGTTGTGTAGTTGCTTTCTGGACATTTGTGGTTCATTGAGTTTCGTATGCGTTCTTGGAAAATATAAATGTGGTAAGTGACTTACCAACTAAATATCTGTATTAGGCACAGTATGTCATTACAGCGGATCAGCTAAATTGAATAGGCCACAAAAAATTATTGGGCTGATTGTTATGGATTAAGCATACGAGGTAACACATAAATATGTAATTTAAATGGTGTCCTTGTCACAGATGGTGAGCCTGAGATAGATGCTTAACGCTTGCTAATAAATAATGAATAATGATGAGTGAGTGCATGCTGCTGTACTAATCTATAGGATCCTTCAAAAACTGTGCAAATTGGCCAATGCTGTATGCTGGCCAACACTGAGTCTAGCATGTGGCGAATAGGAGGAAACAGATGGTGAGATATAATTTATAGCAGGGAGAGAAGGCTGTTTTATGTTGAAGTTCAGAATACAAGTACAAGCTCATAGGCTTTATATTTATATGACACATACAAGTATTTAATAACCTTTATATGCTTCGAACTATGTCTAAATCAATGGTATTTTAATTGCATGGCTTGTGATCTGAATTTTTATGCTATCTCAATCCTCAGAGAAGATCTAGATATTTGTTTTCCCTGCCCCTTCCATTCTGGGTATGTGCAGTCTAAATTATGAAGACATGTTAAATACACATTCTTAACTAACTTTTCCTTCCTTGATTTGGAAATGTGATTCTGAGAGATTTTAAATATTCTTGGCTGAACAACTACTATGGCCATTTTAAGGAAAGGATCATTAGGAGTTCGAGTGTCTTGCTCCCCCTTTATCTGCGTCTGTGTCTGCATCTGCGTCTGTGTCTTTGATATCTAAAACAGTTTGCCAACCCCCTCAGTGAATACACTTTGAAGTGATAGTTTTCCGGGCCTCCATGTATTGGTGCTGATTTATTATTTATCAGCTCAACACATTCTTTAACTTAACAACCTTAGTAATCCTCAAGGTTGTTTTAAGCATTATAGCTTTTAAGTATAATTGAAGTTATGTTAATACCAACCACTGACATTTTCTCTCTTAAAATGCATGTTTTTTACCAAGTAAATGTGTTCCTTCCTAAGTATATATATTATTTACAAGCTACTTTTATTTTTTGATTTCTTTTGTTTGATTGTTTACTATGGGTGGCCTGGCAGCATTTGTGAATCCAATTTTGTCTACTGGGTACTTTCAAAACCCAGGTAGCTGCTTTAGTCCAAATCATGAAAAGCTATACCTCACATTGTATACTAATTTCTTACCTTTTCCCATGGTAATCGTGCATCTGAGATTCACCTTTAGTTTTTCTGCCCAATGCGAGCCCATCTTTCCTCTTTCTGTGGCAGATGCCATTTTCTGTTAGCTTCTCTGATTTTTATACTGGATGTGTAGTAAATCTAATTTGTCTCTGCACCTGCAAATTTAAGTTACGATATGCCTCTTGTTGATGTAGTCAGATTAGCCTAGCAGTTTTATCAATTTAGGTCTAGATAAACTGGCAAGACATTGATGTAAAATTGTAGGAAGAAAATTTCCAAATGTTAAGCTTTTAGCTGTAAAGTAGAATTCTCTTTCTCTCCATCACAAGTCCGGTGTGAGGCTGCATTGAAGGAGTACAGTGTTCTATTGGGAAGTAATTTTCCATTATGAAGCTGCCGAGCATACTTGCAGCATGTGCTGTTACTGGAAAGATACATTCAACACTGGAGCAGCTGAATGGGTTCTTAGTTGAGTAAGTTATGCAGCTTTCCGAATGGTGTAAGTTCTTTTGCTCGTTTTCCCTTTCCATTCCCTCCTGTGTGTAGTGATGAATGTAACAATCACCTATGTCCATCCATTGATGCCGATGTTTGTTTTTAGGGTGGTAGGAAACTGCTCATAGTGATGAATGAGATAATAGCTCTTGTCCAGTGCTCGGTCTGAATTTCTGATTTTGTTGGGAGTTCCACTCTGTTTATTATTGTGGCGATTGAATTTCTTTTGTTGGTTGACCACTAATTGGTTTCTCTCCTCATTTGCTCTATCCAAGCAATGGTCTGTGTATAATTTGTTCGTGTTTGTGGACTTAAAAGCTGGGATTGACAAAGTTTGCCTATCATAATTGAGGACTGTATGATGTCCGGACCTGGTGTAGTTGGATCTGTTAAAACTGGAAGAAGCTATTTGTGAGTAGATCTATTGACATGCTGAAGGAGAACTTTTGATTGTTTAAGTCTGTAGTAGAGCCTAATGTAGCAAGTTGATCATTTAGAGAAGGTCACCTAATTTATGTTCAAATTCCGTATCTCCTCTCATTTTTCTATTATATTATAAGCGGATTGTTCAGAAGGTGACATTGACTTCATCTTCAAACTCCAGAACTCTAGAGGATATTTTATTTTCACTAATAGGATAATGAGTATGATAAATTAACTTTGTAAGCTTATGTAAGGCATGACAATTGCTTACTTTTACTTGTCATGTTTTGCTGCTGAGTGCTGTCCCTGCCACCTAACTGGGAAAGAAGGGATAAATGGAGGTCATGGAATGACTGTTATAAAATAGCCTTGTCAATTCTGTTGTCAGTTTTGGCATATAATGAGATGCTATGAGCAAATGTTGCTCGTCAAGTTATGTGTTGTTTTGTGTGCTCTAGTTCAAGGAAATGTTCTATTCCATCAGCACTTTCTAGTTCCTGTGTTTTGCCGATCTATATGAGAGCTACTTATCATAGCAATGTAGCTGCTATTTAGTCATTTGGCCATGAATAGCTTACGTGTTTTCCTGATCTAAATAGTATAACCATAGCATCTTAACTGCTATACAAACTTTATGTCCTGAAGAGCATGTGTCTTATTGATCTATAGATTATGACCACATACTACTGCAGCTTAACTGCTATTTTAACTCTGGCTGCGAAGTTCGTTATTGGTTTGTTTGATGTGGTTCTGTTTCCCAAATTAGCTAATATCTCTTTCCTGACATTGTGTGTTTATAAGTATTTAGCTATGAAAAAGCCTTCTCAGCCTGCTATTATATTAGTTTTATATACCTGTTTTGTCCTGGAATTGTTATCCTTTACCTTTTTCTTGAAGCTTGCTTTATTGTGACATAGTTGAATGATTTTGCTTTTAGGGTTATGACCATTGGAATCTGTGAACTCTGTTGCTGTTGTCTTTGTCATCAGTCACTTCTGAATACTGTCAGGTACTCAGATACATTTGCTGTTTTGTTTTCCGAGAATATCATTTCTGATCATGGTCCTTTTGTTTTTTCTTCTTAAAAATCCAGAGAAAAATGGCATCTTTTCATATATTCTCTTTATTTTGTTCACTGCTAACCATTGAAATTATTTTCTCATTTAATAATGATCTGTGATGTGTTGTGAAAAACAATTCTAAGGAGGATACTTAGTAGTTCAACAAAAATAAAAAAATCACAGATTACATTTAAATGAGAATGTGGCTTAGGGACACTCTTTGTAATTGTAAAGAGGAGAATGTGGCTAGGGTGTTAGGGATACTCTTGGTAATTCAAATTAAAAAATATACTTTTGTGTGATATGGCCTTATAGTTCTGAAATTGTGATTTGGACTTATAGTTCTGGTATCTTCTGTAATATGTGACTGTTTAGGATCATGGGCTTTTTACCTTACCGATCTGTTTTGCTAGGGAAATTGCTACCATCAGAATGCTGTTGGTAATGAACCTGTTTTACTCAGATGTTGCTCTGACGATGCAGTGATTAAAAAGCTCAACGGTAATGCTTTGTTTAGAAGGCTCATTGTTATCTTTATTATTATTTTCAATTCTGCTGTTGATCTGGGATTTGAGCTTTTGAAGTTTAATTTCTGAATTTGTTCATATTTACAGGGTTGGTTACTGGCGTCATACGATCCATGAAACCGACCTCACCTAGTAGGATAAGGCTTTGATGTTGTTGTTATTCATATTTACGGGGTTCATGACCCTTAAAAGTCACATCTGGTGACGATCTGCGAGGTTTTCTACAAAAGCTTGTGGAAAAGAAACTGGGGTTCAAGACAACCATAGAAAAAAAACCACAAACTACGTGTGGGAGAGGAAGAAGTTAGGCCAAGTAAGTTAGGCCAAGTGTTGGTTCGCAGCTAGTTCAAGGAACATATCGACAGATTTGACGATACGAGCCTACAAGTATCACTTATGCCTTGTTTCGTGAAAATATTACAAGGGTCCTTCTATACTATTCAATGAATATAGTTAGAGAAAGATCGATGTTTTCCAATGTTGGGAAGTCTTGTGAAAGATTAATAACCTCCATTGATGGCCCCACAATTGTATATATTCATTCTGCTCTAAGCCTCATAAGATATACAGTTTCAAAAATATATACCCGCGCGTGAGATCTAAAAAGGTCAAAATTCTAGAAAGATTTGATGG
Source organism: Mimosa bimucronata (assembly GCA_037074515.1). Classification (NCBI taxonomy): domain Eukaryota; kingdom Viridiplantae; phylum Streptophyta; class Magnoliopsida; order Fabales; family Fabaceae; genus Mimosa; species Mimosa bimucronata. Next base: position 7,351,741 of record CM073436.1, read on the forward strand.
TCGCTATATGTAGAGAGATTCTTTATATTTTTCACGTTAAGAAAATTAGGTAGAATTTAAGGGAATCCTTATATAAAGAGATAATGTTTATATTTTCCATGTAAAGTATCTACAAAATGGGACAATGCAGGAAAAAATCGAATAATTCAATGAAGAATTAAGAAATTTTACCAAATAAGAATTACATCTCAACTATCTTGTTAAAAGGGAAAGAAAAGAAAAACTGAAATTTACATTAATAGCTCCAAATAACAAATCCTAACTGGGTTTCTAATTGTGGCGGTCATTGAATTTATTAAAAAAACATGAAATTTTAAAATAACATTCATTGCACCAGATTAGATATCAATAGTTTGCATATATAAATATATGCATAGTCTTGAATGTTTTCAGCAGTGAAAGATGGAGAGAGTGAAGTTTTGTTTTGGTTTGGTAGCAGTATTATTATCAATGTCTGGAGTAGTTGCTGGGAATGATAATGGTGATTATATATCAGCAATTGGTGATCCTGGAATGACCAGAGATGGCCTCAGAGTTGCCATTGAGTCTTGGAATCAATGCAATGAGGTTGGAGAAGAAGCTCCCAACATGGGAAGCCCAAGAATGGCTGATTGCTTTGATGTCAACCATTTTGGTCAGTTTTCATTATAATTTACCTTTGGTTTCCTTTCTCTCTCTTCTTTTCATAATTTTTATGCTGCATCAGATTCTAAGTTTGTGAGTATGAAATCTTTATCCATGAAAAACAGGGGATACAAAGCTGATTCACAGGGTGCAAGAATGGCAGAACAAGCTGGGAATATCCAACACACACTTCCCAATCACAAACAAAAGTGCAGACCTCTTTGCAGCATGGAAAGAAATATACTTAGGCCATAATTGTCAAGTAATAGACTTTCCAAGGCCATGGCAGTTCTGGATGATAATGCTTAAGAGTGGAAATATGGACACTTTAGCCGCCACATGCCCTGAAGATGGCCAAAAGGCAGAGCCTTTTAACCAAACCAGTAGGTTTCCTTGCTTTGGAAAAGGCTGCATGAACATGCCTTCTATGTACCACAATTACACAACACTGTATCAGAATGAGAATGATGGTAGCTTGACGATGAAGGGAAGGTTCTATGGCTCATGGGATTTGGAGATTGATGAAGATAAAGTGGATAAAGCAGTTAATATGAGTGATACTTCTTATTACTCTGTGACTTGGGAGAAGCCAGTGGGCAAGGGAAGTTGGGTGTTTCACCATTTGTTGAAGACTTCTTCCAAGTATCCATGGCTCATGCTCTATTTGAGATCAGATGCTACCTCTGGTTTCTCTGGAGGCTACCACTATTCCACAAGAGGCATGTCCAAAATTGTAAGTTGCTCTTACCATTTTAATTCTACAAATATCAAAGAATCACAGCGGTAAGTGGGTGAATCTTGTTGGCAAAAGTTCAAAACTTTGAATCCATGTCAGCAAATTAAGTATCATCTCGAGATCCGCCATTTTCCTTACCATCTTATCAAAATTCAGGAAAGATAGTTGACTCGTTAACTTTGTCAAATTTCCCCTAACTACCTCTCAGAACCAATGAGAGGTGATTGACTTAACTTTATTGAAAATGAAATGTTTTTTCAATTTTACTCATATTTAAGAATATAGAGAAACATTATGTCAGATCTTCATTCTTCTCGAAATAAATTATTAGAGGATAATATTTAGAATAAGTTTATTAATACCCCACCAAATAATTTAGATTATGAACAAAGAATTTTTTTTCTAGTAGAACGTAGGAGAAAATAGATATCATCTTAAAGTATGGAAATGCTTAAAACAACAAATATTATTAGAAACTAAATAATTGTCATATATATATAAAAAGGAAGAATAATGTTTGTCCCACAAGCCGTACCTTGAAATTCTTAAAATTGTACAACAGACTTTTTTTTTTTTTTTTTTGGTCTGACATAACAGACTTGCTTTCAAGACGACCGTAGTCCTTGATTCTCAATTTGCATGCAAAACATTTGATAGGTACCAAAGTCACCAAATTTCAAGGTAAGGTTCAAACTTGACATAAAACAAGGAGGGGGTCCAAAGAGCCAATTCTACCTCACCGACATCGGAAGCTGCTGGAAAAACGACGGCAGTCCCTGCGACGGTGACGTCACCTCCGACGTAACACGTTACAGTGAAATGATCATCAACCCAGAAACTGAAGCATGGTGCAAACCCACCAGACTCGACCAATGTCCGCCATATCACACCTTCGCAAACGGCACTCGAGTTCACCGAAACGACACCGTACGATTCCCCTACGATGCTTACCATGTGTATTGTGGTCCAGGCAATGCCAAGTACTTGGAGCAACCCGCAAATACATGTGACCCGTATAGTAATCCACAGCCACAGGAGATTTTGCAGATTTTGCCCCACCCGGTTTGGGGGGAATATGGTTACCCCACTAAGAAAGGAGAAGGCTGGCTTGGGGACCCCAGAAGTTGGGAGCTTGATGTTGGGAGGCTGTCTCAGTCACTTCATTTCTATCAGGTTATATTTAACCACTTTAAAATGTCTATAGTTATCTTTTTTCCTCAAAATCATTTCTATCGTATAATACAATTACATGCAAGATACGTTAAAATTGAGTAGTCTATTTGACTTCCATAATCTGTACAAAAAAAAATCAAAGTGGTCTTATATTTAGGATAAAGGGGAGTGTAAAGGAATGAACTTTTGAAGTTTTTTTTTTGTTAATATTATTGTTGGTGTCTCAAGTTTGGCCCAAATTTTGGTTTCAAAAAACAAGAGGATTTGGTTCTTGAAGCTTCATTTTTATTGAAACATTTGTCCTTTTAGGTTGATAAAAATATGGGTCGTTTTATGCTGGAAGGACCAGAACATCTTGTTTGAAATTTGATGGACCAAAATTAAGATGAAATTTAAAATCTTTAGGGAACGAAGATAATTCATTATGTTAATCTATTTTTTTTTAAAAAAAAATCAGGACTTGGAATTAAGATTTAGTGGTGAGTATTTGTTGATGCAGGATCCAGGAACAAGACCTGTGGAGAGACATTGGCCATCTATTGACTTGGGGACTGAAATCTACATCAGTGATACTAGTCAAATGGCAGAATGGACAGTCAGCGATTTTGATATTATCATTCCTAAGCATCATGCTTATTGAACTCCCAAGATTCAAACTCTTGAGAGGAAATTAGTAAAAAAAAAAAAAAGGGAATACTGTTGAATTAAAAGCTTGCAATATCCGGAGCCTTTTTTTTTGCCATTGCAACTTCCAGAGTTTGCATCTACTTCATAATGTTTATCTTGTCAAGGATGACTTGAATATAGTTTTTTTCTGAAACTTGTCCACCTGATACTCAGCTTTTATGAAGTTCTAAATTTTGAAGAGGTCGTTGTGCCTGGTGAAAGAAAGCAATTTCTGCAGGAGTGACTTATTCTGTAAAGAGTTCTATCTCAAACTGCTGAGAATTGTTAAAATCCATCTTGAGATTCTGATGCAGGGGTTTTCATGAAGGACGTGCAATAAGAGGGTTTTGTAAAGTAATCAAATTTAAAATCTTTTTAGCACATTCGTGTCACAGTCTCATAGATAATCCTTGAATAGGGGGAAAATAATTTTCTAGCTAAGTTTTTATTGAACAATGAAATGATGTAAAAAAATAATTTACAAATACGGGAATCTGAGAGGGGGAAAGTGAAAAGCAAACCTAATAACCCCACCTCAAATTTAATCAGCTTCTTCTTTCCAAGTTCCAAACTACTGGCATTGGACCCCTTATAACCTAACTATTACAACCCTCACTAAAAAGACCCAGAAGAATGTCTATGAGCTGCAATGGCCACAGCAGCAGCACCAACAACGCCAAACTGAGACTGTGCCTGTAGCAATTTAGCATCCATTGTGGTGACAGCATCATCCATGTCATCCACCTTGGATTCTTGAAAGTAAGGGTTGGTGTTGAGGTCAATAATTGGTCTGGTCAGTAAGTTACCCTGCTGCTGGGATGGATGTTTTTCCTGTGACAGATCCCTGCATGTTTCTGGCACAATCTTCGCCGGATTCGTGGGTTGAGCCCTAAAGGAACAATGGGGAGATACAGAAGGAGGAAGATCATTATTGCTCAAGATTCTTGGATCATAGTTATTTTTCATATTTCTCCCATTCTCATAGGGTAGAACTGGCCCTACAACTTTGGCTGGTTTGGCTGTATGAAGAAAGAGAAACAGTTAATATAGCTAATATTTATATGCAGACAGGGTAGAAGTAGGGGGGGAAAACAGATCATACAGAGCTTAGAATTATGTAACTAAAAATACAGTAGGCTCCCCAATAAACAAAATCATGGCCCTAACAGATAAAAAGATAATGAAATTGTCATCCCCCAAGGCAATCATCGCATCATTTATATGGGTAATTATACCTGATGGCACCCTTGGAGGAGGTCGTGAACCCCTTAAATGACTTTCAGAATTTGATTCTGTTGCTCTCGAATTCTTGGATGCCTCTACTGGTATTTGCTTGTTCTCATATGCAGCGCCATGCGTAAAAGAAGGGATTGGGCTAGAGAGAACAGTGGACCTTCAAACCAAAATTTTTACTCAATAAATACTACCAAACTAACCACGTAGAAGTAGAAACGGAAGCCAGAACTTAATAGTTCAAGATAAGTCTTACCTTGGAAGGGAGGCATGCTTCCTTTCCGGAGGAATAACTGGGCCACTTTTACCACCATTTTCCTCAAAATAAGCAAATTGCCTTCTGAATTGACCAATTGCACTGTGATGGAAATTATATGTTCAGAACAAAAATTTTTCTTAACTATGAGAGCTATATTAAACCAATAAAAAGAAAAGAAAAGAAAAGAAAAGAAAGCAGGCATATTATACAATCTACTAAATACATATTTTGGACCTGGGACAGAGAAAATTTGTGCTTTCAGTTCCATTCATGTAATCTTTCAGCAACTGGGGATGATATTCCAGTATTTCCCTATATATTAGTTCCCTAATATCCTCCTTAGTCACCCTTCGCCTCTCAAACTCAAACTCCAGCTTTGAAATTGGCTGACAAGATGGTTCTCTCTCAACCCTGGACAGGCCCTTAAAGTAAGGATCAGCTAGTGCCTACAAATCACACAGAAAAATCAGTTCTTGTAGAATCATGTTGAAACAAAAAACTCCTTTTCGCACAAGACTCGGGTGTTAACAACGACCAATATAGGTTAGATGAACAGATACCTCTTCAGCGGTTGGCCGATCCTTAGGATCAAATGCCAAAAGCCTTTGCAATAGGCGAAGTGCTAATGGATCAGCATTTGAAAATTTCTGTTCAAATGGGACAGGAGATTTTTTCTTCATATCTGTCAAATACTTCCTTGCCTTCTCATTACGAACCTGCAAAATGAAATACAAGTTTCAAATAGTCACTATATTAGTAAGCCGTTTTACATGAAGAACATGAAGAAAACATAGTAAGAAATCAACCGATCAAGAAAGCCAGGAATAAAGTAGCACATACTCCAGTAACAGTTTCCGGTGATGGTGTCCCAAGAAGATCAGTAATCAAATCTAATTGATGTACAACACTTTTACCGGGGAACAACGGCTTTCCTGTAAGCACCTCAGCAAAGATACATCCAATGCTCCATATGTCAATTGCTGGTGTATACTGCAAACACAATGCCATCAAAATCAGACTTTGAAAGAAGGATAACTACACATCGCAACCAAACCACTCCAGAGGAATAGACATAACCTGACACGTTTACCTGAAGGACAGATAACTCAACTTGCAGGAGAGATCAATAGTCCTCCCTGAACAAGAATTATTATAGTCTAGGCATTATTGTTTACTATAAATCATACAGACCTTGTTTTATACAGAAATTAAAGCAGAGCTTTTAAGTCAAGCAAGCAACACTTATTTTCACAATCACACCTACTTTTTGGGTTTAGTAACACTGGCCTTGTTGTAACATACTGAAAGAAAAATCAACAAATAAGAGATACCATAGTGCTGACTTATTAAACCACATCAACTTCCCCAATTCTATGATTGCTTGCTCAAGCCTAATTTCCTCCACATATGTGCCTACAGTACAGAGGTCAGGTCCTACAAAATTTCTTGGCAAAATGTAAGAGGATGCCTTGCTTACAATTAGATAATCTTTTACGATCCACAACCAGAGCATCCAACATGGACATACCACTTTTTAAACTGCACAGATGGCCACATAGTGGACAGGCCTTCAGAGATTATAACAAGTCATAGAATTCTCGAGAACAAAAAATTTTAGCCAAACTATACCTTAGAAAAGAATGATCCACACAGCTCTGGAGCTCTGTACCATCTTGTAGCTACATAATCCTGCAGGGAATACAAAATCAAGCTATGATAAACCTCACAGGACCTGATAAACTATATAAAACAGGTAAATTTCTATAAGCTCTGTTTGTCAATTTGAAGTGAATCAAAACTACATACTGTCCAAAATATTGTCGTCGGGGCATCATTGAATGCAACTCTGGCCAGTCCAAAATCACAAACTTTGAGCTTGCAATTTGCGTTTGCCAATATATTCTTGGGTTTAAGGTCTCTATGATACACATTTGCTGCAACCAAATGTAAGCTCGTTTAGAACTTAGAAGTACTGAAACGGTCAATTATAGATGAAGCTGAAATATTTGGTGAAAAGCATCTATAAAAGGCCAAGCAAGTGAAAGAGAAAAGTAGACAAACAAATACCTGTATGCATGTACTTCAGTGCACGTAGCATCTGGTAAAGAAAAAACTGATGATGTTCACGAGTCAAGTCATCATTAGCTTTGATGACTTGATGCAGATCAGACTCCATCAATTCAAAGACAACATAAATATCTTTAAACTCCCTCTTTGAAGGTGGCAACATGATGCGCTTAATATCAACAATATCAGGGTGCCTTAATAGCCGTAGCAACTTGACCTCACGGAGAATTCTAATGGCATCAGATATATGCTCAAAAATACCATGAATCTTCTTTATCGCAACCTTTTCCCCAGTGTGCTTGTCAATTGCTGCACAAACTACTCCATAGCTCCCCTTCCCTATAACTTCAAGAATCTTGTATCTATTTGCATCCCCATACTCAGTGAAAAAGTCCACCTCTTTAACATCCTGCAAATCAATATAATGTGTCAAATGTATACCAATGAATGAAACTAAAGTCAAGTCGCCTGGAAAACTAAAATTCAGATAAACCAAATCCAAATTCCAAGAAGGATAAATGATTAACCATTTTTTTAATTTAACAGAGCAGCGCACAAGGCAATAGTTGTTCCCAAAACAATATGATTTGAACGAAATCTAACAACGTAAAGATTTCACGAACAAATGAAATGCACAAAATCATTGTAGCTAGATTTCTCAGAAGTCAGTGGGATTGAGAATTTACGCTCCACAATTCTAATTAATAAAATTTTGCTATACATATATCAATCTGACGGCAGCCCCAACCAAAAATTGAAAATCTTCAGATAAAATTAAAATAAGAGCCATCAGCAACGAAAAGTCGGGAGCAGAGAATCCTCCACTGCACATTCAAGAACTTTTTATTTTCAGGACAACGCATATGCAAGAACTAGGACAACCCAAGAAGAGAACTTCTTTAAATAAAAAACCCTGCCATCCTTAGTTTTTTGACCGATATTTATTTATACATATTCTTTCCTTCAATTCGAATGTTATGATTCCCAACAATTTGTCAGTTTATATGACAGCAACAATTTCAGAGAGACAGTCGTGAATTGGAGTGAGAAACAACCTTCTTGAGCCGATCTTGCTGCTGCATCTTGTTCAAGGTATTCTTTTTACAATTTCCCTTTCTCTTCTTTGCACACAAACTTTACAATCTTCCAGTAAATAGATCAAGAACCAGGCTAAGTCTTCAGAATAGAACTAGCCGCATTCACCCCACCTCGACCTACTTCGAATTACAATTTCCACACTTCGCTTGAAACCACACATACATCAATCGCCACCAAACCTCTCTCTCTCTCTCTCTCTCTCTCTCTCTCTCTCTCTCAAACACACAACCACTGAAAACCCAAGATCAAAGATCAAACTTCAACTTCAAACTATCGTGAATTCACAAACAAAACGCACAATTACCGAATGATTCGAGATTGATAAATCTCCGAGATCGGGTCTCAGTACAGTGAAAGATCCAAGTCGAGGTTGGAGTGAAGCAGAAACTCTGGAGTTGATAGGATCTAAACGCAGAGGCGAGAGAGACGAGAGAGAAAGATTCAAGGGCGAAGGGAATGGCGAATAAGAAGCACAAAATGGGATATTTTTTTTATTTTTTTTTAAGAACAAGTTTAAATCCTATTCAAAAAAATTTGAACGAATCAAGATTAATTAAATATACTACTGTTTGATCTTTTTTATTTAAAAAATAAATAAATTGTGTGGCAGGATTTGTTTGGTGTGATGAGACGTAACATCCAGTCATCACTTTCTCAGAACAAACTTTAATTAATGAATAATTGCGCATATTATTAATTTTGATTGTGGCTACGGTTAAAAGCCTTAGTAGTTAGTACCATTAACTTCATTTAATACCCACCCTTATCCTTATTATAATCAGCCGTTCTTGATTTATGTGATTTGGAATCATATGTGTGTATCACAAGTGGTTACTATTTTTTTGGATTAATCTACAATTATCCCGTGCTACTGATAACTGATTAATCCGGTTCATAGGAATGTAGACTCATAATAGGAGAAACCTCGCTACTTCCACATAATTATCGTGACTGGCCGGCTGCATACACAAGACTCAAACTTGAGATTACCAGTTAAGTTAAAACAACCCACAATCAATTAATGTAAACTCATGATTATATCATAGTTAGTTATCTATATGAAACTCCTATTACAAATCAATTAATCAATTAATAATATAAAAAGTTTAGGTGATTCCTATATTGTGGGAATTGAAAAATGGTCCCCGATGTATACAATAGTACAACTTTAACAAATTTTATGTCTTACATATACAAGGAACAAGTTATCTAATCATAAGTGATCATGAATCTCATTTTTTAAAAATATTAACATTTAACTATAAATTCACGTATAATAAATGCGATAGATATAACCAATTTGATTTTTTTCCCATGAATAATGAACTTGACTAAGTACTATGCTTTGAAAAATTACATGTAAATGTTGACCAAAAAAAAATTACATGTAAATGAGAAAAATTACAACAACAAAATTATGTTACTTAAAATACAATTTGTGTTTGCTTACAAGTATTGAATCTTGGGTTAAGGGTTACAATATACATGTGATTTTGTCAAAAGTTCATACAGCATCAAATGTTTTTTTTTACTAAAAATACACAGGACCTTTCAAATTGGATTAAAAATACACATTTGCAGTTATATTTCAAAAAGAAGTGCTTGATGCTGAACGAACTTTTTTACAAAATCATATAGGCATTTTTTACCCTAATTTAATTGAAAATGTGTATTTTTGATCCAATTTAAAAGTTTATATGTATCTTTAGTAAAAAAAAAACATTTGATGCGGAATGAACTTTTGACAAAATCATATATATATATATATATTTCGCCCTTAGCCCTTGAATCTTTTAGAGGTTTTTTTTGTGCGATATGTTAAGGTATGCTAAACATTTATAGTTACTATTGCAAATACCTTAATGAATTCTACGGGACCAAGTACTACTCCAAACTTCTCAATTATGAGATATAATCCATCCAGTCACAATTAATAGGACTGACAACTGGCCATTAGGCCTTTTTCTCTTAAAAGCCCATAGGTATATGACACATCCCCTTATTATAATCAGCCGTTCATGATTTATGTTTATGTGACTTAGAATTATATATATACATATATATACACATATACATATCATAACTGGTCATCTCCAGTAACAAATCAATAAATCAATAAATAATATAAAAAGTTTAGGTGATTCCTATATTGTAGGAACAAGCTCGTGCTACCCCGTACGTCACATGTGAAAGTAGAGCTTTGATTTTAGGGGCAGATACACTTTAAAAAACATGTTAGATAAGTCATGATTAAGTATGCATGCGATTACTTAACTAATTAACAAATAATTTTAGAGACAAAAAAGTAATCAGAGGCAATATATGTTAAATGAAGACAACTTGATAAAGAAATCATTACTTTCTATCATTGAAATTTTAATAAAAATACTCAAACCTCATAGAGGAGAGTCGCTCATAGAATGAAATATAATTCATCATAAGATCTTTGAAATGAATGCTTACTTTATGGAAAAAAAGGCTTACTTTAATTTTACATTCCAACTTTTACAAAAAATAAAGAAGGCTTACTTTAATTTGTAAAGTTAAAAACATGTTTTTATTTCTTTTTGAGTTGAAATATAGAGTTAACATTGCATTTCTTAGAAAAGTTGAAACCTTATTTTAATCTGCCTTATCTGCAACATACATCTTTTTTTTAATAAAGTTAATTGAACTTGTGCTATTCCTGATTTTATGGGTGTATTGACTTTAAAAACCATGTTATTTACATAAAATAAAGAAATATAAGGGCACTATTAAGTATGCATGCAGTTACTTCCCTAATCAACAAATAGTTTTAGAGAAATCAAAAGGAATCAGAGGCAAGATGTTTAAACGATGGTGACTTAGTAAAGAGAACATTCTTTCTATTAGTGGAACTGTGATGAATTTGAATTTTTTTAACATATAGTCTATCATTGTTATCGATTGCCTTGCAACCACATATAGTGTTGGAGCAAGGATCCTCACCTTGTCATTAAAATATTCATTATTCTGTAACTTATCCAAAAGATTTGGATATGTAGAATGAATAATGGCTGGAATAAGATCACCAAAGTAGGGAATCAACAACTCATATGGGATATCAATTTCAGAAATGCCATCAATTTGTTCTCCAATTTTACCATCGCCAACATCCAAGAACCATTGTGAAAACCGAAGCAATTTAGCAATTTGCGAAGACAAAGAAACGGACAACCTCATGTTAATTATCAATCAAAAGATTGTGCAGTGGTCCCATAAGATATGAGGAATTTATTCACGCATTAACAATAGATCCTCTAAAGCCTTTAGAAATGATTGGTAGAATCTGTTTAAAGTCACCACCCATTATAACAAGCTTGCTGCCTGTAATATTTACTACCTAATTATACTTTTGAATATATCTTAGATTACCATTTAACAATTACAAAAAATTATTTATTAACTAACTATGTTAGAAAAAGAAGTTTACTAAAACAAACACTAACATAATTAGAAAAAGGCTTTTCGTCATTTGAATAAAAATACCAATTAAATACCCTAACCATGATAGAAAAATGATTTCTATTATTGAAAGGGCTATCATGGTTAGAAAATAATTTGACATAATATAACAAAATATTATCCATGTTATAAAAGAATTTCTCTAATACAACAATGGCTAACATGGATAAATAAAGCCAACCTACCATCTGACTAATCAACCCATTTACAAACACCCAATAACATAATTGACCATTAAACACTTTTACGAAAAATATCTAAAACCATTAGAACTTCAAATCTGTCAGCCATTCAACGTCCTCTAAATATGCAAAATCCCAATAGTCCACAATAATATCAAAATAGTCGAAACACCACTGAAATTTAGACCGGTCTCTCAGAAAGGAAATAACATCAAGTTACCAAAATAAATATTCTAAAACAAATCCTCAATTTGAAAATAAAGAAGCAAAACGTGGAAAAATGAGCGGAAGCAAAACAAATGATATGAATCCCTTTTTGTGGCAATATCTTCCGTCAAACTTGTCCAAAACTCACTAGCTTAGTGAGACGGTCCCGGATCCTTCCCTTGGTTTCCTACTGCGTTGCTAGGACCTGTAAAAATAAGATAAAGGGGGTAGACCCAGGTAACCACTAACTGCTCACCTACGTGCGGTGTGTGCTACCAAGGTGTTCAGTGGAGTATTACTAAATATAATTGAATTAGAAATATGAGGCAGTTACCATTTAGATGCATAACAATTTCATAACATATATTCCCACATAAATTATCGTCATGTGACAATTCATCAAAATCACACATAAAATCACATATTCACATTCATATATTGCAATCCAATACATAGATAAATAAAACCAAACAATCAATAACACCGTTATTATACGGTCCTCTAGGGACTCACAACCCTCGCCTGAGACCGGGGGCGTTCTCCCCAATTCGTCTTTCCATTTTATGTTACTTAGTCCTTGTGGGCCTACAAGGAACCTCATCACGCGATGTCATTATTATTTATTTATTTATTTGGTGTTCACACAATCAGCACAACACGTCATAAATGTACACATCCAACATATAGCACAAAGTCCAGTCCAAAAATTCTCAGATTTCAATCATGCAGATATATTTCATAAATACTATAAATTTTCAAAACATACAAGTTCACACCTTCATGCCATTTAAAAATACATACTCCACCAAACGTTTATTTTATAAAATAAATCTTCAAATTCCTATTCATCCATTCCACAGAAAATTCACAAAACTCAAGTTCCAAAACCTTACTAACCCACACACACACGCAAACAAACAGAAGTAGTTACCTCCGTGAAGTTAAACCAACAGTTACCGTAGACGCGCCCCCCGTGCTCAATGTCAAGCAAAATCAGAGTCTACAATTAATATTATATACACGCGCCTAATTAGTAACTAATCAAGTACTACCATTCAAAACTTAGGGAATTAATCCTACCATGCTCCTAATGCTACGTTAGGTAACAATTGTACCTACACTGCTATATTAAGTTTATTTTAACCCATATCTATCCTATTCCCATAAGCATCCACCATACTACAAGTCATGATGATCTCATATCTAAATATATTTACATTTGAATGAAGGCTTGGAATTATGATTTAAAAATTGCCAACCATTACAATTTTTCATAAAAATAAATAAATTCTATTTAACTTTTGAAACTATTATTATAACCCAACACTTATGCCACTTATCAACCTATCTCAAGTCTTGGCCAATTAATCCCCACGTTAACTAAATTCTTAATCCTAATCCCTCAAGACAAGAGCTCAAGAAAAATAATCAATTAATCCAAATTAAAACTTTATTCTTAATCTTAATTAGCCCCTAGATAGAACCTGCAGCCTCACAACCAACTCTAAATCAATCCTAAACAATTTAGTAATTAATTACCCCTTCTTATTAGAAACATATTCAGTCCATATTTTCATTACATACATGTTTAAGCTAGCTAACACAATAATTTGTTTTCCTAATGAAAGATCAGAACAAGAGTTGGTGTTTGGAAACCAACATCACATGTTTACCTAAAGGAGTGAAAATCTACATGATAATACATGCTAATTGTTTGGAAATCAAAACAAGAGGAATGAAGAGCTTGTTTACCTATTGAGAAACCAAAGAAGAGCCAAAAGCTAAAGAGGTTCAAAGTTGGCGTTTGAAGACAAGAAAAACGGAGGCAAGCGGCGGCGGCTTCACACTCCTCTCTTGCTCTCTTTCTTCTCGGCCAAAACAAAGGAGGAAGAAGAAGATGAGGTCTTCTGCCTTCCCCCCTCTATCTCTCCCTCTCTCGCTGGATCGCTAATCAAGAACGAAGGAGAATGGTGATGATAATGATGAACGGAGCATGATGTGATGTTTATAGAAGAGAGGAAGCAACCGGTAATAGAGCTTGAGGGACAAGGGCGACGGGTTGAGGAGAGAATATGGTGGTGGTGATGTGTGCATGTGTGCAGCAACGGAGCGAAAACGAAGTGTGGTGTGTGTGTGCAGGTGCGGCGTTCTCATGCAAGAAGAAGAAAGAATTGATATATATATATATATAAAGAAAGGGAAAATTAGGGTTTCTAGGTGGGGAAAAATTGCTAAACTGCCCTTAGTTTGAAATAGTTTACAATTAAGGCCTAAAAGATTCTATTATTTTCCTAAAATTCACCCTTATGTTAGATTGGGAAATTTTATCCCCCCTAAAGTTCCTTTAAGCTTTAAAATAATTTCCCTAACTTCATAAATTAGAAATAAATACCCAATCATTCATTCTTAATTTATATTGGAAATCAGTTTTAAAAATCCTCCAAAATACCTTAAACTTGTGAATTTGTTTATAAAGCTATTGTATTTTTCTAGAGACACCTGAGAACTTTAATGACCTCCTTATTGCCTTTTTCCTAAATTTGGGGATTATACACATTTATTGATAATTTAAAATTCAGGATGTTACAACTCTACCCACATTTTTAGAAATTTTGCCCCCAAAATTTCACTAATAAGAGCTAAAACAAACAAATAGTACCAAATAAACAACAAAACACACTTACCCCGCGAAAAGATGGGGATACTCACGCCTCATACGCTCCTCGGTCTCCCACGTAGCGTCTCCTGGAGACATGCCTTTCCAAAACACCTTCACTAACCGGATTGACTTACTCCTCAGCTGCTTGACCTTGCTATCCAAGATCTTCTCGGGTTCGACTCTAAAGGTCAAGTTCTCCCTCAACTCGACCTCCTCAGGCTCTATTACATGCGAAGGGTCTGGATGATACTTCTTCAATTGGGAAACATGAAACACGTCATGCAAATTCGATAGTTGCGGAGGTAAAGCCACACGATATGCCACTGATCCAATCCTCTCAATGATGTCAAAGGGCCCTATAAACCGGGGAGTGAACTTCTTAGCTCTAATGGACCTCCCAACACCTGTCGTTGGCGACACCCGCAGGAAGACATGATCCCCTACACTGAACTGCAACGGCCTACGCCGCTGATCTGCGTAACTCTTTTGTCGACTATGAGCAGCCAATAATCTCTGACGGATCAACTCGATCTTCTCCGTTGTCTGATCAATGAGATCCGGACCTATGATGGTCCTCTCACTCAACTCCATCCAACAGATTGGCGACCGGCACTTCCTACCATATAGAGCCTCACATGGCACCATCTGAATGCTCGAATGATAACTATTGTTATAGGCAAATTTCGCTAGTGGAAGATGCATATCCCAACTACCTGGCAACTCAATCGCGCATGCTCTAAGCATGTCCTCCAAGGTTTGAATAGTCCTCTCAGTCTGCCCATCGGTCTGCGGGTGATAAGCGGTTCTGAACTTTAGCTTCGTACCCATAGCTGTCTGTAATGACCTCCAAAACTCTGAGGTGAAACGCGGATCCCGATTTGAAATAATGCTTTAGGGAATATCGTGAAGCCTGACTATCTCGTCCACATATATTTGAGCCAATTTCGCTAACGGGTATTTAATCTTGATCGGAAGAAAATGGGCTGACTTAGTCAATCGGTCAACAATTACCCAAATAGAATCATGACCGGACTGAGTTAACGGCAAGCCCACCACAAAATCCATTGATATGCTGTCCTATTTCTATTGGGGAACCTCTATGCTCTGCAACAAACCACCTGGGCTCTTATGCTCGATCTTCACCTTTTGACAAGTCAAGCACTTCAAAACAAACTGAGTCACATCGGACTTCATCTTAGGCCACCAATAGAGCTTCTTCAAAGCATTATACATTTTAGAAACACCAGGATGCATCGCTTAACTGCTCCTATGAGCCTCTTCAAGAATAATCATCTTAATCTCATCATCTCCCGGAACACAAATCCTTTTCTTGAACCTCAAAATTCCTAACTCACCTACATCATACTCTAGATACGCCCCACTATCGAGCTCTTCACAAATCTTCTTTAGATAATTATCTAGATCCTGAGCCACCCTCAGCTCTTCAAAGAATCCAAATTGACCGACCATTGCCCCTAGATATGTGATCAATCTCTCCTCTTTAACATAGATGACATGGCAATCCTCAAACATAGACTGCTCTCCCATCCTCAAAGCGGCCACATGCGATACCTTACGACTAAGGGCATCTGCCACCACATTCGCTTTTCTGGGGTGATACTTGATTTCAAATTTGTAATCCTTCAAGAGCTCCATCCAATGACGCTACCTATTATTCAACTCCTTTTGATCCACTAGATACTTCAAACTCTTATGATCACTAAATACCTCAAACTGCGCACTCATCAAATAATGAAGCCAAATCTTCAAGGCGAACACCACCGCCCCCAACTCAAGGTCATGGGTCGGATAATTCTCCTCATGAGGCCTCAATTGCCTCGAAGCATATGCAATGACTTTTCCCCCTTGCATTAGAATACATCCTAAACCCATCAAAGAAGCATCAGTATACAACTCATACGGTCGACTAGGATCCGGCAACGTCAATACAGGTGCAGTTGTCAAACGAGTCTTCAACTCCTAAAATGCCGACTCACACTTATCAGTCCAAATGAAAGGCTTATCTTTCTTGGTCAGATTAGTCAAAGGCCTAGCAATTTGTGAAAACCCCTGAATAAACCGATGATAATACCCCGCCAAACCAACAAAACTCTTGATCTCAGCCACAGACTTAGGGGATTCCCACTGAAGAACCGCCTCAACCTTACTCGGATCCACTGCAACTCCCTCTGCCGATACAACATGCCCCAAAAACTTGACTTCTTTGAGCCAAAACTCACACTTTGAGAGCTTGGCATAGAGTTTATGATCTCTCAGAACTTGCAATACGGAATGAAAATGCTCACGATGCTCCTCCTCACTCCTGGAATAGATCAATATGTCATCGATGAAGACCACCACAAACTTATCTAAATACGGCCGGAAAATCCTATTCATATAGTCCATAAACACTGCTGGGGCATTGGTGAGCCCAAAAGGCATCACCAAGAACTCATAGTGATCATACCTCTTCCTAAAAGTCGTCTTAGGAACATCCTCCGCTCTAACCCTCAACTGGTGGTAACCAGACTGCAAATTAATCTTGGAGAATACTGAAGCTCCTGCCAACTGATCCAATAGGTCGTCTATCCTCGGCAACGTGTACTTATTCTTAATAGTCACCTTATTTAACTACCGATAATCTATGCAAAGCCACATGCTGTCATCCTTCTTCTTCACAAATAACAATAGAGAACCCCAAGGTGAACCACTTGGCCTGATAAATCCCTTCTCTAGAAGCTCCTCAAGCTGTTTCTTAAGCTCCACCAACTCTGATGGGGCCATTCGATACGGAGCCTGGGAGATCGGTCCCGTACCCGGTTCCAACTCAATGGTAAACTCCACCTCTCTCTATGGAGGGAGCCCATGCATATCATCAGCGAACACCTCAGGGAAATCTCTAACCACGTCTACATGGTCAATAGGACTTTCACTCTCGACCTTAACAGAAAAGAAGATCATGAAGGCCTCACAGCCTTTCCTCACACACCTCTCCACACACACCACAGATAACAATAAGGGAGCACTAGCTAATTCAGTAGACAAATAATTCATAGCATACGACACGGCTTTATTTTTACAATGCAAGACTATATCATTGGCCTCCAACCAGTCCATACCAATAATCACATCAATCCCCCTTAAGGGCAAACAAACTAAATCAATCTTTGACTCACGATTCTCAAACCATAAATCCAAACCTTTGCATACTAGAGAAGTCTTAAAAATAGCACCAGCGGGGGTAAAAACATGCATATCATAAGGCATAACAGATAATTTAAAACTAAGCCTCTGAATACAATCAAGAGCGATAAAGGAATGCGACGTACCATAGTCAAACATCACATCAGCTGATGTCGCATATACTCTACCAGGAATTGACGGACGGCTAGCTGGAGCCACTGGCTGCTGATAACGCTGCCCTCCATCAGGACAGTACTTGACCGTATGACCCAAACGACCACAACCATAACACTTAATGCAGTTCCCTTGGTGGTTCCTACCACACTTACCGCAAGGACCAGCCACACTTGGTGTGGACTGAACTGATTCAGCATGAGTCATCTGACTACCTCCCCTAGATCAATTACCTAATCCAAACCTCCATGGTGCTGAACCCTGACGGCCCCCACTTAACTGACCACGCCCAAAGCTGTGGGGCTGACCTCTGCTAGAGCCACCAGATTGACCACGACCCTAGCCACCAGACCGGCCATGACTAAAGCTCCCAGAGAAACTCTTCTTACCAGAACCACTAGAGTGGCTACTACTGCTTGCTCTAAATTTCTTGCTAACGCCCCCAGTAGGCCCAAAGGAATGGAAAGGGAAAATTAGGGTCACTAGGTGGGGAAAAATTGCTAAACTGCCATCTAGTTTGAAATAGTTTACAATTAAGGCCTAAAAGATTCTATTATTTTCCTAAAATTCACCCTTATGTTAGATTAGGAAATTTTATCCCCCCCTAAAGTTCCTTTAAGCTTTAAAATAATTTCCCTAACTTCATAAATTAGAAATAAATACCCAATCATTCCTTCTTAATTTATATTAGAAATCAATTTTAAAAATCCTCCAAAATACCTTAAACTTGTGAATTTGTTTATAAAGCTATTGTATTTTTCTAGAGACACCTGAGAACTTTAAATGACTCCTTATTGCCTTTTTCCTAAATTTGGGAATTATACACATTTATTGGTAATTTAAAATTCAGGATGTTACACTGCCAAAAGGTCTATCACCTTGCATGATGTCTCTAGGTGTACGATCGAAAGCCTAAACATAAAAACGTAGAGCCATAGGAGCTTCTCCCAAATGATCAATTTAGTATGAATCATAAGATTAGCCAAATGTGAGTTTTGGCGTATGGAGGAAACAAAGGATTTAAAAATTTGAATAGGGATAGCAGACCAAGCTCTGAAGCTTACTGTTATGAACGCATGAAAAATAAGATGAACTTATGGCAGCTGTGAAGTTGCAGAAATCGACTAAATAAAGAGATGGTACCATAGAGCATATAATAAAAAAATCATCACAAAAAAATGAACAACATCAAATTACCTTACTCAAGTGTATAAGACAAGTTCATGTCATGGGCTGTGATTTGAAAATGTTGTTCCGCATCATCTAAATTGGCCATACAACTCTGTTTCTATCTATAATTACACCTTATCTAATTCACACATACAAATGAAAAGTAGTTAAGTCAATGAAAATGTCCGCTATTGGTCAATCTTTCTAATTCTACCCACATTTAAGAACGAATATTACATTTTCTTTCTATATTTATCAACCTTCTCCCTCACATTAATAAGGGGTAAAATTAAATCACTCTGTTTCTATCTATAATTACACCTTATCTACTTCACACATACAAATGAAAAGTAGTTAAGTCATTGGAAATGTCTACAATTGGTCAATATTTTTAATAATACTCACATTTAATAACGAATATTACATTCTCTTTCTACATTTATCAACCTTCTCTCTCACATTAATAAGAGGTAAAATTGTATCACTCACATTAATTGCCTCTACAATGGACTAATAATAAGGAACAAAAGTTTTCCACAATTGAACTTATAAATAGGAAAATAGTGATATATTTATTTGAGTAAGTTAGAAGGAAAAAAATCCATGGGGTTTGAAGAATGAATGAAAAAAGTGAAAGATGGAAGGATAATAAGAATTTAACATCTGTATACACACTCATCACAGGCCTCCGCTCCATATAACGTTGGGATACAAATACGAAGCAATGAATGTATATAATTGACATATATGGATGAGGAATAAATCACTCTTTTTAATGCACTATGTTGGCATAATTGGATAACAAAGCCTATGAAGGCAATATTAAATGAAATAAAATGCACAACAAAATTAAACATATACCTTTATGTAGAGATTGTTTAACTCTTTTCCTTATCCATTTTGGATTTTGAAATTGGAGGTTTTCAAGACCTCTCCATCTTGCACGGGTGATTGGGAAAGAATTATTGAAAGATTTTTGGATTGCTCACAAAGAAGATTCGTTTAAACCAAGGGGAATGTACAACACATACATGAAAAATGGATCAGTAACTATGGGATTCATGACAAGTTTAGAGGCAAAGTTGCTAGAGTGGTCACTTGCAATCGCAATAACTGAACAGATAACCAAACATTTATATGGGAAATATAGCATTTACTCTATCGTGCTTTGCGCAGGGAATGGGATAATCTGAAATATACTCCCCATTCCAAGTTAAGAATTTTTAATCCAGACAATACAAAGCAGACAACATTTTTTCTTAGAGACTTGCTACGGAGAATTATGCTTTGAAAAATTACATGTATATGAGACAAATCACAACAAAAAAATTATGATGTTTAAAATATAATGTGTTTGCTTACAAGTTTTGAATCACTTAGAGGTGACTTTTTTATGCGATATATTAACATATGCTGAATATATAGTTACTATTTCAAATCCCTAATTGAATTCTATGTGGCATTGTGAGATATAATCCAGTCATAATTAATAGAACTCACAACCGGACCGTTAGACCCTTCTCTCTTAAAAACACATAGATATGCCACATCCCCTTGATGAGCCCTATACATAGCCACAGCTAAGATGATACAACTGCCTTAAAAATGCTTGAACAATTGCATATAGGTTCCAAGCAAGAGAATTAATTTCAGAGAGGTCCCAAGGAGTTGTTAATGATAGCTATTAACGACTGCAATAGCTTTGGTTAACAAGTGAAGGAGTTGTTAATGGACTTGTCTAAAATTAATTCTCTTACTTGGGATTTATTTGCAATTGTCCTAAAATGGGGTTCAAGACCATTATTGAGCTCCATATGACAGCAATATTTATGTCTAATCTCAATTCTCAATCAATTTCTTTTGTTTGTTGTGGTGTTCTGTAGTAAGCCTAACAAGTATAATTTAATGCACAATATATGTAATTGCTTACAATTAAATCAAAATACACATACAAATACAATACAAATTAGAAAGTGGTAATTTAGAGACTTGCTACGGAGAATACTCAATCCCAAAGTCACAATTCATTACTAACACATACTACAAACATTTTAAACATTTATCAATACAATGCCAAATTTACTTAGTTGCTCTTCAAGTTATTCCTTCCAAGGATCCCCTATTAGAACAGTCCCACCTAGAAAGGGGCACCCCTCTACTTTCAACAATTTACGAAGTCATGAATCTCACTCCAAATCCTCAATTCTAAATTTCAACCATAGACTCCATCTCTGGGCTAGTTTCTTCCGACAATATTAATTAGCTATCAACTCAAATTGGCCACATCCCTTCGAAAAAAAGTATTGCTCAAAATTTGATTAAGTATATTGATATGATAAATTTTCCACAATTCTCAGTCAAATTGATTAATCTTTAACAAAACCTCAAATAATTCCAAGCAAATTATTGTTTTCAAGTTTAAATGATAAAAAGCATACAATCCTCGTAATCTTGCATCTCCTGACCTAACTCTACCTCTAAATATTGGAAGTCGTACAATCAAACAGGTCCCCCAAGTAAAACCCTTAATTAATATACTCATTAATACAATCCAACCCATTTTAACTGGTAGAAATTCCTCAAAAATAAAAATTGGTTCAAACCCTAACATCCATCATTAAAAATGCGGAAAAATTCAAGAACTCAATGTGAAAAATGAGTTAAGAATAACTTTAGAGAATAGAGGTCTAAAATGCCCCCAAATGTCCAAAATCGTTAATCCTAAACATAAACCGATGAGTCTCCACCAAGTTTTTTTTTTTTTCATTCATCTCACTTTATGCTGGTTCGTATTACATGATCCTGCACGATTTTTTATAATTAATCTTGTTTCTACCCTAATTAAAATTAATCCCACTTCCTAAACTATTCACAAAACACACTTATATTAAATTTATAAAGAAAATAACAGGATGCCCAAAAAAGCAGATAAATAAAAGTCAAGGAGGAAAGACAATTTTTTTTTTCATGTGTTGAAGATTTACTTGATTTTATTTTTGGGGGAATGTAGATTCTTTTTCACCCTTCGTATGTTTCGATATTTTAATGCTGGGATCTATCTTCCTCGGTCCTAGTCCTCCCTTTACAAGGTCAAAAATCACCCAAAGAAAAGAAACAATCAAGGCTGGCCCCAAGTCCCCAATGTGATACAATACAAAATAAAAAAAAAAAATATAAAATTGAAAATTAATTTAAAAAATAAACATATCAACAACATATTCATCAATCTAGAAAAAGTTAGTTGCTCCATGTCCGTTCTTTTTGTAACTCACACTGCTCTTTCCTTTTTAAATTTTGTTTTGCTCCCTTTGACTTTTTTACTAGACATATTAAATCAGCTACTTGTAATTATTAATAGATATTTATTTATATGTGGCGAATGCTTTTATGACCTTTTTGCATGGTTCTTGTTGCTTTTCATCACCATTCGGACATTTCTTAGCTGTCATGTTCTATAAGGAATTCTTTCATTATTTATTCATTCATTTATTGGACAAAAAGACGTTACCGTTAAAGTGTGACTATTGTTAGTGCGATCAGACCAAGAAAAGAAAGGGTTTAGTGAAAGTATGACTTGTAATTCCGGCCAAAAAGAAGAAGAAGAAGAAAGTATGACTTGTAACAATTTGCATCTCATAAGTATTATAATCACTCCATTTTTATTTGAACAAGACATAATTCCCTGTGCGTGACACGAATTGTATTGTTTATTCTAAATTTTTTTATCTTACTTCTTTGTTTGATATATTTTATGGTTTTAAGAAATCAATAATAACTTATTTTTGTTCAGTAAAGATATTTGAATCATAAAGAATATTTGTTGAATTTAACAAAAGTTATTTTCGACTAAAAAAAATTTAACTATAATTACGTGTGATATTAAGTTATATTTGAACTAAAAAATAATTTAATGGCAGGGTTTTTAATTCTCAAGAAGAAGAATACATTGTAACAATTATATATTCAGAATATATCTCATTTATTGGATGCACTAATGATGGAGAAAAATATGATCGCAGTTCATAATATATAGTATATAAATCCATTGAAAATTACCTCACCATATGAGATTTTTTGGTTGATACAACTTCTCTTATTTCAGGGTACTATATAACATCCCTCATTTCCCAGCCTTTTCACCAAGACTTTTAATAAAAAGGGTCTTGTACTAATTATATTACTCCCTCCGACCGTTCTAAATATAAGACATATTTGGCGAGTTGGTCTTGATTATAAATATATGACCTAATTCTAATTTTTGTCAACTTTTTCCCTAATTATCCATGTTGATGTTCCTCCAATAATAATTAAGTAAGATATGTGGAAGGAATGAAGGAAGATGATTGAGGTGTTTTCGGAACAACATATCATATTAACTAACATTAATCTTATTAAAGTAGTTATAATAGGTTATATATTTAAGATCGGAGGAAGTATTAATTAATGTGGATATTTTTTTTCATTTTTCTTATAATTCAGTGAATGACTCCACAAAGTGATTGATAATAGGTCTACATCAAAAGTCCAACAAATTAAAGTTTAACTCAATGGAATTTGAGATAAATGTTATACATGAAAATAAAATTAGGTAAAGATAATTATTGTCATTTGGATTGTTATATAATGTAATTGGTGCCTCTTCATTTTTCAAGATGATTTTTTATGGCAATAATGACAACATAGTCATTATTGAGAAACCCAAGGATATTAGTTTTAGTTTTACCCTTTCACATTTTTTGGAGTGTCATCTTTAGAAAACCAATTTTCTTCAACGATTTCTTTCACATTTTATTGAAGAATTAATTGCTAATTAAATATATTAAAAGCTCAAAGGCATCAGCTACAATATTTCACATCACTTTAGTTAGGAGTGTCTATTATTAAAAAATTGAACCAAACCTTTTCATATTATATATAGCATTGAAACCAAAATTAATTTAATTTATTAAGCAACCCCTTACACATTCTAATAACAATTCATTTCATACAAAGTTCATGTAATCAATTTAACTCGTTGGAATTTAACTAATTGGAATTAGAGATAAATGTTAAACAATGATGAGAAATAAAATTTGCTAAAGATAATTATACAGTCATTTGAATTGCTCTACAATTTCATTCGTGGATTCTTCATTTTTTTAAGATAAATTTATATGGATAATAATGACAATATAGTTAATATTGAGAAGTTTAAAGGAATTGATTTTACCTTTTCACATTCCCTTGAATAGGAGAGTGTTATATTTAAAAAGCAGATTTTATTCAACAACTCCTTTCACATTACATTGAATGATTAATTAATAATTAATAATTAAAGATATTAGTCACAACATTTCAATCTCTTTTAAATAAGAGAGTACCATCTTAAAAAAACGAATTAAACATTTTCATATTCTTTATAACATTTAAACAAAATTTATTTAACTCATTCAACAACCCCTTACACATTCCAATAACAACCCATTTCATAACATGCTTATACAAAAATTAAAAGTTCATTGTTGTTAATTTGAAAAGCCCCAATATTTCTATCATGTCCTTTTTAT
Source organism: Mimosa bimucronata (assembly GCA_037074515.1). NCBI lineage: Eukaryota > Viridiplantae > Streptophyta > Magnoliopsida > Fabales > Fabaceae > Mimosa > Mimosa bimucronata. The sequence continues at coordinate 7,376,204 of CM073436.1, forward strand.
TAAGTAATTCATTATTATATTGAAGTTTAATTAGTAATTACAAGTATGAGAAGCCTAAATGTTATAGTCACAAACTTTCACATTCATTTAAATAAGATAGTGCTATCTTTAAAAAATCGAACCAAATCTTTTCATATTATATATAATCTTAAACCAAATTTATTTGAAATTTAACAACCCCTTGCACATTCCTATAATAATCCCTTTCATAAAAAGTTCATGCAATATTAAAAGTTCATGATTATTTATTTGAAAATCCCAAATATTTCTACCAAGTCCTTTCATATTCCACTTAAAAATTATTAAAAAGGCCATGTTTTGTGTTCATAAAAAATAAGATAATCATAAGTAAGCACTCCAAACTTTTGTAAGAGGAGATTACATTATTTTAAGGCATCTAAATTTATCATTGTTAAGTAGTATTGTATACCAAACTTGGTTTTTAGGGTTTTCCACAAAATATTGTCATCTAACTTCTTCACAACACATTATATTGCTCGTCTTTGGATTTCTAAAATAAGTTAATAAACATTGGAGTAGATTTATAAATTAAATCAGAATTGTTGAGATAAAATGGCTTTATTTCAACATTTTTAAGAAAAGATAACAATCATTCTAGATTGAATATTAATCAATATATCATGAAAAAAAAAGAACACTTAAAATAGATTTCATGAATCAAGTAGTCCACTGGGAATTCAAAAAGTGTGTATGAATGTAAATTAAAAAAAGTACTCACCTATATCTGTGATTAAAATGGAAGAGAAATACAAAAGTGAAATCTTCAATAAAAAACAGAGAGAGAAAAGAAAGAGAAAGAGCCATGCATTTTTGTGGGTATCAATCTTCTTATAAAAAACAAAAAGAAAATGGAGGATACTCATATATATTCATATTTATATTTGAAAAAGAGAAAGAAAACACATACTCAATCAAGAAAAGAGAAAGAAAAATGATTAATCAAAATACAAATAAAGAGAAAAACGACGTATGTTCACATCAATTATCCTGATATCAGAAATAAAAAAAGAAGGAAAACAATAAAGAAATAATTCTAAAAAAATTAGAGTAAGAAAACAAAATCAATCATACCCGTTTCAAGGCATCAACCTTCATATAATCATGTCTATGAAAAATAGAAAGTAAATAAATACAGAGAAGTAAGAACTTGAAGATAGAAAAAGAGCCGACTCAAGAAGAGAAACCATCCATGTGAGCGAGAAATAAGCCTACAACATAAATTATATATAGAGTAATCAATCGATAGAATATGAATGGCCATGATAAATACCACTCATAATCATAAATCAAACATTGGAATATGAATGGTTGAGTAATTCAATCGTTAGATTATTAAGGGTCATGATAAATGACACTCATAATCATGAGTCGAACATTGGAATATGAATGGTCACTAAATGGCTTCTTAACGATGTTAGCATCAAATTTAAATGATTGAACTGAAATTAACGGCTTCTTAACGATGTTACTACAGGATTTAGAGAATTATATTGATGAAAAAGATCTAGAGCATAATTTACAGGATTATTTGGTCTCACAATTATCAGCAGTATATTTGTTCCTCTGATGCCATTAATATATTCCCCTTCTGTGAGTCAACAATCAAGTTTTTTGAAACAATTAAATTTAAAGTTGTCAAACTTGTGAGTTTAAGTAAGCTTTTTGATGATGATGTAAAATCGGATCGTAAACTCTAGTTGTAAACTCGTAAGAGTTTACTTTTATTAATAAATATGTGTTTAATAATATAATTAAATAAGAAATATAAAAAATAAAATTATTTTTACTAAATATTTTCTCAATAAAGAAATTTCTATAAAATTTATATATGAATTCATTGAATATGATCAAATAAAAATAATTAATATGAGAATTAAAGCTAATTGACGAGATTATTTCGTTAGATATGCATGTCAATTTATTTATTTATCTGATTTAAGTTTACCTAACATTAATACAGAGGTTAACATATTTAAAAGAAAAAAAGAAAGAAAGAAATTCACGGAAACTGTGAATAAAAAAATAAAAACTTTGAAAACACATCGGTTTAGTAAGAATCAAATGTCAAAAATAACAATACATTTTCATAATTAAAACAATGATTGTATCATAATGTAATGAATCGACATTCTAATCGTGTGACGGCAATTTGTCTATGATTAAAGCTATAGACTATTAGTCATGAATCATAACAGTGACTGTTTATCATATAACTAATAAAAAACAAAAATAAAATTCGTTGATAAAATAAATAAATTTATTATTCAATAATATATATATTTTAAATATCAGTCACATAGGAGGGAATTAGGGATCCCTCATTTGTTTAGCTTTAGCATGACATCACCTAAGCACCGACCAGGGTGGTTTATGACTGGACGGTGGGCCATCAATTAATTATTAATTCAACATATTAAAATATTCATTTTTCGGCCAATAGATGAAGTGGCATTATTACATATAGTTTACGACAAGTTACTGGTTTATATGATTTCATAAGTTCTAAATTCTGTATTTTATCGATATGTAATTTGTAAACACTGGTTTCTTTAATATAATTCTGTTTTTTTATATTAAAAAAAACTATTAACCTATAACCATCATTGTTACCATATTAAATGTATTGCTTATACTTTCATTTTAATGTGAAATATTCGTAAATATAATTAATGAGATATCTTGCAGATTTTTCTAATAAGATTTTAACTGGCTTTATAACAGTTTTCATTTTTTTTTTTAATAACTCAAACGTAATGTCTATCTAGTACCTATAATTTTGTTTTTTGGTCGAAAGTCTAATACCTATATCAATTGCGCCTTGAGAGTATATCTTCGTAATAAAATTTTCATAATCACAAAATTATAAAAGCATAAAGCAACGGTCATAGTCACAATTATATTGAATAATAATAAGGATATTATAGAGGTGGTATAAAAAATGTTTTTAAAAGGGTTTCTTTTGGAAGAGATAATGTCATGTTATACTCTTTTTTCCTTAATTAAGCCTTGTCCTGTTAGATTTCCTTTTTAAGGCTTTAATTAGATAATTTTGATATGTATTGTATATTTCTTTTTCTTCACTAAGGTTTTGTTCCACTGAATTTGTTATGGTAAGATTTTTAATGAGCCTTATATCAATTTTCGTTTTTTTAGTAATTTAAATGGAAATTTTGTCTAGTGCCTATATTTTTTGTTTGTTTGAAAGTTTAGTACCTATATCAACTGGGCCTTAAGTGTATGACTCTAATAAAATCGTTTGTCACAAAATTATAAAAACATAAAGAAACCCGTCATAGTCACAATTATATTGAATAATAAGGATATTATAGAGGTCATATAAAAAAAAGTTTTTAAAAGGGTTTTTTCAGAAAGAGAAAATATCATGTTGCACTCTTTTTTCCTTAATTAGGTTTTGTCCCATTAGCCATTAGGTTTCTTTTGTAAGGTTTTTAATTAGATAACTTTGATATATATATACTCCCTCCGGTCCTAAATATAAGATCACTTTGACTTTTTTTTGTGAAAGTTAAGGAAGCAAATTAGACCACTAAATTATATCATATGTCATATGAAATTAGATTATATGTTAGTTTATAAGTAGAATAAATTAGTTTTGAGGAAAAAAGATTATTTTTGGGACTGAAACTACTTTATTTTTGGACTGGAAAAAAAAAGTCAAAAAAGTCAAAGTGGTCTTATAATTAGGATCGGAGGGAGTATTGTGTACTCTTTTTTTTTTTTTTTTACTAAATCTCACTGAGTTTTTTTCAGGAGAAAAAGACAAAAAAATCCCTTCCAATTTGCAAAATCCCAATAACAACTTCATAATAGGTATTAACAACTTTATGATAGGTATTAACAACCATTAACAACTCAAAATTTCTTATTTGAGATTTTGCAAATTGGAAGGGATTTTTTGTCTTTTTCCCTTTTTCCAGTGGTTTGTTTTAACGAGCTTTATAGCAGTTTTCATTTTTTTTAATAATTCAAACGAATTTCTGTCTAGTACCTATATTTTTTTTGTTCGAAAGTCTGGTACCTGTATCAACTGGGCCTTAAAAGTCACTCGTAATAAAATCCCAACCCAATGGATCTGATTATATGAAGTCCATCTCAAACAATTCAAGAAAAGCTCGGGATTTCGAAACAATTCCTCATGGCCTTCTCAACTCATAGATAAGGACATGGCTTCTCTCCATTTTTCTTTCCATCTACTCCCGTCTTTTACTTTAAATGATGTGATTTTTGGGGTCAAATATTGTGTAATTTTTTTTATCATTAGATTCTACATGAAATTAATAACATTTTAATATATTATGAGCGAAAATTAATTAAGTTTTCAATTGTATATGATTTTTCAAAGGTTAAATTATTTAACTTAAAAAAACACATAATTTCGAGGATTTTATCTTTAGAAAATCACATAAAATTGAAAACTAAATCATTTTTTTTGCAGACAATTTATCAAAATGTCATTCAGTTTATGCTGAATCTAATGATAAAAATAACTACAAAAGATTTGACCCCAAAATGACATAAGTTGGGGGCAAAAGGCAAGAGCGGTTGGGAAGGCAAAAGATTTAATTTGATATTACACAGGAAAAATATCAAAAAGATGTTTTGTCACATATGGTATAATTAGTTAATTTATCTAGTTTTTTAATCTTCCTATAAGATATCTTATATTTAGTATTTAATTGTAGGTGAGGATATGGTATTTTTTTAGGAAATTAGTATATTTTTTAAGAAATTAACCTTTTAATATCTCAATTATTAACCCACTTATAACTAAACCCCTTAACTATGATTTCGTGCAATTCGGTTCAGGAACTTATGATTCACCTACGACTTAATCATCCAATTTTTAATTTTTTTTTAAAAAAAATGGTCAAAATCATCCATAGTACAACTCACAATTCAAACATCCTACATTGAAAATAGTCATTAACAGCGTTAAAAATTGCTCATGTGGCTGCCTAATAATTGGACAAAGAAATTATATAAAATTGGGGGGAAAAAAAGGTGATTTCATCGATTTGTTAACAAGAACGATTAAGCAGAGAGAAGAAACGCAAAGACAAGGAAGGAGAGGTGAGTAAAAATTTCTGAGATTAAGTTGTATCAAATCATCATAGTTGAGGGACCAAATTATAAGTGAGTTGATAGTAATAGGATTTAAAGATTTATTTTCAGTAATTATTTTAAGAAACTAGAAATATCAAAGAAGCAAAATTAAAATTTGAGGCTGGACGTGCATGTTTGGTTTATCTTTTTTGGGCCCAGAAGTCCTTCTGAACCGAAGAAGCTAACTGAAAAAAAAATCATGTTTGGTTCATAAGCAGATGAAAAGATCTTTTCCTCCAGAAGTCCGGTGGAGAAGCAAAAAGCCCGAAGTTAAAAATTTTGACTTCTGGCTTCTGGCTCTTGTCTTCTGATGGGCCCGACACCTTTTATTGTTTGTTATTTAATAAAGTGGGTAGGAAAATTAGACTATTAGACCCCTAAAATTTTTAAATAAGATATTTTCTTGTAATATAAAATTTTCTTTTTATCTCCAAAAATTTACCATAATAATCTCTAATTATTTTCTCCCACAATATCCTCCTTTGAGCTAAAAATATAAATTTTTAAAAATTATTTTCCTTAAAATAAGGGAGAAACTAAGCCTTTAAAATCATTCAAAAACCCAAATTTCACTTTTTCTTTCTAAACTATAAGAATATATGCATATTATATATGTATTATTTAATAACAATAATGCCCTTTTTAGTAATTTTTCATCTAAACTTACTTTTCAAAATAATCATCCAAACATGTTCTAAAAGTCAGATTAAAAAAAGTCACTTCTAACATTACTAATCCAAACATAAATCACTTCTACAATCTAACTTTTTTCTAAAAGATCTTCTGAAAAGACTTTTTCAAAAAGTTCTTTTGAAAAAAAAAGGAAATCCAAATCCAAACCTTCTGGTTAGTCTTCCAGATGGTGCCACTGCCAGGCTCTGAGTACAGTGTAGACTCTACACTCTACAGACGGCAAAACTTCCACGTGGCGAATACACAGCCAGGTTCTCCCCATATCGCATGCACATATTAATCGGACACGTGTCCAACTGAAAGCATGCATCCTTCTTAGTTCATACCCACACCCAATCATTCCCCTATCGTTTCAACAATTAACGTCCAAATATGAAATCAACGGACTGGAATCAGAGGTTGCAAAATCAGCTGTTTAGCGTGAAGCATAGAATCATCCCACCTAGAATGCTCTTAATCCTTTATTTTTCCTCGATTCATTGCTGTGTATAAGGGAAGAACGTGAGCAATGGCATCCCACAGATTAAGCTTACCAACATCTCACATTCCTTTTCCTTCCAAGAGATTTATCGCCCCTCATCTTGAATTTTCCGTTTGCCCTTCGCAATTTTCTGACAAACCCAGAAAGATTTTGTCATCAATTCGGGCAATGGGATCATCATCATCATCATCATCTTCTTCTTCCCAGAAAGCCGACAGCATCGAAGGTAAATGATCACCGATATAATTTTGAAAATGGGTTCTCTTCAATTTAGTTGAAAGATATCTTTATCAAGTGAAATAAGAATCTTGATGAAGTTATTGATAGTTCTCTCTGTGGTTTGTTAGATGTGTCAGTACATTTTTCAATCGCAGAAAATAAATTTGGTGCATGCATATGCTTTTTTTAGGGAGTATACTTTCATATTTATTGAGATTTTGAATTGTGGTTCGCTGCTCAAGATCCTTCTATTCTGTCTTGCAGGGGCTGGAGCTGCGGATTATAAATCTTTAAGCATTGAGGAATGGAAGAAGAGGCTGACAAATGAACAATTTTATATCACTCGCCAGAAGGGGACTGAAAGGGCTTTTACTGGGTATGTTTGTTGAATGGATTTTATCTACTGAGTATATTAGCTTTGGCTTTATTACTTGCACTGTCTTAATGCTTAATTGTCACCTTTTTCTATCAGACGGTCTTCAATTGCTGCAAAAGAGAGGGAAAAAAAAAGACATAATGATATATGCTTCATAAATGGATCCTGCTAATTTTGGTTTAAAAAATAATCCATCGATTTTAGTTTCATATAATTTGCATGGTTTATAAATAGTGGAGATAAGTTTTCAAGTGTTTTTTGTGGCATTTTCGTGTGGTTAAAGTCTTTTACAAGAGACAAATTTGAATGCACCTCATCATTATGGATTTCAGATGTGCATCATTAGATAACAAGCAACCATCTCCCGTTTTTTATTATTGTTTCACAAGAATGTGTCTGTCCTTGAGTTATCTTTTTGACCTCTGTTTGGGCTTACACAAGATTGTGCCAAAGATATGTAATTTAAACCATTTTATTGGATAATTGTTTACTAGTCTGTTGGATGCTGTAACTACGGTCTAAACACTAGTAGCTATTGAGCTTTAGTCCACAGAGGGGCCTGAAGGTTTGAGGAGGAGGATTGCTGGTTACATTGGCGAGTTAATGTAGATTATAAATTTATCTACTGGATTATACTCTCATGCTGATCTTATAAATTTCAGGGAGTACTGGAATACTAAAACCCCCGGAACTTACCATTGCATATGTTGTGACACACCATTATTTGAGTAAGTAATGCGTTAAATGTTTTTATATATACACAAATTATATTCCATCTTTTACCCTCATATGATGTGGTTTTCTTGAACTGAATCACTTGTGCTGTCCCGACCAGGTCTTCTACTAAGTTTGATAGTGGAACTGGTTGGCCATCCTATTACCAGCCCATTGGGAACAATGTGAAATCAAAGTTAGATTTGTCAATTATCTTTATGCCTCGCCAGGAAGTCCTTTGTGCTAACTGTGATGCTCACCTTGGCCATGTGTTTGATGACGGTCCTCCACCAACAGGACAGCGTTTTTGTATCAACAGGTAAGTTGTAACTTCTACATTGCTCATACATTCTCATCTTTGTCTTGAAAAGTTGATGTTTGATGTGGAAATTCCTGCAGTGCTGCCCTTAAACTCAAGCTTAAGCAATAGACAATGGAAGCACGTGTGTCCCAAGCAGGAGGCCTATCAGAGTCAAAGAATGCTGGGAAGCTTGCATGATCAGAGCATGATATATTTGTGCTTTTGTAGAAAACTGTCTGAAGTGAGATTCAGTATAAAGAGATGAGTACTTGCAATATGTTCCCAAGTAGATCTCTATGTATAGTGGAATTCAAAATAATGATCCTAGTATTGATCCTATTGTGAATACTCAACACCGCGAGTGTTAAATTTTTACAGCATCCAGTCTGGCTTGTTTGATGTTTGAAATTGTTTCATGATTGTAATCTTTTTGGGGAGGTTTTTCCTGATCTGGTTCTAGCTATATCCAGAGAAGGGAGGAAAATTTTAAGTAACCAACCTTTGAATGAATTATAATAATGTATTTATTTGTTAAGAAAACACTTATCCCCCCATCTCCGATTCCATTTTCTTCAACTAGCCAAAATCAAGTCATATAAATAGATGACCAACCTTCAAGTTCTCGGGAGGCTAACTTGGACGCTCAGATTGGTTTGCTATTAAACTCATTCTGAGTATTTCCTATGCTCTATTAGCTTCTGCTCTGCACCTATTTAGTATTCCCTCTGATGTATAAATATCGATATCGGATCTATTTAACTAATTTGATTAAATTAAAAATGTTAATTAGTATGGTGATTTTTTTTCCAAAGTACTCAAATCATTTTCTTGGATTCCCTCCCTATTATTGGAAGATCATCAATAGGGATAATTTTAGAAAAAGTTAATTATAATTAGAATTGGGTCCTGTATTTGGGATCGGGACCAAATCCCTAAATATGTCATATATTTAGGACCGGAGGGAGTAATATCTAGATATCATATTAATTACGGGAGTTTGTATTAAATGCTCTGTTGAGGTTTAATGTGATGGATTCACCGTTGGAGGCATGATACCAAGAAAAGATTGCTGATTTTGTGTAATATCAATGGACATTCCTCAAAACAGGTTTTGTACAGGCTGTGAGTAACCAACATATCTGGTCAAGGATCACTATAACTTGAAAACTTTGAAGTTGTCAACTGAAGGCCGATAAATGTTTAATTATTATAAGAAGAAAGAACGATGCAGTACAGCATGGAAGACAGGAAGAGACATTCATTAATTGTTAAGCATACTCTATGGGCCTTTTTATTATCTTAAGGAACCATTGACATCAGGAAATTCAAGTGATGCAGAAGCGGAGCACTTGGGAAATGAGAGCAGTTGCTCCTTAACTTTGTCCATGTTAATATCTGAGTACTGCAGCCAAAATGCTGTGCTTATAGTCATCCTCTCCAACTTTGCTGCATTTTCCATCACAAATTTTACTAGAGAAAGCTCATGCTCATGCACATTAAATCCTCCAAACTGAAAAACTTTGAGGCAAGACTGAAAGCAGCGAGGCACTGATGCTGAAGTCAAGATATCTTTATCAAACTTAGATACTCCCTAAAAATATTGTCATTGGTTTGTTTGTCAGTCATGATCAAACTATCTTTAACAAACACATAAACGAGGAGTATAAGAAAGATCCATAATTAAACTTACATGAAGTAAGATAAGAGTTCTGAGAATCGGTGAGTTGTGGAGTAAGTTCAATAGGGCTTCGCCAGCAACCTCATTTATTTGCAGATAATTCAACCTTCCAAATGCAGGCAGATTAGTGAAGACATCTTTTTCATGCATAGGTATCTACATAACAAGGAAAAACTTGTTTATTTTCTGATTTTCTGGTGATAATATAGTTTTCTTTTCCCTAATGAATGCAAAAGTATATTCAATTTTGCTTAGAACTGCTCTGTTGTCATTTTTTGCTGTTATTCGCTGGTGATGCTCATATTATAAAGTTATGATCAGTTTTTCCTTTTATAAACAAGTGTTTATGCCGTGCAACTACAGGCATAGTTAGTAGTAACATCATGAAAAAGATCATACCTTGTAAAGCCATAATTTTAGGCTCTCCACTTGGTGAAATTGCGTGAGAAACATATGTGTCCTTGTACCGATATTTTGCATACCATCATTTCTCTTTTCATCAAAAACAATCACAACAGAAGCACTAAGAATGGATGACGGGTTTGATAGGATAATTTCATGCTCAAGATCGCCCTCGTAAGAAAAATCAGTTAGATTTGGAGCATAAATGCTGATGGAACATCTAGTTGACTCATTGGGTAGGCTGTTCCAGAATGCTATGGAAAAGGTTTGAAGTTGAGGCACCTGTATTCTAATATTCTGCATTGACCATTCACATCCTCTAGCTTCAAAAACTTTGAGGATTGGAAAGCTAAGAGTAAGATCTTTTGAATCAGAAGATGAATCATTCACTAGCCTAATCCCAGAAAAGCTAAGGTGTTGAAGGTTTGGGAGACAAACATATGAGGGAATAGTGAGAGTACATCTCATTTGAAGCATCAAATGCTCTAGAGAGCTGCAATTGAAAAGAGAACAAGAAGAAAGAAGGACTTTATCAGCATACTGAATATGAAGATTTCGGACCCCTCTTCCTAAAATAAAAGAGATCCATGCACTAATCTGAGATGAATCATAAAGGTAACGTGACAGAATGAGAGAGAAATTCAAGATGCTTGAATCACCAAGGTGAAATAGTGTTTTGTTCACAAAGTTTATGAAATGTTCTTTTGGCATCCTCTTCCCAGAATAAAGCATAGAATCATCAAACCAAAGACCGGTAATGGATGTCCATACATGAATCCACCTATTAGATAATACACTAGTACGGACAGCCTCTATTGCTGGAAGGAAAGATAGGATGTGACCAAGAATGTTGTCGTGTAAATGGCTGAGCAAGTCTTTGTTGTCTTTGTTATCAACCACCATTTTCCCCAAAGAGAAGTTATCTCTTGTGGTGGTTTGAATCACCAAACCAGAAGCCATGTCCTACCAAAACATCTATGGTGTCAAGTTTCAACATTCATCTTTGAATTAGTAAACAGAGGAAAACAACAAAATTGCATACTATCATAACCAGTAACTATCAGTATGATTTCTCACTTAAGGTCATGAATGCCAAAATGCATGAAATATAGGCCTAAATTGGCAATTTCACTAGTGTTGTCTTATGTCGCAAAGAGAGTGAATAATGCAAATTCTGAAGTTAATCATATATACTACCCCATCCCATTCGGTCCTTAATATAAAACTTATTTGGAAAGTTGATCTTAGTCCTGAATAATGATAACTATTTCTAAATTCTGTCATTATTTTCCCAAATTGCCCTCATTAATACTCCCTCAGCAAAAAAGTGAGAGAGTGAATAGAATTTAGAAAGATGGCTGATTTGTTTTAGAAAAAATATGTCATATTAACCAACTTAATTAACATCCTAAATCTAATTACATAGGCGGCTAAAGGTGTTAAATAGGTCCAGAGGAGTTGTAAAATATAAAGTACCTGGGGACCTTATGTGTATATATATTGATATACGAAAAGTTTAGGTTGGTCACAACTCACATGCCTCGCCAGAGTCTTATATATAGTAGGAAGAAAATGAAGGGCGGGACAAAGAATTTAATCAGTATTTCAGATAAGCTGATGATTATTGTATTCCAAGTTTCTCTTATATATACCATGCTGGTTCACATGACTTTACCCATTATCTTGAGAATTGCATGACGAAAGATTTACAAGTATCATTGCTCAGAGATGAATTCTTCTTGAAAAGATAAAGAAGAAAATTCATAATACTTAATTAAAAATCCATTCAATATTTCAGGTCAAGTCAGGAAATTGCTTCATGGAAAAGCATTGAAGCGCAAGGAAAGAATCAGATGAAAGATTGGGGTAGGTAGCCAAAATGCGAGCAAATGGATTTATAATCCCATGGATGAGCCAGAAATAGAACTGAGATCCTAACCAGAGATCAAATAAAGCTTAAAAAACCAGTTTCATGCACCAAAACATGAAAAATATCAACAATGGGGATCAGAAGGATATGTTAAAAAGAGCAAAGATAGTAACTTACCGGAATGCCCCAAATGGAGAAAGATGAGAGCTTTAGAGAAAGAAATTGGGAAACTTTATAGATTGAAAGAGTCTTTGAGGATTGGGTGAGGAGGGGAATCGGGAAAGAAGAGAAGAGTGTTTTATAATTCAGGTGAAGAAGTTACGGTTGTTTATATATTGAAGTGGGAGGAGGAGAGGTCAAAGTATCATCTACATTTATTGTTATGTATAGGTGCTATCTAACAATCAAAATAATATGAAAATACTGTTTAACTACCACAGGACATTATGGTGACCTCGTGAAAGTTGGGAGTTGGAAACAACCTGCTCTGCGAATAACAATCCGCAGTTCCGCACAAAAGATAGTTTTTAAAATCTTCACTTTTAGTAACTTTTGATAGTTTTTTAATTTAACCCTCTTTTAATATATGTATCCTTTTTAGGAAAAAAGATAACAATCCGCACAATAATAAATAAATGTTAGAATATTATATTATTCGGTGTATAAGAAAATAAGACATTCATATTAGGAATTAATTGGGTGAATTATAAATAAAATAAATAACAATCTCTCCCACTTATATAATTTTTTGACAGTATGTGGTTCTTTGATATGCATAAGGAATCTATAACTTCATCATTTCAGTTCAATCATGCTATAATTGATATGTCAAAGTCTTGAAATTTATTCTTTTAAGATGTGAAGTGATATATTTTAATAAGGGGTAAATGTGTAAAAATACCCATATATATAGACACCTAATGCCATTTACAAACTAAAGGTGCAAGAGTAAAAAGTAACGCAAAAATACCGGGGGCGTTAAGTCTGTCAAATGTTGTTAACTTTCTTGTGTGGGCCCCACGTATATGTACATGTGTCATCCTCTTATTATTTTACCGTTGTACTTGGCAGGTGAGAGGGATTAATGGGTGGGCGAGAAATATTAATCTTAGCCGATAAATCCCAACCCCACGAGATTCACCGATAAAACACTCTCTCATCCATAAATCTTAGCTTTCTCACCCATAAAACAGATTTGCCGGCTACTCTCTCTTCTTCTCTTTCGCTCTTTTTTTTCTCATTTTTTCATATAACTTTTAAAATACTGATATGGTTGTTAGAGTCCCATATTTGAGGATAGTTATAATCCCAAAATTACAAATAAGGCATTATCAGGCATCATACTCGGATTTATCAAAACATTGATTTAAAATTCTCATTTATCATAATTAGAATTAATCAAAAGAATTAGAATTCAAATCTGTTAACATTCTGATTTATCGGAATCAGAATTATAAATCAATTTGTAGGCCCAGAAGAATCAGGATCTCGAAACTTTCTCTGGCTTTCCCATGTTTAAGCAGGTCCGTGCTCGTGCTTTCCGCTGCTCAATTTGCGCCCACACTTTTTTATTTTCTTTTCGAAAAACAATTCAATCTCTAATCAATGCCACATAGATTTTTTTCCCCAACTCTTCATCCTAATCAGCTTCACAAGGCACACACACAGCTGGAGGAGAGGCGACATGTACAATTAGTGGGACCCACAACTAAAATTAAACTGACGTTCTATTCTTAGGGTGTGTTTGGATTGACTTTTTTTCAGAAGAACTTTCTCAAAAGTCCGATTGAATAAAAGTCAGATTGTGTGAAGTGATTTATGTTTGGATTTGTGATGATAGAATTGACTTTTTTTTAATCTGACTTTTAAAACATGTTTGGATGATTATTTTGAAAAGTAAGTTTAGATGAAAAATTATTAAAAAGGATATTATTGTTATTAAATAATACATATATAATATGCATATATTCTTATAGTTTAGAAAGAAAAATTGAAATTTGGGTTTTTGAATGATTTTAAAGGCTTAGTTTCTCCCTTATTTTAAGGAAAATAATTTTAAAAAATTATATTTTTGGTTCAAAGGAAGATATTGTGGGAGAAAATAATTAGATATTATTATGGTAAATTTTTGGAGATAAAAAAGAAATTTTATATTACAAGAAAATATCTTATTTAAAAATTTTAGGGGTCTAATAGTCTAAAATAAAACACAAAAAAGGCTTTTGAAAATGTCAAATCAGCTCTCTCTCTCTCCTCACCGAACTTCTGGCACCGTTAGAAGCTAAAAATTTTAGCTTCTCCTTCTTCTTCATTCAATCTGACTTTTGAGGGAGAATGATTTTTTTTTGGGAAAAAGACAAAAAAATACCATTGAATATTAGAAAGGACAAATCAGTCCCCTAACATTTCAAAATCCCATGTTAGACCCTAGGGATTAATTTGGGATTTCCATATGTTTACAAAAGACTAATTTGCCCCTAAGAGAAAGACAAGGAAAAAGGCAGGGGTCAAAGAAACTCTTCTCATAGTGCAGGTAAAAAAAAACTCCTTAGAGTGGAACCCCATTTGAAGTCATCATCCTTCCTCCTCATAGCTCTCCACCTCCTCTGCACGCGAAATCATCGTCCTCACTGGCGTCTGGGAGTAGGTCCGGACCAGTCATTCATCGTCAAGATCGCTATTCTCCTTCTTTGTTGTTCGTTGGTGTTCGTCGAAGCAAGGGGATAGCTTAATGGTTGTGGCCGTCGGAGAAGAAAGTTCTATTGGTATACAAGCCCCTATTTGAACTTAGGTAAGCTAAATCCATGTTCTCCTAATTCATATTCTATCAATTATGTCTGATTTGAAATTTGGATTTTCGAATTTTCAATTTAGGGTTTATTCAGTCATCAAGATCGCTATTTTCCAATTGTTATCTCATCTTTATTCTTCTTGTTTGTTTTATGTCTAACCTCATCTATAGAAGATTGTATTTATGATAAATTAACGTGATGAACGAGGAGGGAGATGATTAGATGACAATTTTAGCGTGTTCCTCTTTTCCTTTATGTGGTTCAGGCAGCCACAATAATCATGCAATGCGTAATGGATCACGTTTTACCTTTCCTACCTGCTTGGTCAAATCCATTTACTCTGGTGTTTTATTTCTGATCGTTTAATGAATGGTGCTAGATCAGAATAACTTAGCTGAGACCCAACATAAAAAATGACTGGATGATTTTAATCTTGTTTGAAATTTATTGCCTTAAACTGTCGTGTTGTTTTGAAATTCAATGTCATGCTCAATTGTTTAACAAAAAACAAAATAAAATGAATGTGCTAGGAGGTGAGTGATTTTCTATACATAGGTTAGTCAAAGACTCAAACATTGTACTTTCAAGTTTTAATGGGATAAACTCTTATTTATAACTGACAATGATCCTCTCTGGAAGCTGAAAACAAGATGATGCGTTATTGCTATTGTAATCAAGGGAGATGTGATTTAAATTATTTGTAAGAAAAGTGATATATATTTTTCTGGTGCTTAATTGGATGATATCTTCCTTTTACTTTGAATATTCTGGTTGTCTCACCACCTTTAAATCTTGTCTATTTAATTTGCTAGTTTGTAATGCCTTTTGCTTTTGTTCAATGAATTTATGGTCTTTGACTCTCTCCCTCCCAAGTAAACATCTCAATTGGTTAGAGATAATATCTCTACAGATCAATTTGGATTTGATTTCTTTGGGAGCATGGTAAGAGTAATATCATAAATGTAATGCAGAAAGATAAAATCATATTTCCCTACAAGGGGTCCCTATGTAATAAGCTGCCCTTTTGTTAAAATTGTTACAAAAAGCAAAAGTGACAAGTCATATGATGTTGGGGACATGTGAATAAAGTCAATCAATTGTCTTTTGTGAAAAACCTATATTATTCATTTTGTTGAAGTTTTTGGAGATTTTGTGACACTGATGAAGCCATGCCTAGATATTTAAGTTCTAGGTGATTGAAATTTAAGGAAAAATCATTTGCCATATTTTGTCATCATTTTACATGGTTTATGATTTGAGAACACCTCTACTATCCCATTGTCAGGATTATTTTGTTGTATGTTGAATCTTCTAAATTTTGCTTTAAATATTTGCCTTTGTTAAACTTTGTTAAATATTTGCCTTTGTTTTACTTCGTAATGCTTGGCACAACTGTGCTTATTTCTTTTGCTCTTGTTCCACAGATGGGAGGTGGCAATGTAAGCAGTAATCAATATAATTTACGGAAGCAGCTATGTCTTGATCTAGTTTGGAGTTGTATTGTCAGAAAAATCAAACCATGTGATTGAAATCGTGGTCATCATAGGAAGTCACAAACCTTGATACACGAGTTGCATAATCAAGTTCCACTTATACAAAACAGTCGTTGGGCTAGCCTTCCACTAAAGCTTCTTTGTGATATTATCAAAAGATTGGAAACAAGTGAAAATAAAGATCTGTTTTGTTATAATGTATGGAATGCTGAACAAATTTCCTTATTAGTATATTGTATGAAAGGTTGAACAAAGTTCTCTTTTGGTATATTGTATAAAATGTTGTTGAATTGGACAATTTGTATTAAATGGAGTATGGAACAAAACTCTCTTTTTATATGTTTCATTTGACGAATTTTGGTGGTTTATTCGCATGTCTTTTTGAACATATTTATTCAAAAACAAACAACTTTTAACAATTTTTTCGCAAGGATTAACAACTTTATCATAGGAATTAACAAGGTCTAAATAGCGATTAACAACTTACAAATTTGTTGCTGGCAATGTGAATGAGATGTTTGCTCAAAACGTTAATAACTTCATCGTAAGCATTAACAACTTTATCATAGGAATTAACAAGGTCTGAATAGCGATTAACAATTTATATATTGATTTGTTATTAACAATCTACAAGGTCTGAATAACGATTAACAACTTACAAGCATTAACAATTTCTTCTTTCACATTAACAACTTTATCCTAGTAATTTACAAGGTTGAAGCAGTGATTAACAACTTTCATATTTTCTTTTCATAATGTGAATATGAGATGGAAACATATTGATGTCAGCGTTAGCAACTTCTTTGTAGACGTTAACAATTTTATCATTGGTATTAACAAGGTTGGAGTAGCGATTACCAACTTTGAATTTTGTTGTTGCGAATGTCCAAGTGAAATTAAATAAACTTCATAGCCAATAACACACTAAATTTATGGCAAATCACAAGTACACCCCAAGCTAGCAACATTAAACCACATTATTCATTAACATAAAGTTTTTTTACATATTCAATGTCAAGTAAACATTAAGATCATCATGCCACTTAATATTTCCTTGTTACTAAACGAAAAAAGGTCATTTACAATTCGTTGTCATAATATTTACAAAAATAGATAGCATAGTGCCACAAACGAACTTCCAAAAAAATGAGTCGATGCAAACATATTGCATATCAATCAAAATATATTTTTCAAAAACAAAATACTTCAATATTTCCTCCCATGCTTAAATTGTTAATGTCTATGAACAAGTTGTTCACGCTTATAACATTGGTTTCCATCTCATATTTACATTAGCAACAATAAAGTTATAAGTTGTTAATTACTATGAGGACCTTGTAAATGTCTATGCTTAAGTTGTTAATGTCTATGAACAAGTTGTTAACACTTGCAGCAATTGGTTTCAATCTCATATCCTTATTGGTAACAACAAAGTTGTAAGTTGTTAATTGTTATGCAAACCTTGGAAATTCCTATGCTAAAATTGTTAAAGTTTATGTCAAACTTGTTAAAAGTATATTGTTTGCTTTTGAATAATTATATTCAAAGAGACCCAAAGGAAACTTTATTCAACATTCCATAGCAATTACCATATCTGAAGCAAGAACAACATCAAGTACTAGCACATACTCAAATTAATCAACCAAGCCATGTACAAAAATTCCCTCCCCCAATAGCAATTAATTCGTATGGCTATAGGGAGTATTTATGAAAGAGACTAGTGTAGATTTCTTTAGGATCGAAGAAACAAAACTGGGTAATGCTTCATGAACTGTGTTGACACAATTGGTAGAATGGAATTATTTGGCATAATAACAGAAAAAGAATTTTGGGATGAAATCAAGAGGGGCTTGGTACTTGAACTTGATATGATTTACTGTCATCCTGCTAGGTTTTTAATTTGTTCATTCATTGCTTACTTCAGAATCGAACTCAACCTTTTTCTTGTGCCTCTCCACCAGGTTTGAACATCTCCCTCCTATCCGCCAGGTTGACGATGATGAACAGTGCCAGAAGCTGAGTGGGAGGGATGGGTCTTTTTTCCTTATACCTTTCTTTAATTTGAGTGAAGGGCATGTAAGTAATTTTCCAACAAATGCATATCCCAGATTCCTCCCTAATAAATGACATGGGATTTTGAAATGTTAAGGGACTGATTTGTCCTTTCTAATATTCAGGGGTACTTTTTTGTCTTTTTCCCTTTTTTTTTCTGCACCCAAACATGTGAATTGAATGGATGAATAGCTTCTGTGGGCCCGTCGTGTAACATCCTAAAAATTAATTGAGGATTTAGTGGGAGCAAATAGGAGTTGATTAAGGAGAAATAATGGGTTATGAGAATATTTGAAGGATTTTGAGGTATTTTTGAGGATTTTAAAGGCCTAGTTTCGCCCTTATATTGAGAATAATACTTTTGAGAAAATTAATTTTAGGCTCAAAAGAGGTTGTTATAGGAGGAAATAAATAAAGGATATTATGGGAAAATTTTGAGAGAGTAGAAAGAAAATTTTTGGATCAAAAGAAATATATTTGAAGAATTTTAAGGCCTAGTAGTATATTTTTCCTCTCTTCCTACTCACTTGCCGACAGTTCTTTTCTTCTGCACATCCTTTCACTGTTTCAATTATTAATTCCTCAACCAATCACACTCAACTGCTATTTATATATTATATTATTATTAATATTATATTATTTAAATATTATATTATTATTATATTATTATTATATTATATATACTCCTCCCTCTCCGTCCCCCTCACTCACTCTCTCTCTCTCTCACTCAATTCTCTCTCTTCTCTTTCTTTCCTTTCTTTCTCTTTAATTTACTTATCGGAGTCCGTCGGCGTAGGAATAGTAAGCTTTCCGGCTAACTAAGCACATTTTTGGAATCCCGTAAGTCTCCTCTACATTATTATGTCATTAGTTTTTCGATTTGTTATACTTGAAAAATTAGGTTTTGTCTAAATTGGTATTTTTGGGAGTCCTAAGCTTAATAAACTGAAGCTTAGACCTTGATTATGAGTTCCTCTAAATAGATTTTTCATTATTAGAGTTTTTTTTTAATTATTGGGAATTTTTGAAATTTTGGATATTTTGGAAATGGGGGCTTTTGATGATTTGGGATGTTTACAGTTAAATTGATAATTTTTAGATGTTTATTAAGGTTATATGAGGAGATTTAACTGATGGATTCGACTGAAGTTTGGACCCAAGAAAATATTGGTGGATAAAGTTTGGAATTAGTGGGATTTTATGTAGGTAATTCTGTAATTCCGGATGTTGGATATGGGTTTATGGATTTATGGGATTAGTTTATACTCCACAAAAATAACATTTAATTAATAATATTTATCATTTAGTGATATTTTTATCCGGAATAAAAAAAATAAATGTATGTATATATTTAGGGGTAGTTTAAGGTAAAATTGTGTTAGAATACTTTTAGGTAGTGTTGAGCAATATGTTAATAGATATTTATATTGATATTGTAGAGTCTCATTAAGAATTACGGAGTGACTTTGTGTGATTATCTGTGAGCTAAGGAGCAACAGGTAACTCTGGAAATTTCTTTCGTATGCTTGTGAATTATGTGTAGTTTATTTTAATTAATTATCACACAATAATAAGTTTGTCACTTTTCAAGCATGCTTGCTTATTGCCTATTTGCTGTGGAAAATAAATTACGCTTGTTTTATTTTAAGCATGCTTGAGTATATTGAGTATATTTGGGTTGATAATTATTTATGAATTATTTATGGTGTAATGATGATCGCTTTGCATCCATGAGGGGTTAAAATTTGAAGAGGAGTTATATGATAGCCGTACTACCATGTGGTAAGCCATCACTCGGTGCACAGTGGATGGCACTTGTCAGGGCCCCTCCTTCCATGTTTTCCTTTGGCCGGGATTGCATTGGAGTTGTGGGACATGTGACACCTCATTAGTGTCATTCTTTAAGGAAGGGAGCCATAGTCCAGACTTGAGCTCTGTATCTTTGGCCGGATACATCTTAGATACTGGTGAGTTTGAGATAATTCAGTTATATGAATTAGTTCTCTATTGGACAATATGTGTTAGCCTATGGCTCCAGTCAGCGGAATAAGGATGGATGGTGAAATAAGGAGTTGCATATTGTACATATAAATATTTATTTATGAGTACAATTCATTGAGAATTTAAATGAAAGTTTTCCCTATGTTGAGTGTACCTAATATATATTCGTAAGCCATGAGTTGTACGAAGAACTACATGTGTATAATTGGTTAAATTAGAATTATACGTGATTTGCTTGTGTATGTTAGGATTTTTCGGTAGTTACTGAGATGTCGATCTCATCCTATTATTAACATTTTCCAGGTGAATGACCTAATAGGAAGCAAGGGAAGACACTTAAGAAGTGAGCTTTGAAGGCTCTTTGTGCTACTTAAGTTTATGTTATGTTGTATTTATTTTGCCATGGACTTAACACTTTATGTTTTATTATGTTGTATAAATTATCGTGAAGTTTTAAGATTTTCACTATGACATGGGACGTATTTGAACTAAATAATTATCTATGCTGGATATTGGATAATTTTTAATGCTATAATAGCATTTTGGTCAAGTGCTTGAATATGAATTTTGGGGGGTGTTACACGTCGAGCTTCTAGGTCCACAGAAGTTATTCCAAACACACACTTAGTATTTTTGTACTACGTTCCACTTCTCATGGGTATTTTTGCACAATTAGTTTGTAAATGGTGTCATGGTGTCAGCCTGGTACACTTTTGACAATTATATATAGGCATTTTTTACTTTTACCCTTTTATAAATTACTAGTTTTAAAAAAAAAATTAATCTGTTTCGTTCTTGTTTTCGTCCTCTCACGACTTCTTTTCCATTTACCCTTCAGACCCTTGAATCCGAGAAGTTTGATTATTAACAAAACAATATCTTTCAAGCTCAACCCAAATATGCTTCTCAGGCTTCTTAAAGTAAAAACTTGCTTTGTGCGAGATTTTACCGGTGAGTGACATGAATTTCAAGTTGGGTACATCAATTGGGAATAAAGTAAGAAATTGTAGTTTCTTTTTTTTTTAATGTTAGGGATATTGTAATTTCAACTTGCATTTCATTTGCCACAAGTGTTATTTATTTGGATATATTAATAAATAGTGACTAACTTCAACTTGAATAACACTCGATTCCAAGTATTGCACATAAATTATTCAGTAGTGATCCGCGTGCGTTATTGTTTTTGGGTTAATAATGCTATCACTTATCAGTGTGATTTAATTAAAATTAAAAAATAAAAAACTCTTATTTTGTAGCAGAGCTTTTGTAAAAGATTTTAATAATTATATAAATGTATGTTTTGGATTGACTTTTGAATTTAATCAGATTAGAAAAATGTATGTTTTAGAGTAGTAAAATATGTTTTTAGGCCAATCCTGCATCCATCTGTCATGATACTACTTTTTTAATTTAACACTGGTTGCATTATTTTTTTTATTATATACTTTTAATTTAATAATGACATGAAAATAATTTTCTGTCACATCTCTCTCTTCAAAGTTCAAACAAGCTTATCCTTCAAATTTTGCAAATGAATTTCACTTGTCGATTGATAAGCATCTAGTGGACACAAAAGCACGACCCCAATTCCATCAAATTGATTGAATGTAATTTATAAAGATTAATGGTTAAAAAATGACCATATACTTATCTCTAATGTGTATCTGGGCACCTTTATTTTTTGTGGTACATAAGTAGCCATGAATTTCACAAATAGGGGCAAAATGACATGTCGGATAACTTGTTAATATATCCATTAAGTGTGCCGATTTTATTGTTTTTAAATGATTTTTTAAAAAATAAAGAAAGCCCCCACCCCTCACCTCCCTTATCCTCTCCCTCCGCCGCCTCTCTCCCTCACGCACCATCTCCATTTTCCCACCTCTTCATCCGTCGGTGCTGCCATATCCTCTGATACATCCACAGCGGTGCCACCGCTCTTGGCAGCACCAAGTGGCGAAGGGAGATAGTGAGGGAGGTGAGGGGTAAGGTTTTTATATTTTTCTTAAAAAAATATTTAAAAATAATAAAATGGGGCCCACTTAACAAAAATGTTAACAAGTTAGCGGACATGTTATTTTTACCCTAATTTGTGAAATTCATAGCCACTTTTGCACCACAAAAAAGTACAAGGTGCCCAGATGTACATTCGAAATAAGTAAAGCTGGTAGTTCAGAACGGGCCCATCGGGCTGGACTTTGATTTTTGGAGGCTTCAGAAGAGTCGAGGGCTTCAAAGGGCCGGCTCATTAAACCCGTCAAATATATATATATATATATATATTAAAAAATAAAAACTACAAAATAAAACAATTAATTAGAGGTAAAAAAAAAATACCTAATTCCCAATATTTATCATTGTTTGATAATTTCTTAGTGTGTGACTTATTTAAAAATATGGATACTATTTATTAAAACAATTAATTAAACATAAACATATATTTTATGTGACTTATTTAAAAATATAAACAATATTTATCATTGCTTGATAATTTCTTTGTGTTTGTTGCTTGTTGGTGTTTGTATTGTAACTTAAAATTGATATTTGTGTGATGATAAATATTTTATTGCTTTAATTTTTTCTATGAAAAAAGATTAAAACACAGTGTATAAGCGCTAATCGGCCCGGCCTAACTTTGAAAAATAAGGATATTTGTACTACTCGAACTTTTCGGGCCGGCCTTTTAAGGCCTTGGCACTTGAAGGGTTGGCCCTAATTTTCCAGCTCTACTCTAGAGATAAGTGTATGATCATTTTTTTAGTGGTTGATTTCATATTACAAATTATTAAATATAAGATTTTGCAGAAAAAACGTTTTGATAGTTTTTTTCTCTCATGAAATATAAACATATACTATATCTTTAGGGAGAATTGCCATGAGGTCTCAAGTAAGGGAATTAATCACAATAAAGTCTCAAAAAAATTATCAAATTACATTGAAGTCCCTTACGACTTGGGTGATATTAAATAACTTGTTACTGATAACTCCTGAATTGTCAATGACAGCTCCTTAAGTTGTACTCCCTCCGTCCCTTATTATAAGAGTCAAAGAGATAAAATCACACTGATTAAGGAAGTGGTTGAGAGAAATAAATATGTATGAAATAATTTTGTTTTATCAAGTTTACCCTTATTTATGTAAGAGAGAGAAATGTGATAATATTGTTATAAATGAGTATGAAAGAGAATGCGAATAGACAGAATAATGATGGGTAAAATGGGAAAAAAAACTCATTAAATAGTAATAATAGTCTACAATTGAATTGTTGATCTCAAATTTTAACAGTTTAAATTTATTTATTTTTATATAAAATCATAATTATATTTTTATTAAATGTGAAATTTGGACCATTAAAGTTTGATCCAAGGGTGATGGAAGGGGTAGATGAGGGAATTTTGGTCCAATATTTTGGACCACACATCTCTATGATTTGTATGTGTTAAGCTTGCTTAGTTTCTATCACATCACCCCTGCGCATGATCAAATCAAACAACCTTCTGCCTCGTTAAGACTTTTGGTCATTTTAGTTCATTATTTCTGCTCATCAATTAATATGACCACTTTATATTGCCTCTCATCTACAAACTTACAAATCAAACTCTCTCTAATCTATGATCTCATCTACAAACTTACAAATCAAAACTCTCTCTAATGATGTTAGCTAGACTTCGTGATATACATATTTTGCCAACTTTTTTTTTTTGGTCAGTGCGGCAAGAAACAGAGCTTTTCACTGTTGAAATTGATTTTGAAATACAACCACCCAAACAAAGCAAAGGAAGAAAAACCAATCCAAATGGTACGTCTCTTTCATGAAAGCTCTGGCAACTCAGTTTACATCCAGTTTAACTTCTCAACAAACCCAAATAATTTGTTGATTTTTGACAATTTTTTAGAAGCAGAAAGGATGATAATTTTCAATAAAGGCATCACATCAACAATGTAGGGTGACCAATTTCTAGCACTCAAATTCAAATAATTGCCCCATCTAATTGATTTTCATCGCCAATTTTACAGCTTCATCACTTAAACTGGTCCCAACTAATGGACTTTGTGTCCAATAATAAAAGTAAGGCCAAAAAAAGAAAGCTTTGTCAAACATCATCGTATTGTATCATTTGTATAACGTATTGTATCACATCTTTTCAGAGGGTTCGATTCCCTATCGCAGTATTTGTGATATAGGATGATAAAGGATGATAAAGAGTGGAGAAGATTAGAAGAAGTAAAGAAAGAAAAGAGGTAGAATAGGGGGGGGGGGTAGAGAAAGAGAGAAGGGGAAATTCAATACTTTTATTCAATATGCGGAAACTTAAAAAGTAGATAGTTAAGCTCTTATTTATAGAGATCAACCAAACCCTAAAAGAAAAATCTAGAAGCTAATAATAATTAAAATATTGAGATAATAAAATAATAAAACAAGGGAAATTGCAGATCTAAAAATCCCAACTTTTTAAACTAAAAGAAAACAATAAAATTCAAATTTCATATCTAAATCCTAACAACTTTTCAAATTAAAACAATTACATTAATAATATTAAAATCAAATCTTGTAATCTTTAAATCTGGAGGGAATCTTCCTTATCCTTTTGTGATTCCCATCATTTCCCTTGCTAAAAGGAACTCTCCTTTGAAGAGTAAGGGGTCTTGTAGAAGTCAAGCAAAGCGGGGTCAATTCGGTGCAACTCATCTTCAGTAATCCACGTAGCATCTGTGTCAGGAGAGCCTTCCCATCGAACAAGATAACGACGAACAGGACCCTCTAAGGTGAAAATGGTTTGTTCATCCATGACAGCATCGATCACTTCTTAAGTTGGCGGGACGCATGGTAACGGTGAAACCGGAGTACTGTACCTGGAACCTGCAGAGTCATCACTAGAAAATGCAAGAGGCTCAAAAGTGCCTCGGTAAGAGATGAGATCCTCAACATTAAAGAATGGACTAATAGACATTTCAGGAGGCAATTCTAGTAAATAAGCATTGGAACCAAGTTTCTTTAAGATACAGAATGGGCCTGAGGCACGGGCATGAAATGTCTTAAAGGAATTTTTTGGATAACGCTCAGGATGAATACGGGCCATTACATAGTCTCCTTCCAAAAAAAATTTAGCTTGCCGATGAGCATCTGCTGTTAATTTATATTGATTATTACTAAATTCTATTTTACGCTTAATCTCAGCATGTAATTCATGTAGGCGATGGGCTAAGGATTCGGCAGATTCTGAAGTGCAGGTTGTCAAAGGAAGGGGTACCAAGTAAATAAGCTGGTTGGGATTGAACCTGTGAACAATTTCAAATGGGCTTTTACCTGTGGATCTGTTGACAGAACTATTGTAAGTGAACTCAGTAATGGGTAAGATGAGATCCCAATTTCATAATTTGTCCCCTACTAGGCTTCTAAGAAAATTTCCAAGACTACGATTGGTCACCTCAGTTTGACCGTCGATTTGAGGGTGGAAAGCAGAAGAGAACTTGAGTTGGGTACAAAAAAGTTTCCAAAAGGTCTTCCAAAAGTAACTGACGAACTTAACATCACTGTCAGACACAATAGAAGTGGGCAACCCGTGCAGGCGCACAACTTCCTTAAAGAAGAGTTTAGCTTAGTGAGATGCATCAGTAGTCTTACTGCAAGGGATGAAATGCGCTATCTTAGAGAATTGGTCGACAACAACAAAGATAGAGTCATGTTGTCGAACAGTTTTAGGCAGACCTAAGACAAAATCCATACTAAGGTCCTTCCACGGTGCTTTAGGGATTGGTAAAGAAGTGTACAAACCGATATTTTGTTTCTTAGATTTGGATGTTTGACAAGTATGACATTGTGATAGGATATGAGCAACGTCACGCCGCAAGGAGGGCCAATAATAGGTGTGTCCAAATCTGGGACAGGGACCGGGATTAGCCATTCCCGGATCCCTTCCTGAAGGGGGCCGGGATTGAAATTGAATCCCGGTCTCAGTCCCGTTCCCGGGATTTCCCAGTCCCGCCGGAACCGGGAAATCCCGGGAACGGGATCGGGATTTCCTGAGAAAAAAAATAAGGAGAGCTGATGCGTGATGAGTGAAGAAGAGAGAAGTCAAGAGTGATTCAAATCAAATAGAATAACACATGTTAATCTTGTGATACAAAAGAAGGCGCCAGATGGAGAATGCACGGGCTAGCACAAGCTAGGAAAGAAGAATTAGTTAATCATGTAAATTTTCAATAATTTATTAGAAATTAGATAAATTAATAAGAAGAATAATATTTTTGCTCAAAAACAAACACAAGAAGGAGAATATAGTGGCAACTCCATTAAGCAAATTACTCTTTCTCACTCTCTCTATCAAGAACAAGCAAGAAGATTCAAATAGTGAAATGCAAGAGGAATTAATGAAAAATTAAGGCCTGAAAAGATTGGATTGTTATCACTCCCAACACTTTGTCAGTTTATATTGCAGCAACAATTTCAGAAAGACAGTCGTGAATTGGAGTAAGAAACAACCTTCTTGAGCTGATCTTGCTTCATCTTGTTCAAGGTATTCTTTTTAAAATTTCCTTTCTCTTCTTCGCTCACAAACTTTAAAATCTTCCAGTAAGTAGATCAACAACTAGGCTAACATTTCAAAGTAAAACTAGCTGCATTCAATAAGAGGCTTCGGTGTTCGATCAACGGTGGAGCGGCATGAAAATAGATGATGGGGCTACGGCAAAGAAGGAGAGGGGGAGAAGACTGTGGAGTCACGTCACTTGAGGGATTCCACGGAGACGATGTTCGTGATGACTGGGAAGAAGAAGAATCCACGAACTAAAAAGAAGACGGTGGGGCATCTTGTTCACTTTGTCTGCTCCGTGTGAGCCGCAGAAATGGGAAGGAGAATGAAGGAGCTTGAGAGGTTAGAGGGATTGGAAAGTGAAGAAATAGGGATTGAAGAGAATGGGCTAGAGAACTGGGCTAATTAACTGGTTCTATTGTTTTAAGGAGGCAAAGCTCTCAAACCTTTGGGCCTCCATACTTTTTTTTCAAAAAATATAACAAGTCCGGGACCGGGATCCCGGGGCTTTGCCCAAATCCCGGTCCCGGGATTTTTTTCTCAGATCTCCTGGGATGGGAAATTCCCGTTCCCGAAAGGCCGGGACCGGGACAGGATCATCGGGACCAGGATGGTATGGACAACCCTAGCCAATAGAATCGATGTTCAACAAGCGCGTTAGTCTTATCCCTCCCAAAATGACCAGCTAAACCCCCTCCGTGGAGTTCCCAAACAAGAAAATCTCTTAAGGATGTACGGGGAACACATAATTTATTACCACGAAAAAGGCATTTATCCTTAATAAGGAAGTCAGGATAGTTGTGGCGCGATCCATCAGTAACTTCTTGGTAAATGAAGTCAAAATTAGGGCATACGGGATAATCATCTATTAAACGATCAAAGCCAATAACATGGACACGCATGATGTGTAGAAGATTAATTCGGCGACTTAAGGCATCCGCTACCTTATTTTTTATCCCTGCGCGATGCTTAACAACGAGAGTGAATTCTTGGAGAAATTCTGCCCACTTGGCATGCTTTAGGTTCAAACGTAATTGGGAATTGAAAAATTTAAGGGCTTGATGATCTGAGTACACGACAAATTGTTGAGGGAAGAGATAATATTTCCAATGCTCAAAAGAGCGAACTATTGCATAAAATTCTTTATCATAAGTGGAATACTTCTGCTTAGCCTCGTTTAATTTCTCACTAAAGAAAGCAACGAGGTGACCTTCTTGACTTAAGACGCCCCCAATCACTATTCTGGAGGCATCACAAGTGACTTCAAAGCATTTAGAAAAGTTAGGCAAGGCTAAGACCGGGGCTTCAGAAAGCTTTTGTTTAATAATTTGGAAAGCACGAGATGCAGCTATGGTCCAACGAAACTTATCCATTTTGAGACATTCTGTGATAGGGCTCATGATAGTGCTGAAGTCTCTAATAAAATGCCTATAGAAGGATGCGAGACCATGGAAGCTTTGAACTTCATGAATGAATGTTGGCTTAGGCCAATCGCAAATAGCTTGTACCTTTTCAGGGTCAGCGGCTAACCCTTGCGCAGAAACAATGAATCTAAGGAAAACAACTTGTTCTTGGAGAAATGAGCACTTAGAAATATTGACATAGAACTTCTCTTCCTGAAGTATGAGAAACACTAGGCGAAGATGTGTTAGATGCTCAGCTTCCGACTTGCTAAATATTAGGATATCATCAAAGTAGACGACCAGAAACTTGCCTAAGTAGGGTCGGAGAAGGTGAGTCATGACACGCATGAAAGTACTTGGGGCATTGGTAAGGCCAAAAGGCATGACTAACCATTCATACAAGTCATCCTGTGTCTTGAACGCGGTTTTCCATTCATCTCCGGGTCTAATCCTAATCTAGTGGTACCCACTAAGGAGGTCAATTTTGGAGAACCAGCACGACCCTGAGACTAGATCAAGCACATCTTCAAGTCTAGGGATAGGAAACCTATACTTAACGGTGATTTTGTTGATGGCTCTACTATTAATACACAGTCTCCACATACCATCTTTTTTGGTGTCAATAAAGCAGGTACTGCACATGGGCTAAGGCTATATTGGATATAACCATTTTCCAGCAAACAATTGACTTGCCGATTAAGTTCTTCCCTATCCTTAGGGTTCATTCTATAATGTGGTAAATTAGGGAGTTGGGATCCTGGAACTAAATTAATTACATGTTGGATCTCCCTCATTGATAGCAAGTCATAAGGTAACTCATTAGGTGCAACATACTTGAACAATCCAATAAGTGGGAAATCTCTTTAGGTAGATTTGTAGCCTTAGAAGTGGATGGGAGGGCAGCTTTGGCAACAACTGCAAGAATAATATCAGTCTCTCGACACTCATGAATGAATTGCTTTTCGGTAAGGAGGTGAAGTTTGGAAGACTTAAAAGTAGAACAATCTGTGTTGGTAGAACCCTTTCCTTTAGGTTCAGGCTTAGCAGGGCGCAAAATGATTGTTTTCCCCTCATGCTTAAATATATGGTTGTTGGATCTTCCATGTATGATAACGTCATGATCGTACAACCACAGGCGTCCTAAGAGGATATGGGATACGTCCATCAGAATGGCAACACAAAGTACGTCCTTTTTATAGTCACCGAGGTGAAGAGGTACATGACATTGTTGAGTGATTGGAAGAGAGGTGTTGTCTATCCAGACAACATGGAAAGGTTTGGCAAGGGGCTCAGTCTTAAGCCCGATTCTAACAAAGCCTCGACTTAAAATAACATTTCTCTCACTACCATTGTCGATAATGAGTTTGTAGGACTTTTCACGGTACTTCATATATGTGTGGAAGATGCTATGTTTCCACCAGTCATATGGAGAGGGAACAGTTAAGAGACATCGCATTACCCCAAGGTACTCTAGTGGTATGTCATCTGTGAAGATTTCTTCATCCACATATGATAGGCTATCAATAGGGTCGACGACAACGTTAGGAGTGCGCTCATCATTGTCTTGGTACTCAAGAAGGAGAACTCATTGGGGGCACTTTGACACGATGTGCCCCTTAGCGTGACACTTGAAACATTCAATGGTGGACTCACTAGGACGAGAACTAGAGCCTACAGATTCATTAATCGGCTTAGTGCCAGATGTTTGGCTAGCATAAAACTGGGAAGTAGCCCTAGATGATGACCCTACAGTCCTATCGATTGAGAATGAACCACGAGACTGTCGGAAATCCGTGCCTTGGGAAGGAGGACGCCGAAATGTAGGGTACTTGGTCAAGGATTCTATTTCTTGGGCTTTATGATAGGCGCCCTCGAGTGTTTCAGGAAAGTTTAGCTTAAGAGCCCTCTGTATGTCTGGCCAAAGGCCATCAATAAACCTACTAAGTAATTACCATGGGTCTTCCTTTAGCCCACACCGTATTTTAAGTTCATCAAAATGGGCTATGTAGTCAGCACAGTAGAGCCCTGTTTGATATTGTTTAATTGACTGAACAATTGGCACTTGTATCGGGAGGAAACATACTTCTCTTTCAATTTCATTTTCATTCTGGCCCATGAAGTCACTGGTGGATGACCTTGCTCTTCGAGGGTTACTTCGACCTTGTACCAGTACGTACGTGCAGCTCCCACAAGTCTTATCTTGGTAAAGCGTACTCGTTGGGTGTCATCCATATCATACTAGTCAAAGTAGTCTTCCATGTTGGCGAGCTAATCTAAGAAGTAGGTGGGATTTAAGCGACCATCAAATTTCGGGGCATCAACTTTAACCTTCTTAGTGATATCTTCCCTAAAGTCACGCCTAGGGTTTCCGCTGTCAAACTGATGGGGTGATCTCTCATACCTAAAAGGTAACCTTGCATTCATATAGTGGCGTTCATTATAGCCATTCCAAGGGTCTACTTCGTCCTCAAATAACGCGGCATGGGGCCTACGTAGAAGTGACCTAGCATAAGGGTTACCGGTACTTAAAGGAAGAGAGTGACAACCTATAGAGGTCTTCCTACCTTGATCCGGTGTAGGGTGTCCTAGGTTTAACATTTGATCATTGTGGGGGTTCTGGAGTAATCCGTCGTGAGGTGGTGTGACTGCTATGGTCTTACCTACATTTGAGGGTGTGGTCTCGATATGTTTTCCTAAAGTTTGTTGCCCTAGACAACGAATGGCTAACATAACTTCTTCAAGCTTAGTTTCAAGTTTGGACTCAAGGGCATTAATCCTATCATTATTCTCATCGAACCTAGTGTGAGTTGATTCGCTTAGCTACGGTCAACATAATCATAAATAGCTCGTTCACAGCTTTCAAACTTGTACATGGCGGCTTTTATACTAGCAATATCGTGATCAAATTGGGTTTGGTTGTCAAGGACACGTCGAGGGGTCATGCTAGAATGAGAGGGGTAGGTGTCCAACGTGCGGGGTTTAGGTGGTCTTAGCGAAACCTAATATAAAGGCTCCTAAGTTGCTCCCACCAAAAAGGTGAAGACCCTACTTAACAAGCCTAACCTTCAGGGAGCTCAACAGCCCCGTCAGAGATTAGTCTTGCTAATAAGTAACAACCTGAGTGAGATCTTCACAATAACCTCAGAGGGTTATAAACCCCCATCAGGGAAACCGTTAAAAATCTCTACTAATCTAGGGTAGAATAGGACCCAGGTGTAGGGCCGAAAGTGTGTGAGGATATGTGTGTTCCTAGGGTGGAGAATTAAATGCCGAATTAAGTGCAAAGAATTTTTTTTAATAATAATCAATATAAATCAATAGAATAGCTCATAGGGGAACTAAAAATTATGGAAAAGAAAACTTTTTTTTTAATTTTTTTTTCGTTTTTTTTTTTTTTGCCCTTTTCTTTTTGAGTGCTAGATGAGGAGATAAGGGGGAAAAAAGAAAGAAGGAAAAAAAGGAAAGAGAATTAGGGCTAGAAAAAAGGAAATATGCCAAATGACAAGAAGGAAGAGAGATATATTCAAACTTAATAGATCTAAATCAAGTGATTACGACGAACTACCTCCTTAAATATCAACTAGTATAGGTTCGACGTTGTTGGATCAAATCCTTACCGAATAACTTTTGGAGCCAAAATTTATAACTTTAACCCCGAATATTTCTGAGCGATGATCCTGAGCTCAAGGGAGGTCCGGAACGCAGCAACCACAAGAAGCACGAACAGTGAAAATGGGGTAGCTTGGGAGAGTGTAGGCAACAAAAGGGAGGTGAAGTCTGGCTCTGGTACCAATTGATGTAGGACGATAAAGGATGATAAAGAGTGGAGAAGATTAGAAGAAGAAAAGAAAGAAAATAGGCAGAATATAAGGAGAGAGAAAGCAGAGAAAGAAAGAACAGGAAACTCAATACTTTTATTCAACATGTAGAAACGTACAAAATAGATAATTGAGCTCTTATTTATAGATTTCAACCAAACCCTAAAAGAAAAATCTAGAAGTTAATAATAATTAAAATATTGAGATAATAAAATAATAAAACAAGGAAAATTGCAGATCTAAAAATCCTAACAACTTTTTAAACTAAAAGAAAACAATAAAATTCAAAATTCAGATCTAAATTCTAACAACTTTTCAAATTAAAACAATTACATTAATAATATTAAAATCAAATCTTATAATCTTTAAATCTAGAGGGAATCTTCCTTATCCTTTTGTGATTCCCATCAATTTGAAAATGCATTCTTGAGCGAGGGTACCCAAGTTCACTCATAAGAGTATTAGATGTTGTAGTGCTGACATTAATCATATAGGAGAAATTGTTTATACGTCTTGTTTATTGGTTTAGGTTAAACTTGAACTCTTGTCTAAAATTTTAATATAAAAGTTATAAATATCATCACCGTTGATGTTATTATGTATGTCTTTTATAAACTATTTAATTGTTAAAATAGACCCAATTGCATATTATATACAGCATCATCGCATTAAACAATATTGATTTGTGTGAGAATCATCGACTAATATTATTTGAAAGAGACATGCGAGACTTGGTCCTTAACAATGCTGGCAGGTGGCAGCCACCCCCAACTTGTGTTTTTTTTTTTTTTTTTTTTGACTTTGTTGAGGAAACGCCTCTGGTCTAGTTTCCCACTGAGAATTGTTAAAAATACTCATTAAGTTGTTATTCGTAGGCCATACAATTATTATAGTCTAGTCAAAAGTTGTTACGGAGTTCTCATTCAGTAACAACTAAATGAGTAGGTCATAACAACTTTTCGGCCTACGATAACAACTTATTGAGCATGTGTAACAACTTGTGGCTTACCATGACAACTAAATGAGCATGTGTAACAACTCTTGTTCGGTAACAACTTTTGAGCTGCTGATAACAACTAAATGAGCAGGTTATAACAACGTCGTGTGACCTGAGATTAATCACGTGATTTCAAGTGGGACCTGAGATTAATTACGCTATTTCATGGGACCTCATGATAATTAAATTCTTTACAAGGGACTTGTAATTTATTTTCCCTTAAAAATATGCTTACTATAAAACGACAATTTTGATATTTTTTTGACGCTAAAATAAATCTACTTAAATTATATTTTAGTCCATGAATTCTCATCAGTCAATGCTTCAAGTAAGTTTATATTTATTTTGTTTCAAGTAAAATAAACTCGTATGAGTTGGGCTTTAGGGTCCTAAATCATTCTGATAAAAAAAGGTCCTAAATTAAGAACATAATTACTAGATGGTTCTACAGCACACAATAATAAGTTTTTTAAACAAGAAATGATAACAAACTGACCAAAACTCACTTATTATCATAACATTTTTTTGTGATTGCATTCATTATTTTGAACCTTACATTGTTCATCCCTTAAACAGCTAACTGATCTTAGCTTGAATATCAAAGAAAAGGATCCTGGTGGCACTTCACATGAGATCTCTTCACTTACAAATCATAATTTGGCTTAGCATAAGTATGATAATCTTTTATCATCAGCTTCAAAAAAGCGTTTATGGGAAGACCTTTATGATATAGATCTGGGTTCTAGAGGAACTTGTGCCAAAAAACTCCGCACATGTGCATGATTCTATCAGGGACCTCTAAGTTTAATAGCAGCCACTTAGAGGTCCTTCCTGCAGTGCTGCCAACTACTACTTACTCTATGATTATGATTATACTTGTTTGTTTGCATGTTTTGTTGGATATTTTGTTGGTTGTTTTTACTTATATTTTGTCTAGTATTGGGAAGCTTGTTATCTTTGGTCAACCTTCCTCCCCAGCATCATTGCCTCCAGGATTTCAAATCACTCTATGCATGGCTTGTGTGCCTGCATCATTTCATCAACTGGGTCGAGCAATGATCCCTTCAAATAGCTTAAAAGCTATAGACGTCGTGGGTTACCAAGATAATCTGGTGATCCGTGGTGGCGTTTCCTTATGTCCGTTGTCCAATCGATGTTGCTGAGTATTATCTATTCCTGCTATATGGGACTTCGAAGTGTATTTGACATGGCGGTTTTGCAGCTGGTTCGTGATAAGACTCAGGCTTTGGTAGGTCTTTGAAGTGCTGGCTGGCTAGTTGGTCCTACTGGTTGCAGCTTCTCATTATATTTGTTTCAGTTTTTTTCTTTATATCTATATTTGAATGTTGTCATATGTTTTAATTTTTCAGTTGTTGAACCCTCGACTTATGTCCCACCTAGGATTAGTTTAGGTTTTTTTATATGTATCGTTTTATCTTTACTTAAATAAAATTGTCTTTTATCAAAAAAAAAAAAAAAACTTTCCTGACACAATAATGTCGACGTTTATTAACAAACAATTGTACATTCCAAAAAAGTACGATATTTATTTACATCGCCATCACAATCGAATTGATATTAGCTATTCACAACTATCAAAACGTCAACAAAGACCGAAATGACGAATTTGATTTTCTTTTTATTAAAAATACAACTTGTCATTATTGAAAAACGGTGAAGAATATATAGTGGCACTGAGTGCTAACTTAAGTTTTTTTTTTTAACTGAGTAACTTAAGTTGAAAATAAATCTTTATAAATATAGATGTGATATTCCGTGTTATTTCGCATTAGAGTAATTACGAGTCAATACCGAAATATAAAAAATACATTAATTAACATATGCAAACATGTACAGCATTTAATTTTGAAAAAGTATGCGTATTGTTCTAAGTAACGTTATGATGTTGATACAGTACCTAATGGCGTGTGGTTGTTTGATAGTTATGATTTTTCACAATTTCTATAAAACACACTTGCTTAATTATATTAGCAGTATAGTTTCATATTTTCTAAACATCACCTTGTTCAAGAAACCTGTAATTAGGTAAGAATCAAAATCAAGATATGCATATATATTCTGGATAGTTTTTCTTTTTCATACTGATATTCTGAATAGTTTTTTTTTTTTTCTTTCATACTGATATTCTGAATAGTTACATATATACATATATAATGTTAATAGGCTTTAACTTATTTAATGAAGAGGCAAACTTTATACCCCAAACTTTTGCATGTTGGGTACTGATTAGAGGAATTTTTTGGAACATTTAAAAATCTTAACCCAAAACATCTCAAACACTCATTATATGTGACATTTAGTTTTATGTGACAAATGTCTGTTTGCAACTCCATTAATTTTCGGTATTGAATACTATCAAAACAATACTTTCATGACATTTAATATCCAAAAAACTTTCACATGTTGACTATTCTTTCAAGGAAATTTCTAAAGTATTTAAGAACCTTAATCCATTGTCAATTTAATTATTTGTTTATTTGAATAATTCAATAATAATGAGTTAAAGGTATTTTTGTCATGTACCTCATCACAACTTAGCTATGGATATGCGGATTTTTTTACTCAATATTTCTTAGAAATGTTTAAAAAAAAGAGTAAATTGTCCTAACTGATTAAAAAGTAGCAATATTAATTAGCCATTAACAAAATTATGTTGACCGCTGATATTTTTAAGAGCAACGCCACATTGCTCATTTTTTAATACTTTATTTCAGAACAACATTAAAAAGAAATTGGGCACCCCCAACTATTTCACAAACGCTTTTAGATAGAAATCACTATTTACAACTTTTATAATTGGACTGAACACAGTAATGAGACTTTGTTCCATTGAGCATACAATATAACAATATAGTTGAGTAACGTGATTAATCACAATAAAATAATGTGTGGTTAAAATTCTCTATAAGAGCCAGCTTTGTTGATATAATATAATTATGGATTAACGGTCGAATCTACAGCATACATATGTGTAGTTAACTAGAGCTCTATTTTCGTCATTACAACAATTTTATTAGAATTACACTACTCCTCATGCTAACAAATGTTGTTTTAATTAAAAAATGCACTCCATATTTTATAAAAATACAGTTTAAAATCTTATTACTGGTGTTAACGTGATAGCTCTTTTTCGAGTTGTCAAGCTACTGTTTTGATAAATTGTGACATGCTCTTATAAAAATGGACCAAAACCATTCAAAATTTTTGCTCTTATAAATAGGGACGGGGGGAGTAATTGGCAACTCTTTAGTTGTCATTGACAACTTACTGAGTTGTCAATAATAAATCATTTAATATCACCGAGGTTCCTAGAAAGTTTAATGTAATTTGATTTTTTTTTTTTATCTAATCGTGATTAATTCCCTATTTGAGACCTAATTATAATTTTTTTGGTTGATTCTATACATTCTGATGCAGACAAAACAAAAACTTTCCGACATGTCGTCTTCATCTCTCAAATGATGCAAGTAGTCTTTCAATTGCTTATGACAAGTCTTTTTCTCATGATGGAAGAATATGTTCATGAGGAAGATTTTTTTTTCTTATCCTTTTATTACAATTGTGAGCTGTCAGATCAAATTTTTACAGTTTTTATTTATTGATGTATTTTTTAAGGAAAATTATAATAACATTATTATCAAATGTGAAATCTGGACCATTAAAATTTGATCCAAGGGTGATGAAGGGTGGGGGTGTTCATGGGATAGGACCGGGACGGGGACTGTCCCGAATTTTTTTTATATAAACATCTGAAGGTGGGTATATCACTCACATATTAGGAAGCTTGAATGGAAGATTCCAGCAAGTATGGGTGTATGCGAGTACAGATCTTGCCTTTAACTCAAATTGAAGCGACGGAATGGAGTGAGGAAGGGAAAGATGAAGGGAAATAGATGGATTCCGGCGATGGCAAGTACATTGAGAGTGACGACTGTGGATGAGAGATCGACGAAAATGAAGAGAAGGGGAAGGAGATGCCACGAAACTACAAGAGAGAAGAGAGATTAGAAGGGAAGAGTGAAAAGATTAATGAAGATTGAATGGAGGAAGAGTGAAGAAGCGAGATGGTGGGACTGAGAGTGGAGAGAGAAGAGAGGTTAAAGGAAAGGGTTGTATATTTTTTTAAAAAGAATATGACAAATGTTCACATGCTGATAATGCCCTCACCCCTCAGTCACACAGCTCACATTTTGCTTTTGGTCAACATCACACTTGACACATGATATATGACACGCATTTTTTAAAAAAAAAAAAACACACACACACATATTCGGGACAAGACGAGATCGGGACAGCCCTGTCTTGAGTTCCATCCCGCCCCGATTTGTCCCATCCTGAAAATTTTCTGGACGGGATTTTCCCATCCCAAAATGACCGAGACAGAAAAATCATGAATAATAGCCTCAACGAAGGGGTAGAGGAAAGGTAGAAGAGAGAAAGGGTAGATGAGAGAAGTTGGGTCTCAAAATATTGCATGTGACCTCAATCTTACCTGGTGGACAGTTAAGTGTATGGAGGAAAAACACATTCAAAAATTACAAATTTCAACCACAATTAGCATAATATGTTAAAAAAATAACCATATGCATAAACATTATCATCTTAGTAAGTTAGTATCATTTATTAGAAGCAAACTTGTTGGGCGCATTGTTAAGTATGGAGTATCGGTTGGTGTTCAAACCAAAATTTAAATATTGGTTTGTCACATTGTAACGCACACGCACACGCACACGCACACGCATACGTGTGTGTGAGAGAAATCGATATATAAATACCTATTGAATATTAAATTCTTATACAGGAGATTTTAACTAGTTGGTTAACAATTTTCACTAGATGGTTAATAATATTCATAACTGTAAATAACCTATTTATGATTTTAAAAATTCAGAAGATATTCATCTATCATCTTCCCTATATATATATTTACTTTGATATATTTTCTTAAAACTTTGTTTAAAAGTACGTTTTCTGTCACTTAGGGCTTGTTTGGTATAAGGGATTGGGGGGGGGGTTTTTGTGTGTTTAATTTAAAAAATGAGAAAACGATCTTAGAAGTTTTTTTAATACCATGAGGTTAGAAGTTTTTAACTATTCTTTCCTTTTTGTTTTATCTTATATATCTTTTATAGTAGAGTTTTATAAATACACTTTTTCAATTTTTTAAAGCCACAAATCTGATTTTTGAAAATGTATTGAAATGGCATATTCTAATGGAAAACTTTTTGAAATCATGTTAGGCTACCAATGGAATTGAATTTAATAGAAGCTCTCTTACAACATAATGAACTAAGCTTCGAATCTCCATTAGATGTACCCATATTTACTAAGTGACAGTGCCTAGAATAATACTGTGCATATTTGGCTGGACTTATTTTGTCAAAATAAGTCCTTATTTTCAGTCAAAAGGACTTAAAATAAAAAAAAACATTTGTGTATGTTTGGCTGGACTTAAAAAAAATAAGGATTTATGATAAATAAGTCCGAATAAGTACAAGTTTTTTTTTTTTTAGCTTATTTTGGGTCTGAAAGAGCTTATTACTGTTGAAATGAGTGGGGTCTACGGCTCTACACTGTTTGTATGCAGGAGGAAGGTCACAAGAGTGCTGCAATGGTGGGGGCCACGCTATTTGTACTCCCTTTCTTTCTTTTCCATTGTTTTTAATAACAAGGCAAGCATATTATATGTAGCCGGGATGAAATCCCCCTCTGTTCTTCTCGCAGGCCCTCCAGTATCATGTCCCAACAAAAGAGTGAAGGTCCTATGTTTTTTTCCTTTTTTTTTGAAATAAAAGCTGAATGCATTAAATTTCCATGTTAATTAAAAAATTTGATTAAATTTCCATATTATTTTGTTTGCAAATAATTGTAATTAAATTTCCATTTTAATTTTTTTGAAGATAATTTTCATTTTTAACTCAAAATCATCATAATTTAAAGATTTAATGGATAATTTTAATTTAGTTCTATAATTCTCTAAAGTTCATGTCCTTTTTTGTCATTTTCATTTTAACCTTACTTTTCAAGAAGTCAATCCAAACATGCATCAAAAGTTCAATTGACTTATAAGTCATTTTTTTCACAGCTCATCCAAACATAAAAGTCATTACACAATCTGACTTATTTTCAATCTGACTTATATAGAAATCACTTTTCCATAAGTCGATCCAAAACACACACATTGTCTTCAATAGGAAGATTCTTATATCTGTTCCATAAACAGGAAGATTCTTATGCCTAGGAAAAAAAAAACATAGGCTGGGCCGATCCATTAATAATTGGCCCGTGAAGAATACAATGGCTTGCAACTTAGGCCCATGCATGCAAAGCGCAACGGATAGCTTCATCCTCTTCTTAATAGGGCAGCCCATGCTCATTTTAACCCCACAAAAAGAAATACGGAGAGAGGGAGAGATGGCCCATAAAAGCATTGATATATATTAGGGGTATGGATCTCCACAGTTCCTATATTGTATAGTGCTCAATTACGGTAATAAGGTTAATAGTGTTATGATATTCTTATATTTTTCTTAGTTATGTATAATAAATTTATTTTTTCCACATATGTTGCACCTGAATATCATATAATTGAGGGTGTTAAGAGTAACACGTGGTTATGTGACTCACCTAAGAAAGCCCTACGAGATTTATATTGACTGTTGAGTCAATGTCTCCTTTTGAAGGATAAGAGTAAAATCACACCTCCATTTACTTAAACCACCAGTTTTTTTTTAATAAATTTGTGCATTTATATAGAAACAAAGATACATACAGTGAGAAACAATCATACATTATTAGGATGCAAACATAAAAGACAATACATGAATAACAACAAATCACCAAAAGATTCGAGCCATTTTATGAAACAAACATTCATCATCTTTACGTTGTTCTGATTCTCAAATTGACATCAACTTTATGAGAATAACCGAATACTGGAACCACTTGTTAAAACTAACATTAGAACGCACATCAACTTGAGGCATTCATCTCTATCGAAGAAAATCTAGACATATATGTACAATATTAAACATTTAATAAATCGCATTAGTTGTGAGTTATTAAATGTAATTTAAAAATATTTCTATGTAAGGTATAAAATGCATTATTTTAAAATACCAATTACAAAATAGTTGGAGATGGGTAGATTTGTGTATCAATTTACCTAGAACTTCAAGCACATCAAACTGATTCATTGTACATATAGGAAGTGATCCCTAGTAGACCAAATCACGGTACACACATGAAGTGATCTCTAAGTCAAAATTAGTAAGAGTAGTTTTGTTTAAAATATTATTAAAACTTATTTTCAACAATATTTTAAATACTATGTCATGAATGGGCCTGGGAGCATGATCGAGGCCCAAAGGGATGATGACCCAAGTAGCCAAATTAGGGAGGAGAATTCATGTGAGTTGCCACATCAGAGTAACCGAATGGGCAGGGGTACACGCACTGAAGATGCATAAGAGGGAGTTTTGGGGGGAATATGGTTATGGATGATTTGAGATAGACCTCTCTCTATGATATTCTCTCTATTTCTCCATCCGACAATTTCTTTTTTGCTTTTATTCTTCTGATCATTTATATACTTGTAACTTTGCATTTGTCAATTTATCTTTGTAATCCTTTTATCATTTCAGTGTTACATGTGCAATCTCTATACTGGAACTCTTATTTGGAAGTATACAGATAGTTGATTGGTTTAATTCTGGTTTATGTCATTGGTGCTTTAATCTCATATTATGGCTGACAATATACGTCTTCAAACTATGAATGCAGAGATTCATCGATTGGCGTAGGCTTTGGTGGAGTCTGAACAAGCTCATTCGACTCGTTTGACAATTGTGGAGTCGACGAACTCCATGGAGCAGCATGTTTTTCTAAGCTCGACCTCCTTTCTAGTTATCATCAAATCTTGGTCAAGGAAGAGGATAGACAGAATACTACTTTCTGGACACATCAAG
Source organism: Mimosa bimucronata (assembly GCA_037074515.1). NCBI lineage: Eukaryota > Viridiplantae > Streptophyta > Magnoliopsida > Fabales > Fabaceae > Mimosa > Mimosa bimucronata. Next base: position 7,417,160 of record CM073436.1, read on the forward strand.
GCCCATACAAATGGTTGGTCATGCCCTTCGGCCTCACCAACGTTCCGGCTACGTTTCAAGCTCTTATGAATGATATATTCTGACCATTTCTTTGTCGGTTTGTCTTAGCTTTTTTTGACGACATGTTGATATATTGTGCTGATTTGTCCCTTCATCTGACCCATTTGACTAAGTATCTGGAGTGTTTAATGCACCACCAACTCTTTGCTAAATTGTCCAAGAGCTCATTTGCTCTGGGATCAAATAGAGTATCTCAGACATATTGTCCATGGAGTTGAAATGGATCCAGAGAAGGTTGCTGCCATTAAAGAATAGCCTACTCCAACCTTTGTTTCTCAGCTCAGATACCGACGATTTATTCGTCTGTATGCTAATATGGCAGCACTTTCACAGCAAAAAAGATGCATTTATTTGGTTTTACGTTGCCCAGTCTGGCTTTGACAAGTTGAAACAGGTGTTGCTTACAGCTCTCGTGTTGTTACTTCTAGATTTTTCTAAGCCCTTCATTAGTGAGGTTAATGCTTCGGGTGTAGGAATTGGTGCTGTCCTCACTCAAGACAACTATCCGATAGCTTATTTCTCTAAGATATTGTTTAAAAAAATACAGGCTGCTTCCGCTTATGTCAGGGAATTGTATGCATTGACAGAAGCATTATCTAAATTTCATCTTTACTTGATGGGCCATCACTTTATCATCCATACATATCAGAAGAGTCTACGTCATCTTGGGGATCAGGTGATCCAAACACCTGAGTAAGAAGCCTGCCTTCCTAAACTCTTAAGATATGATAATACTGTTGAGTATAAAGTGGGGGACCAACGATGCCGCCGATGCCTTATCTAGATCATTCATGGTGATTACATGTGTGATGAATGGCTTATTTGACCGGATTCAAAGGGCTATCAACACCTCTTCTGAGCTAACTGATCTTCACCAAAAGGTACAGTTAAATCCAGCTAACATCCTATTTTATTGTATCTGGAATGGCCGTTTTTACCACAAACGAGGCTTAGTTGTGCCTTCTTTAGATAAGGACCTCATCCATCTTATCTTGATTGAGTTTCATGCCTCGAAAGTTGGAGGGCATGCGGGAATAGTTCGAACACATGCCAGGGTAACTGCGAAATTCTGATGAAAAGGAATGCGTGCTGACATTAAGCACTTTATTCAACAGTGTACCACTTGCCAAGAAGCCAAAATAGTGCAAGCTTCTCCTTATGGACTCTTACAACTACTCCCTATTCCTAATCAGTTTGGGAAGATATCGCCATGGCCTTCATTGCATGGCTACATTCTTCAAAAGGGTTTTATGTTACATATGTGGTGGATAGACTATCTAAATTTGCTCATTTCCTTTCTCTTAAGTCAAATTACATAGCTGACTCATTAGCTGAGGTTTTTGTCCAATACATTGTACATTTACATGGGTTTCCGAGATTAGTTGTCTCGGATAGAGATTGTGTTTTCACCAGCTTTTTTGGAAGCAAATTTTCAAGTTACTCTGTACTGTGCTGTGTATAAGTTTCTCCTATCACCCTTAAAGTGATGGATAATCTGGGGCTCTTAACCGATGTTTGAAGATGTACTTGAGGTGTTTTATGCACCATCAACCTCAAGTATGGGTCAACTTCCTACCATGAGCCCAATATTGCTACAACACTTCATTCCATCCTTCCGTAGGCATGACATAATTTCAAGTGTTGTTTGGCAGATATCCTTCGATACTGCTACATCTGGATCAATCTATGGAAGTAGCTACCTCAGTAAAAGAGCAGATGCAATTGAGTGATGTTGTAACACCCCAAATTTTAGAAAATAGAAAATAGGGAATTATTTAAGATTTTAATAATGTAACTAAAATATTAAGAAATATTGAAAACAAATTTATGATGTTTTAGGTATTTTTAATAATTTTAAGGCTTATTTTCTTTAAGAAATAAAGAGAAATAATTTGGAGGTAGAACTTAATTTGGAAAAAAAGAAAATAATAAAGGTTTATTTAAAATCTCGGGATGTCATATAGAAATTAAATAGTCTTATAAATAAATTTATGAGGTCAGGTATATTTTTAATAATTTTTAAAGTTTATTTTCTTTATTAGTTAAGGAAAAATAGTTGAAAGATGAATTTAAATAAGGGAGTATTTAGAACCCTGAGGTATTGTTTAGTATTTAAAAAGTCTTATAAATAAACTTGGAAATTAAAAGTATATCTAGAAAAATTATGTTGGGACATAGTCGGGTTTATTTCTAAATGATAATGATACATAAAATTATCATTTAAGAGGAAATGGGAAAGAGAAAAATAACAAAATGACAATATCTACACCTAGTTGGAAAATATTGAGTTAAAACAGGGACAAAATGGTAAATGATCTGTGTAAAATATCCAAATCCATCCTTATCTTTTATTATATACTCCCACCTGCCTCACTATTCCTTTCCATTCTTTGCTTTCTCTCCCTCACCCGAAATACACCCCCTCTCAGCTCTCTCTCTCTCGCTCTCTCCCCTGTCTCTCGTTCTTCAGCAACGGGCGGCGAGTCTGGCGGCGAGTCTGGCGGCGATCGGCGGCGAAAGGCGGAGGAAAACGCTCAAGACACTGAGGTTAACATTGGGTAAGCCTATTTCCCCCATTTTTCCTTCTCTTTTGCCCGATTTCGGGTCTGAATGGGAGGCAGAGAGATTCGAGTTTTAGGAGATTTACAAGCTTCTAATCCCATGGAACTGAACATTAGGACTTGGGTAAGAGTATTCCTAAAGTGATTTTGTAAGGGGATGAAGTTTGGTGGTTGATTTCCGTCGATTTGGGGCTCGGGTACTGTTCACTTCGATGCCATTTTCTGATTTCGGAGCTTCCTTGCTTTGAAGCTTAGTTAATCTTGTTTAGGAGTAGGATTAATGCTCTGATTGTGCCTTGTATGCTGATTATGGAAGCTAGTGATTTTTGTTGAAATTTTCCTTCTTCCCCTGCTCTTCGTTTCTGCCTTCGGTGAGGATAGCTAGTGGTGAAAAAAATTTCACCATGATTAAAGGTTTAATCTCCTTGTCTAAGTTGTTTGATAGTGTTAGAAAATAATTGTTCAAATTTCCTTTTCTTCTTGCTGTTCGTTCGGCCAGATTTCTTGCTCTTTATCTTTGGGTGATGTTGAACATGTTTTAATGGAATTGGTATATATGATACTCTGAAAATGCTGGTGGTTGTTGATTTAATCCGATTAGTAGTTGTGTTGGTTGAATCTTTGTTCTCTGTTTCCTGTTCTGTTTTGGCCGAGTGGTTGGGGAAAAGTTTTGAGAAGATTAGTTTCTATGTCTCTGATTAATTGATGCACATGTGCTGGGATGTTAGGACAATGAATAAGAAATTTGATTAAGGGGAGTATATCCTGAATATTTGATTTTCTAGTTTAGGATAGTTGAAATTGAAAAGGGAATTCTTTTATAAGAATGTTATGTGTGTGATGTTATTGTGATTGAGTTTGTTCTTTCTGTTCTTGTGCTTTGCTGGGCTGCTGGTTTAAGAATAGGAGGAGAAGAGAATTTTAATATTTGACTTTAGTAAAACTTGTTGACAATTATTGACTGGTAATTGAATTACAAAATTGTTTTAATTATCCTTTTCTTTTCTGTTGATTTGGCTGAAAGTTTGAGTAGAATAAGGAAAGGAATTTTAGAATTAACTTAGTAAGAAAGCCTTAAGTTGATCAAGCTAAAATGGTTTTGTTAGGGATTGCCATGTAATGGTGATCTTGAGTGTGTTTGATTGATGATAGGTGTGTGTGTGTTCTTGTTGTGCTAATTTCTCTGATATGATTAAGGGTTGAGTGTTTGGATTGAGAACTTATCAATGCAAGTGTTTGTGATTGTTCAGTGATTCTCTGCTTTGCTTAATAAAATTAAAGTGTTTGATATGTGGCTGAGTTGTCTGCTCTGTTTGACGATGATTTTAAGTAGTGAAAGAAGTAGAAGCTGTTGCTTGTGATTTATTTCAATTTGGAATTTTAAGTTGATTGTTATTCCAAATTCATTATATGAGACTAATTTTTAGTTGTTTTAAAATTATTAGTGTTAAGGTTTCTACCCTTTAAAGTGTGGTTTTGTATATCAAGAATCTAATTATTAAGGATCAAATAAATGTTTCTATTGAAATGAGTGAATATCTGTTAAAGCTTTTAAGTTAAAGATAAAGATTCTGTGAATAGGATATAGTAATGTTTTGTTTTAAAGCTAAAGTGAGTTTCTAATTATGTTCAATTGGAGTTTGGAAGTAGATAATGACTTGTAATGTTATGTAATAGATTTAAAAGCTTAAGCATTTATTTCATAAAGATAAATATGGAAACTTTAGAAATTCAATAAAAATAATGATTAAATGGTTTTGTTAATTAGTTGGTTTGGGGAATAAACATAAAGTAGTGTACCATGTTCTTTGTCCGCTGCAATTTGATAAATGTTTGATTTGGTTTATAATTGCTAAAGTTTGCAAATGTTTTGAAGAAGAGAATTAAGTTGAAGTAAAGTTAAATATATATATATATATATATATATGTGTGTATTATAGGTATTGTTTGATGAACTGTGTAATAAAACATAGGCATCTGTCCAAATTAACTTGTAAGCTTCAAAATGATTAAATTCATTATGTGATTTGAGAAATCCTAATACTCAAGGTTACAAATAAAAGAAAATAAATAACAAGTAAACTAGTACTCTAAGGATTGAAGAAAGGTGAAGCTCTTTAAACACAACCATTCAAGAGGTAAATATTAGTCAAACATTGAGAATAAGAAACACTAATTGGAATACATTTAGTTAAAAGTGTTCTCAAGACCTGAAATGGTCAGATTAATTTAATAAGTTAAGCTGTAGGTAATAATTAGTAATATGGAGAGAAAGTATGATCATTGGAGATTTATTTAAAATTTAACGAATCTAATTAGGTTAAGTTAGTTGTGATATATTAATATACTATGTAGGTTTTGAATGATGTATGGTATGATGTAGATAAGCATTAGAATTTATTTAAGATGATATGAAGTAGCATATGTGTGGTTAAGTAGTTCTCTGTGGGTGTATGTGTTTGATTGAGAATTATAAAGAAATAATTAAAGAAACTCTTTGGCTATAAAGGTTCAAAATAGTTTTAGCAAATTATAAATTTGTTTAGATTTAAAAATGTTGGGTAGAGAGGTAGGTAACCTTATAGAAACGTGAGAGGCACTGGATAATTATATATAAACATAGGAATTAATTTATTATTTATATATTATATGTAAATAGGTCCTGATAGTGGCATAAGTCAAGGAGGTCAGTGGAAAGGAAAAGAGACAGTAAAGGATTAAGCTTGGAGTCTAGGTAGCAGTTTATTTCAGTAACAATTAAATTGCATGTATTATTTTGTAATAACTGTTGCATTTAGTTGGTAAGTTATTATTCCTCAGATGGAGTACTCCAGGCTTAGGTGACTAGCTACACCTTTGCGAGATTAGTTACGTTTTAGCCTTATGTGCTTTAACGAGAAACCCTGCAGGTAAAGCCTCCACTATAACGAATATATTGTTATTAGTGGTTGGCAGGTGCTTTTAGCACACAGATTAATAGGAGTAAGATTATCATCATTTGTACAGCTTTATGAAATATATACATGACAATGCTAGCATGATAATATATGTTAATGAAAGAAACTGCTATTGGGATTTCCAATCTCACCCCCTTCCCCAAACATTTTCAGTTTGGCAGGTTGAAAGAAGCTAGCTGGGGAGAAGAGTAGACGAAGAAATTAGGATTAGAAATTTAAAAGCTAGAGGTAGTAAATATTTTATTAAGATTATTGGTATATGTTGTAAAAGTAAATTATTAAATTAATAATAGAGAGCACAGGAAATAGAATTACAATAAATTTATTAAAGGAATTAAATTTCCTAGAGGTTATGAATTATGTATAGATACTTTAAAAAGAAAATGCATGTATTACCCTAATGTCGCTGCGTATTCTGGTAGAAGGGTTAACAACTGAGTTAACCCCAGCGTTTTAATATTGGAAAGGTAGAAATCCATCAGTAGATGCAGAGAACCCATGAATGGGTTTCCGCTCCCCACACACTATCATCAAGGGGAGGAAATTATAAGGGAACTTAAGTAGTTTAATTGTGTTATGTACCACTTTGATTTATAAAAAGATTTAAATTCTAAGTCGTACGAAAAGCCCATTCCAACTGACCGAAGGTTGGTTTAATGTTTTTAAGAAAAAGTTTTAAATTTTCCGTATTTTTGGGCTTCGAATATTCATAAAAGTGGTTATAATTCAATTAAATTACTATAATATAGTAGTAAAAGTCCAGGTGTTACAGATGTTGTGTTGTCTGTGCCGATGGACAATTTACAGAAATCGTAGGCATGCATGAAGCTATATGCAGATAAGAAACACACTGAGGTAGAATTTCAAGTTGGTGATTATGTGTTTGTGCGGCTTCAACCTTATTTGTAGCTGTCTCTATGAGATCATCATAACTATAAATATTCTTGAGCTATTATAACTCATTTCCTATTGTGGAGTGAATTGTGAAGGTTGCTTATAAATTGCAATTTCCCTTAGAGTTACGCCTTCATCCTGTCTATCATGTTTCACTGTTAAAGAAATGTCATGGCGATCCTCAATCATAGTATCAACCCTTTCCATCTATCACTGGAATATCTAGGCCACTTTTGGTGTCACAGACAGTGTTATCATCTAGGAAAGTTAAGATTAAAGACACGTGGATTACACAATTGCTGATCTGTTGGGAGGGAACTAATCAAGATACCTGGGAAGACTTGATTAGATTTCGCCTACTATACCCATATTTTGATCTTGAGGACAAGGTCTAAATTGATGGGGGGAGTAAGGTCATGAATGGGCCTAGGAGCATGATCGAGACCCAGAGGGATGATGACCCAAGTAGCCAAACTGGGGAAGAGCATTCATGTGAGGAGTAATCGAATGGGCATGGGTACATGGAAGTGACGCACTGAAGATGCATAAGAGGGAGTTTTGGAGGGAATTATGGTTATGGATGATTTGAGATAAATCTCTCCTCTCTTATTTTCTCTCTGTTTCTCCGTTGGACAATCTCTTTTCTGCTTTTATTCTTCTGATCATTTTTGTACTTGTGACTTTGCATTTGTCAGTTTATCTTTGTAATCCTTTTATCATTTAAGTGTTATATGTGCAATCAAGATTCTCTGTATAGGAACTCTTATTTGGAAGTATACAGAGATAGTTGCTTGGTTTAATTTTGGTTTTTTTTATCAATTTCGGACCAAAAGCTGAAGAGAAAACCAACTAACGCGGTTGGTACTCAAACAGCTCGAATGTCCTATTTTATACGTTAACACACACACTCCTATTTGATGTGGGGCTTAAGAGCTCCCACAAGGGATCCCCCAAGCACACACCACTGTGCACCCACACTCGGTTCTTCCTGGGTTTAATCTTTAACAATATAAAAGTAGGGGCCAAAGTAGGTCTCTGTTCGCCACGTGACAGCTTATCAAGAGAAATAGCTAAATTTATTTTTTTAATATGAAAAAATTTTCTCATAACTTCTACCCACAACCCACTAATGCCACTATCCCTAGATTGATGGAGGTAGTTTTTCTTTCCTAATGAGGTAGTTTTAAAAATTATTTTTATCTTTCCCTGTTCGCCACGTAGCAGCCTATCAAGAGAAATAAATAAACTTATTTTTTAATATGAAAAAATTTTCTCATAACTTTTACCCACAACCCACTAATGCCATTATCCCTAGATTGATGGAGGTAGTTTTTCTTTCCTAAGGAGGTAGTTTTACATATTATTTTTTATCTTTCCCTGTTCGCCACGTAGCGGCCTATTAAGAGAAATAAATAAAATTATTTTTTAATATAAAAAAATTTTCCCTTAACTTCTACCCACAACTCACTAATGCCACTATCCCTAGATTGATGGAGGTAATTTTTCTTTCCTATGGAGGTAGTTTTAAATATTATTTTTATCATTCCCTGTTCGCCACGTGGCGGTCTATCAAGAGAAATAAATAAAATTATTTTTTTAATATGAAAAAATTTTCCCTTAACTTCTACCCACAACCCACTAATGCCACTATCCTTAGATTGATGAAGGTAGTTTTAAATATTATTTTTATCATTTTTTTACAATATTATTTTCTTTAACAATATAAAAGTAGGGGTTAAAGCAAGTCTTTGTTCGCCACGTAGCGGCCTATCAAGAGAAATAAATAATTTTTTTTTTAATTTGAAAAAATTTTCCCTTAACTTCTATCCACAACTCACTAATGCCACTATCCCTAAATTGATGGAGGTAGTTTTTCTTTCCTATGGAGGTAGTTTTAAATATTATTTTATCCTTCCCTGTTAGCCACGTGGCGGCGTATCAAGAGAAATAAATAAACTTATTTTTTTAATATAAAAAAATTTTCCTATAATTTCTACACACAGGATTGATGGAGGTATTTTTTTCTTTCCTAAGGAGGTAGTTTTAAATATTATTTTTTATCCTTCCCTGTTCGTCATGTAGCGGCCTATCAAGAGAAATAAATAAACTTATTTTTTTAATATGAAAAATTTTTCCTTTAACTTCTACTCACAACCCACTAATGCCACTATCCCTAGATTGATGGAGGTAGTTTTTCTTTCCTATGGAGGTAATTTTAAATATTATTTTTTATCCTTCCCTGTTTGCCACGTGGCGGCCTATCAAGAGAAATAAATAAATTTATTTTTTAATATTGAAAAATTTTCCCTTAACTTCTACCCACAACCCACTAATGCCACTGATTGAGGTAGTTTTTCTTTCCTAAGGAGGTAGTTTTAAATATTATTTTTTATCCTTCCCTATTCGTCACGTAACGGCCTATCAAGAGAAATAAATAAACTTATTTTTAAATATGAAAAAAATTTCCCTTAATTTCTACCCACAACCCACTAATGCCACTATCCCTAGATTAATGGAGGTAGTTTTTCTTTCCTTTGGAGGTGGTTTTAAATATTATTTTTTATCATTCCTTGTTCGCCACGTGGCGGCCTATCAAGAGAAATAAATAAACTTATTTTTTTAATATGAAAAAATTTTCCCTGAACTTCTATCCACAACCCACTAATGCCACTATCCCTAGATTGATGGAGGTAATTTTTCTTTCCTATGGAGGTAGTTTTAAATATTATTTTTATCCTTTTTTTTACAATATTATTATTAAGTCTTCTTTGGGGCATCACTTCCTCAACTACAATCCTCACGACTCCAATTTCTATTGGTTAAATCTATTTATATAAAAAAAATTGAAGTTTCGTGTAGTGGGAGAAGTTTTAAAATCTATTTATTTAAAAATAAAAAAATTAAATTTTCATGTAGTGAGAAGTTATTTTTTTAGATCATGTAGTGGAAAGTTTTTTTTTATTATTATTTTGCTACATCATTTAGTGGGAAGTTTTAATTTAATATATTTGATTTTTGTATTGGGAAGTTTTTTTTGCGAGATCACATGGTGGGAAGTTTCAATTTAATATATTTGATTTTTTAATTGGATATTAGTCGTGTTTTAGTGGGATAATACGGTTATTTTTCTATTTTTAACGGAAGGTATGGTTTTTTTTAGCACCCTAATTTTTGGGTTAATTCCTCCAAAATAGGGATCTTAATTCATGATAAGATAACAATCGATTTTTTTGGTTACTTAGAAGTACGGATTAATTGAAGTTACTCATAAAATAGTTTTTAAAATCTAATATTTGTGAATAATTTTAAATTTTTTACTATAATATTTTAACACAGTATCCCCGTACATTGCACGAGGTCTAGACTAGTTATGGTTTATGTCACACTAACACAAATAAAAGTTTAGGAGTTATTTCTACTCTCAATTCCAATGGGTTGGTTCCTTCAGAACCCAAAACACAGGACGCAATGAGTAAAACAAAACCACAAAATAGGCAAATTAGTGCCAATAATACAATAAAATTACTCAAAACAAAAATAAAAATTGTTGAAACATTGAGTCATCGATAATTCATATCTCAATCGGTGGGGGTCAAAGTGAAACTGGTCTAAAAATGACCAGGGCTCACAAGTTGTCTGGTGAAGGCGAAGTTAAATGATGCAACTAAATAAAAAATTAAAAAATCGAGTGATTCCCACCTATTTTTAACATATTGCAGGGAAAGAAAAAGAACATATTTTGACCCTATAAAATTAAAGGGTATTTCAGTAATATAAATTTCTGTAACTTGTAAGCTAGTAACTGAGAGTACCAATCAAGTAATCAAGTAATCAAGTAATCAACTAATCATAGGCCCCAGATTTATTTAAGCTCCGTTCGTTTGGAAATAAGGTTTTAAATTTCTTGCTGCGGAAGGCCACGTCAGAGAAACATCCGTCAATTCTATAAAAGGATTGGTTGGCGATAGTTTGTGTCATGTAACTCGAAGCAGCGGATACCGACCTACCTACCTACAACTTGAAAGCATAAAACCACCGGAGGGCGCCTCATCAAAACCGTTAGTTTAACAGCCGTCACGAAAGAATTATGATCCTGGGACACCCAGATTCCTCAAAATTGTTAGTTTTCGTTAATGCCTTTGTTATCTTTAGCCCATAAAGGTTTCGACTTTCTGAGGTTTCTGGAGAGTTTGGCCTAAAAAACGAAGAACAAACCCCCACCAACACCACTTTCTCTAATGGGTTCTGATGCAATAATGGGAAGTGGAGATTACCCTCATCTGAAGGATTTGAGATTGGAAATTGAACGAAAGGATGGAACTTTTTCTGTCTGTTTCTGGGTTTATCTAATGAGCTCCACCACATTTCCTGCTACGATTCTCCATCAGGTCTTTCTTGCCTTGTTTTTATTTTCTTCACTTCTCTAACCGATATGGCTTCTGTTTTGAGGAATAACATCGAAATCTTGTTTTTCTTTTTCTTTTTCTTTTTTGTATCTTATGTGTTATCGGTTCCTTGTGTTTGTTTATGTTCCCTGACAATGGCTGTTGCCCGTCATTTAGGATTCGTGTCACTAGAAACAGTCTTTGTGATCTTACTCAAATGGAATTTTACTAATTCTTACTTAAATAAGTGTAAACCAGCCGTGAGAAACTTGGAAGTTTAATAATTTTCTACTTGTCTGACCGTACAGTTTAATCTGTTATGGCAGTGAATCTGATACATTACTTTGTGGTTCGGTTACTGTGTTCTAGCTCATATTTCATGGTTCTCTGTACTTGAATTGAATGATGTAAAAGAGAAAGATGGATTTCTTTTTTCTCGCTCTAATTTCCTCTGTTGTGTTAAGTTTCCTGTGCTCACATTTGTAATGTTTTATTTTGTTTATACTTGTGACTGTTTTTCAAGTTCTATACTTTCCAGCCTTAAAAAGAATTATGTCAGTTAGTGCAATTAGATTGTCACCGTTAGTCGTATTATTCAGTGATAATTCTTTCATATCTAATTGCTTTAATGATTTTCTTGATTTCCTTTGTTTCTTTTCTCTCTCAAATGTTCTTCCTAAACTTTGTTCCTTTTCTCTCTCTAATGTTCTTCCTAACTTGTCAGCTCTCTTTCTATCCACTTATGTTCCTAATTTCTAGTTATAAACTGATTGCTATGTAGTTTCGGTTCTAAAGTTGTAGCATGTGCTCAATAGCCTAACTCTTATTCTGCCTGAACTTGGAATTTAATCCTTCTTCATGTGTCCTTAGGTTAGTACTTTGCAAGTTTATTAATATATTATCATCATACAATGTGACTGACACTGATAAAACTTCTTTAACCTCCCAGTCCATGATTCCTCTCGTATATGACTGAAACAATTTTACCTTGGATTTACGGGGCACTACATAAATCCTTTTTTCATATGATGTATTTCTTATATATTTTATCCACTTTTTAACTAAATACAACTTATTGGACATGCAGGTGCGCTCTGATATCTCAGAAAGTGCTCCTTTTCTTGTTATAAATGACAATAGGAGACTCTGCCTTTTGCCTGTTATTCTCTTACATGAAGAAGCTCCTAATGTTGGTGATGTCAATTCATGGACAGATGTCCCACATGCAACTGTAGATTTTGAGTTCCCTTTAGAAAAATGGATCCATGTTGTATGTGAGGTAAATCTGTTGCTTCCATATCTGCCATGTATCTTTATATATTGCCTTTTTGGTTATCCTTTGGCATCATGAACACCTTTATTTTCAGTGTGTTGGTATGTTAACTGTATGAAGGAGTGGAATATATTTTATCTGTGGGCTGATTACATTGCGTAGATTCTTTGAAATCTTCCTATTGACATATTAAAGAACCAGGAATGAGATGTAATTATTGATGACAAGATGTGCAATATCACTACTAGCCATAGAGAATTTCGGTTCCACTAATTGATTTCAAGCACCAATTTCCCTATTTATTCTTTTATTAATGTAAATACTAAATATCTAACATTCTTATATTCTTGTATCTCACAGATTACTCCAGAGCATGTTCAGCTTCAGATTAATGGGGAGATTGCTGGAGCAAAATCTCTGTCTTCCTTATTAAATAAGGAATCCAATTCAAGTCGTTTGAATAAAATTACTTTGGCTTATATTGGTGCTGATGGCAACATTGTTCAGGGTTACGTCCACAACTTAGAAGTCTTGCCCTCTGTTTCCTCTATTAAGGATCAACATTTAAAGGTGATTGTAGATTTGCTTTCTGTGATTTCATGGTTATTTTGCATGTATTTTCCCTTAGGCTTTAAGAATTAGGACGAAATTTAATTACATACCTTCTTCACAACTTAATCTTATAACAGGACCCTCCTCTGAAGTTATCTATTGATGAATTGTCTGCCTCTGAGATTGAAGAAGAAAGTGATGGAGTTTGGAGCATTGTTGGTGGCAAGGTTAGAAAGATCTTTAGTCCAGCATATCTTGTTAGTCTATTCAATGTGGTCCTTTTCATGTATGGTAAATTCATCTTTGAAGTGAGTCGTTCATCATCTGTTTGAGTTTAACTTATGAAGTATGTAATAAATTTTGTCTATGATAACTTTTATGTATGTATTTTAAGGTTCTAAATACCAAAAATAATTTTCTACCATACAGTTGGTGAATTCTACATGATAGACTGTACCAAGTTAGGATTGAGAGAATTCATATAGGTCTTATAAAAAGTTCAAATGGAAGTGAAATACACCATGAAGAGGGGCTGTCTTTGCTGATAGTCTATACTGTGATTAGCTTTGTCACTCAGAATTGGCTTGGTTTTGTGATTTGATAAATTGACTACTGAAAGTTGATGCCAATTTTGCCTTCCTATAATTTGGTGCAGGCATCTTGTCGTAGGAACTTCTCTTTGGACGTTGTTCTGTCAGATGCTTTTGGCCAACCTGTAGACAAGGATAGCGAGGTTTATAATCCTTCCTTTTATGTTGTTCAAATATTCAAATGAATGATTTCTCCTTGGTAGTATATATACTGTTTGCATATTTTTTACAATATGTATTGCTAATGTTATCAGGTTTTTGCTTCACTTTTGTATGCTGATACTGGAGCACCTGTGGAGAATACAACTGATGCAGAAGCACCTCTTTTGGCTAGCTTGGATGGGATCGAATATTCTGCTCATGAAAGACCAAGTAAGCTCTTGCAGGGACGTGCATCATTTAAGCTCAAGATATCTCAGGTAAAGTATTCATTTTGAAGTATAATGTTGATTTCTTCTTCTCTCCTCTGATTTATAACTCAAGTATAAGAATTTTGATTCCATACTCCTCTTGGCCAGTAACTCCATCTTTTGTCTCCATTTCAGCTTTCATCCAAGTGTGACAACAGGTTGTTCCTCATCAGGTTTTGTCTGCCAAAGTTGGGAAATTATCCCTTTCTTGAGACATCCTCTCGTTCAATTCGATGTATTTCTAGAAGTCGCAGCACAAAATTGTCAACTCTGGTGTGGAAAAGATCAACTCCTCCTGATGGGTCATTGGAACTTCAAAATGCAGCTCATGAGGCAAAGGCCAGTAGTCCATCAATGAAGCGGTTTAGATTCGGGCATGACAAAATATCTGTATTAGTGAAGGCTGACCGCACCTCAGAGCATCCTGATGAGGAATGCAATTCTCATGCCAGGACCAATAATCGGGTATTTTAAATGATTTTTTTAAACTTATGTCTATAGTGGTAGATGCTCTAACTGAGCCTATAGAAGAAAAGGTCCCTAAGTGCATGCTTTTTGCTGATGATATAGTCCTTCTGGCCGAATCAAGAGAGGAGATTAATGATAAATTAGAGATATGGAAGAAACACGCTGGAGTCTAAGGGTTTCTGTTTAAGTAGGAGTAAGACAGAATATATGCATTGCAATTTTGCAAATAGACAACTTAGAGGTGATTTGGAGGTTAAATTGGGAGAGCAAACAATCCCTCAAGTGACAAAGTTTAGGTATTTGGGATCAATTGTAAGACAAGATGGTGAGATTGATGACGATGTCAATCATAGAATTCAAGCTGGGTGGTGTAAGTGGAGGAAAGCTACTGGAGTTCTCTGTGATAGAAAAGTACCCCATAAGGTAAAAGGGAAGTTTTATCGCACTGCTATAAGACCAGCAGTATTATATGGTCGTGAATGTTGGGCTTTGAAGGGTCAACATGAACATAAAATGGGGGTAGCGGAAATGAGGATGTTGAGATGGATGTGTGGTCACACAAGAAAGGATAAGATTCGGAATGATCATATACGCGAACGAGTTGGAGTGGCACCTATCAGTGAGAAAATGGTAGAAAATCGTTTGAGGTGGTTTGGACATGTACAAAGAAGGCCATTAGATGCGCCAGTGAGGAGGGTAGATCAAACAGTCTGGAGTCCGATTAAGAGAGGAAGAGGGAGACCGAGGCTTACACTCAATGAAGTTGTAGAGCGAGATCTTTTAATAAATAATATATCTAAAGATTTGTTACTGATAAAGCACAATGGCGTCGAGCGATCCATTTAGCCGACCCCACTTAGTGGGATAAGGCTTTGTTGTTGTTATGTCTATAGAAGTAATTAATAACAATTCAATTGCAAATGGGATTTGGTATGTGATGAAGACTTGGTAGTATGGGATACCAAGTCCGATGTTGTATATAATGGGTCTCTGATGGAAACACAAAGCTAGAAATAGATTAATTAATAGGAAAACAACCCTTCCACAGAGTGTAGGTGTAATGAAGGGCACCTAAACACAAGAAGTAAGAAGAACAAAGCAGAACATGAAGAAAGAATTGATAGGTTGGGTACATTCAAGAGGCACTCCCACTCTCCCACAATTCACTCAAAACTCTTCATGCATCTCTTTACGATTGGACCCTTCTTATATAGCCATTCTCTCTCCCTAACTGTCACATTCATTTTACCCTTATACCCTTGCTCACATTGCACATGCCTACTCACATGAATTACACCTTATGTCACTAATTTTCTATTTTCTATTCCAACAGTCTCCCACCTCCATAGTTGGCTTTTTTGAGGAACCCTTTCCCCACCCCACTTAGGTACCCATCAATATGCGCATTTCCTCCCGGGTATTCAATATCCTGTAGTTGTTATAATTGTTTTTAATCTCTTTCATACCTAAGTTACAGAATATCACATGAAATTGTTTCATAGGTTGAGAATGGGTTTGCAAAAAGCTTGGAAGGTAGACCTGAGAACTTTGATGAAGCAGATAACTCTCCATCTGATTCAGGGAGTATAGGGGACGGAAATTCGCAGTCCAAGATCACAAGAAATCCAGTTTCTGATGTATCCATATTCAAATACTGCCTAGCAGGCTTAACTGAGAGGTCTCTAATGCTCAAGGAAATAGCTATCTCTGCCTCTGACAAAGAAATTTTGGAATTTGCGTCTCAGGTGTCGCATTATTCAGGATGTTCACACTATGGGTAGGCACTTTTGCTCGCTCTGTTTATAAATTATTAACATTTTGACTGCCTTCCTGTTGGAATTTTAGTGGTAATACAGTTGTTTTAATATTCTATAAGCCATTAGGGATGCTAAATGAGCTTTAAATGCTTGTAACTAGAATGGTTGTGCTGACTGGTGAGAACCTGAGATGTTTGATATTTATTCTTCAATATGTCCATCTTGATCAATTGCAAGGCTAAACTGTTTGCTCTCTCTAGTCTCAAATGAAACATTACTAATCATTCTCCAGAGTGTCACCGAGGCATATTATTACTTTATTTTGCAACTGAACTTACAACTTATCAGTTCCTGATGCTTTACCGTACTCAGATTCAGTGGACCCTGCCTGCAAATAATATCCTTCTTGCATTCTTCTATCCTTGATAAAATAAAACATAGTTAGGAATTTCCTCATAACTTTTCATCATAGGCAACAGTGCGTTCACTTCAAATCTTCAATTACTCAGAGTCCCAGACTATATCTTGTGTAACTTTCTTTTTTGTGTTTTGAAATCAGAAACCAAATAACATTTGCCAAGAGATTGATAGAAGAAGGAACTCTTGTTTGGAAGACATTGACCCAAAACAACTACAATATTCGGTGGGAGAGTGCTGTTTATGAGATTGAAGAACAATTCATGAAAATTGCTCGCTGCAGTTCAAGATCTCTCACACTCCAGGTGACTGCCTATGGAACATAAATACATATTTTAGGATGCCCTGATTTTGTTATCAAATCCATAGAAACACTGATATTTATATATTATAAATTTTTTAGGACCTAGAGCTTCTGAGAAGAATTTCTGGATGTCAAGAGTATCTAGCCCAAGAGAACTTTGAGAAGATGTGGTGCTGGTTATACCCTGTGGCTTTCACAATTTCAAAGGATTGTATACTCCCCCTCTGGAAATCCACATCACCCAAGTGGATAGAAGGATTCATAACTAAGGAAGAGGCAGAAGCTTCCCTTCAAGGTCCCAGGGGGCTTCAGGAACCTGGGACTTTTATACTTAGATTTCCCACCTCGAGAAGTTGGCCCCACCCAGATGCTGGTAGCTTAATTGTGACATATGTTGGAAAAGACTACAAACTTCACCATAGGCTTCTTTCGTTTGATCACATCTATGGGTGAGCTTTCTCTCTTCTTTTAAGTTGAATTCCTTGAGTATGAAGTATGATCATATCTGACCCCATTTGTTCTTACAGCTCTGGAGTCAAAGGAACTGGCTTGAAACCACTACAAGACATGCTCTTGGCAGAACCTGAGCTGTGTAGATTAGGAAGGCAAGATACAGCATGCTTTCCTATTAGTATAAAAAGATTTTTGTATATATTTGCTATTGGATTCTTCAGTGAGAACATGACATGTGGATATTGTTTTATAACTCGGCACTGCATAATTGACTATTTTAAAATAGTTCCTTCTTATGATTTTATTGAAGATTTTGATAGTGAGCATTCATAGAACTCAAGTTTTGTCTCTTAATATTGTTTAAAGATTTAAGTCTTACATTTCTCGGTATTAACTGCTTGCAAAACATTGCCAACTTTTCAGGATAGTAAGAAAAAACTTAGATCACTAGATTTGGAGCAGAGAACCCTGCAAATGGAAGTTCAAGTTGCTTACTTGGTCGTCTTATCTTGCTAGACAGCAAAGGTGAAGAGGAAGGCTGTGCTGGAATTAAGATTCTCCATTATTGTTTGCATAGCATAGATATTACTTTCAACATGTATGTAAATGTAAAGGAACGTTTCATGATAGCTTCCGAGAGTCATTGTGAAACAGAAGATTCATTCATATATAACCATTCAAAGCATTGCTTCTATATTTTTATATTCTTAAATCTTTTGTGCCTTTCCCATTCATCGCCCACTGATTTGTGCTCAAACAAAATTATTAGTATTTCTGCCTTGTGCTACAGAATTCCAGAAACAAAATAGAAAGGACTGATTTTGTTCTGAACCATCATTAAATCTACATTCTATATATTTACATACATATTAATTCATATATATTTATACCTTGTAAGTTTCTGTTTTCAAAGAAGCAACATACCATGTCAGCTAAAAAGTAAAACAACTCCAAGAGATCTAAAGCTTAATTGGAATATATTGAAGTCTCCAGAGACTGATTTGTGATATCCCATTCTGTTCCTATTTATAAGTTCAGTCTGTGTAAAAATTTTGTTCTTCATTATAAGTTCAATTTAGGGGCAATTAATGTAAGTAGTACAATTTTACCCTTTATCAATGTCAGAGAGAAGGTTGATAAATGTAAAAAGAAAATGTAATATTCATTTTTAAATGGGGTCGAATTGGAAAGATTGATCAATTGTGGACATTTTCAATTATTTAACTACATTTTCTTGATATGTGTGAATTAGATAAAGTGGATTTATAAAAATAGTAACAGAGTGATATAAGTAGCTGAAGTGGGTTGGTAATGACAAGTTGTCATATAATTATCACAATCTATGATTTGTACTTGGACTTAATGGAACTGTGGTTTTTGGGAAATTCAACCTTAATTTGTTTTCAAGGTTTCAAATATTGTTCAAAATAAGTTGCTATAACGTTGTTGGTGTGCATTTGTTAGAGTGCTAAAAGGGGCTCACTGATTCTGCCGCTCTTAAAGGGAAATTTTTCAAAGAAATGATTCCATTGTGAAACTATGCAACAACACCATACGTCAGGAATGATTCCACTGAAGAATAAACAATTTTATTCACCAACAAGAGAAAGACTCCATAATTTGTCTCTATGTAAGCAGAGCCAGAGTTAAAAGCAGGGAAAGCTACTTTTCATCTTCAAGCAAAAAGTTCAAAGACTTGGAATCTAGAAATGGCCGCTGAGGAAATTGAAGCTTCCCCATGCCTCCCTTCAGTTTCAGGTATCCTTCTTCCTCTGTCTCACACACTTCAACCCATGCACGGGCATATAGCAGAATGAGCACTTTTCAAAGTTAAAATATCGTTAAGTTTAAAGTTCCAACTCCTTTAATTTTCTGTTTTCCATTTTTATTTCTGATTTTTTGAGTTCCAAGTTTGATATGAAACCGGTATTTTGGAAAAGCAAGAGTCAAGATTTTGTTTTGCATGTTTTAACAATCTGTGTCATTTTCAACTTATGATCATAGGATTCAAAATATAATGGAATGGAAAAATATAAAACTCTAGAAAAACCCATTCAGTTAAAACTCATGGGACAATTTCTAACCAAAATGCTATGTTCAGCAAGTGGATGTTACAAATTATATGTAAAAACTTGTGACAGATAATGGCCAAGAACAAAATAAAGCAAGTATTTCAGCCATAGTTCATCAATGGAAATGGTGGTTTACGGTGGCAATCAACACTGCCTTGCTCTTAATAGGCCAATCTGGTGCAGTCATTCTGGGAAAATTCTACTTTGACCAAGGTGGAAAAAGTATATGGATGGCAACATTAGTTCAATCTGTAGCTTTCCCTGTTCTCTTTGTTCCTTTATTCTTCTTCCCACAACTCCAAAACCTTCCCATTCAAGCTTCTACTCAAACTCTCATCACAGCTTACTTCTTCTTAGGCATCTTACTAGCAGGTGACACCCTTTTGTACTCATATGGACTCTTATATCTTCCTGTTTCTACTTACTCCCTCATTTGTGCTTCCCAGTTAGCTTTCAATGCCATATTTTCATTCTTCATTAATTCCCAGAAGATAACCCTTTTGATCTTAAACTCTGTGATCCTCCTCACAGTATCAGCTTCACTTGTTGCTGTTCATTCTGATGATGAAAAAACCAGAAAAGCTTCCAGTAAAGAGTTCATTATTGGGTTTGTATGTACAATAGTTGCATCAGCCGGGTATGCACTTTTCCTCTCTCTTATGCAGCTAACAATTGAGAAGGTGTTGAAGAGGGAAACATTCTCAGTTGTGTTAGATATGCAGATTTGGACAAATTTTGTTGCTTCAATTGTGTGCTTGGTGGGTTTGTTTGCAAGTGGGGAAGTGAAGGGATTAAGGGAAGAAATGGAAGATTTTGGGAGAGAAAAATGGGTTTATGTTTTGACATTGGTAGGGACAGCTTTGTGTTGGCAGGTTTGTTCTGTTGGAGTTGTGGGACTAATCTATGTTGCGTCTTCTCTTTTCTCCAACGTTATTAGTATGATGAGTTTGCCCCTTGTTCCTTTGGCTGCTGTGGTTTTGTACCATGAAAAAATGGATGCAGTTAAGGTTGTGGCCTTGTTTCTGGCAATTTTGAGTTTTGGTTCTTATACCTACCAGAATTATCTTGATCAAAATAAGCTTCAACAAGAAGTCCATGTCAGTTTAAATTCTGATAACCTCAGTTCTCAACAGAGATGAAGATTTGAAGAATTTTGTATGTTTTATTTCACTTCTTGCCAATATGATATGGAATTATTTTGTAAACATGGGTTTTGCTGCATTGAATACGAACCAGCCATACCAATAAGAAAATGTAGATGATAAAAATACAATTCATTTGACATTTTTATGTTACTTTTATTTTATTCAGTGATTTGACTGAATTTTGACTAAAACATTTTCTTACCTGACATCTAACTAGAGTTTTCACCTATCATGTAATTGCTTTATAATTAAAAGAGCGATTGACACTATGGTTAGTTAGTTCTAAATATTAAATGAGACTTACTACTAGTATATCTATTTTTTCCTAATTACACGAACTTTATCGTTGAAGAAAATCTGAGTTAGTGTTCCGTTAGTAATCATGGCTAAATTAAGAAGACACAGATTTAATTTGATTCTATTTAAAAATATTTGGGAAAATTAATTACAAGTCCCTTGTAAGGAACTTAATTGTCATGAGGTCCCACAAAACCGCTTAATTAATCTCAGGTCCCACGCGAAATCACGTAATTAATCTCAAGTCCCACGAAGTTGTTATAGCCTTCTCATTTAGTTGTTATCGGCAGCTCAAAAGTTGTTATCGAACAAGAGTTGTTACATATGCTCATTTAGTTGTTATGGTAAGTTACAAGTTGTTACACATGCTCAATAAGTTGTTATCATAAGCCGAAAAGTTGTTATGGCCTGTTCATTTAACTGTTAGTGACTGAGAATTCCGTAACAACTTTTGACCAGATTATAACAATTGTTTGACCTACGATAACAACTAAATGAGCATGCAGTAACAACTTCATTTCAGGGACCTGGAATTAATTACGCGATTTCGTGGGACTTCATCTTAATTAAGTTCCTTACATGGGACCTGTAATTAATTGCCCCAAAATATTTTTTGATTTTACGTTATGGGGAATCAATAAGCATAAACACTACGAAAAAAAATTAATTTAATTATAAACTTTGAATTGTTATGCTGCATTTGGTAAGACAAAATAAATCATTTTATGAAACGTTTGTGGCTTATAACGAGGAACGGTTGGCATCATCATCAACAACACCTACAATAATATAGGTGGCAAAAAAATGTAATTAGCTCGTATCCTTATAAAGACTACTTCATAATAAATTAAAGAAATTATTTAAGTTAATTGTTTGTAACAAGTATGAGTTGATTTTCCCAAACTACCTTTTTAATCATGAAAGCTTTTAGATGAAACCTCTTTAATATGTGTAATGAATAAATATATAATTGAATTCAGTCCCAAATAAGAAAGATTAATACTGCAAGGTTATTTAGAATCTCAAAATTAGTAACAGGTTCTAAGGGATTTGAGTTTACTAAGTTATCCTAATTGATTAGTTGTCAATACATATTGCCATAATTGTTAATTCAGTTTAATTTAGTTGTTAATAACAAGCATGTTGAGTATGTTAATATCTTGAGTGGAAAAATGAATATACGAATGATCAAAAAATTTATGTACAAGTGGTCACCTTTATAATTACATAGAATCAAGAAGCAGTAAGGTGTAAGAGCCAGCACTTCATTGGCCAATTGATGAGCCTCTGTCGTTTCCTGACTGAAGAGCTTACGATTTCTTGCATCCCAAAGTTTCAAGGAAAGGACACCAAAGGTGACACACCATAGGGGGTTGGTATCCTTGATCTTGAGATTGTCATTGTCCATCACCCATTCATGGAGGGCTCTGTTATCCCATTGCCTCTGCATACTTTGTGGTATGAGAAGGTTCCAACATTCTCTAGCCAAGGTGCAACGTCTGAGGATATGGTCCGTTGTTTCTTGACCGTGCCCACTGTTAATGTTTTTTTTTTTGTCTATCAGTAAGGGCAATAAATTAATTTCACAGTAATATTATATTACCTCCAGGTTCTTTAGGACATATTAGTAATTTTGAGGTTTTAAGGGAGCTTGTTGTATTAATTTGCCTTTTTCAGGATCTGAGTACAATTTTCTCATAATAAGATGCTTTGAAAAAAGAATTATAAAATATAGGGTAAAGGGTCAAAAATGACCATGTACTTATGTCCAAGGTGCATCTAACATCTTGTACTTTTTTTTGGCTCAAAATTGCCCACCAACTTTTAAAATGGGGCCAATATTGTCTCCACCGTCAAAACCAACAAACGTCTGTTACTTTTATCTATGTGGGGCCCACGTTTTTGTATAGGTGTGCTAATATGGCTCCTTTTGACCCTTACGTGGCAGGTGCAACTCTCTCTCTCTAAACCACCTTTATCTCTCACACCCCATCCGAAGCCCATCTTCATACAACACCATTTGAACCATCTCCATACCTCCCTCCCTCCCTCTTGTAATATATGTATGTATATTCACATTACCAGAGTTTGAAAGCAACAGAGAATTCAAATGTGCTGGTGATTACATGAGGTAATCATGGTGGCACAATACATATGACATAGAGGACCTGATTCCTGAGTGCTTGAAAATTAAAATTAAAAGTTAAGAAATTAAAATAAAAGCATTACAGATTTACAAAACACATCAGCCTTTATTTACGTCTTTAATGCTAAGTGAATAAACACAAACACATAAGCAAGAGAATTTCAAATCCAAACTAACCTCTTAACCCCCAAATCCGAATCATACGGTTACTGGATAATCAATTAAAACCAATTAATTATTTGATTAATTACAGATCAATAATACAAATCCATATTCACGAAATACCAGTCTCCATCCTCTTCATCATTATCAACCTGGTAATCCTCCATCCCCAAGCCCATCTCAGAAATGAAAGCCTCATCTTGAGTAACAAGTGTTTGGACTCACCAAATAATCACTGATGACAATCTGAAACCGGGCCGGGCAACGACAACCCGCCAGAAGGCGAGGCGAGGCTGGAGTTTCTGAGGATGTTGGTGGATCTGAGCTTGTGAGTGCCTTTGACTTCTCTGCGAACAATAATACAACAACAGATCTAGGGGTGTGAATTAGATCGCAGATCTTCTCTTAGCTTCTTCCCAATCTCACTGTTAACGACCATGAGGGAAATTTGTTCATCAAGAACAAAAACGTCGTCAAGTTCGGTGACGTAGCCTGTCAATGTTCGAACTCATCAAGGGGGTTTGAACTCAATCTCTCTGTCTTGGCAAGGACAAGCCGAGGATCCCGACGGCAAATTTTAGCTCATGGTTGATGGAATGAGTGACACTGGTGTCGATGGCGGCGTCGGAGAAACAGAGGTGGAGAGGAGGGAGATAGGATCATATGGGATTATTCTAGAATTAAGAATAAATAAATCATGAGACAGAGAGAGGGGTGAAGATGGTTCAAAGAGAGGGAGAGGGAGAGGGAGAGGGAGAGAGCTCCACCTGCCACTGCCATGTAAGTGTAAAAAAAACCACATTAGCACACTTGTAAGAAAAATGCGGGCCCCACACGGAGGAAAGTAACAAAAGTTTGTTGGTTTTGACGGTGGAGACAATATTGGCCCTATTTTGAAAGTTGGTGGGCAATTTTGAGCCAAAAAAAAGTACAAGGTGCTAGATGCACCTTGGACATAAGTACAGGGTCATTTTTGACCCTTTACCCTAAAATATAAATGGAAAAGTGAATTGGTATCTTATATTTAGGAGAAAATTTATCATATAACTAGCTTTTATACTATAGAGTGTGGATGGCAAAAAAAAACACTATAGAGCGAGGTAATATTATTTTAGAGGAATTGAAACAAGGATCTATTCAGAAATATGTTGAAGAGAGGTCAAGGATGACAACCCACTTTTTTTTCTATTGTTATTTAAACAGAATATATTTCAGTATTAGTATTATTAGGTCGAATCGTGGTAGATTTCCAAAAATCGTATTCCTTTCTAGATTTATCCACGGTATCTGGCGTTATTAGCAATTAAATAATCCGTTTCACAGGAATATAGGCCCCACAATAGGAAAAACCCTGCTACCTCCAAGTAATTATCATGGCTGCATACTTAGGCTTTGAATTCAAGACAATTAAGTTAGAACTACTCACCCCTAATTAATTTAAGCGTTTGGTGATCTAAAAGACGTATTCTACGATCTCAAGAGACAGGTTTAATTACAAAGAATAAATATAATTATTAGATTATTAGATTTACTCCGCCGTGAACAGCTCTTGTAAAAATGAATGACAATGATCCTATTCTATTTTTTTGACGACTACTAGGTACTAGCAGGTCACATGATCCAATTATTAAGATATGAATCAGTGTCACATGGGTTTCATAGCTTTTCTCAACTTCCATATTTAGTGGAAATAGCACAGGTGTTCAATATTTCATGGTGACAGCCTATTCATTCACAAGATCATTCCCATTTCACACAACCTTTTTTCCAGGTTGGTGATTCACCTTCTTTTTCTGTCTCTTCCGTATCCATGGAAATTCTTAGTAATCTCATGATTTGACACAAATATTTGTAATTATTGTTGAAACATTGACTTGTCGGTGATATCCTTACTGCTGCTGTCTGCTGATAGGTGTAATCCATAACCCAGCCCATAATGAGGTAAAATTTTTTATTTTACAATTTAATAGTGAGTATTCCTTTTGATAATATACTCAATTCCTTGTTAACCTAAATTTTTTAAAATCTTAATTTTTTTAATGGCATTCCCTCAGAAAAAAACATGCTCTAGGTAGCATGTCACGTCCTGTAGGTCTGCAAAAGTTAATGTGAAGACACACATTAAGTTCTGTAGCGGATAGACGTAAAGGTAGGCTTGTCTTCATGCCAAACTATTCATGATCTAATATTTTGTCTTAGCCAATTCACATGAACAGTCTCTTCACTTTCTCTTCTCTCATTACCACTTTCCTGCGCTCTTTCTTCTTAATCATGTAATCAAGTGTTTACATGAGGCAGTGATTTATCAGGTCATGGAATGAGCAGAAAGGGAAAGTTCTGAGTCACTCATACTGAATCAATTTCCAGAAATGATGAGAATTTGAAGTTACTCCTTCTATGCAGAGAAATCACTGTGAGCTTTCTTCCTCTTTCTTTGTATGACCTAATTTTCAATAATGAAAAACACTCTTTTTTTCCTCATTGCATGCATCAATATCTATCTATATAAGCTTCAGGTTTCTTGAAGTGTATCAGCATTAGTTTGTGAATCCAAATGAACAAGTCTCTGGTTTTAGCCTTTTACATCACCATATGCTGCATCTCTTTTGTCATTTCCAAAATCATCATCTCAATTCTCCTCTACAAAAGATGGAAAAGAAAGCACACGATTTATGAAGAGGCTTATCCAGGTATATATTTACAATATTTCTTTATGGTTATATACTGATTCTACCTAAATTTTCTGTTATTGCAGAGATGAAAAAAAGGAGATATACATACTAATACATTTTAATGGGATGATGATACAGGTGGAAAGATGGTGATATTTAGGTGTTCAGTGCTTCAATCAGTGACATCTGATATGATTTTAAAGAAGACATTGAAACTGAGCAACAAGGACATTATTGGCTCTGGTGGGTATGGGACAGTTTATAAACTGCAAATTGATGAAACCACAGCCTTTGCTGTGAAAAGGCTCAACAAAGGAACTGAAGATAGAGAGAGGGGCTTTGAGAGAGAGTTGGAAGCAATGGCAGATATAAAACACCGCAATATTGTGACTCTTCATGGTTACTATACTGCCCCTCGTTACAATCTTCTCATATATGAGCTCATGTCTAATGGAAGCTTAGATTCATTTCTACATGGTATGCATCACCAAGCTTTTATCCCTTACTTCCTCCATGATGCCCTTATAGGAGTACATTTTCATACTGGCTTGGATTCTTTTTTTGGTGCGGTTTCTACACACACACACACACTCTCCCTTCTGTTCTTTTTATAAGGCACCAGATGGGATAATTATTACATATTTTCCATATTGTCCCCTTTGGATTCTCAAATGAAGGGTTTAATAAAGACAAAGTCGGGAACTATGTTAATTTTTAGACAAAATAGATGACTTTAAAGCATTTTCTTGGTTCTGACGAAAATGGTGAAAGTGACTTATGATTGAAGGGGGTATACTAATAACTTCTTCTATTCTTCCTCTTGTTTCATTCTTACCTTGGTGTTGAATTTTAGATTCTGATGAAAATAAACTATGTGGCTTTGAGTTTTCTTTTTAACCTGCGTAATCTAATTGTAAATACAATGTGGCTGATACAGGAAGATCACAGAACAAGTTGTTTTTGGATTGGCCAACAAGGTACAAAATAGCCTTAGGTGCTGCTAGGGGAATATCATATCTTCATCATGATTGCATCCCTCACATTATCCACAGAGATATTAAGTCAAGTAATATATTGCTGGATCAGAACATGGAGGCTCGAGTTTCTGATTTCGGATTGGCCACCTTAATGGAACCTAACAAAACTCATGTTACAACTATTGTGGCTGGAACTTTCGGATACTTAGCCCCTGGTATATATATACAAACTAGCTATACAAGCACAAACACTAGAATAGAAATACTCCCACTTACTAGTTTCATTTACTGTTATGGTATTGTGTCATATGTTTAAAAAATGCATTATTTCAGAATACTTTGATACGGGAAGAGCAACTGTAAAAGGGGATGTTTACAGCTTTGGAGTTGTGTTATTGGAACTTTTAACTGGGAAGAAACCCTGTGATGAAGCATTTATAGAGGAAGGAAGCAAGCTTGTCACGTGGGTAAGACAGAGTTTATTGCAGTTTCCCTTCTGCAGTTATATTATTCAGAAAAGATTGTTCGATACAATCTTTACATGCTTAGTTATTGTAAGATGTGATTCAGTTTTTTTCAATAACTAACTGGTATTTATGAATTTCAAGATTTCTCATATTTGGACAAGTTTGATTTTGATAACCAACCCATCATTAAAGCTGTATAATTTAAATGATCAGGTTTCCTTGTTTGAGATTTTTTAACAACTTTTGTTTAAGACACCATGTCTGTTTAAGAAGCTGTGACAGAAACTAAACCTTTCAATGAATTGAGTTAATTTACTGGGAAGTTGAAGCCAAAGTTTAAAGCTAGATTGGCTTGCAGTACATGATACTTTATTTTAGTTGCAATTATTAGAGTAGTTAAATCATCCCAAAGACATGAAGCAGAATAATACTTTGATAAATACTTCTACAACACAGAACATGATCTTGAATATGATAAGCTAGGATGAAGACTTACCTGGTAGCTAATTGTTGGGTGATGACTGGAGCAGGTGAAGGCTGTGGTTCAAGAGAGGAAGGGGGAGTTGGTTCTGGACAACACCTTGGGATCTTGTCCCATGAAAGAGGTTGACAATGTGTTCAACGTTGCAATGATGTGTCTTGAACCAAATCCCCTCAAGAGGCCAACCATGGCTGAGGTTGTCACATTCCTGGAGCAAACAAACCTACCTCCTGATAGGGGATTGATGCAGAACGGGTGATTCCCATCAGTAATATTCTGAAAATTAAAAAATTCAAGTTGTTTTGTAACTATAGAGAACTTCAGACTTGGTAATTATGCAGAGTGAGATGATGATAGTCGAACATGACAATTGACTATATGGCAGAAGTAGGAAAAAATGAATGTAGCTATTACAAATGATGTAACTGGTTAGAAAAGTGTAAATAAACATTCAAATCATTTTTTGGGGACAAATATGTCATTTTAACGACTGTTTACTTAGGATTTTATAATTTAAATCTCAACTGCATTGGTTCAATTGAAATACGCGCACTCAAACACACGAACAGTGACCGCAAAAGAAAATAATATTATCGGAGCCTAGAATCAAGGATAATCAAGACTCACGCACTATCTAGACTACAAGAGTCTAGAAGGGCACAGCAAATCACTAGAAAGAAAACAGAAAGAGAGAGAAGCTAGAGAGAGACTATGGCTGGGGTTAGAGAACACAGGGGCACCTCTTTTATATAGAGTTCAGGCTAGAAAGGAAGAATAGCATCGTCATAATTGCCTCTCATTAATGTCACGAATTAGTCATTATGACAGATTCTCTCATTTCCTTGAAAGGAAACGATTTGAATTTCAATCAGCAATAAATATTGATTGAGTCAACTGTCAATTTCCCTCAAACCTTTTTTCATCCGTCGGATCCTCTTTTGGATGATCTGGCCCATCGAGGGCGAACCCGGACATATAGTCCAACAGGTTCAAAGGAAAAAAATGGGGTTTCCAGTTTTGTGGCCTCTTAGATTCAGGTACTCCCATTGAGCTATATAGATCATGTCAAGAACTAGAAGTACAACAGTACGACAACTAGGATGAAAAGTGTAAATTACTGATATTAATAATGTCCATGAACCAGAGGTAAATATACTCATAAAGGCTCAAATTTGTTCACACCAATTCTAGACTTTGGACGTAAATTGAGTTGACGATGAATTTTCTTTTAAAGGCAATAAAAAAATTTATGGTTTTGATAGGGGTCTATTTAGTGTTTATGTAAGTAACATCGCTTGTTAAGATACTTTCTTTTCTTAGAAGCTTGGGTTCTCTAAGAAAAGAAAGTGTCTTAGCTGTATAAAACTAGGGTATTTAAATAACCACTAGATAGACCCCTATCCAGTTTAAGAGCGTTTAGATTGCATCCTGCAAACTGAATTCAAGAAAATTATGATTTTATAAAGTGATAATTTCTTTTTATCTTTGGCAAAAGTATACTTTTGGTCCTTTATGTTTGCGTTAAGTTTCATTTTACTCCCATATGTTGAAAAGTATACTTTTGGTCATTTATGTTTGCGTCAAACTTCATTTTAGTCATTTATCTTTGAAAAGTACACTTTAATCCTTTTTGTCTAACACCGTTAGTTTTATTTAACGGAAAATGCAAATCTAAAAGGCAATTTTATAATTAATTGTGGACAAAAAATGCTTAAATTTAAATTTTTTAGTATAATCATTCTTATATTTTAAAAATTAGTCATTTTTATCTACATTTAGTTATAGAATCACCTTTTAGATTTAGTGGATCAGCATTTTCCGTTAAATGAAATTAACGGTATTAGCAAAAAAGGACTAAAAATGTACTTTTCAAACATAAATGACTAAAATGAAACTGGGTGTAAATATAAATGACTAAAGTTTACTTTTCAAACATAAATGACTAAAATGAAACTTGGTGTAAACATAAAGGACTAAAAGCATACTTTAGCCTTTATCTTTTGTACAAGTAAAGACATTGCTTTTTGTATGTTAGAATAAAGTAGTGATGAGAGCTATAGCTTGCAGCTCAACCCCTCCGCTCAAAACCCTCTATAAATAGCCCTTTTCAATCGGTTGACCGAGACAACGTCCTAACAACTCCATTATATAGCACTTCACTCAACCTCTTGTTGGTTAGCCTCTTTGGTCAGTAGTAACGAACATAAGTAATTGGGAGAACCACACCCCAAAAGCTAATTGTTAGAGTTGAGAAACTTAAAACCTTATAAGGCCCCTCTTTCAAGGAAGCTTCTATGATATATGATATGGGACTTGTGATAATGCTTTTATTATAACAACTCCATCATATAAGAACAACATTCTTCATTTGGAAAATTTTCACATAAAAAAAGAATGGTTAGTGAGATCCCATTCTTCATTTTGTCTTCTATTTCTTAAGGGATCCACATGCTCTTTCAGTCACAGTGTGCTGGAGGAATCCTCATGGTTTACTTTGTCCTTCGTAGGGCTTCTATTAGGCATGTGAAGAAGAAAAATGACCAAATAAAGGCAATTACATTAAAATAAATGAATTTGCGGAGTAACATAACATTTTGCCTGAGAATAAGAGCATCTAAGAGTGCTTTTAAATGCTTTCTACAGAATCTACAGAGCAATGTATAAAGATTGGATCTTGTAAGTGAAAAAGAAAAAGAAACACGCATTAACAAGTTGTTGTTGCCATTGCATTAAAAGGAAGATCTAAAATTCGTTTTGTATTTTATATTAGAAACAAAAGTAGATACTTTTTTCTCACTAACCAATTATAAAATCTCTGGAAAAAGGATACCCCTAAGGGAAATGGGACAACTAATACTGATTGATTCCTTCACTTTACATTACCTTTAGATTTAATGAGACATAAAATCTGTGTCTGATAGTCAGCCACCTTTTAACTTTTACTAAACCAGCTTACTACAGTTGGAAATTTCTTGTGCTATACATATCTGAGATGGAGCTTGAGTACTCTGCTCTCAAATTGAGCCCAAAAAAAATTTGCGAATGTGCACATCCATGAAAAGTAAAATGTTAACTTTCTCATGAACAAAAAAAACTCAAACTGTTTTTAGAGTAGGAATTCTGAGGAATGGATTCGGCAGCCTATGACATACCGACGTTCGAGTTATTGTTTAAGGAAAACTGTGAACTCCAACAGCAACTTTATGATTTGTTTTATTTTTTTTAACCAGAAGTATTATTTATCTCTATAGGAAAATGAAAATGACAAAGCCATTGGTAATGGTAGTAGTGGTCCCCACCAGACACTAGAATCCTTTTCACTGTGATTCTTTTCTTATGAGAGTCCCCACCTCTAATACGACTCTGAAACATTGATTGGCTGTTCTTGCAACCGTTATGCTCACCACCTTGCAGCCACTTCACTTGTCTCTTTTTTGTTTTTGAGCCTAAAACCTCGCTTGTTTATCTAAAGTCCCCACCTTTTCTCTCTATAAGTTTTTAAACCACTCTCTCTCTCTCTGTCTCCCTAAATCTGTTTTTCTTTTTTACCAATTTCATAGCAGGCAGTTTCTGTGACTCTGTGTACCAGTGCTAGTACAGGCAAGATAACAATGGCTAATGTGGCTGCTTTCCTTTTTCTTCTGCTCTTATCATCAGGTATATTCAAATAAACTACAAATGATGGTTTTCACTCTCTTTTCATTTCTTGTGTTGGGTCTTTTGTTGCTGAATGTTAGTTAGATTTTGATTTTTTTGAAATGTTTGCAAGTTTTGTCATAGTTATGGTTGTTTATAACACAGAAATTTTTAGTGGTTTCACATTACTGTCAAGTTTTTAGCATAATAATGCAAAATCTTCTCCACTATATCTTTCTATAGCCATTTTCTTACTATTAGAGCTTACAAAGGCCATCCGCATTGATGAGAACATGTTTGATAAGGGTTCCCTCACCCCTTAGCTTTCAGATTTGTACTGGGTTTTCCTGATTTGGATGGATTCATTACCCAAAACAGAAATTCCCACCTCAGTTTTCCCCCTTTGAATGTCCATAAATAAACCATGATGCATTCCACATTAGATTAAAATTTTCCTAAGTCTAAACAAGATAAGAGAAATCATCATTGAACTATCTGTTTCCAATTACAAACAGCTTAAAGCTGATCATTCGTTTTTTCCTCTTTTTGTTTCACATGCAGGGGGGAATCTAATCATGGTGAATGGACAGGTAACTAAGCATTAAACTCCTGATTAAATTGTGATTAATGTTAGTGCTGAGTATTAGAAATGGAATGATACCCTTTTTTTTCCCAGAGAACATGGTGTGTGGCAAAACCATCATCAGACCAGGCCACACTTTTAGCAAACATAAACTATGCTTGCTCTCAAGTGGATTGCAGGATTCTGCAGAAAGGGTGTCCATGCTTCATGCCTGATAATCTCATAAACCATGCCTCTATTTCCATGAATCTTTATTACCAATCAAGAGGGAAGAACCACTGGAACTGTGATTTCAGAGGTTCTGGTCTCATTGTTGTCACTGATCCAAGTAAGTTTTCTTCATGTAATTTTCTATTAAATTTTTGAATTTGTTCCTAAAGAGATTTGCAGATTAGATCCTGTCTTTTTTTAAGAAAAAATGTTGTTGGATTGCAGGTTACGGGAACTGCATTTATCCATAGCAATGGGAGATAAGAAGAAGCTAGAGAGGAGGAGAAAGGTTTTGTAATTGGGTTTTGGTAAATTCGTGGAGTCTATGGCCAATGTACCCCTGTAGGTTATTATGCATGTGTCTGATTCGATTTAAATTTGAGAGCCCTTTCTTGATTTCTTCATTATCTTGCTGACAAAATTTTCGTTTGATCTTCAGTTAATAAATGGTGAAATGAATAAGACCCAAAATTTTAGTTTTATTTTCTGTTAATTAATGGTTAAATGAACAAGCACATACTCTCCACAATGTGTACATGATGCATAAACATTTCTGAAACTATTAGTCCAACTCATTCAAAACAACTATAATGCATGCACTCCTTGTAGATCCTACATCTTTTTCTTGTTTATTACTGAGGAGTATCAGTAGGGATAATTTAGAGAAAATATGGGGGGGAAAAATGTCTTATATTTAAGAATAAACTCACCTCCCTGAATAGGCCATATATTTAGAATCAGATATATTAAATTGCCATTAAATAATTAAATGGCAAGCATTGAGTACCCGTGTGATGCATGTAATTTATCTAAAAATTGGTGCACCAACTATCAACATGTGATTTGCACACTATCACGCCTCATTGAGGAAGAAATCTTCTATGATTTAGTTATAATATTAAGAGATATTTTTGTCTCTTCTAACCATTGTTGTCACACTCATGAGTTGACTCTCCAATTTTACCGTTTTCCCATTTCTACTTAATAAAATCGTGTAATAAGTTATTTAAACTCATATTAGTTGTAAACTCAACTAAACTTACGAGTTTACATACCGAATTTATGAATTTAGACACTGAATTTACCGTTTTTACTTTTCCATCATACAAAACAATCTTGCTAAATCATTTTAACACTGAATTTACCGTTTTTACTTTTCCATCATACAAACTAATCTTGCTAAATCATTTTAAGTCACATATCATTTTTTTATTAGACCAGAGTCAATATGAAATTTAAAGATATTTATTTATTTAATTGGATAAAGTATGAATGTTGATATATTTAAGTCAAATTATTGCTATTTTTTTATTTAATAATATACTTTAAACACATATTTATTAATAAAAATAAACTCTTACAAGTTTACAATTCGAGTTTATATTCTTGTCATGAATTTATTTAAACTTTGAGTTTGAAAATTTGATTCCAAAATGTCTTTGTGTTCAAAATGTTAGTGGTGGTAACAATAAATGTCCCTTGTCGGTGTTCTTAAGCCCCACATCGGATGGGAGTGTGTGTGTGTTAACGTATAAAGTAGAACATTTGAGCTGTTTGGGTACTAACCGCATTAGTTGGTTTTTCTTTCAGTCTTTGGTCCGAGATTGATAAAAAAAAAGCCCATTATGGTGAGAAGCCCAGGAAGAACAGAGTGTGGGTGCACAATAGTGCGTGTGTGTGTTAACCTATAAAGTAGGACATTCAGGCTATTTGGGTACCAACCGCGTTAGTTGGTTTTCCCTTCAGCCTTTGATCCGAAATTGATCAAAAAAAAAAAGTAACAATAAATGTAGTATACATTCAGGGGTGTTCCGGGAAATGAATATAATTCAATGATTAAAAAAAATAAATTAAATTAACAAAATTACTTGTCATCATTGAAGATAATATATTAATAATGCAATGTAAACTACAATAACGATTTTTTTTTAACTGAACTATAATAACGATTGAAACATCTTAGCTACAATGAGAATGCAAAATAAATTAAATCAAACTTACAATGTGTAAAATTATAAATTTTTATCTCAATATTTCGCATTGTTCTTTTTTCACACACCCATTTTCTATTAGAAGCATCCTCTTCTTATTTAGATCTTTGACCAAAATCTTCACATACAATAATGTTAAATGACATTGAAATTAAACGCCAAGCGTTTCAGTGCTGATTTTGGAAAAATGGCTCTTAATAAAGCCAAGTTTTTACAGGCAATTTTTATATGCAATGTAAAACAGAGAAGCAAAAGCTATGAATAAGCACAGCTTAAACAACCAATTGATGTATTGCATGCAGCCTAAAAAATTTGTGAATTTTGTTTGGAGTCAAGGATGAGCTGTCACTTCTCACACGAGTAGTGAAAGTAGAGGCTGATAAAGTATAAACACATCAGCAAGTGAGCCGGCTCATAAAAATAGTTAAACACGTTTATCGGTAAAGATTGATCAGAAAAAAACCAGCTTGAAGGGCTTTTTCTTTTTAGTAAGAAAAAAGGAAACTCGAGAGATATCAAAATTGTAAAATATCTTGCAACTTTAAGCAATGGAGGCAGCATGAATAAATATATGTGTGTATAAATATATATTTCCATGCAACATACCAGTACTATTAAAGGTACTAATATATGTCATTGTTGAAAAACCCGGATCGAATCGGGAGGTTTGGCCAGGAAACCAGTAAACCGGTCTCGAGATTGGGTTGGATACATGAGGGAGTGGGTCAGTGGGCCAAACGTCAGGAGATGGCTGAACAGGGAAAAAATCGGGTCAAAATTCAGAGATGTTGAACTGGTTCGTTTAAAAAAATGTGATTTTTATTTTGTTATAACCCCTTAATTACTAATTTTCACTTTACTTAATTTTAGGAACCACATATAGTAAACTATAATATAGTTATGTTAATATTCTGAATGCTACTTTACTTGTATATGTTTAATACTCCCTCTGGTCCTATTTATAATAGTCCGGCCGCCAAAACACGCTTCTTAAGAAAACATGTGAAAGTAATTAAATATGTATGTAATATACACATTTTTTCAATATTACCCTTATTTAGTATGAGTCTATTAAGAGAGAGAAATGTATGAGCATTAATAAATATGAAAGAGAATTTGGGGTAAAATAGGAAAAAACGCATTTAATGATGAGAATATGTGAGGTGAGCTCTTATTTGAACCAAATCAATTCAAATTTTGAGCTCTTATAAATAGGACCGGAGGGAGTATTTAATTGTAATTTTTGGTATTTGTATTTAGTTGTGGATTGTGGAAGAATATTTATTTTCATGTGTAATCATTTTCTTTTATTTCCTCTATAGATTAAAAACATTAAAATATTTATGTTTAATGAATCATACATACATATCTATATTTATATTTTAATATTTGTGATAATTAATGTTATTATATTCTAATATTATCAATAAAACTATATTGTTTTAATAATATGCCATGTTTGACCTCGAGATGACCCCCGATCCGACCATTGACTTTGAACCAATGCCTTGGCCGGTTCTATACTCAATCCCCTTTTTTGAACCTTGTGTGTGTGTATATATATAACCAATTTGTTTGACTTTTCATATTTTGGTTCCATTGATGATTGATTTCCTCTCTCTCTTTTTTAATTCAATCAAACGTTTGTGGTAGCCGTATAATCATTTTTTCATATAATTTCACATTCGGTGTTTTTTGATATTGATTATGCAGAAAATTCTTTCAACTGTTGTAATTGTCATTAATAAAATTAAAGTTCATGGAAAATATTTAGATGGGAAAAGAAGGAAAAAAACGCGAGGGAGGCCAGGAAGGAAACGCTTTAAGCCTTTAACATCATTTAAAGGATACACAAAAAATATCAATATTTTCAAATCAATCAATATATAAATATATGTGATGTGTGAGGTGGATATATATGATATGGACAATAAAAATGTGATGTGTATGTATAATATATATTTTCAGATAAAAAAATCTATAAGATATATACGTATATTAAAGGTGTAGAAATTTGATGATAAATTATAGGCAGCATTAAAAGTACTAGTATATTATCTGTAACACCCCAAATTTTAGAAAATAGAAAATAAGGACTTATTTAAGGTTTTGGGAAATGTTACCTTGACAATAAATTTATGATGTTTAGGCATTTTTAATCATTTTTAAGGCTTATTTTCTTTAAGAAATAAAGAAAAATAATTAGAAGATAAAATTTAATTTGGAAAAAAGAGATAATAAGGATTTATTTGAGGTCTTGGAGCATAATTTAAAAATTAAAAAACCTTATGAATAAATTCTTGAGATCAAATGTATTTTTAATAATTTCTAAGGTTTATTTTCTCCATTAATTGAGGAAAAATAGTTAAAAGATAAATTTAAATAAGGGATTATTTATAATCTTGGGGTATTATTAGATATTTAAAAAGTCTTGTAAATAAATTTGGAAATTAAAGCATATCTAGAGAAATTATTTTGAGACAAATTCAGGTCTATTTCTAAATGATAATGGTAAATAAAATTACCATTTAAGAGAAAAATAGTAAAAAGAGAAATGAAAAAGACAATATCTGCCCTTAGTTGAAAATATCTTCAGTGTAAAAAGAAGGGCAAAATGGTAAAATGCATATTTAAAATATCACCTCATTCCTACTTTCATATATACTCCCACGTGTCCAAATTCATTTCTACCTCACTCTTCTATCTCTTTCCCCTGACTCTCCCTCCGTCTCTCAGTTCTCACTCTCTCCCTCTCGTGCTCTCTGGTTTCTTCATCGCTCTAGCGGCATGCTACAACGACGGAGGAGAATCATCGGCGGCGAGGAGCTCTGAAACACCCAACACTCGAATGAACCTAGGTGAGCCTCCTTCCTTCGTTTTTCCCCCTTCCCAGACTGATGAAGCGAGTTTGGGGGGGTAGGTCAATTTGAAATCTGAGGTTTTTGAAACTTTTAAATTCATAAAACTAAAGCTTATGGTTCGATTAACAAACCCCAAGAACGAATTTGAGCAATAAAGTCGCATTAATCAAGTTTTCCCCAAATTTCTTCTTCTTGTCATTGTTCATCCGACATCATTTTTCGTGATTTCTGGAGCTTCGTTGCTTTGAAGCTTGATTAAACATTTATAGGAGTGAGTTTAAGCATATGTGTTGCCTTGTATGTTGATTATTGAAATTTGGGGTTTTTCTTGGAAAATTTCCTCCCTTCCCTGTTCTTGATTCGCCATTGGTGATGATAGCTGATGGTGGTGGAAGCATGCAACGGCTAAGGATTTAATTTATTTGTCTTAGTTCCTTGAGGATGTTAGATGATAATTGTTCAATTTTCTTTTCTTTCTTGCTGCCCTATTCATTTGAATTTCTTCCCTCTGTGCCGTCAGATTTCTTGTTCTTTCCTTGTTCCACGTTGAATGTTCTGTTCTGAGGGAATTTGCATTTGATGTCACTACAAGAAAATTGGACATTAGTTACGGTTGAAATAGAACGTTTATCACGGTTTTAACCATGACAAACATACTTTGTCACGGTTTTTGAAACCACAACAAAATCATCCGTGACAAGCAGATTTGTCACGGTTTTAAAAAACCGTGACAACGAAAACAAAAACCGTGACAAGATGAGCTATTTGTCATGGTTTAAGTCTAAAAACCGTCACAAAATCTGGTCAAAATATAGACAAAACAAGGCAATTTTGTCACGGTTCTAAAATCAGAACCGTGACAAATTGTCACGGTTGTCCCGTGAGAACTGTGACAAACCGTGACACTTTGTCACGGTTCTAAAACTAGAACCGTGACAAAGTGTGATTTTTAAAAAAAACAAATTTTTTTTTATTTTGACCGATTTAATTTTAAAAATTTTACATAATAATTCGACTATTATTGTTTATTCTTTATTTTAATGTCTATAATTATAAGTTATCAAATATAAGTACATAACTATTAAATATTTTTACAAGAATAATTATTATCTTCACCAAAATTTGAAAGACACCTGCAATAAAACAATCTAAACAATAATTAGATATTGCAAGATATAATATTTGAATTAAATGCTCATAAAACAAAAAGACCATATGATATACATAAAACACTAAAACACCAAAGGAAGAGAAAAAAGAGCACCAGAATATACCTGAGAGAGGAGAGAAGGGATGAGGAGGGAAGATATGAGTGTCAATGAATGGGAGGTTTATATACTAAAATTAGCCTGCTTTTTATCACAGTTTTTCGGTTTTTTTAAAAAAACCGTGACAAATCTTGTACGGATTACAAATTCTGTACACAAGTTGTCACGGTTTGTAGATAGAACCATGACAAACGTCACGTTTTGTTATGGTTCCTCAAACGAACCGTGAGAAAACGTGAACTTTGTCACGGTTCTTTTGTAGGAATCGTGACAAAAATCACGTTGACAAAAATCATGTTTTGTCACGTGTAACATTCTAAAAATTTAATTGAGGTTTAGTGGGAGTAAATAAGAATGTATTAATGAGAAATGATGTGTTATGAGAATATTTGAAAGATTTTGAGGTGTTTTTGAGGATTTTAAAGGACTAGTTTTTCCCTTATTTGGAGGATAACAATTTTGAAGAAATTATTTTTAGGCTCAAAAGAGGTAATTGTGGAAGAGAATAATTAAGAGGTTTGGTAGGTAAAATTTTTGGAAATAAATGGAATTTTTGTGGCTCAAAATAAATTTTGAAAATTTTGGGCCTAATAGTGCAATTTTTCCTATTATCTCACTATGCTTCCCGTGACTCCTTCGTTCCTCGCCCGTGAATTTCAAAATTTTACTATTCATCAATTATATTATTATTATATTATTATTATTACTATTGAGTTACTATTCATTACTATTGAGTTACTGTGCGTCAATTATATAAACACACGCACACTCACTCGTCTCTCGTCTCTCGTCCCTCGTCCCTCACGATTCTCTCTCTCTCTCGCTCTCTCTCTTTCCACCATATATATATTCCTATCATTGGACTTATCAGAGTCCGTCAGTATAGGAATAGTAAGTTTTTCGGCCAACTAAGCACATTTTTGGAATCACGTAAGTCTCCTCTACATCCCTATGTCTTTAGTTTTTCGTTTTGTTGTACTTAAAAAATTAGGCTTTGTCTAAATTGATATTTCTGGGAGTCCTAAGCTTAATAAATTGAAGCTTGAACCTTGATTATAAGTTCCTTTTAATATATTTTTCATTATTGGAGGTTTTTCTAATTATTGGGAATTTTTGGGATTTGTAGATATTTTAGAAATTAGGACTTTTGATGATCTGAGGTACTAATGGTTAAATTGATAATTTTTAGATGTTTATTAAGGTTATATGAGGAGATTTAACTGATGGATTCGACTGAAGTTTGGACCCAAGAAAATATTGATGGATAAAGTTTGGAATTAGTGGGATTTTATGTAGGTAATTTTGTAATTCCGGATGTTGGATATGGGTTTATGGATTTATGGGATTAGTTTATACTCAACAAAAATAATATTTAATTAATAATATTTATCATTTAGTAATATTTTATCCGGAATTAAAAATAATAATAAAATAAAGGTATGTATATATTTAGGGGTAGTTTAAGGTAAAATTGTGTTAGAATACTTTTAGGAAGTGTTGAACTATATTAATAGATATTTATATTGATATTGTAGAGTCTCATTAAGAATTACAGAGTGACTTTGTGTGATTATCTGTGAGCTAAGGAGCAACAGGTAACTCTGGAAATTTCTTTCGTATGCTTGCGAATTATGTGTAGTTTTATTTTAATTAATTATCACACAATAATAAGTTTGTCACTTTTCAAGCATGCTCGCTTATTGCCTATTTGCTATGGAAAATAAATTACACTTGTTTTATTTTAAGCATGCTTGAGTATGCTGAGTATATTTGGGCTGAAAAATATTTATAAATTATTTATGGTGTAATGATGATTGCACTTGCATCCATGAGGGGTTAAGATTTGAAGAGGAGATATATGATATTCGTACTACCACGTGGTAAGCCATCACTCGGTGCACAGTGGATGGCATTTGTCAGGGCCCCTCCTTCCATGTTTTCCATTGGCCAGGATTGCATTGGAGTTGTGGGACATGTGACACCTCCTTAGTGTGATTCTTTAAGGAGGGGAGCCATAGTCCGGACTTGAGCTCTGTATCTTTGGCCGGATACATCTTAAGTACTGGTGAGCTTGAGATAATTCAGTTGTATGAATTAGTTCTCTGTTGGACAATGTGTGTTAGCCTATGGCTCCAGTCAGCGGAATAAGGATGGACGGTGATATAAGGAGTTGCATATTGCATATTATAAATATTTATGGGTACGACTCGTTAAGAAATTAAAAGAAATGTTTTCCCTATGTTGAGTGTACCTAATATGTATTTGAAAGTCATGAGTTGTACGAAGAACTACATGTGTATAATTGGTTAAATTAGAATTATACGTGATTTGCTTGTGTATGTTAGGATTTTTCGGTAGTTACTGAGATGTCGATCTCATCCTATTATTAACAATTTTCCAGGTGAAAGATCTTATAGGAAGCAAGGGAAGACATTTGAGGAGAGCCTCCTTAGAGGCTCTAGTGCTCATTGAGTACATTGTAGCCACTTTATATTAAATTGTCATGACGGTAGGATTATTTATAAATTATGACGATTTTTAATGCTATAATAGCATTTTGGTCAAGTATTTGAATATTAATTTGGGTGGGGTGTTACACGGTTCTTGAAAAAGAACCATGACAAATGTCATGTTTTGTCACAGTTCCTACAAGAGAACCGTGACAAAACGTGTTGTTTGTCACGGTTCTATCACATGAACCGTGACAAATAATTTTAATTTTTTTTAAAAAAATAAATGTTTTTGTTTTTTTAAAAAAATTAAACTGTCACGGTTTTAAACTCCTAAACCGTGACAGTGTTTCCCTCGATATTGCGGGAAACTTTGCGCCACATTTGTCACAGTTTTATTCCATCAACTGTGAAAAATATGTCGAATTTTTTTTATCCATTATTGTCACAAGTTTGTCACGGTTTTAAATGAAAACCGTGACAAATTGCATACATTTGTCACGGTTTTGTAAACCGTGACAAAAGAACCGTGACAAACAGACCTTTTTTTTGTAGTGTGTTACTTTGAAAATTCCTGATGCTTGCCTCTGTTCTGTTCAATTTCTCTGCCTTGGGAGGTTTTGATAAATGATGCAGTATTGATAGGATTAAGAATAGAATTAGTATTTTTTTTTCATATTGAAGTTCTGTTTAAGCCAGAGATTTTCGTTGATTCTGAAATTGTTGTTTGTTGAGCTTAGGAATGATTGAAGTTTAAAGTTTTAAGGGGAAGTTATAAATTTGATGTTTAATTTTAGTACAAGTTTCTTAGGGAAGTTGTGTGATATTTCAAAGGATGGAATTAATTCTAATTTATATATGCAAAAAGGATTTGAATGTTTGGGAGTTTTTGGCTGATTCAGTGTGTATGCTGTTAAGTGGTTAACTTAAACCAAATAGTTGTGACTATATTAAAAAGAACAAATTAAAATTAATCAAATGTTGTTGATTTCTAAAGGAAAGGCACTACTCTTACAAAAGTTTAGAAAGTTGAGAGGTGAAATAGATTGGAATGATTGGTTTGGAAATCTTGAATCCGTACAGGTCTTCTTTAAATTATAAAGAGAAGTAAATGATTTTAAAAAGGGATTTTAGATTGAAGAACTCAAAGAGATTTTCATTACTATTATTGTGATTATAGTTTTATAAGATATAGAGGTTGTTCAAATTTTTAAAGATGTTAAAATAAACATAGATTTTTGTATGGCATAAGTAAAGATTTTAAAATATGAATTTACTTACCCTCACCTACTACATAGTGAAACTTTCAAGAGAAATATTAAAGTATCTAGGAGAATTGGACTACGCTGCAATTCGGTTAGGGAAGCTATAATGTAGTCACGAGTTGTTGTTCTTAAGATTGGTAGTACTAAATAGATGTCTTGTAGTATTAAAAGCATAAATGGCGAAAGTAAAATTATGCTTTTAAGGATAAATATATATATAACTGGAAATTTTATAAAACTAAGAGGTGCTCTCCAATGATGAAATAGTATGGACTCAAATTGTTGAGACTAAAATGAATAAAGGATCACACGGTTGTTGAAGTCGGAAGTTACCATTTAAGTTGGCTAAATGTTTTTGTTGGAAATTTATTTGGATTAATTGAAGTTTATAGTTTTAAGAAGAAGTTAGTTAAGTTGAGTAAGTTATTACATATATTAGAAGTGTTATGTGATATTGTTGAAGATATTAGAGGTTTTGTTATTATTAATTAAGTTGGAATTTCTTGGTAAAAAATAAATTAAGAAATGTGGAGTAGTTGTTTAAGAATGAGAAGAGTCATTGACTTGTATTGTAATCTTGGAGTGAAGGTGTGTTATTATGAATTATAGGTTCTGATTTTTTAAACTTTAGGAAGTAAGTACAAATGTAGGTTTTGGGTGTTTAAATTGTATAGGGCATAATGTGGTTAATGACTTAATTAGAGAATTATTGAAACTAAGTCTACAAAGTCTTCAATGTTTTATAAGTTTGGGTGTTTTGCTGTGGTTATGTTTTTGTTTCATGTCCACAATTTTTGTTTAGTCCCTCATGGTTGTCCTCTTGTATTTTTATCAATTCCTAAAGAATGTAAACTTTGTTTTGTTAATAATTGAATCCAAAATAAGAGAAGAAGGTTGGGAATTAAGTTTAAGAAAGTATTAGCTTTAACTTGTGATGTAATGAATTGGAAGTGGGTATTATTGCACTTAGTATGTGGAGTATGGGTTAATTGTTGTGGGATGAATTTAAAAGACCAATAAATAACAACGGTGGCAAGTTATAACTGCTTGATTGAATGGTTAATTGATAATGCTATTCTGAAAATAAATTTCCTGCTTAATCCTGTTTGAATTTATGTTTATGTATGTAATGAAATTGAGTTATGAATTGGTTAAAGTTGTTTATTATAATAAATTTAATGAATGAAAAGAGATTTCTAGAGTGCTGGTGCTTTAGTATGTTCTGAATTGTTCTGTGGGTTTTTGGGGTCTAGAATGTAATTTGAAATGAGGTAAGTTCTAATTCAAAAGAAAAAGTTTGAATGTTTGAAATATAATTTATAATCTATTTATTTAAATTTCCAAGGGATAAAATCAAAGAATCATATGATTATAGAATTTTTTTATGATATTAACTAAGAGTTCCGAGTTAGAGGTAAAGAAGTAATAGATTAGCATTAATTTTAAGCTTGTATGGTTGACTTTTGTGGTGCTAACCGAGGTTTGATTCAATGATGTTTTCTCTCTGTTTTGTTAGTAAGTTTGGTTGTTTTGGAATCTGGATTCTCTGAGTGTTATTCTGAAATTGAATTCCTAACTTCGTTGTATGTAACAATTTTCTGGATTAAAAATCATCTAAAAGTTAAATAGAGTTAATATATGGGATTGTTTGTGTGATTTCTGTTGAAATGTTAGTAGATGTGTTGCCAGTGTTGGAGATTGTGGAAGTATTATTAATGAGGAAAAAAGTATGATCATTGGTAATTTATTTGAAATCCAATAATTTTAATTAGGTAAAGTAAGTTGTTATATATATTATTATATGATGTCGGTTTGATTTAAAATAATCAGAATATTTTTATGCTTGTGTTTATGGGTGTGTATATCGCTTGATGATTATAAAATGTCTGTTTGATGATGGTATAATTAATGATTTAATGAGAGAATAGAATCGGAACAGATGTTAGAAAGGGAAGGGGTAGAGATATAGGTAGCATTATAGGAATGTGAGAGACGTTGGATAAAAATTTATAAACATAGGTATTAATTTATTATCTATTTATTACTTGGAAATATAGGTGAAGATAGTAAGATTAGTACGCCAAGGCATCTGAAACAGTAGGAGCCAGCAGATGTTTAAGCTTGAAGTTCAGGTAGCAGTTTATCTCATTATACTCAATTGCATGTATAATTTTGTAATACTTGTTGCATTTAAGTGGTATGTCTTTTATTCCTCAGTTGGAGTATTTCAGGCTTAGGTGATTCGCTACCCCTTTGCCAAATAAGTTAGTTATAGCTTTAAATGTTATAACGAGAAGTCCTGCAGTTAGAACCTCCATTAGTTAACGAGGATATCGTTATCAATGGTTGGTAAGTGCTTATGTCACCCAGAGTAATATGATAAATACTATCATTATTTGTGAAGGTTTATAAAATGTATATATGGCAATGCATGCATGAAATTTACAGTTCATGACATAAACTGTGTTGAACTGCTGTTTTCAGAGAAGCTGAAAGATAGGAAGATGGTTGAGATAAGGCAGGAGTGCTAGAAGAAGATTAGATGAAGGAATTAAGATTATAATTGAAAAGTAAGGTGATCTATGATATAATTTTAAATTATTAAATTAATAGTAGAAATCATAGAAAATAGAATAGTATAAATTGATAAAAGGGATTTAAATTTCCTAAATACTATGAATTAAAAATAGATACCCTAAGAGGGTTAGTGTACTTTTAATTGTTTTACTAACCGCTTTATTTTATAAAGAATTTAAATTGTTCCCATTTGTCTGAAAATCCCATTCTAACTAACAGAAAGTTGGTTTAACGTTTTAAAAGAAAAAGTTTTAAATTTTCTTTATTATTTGGCTTCTGACACTAAAAAGTGGTTATAATTCAATTAAAATGCTATATTATAGTAGTAAAAATTAAGGTGTTACACTATCATGAAAATAATAAATATTAATCCATATATATATATATATATATATAACAATATAGGGTAGGCAAACAATCAAAATCTAAGTGGGGCAAAC
Source organism: Mimosa bimucronata (assembly GCA_037074515.1). NCBI lineage: Eukaryota > Viridiplantae > Streptophyta > Magnoliopsida > Fabales > Fabaceae > Mimosa > Mimosa bimucronata. The sequence continues at coordinate 7,461,941 of CM073436.1, forward strand.
TCAATGAATGATAGATCTGGCCATGCAAAAACGCCTGGTTAGAAAAATATCATCAAAAAGCTCGTGAATTATTGCTGCACAATAATATCTAGAAACTACCCTTGATAGTCTTTATATTTAGATCAAGGAAGTATTTTAAAACGTAACAAAAAAATTTAAGACGGCTATTTTTTTCATTCATAATTATTATATATAAATAATCAAGTTTTTATACTCTACTCACAAAATTGATTAATGAATATTCATAGATGTAAATAGTATAGCTTGTTATCCATTCTCCCTCCGTTCCTAAAATAGGACATAGTTTTCTTTCTTTCTTTCTTTTTTTTTTTTGAAAAATCATAAGAAAGCTAATTAAGTTACTTATAAATTGATTTGCTTGAATTTTTTTCCTCTAAATTAGAGTATTTTTTTATTGACCTCTAAATTAGTGTATTTAACTCATAAGCTAACATATAATATAATAATACACAAAATATGATGATTAAATAGCTCATTTCGCTTCCTTAATATAAAAAGAAGTCAACCTGATCTTATATTTAGGAACTGGAAAAATATTATATTGTGAGATCACATACACAAATCCGCCCTTCATGACCAGAAATATTTAATGAGGATGTTTATGAATTAAATATACTTTATGTTGGAAATATTGAGCGGGTGTGTCACAAGGAACAAATCCCGCATAGTTGGGGATTGTGAGAGTCTAAATATTAAATGATATTTGACTATTAAATGGGTCAAGAGGAGGAATGAATTTGCATAAGAATGAGTCACTTAAGTGGAAATTAGACTAATATTCTCCACCCTTATGTGTCAAGTTAAATATGAAATGGGCACCTTTTATGAAAATTGTTGTGAAATTCAAATATTTATTTGATTACCAAGAAATTGTTTCTAATTATTCAGATGAATCTGCACGTTGAGATTTTACAAATAGCTGTTAGTATTTATTATGGAAATGATAGTATTTATTATGGAAATGAGACATTGGTGCAATTACTCAGATGCTCACAAAACGGTTTTGATTGATTGGAGTTATTACTTTTTAAAGATTGTTATTCTTGTCATTAAGGAAAATTCACTCCAATATTTTGAAACCGTTTAAATTAAAGTATTTCGATGGCATTATTGCCTTATTTCTTCTTTGAAAAGCGAAACAGTGAATTGCAATTCATTGGTCACCAACGTTTTGAAACTCATTTGATTATACTCCCTCGTTTCCTATATAGTCAAGAGCAAAAAATTTGAATGGTTTTATCTACTTTTATAAAAGCCTGATCAAATTTATCAAAGTATTTAACGAGTTTTTTCCCACTTTATCCATCATTATTCGCTATATTCACATTCTCTTTCATACTCATTTATAACACTATTATCACATTTTCCTCTCTCTTATATACTTAATCATAAATAAGGGCAAATTTAATAAAACAAAATTATTTCTTAAATGTTTATCATTTCCAACTATTGTTTTAACGAGCTATACCTCCCGTGCGTTGCACGGGTGATCTCTTTTTCATAGTTCCGTTCGAAAAATTATTTTCATAACAAATTTCTACAAACTTCACATTTTCAAATATCTGTCAAGATAAAACACCTTACAAAAGTTTTTAAACAAAATATCTAATCATCGTTTCAGGCATATGCAATGTGAAATGAGAAAATTACACAAAAAAATGTCAATGGGCATAAATGAAGTTGTCATTTTCTTAAAAAACCACAACTACATTCCCACATTGGTGAAGACCTCCCTGTATACTACGTTCTTTGTCTTGTTTCCCTGCTCCTCCTGATCTAAACTCAACACTATCTTCAAACCTTCCATGCTCCTAACTCGCGAAAGAGCTACATATATAGCTGGCCATGCGTGAAAACTGGCTTTGATAGATACAACCCTACTTTCTTTAAAGACTGCCCTTGGCTCTTGTTGATTGTCATTGCGAAAGAAAGTGTGATCGGGAATTGTCTGCGTTGCATCTTGAATGGCCATCTAGATTCAGATGGATTCATGTCCATTCGATGTATGAGAACCCTTTGGTTAGGTCTGGAGCCATTTAATGTCATAGCCTCAATCACCATCTTCCCAATTTTAGATACTCGAAGCCTTGTTCCATTGCAAAGGCCGGCCTCTTGATCAATGTTCCGTAGCAACATGATTGGCACACCCACTTTTAGGATAAGCCTGTGAGGAGCCATACCAGAGCAAGATATAGTGTTCAGAAACTCTGTAGTATATAAGTTGTCAATACTGTCACTATCTGTTGATGTCTTGCAAATTGAGTCACAACTAAGGAACTCATGAGCATCACCCGGTACAATAGAACACATATGATCGTTTATTTGGTTGACCATTTCTATGGTAGGAGCAAGTATGGCACGATCATTGAAATATGAATAGCAAGGAAAACTTTCCAAGAGTTTGTCATACGTAGACTTCACAATTGCATTTACTGGATCGTTGCCACTATCAACTAATAATTCCTTTGGTATCTCTATCTCACAAAAACCATCTACAGCTGTTCCTATATTTCCATCCCCAACATCTAGAAGCCACCTTGAGAATGTTTCAATCTTTTCATTTACAATGGGGTCATTTGACGAATTTAGCCTCATGTTTCTCTTGAGATGGTATATCTTGCAGTAAGTCCACAACACTGAAGAGTTGATGCATGCATTTACAATTGTTGGCCTAGATCCTTTTGGTATGATTGGTAAGATTTGTCTAAAATCACCACCCATGACAACACACTTTCCACCGAATGGTAGATTTGAGTGCATAATATCTTGCAAGCTTCTGTTGAATGCTTCAATACAAAACCGTTGAACCATTGGTGCTTCATCCCATATGATCAGAGATGTCTTTCTAATCAGATTTGCTAATGGGGAATTTTGCCAAATTGAGCAGACCGAGAACTCATTAATCTCTATAGGAATAGCGAAGTGTGAGTGAGCCGTACGTCCTCCGGGTAATAAAGTTGCGGCAATCCCACTTGATGCGACTGTTAGGACTATTTCTTCATTTCCACGAAGAGATGCTGCTAAAGCATTCCACAAAAACGTCTTACCAGTGCCTCCAAAGCCATAGACAAAGAAAAAACCCCCGTTATTTGCGTGAACAGCATCCATTACCAGAGAAGGCTGTTAATTGATCACAATTCAGTGAAGACACCAATGACGCTGATTCCAACTTTAGTTGTTCCTTATCATAGTTAAGCTCCTGAAGAATCAGATGGTTAGACAAATCAAACTCCTCTGTGTCTTCAGGTATAGGCATATGGCTGTAATCATGTAATGTCTTGCCATTCAAACGAAGCAAACCATCTATTTGCCTTAGTGCTGCTTGTTCCTTTTCATATGCACTGAAATGCACACCTATTTAAGAAGGTATCAAACCATGTTATAGTTGCTCATAATTGTAAGAAAGAAAACCAAGATTGTTATTAATGAATATAAGTCATTGAGCAGTGTGAAATACCTGAGCAAGCTGTGTCATTACGCGAGATGTATAGCATGTCTTCAGATAATAATGTTTTAGACGCTTCCCAAACTATATTTGGTCGATGTAATGACCCACAAAGCAACATTATGACGAAGAGCTTTCTCAAGCAATTACCACTTGCCCATGTAGATGCTTCTTTTATTGCAGCCACAAATTCACGATCATCGTCTAATAGACCTCTTGCAAAGCACGCATCCTTGAATGTCTCATGGATGACACCGTCAACCTTCTTGATATCATCGAAAGATTTTGGACCTCGAACTTTCGTTAACAAAATCCTGAGGTAGTATAGCTCTCCTGCTGATGGTGAAACATGAGCCATCCTACCAACTGAGAATCCTTTCTTCCTCTTCTTCCATTTACGCTTTCCCTTTAGGTAAACATAGTGGTTGGGGAACTCAGAGTACGTTAAGGTTTCCGCAAAAGTATCAGAATCATTCATTTCCATCCATGAGAGGAATTGAGACTCGCACACTCGAGGCTTGTCAAGTAGATTCGAAACATCTTCTGTGCTTGAGTAAATGATATATTGCTGGTTGGGTAAGTGAAAACTCAAGCGCTCAACAGAAGGGAAACGGTGGTGAATGGGGAAACCAAAAACACGCCAGGAAGCTTCACAGGCAGAAACATATCTACAGTTCAAGTACTGCTGCACCTCGTCAACAACTTTTTTACCACTTCCATCTTGACCAGTATCAAATAGTCCAACAACAACTCTGTCATTTCCTTTGCTTATATACTTGAATAAGTATTTGATTGCAGTTGATTGGTTGCATTTCTCTATATTAATGTGAGCATTGAACATCTTGAGGAGGAATGGGTTGTATGGGACAACAAACCTATTGTCCAAAGGCACACTCTTAAGCTCAATCGTCCTTCCATCATCCCTTCTTCTGTATGTTGGGTATCCATCATCATCCACAGTAGTCACATTGTTGAATTTCTTTGGGAAATACTTAGAACATTTCTTGTCTTTCATGCAACGTGCATTTGGCTTTTCTTTACCGCAAGGTCCGTGAAGCATAAATTTGCGAACTAATTCATGTAGCTCTGGGTCGAATTCCTTGTCAGGGATCTCGGCTGATATGATCTTGTCAATTACTTCAGGGTCAGATATCTTATCTTTATAGTCTAAGAAAATTAGAATGTGAGCATGTGGAATACCTCTTTTCTGGAACTCAATTGTATATATCTCTGTTGGGACAATGCAAAAACATTACATTAGAGGGCTATGATTCTCTGAAAAAATGAAGCGAGATGTATTGCAACTAATAAATCTTATAATTAACAATTCGAAAAAATTAATCACATACTTAGAGGATTGTAATTATAATATTTATATTCTCCGTACACACTATATTTAGTAAACCATGAGTGTGGAGATATACCTGCTCGTACTTTCCCAAAAAGCTGTTCCTCCTTCAATACTTTCATCAAGGAACGTAACTTCATGTAGAAGACCCTAGACAGAACTTGAGGACAATCAGATGGATTAACTTTCAACTCTTCGCATAGACGTGTCACTTCAGGCCAAGCTGGGTTGCAAGTAAATGTAATAAAAAGGTCTGGATAACCAATTGTTCTACAAATAGCCATTGCGTCTTGGTAATTCCCCATCATGTACCTTGCTCCACCTGTGAACGATGACGGCAGTACGATACGTTTCCCTGTGGCTGATGCATCTGTTTCCCCGTTAATGACAGCGTTTGAAAGACCTTTATATAGATCTGCTCGTAGTTCTTTCTGGTGAGTTCTAATCCACAATAATCGTTGTGACTCAATCATGGTATAGACATCAACTATAAATTGTTGCAATAACCTTGAAGAATGGAGAAGCGTGGAGACTTCATTTAATCTGATCATCAGCTTATATGAAACAAACTCACGGATGCTAACTCTTTTGCGTGTCTTCGTAATAGCCAAGGATTCTTCACGATGCATGATGTCGTCTCTGTAACCATCCTCCCCATAAGGGAAAAGTAAAGGATACTGAAGAGGCAAGTAAGAGGTGTGTAATTCATTAATGCGTTGTAGACTACCTGAGATAGTCTCTAGGATGATATCTCTAACGTGGAATTCCCTATCAATGTCTCCTACTATTAAAGCTGCAACTTCAGAAGCTGTAGGTAGATTGTATGTACGACCATCGTGTTGTCTATTTCCAAGCAAAACCATCTTCAATGCAGGCTTTTGTTCTACAGAAAGCATCTGTGCAGCAATCCGGAATTGTTTAACGAATGGATTAATTTCATCCAACTGCTTCTTGATCTTGTCAACAATAATCGGACTGATGTTGCTTTCCTTTTGTTGGTTGCTGTAAAAAGAGATATAAATAATTAGGCTAATCATCATAGCTTATCGAGATTAATAGGAAAAGTAAGTTGGTTTATCAAGGGATTACCTCACAGCGGAAATACGATTGGAAACTTCATTTTCCGTGTCATGGATGTATAGTTGTGAAAATACAGGCTTTACTCCTTCTGGTGGCATTAGATTGCCAATATGGTGATAGTTCATCCCTGATAGTACGAAAGTATAAGGTCCGGCTCCATTATTAATGGCATGATTAATTTTCCCTCCCATTGATGTGAAAGAGAACATGTTATTGTATTGCCTTATATTCTCATAAAAGTTTTTTGACTCTTCATTGTCCTTCTCCATAAACAACTTCCTGAAAAGTAGAGGAGGCTCCTTAAAGGCGGGCAGTACAACTTTCCCTTTCAAGCAACACATGGAAAATATATTGACATTCCTCTGATTCCTGTCCTTTTTGACCCTCTCATTAAACCACATCTTTGCGTGACAAAATTTGCATTCATGAATTGGGTCTCCTTCATCTGTACATGTAATGCATGACTTAGTTTATAGTAAACGATTTTTTCTGAAATGAGGGAAATATTTGTATCTTCTAAGATGAACAATGAACATAGTGCATTACCTATATAACGAACATCAGTGAGAGTTGTTTTCCTTTTAACATTCCTGTTTTTTGTTTCTAAATTGTTTTCCACTAATGGTTCATCATCTGTACATTTATTGAACAATCGGCAAATTATTTTGACAGAAGGTCACTTTTATGATACATCAAATTTGTTCCTCAAGCAAATACTTATAGGTGAATGATTGCCTAACCTTCTGAATTTGAATCTGCTTCAATGTCTGACTCTTGGTACCGAAGTGGCTCACAATTCACATCAAAGTCAACGTTTCTGTAATGCTCTTCTTGTGGAACAACTTTGTTTTCATTATAGATAACTAATATTAGCTTACACATATTTGTTAATTAAACATACCTCTTGATGAGGCACAGCTAATGTTGCATAACTTAAATGCACAGTTTGGACATGTAATTATTTAAAAATACGTAGCTCAACTATCCGACTCTCCTATGGCAGACATGTACAAAAATTACACAAGATTAGACTGTTATGCCAAGCAAATACTATTTTATTATATATATCTGAAACTTCATTTAGATGCAACATCAAGGAAATATAGCTCAAGTTAGACTCAAAAAAATGCATATAGAATAATGATGGAACGAAATACATGATACTCCAAGTTAAGATTTAGTCAACTTCTCAAAGGAAACTGCTCAAGTGTTAATTTTACATTCATTACCTACCAAAATGTAGTACCACTATCCGACTCTCCTATTGCAAACATGTACAACCATTTTGTTTGAAGATGAAACTGTTATGTCAAGCAAACATTGTTGTATCATAGACCTTAATTAAAATCTAGATGCAAAAGGAATATAACAAAGCAGGAAAATAATCGCTTATGAAACACCTGTGTTATCAAAAGTTCTAGATAGAGTGGCTTGAAAAGATGTAATGGTTCTTGTAGGTACATCATCTTTCTTTTGCTTTCTGATCCTCCTTGGTGGAGCACTTGTTTCAATATTCTCACATCCTCGCCACCTTGCGCTCTTACGCTTGCAAACAGGGTTTGCTACACTGTCAGAAGTGCCTTGATAGCCTTTAAAAAACAGAATGCAAACGTGCTTTAAAGATTAGTCATTTCTTCGTGAAGTCAAAATATGGGATCATCACTACCAGGTAAATGCAACTATTGTCATACCTGGGAATCGGCATTGCAAGTTTGCTTGAACATTAGTTATGTCGTTCAAGCCCACAGCCTTCCTCTGTTTCTTGTCTGTGGAAGCAGAACCACCATGAGGATGGAACAAACATGAGGATGGTTGTGTGTTTGTGAGTAGTGGTGGGCATTCGAAGCTTCCTTGAACATTATTCATGTCCTTCAATGGAACAGTCTTCCTCTGTTGCTTGCTCATAGGAGTATCGGTGCCATGTGATGATAGTTGTGTGTAGGTCGCATCTCTTGATGGGTCTTGCTTATCGGGTTTTTTCTTCTTCATTTGTCCAAGGCCAATAAGTTACTGTCAAATAAAAAAGACCTTCAGAGTCTAATGAGAGAAAGACGTTGGTGAGAAGAAGAGTGGGAACAACCTATGGAGGTTGGCAATGTGCTTTTACAGAAGATGATGTTTCGAAATTGCGTTAGTTTTTTTTGGTCAAATCGCGATTTTGAGACTGACACAATATACTTTTTTATCTACCTCCAATAAAAAATATACTTTAATCTCTCATCAAGCTCCATTTGGTATATGAGACACCACTGGAGGAGACAGAGCACATAGGGACAAAATTAGATGATGCAGTTATCAGAAAAAGAACAATCTCTCTCATGCATCGTCCTTATATCCCGTTGCAGTTTTTTTACTAATATAGTTTTGGCTTGATCGTCTAGCTCAATATCTTTGCAGGAGCGCCTTGACTTTTAACCATTCTTGTGCAAGCTAGTAGGACGTTGGTAGCGTAGAAATGGGCATATGTTAAGATAGTCTTTTTTAAAAGCCATAGGTTAGGTGATGTAAGAGGAAATGGTATTCGAACTAAAAAGTCAAGAGAAATGGGTAGAAGAGATAGGTTATCATTGCACTAATTCAAGCTGACAAGTTATACTATCAATAATTATTTACGGCCCTTCGTTATAGATGGTTATACATGTGATATAGTATAGATATAATTACCCTTCCTACCCGACAAGTTTTGATCTAATTGGCTCAATAATGTAGAGCAATGGTTTAAACAAATGAAGGACAACATATTTTTTTTCCAACCAATATTCAGGTCCATTAATCAGGGAAATAAACTAATCATAGGATATTGCATGTACAAAAGGTTGTATTAATTGATTATCCGGCTGCAAAAGAAATCGTTCATGATAAGAAGATAGTTGGGGCTTATTGTGTAGATGTTTTCAAGGTTGATCAGCTCCCAGAATAGTAAATGTAAAAAGGAATAATAAGTCAAATTTATGTCTACAGAGAAATATATTAATATCTTAATTGATACTCCCTCGGGTCCTAATTATAAGATCACATTGACTTTTTTGACTTTTTTTTCAGTAAGAAAAAAAATTAGTTTCAGTCCCACAAAAATTATTTCTTCCTCAAAATTAATTTATTTTACTTATAAACTAACTTATAATCTAATTTCATGTGAGTACATTTTTAGGACTGGAAATTATAATTTAATGGTCTAATTAATAAATTATATACCACAATACGTTGTGTTGGTAAATAAAAAAACGTAGTTGTTGTTCAAAATTCAAACTATATATTTCACTTATTTTTATACGCTAATTTATTGAGTATAAGTATAATTTTTAGAAAAGAAAAGAAAGAATTGTCTATCCGTATTCCATACAGTGTATTGTATCATAAATGCGTCCCTATGTACACAAAAATCTAATCTTAGCAAGACCTCCTTTTTCTCACAATTAAGTTTCCTTTGAAGACCTAAACTAAGCACAAACTTTTCTGGGATGTAGAAATCAGTACAATGTAAATTCTAATTAATGTATCTCAACAAAATATAATTTACACGGCATGATTTAGTTAGTAATTGAAGCATGCTCTTTTTTTTTTTCCCACGTTCAATATTTTTTTTAGAGTAGCAAAGCATAAGTTTTTTCTTGTAAGTAAAAATCGTGATAACATTATGTAATTGAAGCATGTTAAACCCCCCCCCCCCCAAAAAAAATCTGATATATTAATTTATTTTTAAAAAAACATTTCATCTTATGAAATGACTATATATAGTAAAAAAAAAAAAAAACTTCATCACTTTTCCGTGTATATAACAACCATGTGTGTCCACTAAGAATATTCACGAAGAAATGTACACTACTCTCATCCTTATCTTAAAGGTTTACTTTTCTTAAAAAAAAAGTTGCTTCTCTAAAAGGATATTCACAAATAGACCCTTCAATTAACAATTTATTATCTTCCCCGAGAGTTTTTTCCCATTGAAAAGTAATTCGATTGCATGAATAAAAGTTATTTATATAAAAATAAAAATAAACTATGCACAATTTTCGGCTTGTAACAAAGTAATTCAATTTATGGGTCTCCATTCCCTGCTCATCACTTCTCTTCTCATCACCTAAAACTACATCATTTTGGGTGATGAACCCAACCTTCTTCTTCTTTTTTTTTTTTTAAAAAAATATAAAAATAAATATAATTATAATAATACTTTGAAATCTCATAAATAAATTTAATCTGTCATTATTTGGTTTGAACAGTTTACAACTGGATCTGAACAGTTCACAACTGTCTAGTTGTGAACTGTTCAGACTAAATAATGACAGATTAAATTTATTTATGAGATTTAAAAGTATTATTATAATTATATTTGCTTTTATATTTTTTAAAAAAAAAAAAGAAAAAGAAGATTGGGTTCATCACCCAAAACGGTGTAGTTTTGGGTGATGAGGAGGGTGATGAGCAGGAATGTGATGAGTAGGTAATGTGAACCCTTCAATTTATCATCTTCCCCGAGAGTTTTTATCCCTTGAAAGTTATTTTTCGGGATCAAATACACACCCACGGCCATCTCACTTTTTTTTTTCTTTTGATCCTATAATCAGGATAATACAGTTTAGGAAATGAAACAGCTCTTTCCTCAACTGCCCTTATTTTCTATGGGAATCGCTCAGTTCTCTAATCAGTTTCCTAATCTGATGGGATAGGTTCCAATAATTAAAAGACATACAATCAAATTAAATAGCCTACAGATCACCATTCACAAGCTAAAGAATAATATACTGAGACCATAAAGTTATCCATGTTGATTGACACATGTTGAAACCTTGATCTAGCACGTTGTAGAAGTACTTTTTAATAGGTGTTGTGTCGCATAAATGGTTTTGCAGGTGTGTCAAAGCACAAGATGATATTAATGGGAACATATGAAATGTCTCAAATATTCAACATGTGGCGCTGGTCTAATAAAATAACACTAACACTTGAAAATTAGAATCAAGACCCAAGATCAACGTTGTGGATCAGTGTACTATCAAAACACACGACAAAACAAAAACAAAATATTGCAGCAGATTAAAACACATCCTTATAAGTCTGTTGTTGATGCGTTGGCCCTCGGTTGCCAAGTTCACTTCTCTTGTTTGACTGTTTTAAGCATCCTCTCATCGGCACGAATGGATGTGGTTTGTTGGACATCCGCTTGGGTGTTGTTCTTGTGAACTCGGGCAGCCGCCATCATCCTTCTTTTCCCCTTAGAATGTGTATGAGTGATATGCTGTGAGAGATTTGTGGTAGTGGTCTCTTCCTCAGACAAGTCAACGGTATGGTTAGTACTATCGGTAACTGAAGATTCCGTCAATCCTTTCTGACGTGCATCATTTATTGGTGGAGCTTGTAACACCTGTTAGGCCACATTGTTAGTGAAGGTGTGATGGTAAGAATGCAAGTACAGTAGTGAAGCCAGATTAGCTAAAACTTGAAAGTGTTCACCTTTGTTGACTCAGCAATGCATTCTTCAACAACCTAGTCATATAAGGACCAAAGTGAGTAATTTTACATAAACGAAGATGTCATTCATGGAATGCACAATGAGAATTCAGCACCTCAGAAGTAGCAGAGTTGAACTCTTGCAGTAGATCTCCGCAAACGGTAAACTCATAAGCACTAATACTTGAACCTGGGTTATCCTTGTTGTATTTATTCAGTTTAAGCTTTACCAACAACTTCTTCCCAACCTGATCTTTGAGGTCTGCAGGGAATCCCTCACTTCGTTTTCTCTACATTAAAAATTTATGGTGATAAATGATTTACTGAATGTAAACCTATTGACAATTGTTCATAGTATTATAAAGATGTTAATTCATTATAGGGTTGCTAACCTCAGGTAATTCTAACTTCATCTGTATAGCAGTCTTCCCAACTAATTGAACTGCAAGGTTATCCCAGAAAGTTACAGAAGCCATACCTGTTTCATCCTTCACTATAAAAGTCAGCTTCATCCTGAAAAAACATTTCGAAAACAGGTGGTTTTATTCTGTACCCCTGTTTACATGTTGAGGAATATACTTAAAAGCCATGCTCAAACAGTAAGGCCCAAACAACATACTTGGGTTCAACTTTGTTAGGTGCCTTTTTACATCCAGGGCAATAAAGTGGGCTTTTTGGATCCTTGTCATTCAAGGGTTTTGGCTTCGAGCTACACTTTGAGCAACCATCATAGATCCACCCAAATTTGGTTTCGAACTTTGTAAGCTCACAACCAACAACAAAGGCATCCCCCTACGAATTGACATATCCAAAATACAGCAATGTCTCACTGATTTTGCGGTTAACATATTAGCTATTAAATCTTAGTATGTTCAGAATAACTAATACCATTGTTTGCTCGCCAATCTTGTCAATGGTAACTTTATTCTGGCCATGCAAGGAATCCCCTCCAGACACACGACTCCTTTGGGTGGGCATTGATTGACTAAACTCCATGGCAATAGGGGTACTACGGTCTTTAACACTACGAAAGTAAGAATAGCACAAATAGATTATATTGTTAAACTACCTAAGTGCATAATAAACAATTATCAGTAAGTCCGATTTACTAAACTGTCATATAAATTACCTATCGATTAGTTCCTGAACCTCTCTGATTGAATGGTTGAAATAAACCCTTGTAGCAGCAAATGAAGATGCAATCTGACGATGTTCTACATAATTGGATAACAGCCATATGGCATAAGGAAATGGAAATGAATATTCAGAATTTTTTTTACTGGTTGAGACAAGGTAACTCTTTAAAATACAGTTAGCGCAGATGGCTTTGTAGCATACTTATGTAAGGGTCACTGTAGTTATGCAAGTAGATAATAAGGTTTAACACAGAGAAATTTCAAGTACTTACTGTCTTCTGTCCAAGAAATCCTTGCCAGATTAATGAGGGCCACCACAGGAGTATCTATGTTCTGCATCTGCGCTAAGTATGCATCAGATGCACATTGACCGAAAAGAACACATTCGATCTCATTATCTCTGCATATGTCAAATTGAGTTCTGTGTGAGCAAACATGAAAGAAATAAATGTTCAACGGCATTTATGACGAAGTGTCTATTTTAGGGAATTACTCTGCGTCACATAGGACCATCCGAAGGAATGACTTAGTACCTCCCTCATTGTCGAAGTCATCTGGCGATCCCATCGATTTAACAAAACCTAAGACATCTAAATTATAGAAGGAAAAAGGTCATGACTTTACAAAATAAAACCTAAGACATCTAAATTGTGTTAATTGCAATGCAGATAAAACAAAGGACTTACCAATGAGGTGTTCTACAGTTTCCTCATCCGGCATTGCAATGATATCAGCTATCGGCTTCAAAGTGTATGAGTATAGTGGTAAATCAGCTACTTCCTCACTGAAATATGTATGAGCTGTAAATGTAATCTTGAATGGGTGGGTAGTAGGTCTATATTTATATGAATTAGGAGACACAATAAAGTTCTCAAATTCATAGGTCTTCCGCTCTTTGATCCCCTGATTGTACTTTTCATGCATGGATTTTGTTATAATGCTACCTTGTATCTTGTTCCCCTGCAAACACGGAAAAGAGAACAACAGTGCGTGGTAAACAAATGATATTCACGAGTTTGTTGTTCAGCATAAAGGTGAATATAGTATGAAGTCGACAATAGTTTAGAATGTAAAACTACATACCTCAGCATCAATAAGAAGCATGGATACACAGAAAAGCTCATTGGGTGAAGATTTTTGGTAGACATTCCATTTTCTCATAACTCGAACGATGATACTCCACATGTCGGAGCCATCGTGGATGTCTTTTAGCAGGGAGTGGGTAGCCATTTTGTGAGGGAGAAGACAAGACTCTTCTTTAGTGATCAGTAGAGTGTCGCAATGAGGTAAAGGAAGCAAGTGTGAAGGAGTTTCCAACAACAATCTATCTATATATTGCTGTGGAATAACTCCCACTGGGTGGAAACATGTAAGTAGGTGGTATTCCAGCCATGTGGTTTGTGTTAATTTAAGGGGCAAATAATAAATATCAACTTTGACAGGTTTGACTAAGGTCTTGTTGAAGTCAATAAGGTGTTTGAATAGTCCCTTTCGATTTCGATGATGTAATCTATATGACACTTTGAATAATAAATTCACAAAAAGAACAAAGGCAAGCCTGGAGAAAATAAATAATTTCCTCACTTCTTTATTAAAAAAGACACAAGTAAGTGGTATTCTAGCCATATGATTTGTGTTAATTTAAGGAGCAAATAATAAATATTAACTTTGCCAGGTTTGACTAAGGTCTTGTTGAAGTCAATAAGGTGTTTGAATAGTCCCTTTCGATGATGTAAAATTTATGACACTTTGAATAATAAATTCACAAAAAGAACAAAGGCAAGCCCGGAGAAAACAAATAATTTCTACACTTCTTTATTTAAAAAGACACAAGTAAGTAAGTGGTATTCTAGCCATGTGGTTTGTGTTAATTTAAGGGCAAATAATGAATATCAATTAATTTAAGGGCAAATAATGAATATCAATTAATTTAAGGGCAAATAATGAATATCAACTAATTTAAGGGCAAATAATGAATATCAATTAATTTAAGGGCACTATGCCAGGTTTGACTAAGGTCTTGGTTTTTTCAATAAGGTGTTTGAATAGTCCCTTTCGATGATGTAATCTATATGACAATTTGAATAATAAATTTACAAAAAGAACAAAGGCAAGCCCAGAAAAAATAATTTATTTCCACACTTTAATTAAAAAAGACACAGTACGGTTGCCATGTCTCAAAAGGATACGTGTTTAATGGATAGATGCAGCTGGCATTATTTTATTGTAGGTTACCTTAAATATGAAAAGAACAGACGATTCAGGGGCTGAATATTTCGATGCAACAGAAGCAGTTTCCACAATAATATAAACTGTAAGGGGATTGATGGAGGACTCATTTAAGGGAGGTCAGAGAAGTCGAGACAGCAGGACTATTTCAAAAATATGTGCTCAATTTCAATTGAGCATCGAAATAAATAACTGTGCAGGCATGGTTATTCAATTTTCCCATTCTTGTGTAAGTTAGCAGCAGGCGTGGGTGCAAAGATGACATCAAATAATGCTTTATAGGTGGTCAGCAAATGAATATAATTTATGTAGATGGTGATAGCTAAGCGAGTCTCAGAGGTAGACCAAACAAAACTACATACACAAAGGGCCCCACTTTAAGAACAACGAATGCTGATAACAAACAAATACGAAGTCCAAATTAATTACCTCAAGCAAATTTCAGGAACGAAATAAACTCTACCGACTTTATGCCCAATTTAGCGCCTCTGTTTGAGGAAGATGTGATCAGCTTTCTCCGACTTTGGAAAGGAATGGGGATTAGATAAACCGAACATGGTGTGGAACCACTTTAGAATGATTAAAACGGGAAGGAGAGCTATGGAAGTAGGTGATGGATGATCTTATCCGGAGAATCTAGCATTCTGAATTCTGATTGGTTTATCAGTGGTTCAAAAGCAAGAAGGCCGTGTCCATCCAGGGCTGGGCCCAGCGTGCTTCATGTTGGGCTACAAGACATCTAAGACGATGCTTAGCCTTGGATAAAGAACGAAAGTATAACAAAGGGCCCCATAACTTTGTCCAGGAAAACACACACTTCAACCAATTAACTTCTCATAAATGTCTTGGAGGATAAAACATCGTATACATAAATTTTCTGATTTAGATCCATTAATTTCCTAGCGTGCTTCATGTTGGGCTAAAAGACATTTAAGACGATGCTTAGCCTTGGATAAAGAACGAAAGTATAATGAAGGGCCCCATAACTTTGTCCAGGAAAACACACACTTCAACCAATTAACTTCTCATAAATGTCTTGGAGGATAAAACGTTTTATTGTAAAATTTTCTGATTTAGATAGATAACTTTACAGATGGCCATATGCAACAACTTATGAAATGAATACAGTTTGATCTTGCCATATTACAAATATACAGGGTCTTCCATAAATATGTAAGTCGAGATTCAAACTTGTAGCTACTAACATCTTTGCCTGAAACTCTCAACTGGTTGAAGTTGCATGTTCTTTACATGTAGAAATATACAGGGTCTACCATAAAAAGTTCTATGTCGAGATTCAAAAATGCTAAATAGAGGACAGAATCCTCTATTAAGAATTGTTTAAATGTTGAGTTCTATGACTGTTGTGAAGTGAATTCATCTAGCTTGCAGGCATAATCATCATTTATTCTTATCATACTATCATTTAATCTTGTATAGAATAATGATGCAAGATTCTAACTTATTCATGCTGAAGCGAGTCTTTACAGATATTGCTAAAGATTAGTACACAGAAGAACCATCGTAGTGTTCAGAAAGAAATGACTACATCAAGAGATTAAATGATGTAAGAGCAGTCGTTTAAGATTTCCTCCTCTTCTTTGGATATCCTATCCCTCGTCCGTCATCGTTACATGCAGTGCATCCCTTTAAATCTCAACCATGTCCTGCTTGAGCTGTTGAACCTGGGGTATGGGTGGATCAATATCCAATTTTGATGCGTTACTATATGATCGCACTACTGGGACACCTACATAAAGTTGAAAAGGGAAACATTCCTCCCCAGTTACACCAACATATAAGACCTGGGGATAGGCAGGCACATGACAAACGATCTAATATCATAAACAAAAAGTATCCTGACCTGAAGGATATGGTTCACAACTAATGACATATCGAAGGTGGACAAAAAGAGGACCACTCTCATTCTGTGTTGGGGTCAATAACTGCTTTATAGCCTCCACCCAAGACCCACGCAGCAAGCACACAACTTCCTTGTTTAACCTACAAAACATTAACCATCAATTAATGTATGTAACTCCATGGTGGTTAACTGGAAAATTTATGAATCACGCTACTTACCATCCACAATAATCGGTGAATGTATCTAGGACAACATGTAGCTCTTGCTCCCAAGCACGATCGTACTTGAGATTGTATACAGGTGAACAATTCCGCACAAAGCCAACAACATCTGATGGAAGACACACGCACAAGATTGTAATTGAAGTTTTACAATAAAGTTGCGCATTATTGAAAGTACAAATATTTCTACAAATATTTGTAGAAATATGGTTACCAAAGAAGCCTTGGACCATTTCGTTCTTCCCTGTCAGGTCAGTAGTCGTCTTGATCTTATATGTGAATGGAGGGAAAATGAAAGAAGAGTCCCTTAAATGAGTTCCAGAATGAAATCGAAGATGGTAATTGTCATGAACACCTTCACCTCCTACTTCAACAGCCGGATTGTAGACCTCATACACTGCACTCGGATGGATCATCCACATGAAACGATCTCTAGAATCCTCGGACAGCAGCCTGGCAACCATCTTCGTCCCCTGTTTGGAAAAAAAAAAGTACTCAATTGCCATGGTTTATTGTTGAAGACAAATTAGTAACAGGGGAGTATAATATAAAGATTGGATAGGCTGAACAGGGACAACCAAGGTTCAGGACATTTACCTCTTGATCATAGACTACGATATCCACAGATAGCAGCTCTTTCATTGGTCGTGAGTTCGGACCGACAGACCTCATCACCTCCCTGTTATACGCCCGATCTATCTTCACGATGACCTTGAACTTGGGGGATGCTGGGTGAATAGTTGACAATGGAACTTCTTCAACTTGATCCATGGAATTTGCTTGTTAATGAAAGCAGGGACTCGGGAAATGGTGGGTGAAGATTGCTATTTGCTCATACAAGGAAGAGAATGATGGAAAGGTGCCAGGGAGGGTCTCTCTGTATATATTTCACTTGAAATTACAGTGAGCAGTTTGAATTTGAATTGAACCATCTTGGAGGGAAGATTAAAGAAGCTTTCGAAAATTGAAACAGAGATTTGGGCGGGCAGAGATGGTCCACGTGTCAGAAGCCGCGGCTAAAAGGGAGCCGTTACTGCATGGGATCGGCTTGTGAACAGTGATCTGTGTCACAAGCCGTCCAGTTCTGATCGGCTCTTGTGGAATAGAAAACGATGACGTGGAGGAACAGTAATTTGTTGTTAATAGATCTATATGATTTTACTAGTTTGACTCTTATATATAAGGACGAAAGGACTATCATTTTATGGCATTAAAAGGCAAAGAAAACGGTGGTCTTTCCCCATTTAAAAAGATGCCCAATATTTGACCAAAAAAAAAAATGCCCAATATTTAAAAGTGTACGGCAGGCATTACCAAGGTTTATAGATATGTGTGAAATAATGGTGTTGGTGTATAGAAGATTGTGAGAGACAGATCTTACACTTTTCGGAACACCTTTCTTCCTCCCCCCTCTTGAAATTTTGTCCAACTGAGTTTAATACCTTTTGTATGTATTTCTGCTCCCTGTTTTTGATATGAAGGATTCGTTTAATCTGAGGAGTGCTGCTTCTTATCTGTCAGTAGTCGCAGAATAACTCTTAAGGACATTGTCATTAGATATGACTCGAATCAGTTCTCTTATTTATAGGTGTTATTGTCAACAAATTTGGACATAGCATTGGAGATAAGTCATAAGATTTTTTGAAGCAAACAACATTACTCCCTCCGTCCCTATATATAAGAGCAAAAAATTTGAATGATTTTGTCCATTTTTATAAGAGCTTGACACAATTTGTCAAAACATTTAAAGAGTTTTTCCCATTTTACCCATAATTATTTTCTCTATTCACATTCTCTTTCATACTCACTTATAACACTATTATCACATTTCTCTTTCTTACATGAATAAGGGCAAACTTGAAGAAACAAAATTATTTTAGACATATTAATTTCTCTCAACCACTTCCTTATTCTGTGTGATTTTACTTCTTTTACTCTTATAATAAGGGACAGAGGGAGTATTTCAGAAGTTCACGCCAACACTTTAATCTATCATCTGAAATTTTGAATAACCTAGATATTGCAAACATGTGATAAAAGATGGGGATAATTAATTATAGGTCCCATGCAAGGAATTTAATTAAGATGAGGTCCCACGAAATCAAGGTCTCTGTCAGGAAGTTGTTATGGCATGCTCATTAAGTTGTTATCGGCTGGTCAAACAGTTGTTATCGCTTAGTCAAAAGTTGTTGCCAGACGATAACAACTCAGGACCTGACGATTACAACTTTTAAACCCTTATTCAGGAACAACTTTTGAGTTGCCAATAACAACTTAATGAGTAGGCGATAACAACTTCGTGGGACCTAAAATTAATTTTATGATTTCGTGGGACATCATCTTAATTAAGTTCTTACACATTACCTATAATTAATTACCCCTAAAAATAGTATGTGATAGGTTAATCACAATTAATTGATGGGTATATATAAGGACAAATATTTGACGTAAATATATCCCCCTATTTTGGGTGTGTTTGGATTGGCTTTTTTTTAGAACGATTTTTTCAGAAGGACTTTTTCAGAAGTAAGATTGGATAAAAGTCAGATTATGTGAAGTGATTTATGTTTGGATTTGTGATGATAGAAGTGACTTTTTTTAAACTGACTTTTAGAAACATATTTGGATGATTATTTTGAAAAGCAAGTTTACATGAAAAATTACTAAAAATGACATTATTGTTATTAAATAATACATATATAATATGCATACATTCTTATTAAAGGCTTAGTTTCTACCTTATTTTAAGGAAAATAATTTAAAAAAATGATATATTTAGCTCAAAGGAGGATATTGTGAGAGAAAATAGTTAGAGATTATTATGGTAATTTTTGGAGATAAAAAGGAAATTTTATATTAAAAGAAAATATCTTATTTGAGAATTTTAAGGGTCTAATAGTCTAATTTTCCTACCCACTTTATTAAATAATACGTAACAAAAGGCGTGGGACCCATCAGAAGCCAGAAGCCAGCCACAAAAATTTGTTTATGACTTTTGGCTATTCAGAAGTCCTTTTGGCCCATAAGTTATTAAAAAAAAAAACTGAAACAAACATAATCAAAAGCAAATTTTTGCTTCTGACTTTTCCACCGGACTTCTGATGCCGAAAAAGTTAATTCAAACATGCACTAAAATACCAGTAAATAGCGAACACAATGCTTCTTTACGTACAATCCCACTGAAAAACCTTGTCTCCTTCGTACTAGATTGTGGTTACATCAACTATGAAAAGGTGACTATATAATTTCTCTAACAACCATGAGGCAATATTGTTTGAAATATAGGAATTTATAAATTTATTCTCCCAGTATACTCATAATTGAATTTTAAATATATGAATCTGGTGAACTGCATAAAATCTAACATAAACTATACTATTTATAATCTATATGTATATACACAAAGTTTTTATAAATAAATGAATTAATGTAAACATTTTATAAATTGAGGCACTTCCATTTGCTTCTGGTGCCGGTGACCCAAATTTAGACAAATATAAAGTTAACACGTTCCTCCTCCTCTCTCTCTCTCTCTCTCTCTCTGTGTTTGTTTTTTTCTTTTTAACTTTAATACACACGTTATAACATTTTATTGTAACAAAAGATGGTTATATATTACCCTCTGTGGTTTCAATTCTAGAAAGAATTACCTTTTTTAGTTGTGTATATATATATATATATAGAAATCAGTTTAGTGATTATGTTATTACATTTGGGGATGAAAGAGAAAAAAAGAGCCACAAAGCAGGAAGAGTATTTCTGGCTCCTGCTCAACGCAACTTGAGGAGGAGGATTGGATTTTCTTAGATTACAAGTGATTTGACAAAGAAGAACCACCAGTTTATGCATTAAATTCGATATTTTTACATATCAACATTGACGTTTGAGGAGGAGGAGGATTGGATTTTCTTAGATTACAAGTGATTTGACAAAGAAGAACCACCAGTTTATGCATTAAATTCGATATTTTTACATATCAACATTGACGTTTGATCTCCCTGTCCATCTAAAAATCCATGAACCATCTCTCTCCGGTATTAAATTTAGGCTCGGATGATTTGATTTAATTAAATTAAGGATGTTAATTAAATTAATTGAAATGTTATGTTTTTTTTAAAAAAAAAAACTCAAATCACATTCTATAATTTCATTTTCTCTCTCTTATTTTATTACTCACTCCATTCCAAAATACATGATTAATTTGACTTTTTTTGGAAAATCTTAAGAAAGCTAAATAAGATACTTATAAATTGATTTACTTAAATTTTTCTCGAAACTAGTTTGTTTGACTTATAAGTTAACATATACTCTAATAATAAACAAAAGTAAGTTTTGATTAATTGACTCATTTCACTTCATTAGTCTCTCCAAGAAAAAGTCAATTAAATTTTATGGGGTTAAAGTGCAATTTGACCAATTGAGTATTGTCCAAAGTGCATGTGGCATAATTGACAATTATAAATGGCGGTGGGACCAATAGACTTTTAAATTAGGGCGGATTAGCCAAAGCTGTCAAATATCAGTAAACGTCCATTACTTTATTTTAAGTGGGCTCACAATTTTTTGTGTCCTAAAAATAACGACCATTGCTCAGAGTAAACAGTGTTGGCCAATGCGGTTCTAATTAATAAATTCATTGGTCTTAGTGCCTCTTTTACTTGTCCCCCTTAAACAATTAGCCAAATTGTATTTTAACCGAATTTTATATTTTAGAATGGAGGAATTATCGTTTGTTTAGTGCACAAGGGATTACTCCATTCATAATGATAACAATAGACAAAGTGCATTTCATGGCTCTGATTTGAACACCGATCGCTGATTGATTGTATGAGGCTATGAGCCTGTGTAACTTGTGAAGGCATAATTGATCCACCGAAAAACAAAAGCCGTTTGATATTAATATCTCACGTACAGCCTACCGGCCTCTCGCAAGAGAGTCGTAATCAGCTAGGAAGCTATAAGCCATGAATCCCTCTCTATAAACTGATAAGAGACTTAGATGACCTTTATCTATGTGGTTTCTCTTCATCCACTCAATTTCCCCCCTCCCACCTCATATTCTCACACACGTGTGTGACTTCTCCATTCCTTTTTTTTCTCATACTATCTTCATTTACGAACTACCCTTTTCGGCCCAAGCTCTGAAGAGTGAAGACACCGCTTTTTCTTCCTCCTCCTTTAATGGCCGCTTTCTTCTGCTCAGTTTAACGATAAATTTAGCTTCTTTTTGTGTTTTCCCATTTGGGTTCTTGATTTGGAAGTGAAACTTGCTGGTTTTTATTTCTGGGTCTGACTTCCGAACGATGTCAGTGGCGATCCAGAGTTTGGATTTTGCTGCCAAAATCGGGATTGCTTGTGGGTGTTCTTCCAATGCTTCATTTGAGCGTTGCTCTGTGAGAAATTATGCCAAGGTGAATTCTAGAGTATGGAGTAGAGGCCATGGTGGAGCTCGTAAATCTGCTTTCTGTAGGCGGGTTGCCACTCAATGTCGAGTTTCTTCCATGAAGACTGTGGAGCCTGAGTCAGCGGTAGATGGTATAGAAGATCTTTTCAATAAACTTTTTTCATATTGATTCCTTCAATAAGCATAGCTAGTACTAGTAGCTGCCGAACTGAACATTTGGAAAATTTTGGTTTTGCATAGGAAGAACTAAATATAGTCAAGACCTTTCGACAGGATTGGACTTGAAGAGTTACCCAGAAAGCCCCATTTCTCCTGCCAAATTGTTTGAAGTGGTTTCTGATGATCTACTAACTCTCAACAAAAACCTCAAGTCGGTGAGTAAATTTTCTCATGTTACTGTATTGTTAGTACCTAGTTTGTTAGGTGGGTGATCATTCTCAATGATTCTGTGCCCGCTTGTTTATGGTTTTTATCTATTTGATCAACAGTGTGCTTCTTTATCTAAAGAAGATACTTTTTGTGGTAGATTGTTGGTGCAGAGAATCCTGTTTTAATGTCTGCGGCTGAACAAATTTTTAGTGCCGGTGGCAAGAGGATGAGACCAGCTTTGGTTTTCTTGGTTTCAAGGGCCACAGCAGAACTAGTTGGAATGAAGTAAGTATAGAATGTTCTACATCTATTTTTGTGCCTATGCTCAAAGTGATTTGCACTGCATGATGATGAAAGCAGCAACCTTCATTTGAACATATGGTCTCAGGGAACTTACCATGAAGCATCGGCGTTTAGCAGAAATAATTGAAATGATTCATACTGCTAGTTTGATACACGATGATGTATTAGATGAGAGCAACCTGCGCAGAGGTAAGCCTGTGAACCTTCCTTATAGGCAAGAATGTAATTTTCACCAATTTCACTATTTGAAGTACTATGAAGGGTTTTTATTCTTACATTGATACTCCTATGGTTGCTAATCCGAGGCACTCATGTTAAAGTCTATTTATCACGAGTTTCTTTAAAATCTTACGTTTTCAAGAAATTGAACTAAATTCTGATACTGAGAGGGATATATAGAGTGACATTAGAGGTTCCTGCTGTGTGTGTGTCAAGTTTTGGTGGAGAATAAAACTCAATTCCATCGATAAAGCCTCATTTGTTTGATGAGGTAATCTTTGCCCAAGTCTTTTCCACCTCCTCGTGAAAGATAAGAAATCCATTGTGACACCGTAAGTGCGTATCTTCAGAAAATCAATTATCACCAATGACTCCTGCGCATACTTTGTATAATGTCCTCTTCCAATGAAGCTATAAAGACTTATCTAAGCAGTTTAATTGGGTGCTAATGTTAAAATGCAGAATAGAATTGAGAATCGTTGGTAATATGTTTTTTTTCTAGATTTATGTGCTCTAACATGTTTCTGGTGTCCTTCAAGGGACCCCAAATATGCCTGTTTGTTTAGACATTCTTACATGTATAAAACAAAACTTTAAATCGGTAATATTATGAGGAGATGCCTTAATTTATCATGTATAGGCGTACTTCAGGCCCTTGCAAGGTATATATATCTCCTGCACTCAGCAGTTTTAAATGATTCCTTCGCTGCTGCTTTGGTAAATGAAAGCTCCACTAAGCTGATGGGGTAAATAAGCTTTCTGTAAAGTTTATTTATGAACTGCATTTTCCTTAAGAAGATATCACAATTAAGCTGAAAGTACCGAGCAGATCTTGTTTGAGCTTGTGTATCAGTTTAACTTGTAAACTATTTCAAATTCTTCTACATTGACCCATCGATGTTGTGTGTTTGTAGGGAAGGAAACTGTTCATCAACTGTATGGAACAAGAGTGGCAGTTCTGGCTGGAGACTTCATGTTTGCTCAATCCTCCTGGTATCTCGCTAACCTTGAAAACCTCGAAGTTATTAAACTTATCAGCCAAGTAAGTTCTCATCATCATACCTAATCCAAAAATGTCTTCAAGATGCCTTCTGAAAATCATCATGATGACTTTGATATTTTGCCGTAACAGGTGATTAAAGATTTTGCCAGTGGTGAAATAAAGCAAGCCTCTAGCTTGTTTGATTGTGATCTACAACTAGAAGAGTATCTCATCAAGAGCTACTACAAAACAGCATCCTTGATTGCCGCCAGCACGAAAGGCGCTGCGATTTTCAGCGGTGCTGACGGCAGCATCACCGAGAGAATGTATGAGTACGGCAGAAATCTTGGCCTGTCCTTCCAAATTGTGGATGATATATTGGATTTCACACAAACTGAAGAGCAACTGGGAAAGCCTGCAGCCAGCGACCTTGCCAAAGGCAACCTCACTGCTCCTGTGATCTTTGCCTTAGAGAAAGAACAGAAACTGAGGGATATTATTGAATCTGAATTTAGCGAGACCGGATCCTTTGAGGAAGCCATTGCATTGGTTAAGAGCTCTGGTGGCATTGAGAGAGCTCAGGAGCTAGCTAAAGAAAAAGCCGATATCGCGATTCAGAACATTCAGTGCCTTCCGCAGGGATCCTATCGTTTAGCTCTGGAGAATATGGTGGCGTATAATCTTCAAAGAATTGCTTAAGCTTGTGGTATGGCAAAAACACAGATTGTTGGGAAGGCATTGCTTTTGTGATAGTAATAGGAGAAACGCAAATTTGAACCTCTACCGTTTCAAGAAATCTCCAGCAAATCTGTCAATCGCTTCCTGATACAGAATGTAGTACTAGTAATACAGACATAGTTGAAGATAGTAAGCAACCAACCACACCTCATAACATTGTATATTTTGCAGCTTCCTGCAGTTTAAGTTGCCAGGAAAATAAGATAAGCCATTGTTGTATTATAACACGATGCATTATATTCTTTTCCAAAATTTTCTTTATTTGGCTCTGCAAAGAATAACTTGTGAGATAACTTGTTCCCTATCCTTTCATTATTTTCTGGACATGGCATGCAGCAATAATGGTGTGCAAAAGTAAAGATTGTAAATTCTGCAGGCCACACGATGATGACGACGTGGGAGAAGGCTGCACAGACCAAAAAAATAAAAAATAAAAAAATTGAAGATCATATATGTACAAGTGGATTTAGAAAATGGTCCTGGTATAGAAAAACAAGAAGATAAGAGCCATATTGCCTAATCACACAAGGCCACCAGATGTTGAAGGATACAGCCAAATATGAAGATAGTATGGCTAGCACTTCGGAAGGAAACTAGAGAGAGCAATAATGGCGTTTCTAGTGCCAAGAAGTCATTGATGAAGGAGACTTGTAAGTTGTAAAAAATCAGTTGGATGCTGAAAATCAGCTTGTTTATATGTAGGATATGGGCACTTGAGGTGTGACTGACAATGTTGACTTGTTTTAATGACTAAAGTATATAGGCTAGATTCCCAAAATTTACATTTAAGTTTTGGTTTAGTCAACGTATACTTTTATAAAGTGTGTTCTTAAGGCCTTAATATTAACATCCAAATGATTAACATTTAAGTTTTGGTTTAGTCAACGTATACTTTTATAAAGTGTGTTCTTAAGACAATATTATGATTGTTACTATTTTTTTTATAATGAATTTGTTTTATCAGATTTTATATAATTTTTTTAAAAGATAACTTTCATGTAAATAAACTGAGCTGGGGCCTTTAAAAGGAGGGAAAAAAGAAAAAAAGCTGAGTTGGGGAAAATTTCAGTTTACCCCCTAATAAAGAATTAATCTCAGATTCCCCCCTAAACATTCTGAAATTTCACTGCACCCCCAAGGGACTAAAGTGAAATTAAATGTTTCAGCTAAAAGACCAAAATGTCCTTATTGAATTTTGTACTGATTTCCAAGACACATGAAGAATTTTCAAGACACATATGAAGAATTTCCAAGACATTTATGGGAAATTTCCAAGACGCATATGAGGGAACTTTTCAAAACATTTGTGCTTATTTTCAACATCAATGTGAGTATTTTTAAGTCTAAAAAATCATGGAATCCAAAACTAAAACATCCAAAATTTCACAACTATATTTCCAAGACACATATGAAAAATTTCCAAGACACATATGGAGAATTTCCAAGACACATATGAGAAATTTCCAAAACGTTTGTACTTCTTTCAATAAGGACATTTTGGTCTTTTAGCTGAAACATTTAATTTCACTTTAGTCCCTTGGGGGTGCAGTGAAATTTCAGAATGTTTTGGGGGAAATCTGAGATTAATTCCTTATTATGGGGCTAAAATGAAATTTTCCTAATTGCAAACGGGGCGGGGTAAAAAAGCAAGCAAACACTGTTATTACTGACGTGGGAAAAAAAAAAATATAGAGATGGCAGTTTCCTATAGGTGAATTGGAGAACGCAGGGAACTGTATGTAAGTAAGGTTCATATAGTAATACCAAAATTAAAATTGGAAAATAAATTAAAAAAAAAAAACACATACATGTTTTAACACCATTGTTGTTACAGAGTAGTGTGAAGGATAGAGGATAGTGGCGCGCTTCATTTCTTCATTGACGAAGAAAATCCGACTCTGGTAACGGCGGTCAGAGCAGTGAATCCAGATTGCCTCTAGCATATGGCGAATTCGTTATCGAAGACAATATTTTAGGTTCTGTAATTGGTCCGAGTTTCAGGTTTATATATATATTGATATTAAATCTCGAAGGCCATCGCGAGAGATGGGTTTACTGAGTTATATTTCACAATGGAGAGGCATCATGAAGGAAGCTGTGGATCGTACAGCGATTGCAGTGAAGTTCCTTTGCCTCCTTCACGTTACCGACAGCTATCTTTGCTCCCCAACGCACGTAAAATCCTTCAATATGTTGTTTTTTTTTTGGGGGCAAGATTGTTTCTTTTACTTTACCCAATTGATTGATTGAATTGCTGTATTCGGTGGGTGCAGGTGCACGGGCCTAGTATGCTCCCCACATTGAATCTCGTCGGTGATGTGGTGCTCACCGAGCGTGTGTCTACTCGATTGGGGAAGCTTCGGCCTGGAGATTTGGTTCTCCTTCGCTCTCCCTTAAACCCTAATCGCAAGTTGATCAAGCGCATTGTGGCCTTTGAAGGGGATAGGATCACTTACTTTGATCCTAAGCTCGGTGATTTACCTCAAACGGCTCTGGTCGGTGCTTCGCAGTTTTTGTTGCCAACTTATCCTTTTTGTTTGCATAGTGTTATGTATACCTACTTGATGGCTTGCTCTGTTTTATTTGGTCAATTATTGTTTAATGCTCGACGAAAAAAGTGTTCACAAGCTTCTCTGATCAAATCAGTCGATTTCTTTCATTAGGAGTATCCATTAGCAAATTTTATCCTTGTGTAATCTCTGTTGGATTCCATTTTTGTTTTGCTCTTGTTTATTGAATCGTAGCAGACTATGATCACAAGTGAACTCGTTTTGCACCTTTGCTATTCCTCTCCCACTCCGAAATTTAGAATTTAAAGGTTGTTTGTTTTGCTGCCATGATCTCCTGCACTAAAAGTTGTTTGCTTTAATAACCGAAAAAAATGTTCTTTTTTTTCTTGTTGGTACCATTTATTTCCGCCGCTTATTTTATAATGTTACTTCTCAGGTGCCAATGGGGCATGTTTGGATTCAGGGGGATAACATCTATGCCTCCACTGATTCACGGCATTTTGGTCCCATTCCATATGGTCTCATACAAGGAAAAGTGTTTTTTAGGGTAAGTGATGTGTTTCACACTTTATTAGGTTTGGGTTATAATATTTCTCTCCCTTGTCTTTACTTTTGAGAGGCTTCGTGTTGCAAGATTGTTTTCTCTTAGCTTAGCATGTTCACATTGGTTAATTATATAGGAGTAAAGTAGGCTTTTGATATCACCACTATGTTCTTGTACTACACTTTATTTCAATACTGAGATTGTTCGAGTGGTTGCAGTCACTTCTTGTGGATTTAGGAGTTTAATATTAGTATTTTTTTGAACTTTAGACAAAAGTCGCTTCATGGTACTCGCATAATTTCTTCTCATGGGCTGGTTGTATGTTGGTTAACTTATTGACACGTGCAGCATTAACTTTTCCTCTTTCCTCAGGGGCATGAATCTTATGCTAATTATTTTTTTTTAACACTTCTATGGTGTTTTCAGGTTTGGCCACCTCATGGTTTTGGACAGCTGGATTATTAAATGTATTGAAGATAACATAAGGTAACGTAAGTTCAATTCTCTGTACTTGAATTGTCTGCGTTTGTCTTCTGTGTAAAACATTTATCTTGGTCTAGATATGTATTAAACCCCCAACTAAGTTATTACTCCCTCCGGTCCTAATTATAAGAGCCAGTTGACTTTTTTGGAAAAATTAAGGATGCAAAATACACCACTTTAAATTGTTTATATTTGTCTTTTTTCCTCAAAACTAAGTTATTTTACTTATAAACTATCATATGATCTAATTACATGTCACATACATTAAGATTTAGGAGTCTAATTTGTTTCCTTAATCTCCCAAAAAAAGTCAACTGGCTCTTATAATTAGGACCGGAGGGAGTATTATTGTATAGTTTACACTACATCTTGTAGCTAGATGTTATGGCTCTTGGGCACTAGGCCACATGTGTGGTTGTGTAACTCATATGGCTCTGGTATCAGATGCTGCAAGCACAAAATATAAGTGGATTGACTACTGTCCAAATTTAAATGATTACAATCAACATGTAAAGATTTGTATTCGTTAACCACGTCAAGAACAAAAGAAGGGAGCAATGACATCCTTTTGTTCACACTCTTGATATAGTTGGTAATAGAAACTTTAGAACATGATGAGGAATCAAGGAATTAATGATGACTGGAAATAGCTGAATTCAAAATATTTCATTTAGAAGAAGGTTGATTTAAGAAAACTTGCCGGACAACAGACTAAGACATCTCTTGGCTGCCATGAAAGTGCAAGCCTTGAATTTAGAATATTTGATTATCTTCTTACCATGAAACAGATAAAGAATTACCAGTAGAAAAAATTCAACACCCTTCTATGTGCTATATGTCAGTGCCATTCTCACTAATTTCTCCCTGCTAAACAAGTGCAAATCTCCTTCAGCCACTTCCTAGCAGGACCAACTCTGCATAGATTGTTTGGTAGTGATGTACTCTACGAAGATGACAGTTGCAACTATTTCTTTGTCACCTATTTATGTGTTTTGCCATTCTTTGGGTGCAAAAGGAAGCAAGAAATTCTTATTGGACTTGATTTACAAAAGAGTTGTAAACTAAACCAGTCATGAATAATATATAAATATGCCTGAGACTTTTTCTTTTGGTAAGCAAGTTTGTTACACTTTTGTCTATTCATGATTTGCGTCATCTATAATTGTTAATGAATCGGGTCTAGCTAAGAAGTTCTCATGCAGAATGGATGCATCGATATTTGTACAGGTTAGTTGTTAAACTCTTGCCTTGCAATATTTTTAACAGAGCTTGGATTTGGTGATGGAAATTCAACAAGGGGAAACACATGGAGTGGAGCCTGCCCTTCTATTAGCAACAGTGGGTGCATGGTTGGAGTCTCCAAATCCAGTGAATTGCTCGCAGCTAAGCTAGCTTGGTGAACGAATCAACCAACAATTTTTACGCTGAATAACTGAATCTATGTTTTGCTCTATACTCATTGATGTTTATTTTAGAGTGTAGGCTTCATTTATTTCCCTTGGGCTCGGTCAAAATTCAAAATTACGGTCAAAATTCAAAATTACCGACATAAACGTTTATGTGTAATCTGGTGTTGATACCCTAAGATGGCTGTTAACACTCAACACAATGTTTTTGCTGATTTTGTAATTTGTAAAGGATGAGTTTACTTTGACAATTTGTTTCGCAGGCCTTCTAAAGTGGTTCATTTTTAGTTGCACATCGCAGTTGCAACATACATATATGTTCTTTGTAGTATTATTTTAGCTTCAAAAGCCAACACGTTAGGACCTTAGGTTTTTGTCTCCAAAGTGAAAGGCATAGCGGAAAACCAAGGAAGTAACGAGTTGCTCACTTGAAAAGCCTGCATTCCTGTTTGCATCCGCTTCTTTGTTGATGAGCCTACCCTTTAGTTTAGTTTGGAGACTTAGATCCAGATGCTAACTGCTGGTCCCCTTTCTTTAGGGCTCATTGCCTTCTCTTACAGAACTCTCTGTTGTGGCTAGTCTGCGGCTTATCATAATCTACTGCAACTACTGCAACGTATGTATCTAATTTGGGGGTAAAAGAAACTTAATAAATTAGAGTAAAATACTCTAATCTCCCTTCGATTTTGCTTAAATTAAAAGATTCTATAAATATATTTCTTTGATTAAAAAATATATTAAAATGAATATTCTTTACCAATTTACTACTAAATCTCTCATTTATCGGTCAATATTCATTTAATAATTATTAATTATCTATTTAATATATTGACTTAATTTAAACAGAATTTCAACATATTTCACGTAAAAATGTTAATAATTTGATCAAAACAATAATCTTTTGCTAACTTTAGTTTAATTGAATTTACTTAAGATTTATGAATTATAAAATATGCACTTTTAATATTATAAATTAAAATTATGTATAATTTCAAAATATTTGAAAAATATATGTATTAAAAAAATTAAAAACTAATCAGAAATTAGTTTTAAAATACAAAAGATTTTCAACACTTAAAATTTTTGAAAATAAATTTTACAATCATTAAATTATTGAACATTGTCAGATGATCAAAATTAATAAATATAATAACATAAAATATGAAAGTATAAATTAATATTAATTTTATATGTTTGTAAAAATGTGCTTAAATGATTATCAAGTAATATTTATTTTTTTTAGCAAAAAGGTATTATTTATATTAATGAAGGGTATTTTGGTCAAACGGGCTAGTCAACACTAAGATTTAACAGGCAACTAACAATTGGATGGATGGAAGTTGAATTTTAAAACTAGAAGAGAAGTTTAAGCAACATATATTTTGATTTAAAGGGAGGTTAATATAGCTTTTCAAAATAGAGGGGATGTTTATGTAATTTTGATTAAATAGAAGGGAGGCCAATGTATTTTAGAAAATAAATTAACTAATTATAGTATATGTGACATGATATGTGTGATATTAGATTATATATTTAGCAATAAGTGAAATATATTAGTTTGGGAAAAAAAAGATAAATATAAGAGATGGGGTAAAATAGTAATTTGGTTTTAAATATAATTAGATTCAAGTCTCTTGAGACCTCATTTTAATTTAAAGATTTTGTGGGATTTAAACTTAATTATATTCCTACCAAAGGGTCTACAATTAATTTTCCCAATAAAATATGCAGTTGATTTTTTTTATATAGATTAATGAAGCAAAATGAAGATATAAATTTGGACATATTCTACATGTAATTGCATTATATGGTAAATTAATTTTGTAAAGAAAAGACCAATAAACGTAATTTAAAGTTTCTACAAAAAAAAGTAATTTAAAGTATATTATTTTATATCCTTAATTTTTTTTTTTTAAAAAAAGTCACCTTATTCAGGTAAAATTAACCAACAGCTATTTAGTAATTTCCGCTGAAAATTGGAAAGGAACAAAAAAAGCGTCGCTTGAAATTAACGCGTGAAGAATAAAAAAAAAAAAAAAAAAAGGTTAACGCGTGAAGTATAAGGAGCTAGCTAGGGCCTAAAAACCCTAATAAATTTTCTGCCCGTTACTCTTCCTGTGACGCTCCCCTTCTCTCCCGCGATTTCCTTTTCCTGTTCTCTCTCCCGCCAACAGTCCCCTAAACCCTAAACCCTTCCTTTATTCCTTCCCCTTTCCCTCTCTCTTTCCTTCCTTCACCTCTGTTAGCCGTCCAAGTATACAACGCCCTCCTCCCCCTCACGCAGAGGCATTTGAATCGACACTGTAAGTCGTTGCTTTTCTTCTCCCACAACATATATATACATACTGATGGTCTTCAAATCAAATCACTGCACATCCATCCATGAATCTGATTGTGATTTTTTGTTTTCCCTTTGGGAGTGCTGCAGCAGTAAACGAAAGCACTAGAAGAAGACGCGTGGATTATTGAGTATGTTTTATTTTCTCCAACGAGCATCCTCCAGCTGATTTTTAATATTCGTCGCCTTTTCAGTATCAATCATATATATATATATATACACTTCTCGTTTTGCCCAAACCCTAACCCTAACCCTCTCCCCTTCCTCTCTCTGCCCCTTCATGGACGGCTCTGAATTTCTTACTGTTTATTACGCCCTTCCTGAGTCCATCAAGGGTGGTGAGTAGGCTTGGGCTGCTCAGCCAAGTACGTTATTTTTTTTCTTTTCCTTCTTCGTAAATTTATGTCCCCCCCCCCCCCCCCATGATTCAATTCGGAATTTGCAGTTTAGAAGTTGATAGTCAGTTCTTACCTCTCTTTGAGTTTTATTTTTTAATGAACTCTAATATTTGTCCACAATGTTTGAGCCCGCCAAGTTTGTCAGGAAATGCGGGAAATCCCAACAGATTCTTAGGGATTGTATCGGAAAGTTAGTAATTTTTCCCTACTCCCTCTATTTCGTCTTTTTTTTTTTTTGATTTCCGCCTTTTTATTTATCTACGGAAATAAATGTCTCTTTATTGTCCGTTCGTTTGGAGTTTCTTTCCCGAAACGTTGCTTCTGATTAATACTCAAACATTTTGCTCCTTGTTCTCTGTGTTCTACTGTTGCTGTTGTTTCTTCAGTTTTTTATTCTGGTACCTCATGCCTTTTGTTTTTTTAACTCGTAATTCAGCAACTTATCTACTCTGGTTATACGTCCAAATTGGTATAAACCCTTGCCCAACTATGTTTAAATTAAATTTCATTTCCCTCTCACTCTCCCTCCCTCTCACACAAACAACATCGTTTTTAAATATTCAAAAAATCTAGAGGCTTTTTTGGAAATACCAG
Source organism: Mimosa bimucronata (assembly GCA_037074515.1). Classification (NCBI taxonomy): domain Eukaryota; kingdom Viridiplantae; phylum Streptophyta; class Magnoliopsida; order Fabales; family Fabaceae; genus Mimosa; species Mimosa bimucronata. The sequence continues at coordinate 7,495,024 of CM073436.1, forward strand.
CTGTCCCTAATTTTATGCCGTACAGACAATGAATTGACTTCCTCCTGCTGAGTTTTTGTTTGATTAATTTTTGGTCTTTGATCTTTTTCTACTCCATTCATAGATAGTTTTATAGCCAAAAGATGCTGGTCAAGTTCAAATGTAGAATCAGTTTTACAAGTTCAAATCTACACGATGATGCCATGCCTTATTTCTAAATGTTTTTGAAATCCTAGTATTATATTATTTACCAAGTTGACGTGACTTGTTCCTTTTCTCCTATGAGTTTCTTAACATGTTACCTTATGTAGAATCAGTTATAACTTTAAATTTATTATTTTAACACGTTGTGACTTAAATTGTCGCTAACTGACATGGAGTGTCAACCTTTTCCATTGGGAGGGGTTAATGGCATACCTGGCATTGAGAGGACTTAGAATACGAAGAGGGAAAAGTGAACACGGGGCAAATGATTATGAAATTCAAGGCAAACAGAGAGTTGAGTGCCTGATGGGTGATGCTGTCATGTTTAAGAACCTGTGCCTGAAAAGGTTATGATTAGTCTTTAGCATGGGGAGGTCAAGGGTTCTGTCTTTAATTTGGGCAATGACGATTCAAATAGAGGATGATTGACTAATCCTGCAAAGGTGCTGTTCGTACCGGGTATGGAGTAATCCTCCGGGTTTCTCATAGATTATGGTGTAGACCTTCAGCAATTGTCAAAGTTGCTGATGGGACATCCTGGTCTGCGATCCTCTACTGTCATTTCCCTTATTTTTCAAGAAGTTTCGCCTCCCTTGTTTAAGGAGTACTTCATCGCCCATAAGGACACGGTTAAGGACAAGGCAAGGTCGCTTTTGAGGCACACATACTTCCTTTTGCCTGATTTCAATTTTCAAGATTTTCTGTTATGGAAACATAGCTAGACTTTGGTTATTTATTTTCAAATGCACCAACAGGCTTTGTGTCCACTCGTTTAAGAATGAGTTGCTTGGGTCTGATCGCATTTTTTGCCTTATTTCTAAATGTTTTTGAAATGCTAGTATTATATTATTTACCAATTACCAATTTGACTTGTTTTGTTCCTTTTCTCCTGTTAGTTTTTTTAACATTTTGTCTTATGGAGAATAAGTTATAACTTCAAATATAATATTTTTACATGTTCTAACTTAAATTCTCACTAATGGGCATGGAGTTCAACCTTTTTTATTGGGAGGGGTTAATGGCATACTTGGCATTGAGAGGACTTAGAATATGAAGAGGGAAAAGTGAACACGGGGCAACTGATTATGAAATTCAAGGCAAACAGAGAGTTGAGTGCCTGATGGGTGATGCTGTCATGTTTAAGAACCTGTGCTTGTAAAGGTTATGATTAGTCTTTAACATGGGGAGGTCAAGGGTTCTGTCTTTAATTTGGGCAATGACGATTCAAATAGAGGATGATTGACTAATCCTGCAAAGGTGCTGTCCGTACTGGGTATGGAGTAATCCTCCGGGTTTCTCAGATTATATTGTATACCTTTGGCAATTCTTAAATTGTTGATGGGACATCTTGGTCTGTGATCCTCTACTGTCATTTCCCTTATTTTTCAAGAAGTTCTGCCTCCCTTGTTTAAGGAGTACTTCATCTCCCATAAGGACACGGTTAAGGACAAGGCAAGGACACTTTTGAGGCACACAAACTTCCTTTTGTCTGAGTTTTCAGGTCTTGTTGGCTGTAGTTTGCAAATGATTTGAACCACTCAATGCCAAGGAATGAATTTTCTCTGCCTAACTTGTGAATATATATATTTCCACACTCTTGCAGTAAATGGTTTTTCACTGCGGCGAATTATAGGTTTTCAGTAAATGTGCTTGAGAGTTTTACTATTTATACCTTTGTTTTTGTCGAAGTACGATGGTGTTTGTTATGCTAACTTATTGGAGAAAATATATACATAGCTGTGTGTCCGTGTTTTTGTGTGGTTTTCCTTTCAATAAATGGTTTATATGATTTTTCCTTTTGTGTTTGTGTGTGTTTGGTGTTTCTTTGAATAAATGGTTTATATTATATTTCCTACTTCCTAGCACTTCTCATTCAGTGTACTTGTGGACAGCATGCTCCTACTTTAGCAATGTGATGTACAGCATTCTCGTTAAATTAACTACTGTAGTAACTTTATTCTCTATTTTTATCACTAAATGTGGATTGTTCAAAACAAGGAGAATGTGTTTTTGTTGAAGATGATAGCTTCAGATCGTGCGTGTCATGTTCCTACACAAACAGCTTCGCAAAGAAAGGGATTTTCAAGGTATGGAACTTTTATTTCATGCAAACAAATCTGAAAGAATGTAGTGTATTTGTTGCAAGTCTTCCAACTATTTGGATTGGCAGCCCACGTCCCCATTCTTATTCTATTGTTTCTAAAATGAATAAATGCCTTTTTGCCCCATTAGCCTAATGTACCTGCAGTCTTAGACTAGTAACTTTTGAAGCAATAGATGCTATTCTTGAAACAGTGCAGATATTAGAAGTTCATGTCTAGTTCACATGGTGATACCTTTCTTCGTTTTTAAATTTTTGGCGAATCCTAATCTTAATGTCCTATAGCAAATTGATATAACATATTACATTTCTCCTGCCATTGTTTCTTAAGATATTGTCTTGTCTAGAAACTGTTATATCTATTAATATGGTTTGTTTTTATAAACTGAAATGGAGCTTCAACCTTTTAAATTATTTACCAAATTGATGTGGCTTGTTCCTTTTCTCTTGTCAGTTTTCTTAATATTTTGTCTGATGCAAAATCAGTTATAACTTTGAATATAGCATTTTAACACATTTTGACTCAAATTTTCACCAACTGACATGGAGTTTCAATCTTTTTTATTGGGAGGGGTTAATGGCATACTTGACATTGAGAGGACATAGAATATGAGGAGGGAAAAGTGAACACAGGTCAAGTGATTGGGAAATTCAAGGCAAACAGAGAGTTGAGTGGCTGATGGGTGATGCTGTCATGTGTAAGAACCTGTGTCTGTAAAGGTTAGGTTTAGTCTTTAAGAAGGGGAGGTCAAGGGTTCTGTGTTTAATTTGGGCAATGACAATTCAAATAGAGGAGTAATCCTCTGGGTTTCTCACAGATTATGGTGTATACCTTTGGCAATTCTTAAATTGTTGATGGGACATCGTGGTCTGTGATCCTCTACTGTCATTTCCTTTATTTTTCAAGAAGTTCTGCCTCCCTCGTTTAAGGAGTACTTCATCGCCTATAAGGACACTTTGATTAAGGACAAGGCAAGGTCACTTTTGAGGCACACAAACTTCCTTTTGTCTGAGTTTTCAAGTCTTATTATTGGCTCTAGTTTGCAAATGATTTGAACCACTAAACGCCAAAGATTGAGTTTTCTTTGCGTAATTTGTGAATATATACATGTATACATATATATTCACAAACAGCTTCACAAAGAAAGGGATTTTCAAGGTACAGTTCTTTTATTTCATGCAAACAAATCTGAAAGCGTGAACTTTCTTTTGAAATTGTTTATTTATTTTTGAACTTGTTTATTTATTGCATTAGTCTTTCATCTATTTGTATTGGCAGTCCACCTCCCCATTCTTTTTCTATTATTTCTAAAATGAATGGATTTTGTCGTGCCACATTAGCCTGATATTCCTGCAGTCTTGGACAAATAACTTTCGGAGCAATGTATCCTATTCTGAAAACACTGCAGATATTACAAGTTCATATCTAGTTCACATGATGATACCATGCCTTGTTTTTAAGTTTTGCGAAATCCTTATTTTAATGTCATATAGCTTCTACAAATTTGATATAATGTATTCCATTTCTCCTGTGATTGTTTGTTAAGATAGTCTTGTCTAGAAGCTGTTATATTTTTTAATATACTGTTTTAACATATTTGCCTTTAAATTTGTATAAACTAGGATTGAGGTTTGACTTTTTTTATTGGGAGGGGTTAATGTTTTCTTGGCATTGAGAGTACTTAGGCTATGATGGGGAAATGTGATCTCAGGGAACTGATCACGAAATTCATGGAAAATGGGAGTGTTTGTGACTGATTAGCAGTGTGATGTTCGGCATTCTCGTAAAATTAATTACTGTAGTAACTTTATTTTTTAATTTTATCATTAAATGTGGGTTGTCCAAAACAAGGAGAATTTTTGTTGTTGTTGAAGTTGATAGCTTCAGACTGTGAATGATATACTCCTGCACAAAGAGCTTCACAAAAATGGGATTTTCAAGGTATGGAAATTTTAGAATCAGGGGTGGTCCTGCCTCGATCTTAAACAATGTGTCCTTACAAGATGAAGTACAACTTAAACAATGGAGGTAGAACTTATTGAAAAATAAGGGAAATGACAGTACCTTTGTAGGGATTTAAGAATTTAAATCGTGCAGGACACATTCCTGCTCAAATAGCTTTAAAAAAACTTTATTTTCAAGGTATGAAACTTCTAGTTTTTGCAATCAAGTTTCCACTTCTCTGTTGTCGTAACTGTTATTTTTTTTCTACTTTCAGATTCAGAAGCAGTTTCATCAGTTGTAAGTGCTTTGGAGTCCATTCATGCAGCGGTTGCAGTGATTACTGAGATGCCAAAGCAACTTTATAAGGAATATGTCCTTTTTGTAGTAGTAGTAGTTAAAGTATTCTTGTGCACATGTATTATTTCACTGAACTGCCTGTCGTGACATTCTTAGGTGAACGCCTTCCATTAATTACTTCTTGGCCTAAATTTTTCCCCACCTCAGATCATTGGGAGAATTCTGGAGTTTACAACGCATCAAATAATGGAAATGATGTGTACTTGTATCCATCGTGTGCTTTAGATGTACCTAATGAAAATACTTTATTTGAAGGTAAGGGTTATATAATTTTATCTTTAATCTTTACCCTATTGTTCTTATATATGGTCCTGATTTATCTTTTTCTTGGATTGCCTTTAAGGATTCCGCTAAAAATCACAGGAAACATACAGCAGACAAAGGCAATGTAAAAAACTCAACTATCTCCTTTAAGCCATATACTTCCTAGTTTGGTTCTGTTTTTCAGGTTGATTATGAAGATTAAGATGTTGAAGTTGGCTCTGCAAATTAGAAGAGGCGTACTAGCTAGACTTCGGGATTGCAGAAACCAGCATCAAGCAAGTATGATGACAGTTAAAACATTGCTGTATTCTTTAGTTATTTTTCTAGCGTAGTGAAAGATAGGTTTTCGATCTGCTTATTACTTTTTACATGGCCCTCATATTAATAGAGCCTTTACTGCTGTGAATGCTATATTCTTCAGAAGTTGCACTGTTGTGGGATTTCTCAATGATTTGTTGTTAGTTGAGAGGCTGTCAGATAGTTGCATTCTGCATCTTGTGAAAACAAGCATAAAGACATTCTTAATTGATAAATCCGGCTTTTGCACTTGAATGCAATTAGTTTGGTCGGTGGGGTAGGAAATCTACTGTTTATTAAAAAGCATCCATCTCATTGAGCTCTGCAAGTTTTTTAACCATTATTTTCCCAATATTGGGTACAGATAGTGATAGATGAAATGCTCCAGTTTCTTTGGAAATTGCTGAATTCAGTGCGAGCTTTAATAGCATAGATGAAGAGCAAAGGCAGATCCAGATGGCTGCTGCTTGCTAATACAACTAATTCTCTGCAGTCCAACCTTCCTGATAATTTAAGACAAGCATTTAGTGGTAGTGCTGTATTGGAGCCGTGTTCTTCTCGTTTTGCAAGTGTGAAGGCTCAAGATGCATATGAGGTAAAACTGACGATGGGGAATCTTGCTTCAGGTTTATTGACATCAAACTTGATGTGTAGTATTTAATAGTTCATGGTTTGTCCCTTTTTAAGAATGTCTTATAATCCAACATATTGTACGTATTTTTCCCTTTGATAAAATTTACTCTTTGATTCAGAATAATGTGTTATTGTTATTGACTGGTTTTTGGTGGAAAATTGTGCATGCTCTTTAGCATGTTGACCTGAATACATTTTCTTTGTAACAGGTGCCTCTGCATTGTAAGATAGCTGGGAAAGGGGCTGGTGCAGTTGAGCATCTTATTCAGGTCTTTTTCAAGCGTTTAGATACACTGGTAGTTGAGAACAACCAGGTGACTTGCTGTAGAATTGTAGTTCTTTATTGGTGTGACATCCTGTCTATTTCTTGTTGGATAGCATATTCGTTCTACCTTTTAGAAACAGAAGGTTGCTCTTCAAAGAAATGAAATCATGCTGTTTTAATTTCATTTCTTTCCATTTCCATTAATAAGAATAGGAGCATGTGGGCAATTACTTTTGATTGTGAATGTTGAGTATATCCCAGTACTTAATTATGTTATAGGGGTTCAAAATCTGGTTACATTTGAAATCAACGAACTGAGAACATGCCTTTCATAGTTTAGGAACCTCCTTCTGTTGGTGTTAATTTGCTGATAGGGTAAACATTATTCCATCTCACTCTTTCTATCTATTGCTGCTGAATCTCATTATGTTGCAGGTTATATTTCTTTACAAGAGGGATGGCAGATGGGCCACTGTGAAGATTAAAGTTTGAAATTTACAATGCCAAATCTGCTGCACTATGCTGTTACCATTGTGCTCTCTACAGTGCTGCATTAGTGACTTTGGTACTAAGTGTCGTGCATCTTGTGCAGCATGCATAAAAACTAATATTTGTTCCATAAGATTTCCCATTCAATAGGTTTCATAATGGAAAATTGTCTTCGTTCAGCACCCCATGCTTCAAATGGCAAAATCAGTCAAGGAAGGCATCACTTGTATGGTCTGTTTTGTAATCAATGTTACTATGATGATCTCGGTCTGGTATAAATGGTGGAATAATTGCGTAGTAATATGTATGGTTTGATGGCCAAGCTTAGAGGTGTGGAACATGTGAATGCATGATAATTTGGGCAGGAATAAATGTAATTATATGCCTATATGCTGTAAAGTATAAGCACTATACTGTTTTTAAATTTTAAAAAATTTAGTGGCTTTTTTGGAAATATCAGTTGTCCCCAAGTTTATATTGCATAGACAATGAAATTGACTTCTTCCTTCTATATCCAGCAGGTAGGTATCTCTTTTCTGTCTTGGATTGCTGATTCGTTATGGCAACTGTCTGCTATCAAGCTCCAACAATAAGACCATTGATGTCTGTATGAGTCTGGCTTGTTTACAAGGTACCCTTACATGGAGGATTTCCTTGTCAAAGTTCGGTTGTTGCAGGGAAGACTTTTCTCATGATTGTTCTTTTTCTGATTGGTTGAGTTGAATGTTAAAACTTGTTAACATTTTATTGTTACTCTTGTGGGCATTAGGGTAGTTCTAATTGCAAGACCTGAATCTATGTTCGAAAGTGATATTGGGAAGATACTGGATGGAACGTTATCTTCTTCGGTTGATACGTGCCTTAAGGTAATGGTTTTCACCCTGACATATATAATGTTTCTGGTGCTTCTTGGTGCAGACAATAAATTTTTCTGGCCATCAGATTCAAGCATTGCAAAACATGTTTGAGTATCTTCTGGATGCTGAGGGCCAGATGGGAACAGACAAGGCCAGTGATACGGTGTCTAATTTACTAGTTGGAGCAAGGCTAAGTGTTCCTGTTGCTGCGATGGGGATATGAACATGTGGCGGTACAGTTCAATTGTATTGGGATGATATTTTAGGCAGATGATTGGATCTCAATGAACAAGTTCGACAATCTGCACTGAAGTTAGAGCTGATCTTCTATTTTGTTAGAGATTTTATTCTTCTAAGAACAACTGGTAAGTAAAAACTTCTGACTCCAGCTTATTAGCTGTTATGGAGAGAATGTTTGTTCCGACATTCTTTTCTTTTGAGTTATGTTTGGATTGGTGGGGTGAGTGCAGTGGTGTACCATTTTATGGAAGATGCTTTGCAAAAAAAGAAAGGTGAATCTCATTGGTGTTGTCTTTTATTTAGGAAAGCAAAGGGCTCTGTGATATTCCTTATCTTCAGTAGAGAAGTGCATAATTCTTGTCGGTCTCCCTTTTGTAATTTGCTTAAAGGTGGTTGGTTGCATTCTTTTGTTGATTGAAGTTCGTTTTTTGGTTTACCCCCAAATCTCGTTTTAAACTTATCTACTCTGGCCCTTCTAAGGTTCTGATCAATTCTCTTGATTTTGCTAGAACCTAAAATGAATTATGTATTGTTGATCTGTTGCAATAATAACTGAGCAGCTGGTCTAGTATTTTTTTTTTTTCAATTCTATCCTAGAGATTCGGATCTAAAACATTATGTTTTTTATGCATGTTGCAAGGTGCTGGTGCACAGCAGTCAGCAGCTTGCAATTGTTTCGGTATGCTCCTCTCCAGTTTCTTATTTTTGTTCCCCTTTTCTATTCCCTACGAAAGGAAAGAGAGTATTTTCCGTCCAATGAGTAAAGGCTGGAAAATGTCTTTTAAAATTCTATAAGGATTGTTCTAAATGGACTTTCATTCATAAGTTTTGAAGTTTAGTGTTCTTAGTTCATGTTATCATAATGTGGAACTTTATTGAAAGAAATGAAGATTAGATTTCCGAGAATCTAGGATTGTCTCTGGAGCCAATTTTATACTGATGCGTAAAGCTGCCACCCCAAGACCCAGGGTATCGTAGATTAATTTCTTTTTTGGCCTTCCTTTCATATGAAATGTCAGATGTGTTTCTGTACTCCATCAAAAACCTGCCCCTACCTGTTAATTTCTCCATTGGTACTGCGTTTTTTCAGCGCCTCTATTAGCGTCAATCTGTCATTGTTATCCTTTGGTAGCACCCTCTTATTCTGCTGGTTTGACTTCTATTTACTGAAGCATATAGGTTTCTATCAGAAATAACTTGCAAAAAGTGACAGCTTCTGTGGAACTTTCAAGCACAGTTATCCCTTATTCAATTATATCTTAGTTGGTGGTAGTGGTATTAGTGTTTTTAAAACTTGAAATACTAGGCTGCATCCATCATGCTTAAATTGAAGACCCTGTTACAAGGATTATATTATTAATGAATTAATGAATGTGAAAACATCTAAAAAAATATGTTGGCATTTATTGCTTCCAGTCTGGATATTTTCCCTGGTCATTGCTTTTAAATTTAAATTCTCTGTATGTGGCTTGTAGGGTCATGGTGAATGGTGAGATGTTGCCTGTACAGAGGATGGGAGTACCGGATATGTTTTGCTTAATCAAATACTTCTTGAAACTGGTAAGTAAACCTTATGCCAACCTCCGTCATGTTTTTCTTATATAGGCAGTCCTTATATTATTATATGTAACATTTATACTTTGTTTTTACAATTTTCAAAGCTAAGCAGATGCTTGATATTACAATCAAGCTTTGTCGAATCCGAAAATCAAAGCACCTATATATTGAGCGCAATCTTGATACTTAGTCAACATTGTTAGTAAGTCCATGCAAAATATTTTTGCCTTTGAAGCTGCTGCTTTACAGGCTAGAGGGACATCTTGCAACTGTAAGTATTTAATTTTAAAGGGTAACAGGGATTGGTTAAGTTAGGTGGTTGGAAATAGGATTGACTAAGGATTCAAGCAATAGCACATTGTTGTTGTGGAATAAGAAGCCTTTGTATCTTAATGCACATATTTAAATTAATTCGGTGCTATTCGATTGGGATCTACTTTTTGGGGATGCAGGCTCAGTTCTGTTAGTTTTTATATGGGTAAATTATTTTCTCATCCCTGAATAAATAACCACATGACATATGCCTTTCTATTAGGAAGATTTACGCATCCCTACTTTTCCTATTTGGATTCCCAATAAAGATAGACATTTTAATACAACTTAACACAATATGATAGGCCATTCATGGAATTTTTCTATTTCTTGAAACATTGCTTATATTTTACAAGGTTGTAGCTATTTCACACGATGATGCCATGCATTTTTTTCTTTAGATTTATTAGAAAATACTGATATTATAATATTTACCAAATTATATAACTTAATGGTTTTTCACCTGTCATTTTTCTTAAAGGCTTTTTTTTTTCCTTATATATAAGCATTTATACCTTTTTGTGCATTATTTTAACAAATACTTAAATTTTCATTTCTGCCATGGAGCTTTAGATTTGTTTTCGTCAGGAGGGATTAATGTATTTTTTGACATTGAGAGGACTGATTGTGGAATTTGAAGGGAAACGGAGAGTTGTGTGTGTGATAGGTGATCCTTCTCGTTTAAGATTGTGATGTCTGTAAAGGGTATGACTAGTCTGTAACAAGTGGAGGTTTAGGGTTCTGTGTTAATTTGGTACTAAGAACGTTGAGCTTGTCCCAAGCATTGTTGTACATAATAAATCGAATTAAGGTTAATTGTCTTATAGTTTGCTGTTGATTGTTACCTGTTTCTTACATCTGAATTCTGGGTATTATTAGTATTGGAACGGGATAAGTATTGGCAATTTGGTCCTTATTACTAGTCCATTTGGTCAAAAAATTTTGATCCTAAACATAAGTCCGCCCTAAAAGTCATTTATGACTGGTTTTCAATTTATCCCTTTTGAATGAAAGAAGTAGGTGAGATAAAATGTGTAGCTTTTTTTTTTTTCTTTTTTTTTTCTATACTCATTAAATAAGGGTATGGAGAAGTTTATCAATTCAAGATGTATTAAATGTTTTAACTTCCATTTCTTGCTATGTGACATTTGGTCAAACTGGACTTCTAATAAGGATCAACGTGATATTTGCATTGTGACATGTCAACAATGTAAGTTTAAGGTTTCTATGCAACAAGATTCATGCCATTTCAGGGGTTTATCTCTGTTCTAATGAATTATTATTCTAATGACAGGTATGCTAGAGAATATACACAGGTATGCTAAAAATATTTACATTGTTATTGTGACATATCAACAATGTAAGTTTAAGGTTTCTATGCAACAACAAAGTGCATGCCATTTCAGGGGTTTATCTGTGTTCTAATGAATTATTATTCTGATGACAGGTATGCTAGAGAATATACACATTATCTATTGTATATTAATGATTTGATGAAAATCAAGTTATTTGAAATGCCTAAGGAGGCTGAAAGTTCTAATAGTCCTCCACTGGAGGTAACTCCTGTGAACTCCAAAATCTTCATGCCTGTGCATGCCATTAATTAATAATATTAATTGTGTTGAGTATCATTTGATGAGTACCGCATCTGCTACTCAAAATTGTTTTTTAAGCTGGCAGCAATTTTCATAATAGTTGAGTACTAAATTAGCATCTTTACCCTAGAAGAAATGCTTTCATAAATTTATTATTACAGATTTGTTTTTAATATAATGTTTTATTCTATTTGTTTCATTGTGAATTTGTGTAATAAGTCTGGCTTAGAGTCATTTCTTCCGTATGCTTTGGTGTGGTTGGACTCGTGGGTGTTGGTTTATCATGAACACATCCACTACATTTCGTATGCTTTCGTCCAAGCTCGTTTCTTATTGATGCTTGCTTATGTTGTTTTCGTTTGTCTTTTTTGTATCTTGCAGATGCTTTGCTAAGATGTTTTGGGGTAAGAGCTGCATATTTTGGTAGGCTCTTGTCTTTTTATGTAGTTTGTTTTATCTTTATTATAAAATTGTCATTGTCATTTATTAAAAAAATCATTTCTTCCCTAACTATATCGAGTATGGTTTTAAAAAGGAAAAGTAGAATTTTCTTTGATGAATTTTTTTAATACATGCCTTTGGAGGCAATCGTGTCTTGATTCACGGTTGCCAATAGTCTTAACTCTTGATATTTTTAGTGTAAAATACTCTAACTTCCCTTACATTTTGCCTAAGAATGTACTATAAAGATTTTAGAAATATATTCCTTTGATTCGAAATTATATTAGAATGAATTATATTAGAAATGGATCTTCTTTAATGATTTATACTTATATTACTAAATCTTTCATTTATATTTCAATAATTTATTTAATAGCTACTAATTATCGATTTATTATTTTTTTCATAATTTAAACTCAATGTTAGTATAGTTTACATGAAAAATTTTAATAATTTGATAAGACAGTAATCTTCTATGAACATTGGTTCAGTGAAGTTTACTTTAAGATTTATGAATTATAAAACTTACATTTCAACAGAATAATTTAATTATATTTTTAAAATTTAATAAAATTATATATAATTTTAAAACATTTAAATAATTACATCTTACATCATAAATTAGTTTCATAAATAAACATTTTAAACTTTAAAATTGTTGAAATATAAATTCATTATTATAAAATTATCTGTCTTATGATAAGAATTAATAAATAAATAAAAATATAAAAGTATAAATTAATTTTTTTAAAATGTTGGTAAAGATGTACTTAAATGACTAAAGTGATATTTATGTTGCTCATTAAAAAGTATTATTTGCCCAATTAGGGTATTGCTCGATGTGTCTATTAAAGAAAAAAGTATTATTTATGCTAATGGAAGGTATTTTGGTTAAAACAACTGGGTCAACACTTTTATTTTGATGTCAATTAACTGTTGAGTTGGGGGAAGTTAAAGTTTAAATCTAGAAGGGATGTTAATGCAACATATATTTTCATTTAAATGAAGGTTTATAAAAGTTTTCAAAATTAAAAGTATATGTGGAAAGGGGTGAATGTAATTTACCTTATCATTTATAACAGTTTATTATATTAAGAAACATTAAAATTTTAAAGAATTTGTTTTAGATATCTTAATATTAGAGATATAAATTTAGTATGAAGCGAAAGCCGCATTACTAAACGGGTTAAGGTGCAAATCCACCCTGAAAGTGTAAAAAAAATCTCATATTCGCCTCTGAAGTATTTTGTGGCTTAATGTAACCCTGAAAGTATCTAAACGTAGCAATGTAGCATTGGAAGTATCCAAACCTAGCTTAATGTAGCCCTGAAAGTACCCAAACGTAGCAATATAGCATTGGAAGTACCCAAACCTAGCTTAATGTAGCCCTGGGTGCTCAGTCAACTGAGGGGGACATTGCTACGTGTGGGTACTTCTAGGGCTACATTGAGCCACAAAATACTTCCGAGGAGAATACGAGATTTTTGTGACAGTTCTGGGGTGGATTTGCATCTTAACTCTTACTTAAATGTGCTTTCAACAATTAGAAGCTTGGTTCATATATTTTACAAAGTTCATAAATTTAAAACATATTTACTTACTTTGATCATATTAAGGACGTTCGTTGAGTTAGCTAAAATCAAATGATAGAACTACTATAGTACCCTCACCATCTACCTTTATTCCCACCCTCACTCTCTTGCTTATTTTATTATTGAGTAGCATCAATAGAGATCAGATCGTTTGGGAAAAAATTGAGAAAAATTAGAATGAGATCTTATATTTAGGACCGAAATCGCATCCCCAATTAGGTCCTATATTTTGGAACAGAGTGAGTATTATGCTATTTCTCTTATATTATATTGCAAATCTTCCTATATTTGGATGTGATGTTTTTGCCTGCTACGAGAATTTGGAAATTTTCTAGTATTTTATGTCAATCTTTTATTTAGAATTATTTTATTGTGATTAAAACTATTTTTAACTTCATTTGGTAAATAAAACAGATTAGTGAAGATGTGACAATATTAATTTTATGTCGAGTTTTCTTAAAAAAATTAATTTTATGTCGAGTTTAATCATTTGAGGTGGTATTTTTTTCAAAAAAAAAAAAAAATTAATTCGTGACAATGTTAATAAATTTAGTTACTTTAATAATTGCTGAGAGTGCAGTAAGTCATAGAACAATGAAATATACACACACACACACGGTATTATTGTAAAAATCCTTCCAGTCGTAAATATAAGATTTATTTCCTAGACATAAGACATTTTTTTAATTGTTCTCAACTTTTCTCCAAATTACTTCTATTATTATCATCATTAATAAACAAATGAGAGAGAGATGGTTGGGATATAGGTAGATGATTAAAGTGTATTGATAATATCACCTGATTCTAATTAACTTATTTAACATCCTTAATCTAATCAAAAATCGTAAATGATTATTGCATTTAAGGATGGGAGGGAATACTAAGTAAATTTATTTATCGACATTTGATTGACGGTGTCTTCACCCCTGGTCGTTTTTGAAAAGGCCTGATCAACATCTTCTGAACGTGGATGTGTAGAAATTTAAAAATAGAAACTTGGGGAGCCATAATCCAGAAACTTTGTGCACTATAAATGACATTGATGAAAAGTAAGGAACTGTTTAGAACGGCAGGCTCTAATGACCATAGAAAGACAAGTTTAACAATTGTTTAATTTAATAATTTGTGTCAGTATTCATGGGATTCGAAAAAAAATGAATAAAATAATTGACATTTATACTGGAGTTTCAAAACTGTTTAGAACTGTAGGTTCTACTGATATTGATATCAATGCTTTCTTTTTAAGCCTACAATGGCTCTAGTTTTTTTATTATATTTTTTCTCTCTGAATATGAATAAGAAATGAGAAGTAATTTCATACTATAGAGTTCTTGTGTTGTTTTACGTATGAATTTGGTTGTATTAGCTAATTAAAGCGTCTTTTTTAGGTACGCTGCATTTTTTTCAAAGCCGATTGGGGGATGGTCTTCAAATGTCATTTATCTTCATGCAATCCATCTGTGTTGGCCCTGATGATAGTAACCATAGAGTCCAACCTTAAGATTCCTATTTCCGTAAAGGGGAAATCTGATATTGACTTGCTCACTCAGCAAGACTTGGTGTTTTTTGAATATACAAGTTTATCCAAGGAAACCAGATATCAAGGAACAAGTTTAAGTCCTCCACTGTCCCAAAGTTTGATAATCCATCCTAGAGCAAATCGATTATAGCCTTTCAAACGTGAGTAGTATGTGATAACTCTTATAAGTGTTATGTACGCAAGTTCTTAAGCAACTCCATATTTTTCTTTTCAGATACTGCACAGAGGTCCTTGGGTTACTGCCATTCAACTCACCGGATGAACCTCTATTTAATTATGCTATTAGCCGAATAGTTCAAGTGAGGGCATGGTCACTTGATATGGTCCCTTGAAGCAAAACTTTGAAGCATGGAATTCAAGTGTTTTAAGAGTGTCAGAGGGCACCTTTTGGGAATGGAATTTGGCAGTAGGGACCAAATGAACCAACTCTTAAATGGAACATTAATGGATGCCAATAAACTTGAGTGGAACATTTTATCAAATCAAAGATGATCACCAAATAATGGTAGCTCAGATCTGCATGAAGATTGCTAAAATTTCTGTGGTATCTCAGACGATGATATGGAGAAAATGCTGGTAACTAAGAAGCTACGGTGATTTTTATTGATGATTTTAACTAAGAACCTTACAAATTACATACGATGATGTTTCTTTTTGTGAGCATTCTGACAATGTTATGGCTGCAGGCGAACACTGCACCATGATTTTTATGCTTAATAACATTTTTTTCCTGATGATAGAATAGTAGACATATATTCCAGTCACTTCACTATAGTGTTGCACTGGAAGCCAACATCCACCCTCCCTTTTTTTGGGTACTGGTGCTATTGCTCTCCTCGTTGGGCCTATGATCCAGCTGAACCCCCAAAACCAGAAGTTCTTTCCAGGCAGAACGTTGCCTTAAAATATCAATGAATGTCTTCTTAATCTGCCAACTACTCCACAATAATTGCTTCAAAGATACCAGGTATCAATGTAGTTTTAATGAAATCCCTTTTTCTTTAAATTGCTCGTTAGCATTTAGCAGGCCTGCGTGCTTGCTGAGATTTCGATGCTGTATGGTGTAATAAAAAATTTAGGTTCAAATGAAGTATAGCAGGTAAGAAACAGATGGTGGTTAAATGGCTGAAATTTGAAACAAAAACTCATTTACCTAAGTAAGTTACACCATAGTTTCATTCTTTTTCTAAAACGCTCCAACAGTCTCCCTTAATTCTCTCCCTCCCTCTTATGAGTGAGTATTAAGAAGCTAGTACATAACCTAATAATACACAACATATATTATGATTAAGTAACATATCTAACTTCTTTGTTTTTTTTTTACAAAAAAGTTAACCAGGTCTTGTAATAAAGAATAAATGGATTTTTTTTTTTCACCATGTACCATATCAAGAACAGTTTGTGATGTTCAATATGTTTGCATTTTCTTTAAAAATAAATTTGACATGAAATTAAATTTAAAGTAGATGAGGGAAACTATGGTGATTGACAGATTTGGAAAACTTTATAATTTCATGATAATGTGGGATAAAGTTTGGAAAACATAATAAATTTATATTTTGATGCTCAGAAATTGTAGGGCAAGAGATTTGGATAGTGAGAAGTTTGATGATATTGCTTGAATATGACGCACTCAGGGTGTTTGTGAAAATATGTAAGAAAAGGAATTTTATTGGATTAAGATTGGCCATCTAATGTTGAAACTTAGAAAGGTAAATGCTTAGTTTGAACATATATTGTATGGTGGTAAAGTTTGAACTAATTAATAAATAGAATCTTGTAGTACGTACAAGAAGAAATGAAAAGCGAGCGATGCTCCTTCAAATTTGAGGTGTCGAAATCCTGTAGCTAAGAAGTTTGAGATGTTGAGTCTTGTAGCTAAGTGCAATAATATTATTGACTAACTTAACTCATGAGCATATTCTTCATAAAAATGATTAAAGCTCAAGTTTTTCTACCTATTTTTAAGTTGTGGTAAGTGAAGGGTTGAGATGGTGTCTGGGCTGCCAAAGATCATTATCTGAACAGTTTAAGGAGTGGGAACTTATGCTTGAATAATAGTTAACATATGAAGTAGTTACTAAAATTGTGAAGGAAGTGATTGTACTCTATTAAATGGAAGATTATGATCTGTTTTACAAAACCAAGAGTACGAATTACAAAGATCTTGTTTTGAATATTAGGGGAATAAGGAGTAAATTCAATACATGAGTTGACGAATAGGAAGAAAATGATATATTTGGGAATGCAACAGCCAGATGAATGGCGTCCCATGTACTTTTTATAAGTGACATTTTTACTATTGATTATCTTTTTATATTAACTATCCCATTTTTAGGCCTGAGTATATCTGACTTATTTCATTCTGATATTGATATTCGTTGAGTAAAAATTGAGGATTTTATTTATTACTATGTATTGCTCATCAATTAGTTCATAATAGAATTTGCGATCACATGAGAAATATAATTGACCAGAGAATCTTTAGGATATGCTCAGTAAACTGTCATGCTGATATGGAATTTGAAAACGATTTTTCATGGATGGACGATATTGAAGGAAATTTTGGAGATGTTATATTTAAACATTCATGATGGGATCCTTTATTAGGAACTACCTTATGAGTTTTCATTATTAGAAGATATTTTCATTTTTAAATGGTAAAATGATCCCATGCATGCTTGATATGTTTTAAGGAGGACTCAATGCAGAACTCTTGTTACTAACAGCAGTGTTGTTAGTCCTTAGCACGCCATGGTTAACCTCGAGGTCGCTTGACATTCGTGGGCACAGTACCCACGCTTGATAATCGTGGGCTTCATTTTCACGTTTGTTATTTGTGGGTCTTGTACCTGCACTTGTTACATGGCCTCGTGTTGCGCTTGCTTGGTTACTTGCCATTGTGGACTGTCTACCCACAATTGTGTCCGTGGCCTTGTGCTGTGTTTGGTTAGTTACCTTCGCGGACTGTGTATCTACGTTTGTTGTTTGTTATCCATTTTGTTGAAGTCCTAAGGAAAGATGAGAAACATAATCATTAAACAAAATGTTTTATCACTCATTTGGTTTTATTAGATTAATGATTTTTTTTGTTCATTTATATAATTTAGGAATGGAGATTTAGTGTCATGCCTTCTTATCTAAAGTTATAGCTATTCCAATATTTTGCTCTATTTGTTCCATTAAATCTTATTCATGAGATGTCATTCACTAGAAAAGTATTTTGGCCTTCAGATAATGTAGCTGACATTGTATTCCTCCTGCTGCTCACTAGGTATCCTAGTGCTAACTTGAAGTTGAAGTGCATTTGTTTAATTATTGTAAAATGTAATGTAGACTTCTGAATTTATGTATATAATTTAGGGGCTCCATTAAACTATAGTTAGGATTTTCACCTTATTATTATAGTTCTGTATATCTATTTGTATGGAGCAAAGCTTCGTCATGGTCATACCGCGTGGTTTTGATGTGGTAGAGTTTAGGATAGACTTTAATACTAGGAATACTTTGCCAAAATTGATTTAGGATGTTTATAATCTAGTTATAATTAATTACTCTACAACATGCAGTGTAAATATGTATATATATGTAAGATTTGGGAAATATGTATATTGAAGGCTTAAAGGATGTGAGAGTTCTCATATTCTGAGCCTTTTACAACTCAACTTTTCGGGGTTTGACCGGATGAATTTACTTTAACAATTTGTTTCGCGTTCTAAAGTCGTTTATTTTTAGAAATGCTAAATAAATTAACTATTATAGCATATGTGATATGATATTAGAAATATTAGATTATATATCTAATTATAAGCTAAGCAATCTAGTTTAGAAAAACATTGATATACATATACAAGAAATAAAATTGAAAAATGTCTTGTATAAATGATTATAGTTCACTTCTAAATTTGTTCTAATTTAAGATGAGATGCAACATTGAATAAAAACTAATAGTAATAATAGTTTGTATTTTCTGTGTGGAAATATTTATCATGTAGTACTTCTCACTAGTAGAATCTATCGATGGGGAATATTTCTATATTTTTTTGTAAAAAGTATTTCTTAATCATATATAATTATTTATTTTTATTGAAAATAAATACAACTCATTGTGGTCTTCAATATAAGACATATTTATCTAGTTTGATTAGATTGAGGATGTTAGTTAAGTTAATTAAAATTAAATGATATTACCAATGCACCTTAACCATCTACCTTAGTTAAGTTAATTAAAATAATAACATAATATTACCAATGCACCCTAACCATCTACCTTTATTCCCACCCTTTCTCTCTTGTTTATTACTAAGAAGCATTTGTAGGGATAATTTGGGAAAAAATTGAGTAATATTAGAAAGAGTTCTATATTTAGGGTTAAATTCACCTCCTCAAATATGTCTTATATTTAAGACTGTTGGGAATAGGTAAAAAGATACTCCCTCCAGTCTTATTTATAAGAGCCCGGTCGCCAAAACACGCTTCTTAAGAAAACATGTGAAAGTAATTAAATGTGTCTGAAATATACACATTTTCCCAATATTACCCTTATTTATTATGAGTCTATTAAGAGAGAGAAATATATGAGCATTAATAAATATGAAAGATAATGGGGTAAAATAGGAAAAAGCGCATTAAATGATGAGAGAATGCAAGGTGGGCTCTTATATTTTGGACCAAATCAATTCAAATTTTGAGCTCTTATAAATATGACCGGAGGGAGTAATTTGTAAACATCAAAATTTATATATAAATATATATATATATATTTGTAAAAAAGAAAGCAATAAGACTATACTACATTACAAGAAATAAGCAAAGACAAATTATCTAAAGGTACTAAATGAAATCCGAAAGGCATCCCTAACACACGCTTGGCCAGCAAACCAACTTCAATGTTGTTTTCTATGTTGACATTGTAGAGTCACCTAACCAATCCTCTCCAGCATATGATCAGTTTCAATGATTACTTGCCAATTTTCATAAAGATAATAATCTACTTCCTTGATAAGTTTGATTGCTTTAGAAGAATGATTTTGCAAACGAAATTTCCTTTGGTTCCCATCCCATACCTTTTTAAGACCAATAAGGCATGCCTAAATCTCTACAGATAAAGGGTCTTTGTTTTGAATGTTGAGCATAAAGGCTTCAGTTAGTTACCTTTATGACATATGATAATGCCTTTACATCCTATCTTACCCTTCCTGTAAGGAAAAGCTCCATCAACATTGATAATCACCCCACCTTCAATAGCCATATAGTTTTGGTCCTCATTGATCCTTTTATAACTTCTAATTTAGCTTGAATCATGTGAGTTTTGGCTACACTAAAACTAGACAAAATTGCTCTAACCTTTGGTAGAAGTTCTTGAGCATTTGATTCAATATTATTGAAGACTTTTCAATTGCGTCACTTCCATATAAACCAATAGATATAACAAACTGAGAATTTAATAATAACTCAAACTATTTTTATTTTAACTGTGTTTATACTGAATGTTCTATAATGTTTTTGAAAAAAAAAATGTTAAACTAAAAAATAAATGATTAAATTAAAATGAAATTATAAGGTTGGACAAAATGTACTATTCACATTGACCTTTCTCTCATGATCGTGAGCGCGAAAACCCTAGGAAAATTAGCGCGGAAAGACCCCAGAGAGAAGGACAAAATTGACATTTAACACTCACCTACCGCTCTATAAATAGCCCGGAAACCCTAGAATTTTCCTCAATGTGCCTTTGAGAGAACCGGGCGACTCAGTTGATGAATGGCGTCTGAGTTCCGTTGCGGGCATAGAGAAAAAGCTAACTCCTTTCTTCATTCGTGCAATCTGAATCCTCTGTTTCTGCTTTGCAAATGATTGAAAGGTTCCGTACATTCCCTTTTCTTCTTCTCCTACTCCTTTCTCATTCCTTTTTGTGATTTTTAGTTCTTTTTGTAAACTATCATCGGCCGATCCAATGGGTTCTCAGCTTCACAATCAGTACTGTGTGAGGACTCAATTTCACCCGGCCAATATCTGATTTTTGGGGCAGCCTCAAGGTTTTACATGTTCTCCCTCATGTTTTAATTCAGGGAACTGCCCTAAATATCTCGCCTTTATTATATCATTTCTGCCATATTCAAGTGAAAAATGAATGATCATAATTGTTTGTCTTTGTTTGATACAATCGCGCGAATGAATTTTGAAGAGGAAATCTCGGTAGCCATTGCAGGTGGGAAGGGAAGGGAAGGATGTAATATGGTGCGAGTAATCCTAATCCCATTGAAATTCGCTAAAATTAATTTTGAAGTCACTTATGCTTAACGTGAGATGGGATCGCTTATAAAAATTACGATCACATACATATATGATTACACAATTATACTGGCACTCAGTATACGCTCACACAAATCTTTCCAGTAGTTGAGCATTTAGGCAGGTCTTGCCCCATTAAATACTATCTATGCCCATTGTCTAATATTAATCCATCCACCTGTATAATTCTTTCTAGATGCCAAACACTCACAGCTTATGTAAAATGATTTGAGCACCATACTGGGGCTTAAGAGTAATCTCATCCGTTGGGCCATGGGCATATGTAGGAGAAAGTTCAAACCAGAAACGTTGTAGAATCATAGATATAGCCATCTTCGCTTCTAGCATGGCAAAGTTTTGCCCAATGCATATCCTTGGACCCCATCCAAAGGGAAAGAATGAGACTTGCCCTTTTGTTGCCTTTAGAATTCCTTCTGAAAACCTCTCTGGCTTAAATTCCTTTGCATCATCACCCCACAATTCACAGTCATGGTGAATCAAACCTGTAGGTAAGGAAAGATGCACTCCTGCCGGTATTGTCAGGTGTCCAAGTTTCATATCCCTAGAGACAGTTCTAGTAAGCATGATTAATGGTGGGTAAAGCCTCAAAACCTCGTACAAAATCATGGTCACCTGCAGCAAAAAGAATTTTTGTGAGATTTTGCAATAAAACTATGAAATGGAAGTATATTTCAGTGTGACTAAACGCTGCCATACTGTCTATTATATAGGTGTCATATAAATACTAACAATCTTGAGGTGACTTAATCCATCAAAGTCTGGTTTTTGGTTTCCAAATACTTGCAAGACTTCATCCCTAGCACTTTTTTGCCATTCTGGGTACCTACTGAGCAATACCATTGTCCAAACGAGCAGAACAGATGTAGTCTCTTGCCCTGCAAAGTAGAAAAGCTTGCATTCCTCAATTACATCATGAGTAGTCATACCATCATCCTTGGTGTTTCCATGTGCTAGAACTTCTCTGTTATTTGACTCCAATAGTATGCCTAATAAATCATCCTTTGGGGCTTCCCCTGCCTCCATTGCTTTCTCTCTCTTGTTGATTATATCCTTAAGTGAAGCTCGTATATCTCTGTCAATTTTGGCCATCTTCTTCTTCTGACTAGTAGGTAGAAATCTACAAATTAAAAAAGCATTCAAGGTAATTATGGTAGCATGAAGGAACTACTAGTCTGAGCGATTGTTCTTTGAACATGTCCTATTTGTTTGCTTTCTGACTAACAGTTAGAACTCAGAATATTTGTACCTGAGATACCACATGTTCCAATTATATTATTTGATAAATTGGTAACTGTTTAGAGCACAAGTGCTGTTAAATCTCAATTGTATAACGCTATCGGTTCCTATATGATTGAAATTCAGGTAAATATGCTTCATTTGAATGAAACTAATTTCATTAGCTAGAACCTATTTAAGACAAGACGGAAATGAATATCATATCTATCTACTGTCTATTCTTACCTATATCCCGGAATATAAACATTGAATAAAAGTCTCATTGTAAGTTCAGCTTGCTCCTTTAGAAGTTCAAATATTCCTTTTCCTTCTTTATAGCTACTTCCAAAAGCTGTCCGAGATATAACATCACAAGTCACTTTCTGAAGGAAAGGCCATACGTCGATTTCGCATGAGCCATCCGAGGACAACATTTTCTCCCACTCGTAAATTATGTCTTTGAAGCTTTCATAAAATGTAGGCAACATGATCTGTGGCGGTGACAGAATAATGTGACGGGAAGTTTAAATTTTCAACCTCAAACTAAGCAAATGAACTTCCAAAGCAAGAGCATGATGCTTATTTGCTTCTATGGCCAAGAGATAGTGTCTATAAATGTTTAAGAGCTGAGAAAAAAGTAATAAAAGGTAAAGAAAACTCCCAAGTTGATGTTAAACCACTAAAAGGTAAAGTAAAATAACCTTCAATTTCTCCACATTGAATGCAGGATTGATAATCCTTCTGTGCTTAGCCCACTTCTCACCCTCATAGAGTGCAAGACCGGTGACTAGTAGCTTAAGGAGTGGATTCGTATCAGGTTTGGTGAAGTCGTAGATCTTGTTCGTTACATCTTTGATTAGCACTGGATCAGTAATAATTATTCTGGGATTTGGTCCAATCCACATGAAAGGGTTCTTCCCTGCATATAATGCCATTCATGAGTCTCTTCACCTAAGCGCCACTCTCAAAGAATGAATAAACAAGTAAGACAATGATAAAAAGAGATGAAGCCTATATACTCCCCGCAAGGAACCCTCCTTAATTTTAACTATTTATTAAATCTGATGGTTGAAAAGATATAAAATATGGTAACACAAATCTCTTATACTCTTTCTCTCTTTCTAGATTCTCGGCTATATTATCTTTCCATTATTTTTTCCTTTTCTATTTTTATTTTTCAACCATTAGATTTTATGAATTATTAAGATTAAAGAAAATTGGGGGGCCACAAAGAAAAGAGGGTTCCTTGCTGATACATTCCATACCTATCTCGTACAACATTTAACAGCAAACAAGGATATTCTAAAACAAGGAATGGGAAAAGCTTAAGGAAATAAAAAACATACCATATTTGTTGACAATATGATGGACAAAGGAAGCAGCACGGGGGAAAATATCGTGGGAAAAATTCATGGGTCTGGATTTGGCTTGAATACGCATGTCGACCAATTTGGTTGAATCCCCAGAAAGAAGAGTATATGGAGTTCCTTGAAGACCTTGCTTTCTCAGAAGTTTCTCCAGCTTCTTCGGCCTCAGCCACAGCCAATTCACCACCTTCCAAGTCCATACCATAACCAGTATTGCTACCAGAGTGCTGATTACCATTGTACCCTTTGGTGCTTCTTCCATTTCTATCAGTCAACAGGTGACAGAAATGACAAGGTACTCAAGAGTGAACAGAGAGCTAAGATGATAAGATATGGATAATGGACTAGTATTGGCAAGAAATGAGATTCACAGTTTTTTTTTTTTTCTTTCTTTTTGTCAACAAAAAACTGGCATATTTCGAGGATAAAAAAATCTGCAAATTGGTGTACAGCAATGAGTAGCGTGAGGGATATATAATGGGGCTAGGAAAAGCTGATCGGCTCAAATTTGTTGGCCCATGGATTTATGGAGAGAGTGATTTGATGTCACTATCCATTTCAAAGCAGGATGCAGATGATTTGGACTGTCTTATCTCCAGTATAAATGATTGATACAGCCTTTGATGTTGATGGATCCGTGAACGTCTGGAATTCTATAAAGTCTCAAATATGAAGCGATGATGTTCTTTTTGCAGTAAAATAGAGAAACATTTTAAAATCAGAGATGATGGGTCATGCATGCCGGTCTCTATTAAGCTGTATAAAAATACATATTTATGTTAATTAATTCTGAGTTACATAGTATAAATAAATGTTATGTTCTATACATCTAAAATACCCAAGTGAATGGGAATAACTTTCCTCCATTTTATTTATCTCTAAACACGTAATATATTCTTCCATTTCTATCACTGAACAGGTGACAGAGATGAGGAGGTACTCAATAGTGAACAGAGAGCTAAGATGATAAGATATTGATAATGGACTAATAGTATTGGTAAGAAATGAGATTCACAATTTTTTTTTTTCTTTTTTCTTAACAAAAAAGGCATATCTCGAGGAGAAAAAAATCTGCAAATTGGTTTACAGCAATGAATAGTGTGAGGGATATTAATGGGGAGAATTTCATATAAGGATCCGGTAACAAATTAATTTTAAAAAAGGATCAAAAGATTGCTATTGTGCCATTTGATGCTTCCATTGAAACTGAAGATTAATGAACAGAGAAACTCTTGTGGTACTTGCATTGGAAGATAAGATGCTATAGGTGGGAAATAGCTTATTCACAAAAAAAAAAGAACGAGAGAGAGAGAAACCCTGTGTGGGTCAACAAAAACTGCCACTTTTCAAGAGGAAAAGTCTGGTAATAAGTGTACGCTTATGAGTAAGGTGAGGTTTTCAATTGCTACTGCTCATACTTGTCGCTAAACCTTGCTGGTCCATAAGCTACAGTCACCATGGAGAAAATTTCCTTGATCTTATCTATAAAGTACAAATACGTAGATGATTGGTACTGCCTTTGATATTGATGGATCCATTAATTTCTTGAGTTCTAGAAAGTCTCAAATATGAAGCGAAGATGGTATTTTGCAGTTGAGGCAGTTCACATGTCAGATATTTTCATTAAATCCCGCCTTGTACTCCCTAGTCCCTCCTATCTTTATTATATTATTATATTATAAGATATCAATTACCAATTCACATAAATTGATCATATTTTTCAACTTTACCCATCATTAAATTCATTTTTTCAATTTTGAACCTCCATTAATGATGAGGACAAAGTAGAAAAAAAAAAAAATTAATATGGTGGTTTGTGCCTTATATTTGGGACCGAAAATTTTGTTAATTGATACCACTCTGTTTCTTATTATAAATCTACCTTACTTACTTCTCACATGCTAAGGAGTGGAAGTTATAGCATTAAATATATATCATTTTTAAAAAAATTTCTAACTTTGCCCATATTTAATAATAGGTGTTAAAATAATATTTTATACATTATAAATATTCTCTCTCATCTTTCCTATTTCCAACATAGAGGTAAAATAGTCACAGTAGCATTAATTGATCTTAAAATGGACTTATATTTATGAACAAACAATTTGTGATAGTTTAACTTATAATAAAAAATAAAGTGATACTCTACCTTGTAATAAGGATCAAAGTGAATAAAGTGAATATATAGCCATAAACATCCCGCCTTTTGAATACCTTATAAAAACCTCTATGGTTTGAATTCCTTTAAAAGTAAACGCCACTATCACTAATATTTGATAGAAGGCCCAATTCACTAATTTGATGAGATTAAAAAAAGCTAAATAAACTATTTATTATTATAACATATATTAGATTATATAATAGATTAGTTTTGAGAAAAATTATAGATAAAATTTAAAAAAATGTCTTATATTTAGCACCAAAAATCAATCCCAAAAGTCAATTCCAACTAGATCTTATATTAAGGATTAGAAGAAGTATGTTCCATATCTTATCTACCTAAGTGATTTGGAAGAGCTTTCCTTCATTTTCTCTCTATATATGTAAGTATAAACTTTATTGAGAAAATTTCAAATAGATACCTCTCTAATATCAAAAGGACACAAAGGGACCTCCAATTCTTAAAAAGATACAATGGGTATTGTTCCTAATTTGGGATAAACAAGTTTAAAGCAAAAATACTCAAAATCCCCTGTCTCCATTCACGTTCAATTAACACATGAAAATACAAACATAGCACAAAAGAGTGAGAGTTCATCACCGTCGAAAACCTGCCCCTCATTCTCCTTCATTGCGCAGCAACCTTCCCCATCAAAAGTCATCGGTGTCTCCTAGTAGCGAAAATCGTTGGCCTATTAATATTGTCAGGTTCGTCCTTGATCGAGTGCCTCAACTTGAAGAAGCCCTCTAAAACCTAACCCCTCCGTCTCCTTCATCACAAGTAGCTGGAATCTCCAATCATACCTGAAAACATCGACCATTGCTACTCGAAACTGTCAGCTTGCTTCTTCACCTATTGAAACCGTCAGGTTCCTCCTCATTTGAGTCACTCAACTTGAAGGACGCAGCTCACCGATTTCAACACATCAAGGTAAGTGTCCTTGATTCATTCATGGATTGTGAAGCTGGTATCTTCTTTGCCACACATTTGTCTTGATGAATTGTGGACGCTGATATCCTGTGAATATGTATATATGCTCTGTTCATTGTTCTTTTTGGATTTTATCATTTCTAGCTTTCTATAGTTTTTCCTTAAGGAATGCTAGATATAATATGTTAGTTTGCAAACGTGGAAGGAAAGGGCTTCATTTAGCAAACCCATAAAGTTGAGGCTCTGGAAAATTTTCTTGTGAAGTGTTGTTGGTGACTTGTAGAAACATTAGAAATGGAATACCACATTATGGGTTGCCTAGATGATAATTGTAGGAGTTGCTTTCAATGAGGTTCACTCCACCTGAGAAAAGGATTTTGAGAAGTGAATAGGAATGCCTGTATTATTGGATTATTGCCGTGAAAGACAAACACTTTGTTTCGCAATAATATATTTACAGAGAAGAAACTTTGCACAATAGTAGCTTTATTATTCTCTTTCCTATTTGGTTGTTCTTAGGGAGTAGAGTTCTACTAGTAATAGTTGTCAAGTGGAAGTAATATATGAGCTAAAACTTAGTAATAACTTCCCTTCTATGATAATACTTTCCTCTTAGAAAGGAGCGAAAATTGTGTGACGTGGTCTGATTTTTGGTAAGAATGAAATGACATTAGATAAGCCTTTGACAGCAAGCATATATATAGCATGAGTCATGTGATGACAAGGAAAACTAAAAAAAGATGAGTTGTTTGGTTTTGGAGCAATGGTGTTAATTAAAGCTATCTTGTCATTACTAAAATAACTCTCTTGGTGTTATGCATATATATGGTTTCGTTGAGAGTTCTGGAGTAACTAAGTGAGCCCTTTTAGATGTGAACTACATCCCCCCAAGCCTTGCATGCCCTCAATAGATAAAATTGGATCTTATTCGACATAAACTTCCAAAGAAAAAAAAATCTTGCAATTGGCATCATATAATATGATTTACATATTCCTTCAGTTGAAGCTTTTCTTCAAGAGTTTGTTTCATTGTTTCATGGGATATAATTAAAGATATAGTTTATTTTACTACTACGATTGGTCACTAACTGATTGTGGCTATTATTTCAGTGGGTTATTATTTTTGGTGATTTTTATTCAATGCCAGAGTTCCTTTGCTTGTGTTAACTAACTAATCAAATGGCGTTTCTAATTTTGGGAACTCTTTGATTCCTGGACTTGTTTTGGCTACTATTACTTGCTGTGATATGGCTTGGTAATGAGCTAAATTCTGTTGACTAGACTGATTTGTGGTATTTCTTTACATTTGTTGGCTGCAAAAAAACATCTCAGATTTTCTGTGCAATTGGCTTCTACTTTGTTGTGTCATTTAGTGATGGGGAAGGTTACTGCGCGATGAAGGAGAAGGAGGGGTAGGTTTTCGACGGTGATGAACTCTCACTCTTTTGTGCTATGTTAGTATTTTCACGTGTTAATTGAAAGTGAATAGAGATAGGGGCTTTTGAGTCTTTTTGCTTTAAACTTGTTTATCCCAAATTGAGAACAATACCCATTGTGTTTTTTTGAGAATTGTAGGTCTCTTTGTGTCCTTTTGATATTTGAGATGTGTTTTTTTTGGAATTTTCCCAACCTCTTATTCTAGGAACTATACTTTTTTTTTTGGGAAAATTCCAAATAAATACCCCTCCAATATCAAAAGGACATAAAGGGGCCTCCAATTCTCAAAAGGACACAATGGGCATTGTTCCCAATTTGGGATAAACAAATTTAATCTAAAAAGACCACATAGCCCCTTGCTTTCATCCTTCTCATTTAATCCCTATGGCTATTAGAAACCAAAGAAACAAACCAAGAACCCGCGCCTCGTCTCCATCGAAATCGCAATCCCCCCAGCATCCTCCTTCGTCTCGTTCTACGTCTCATTTCCATTTCTTCAATCTTCTCGCCGCGAATGCCTCGCTGGCCTCATCTCCACCAGGGTCTTATCGCTCGATGTCTGTGTCCAGAACAAACCAAGGTTCTCTCTTCACAATTCAAGTCATGGTTTCAATTCCGTAATACTAATTTGCAATTCCCCTTTTTTTAGTGTTTTCAATTTTTCTGTGTATTGTAATTATAAGTTGATTGCTTTAATTTATTTTGGTTGAAGCAAACCATTGTGAGTAGGTTATGATTTTGTTGATGCGGAAATTAAAGGAAGAAGATTTGTTTTTTTTCCCCTTGTTTTTCACTGATAAGTCCTATTTTGTGGTAGCAAAGGCTAGTTGCAAAACAATTTCATTTTCAATGGCTTATATGGATCATTCATACTTTTGGTACAACACAGCTCAATTCCATAAATTTCTTTTTGTACAGTGTTCCTTTTAGCCTCTCTATTCTTTTAACTACTGTTTATGATTTTCACCCTGTTTATTCGTTGAATATTTGGTAAAATATACTTTATTTTGTGTTCTACATCGAGTTTGTACAATCTTTATTCTTTCACTGTTTTTTTTGTTCCGGCTGTGGCAGGAGATCGTGCCAGATTACCTATTGTGCTAGGACTCAGATTTTGCAAATCAGTATTTAAATGATATATGCTTTGTCTTATGCATAATTTTTACTATTACTTGAATCTCATCGCTCCTAATGAGTGTGTTTTCCTCTCCCTTATATAGAAAAAGAAAATATGTTAATCTGGTAAGTGTTCTTTGAAATAATTTGTTCTCGGTCGGTCATTTTTATTGCTCTATTCATTTCCTATGTGTATACCTTTTGGGATTATCGTGCTTGGAACTAGAATTTCCCTACTGATTTTGTTTTTATTACTTATGAGGAGTGTGATGAATATGTTTGGATCATTTATGTTTGTTCTGCGCTTTCTTCATGATGATGATGATGCATGGACTTTTTCTCCATAACTGTGATTACCATCTTGGGGACTTATCCAGATTTTTATTGCTTCTTTATTTGAAACTAAAAAACTTCTCTAGCAATAGTATCTGCTTTTAGCTTTCCCCCTATTTATATATATCACTCTTATTAATTTATTTGATATATGATGAAATATTGATGATTTTGCCATCTCAATTGACTTTGTGGCGTCCTTCCCAATTTGTTTTTGAAGATCAGCTAAAGCTAATTTTTTTGGCCAAGATTTATTCTTGTGACAAAGGTTGTAGCTTTACTCATCAAACTAATTAAAGTCATCTGGGGATTGTCCAGTTTTTTCAACCAAATTTTATGTTGTAATTGTTTTTTTATCATGACTATCTGGATTTCATTTCCTTCTGTATGGGCCTTCAGTTTCACCACAAGCTAATTCAAAAATTTATTCCATGCAAAAGAGAAGGTTTTACACTTGCATCTATTTAAATTATTTGCATGTTTGCTTGCACAGATAAAACGAGTTTCCTAGCAGAAATGATTCTACCTTTGTATTATCAACATAAAATTACTCAACAAAAGGCTGATTCGAGATTATAAGCATGGGAAGTTATCTAAACTTGATCATATGGAAACATTCAGCAGGTATGTGTGTACCTTTCAAGGTTAAATATACAAGTAACATCAGTGAAAATGTTTGTTTTAGTTCATACAAAATTGATCAGCTTCAAAGTTATGACGATATCAATGGTAAAGTGAATCCTCTGACCATTTTAAATTTATCAATCTCTGGCGCACCAAGCTCTTGAAAACATGATTCTCTTCATTGTAACATAGTGAAGGGAAGTAGTAAACAGGCGTGTTTGAAATCTGATTGGTCCAAATTAAAGACATGGTGTGTTTGTTCAAGATTTGTGTTAAAACATGGTTGAAATTTGATTTGTTGCCAAATTTTACAGGAATCTTATTACTCATTTTTTTGCTAAGTGTTACCAAATTTTACAAGAAGTTGTTTTGTAGGTATGAATAATGGAATTACAAGCAGGAGGGAGTAAGCAATCAAAAGGAAAAGAGGTTGAGAGGGATGTCGAAGAGCTGGAAAATAAAGACGTCAATGATGGCTACACACTGTTTCACAATGAATATACCAATGAAAACAAGTTGCGTGGGCCTTGATTCCTCCACAAGATGCCTCAAAAGAAAAGACATGCAAGTGGCAAAAAATAAGAAATTGATTAAAATTGTGACATGATTTTTTTTATTTCACTTATGTTGTTAAGCGTTTGAATTTTTGTCTTATGTAAACCAATGTTGGCAAAATATTGTGGAATGTGCTATTACTATTTTGTTGTCCACAGATAAACATTATTTTTAAGTTTATTTGTTTGTGAAAGAAATTGTGTAATATGTGAGGCTGAACTTTGCTCAGTATGGCAGTCATGACAAGAAAAATAATGTTTTCTGTTAACCATTATAGTGAAATGGTGAATATCATTACTAAAATAGTTAATGAAGATAACTACTGATTAATGCATTTGTTGTTTAGATTGTTTTGTATATAGAACTCTTTATGTTTAATTTTAGCAGCAAATATGAACAGGAATTGGTGCAAAAATTGTTGGTAAGGCCTGGTTAATGGCCATACTGAAGTAGTTAATCGCCATACTGGAGTGGTTAATTCCTCCAGTCGCGTGGTTAACGATTTTCAGGAGAATAAGCGTTTTTTAGCCCAATGAATCAAGGAAGTGGTTTACCAGTCAAGTATGGCCATTAGCCACTCAAGTATGGGTATTAACCACTCGAGTATAGGAATTAACCGCTTCACTGATTTCTTACTTAGGTTTAAAACGCAGGTTCTTGTGAAGGTGGTTAACCAGTCGAGTATGGCGATTAACCACTCGAGTATGGGAATTAGCCACCACGGATTTGTTGACTTTAAAATGCTTGTTGTTGAAAAATTGGTTAACCGCTTAAGTATGGGCATTAACCAGTCAAGTATGGCCATTAACCACTCGAATATGGGAATTAACCACCACAGATTTCTTAAATTTAAAACGCAGATTCTTGTGAAAGTGGTTAACTAGTCAAGTATGGCGATTAACCACTTGAGTATGACCATTAACCACTTGAATATGGGAATTAACTACCACAGATTTCTTGACTTTAAAATGTTTGTTGTTGAAAAAATGGTTAACAACTTGAGTATGGGCATTAAACAGTCGAGTATAGCCATTAACCACTCGAGTATGGGAATTAACCACTTCATAGATTTCTTACTTAGGTTTAAAACGTAGGTTCTTGTGAAATGGTTAACCAGTCGAGTATGGCGATTAACCACTCAAGTATAGCCATTAACCACTCGAGTATAGGCGTTAACCACTTCAATTCTTCATGACTTGTGCTCAGTTTCACTTATTTTTGTGAAAATTGTTAACCACTAGAGTATGGCCATTAACTACTTGAGTATAGGCATTAACCAGTAAAGTATGGCCATTAACCACTCCAGTATGGGAATTAACCACTTTGCGGATTTCTGACTTATGTGGTTAATATGCTTGTTGTTGAGAAAGTTGTTAACCACTCAAGTATGGGCATTAACCACTTGAGTATGGCTATTAACCACTCGAGTATGGGAATTAACTACTTCGCGGATTTCTAACTTGAGTGGTTAATGTGCTTGTTGTTGAGAAAGTGGTTAACTACTTGAGTATTGGCATTAACCACCCGAATATGGTCATTAACCACTCGAGTTTGGAAAACTCCATTAATGAACAGTCACAAAGCTCAAAAAATTTCTGTACCAAGCCTAAAACTTCAAACATGCTCAAATTTATTTGGAGTAACTTAAAATCTAGCCTTAAGCTTCTATTTAATAGGATTAAAACTCCTAAAAGCTCAATTTCAAGTTTAGCAACTCCATGAAACAATGGTGATTTCGAGTTTAACGGCTTCAAGTTGAGTGGCTTCAAGCAATGGCGGACTCGAAGTTGAGCGGCTTCAAGCAATGGAGGACTCAAAGTTCAATGGCTTCAAACAATGGCGGACTTAAAGTTTAGTGGCTTCAAGCAATGGCGGACTCGAGGAGCAATGGCAGAAGATTTCGCTCTGATTGGAGACGAGGCAGACTTGCGATGAAGGAGATGGCTTCTTGTGTGATGCAGAAGACAGAGGGGTTAGGTTTTCTGAATGGGTTCTTGTGTGATGAAGGACGACTTGGATGAAAGAGATGGAGGGTTAGATCCGATGAAGGAGGGCTTGATTTTTTCTTATTTGTGTTATTATTTTCAAAAGTGAATAGAGACAGGGACAATTTGGTCTTTTGGCCATAAACTTTGTTATCCCAAATTGGGAACAATGCCCATTGTGTCCTTTTGAGAATTGGAGGCCCCTTTGCGTCCTTTTGATATTGGAGGGGTATTTATTTGGAATTTTCCCTTTTTTTTTTTTTGCCAACAACTATACTCCATATTTCATTTTCTTGGTTTCATGACAAAATGTGGAATTCTCGTTCCGTCATACTTAAAACTTGCCCGTGAAAATATAGCTCCCGATGATTAGCATTCATCGACAAAATATTAAATTTATTAGTTTAATTGGAAAAAATCAGCCAAACTTGATAAAGATGCCAAAAGTTTTACATCCATCTTCTTTGCAAAATCTCCAAGTGCCTACAAACTTCGAAGCAAACTGACGAACCCAAAGTTGTTGAACAGCCAAACAATTCCCTGAACCCTCACTGAAGAAGGCTTATAAACGATGTTCAAATCAATAATATTTATTAAATCAAATTCATACGAAATGTAAAACTAACTAACCATTGTTGATGTCTTTTAAGCTGTATAAAATCAGAGATGGGTCATGCATGCCAGTCTCTATTAAGCTGTATAAAAGTACATATTTATGTTAATTAATTCTGAGTTACATATTATAAATAAATGTTATGTTCTATCTATCTAAAATACCCAAGTGAATGGGAATAACTTTCGTCCATTTTATTTATATCTAAACACGTAATATATTCTTATTCTTGTCAAAATGATGCAGTTTGGACAGTCCAATGGGACTACCTTCTTACTCCATTGCATGTTGCTGAATGCAATAAAGAGGGGAGATGTGTTATGTTCTTGTGTGACGTCACTTTTATGCGGAGGATTGCAAAAATGCAAAGTAATAAATTTTAAATGAGTGTCGAAGAGGATATCTTAATGAGTATCCCTAATCCCATTGAATTGTATGCTTCCCACTGTAGGTTTAGAATTGATATCACTCAGCAATAATAGTAACCTCAAGCCATATATAACTTTCTCGTTGAACTGCCTCATTCTAACCAGCCATGCTTTTTCATATTATATATGGAAAATGGTGGACCATTTTGTCATCTGATGCTTACACACACATCTTTCTGGTGGTTACACATTTAAGCAGGTCTTGCCCAAGTACATATTTGCCCATATCTATATATCTATCCACTTATACATGTACGCTTCCCAGAAGCTTAACACTCACAGCTTATGTAAAATGATTTGAGCACCATACTGGGGCTTAAGAGTAAGCTCATCCGATGGAGCATGAACATATGTAGGGGAAAGCTCAAACCAGAAACGTTGTAGAATCATAGATATAGCCATCTTTGCTTCCAGCATGGCAAAGTTTTGTCCAATGCAAATTCTTGGACCCCATCCAAAAGGAAAGAATGAGACTTGCCTTTTTGTTGCCTTTAGAACTCCTTCTGAAAACCTCTCTGGCTTGAATTCCTTTGCATCGTCACCCCACAATTCACAGTCATGGTGAACCAAACCCATATGTAAGGAAAGATGCACTCCTGCCGGTATTGTCAGGTGTCCAAGATTCATATCCCTAGGAACTGTTCTATTAAGCGCAAGTCCTGGTGGGTAAAGCCTCAAAACCTCGTACAAAATCATGGTCACCTGTAGCAAAACGAATTGCTATCAGATTTTGTGATAAAAGTAATATCATGCAAACATTGTTTACAGTGTGACACTATGTTCTTTTTTCATGGAACAACAAAACACCGTGTTATAGACTCTGAAGAAAATTAATCCTTCATGTTATAAGCACTTACAATCTTGAGGTGATTTAGCCCCTCTAAGTCTGGTTTTTGGTTTCCAAATACTTGCAAGACTTCCTCCCTTGCACGCTTTTGCCATTCAGGGTACCAACTGAGCAACACCATAGTCCAAACAAGCATAACGGATGTAGTCTCTTGACCTGCAAAGTAGAAAAGCTTGCATTCCTCAATTACATCATGAATAGTCATACCATCATCCTTGCTGTTTCCATGTTCTCCAATTGCCTTGAGATTGGATTCCAAAAGTATGCCTAATAAATCATCCTTAGGGGCTTCCCCTGCCTCCATTGCTTTCACTCTTTTGTTGATCATGTCCCTAAGTGAAACTCTTATATCTCTGTCATTTTTCGTCATCCTCTTCTTCTGAATAGTAGGTAGAAACCTAGAAATAAAAATCACTCCAGGTAGTTATGGTACCAAGAAGTAACTACTAGTTTGAGTGATTGCTCTGTAAACAGGTATTATTGGTTGTCTTTTTGACTAACATAACTAGAACTTTATTAAGTAGTCTATAACAAAGACGTTACATGTCCGATCATGTTATTTGATAAATTGGGAATTGTTTAGAGAAAAAGTGCTTTAAAATCTCAATTCTATACGCTGTTTGATATTTTGTTGCAGGGAAAACTATTTCATAAGTATCTATACTCTCCCTTAATTTTTAATTTGGTAATTGTGTTTTTCTCTCTTAATGAAATCCTATAAATTTGTTGTGTTAGCACTTTTAGCCCATATAAACTTTACTTTGTCAGCACTGTTAACCCTTACAACTTTGTTTTATTAGTGCTATTAGCCCTTGTACAAGAGCTAATGGTGTTTATAAAGCAAAGTTTAAAGATTTAATTAAGAGAGCAAAACACATTAGTGCCAAATTAAAAATTGAGGTAAAATATAGGTATATACAAACGTTCTTCAATTTAACGAAACTAATTTGGTTAGCCAGATCCTATTTAAGTCTGTAAAGAAATATATATATATATATATTTATATATAAATATCATATCTATTGTCTATTTTTACCTATATCCCGGAATATAAACTTTGAAGAGAAGTTTCACCACAAGTTCAACTTGCTCCTTTAGAAGTTCAAATATTCTTTTTCCTTCTTTATAGCTACTTCCAAAAGATGTCCGAGATATAACATCACAAGTTGCATTCTGAAGGAAAGGCCATACGTCAATTTCACATGAGCCATCTGAGGATGACATCTTCTCCCATTCATAAACCATGTCATTGAAGCTTTCATAAAATGTAGGCAACATGGTCTGTGTCAAAATAATGTGATGGGAAGATTAAATTTCCAACCTCAAACCAACCAACTGAACTTCCAGAGATGGTGTCTATAAAGTATATATTTAAGAGCTTATGAAAAAAGAATAAAGTAAAGAGAACTCCCAAGTTGATATCACAAAAGCTTCAGCCACCAATGGGAAAGTAAAGTAACCTTCAATTTTTCTACATTGAATGCGGGATTGATCATCCTTCTGTGCTTAGCCCACTTCTCACCTTCATAATTGACAAGACCAGTGACTAGCAACTTAAAGAGTGGATTCATATCAGGTTTGGGGAAGTCATAGACCTTGTTCATTACATCTTTGACCAGAACTGGATCAGTAATAATTATTCTTGGTTTTGGTCCAATCCACATGAAAGGGTTCTTCCCTGCATATAATACCATTCATGTGTGTCTTCACTAATAAGCCACTCTCAAAGAAGGAATAAACAAACAAGTAAGACAATGATACAAAGAATTGAAGCATATGCATTCCATCTTTGTTGGTTTAACAGCAAACAAGGATGTTCCAGAACAAGGAAAGGGAACGAGTAAGGAATTAAAAGAAATCATACCATATTTGTTGACAATATGATGGACAAAGGAAGCAGCATAAGGGATGATATCATGGGAAAGATTCATGGGTTTGGATGTAGCTTGAATACGCATGTTGACCAATTTGGTTGAATCCCCAGAAAAAAGAGTATATGGAGTTCCTTTAAGACCTTGCTGTCTCAAAAGCTTCTCCAGCTTCTTTGGCCTCAGCCACAGCCAATTCACCACCTTCCAAGTCCATACCAGAACTAGAATGGCCACCAGAACACTGATTACTATTGTGCCCTTTGATGCTTCTTCCATTTCTATCAGTGAACAAGTGACAGGGACAAGAAGGTACTCGAGATTGAAACAGAGAAAACTCTTGAGGAACTTGGATTGGAAGATAAGATGTTTATGATGTATTGAGAGAGGAAAAGTGTGATAATCAGTGTACAGTAATGAGTAAAGTGAGGGATATATGATATATCGGAGAAATTACCCAATTAGTAACCTTCAAGAAGATTTGGTTGGTCTTATCCCCAAAGTCCAAAAAGATTGATACAGTCTGTCTGGAATTCTTGAAAATCTCAAATTTGAACCTTAGATGGTTTTTCCGTTTTTGGCAGTATAGTGTGGCTGAAAGTAATATGGCTTTTATGCAAAAAAAAAAAAAAAAAAGTAATATGGCTTGAAAGTGAGGGGTAAAAGAGAAGTCTCTTCATTCGGTCAAATTTAGCTTAAGTTATTACAACTTTTAATCCTTAAATCTTCAGTCAATTTTAGTTTTGATCTTTAAACTTTAAAATTAGTGGTTTTAGTCATTTAACTTTCAGTCAATTTTGGTCTTAGACCCTGAACTTTAAAATCGATGATTTTGGTCATTGAATCTTGGTCCTAAACTTAAAAAAAAACCTTAAAAAATCAGGGACCAATGGTTATATGTAGCACAAAGTTGAGGGATCAAAACCACCAATTTAAAATTTAGTAACTAAGGCTAAAATTGACTGAAAATTCAAAAACCAAAACCACCAATTTTAAAGTCAAGGGACAAAACCAAAATTAGGTAAAACTCAAAGGAAGAAAAGTTGTATTAACCATTTGCTAAAGATACACCAAATCATAAAAGAAACCAAACTTCTCTAAGTGGAAAAATAAAAAGAGAAGTAACGAACCATAGAATTTTCCAAAAAAAAGAAAAAGGCCGAGAACATCCGCTAATATGTCATGAGCACTATCATGCTCAAGCGGAAAATGAGTAAAGTGAGGGATATATGGAGAAAATAGTATTCTAGAAAGTCTCAAATATGAAGCTAAGATGGTTCTTTTGCAGTAACTAGTGCTATGGAACCCGCGCCATGCACGGGGTATTTTACACTTATTTACAAATTGATTTTGATATTACATCATCTACTCAATGATAATGTAAAATTATATGAACAATGAGATAATTAAATAGATCACATGCAATGGAGGGGCAGATGAGTTAAAATAATGTAGGAGTATAAAATTTAAAATTACTCGCCAATATGATTTATAAATTAAATTAACAAAAAAAAGATTGTTATCTTCTCGTGAAAGTAAAATATACTTTTAGTGTTTTATGTTTGTATTAGGTGATTATGCATCATTTTGTTCCCTTAAATTTTAATAGTGCACTTTGGTCTTTTTTTCCCACTAAAAGTGTTAGTTTCACTTAACGGATAATGTTGACTTAATAAATTTAGATGGTGATTCTATGATTAATGTCGACAAAATATGCTTAAATGTTTACTTTTTATTATAATATTTTTATATTTTAAAAAATAACCATTTTTACCCAAATTTAATTATGGAATCACCTTTTATATTTGTTTCCACTAAGTCAAACTAACACCGTTAGTTAAAAAGGACCAAAAATGCACTTTTGAAACCTAAGGGATTAAAATGATATTTGATGCAAATATAAAGAATCAAAAGTATACTTTAGTCCTCCTTATGAATCAATATTCCTATTTAGATAAAATCAACCACAAAATTAGGGTGATAGAAAAATTTCCCTACCTTCCTACTAAAACGCTACTAATATTTAAAGTCAGGAATTCGAGCCGACTCCATTTGAGCCCGTTAAAGTGGAGGCTAAACTTTGATTTTAGAGCCCCAAAAGGAGTTAGGTATAAACAGGCCAACCCATCGGACCACAGGTTTAGACAGATCGCACTACAAAAAAACAACGAATTTTTTACAGAATTCCGTCGGAAAAAATTTTCCGGCGGAATTTTTTCCGTCAGAAATTCCTCCGTTGGAAATTGATTTACCAACAAAATTGTTTTTCCATGTTATCGACGGAATTCCATCGGTAATTTTAGTGACGGAATTTCCGTCAATAATTTATAGTATTTTATAAATAAATTATTATTTTAATTTATAAATAATATATTAAAATATTATTATTACTGATCCGTCGGTAAATTTTTAAATTATATGCCACATGTCCCTCTTTATGGCCGCCACGTGTCGCTGTCGTATACCTCCATGTGTCACCTCCACATACCGTCGCGTGTCGCTTTCACAAATTGTCTCCCTATTATTACCGATACGTCGGTAAATTTTTAAAATTTTTTAAATTATATGCCACATGTCCCTCTTTATAGCCGCCACGTGTCGCTGTCGTGTACCTCCATGTGTCGCCTCCACATGCCGCCACATGTCGCCTTCACAAATTTTCTCCCTATTATGGCAGAGCTGAGAATCGAACCTGCAATCTTTTACGCGCACGTTGATGCCTTAACCAGTTGAGCTATAAAGACCATGTGATATTATTTACAAACTATTATATTTATAATATTACATTATATTTAGTATTTCATTTTATATTTAAATTATAATAATTATTATCATTAAATTATTTTAATAATTATTTTATTGTTTATGTTATTCAATTATAATTATTTTTCATTTTTCTTACTAATATTTATTAAAAAAAACATATTTTTTAATAAAAAATTACAATTAAATTTATTAAAAATTTATACCTATATACGTGTAAATTTTAATATTTATTAATATTTATCAAATATTATTTATTTATAAAATATTTTTTAAAATAAATAAAGATAATATTTTAATATATTATTTATAAAATAAAATAATAATATAATTCATAATTACGGACGGAAATGTTCCGTCGGTAATAATAATATTTTAATAAATTATTAATAAATTAAAATAATAATTTATTTATAAAATAATATAATAAATAATATTACCGACGGAATTTCCGTCTGTAATAATATTTTATTATATTATTTATAAATTAAAATAATAATTTATTTATAAAAAAATATAATTAATTAAATTACCGACGGAAATTCCATCAGTAATAATATTTTAATATATTATTTAAATTTAAATAATAATTTATTTATAAAATAATATAATTAATAAAATTACCAATGGAATTTCAGTCGATAAATTTTCCGTCAGAATTTCCGTCGGTAAATTCCTTCGCTAATTATTTTTTTTTGTAGTGTCGGCCTGTTCAGACCCATCTTCTCTTTGTTTTTTTGTTTTTGCCTTTAATTGCATTTTATTCATTTACTTAATAATTAACAAAGTACAGGAGTTCCATTCTTCCATCCAATGTTCATGCTCTTATTTGTAATTGGTTGCATGGATTCACATATGATGGTGTTTTAGTCATTTATATATATATATATATATTCTATTAGATTTAATTTATCTATACTTTTTAATTGCACAAACATAATGGTAACTTTGCATTGAGTTAATTTTCTTAGTATAATTGTATGTGTGTTAAATATTTAATTGTTGAGGTAATAAATTAATAATGCTTGGTATTTAAACATAATTTAGAAAATTTTTATATTTTTTATCAAATTTTTCATTATTTTAGATAGTAACACATATTCAAAGATGGAAAAAACCATTTGGAAAAGTAAGGCCTGCATGGCTTACCACCTCAAGGGTCGAGCTTGTAAAACCAAGCTAGTGATGAGCTAGCCTGAATTTTAAGTTTTAATAAATATCTAATAAGAAAAATAACACATTAAATTGTAACTTCCCATAACATGAAAATTTAAAAATTATATATTTTAAAATAGTGTTGAGGGCAGAAAAATTCGAGAGGTAGGGATGAGTGAAAGGTGCAATGGGTTAATTGATGGACACATGACGCGAGATGCCTGCTTGACAAGTGGCAGAATATATATACGCTGGCTATTCTAACTTCCAATTAAATTGTAACTTCCCACAACATGAAATTTTTAAATTTATTATTTTAAAATAGTGTTGAGGGTGGAAAATACTGGAGGTGGGAATGATTGAAAGGCACGAAGAATTAATCGATAGACATTTTGTGCCAGATGCCCACTGGACATGTGATAGAATATACAGGCTGGCTTTTATAACTTCCCATCAAATTGTAATTTAACACTACATTAAAATTTTAAATAATGTTGAGGACGGAAAATACGGGAGGTAGGGATGGCTGAAAGATGCGATGGGTTAATTGATGGACACTTGGCGCGAGATGCCGGTGGACACATAACATAATATGCCCGCTAACTATTGTAACTTCCCATTAAATTGTAACTTAACACTATATGAAAATTTTAAAATTATTTATTTTAAAATAGTGTTGAGAGGGAAACATGCAGGAGGGTGAAAGGCATCATGGGTTAATTGATGGATAATTGGCCCGAGATGCCCGCTGTACACGTGACAAAAAATGCACTCTGGCTATTGTAACTTCCAATTAAATTGTAACTTAATACTACATGAAAAATTTAAAATTATTTATTTTAAAATATTTTTGAGGGCATACAATATGGGAATTGGGGATGGATGAAAGGCGCGATAGATTAATGGATAGACACTTTGCACAAGATGCCTGCTGGACACGTGACAAAATATGCCTGCTGGCTATTGTAACTTCTCATCAAATTATAACTTAACACTATATGAAAATTTTTAAAATTATTTATTTTAAAATAGTATTGGGGGAGGAAAATAGTTGAGGTGAGAATGGGTGAAAGGCGCGATGGATTAATTGATGGACAAATGACATGTTATGGCCACTAGGCACGTGGCAGAATATACACGCTTGTTGTAACTTCCCATTAAATTGTAACTTCTGACTACATGAAATTTTTAA
This sequence comes from Mimosa bimucronata, assembly GCA_037074515.1. Classification (NCBI taxonomy): domain Eukaryota; kingdom Viridiplantae; phylum Streptophyta; class Magnoliopsida; order Fabales; family Fabaceae; genus Mimosa; species Mimosa bimucronata. The sequence goes on from CM073436.1 coordinate 7,536,596, forward strand.
ATTCTTTATTTCAAAATAATTTTTGGGCAAAAAATGTGAGAGGTGGGGATGTGTGGAAGGCACGATGGGTTAATTGATGGACATTTGGTGCAAGATGCCCGCTGGACATGTGACAGAATATGCTCAATGGCTGTTGTAACTTTCTATGAAATTGTAACTTCTCATTATATGAAAATTTTAGATTATTTATTTTAAAATACTGTTGGTGGCGGAAAATGCGGGAGGTGGGGATAGGTGAAAGGTTTGGTGAGTTAATTGATAGACACTTGACGTGAGATGTTCATTTGCTATTGTAACTTCCCATTAAATTATAACTTCCTACTACATGAAATTTTTGAATTATATATTTTAAAATAGTGTTGGTAGCGGAAAATATGGGAGGTGGGGATGGGTGAAAGACGTGATATGTTAATTGATGGATACTTTGCGCGAGATGCCCGCTGGACGTGTGGCAGAATATACCCGCTGGCTGTTATAACTTCTCGCTACAAGAAAATTTTAAAATTATTTATTTTAAAATAGTGTTGAGGGCGGAAAATAAGGAAGGTGGGGATGCGTGAAAGGCGCAATGGGTTAATTGACGGAAACTTGGCTCGATATGCTTGCTAGACACGTGGCAGAATACCTGCTATCTATTATAACTTCCCATTAAATTTTAACCTTCCTCTATATAAAAAATTTAAAATTATTTATTTTAAAATTGTGTTAAGGTCGGAAAATACGGGAGGTGGGGTTGGGTGAACGGCATGATGGCTTAATTGTAAACTATAAACTCCATAACACGTGGCAGTAGATGAGGTATGCTAAATGGCATGCAATATGATTCCAAGTTTTCTGTTTTTATATAATAGATAGATATTGAAATATTTTGACTAGATAGTTAATGTATAAAAGAATTATTATTTTAGTATCTTAAAATGATTTTATTCTATATATTTTATACATACACATAGATATATATATATATATGTACGTATAATACAAAAACTTCTTGGAGGCATTAAAGCAAAATGCAAAGTATTCAACTAAAACAACCAATGTAATATGCCTAAGTCGTCCAATAATGAACCAATTAATTCATAAACTCCTTTACCTTGCACCATTGAAGAATAAGGACAACATGGCCAGATTCACGTTGATTCATGTAGTCAAGGATCTTATCTGCAAATAGTCCTCATAAGGTGCATTCAAGTCCTTCCATGCTGCATAACAGAATGAACAATAATGAGAGAATTAAATAAATGTCACTAAATAAGATTAAGTAGGATGAATCAACATGCGTGAACTAAACATGGAGTTAGACAACTTCTTCTTATCTGTGTAAAAGATAAGTTAGGAATAATGAAATAATGCAAAATATTATACTAAAACAACCGATGTGAAATGACACAGCTGTCCAATGATGAACCACTAACTCATAAACTCCTTAGCCTTGCACCATTGAAGAATGAGGACAACATGACCAGATTCATGTTTATTTATATAGTTAACTATCTCATATGCAAATAATCCACATAAGGTGCATTGAAGTCGCTTCATGCTGCATAATAAGGAGTTAATTATATAGATGTCACTACATATGAGGGAAAATAATTGAGAAATTTAATGTAAACACTGTAAATAATGTACCTTGTGACCATTAATTCAATGTCCACAGATTTGATTTCTGCCACCAATAATACACTTCTGCCGATGCCCGACAGCAATAACCTTCCTGACAACATCTGTTATAAATTTGAAACACAATATCACAAAACACATTCAAGCTATGTAACATCAATCATAAAAAAAACGAAAACAAAAAGATCACCCACCCACAAGAAACTTGTCATGAAACGCGTTAGACTGTAGATGAGCAAAAGATTTGAACGAAAATCCATACATAGGAATGCAACCACCATCTATCCACGACTTGATCACAGTAGAATATTAGAAGTTAACTCGGTATGGATGTTCAGTAGAATGATAACCACCGGTATTGGGAACAACATCAAATGACTTATCTCACAGGTTGCACCCTCATATAGACTCTTCTTATGTCGCCAGACAAGTCCACTACACACAGTCCCGTGAATCCTATCACCCTGTTTTGATGACAATGACAATAGCAAAAAGAACATTAAGATGATCAAAAAATTTTATTAGATGCTAAGAAACATTAGAAAAAAATATAGACCCACATCCACATCTTGTATCACAAATTCAATAGATGAGATGTCCTGGTTTTCAAAGCGTAATGGAGTTGTCCATAATCCAATGATGCGGACACGAAGACGCCAATTGTAATGGCCAGGTTTCAGCACACACATAAAGGATCATAAAAACTTGTCGCATTTGTGAAAGGAAAGATAGAGCAAGTAATAAAACAACTGAGTACACAAAAATGGAATATGACAACCTAAATTTATAGGCCACATATGGCATGAGAAGTTAGTAGGCATGATGAAGTTAGTGGACATGAGAAGTTATATGGCATGACGGAGTTAGTGGGCATGAGAAGTTATCGGGTATGATGGAGTTAGTGGACATGATGAAGTTAATGGGTATGATGGATGGACACTTAACGCGATATGGCTAGTGGACACGTGTCAGAAGGGTATACTGGTTACTCTACTTTTATATATATATATAAGATAAGATAAGATAAGATAAGATGAGATGAGTGGTTGCAAGTGATATTTTTTAGGCCGTTACCATGGTAAAGTCAGTTACTTTCACTAAAATCCGCTCATGTGAGTGTAATTAAAAAAGAGCAACTTCTTAAAATCAGAGATGGTTCATGCATGCCAGTCTCTATTCAGCTGCGTCAAAATATATATTTATGTTATTTAATTCGAAGCTACACATTATATATAAATGCTATGTTCTATACATATGAAGTACCCAACTGAATGGAAATAAAGTCCCTCCATTTTCTCTCTAAAAAAGTAAAACCAGCCCTTGTAATTCGTTTTCAGCTAGTGAAAATGATGCAGTTAGGACAGTCCAATGTAACTACTTCTAACCCGTCAAATCACATTCTTTTGTCCAAGCCTAAGAAGAAAAAGATCATGTTTCGGCGCATGTTGCCGAATGCAATGAAGAGGGGATATTTGTTTGTTCTCGCTTGAATTTCTTTTTTTGTGGAGGTTTGCTAAGTCAGAAATCGAAAATGAGTGTTGAAGAGGATATCTTTATATCCCTAATCCCATTGAATTATATGCATGCTGCCTACTGTAAGTTCAGAATTGATATAGTATTCAGCAATAATAGTAACCTCAAGCCGTCTATATTTCTCTTGTTGAAGTTCCTCATTCGCACCAACCAAGCTTTTTCATGTTATATATGGAAAATATTGGACCATTATTTGTCATTTGATGCTCCTCCTCCTAACCCCCACACAAAGGAAGCTCTGTTCAGGCCAGAGTGTAACCTTAGGCTCTTCGGGAAAGCAAAATGGACGAGTGTACACACACAATACAAACATAATGAGGCCTTAACCAAGTTAATACTATAGTGCTTACACATATCTTTCCAGTGGTTAAACGTTCAAGCTGGTCTCGCTCAAGAAAATACTATCTATGCCTATATCTCAATATCTAATGCTTTTCAGCAGTTAAACACTCACAGCTTATGTAAAACAATTTGAGCACCATACTGAGGCTTAAGAGTAACCTCATCCGATGGAGCATGAACATATGTAGGGGAAAGCTCAAACCAGAAACGTTGTAGAATCATAGATATAGCCATCTTTGCTTCCAGCATGGCAAAGTTTTGGCCAATGCATATTCTTGGACCCCATCCAAACGGAAAGAATGACACTTGCCCTTTTGTTGCCTTTAGCATTCCTTCTGAAAACCTCTCTGGCTTGAATTCCTTTGCATCATCACCCCACAATTCACAGTCATGGTGTATCAAACTTATAGGTAAAGTAAGAATTATTCCTGCTGGTATTGTCAGGTGTCCAAGTTTCATATCCCTAGGAACTGTTCTAGTAAGCGCAAGTGCTGGTGGGTAAAGCCTCAAAACCTCATACAAAATCATGGTCACCTGTAGCAAAACGAATTACTATCAGAATTAGTAATAAAACTATACCATAAAAATATTGTATATAGTCTGACACCATCTTCTTTTTTTATGATTACAACAGAACACCGTGTTATTAACTCGGAAGAAAATTAATCCTTCACGTAATATTTTAATAGTAAAAATAAAAAACTTACTCCCTCCGCTCCTAAATATAGGGCCTATTTGGGAAGATGGTTATGGTCTTAAATATAGAACCTAGTTTTAATTTTTGTCCATTTTTTTTTCAAAATTACCTTTATTGATGTGGTAATAATCAGGTAAGAGGGGGAGGAGGAGTTAAGGAATATAATTGAGGTGTTTTGGGAAAAACATGTCATACGAACTAACTTAATTAGTATCCTTAATTTAATCAAATTAGGCAAATAGGTCCTATATTTAGGGAGTACTATTTATTATAAATAGAATCACACAAGTACTTACAATCTTGAGGTGATTTAGCCCATCAAAGCCTGGTTTTTGGTTGCCAAACACTTGCAACACTTCCTCCCTCGCACGTTTTTGCCATTCCGGATACTTACTGAGCAATACCATAGTCCAAACAAGCAAAACAGATGTAGTCTCTTGCCCTGCAAAGTAGAAAACCTTGCATTCCTCAATTACATCATGAGTAGTCATAACTTCATCCTTGCTGTTTCCATGTTCTTGAATTTCCCTGTGATTTGACTCCAAAAGTATGCCTAATAAATCATCCTTAGGGGCTTCCCCTGCCTCCATTGCTTTCTCTCTCTTGTTAATTATATCCTTAAGTGAAGCTCTTATATCCTTTTCATTTTTTGTCATCCTCTTTTTCTCACCAGTAGGTAGAAACCTACAATTTGTCACTTTTTGTGAGAAGGTTAGGTTGGCTTTCTAACTAGCAGCTAGAACTTTATGAATAAAATTTGTAGCTAAGATACCACATGTTCCAATTATATGATTTGACAAATAGGGAATTATTTAGAGCAAAAGTGCTTTTAAATCTATGTTGTACACATGGTTTGATAATTTATTTGTATGATATACGGGATTGAATGAAACTAATTTCATTAGCTAAATCCTATTTTAGTCAGAATGGAAATAGATATCAAATCTATGTCTATTATTACCTATATCCCGGAATAAATACTTTGAAGAAAAGTTTCACAAGAAGATCAGCTTGCTCTCTAAGAAGCTCAAATATTCTTTTTCCTTCTTCATAACTGCTTCCAAAAGCTGTTCGAGATATAACATCACAGGTTGCATTCTGAAGGAAAGGCAATATGTCAATTTCGCATGAGCCATCTGAGGACAGCATTTTCTCCCATTCAGAAAGCATGTCATTGAAGCTTTCATAAAACATAGGCAACATGATCTGTGGCAGCAGAATAATGTGATGATGGGAAGATAACATTTTCAACCTCAAACTAAGCAAATGAACTTAATAGATGGTGTTCATAAGATATCTGTTTTTAGGGCTTATTAAAAAAAAGAGGAAAGAATAGCAAGTAGGAAAACTCCGAAGTTTATATTACAAAAGCTTCAGCTACTAAAGGGAAAGTAAAGTAACCTTCAATTTTTCAACATTGAATGCAGGATTGATAATCCTTCTGTGCTTAGCCCACTTCTCACCATTATAATTGGCAATACCAGTGGCTAGTAACTTGAGGAGTGGATTCATATCAGGTTTAGGGAAGTCATAGATCTTGTTCATTACATCTTTGATTAGCACTGGATCAGTAATAATTATCCTTGGTTTTGGACCAATCCACATGAAAGGGTTCTTCCCTGCATATATCATTCACGTGTGTCATCACTTATAAGCCACTCCCAAAGGAGGAATAAACAAGTTAGACAGTGATAAAAAGATTCAAGTAAACACGTTTTACCTACAAAACCATTCTATACTTCAAAAAAACTATGTAAACAAGGATGTTCCAGAACAAAAGGTGGCAAGAAGATAAACCACCCATAAGAAATCAATAGCAACAGAGGCTTTCAAAACAAAATACTTCACTGTTTGGAACAAAATTTATGGCTAAAATATGATTGAGAAAAAGGCATACCATATTTGTTGACAATATATCTGATAAAGGAAGAAATACGAGGGGTAATATCATGTGTAAGATTATCCATGGGTCTGGATTTAGCTTGAATACGCATGTTGAACATTTTGGTTGAATCCCCAGTAAGAAGAGTATAAGGAGTTCCTTGAAGACCTTGTTCTCTGAGAAGCCTCTCCAGCTTCTTTGGCCTCAGCCACAGAAAGTTCACCACCTTCCATGCACATGTCAGCACAAGAATCGCCCCCAGAACGTTGATTGCTATTGTGCCATTTGATGCCTCCATTGAAACTGATGATTACTGAACAGAGAAACTCTTGTGGCACTTGCATTGGAAGATAAGATGCTATAGGTGGGAAATAGCTTATTCACAAAAAACAAAACAAAACGAGAGAGAGAGAGAGAGAGAGAGAGAGAGAGAGACCCTGTCTGAGTCAACAAAAACTGCCCATGTTTCAAGAGGAAAAGTCTGGTAATAAGTGTACACTTATGAGTAAGGTGAGGCTTTTAATTGATACTGCTCATACTTGTCGCTAAACTTTGCTGGTCCATAAGCTACAGTCACCATGGAGAAAATTTGCTTGATCTTATCTATAAAGTTCAAAGATACATAGATGATTGATCCTGCCTTCGATGTTGATGGATCCATTAATATCTTGAGTTCTAGAAAGTCTCAAATAAGAAGCGAAGATGGTTTTTTGCACTATATATAGTTGAGGCGGTTCACATGTCAAAAGTCAGATATTTTTTATAAAATCCGGTCTCGTCTTTATTATAAGGTAGCAACTAGTGGTTCTCACAAATCAAGTTTTGATAGTTGAGTCATAAAATTTATGTTAAATTTGTCACTTTTTCCAACTTTACCTATCATTAATTGATATGATTTTACATTTTTAACTTTAAATCTCCATTAATTACAAGAGTAAAGTGGGAAAAAACAATTAATATGGTGGTTGGTGCCTTATATTTTAAACCAAAAATTTTGTTAGTTGATGCCTTATAATAAAGATTAGAGTGAGTATATAGTCATAAACATCCCCCATTTTGAATACCTTATGAAAACCTCTTTGGTTTGAATTCCTTTAAAAATGAACGCCAGTTCTAGTATCACTAATCTTTGATAGGAGGCCCAATTCACTAATTTAAGGAAATTAAGAAAGCTAAATAAATTATATATTATTATAGCATATATTAGATTATATAACCCTTCATAAATCAGACAAATTAAGTTGGAGAAAAATTATAGATAAAATTAAAAAAAAAATCTTATATTTAGCACCAAAAGTCAATCCCAACAATTCACTCCAAAAAAACAGTCAATCCCAAATTCTCATAAGGTATTACCAACTTTTGTCAAGGAGCCAACATGAATATAACTAATTCCCAACTTCCAAAATATAAATACCAAATATATCTGCTTGTTACCAGAATCGCTCAAGGGAATCCCAAATTCTCATAAAGTATTACCAACTTTTGTTAAGTGATTCCCAACATATATATTATCAATTACCAACTTCATAAAGGATTCCCAACATGTATATTATCAATTACCAACTTCATAAAAAACCAGTTGTAGAACATTTCTGGTAACATAATATACATGTTGGGAATCCCTTGACAAAAGTTGGTAATACCTTATGAGAATTTGAGATTCCCTTGAGCGATTCTGATAGCCGGCACATATATTTGGTATTTGTATTTTGGAAGTTGGGAATTAGTTATATTCATGTTGGTAATCCCTTGACAAAAAAAGTTGGTAATACCTTATGATAATTTGGGATTCCCTTGAGCGATTCTGATAGCAGGCACATATATTTGGTATTTGTATTTTGGAAGTTGGGAATTAGTTATATTCATGTTGGTAATCCCTTGACAAAAGTTGGTAATACCTTATGAGAATTTGGGATTCCCTTGAGCGATTCTGGTAACAAGCAGAAAAAAGTTGGTAATTATATTGGTAATTGGATAGAAACATGTTGGTAATTCCTTATCTGAATTCGGTAATCCCTTATCCGAATTCGATAATCCCTTAAACGATTCTGGGAAAATATTAAAAAAAGAATGAAATATGGTATATATATTTTTGTTGTAATACTCCCTCTGGTCCTTATTATAAGGCACCAACTACCAATTCTCACAAACCAAGGAATGGTAGTTGGGTCCTTAAATCTAGGCTTAATTGACCATGTTTTCCAACTTCACCCTTCATTAAATGATACAACTTAACATTTTAAACTATGAACATTCATTAATGACAAGGGTAAAGTAGGAAAAATGTAATTAATGTGGCGGTTGGTGCCTTATAATAAGGACAAAAAATTTTGTTAGTTGGTGCCTTATAATAAGGATCAGAGGGAGTATATATTATTATGAGACTTGGTGACTTGGTGGTAAGGCCACCAAGCTGAACGAGTGGGTTCGATTCCCACCCCCAACATTTTGTATCCCTTTTTTCAAGGGACACTTGCCCCTTGCGGCCCCCAGCCCGCCATGTGGCGGGGTGGGCCCCGCCGGTGGTGGTGGTGGGTGATGGTGGCCCATTATTAAAAAAAAATAATTGAAACAAGGGTATTTTTTACTTTTCCTTTAAATTTGTTAAAGGATAATTTAGTCACTGTACATATTTGTATTAACTGATATTTTTTAAATTCGTTGTATTAAAGTATCATTTTGGTAATTCGAGAATTTTTTCCAGAATTTTCCAGACTTTATTCTAGGAATCATTACATTTTCTTGGTTTTAGGACAAAATGTGGAATTCTCGTTCCGCCATACTTAAAACTTGCCCGTGAAAATATAGCTCCCGATGATTAGCATTCATCGATAAAATATTAAATTTATTAGTTTAATTGGAAAAAATTCGTCAAACTTTATAAAAATGCCAGAAGTTTTACATCCATCTTCTTTATAAAATCTCCAAGTGCCTGCAGACTTCGAAGCAAACTGACGAACCCAAAGTTGTTGAACAGCCTCACAATTCCCTGAATCCTCACTGAAGAAGGCTTATAAACGATGTTCAAATCAAAAACATTCATTAAATCAAATTCATACGAAATGTGAAACTAAATAACCATTGTTGATGTCATTTCCATCATTTTTAAAATAGAAATTGCACCAATCAGAGATTGATCATGCAAGTCACTTAATTCAACTGTGAAAAAAGTACAGTAGCAAAAAACAAACAAGGTATTGTCCAAGTAAAAAACACCAGTGTTTATATCTATCTGCCTATATCTATATATTCATTTATACTTCTTTCCACCAATTGCACACTCACAGCTTATGTAATATGATTTGAGCACCATACTGGGGCTTAAGAGTAATCACAGACGTTGGAGCATGAGCATATGATGGGGAAAGCTCAAACCAGAAACGTTGTAAAATCAGAGACAAAGCCAGTTTTGCTTCCAGCATGGCAAAGTTTTGCCCAATACATATTCTTGGACCCCATCCAAAAGGTAAGAATGAAACTTGCCCTTTTGTGGCCTTTAGAACTCCTTCTGAGAATCTCTGTGGATTGAATTCCTTAGCATCATCACCCCACAGTTCACAGTCATGATGAATCAAACCAATGGGTAAAGAAACTTGCACTCCTGCTGGTATTGTCAGGTGTCCAAGTTTCATATCTCTATGAGCAGTTCTAGCAAGCACAAGTACTGGTGGGTATAGCCTCAAAACTTCATGCAAAATCATAGGCACCTGTAGCAAAAAGAATCATAATTATGGCAAGGCTTGAAGTAAAGTTCAGAAGTTTTGTTTACAATTTCACATCATGTTATTGACTCTGAAAAGGAATCTTTTATGTCATACTTTTACTAGAAAATCTCCTAGGAAGTATTTGTTTTCCTCACTGTTTATTATAATGAGAGGCCATATAGGTATACTTACGATCTTAAGGCGATTTAAGCCATCAAAGTCTGGTTTTTGGTTGCCAAATACTTGGGAGACTTCCTCCCTTGCTCTTTTTTGCCAGTCAGAGTACCTACTGAGCAAAATCATAGTCCAAACGAGCAGAACAGATGTAGTCTCTTGCCCTGCAAAATAGAAAAGCTTGCATTCCTCGATTACATCTTGAATGGTCATTCCATTATCCTTGTTTCCATGTTCTTGAATTTCCTTGTGATTTGACTCCAAAAGTATGCCTAATAAATCATCTTTTGGGGCTTCACCTGCCTTCATTGCTTTCTCTCTTTTGTTGATTATATCCTTGAGTGAAGCTCTTATATCTCTGTGATTTTTGTTCATCCTCCTATTCATACTGGTTGGTAGAAACCTATAGATTAAAAACCATTCCTGATAGTTATGCTAACATGAAGGAATGACTAGTCTGAGTGATTGTTCTGTCAAGTCATATAAATTTTATAAATCCGATATAGAAGTAAGATAAGACAAGTTTCAATTATATTATTTGATAAAACGGGAATAGCCCAAAGCAAGATACTTTTGATTCTCCATTGTACAGTTGTCTGATGCAGGTAAGCTTACATCAATTGAAGAAAACTAATTTCATTAGCTTGATAGTCAGAATGATGGCATATATGAGATTTACAGTGCATACTTACCGGTACCCAGGAATATAAACTTTGAAGAAAGTTTTCATTGTAAGTTCAGCTTGCTCTTTTAGAAGTTCAAATATTCGTTTTCCTTCTTCATAGCTACTCCCAAAAGCTGATCGAGAAATAACATCACAAGTCACATTTTGAAGAAAAGGCCATACGTCAATTTCACATGAGCCATCTGAGGACAACATTTTCTCCCACTTGTCAACCAGATCGTAGAAGCTTTCATGGAATGCAGCCAACATGATCTGTGGCAGAACAATTTGATGGGAACATTATAAATTTTCATCCTCTTACTAAGCGAATATCCAGATCATTAGCATGATACCTAATTACTTACACAGCAAAGAAATGGTGCAGATTAAGTATATGTTTAAGCGCTTACATTAAGTGAATAAAGAACAGAGTCACTAAAGGGAAAGTAAAAGTAACCTTCAATTTTTCTACATTGAATGCAGGATTGACAATTCTTCTGTGCTTAGACCACTTATCACCCTCGTAGGCTACAAGACCAGCAACTAGTAACCTGAACAATGGATTTGAATGGGGTTTGGGGTAGTCATAGATTTTGTTCATTATTTCTTTGATTAGAAGTGGCTCTGTAATAATTATTCTTGGTACTGGTCCAATCCAAAAGAAAGTGCTCTTTCCTGCATATCATGTATGCCATCACTAGTAAGGGACTTATGAAGAAGGATTGAACTAGCAAAGTAATGACAAAAAGAATTGAAATGAAAAAGTTCCATCTATTCTTATCATATCAAAGCATGTACTTCATTTAAAAAAAAAACGGTGAAGAAAAAGCATACAGGAATCAGAATCAATATGAGAATGTCAATTCACTATATTTTAGCTAGTGTGAAGTAATTTTCATCAAAAGTTGGAAATGGGAGTGTATGGTGAAGATACAGAGAAGCATCATTCTCTTTCAGGCCTAAATGAAAGTAGAACAAATGTTTCAGAAAGGCTCCTCTGAAAAGGATTCAAAAATCTTGAGTACTACATAATAGATGACTTTAGGCAGCAACAATCAGGCAGCCTAACCTTATGGACCGAATCTTGTCATGAGTTACAAAATTTTGTTCCTTATAACCTTATCAGCACCCAAACTCAATGCAACTATACTCTTAAGAATTAATGAGTTATTTTCCACAGAACACTCGAAAGGGAGCAATGGAAAAAAATTTACAAATCATATGATAAAACATTCACCAGCCGACTCAGAGCACCTCTTCTAAAGTATATACTTAAAGACTTAAAGAGTATCAAGGAAACCACAAACTTGAATATTTTGGAAAAAGATTCATGGCCAAAAATATGATTGGGAGGAGTGGGAGAAGAGAAAGAAATGAAAAGCATACCGTATTTGTTGACAATATGATTGACAAAGGAAGAAGCACGAGGGATGATATCATCGGAAAGATTCATGGGTTTGGATTTGGCTTGCATGTGCATGTTAAACATTTGAGTTGAATCCCCAGAAAGAAGCCTATATGGATTTCCTTGAAGGCCTTGTTCTCTGAGAAGCTTCTCCAGCTTCTTCGGTTTCAACCACAGCCAATTCACCACCTTCCATACCCATAACACAACTACAATCGCCACCGGCACAAAAATTCCGACCGTGGCCTTTGATGTTTCCATTTGTTACTATGAAGAAGGAGCAGGAAGGAACTGAAGAATGAACAGAGAAGACTTTGTTAGACTTGGGATTGGAAAACTGATAGAATGTAAAGACACAGGTTAACATTTTGTTAAGTTTGTTTTGTATTTGTTAATTAGTTATTTATTTTCTGATATATGGCACATGTATATAAAGACTGGGACCTACCCATGTGAAATGTGAAAAGTAAGTAATGAATCATTTTTCATTTTGACTCTTTTACTTCTCTGCTCTGAAATCTCTGTTCTCTTTCTCCATTACCGAAACCCTTCGTTCTCCATTCATCTCATGGTACCAGAGTCACATGGCCGCTTCTTCTACAGTTGCTACGAGTGTTAATGGCGACACTGTTGTTGGTAATACTTCAGTTATGGATCCGATTCAGAATTTTTCCAGTCCCTATTTTTTGCATCCAAGCGAAAATCCAGCGATTGTTTTGGTGACTCCGGTTCTCAATGGGCCGAATTATCATACTTGGTCTAGGGCTATGAAGATGGCGCTACAATCTAAGAATAAACTACAATTTGTTGATGGTTCGATTCGTGCTCCACCGAATTCTGATCCACTGTATTCTTCTTGGTTGAGATGCAACACAATGGTTTGTTCTTGGATCTCACGCTCTCTTTCTCCGACTATCGCACAGAGCATTTTATGGTTGGATAAAGCATATGATATTTGGTCAGATCTGAAGGATCGCTTTTCTCAAGGTGATATTTTCAGAGTTGTTGAATTACAGGATGAAATTTTTTCTCTGAGGCAAGGAGATCTCTCGGTTAGTGAATTTTTTACCAAATTAAAGATTCTCTGGGATGAATTTGTCACTCTTAGACCTATTACACGTTGTAGCTGTAACTTTACATGTTCTTGTGTTGTTTATCGAGAACATGATTATGCTCTTAGGTTTTTGAAAGGTCTGAATGATCGTTTTACTCCTGTGAAATCTCAGATCATGTTACTTGATCCTCTACCTTCTGTGAATAAGATTTTCTCTTTAATTTTGCAACAAGAGCGAGAGATGCATTTAGGTATTGAATCGACTATCCTGTTCAATAAAGGATCCTCACGTCCTTCTGGTTCTACTGGTTCTTCTGGTTTTTCTGGGTCTGGTTCCAAGAATTTTGTGGCTGGTGGATCTTCTAATACAAAATTTTGTACCTACTGTAATCGTCCTCGTCACACAGTGGACACCTGTTATCGGAAACATGGTTTTCCACCAGGGTTTAAATTTCGAAATCAATCGTCTGCATCAACTTATAATTTTCAATCTCAAGATCCTTTATCATCCTCTGTGACAGAGTCAAAGAATAATTCTCCTGGCATTTTATCTACTCCATCTCCTCAATTCACTCCTGAACAGTACCAAAAGCTTCTTGAAATTGTTAATTCTAATGTTTCTTCCACTCCATCTATTCATAATGTTCAATCTCTTTCTTCCCCTCATCAAAATTCAGGTAGAGTTTCTTTTCTTGCTTCTTTTTCTCATCATACTTCTTGGATAATTGATACTGGTGCTACTGATCATGTCTGTCATACACTTGCTTCTTTCTCTGATTATAAACATATTTCTCCTATTCCTGTTAAACTTCCTAATTGAAGCTATCTCACAGCTACCATATCAGGGACCATACGTCTTTCTGATTCTCTCATTCTTCATGATGTTTTCTATATTCCAGATTTTGCCTTCAATATCCTTTCTGTCACCAAACTCACTAATTCTTTAAAATGCTGTTTTATTTTTCTATCTTCCATCTGTTATATTCAGGCTCTCTCTCCCTGGAAGACGATTGGTTCAGCTGAAGTATTTGAAGAACTTTATTTCCTTAATCCTGCACAAATCACTCCAATTGTGGCCGTTTCAGTTGTTTCATCTCCAGTTCATCATACTACTCCTAGTGATGCATCTTTAAATCCTTCTTTTGACTTGTGGCATCATAGACTTGGTCATACTTCTTTTTCTACTTTGAAAGCTTTACATCAGCAGTTTCCTTTTATACAATGTAATGTCAAGTCTGTTCCTTGTGATATATGCCATATGGCTAAACAGAAACGTTTGAGTTTTCCTATAAGCACTTCATCATGTAATATAACTTTTTCGTTGATTCATACAGATATTTGGGGTCCTTTCTCTGTTCCTTCTATTCGAGGTTTTAGATATTTTTTAACCATTGTTGATGATTTTAGCCGTTTTACATGGATTTTTTTGATGAAATCGAAATCTGAAGTTCGGGTGCATATCCAAGCATTTGTTACTCATGTTGAAACTCAATTTAATGCTAAGATTCAAATTATCAGATCGGATAATGGACTTGAATTTTCAATGGAATCTTTTTACAAATCTAAAGGCATTATTCATCAAACTTCTTGCATTGAAACGCCTCAACAAAATGGTATTGTTGAAAGAAAGCATCAACACATTTTGAATGTTGCTAGGGCTCTTTTATTTCAAGCTAAACTTCCCAAATTGTATTGGTGTTTTGCTATTTCTCATGCTATCTTTCTTATTAATAGATTACCTTCCCCAATCATTCATTCTTCGACTCCTTTCAACTTATTGTTTTCTCAAACTCCATCTTATTCTGATTTGCGAGTCTTTGGTTGTTTATGTTATGCTTCCACCTTTTCTCATAACAGGTCTAAATTTGATCCCCGGGCTTCCAAGTGTCTTTTTCTTGGATTTCCTGAAACTACCAAGGGTTATATCCTCTTAAATCTTCATTCCAACAAGATTTTTGTTTCTAGGGATGTCATTTTTTATGAGTCTGTGTTTCCTTACTTAGTTTCTACACCTCCTATTACTGGTTCTTTTTCACTTCCTGCTGATGTCACTTCTTTTGACTACTCCATTCTTCCTTCTTTTCCTATTTCTTCTTCTCCTTCATCCGATTCTATTTCTCCATCTCCAGTTCCTGACCCTTCTTTAGATTCTTTTGAATTACCTTCTTCTATTCCAGGTCCTATCCGTGTTTCTTCTAGGCCACATAAACCACCCACTTATTTGCAGGATTACTATGTTTCATCCTTCACTACTTCAACTGCACCGTTTTCTTCAGGTGACAAATATCCAATTTCTTCTGTTCTTTCTTATCAGTCCCTATCTTCGTCTTACAAACATTTCTGTTTATCCCTTTCTTCTGATGATATTCCTACTACCTATCGCCAAGCTTCTAAACACAAACCTTGGATAGATGCCATGAATACTGAAATTAAGGCTCTTGAACAGAATAATACATGGATCTTAACTCCTTTACCTAATGGGAAACATCCTATCGGTTGTAAATGGGTTTTTACTAAGAAATATAGGTCTGATGGGACTCTTGACAGATATAAGGCCCGGTTAGTTGCCAAAGGTTTTACTCAAACGGAGGGTGTTGATTATTTTGACACTTTTTCCCCTGTTGCTAAGATGACCACTGTTCGATTAATTCTTGCTTTAGCTTCTGTACATGATTGGCATGTTCAACAATTAGATGTCAATAATGCTTTTTTACATGGCGATTTGGATGAGGAGGTTTATATGGTCTTACCCCCTGGTTTTAAGTCTTCTGATTCTAATCTTGTGTTCAAACTTCAAAAATCACTTTATGGGCTCAAGCAAGCTAGTAGACAGTGGTTCCAAAAATTGTCTTCGGCTCTTCTTTCTTATGGTTATACAGAATCTAAGGCAGATTATTCTCTATTCATTAAAGCTTCTGGTAATAGATTTACTGCTTTATTGGTTTATGTTGATGATATTCTTCTTGCTGGCAATGATTTATCGGAGATTGAGGCTGTGAAACATAATCTGGATGTACTTTTTAAGATCAAAGATCTTGGCCCTGTTAAGTATTTTCTTGGCCTTGAGGTAGCCCGAAGCAAGGCCGGCATTTCTGTGTGCCAACGGAAGTTCACCATTGATCTTTTAACTGAAGCTGGTTACCTGGATTGTAAACCTGCTTCCACTCCAATGGATAAGAATGTCAAATTGAGTTTAGAATCTGGTACACCTTTGTCAGACCAAACATCTTATCGTCAACTTGTTGGTAGATTGCTCTATCTCACCACTACCAGACCAGACATTTCTTTTGCTGCCCAACAACTTAGTCAATTCATGGCTAATCCTACTGATGTTCATCTTCAGGCTGCACATCGGGTTCTTCGATATCTTAAGTCTGCACCAGCAAAAGGACTTTTCTTTCCTTCTAAATCTGATTTTCAGGTGAAAGGTTTCAGTGACAGTGATTGGGCTACTTGTGTTGACTCTCGAAAATCTAATACTGGCTATTGTGTTTTTCTTGATAACTCTCTCATATCTTGGAAGTCTAAGAAACAAAGTGTTGTGTCCTGTTCCTCTTCTGAAGCTGAATATCGGGCATTAGCAATGACTACTCGAGAAATTCAATGGCTCTTGTATTTGTTGGATGATCTTCATGTGTCTCGTTCTAGAGTTGCTTTACTCTATTGTGATAACCAATCTGCTATTCAGATTGCTTCTAATCCTACCTTCCATGAGCGCACCAAACATATTGAGTTAGATTGCCATCTGGTCCGCGATAAAGTACAGGAGGGTGTCATTCATCTTCTTCCGCTGCGTTCTCAAGATCAATTAGCTGATATTTTTACTAAGCCCCTTTCTCCTGCTCCATTTCATTTTCTTTTGTCCAAGCTGGGCATGATTGACATACATGCTCCAGCTTGCGGGGGGTTGATAGAATGTAAAGACACAGGTTAACATTTTGTTAAGTTTGTTTTGTATTTGTTAATTAGTTATTTATTTTCTGATATATGGCACATGTATATAAAGACTGGGACCTACCCATGTGAAAAGTAAGTAATGAATCATTTTTCATTTTGACTCTTTTACTTCTCTGCTCTGAAATCTCTGTTCTCTTTCTCCATTACCGAAACCCTTCGTTCTCCATTCATCTCAAAAACAAATGATGATGATGATGATGAATGGGTGAAGGGAGAAAAACACAGGGATTTTTTTTTTTTTTTTAACAAGAAAGTTAACGTATTTCAATAGAAGAGCTTGGTAGCAAATCGGTGTTGGAAACCAGAATTCCAGAAAGTGAGTGTGGGACTGTCGGGATATAGTGGGCCCCAGTTTATGTGTCTTTTTTTGTTTTTATTGTGGTTAGTTAGTCTTATTTGATAAAAAATAATGACTCGTAAATTTAATTATTTAATATGAAAAATGACGACTGGACTGGACAAATTTAAATGTGATTTTATATCTAAATGATTACAACATTTGTTTGGATTTTAATTCTTTAGTATAATAAATCTCATATTTTAAAATTTAACAATTTTTTATCAATATTTAATAATATAATCAGTAGTTCCAGTGTTTTCTATTAAATGAAACTAATAATATTAGTAAAAAAAGGAGAAGGTATTTCCTCCACTTATAAATAAGCTACAATGCTATATCATTAAATCTTTTATATAATTATAACTTTTATGCTTTATTTATTATGATGTAGATTTTTTTATGAGTTATAATTTACATTAAATACGACCAACATTAGAAATTTGTTAAATTTTAAAGTATGGTTAATAAGATTTAAATTTTTTAAAATGATAAAATAGGGTGAAAGTGGCCACGAGTATAATATTAAAAGTTACTGGTAATAATCTTGTTGGGGGAGACCTTTAACCTTTCCTTTTTCTTTTCAAATTTAGTTTATTTATTAATTGATCAATTCTAATATTAGAATAAACTATGCTATATATATTTCTCTTAAAAATTGACTATATTAAAAAAAAATACAAAACTGATTATTTCAGACTTTCAGTACGATATTTTTAATTTTGGGACATAATTGTCCAAAGAACAATAATGTAGTAATTGATACAGCAAAATAATTTAAATATAAAATGCAGTATGGCAAAATCAGTGAATTTATAAACAAAAAAATAGGACTGATTGTGTGTGTCTAATAATAAACGAGGGGGAATGTATAAAAAAAATAAACGAGGGGGAAGAGAGTTGTGTCTAATAATCGTGACAAGGTATGCTAATACACCACAAACTCAGCTAGGAATAGGATTGTTTACTAACAACTTTGATCATGGATAAAAAAAATTTGGGCCTTTGAAACAATATTATATGTATCAATCACAACTTTTTAAACTCTCATCAGTAACAATTTTTGACTAATCGATTACAACTTTCTAACAAGAATCAGAGACTTTATTTTAATTAGGTAAGTTCATTAGACTTTAGTTTAATTAGAGGGTTTCGTGAAACTTAATCTTAATTAAATTCTTTGACCTGTGATTAATTTTCCCATGAATTTATTAGTTTAATTGAAAAAATTCGCCAAACTTGATGAAAATGCCAGAATTTTTAAATCCATCTCCTTTATAAAAATCTCATAATGCCTACAATCTTCGAAGCAAACTGACTATCCCAAAGTTGTTGAACAGCCTCCCAACTCCATGCCCCTTCACAAGAAGGCTTATAAACGATGTTCAAATCAACAATGTTCATTAAATCAAATTCATACGAAATGTGAAACTAGCTAGGCATTGTTGATGTCTTTTCCATCATTTTTAAATATAGAAATTGAACCAATCAGAGATTGATCATGCAAGTCAATTAATTGAACTGTGAAAAAAGTACAGTAGCAGAAAACAAACAAGGTCTTGCCCAAGTAAAAAATATCAATGTTCATATCCATCTTCCTATATCTACATATTCATTTATTTAAAGTATACTTTTAATCTTTTATATTTATATTAAGTTTTATTTTAGTAATTTATATTTTAAAAGTATATTTTTAATCATGTTTTACTAACACCGTTAGCTTCATTTAACAGAAAATAATAACTCATCAAATTTAAATGGTGATTTTATCGTAAAATGCGGATAAAAATAATTAATTATTAAATTATAAAAATAATTATACTAAAAATTTAAATTTAAACACATTTTGTTAACATTTAATCATTTGACCACCTTTTAGATTTGATAAGTCATTGTTTTTCGTTACAATAAACAAACGGTGTTAACTAAAAATGACTAAAAGTGTATTTTCTAAACATAAAGGATTAAAATAAAACTTGATACAATCATAAAGGAGTAAAACTATACTTTAACCTATTTATTTATACTTTTTCCCAGCCAGTGAACAACTTACAGCTTATGTAATATGATTTGAGCACCATACTGGGGCTTAAGAGTAATCATAGACATTGGAGCATGAGCATATGATGGGGAAAGCTCAAACCAGAAACAACGCTGAAAAATCAGAGACGAAGCTCTTTTTTTTTTTTTTGCCAAGATACTGTTTAAAAAAAAAGAGAGATAAAGATTGACATTTTATTCTTTATGTTTTTATCGGTTCTCTTGGTTTAATTCCTTGAACTTCTATTTGATTTTGGTTCTGACCCCTGAACTTTGAAATATGTGTTTTTGGTCCTTGAACTTTTACTCAATTTTGGTTTTGGTCTATGAACTTGAAATTTGTGGTTTTGGTTCATGAACCTTGTATCGGTTATAACTATTGTTCTGTGATTTTTCAAGTATTTTAAAAGTTTAGGGACTAACGGTTATAAAACACTTAAAGTTCAATAATTAAAACCAAAATTGAGTAAAAATTCAAGGATCAAAACCACTAATATTAAAATTCAAAGACCAAAACCAAGATTGAGTGAAAGTTTAAGAACTAAAATTAAAATATAAGTATTTAGAATAAAAAGACACAACATATATAGACTTAACAAAGCCACCAGCTCAAAGGAAAAGCCATAGCCCCTTCATAAGACCAAAGTCGTAGAAGCTTGTTTCCAAGTAATCTATCATACTTTTGAAAAAGACCTTCTGAAAAAGTTCTTCTGAAAAAATTTTTAAAGCGTGTAAAGGCCTTAACTAGTGAACACGGAATACTTTTGTCGTGTAAGGACCCGAAACGCTGCTAGGAGATCTCGATGCTTTAAGATGTCTGCACCACTTAAGGCCCAAACAGAAAATATTCGGACGGAATGGAAAGGAAAGAAAGGTAAACACATTTGGTACATACATGAAAGAAAATGAATGGAATAGAAATTTGCTTGTTGAAAATGGTGGTAAGGAAAATGAGAAATATATTTAAATGACTATATTACCCTTAATGAGTATTTTTTAATTAAGCTCGCTAATATACAATTTTAAAATATTTAAAAGTTAAATAATCATAAAAATAAATGCCAAGTTATGTTTGCTAATTATAATTTCAAAAAAAAATAGTAAATGTAAATAAAAAAATTTATCTGCACAAAACTCTCTAGAATTTTCTTGCTTCGAATTTAATTATCCAAATTCAATTGTACGCACAACAAATGAGTGTCAAATTCGAATTTACCTGCACAAAACTCTGTAAAATTTCAACTACACTCTCCAATACCCAGTTGAAAAACGAAAAAAAAGTCTCAATAATCACAAGCCAGTATATTCAACTCAGATTTGATTAAACCCAGAACAAACCAAACCCACCATTTTCGGAGGCAAGTTAAGCACAGAGACAAAAGGGGAAAGGCAAAAAAAATCTTGTAACCACAGTATTCGAATTTTCTTCTCATCTCTCATGAATATTCCCTTCCACAACCAAAAACTCAAAACCCGCTCGAGTTCATATGTCCACAGCTTCAGCCATTGAAGACGCATCGCTCACATCTGATCTTGTCGCCAAAATCGCCAACACGCATGAGGCAAAATTTTTATCGTCTTCAATCTCCATCTTCTTGACAAGATCTTCAATGCAGAGTAGAGACGACGAATATGCAAGGAGAAGATGAAGAGGAGAGGTGAGGTTAGGGCAATATTGTACTTCTTCTCATCCACCATATTTCATCACACGCGTGAGCGAGATTCGACAAAGCAAATGAGGGAGAATGAGGGAAAATAGTGGTTTTTCTCTTCAAACGGCCAGAATTCCATGAAGCAAACGGGCCCTAGGTGTGAAAACAAGTCATGACATCCATAGTCATGACCTTTAGACTAGACAATAAGACACTGATAAAATCTACAACCATAAATAAAATAAAAAAGACAAAAATAACATACATAACAAGAAAAAGAAAATTTAAAATGGAGAACTGATGAAACAGAGTGGAAGATGGGTGAAGCTTAAGGCAGTGAAGATGGTGAAGAAAAGGAGAAGGGAAATAGAAAGGTTATGAAAATTGAGGTTGTATAAGTAAGGTGGTGGAATTGGTGGATAAGAGAAGTAAAGAGAGAAAGATAAAAAGAGGTTTAGAGTCAATAAGGCGGCGATGGTGCAGTGTGGGAAAAAACAGGAAAGGATAAGGCAATGTGAAAAATGAGGAGGACAAAGGGGAAAACAATGAAAGAAGAAAGGGAAAAAAGAACAAAGCAAAAACAAAGATGAAAATAGCATCGAAGGGAAAACTAATGAGGAAGTCGAGAAGAAAGCAAGATGAAACATGATGGGGGCTCACTACAAGAAAATAGGACATTAGTCACGGTTGAAATAGGACGTTTGTCACGGTTTTAACCGTGACAAACATACTTTGTCACGGTTTTTAAAACCGTGACAAAATCATCCGTGACAAGCAGATTTGTCACAGTTTTAAAAAACCGTGATAACGAAAACAAAAACCGTGACAAGAGGAGCTATTTGTCACGGTTCAAGCCTAAAAACCGTCACAAAATCCGGTCAAAATACAGACAAAACGAGGCAATTTTGTCACGGTCACGGTTGTCCCGTGAGAACCGTGACACTTTGTCACGGTTCTAAAACTAGAACCGTGACAAAGTGTGGTTTTTAAAAAAAAAACATTTTTTTTATTTTGAACTATTTAATTTTAAAAATTTTACATAATAATTCGTCTATTATTGTTTATTCTTTATTTTAATGTCTATAATTATAAGTATATAACTATTAAATATTTTTATAAGAATAATTATTATCTTCACCAAAATTTGAAAGACACCTGCAATAAAAAAAATTAAACAATAATTAGATATTACAAGATATAATATTTGAATTAAATGCTCATAAAACAAAAAGACCATATGATATATATAAAACACTAAAACACCAAAGAAAGAGAAAAAAGAGCACCAAAATATACCTAAGAGAGGAGAGAAGGGATGAGGAGGGAAGATATGAGTGTTAATGAATGAGTAATGGGAGGTTTATATACTAAAATCGGCCTACCGTGACAAACCTTGTACGGATTACAAATTCCGTACATAAGTTGTCACAGTTTGTAGATAGAACCGTGACAAATGTCACGTTTTGTCACGGTACTTGAAAAAGAATCGTGACAAAGGTCATGTTTTGTCACGGTTCCTACAAGGGTACTTGAAAAAGAATCGTGACAAAGGTCATGTTTTGTCACGGTTCCTACAAGAGAACCGTGACAAACGGTGATGTTTGTCACGGTTCTATCACATGAACCGTGACAAATAATTTTAAATTTTTTTTAATATAAATGTTTTTATTTTTTTAAAAAAATTAAACTTTGTCACGGTTCCTCAAACGCACCGTGACAAAGCGTGAACTTTGTCACGGTTTTGTTTTGTAGGAACCGTGACAAAAATCACGTTTTGTGACAAAGGTCAAGTTTTGTCCGGTTCCTACGAGAGAACCGTGACAAAACGTGATATTTGTCACGGTTCTATCACATGAACCGTGACAAATAATTTTAATTTTTTTAAAAAATAAATGTTTTTGTTTTTGTTTTAAAAAAATTAAACTTTGTCACGGTTTTAAACTCCTAAACCGTGACTAAGTGTTTCCCCCGCCACATTTGTCACGGTTTTATTCCAACAACCGTGACAAATATGTCGAATTTTTTTATCCATTTTGTCACAAGTTTGTCACGGTTTTAAATGAAAACCGTGACAAACAGACATTTTTTTGTAGTGGCTGGTGAAGCGTCACAAGGATGTCGGTGAAACGCAAAAAATGGTGCCGTCAAGAGATACAGAGCTCTCCTTCTTCGCTCTTTCCTCTAGGGTTCCCTCCAACAACAGCACATTTCATTTATTCATTGTGCTCTCTTTGAAAGAACCTGAAAGAATTATCAAGATTGACATGAAGTAATTGAAGAATAAAAATGTTCATTTAGTCAAATAGTTTGGAAAGGCCTATCTCAAGAGAAAGGTACTTGGGAAATAGAAGAAGAAATGAAGAAGCAATGCCCATACTGATTCATCTGGTAACAGTCTAAATTTTAAAGATGAAATTTCTATTAAGAAAGAAGGAAATGTTACATCATGAAAATTCAATGTGTATGCTTGCTAAATAATAGCTTAGAAAGGGTTTTATAAGAAATAAGGGCTAAATCAAAAATAAAAAGTTTAGGGACTAAATTAAAATGATTTAATATCAATTTTATTGTTTTTACAATATTATGAATTTAATCAATAGAATGAAGGAAATAGAAAACCATATAAAATTCCCTTGATAGAGACACATGAGAGCTACATTATAGAATCTAGAAACCCCGAATTAGAAGTCTCAAAAAATAGATATAAAATTGGAAGAGAATAAAAGTGCTTATATGTGCAAATTTTTACCCCCTAAGGTATAATAGTTCAAAAAAAATATCATTATATTAAGTAATCATGAGCTAATAAAGTAATTTGAAGTGATGAATGGTCAAAATGTAGAGTGACTTGTCAAAACAAGAAAATTCTAGAACATTCAAGTCTTACTTTGTATACCTTGCTTCACCCCTGTACCATTCCTTTGACTAGATAAAATATAATTTTTAAGTAGCATTATACTGAGGGGTCAACCCCACACGAAATGTGGCAATTACACTTCTGAGGTGTCATAACCAGATTTAACGGTGGCAATTAAGGTGGCTGGGTGTCAACACAAATCTTATTGGTGACGATATACCTTTGAGGTGTCAAGCAATGGAAGATGACATGTCCTTTGCATGACACGTGGCTAGATGAGGTGTCAAACAATGGAATGTGGCATGCTCTTTGCATGACAAATTGTTAGATGAGTTGTCAAGACTCCGACTATCAATAGTTCTCACTGAGACACATGGCTAGTTGCATTCAAATTCTTTATCCTAACCCTATAAATACCTCATTCAACTACTACATTTTCACTCATCTCCTCTAGGTCTCTCCGATTTCTTAAGATTTCTCTCTTTAGTAAAGTCAGATTTTCCTATTGAAGTAACATTGTAGGGTTGGGAAGAAACTCCATACAACTCTAGTATATGTGATATAGTCCAAAGAAATCTTACTGAATCTTTATGTGAGTTAAGAATACTGGGTAGCTACTGCCCGCCTCATACATGTTTGAGTATGCTATTGTTTTTCGTGTTGAATTATAATGTTTTTGTGATATGATTTGAAGGTGATTAATTGTCCCTGGATATGATTGTTTGGATTATGACATGGTAATCCTTCCCAAATAGAAGATTAGGACATGACGATCATTCCCTATTACTGTGGGTTAGAGCACGGTGATCCTTCATAATATAGAGGTCCAGGACATTATGGTCATTCTCTTATAAGGGATCTGGGCATTGCCACCCCTTAGTAAGAAAGGGCATGGCGATCATTCTCACATTTATGCTTGCCAGTGACAATACTATATTGATAGTGTATGAATTATATGTGAATTTGTTTGTGAATGTAACTTGAGTTGTTGAGAAATCCTTATTACTATTGAGATTTCTCCCCGGAATCTGACCCCTTCCATCCACATCTAACCTCCACAGATAATAATGCACATGGAAGCAAGGATGAATGAGTTTTAAGGTAGGCCGTATCTTTAATTTGGCATCATGTCTCAAAGCTAATAGTATAATTAGTCTTTTTAATATGTATTAGTATAAACTTATGTTGTATCGTTGATGCTATGTTTTGTACACTATCAATATACAATGCAAAGACTTTGTAAATTTATGAGTATAAATATAATTCTTTTGAAAGGTTTCGAGGCTCATACTAATGCATTGAAACTTAGTACATGAAAGTAAAAAAAAAAAAAGAAAGCATAAAAACATAATATTGTATAAAATAGGAATTAAAACCCCCACAAGTCCACTAGGCCCCAAAAACAATATGCTAGTAGCCAAGCCCTTAGGCTGAGCCATTCAATGAGTTGAGGACCGATATCACCAAGCGACTTAGCAGCAAGGGAAGAACGCCATTGAAACGCATGACATCTCAATTCTAAATTTCTAATATTAGAATAAACTATACTATATATAGATTTCTCTTAAAAATTGATCTATATATCAAAAAATGATATTTCATTACGATATTTTTAATTTTGGGACATTATTGTCCAAGGAACAATGATATAGTAATTGATGTAGCTAAATAATATAAAATGTAATATAACAAAATCATTGCATTTATAAATAGAAAAAATCAGGACTGATTGTGTATGTCTAATGATAAACGACGTGGGAAGAGAGCTGTGTTGTGTGTCTGATAATAGCTCAACGACGAATGGTAATACACCACAAACTCAGCAAGGATTGAAGTGGTGGAATATCCAAATTTCGACAAAATTATTATAAATGCATGACGCATGGTACCTTGTGTGGTAAAACATGTGGTCCTTTGAACCTTACTTTGGAGGCAAACTGGCAAATATTGTCGGGCTTTGTCTGTCAAATTCAAGATTTTGTGGTGGCAAATATGTCTACGTCCAGTGTTTAATTGTACTTGATTGCCTCTAATAAAAAATGGGAGAAAATTCACATATTAAAAGTTTTGTTGTCAAAATGATCTAATAAAGTTTTGGATTAAAGGTCCATTTTGTCTTTGGAAGTTTTTTTGGGGAGCAATTTTGACTCTAAAGCATTTGTTGGTCTAATTTTACCTAAAAAATATTAAAACTAAGCAATTTTGTATTTACCGTTAAAATATTAACACTCAACGTTAACTTTTGATCAATTAACTTAAGTTTTTTAATGGAATAAGGTAATATTACTACATTTTGAAACTTCCAAGACAGTTTTAAATCTAGAAAAACTTTTAAAGCAAAATAGTTTTTAAATGAAAACTTCCAAAATAAAATACACCATTAGCCCTAAATTTTTATGTGCTAAAGAGCACTCACTACATTTTGTATATATAGAATATATGTAATCTGATGAAGGGCCACCAATAATTCTGTTTCTAAGTGCATGTGTGTTATTAGTAAAGACAATCATTTTCAATATCTTTTTTTAATGTGAGGACCTCTCTCTATAAGAATCTAAACGCTCATTCCTTGTGTTATTAGTGAGTAGCTTCTTCTGTCAGGACAAAGCTAGAGGGTCTCCATAGATATGGAAAGTTTTTCCGATAATTAAATCTTATAGGTCTTCGCTGTTTGAAGAAACTATCCACTTCAATCGGTGGTTTTTCACGAAAAGTAAATATGATTTGGACCACAATATACAAAGTGATTTGCATATTTTTAATTTCTCAACACAAAGTGAAGTATTTGGGTCTTCGATTTTTAGCCCATTCTATTTTGACTTGATAGTTTAGTTAGATCGCTTTTTGTGGATAAGACCATACCAATCAATCCAATGGTAACTATGACATAACATCTTCCCCTATTTTCTAAAAGAAACAGTGGGCTTTAGACCCAAACTTGGAGAACAAACTAAAGAAAGAAAAAGAGAAAATTTCATTTAGCCTCCTGTGCAGCAATTTGATATCCAATAACTCCCATAAAATTTTTAGAAATCACTGCATCCCTTATATGGAAAAAATAAAATAAAATTTTGAGAGTCAAATAACTTTATTACCTTTGCATCATTTGCAAGATAAATATAAGAATTTTTAAGACAAATATGATTATTTCCAACATACATGAAGGTGTTTCTAAGACAATGAGTGATTCAACAATAACACTTAAGAAAATGAATGCATTTACATGAAAAGAAAACTTGTATTTGTAAGATAAATATGAGAATTTTTAAAATAAATATGCTTATTTATTTCTGACACATGTAACTCATGAATGCATTGTTTGTCTTAAAAAAAATCTTTATATGTGTTGGAAATAAGCAAATTTGTCTTGAAAATGATCATATTTGTCTTCCAAATGACATGTTTTCTTATAAATTTAAATGTTGTAGATTCACTTATTGTCTTAAAAATAACTTCATTTGCTTAAGAAATAAACGTATTTATCTTGAAAATTCTCATATTTGTCTTATAAATGACATATGCTTGTCTTTCAAAAAGAGACAGGAATAATAAAATTTTTTGGCCATCAGAAATTTATTTCATTGATGTCTTAGAATTTTATGGGGCTGTTCAACATTAAATTGTTAAAGCGGTGATTTACTGATTTTTTTTTCAAAGAAAAAAAAGCATAAAATTGCAGAGGTGGCATGGAGGCGGAATCATTCAAAATGAACACAAAAATAGATATATGGCCGACGACATCATTTGCCTAAGTATTGGCACTTTGCTCATTCCATTGATTGCTCTAAACTTGTGGCTTTTTTTTTTTTGGACAAAAAACTTGTGGCTTTAAAATAATAGAGAAAAAGGTTTGCCAATTGCTCAACTGATTAACACCGTAAGTTTATAATTATTTTTTAAGACATTGGGAAATCATCATGACTTTATAATTCTATAAGATGTCACTTATGGACAAATTAAGATGTATAGCTCCCCCTTTTTATTATGCCAACCAAAATTTGTAGCTTCAGGCAACCTAAAAGCTTCATTTATTTTCATATTTGGTAACCATCGGAGAGTAATTGGTGAAGTTGAAGAAAATTTAAACTTCATAGGTACTTATATATTTTTTTCTTTTTTGCTAAAAAACTAGGTACTTCTATTTTTTGAAAAACATATTAAACTTCATTTGGTTCTTATTGTAAGAATTAATTGACTTATTTAAGGAGATTAAAGAAGCCAAATACTAATTACATGATATATCTGAAATACTTGTATGTGTGTATCCTTATAAAACTATACTTTAATTTATAAATTGAAAAAATTAGTTTAGAAAGAAGGGAAAATTTCATTTAAGGACCATTGTAGACAATTAATGTAAAAGAAAGACCACAAAAATCTGAAATTTCACTGCAGGACCTAGGTCCTTAAATGAAAAAAAATTGTTGTGTGAAAAGACCTAAAAGCCCTTGTGAATTAATTTCAAATAGGGACCTGTGTTGACACGCTGACGCTGACGCTGACACGCTGACACAACCGACACAACGTACTTCCTTGGCTGACAACGTACTTCCTTGTGCATATGGCGATTTTCTTGTGCATATGGCCATTTCTTTGTGCGTGGCCTGGACATAGCACGTTATAAGGCCAATTAATTACTCCTTGTGCATATGGCTATTTCCTTGTGCATATGGCCATTTCCAGACCACGCACAAGGAAATGGCCATATGCACAAGGAGTAATTAATTGGCCATATGCACAAGGAAATGGCCATATGCACAAGGAGCAATTAATTGGCCTTATAACGTGCTATGTCCAGGCCACGCACAAGGAAATGATCATATGCACAAGGAAATGGCCATATGCACAAGGAGTAATTAATTGGTCATATGCACAAGGAAATGACCATATGCACAAGGAGCAATTAATTGGCCTTATAACGTGCTATCTCCAGGCCACGCACAAGGAAATGACCATATGCACAAGGAAATGGCCATATGCACAAGGAGTAATTAATTGGCCTTATAATGTGCTATGTCCAGGCCACGCACAAGGAAATGACCATATGCACAAGGAAATCGCCATATGCACGAGGAAGTACGTTGTCAGTCAAGGAAGTACGTTGTCAGCGTCAGCGGTCAGCGTCAGAAGACTTTTGGACAGGTTCCTATCTGAAATTAATTCACAAGGGCTTTTAGGTCTTTTCACACAACAATTTTTTTTTCATTTAAGGACCTTGGTCCTGCAGTGAAATTTCAGATTTTTTTGGTCCTCATCTGACATTAAATTACTACAGTGGTCCTACAATAAAATTTTCCCTAGAAAGAATGAAAAATATAAGGGTAAAGGTTAATTGACTTACTTCTGTTATGATATGTTTACTCACGGATCCCCGAATGCATGCTTACCTGTAAAGGTGTCAAAATATTGTTTTCTTTGGCTCCATTAATTACACTCCACTCTGCCAAATAATGAGGGATGTAACCACGTTGATAACTTCAATAATGGCAGTGATTGGTAATGGTGAGATGGGCATGGAAGTATACATGGTAATTCGGGTTAAGCCTATTAAAGTGGAGGACTTTAATTTTAGAGCTGTGGACTTAAACGGGCCACTTGTCTTCCGTTTTTGTTATTTCATTATTTTTTCTTTATTTACTTAATAATTACAAAAGTAAAAAAAAAAAATCGGAAAATAATAATCAAATGTTATTGATGATATTGATTTTGATTATAAAAAATAAAAATGACATTCATGTTGATTCTTAATGTTTAGTGTTGTTTGTGGCTTTCGCTTTTCTTATTTATAACTTTATCTAGTTGTTTATTTAATTGTGATATGTGAACCTTATGAAACAATTTATTTAATTGTGGTGTATAGACCTTATAGAATAGTTTATTTAATTGTGGTGTGTAAACAATGTATTAGGCTTAGTATTGTCTCTATCCGGTCCTAATCATAAGATCAAGTTGACTTTTTTTGGAGAAATTAAGGATGCAAAATAAATCACTTTAAATTGTTTATATTTATTTTTTTCTAAAAACTAATTTATTTTACTTATAAAATAACATATAATCTAATTATATGTAGTATATGTTAATATTTAATGGTCTTTTTTGCTTCCTTAATATACAAAAAAAAAATCAACTTGATCTTATAATTAGGATTGGAAGGAGTAACTATTTATGACTTGGTCAGTTGGTCTTTGTCTAATTGTCTTTATATAATTGTATTTGTGTTAAATATTGAATTGTTGAGTTGATAATGTTTGGTATTTAAAAATAATTTGGATCATATTTATATTTTTTTATCATAGATCCAACGTTTTAGTTAGAAATAATGGTTTAAAAATGGAAAAAAGCATTTGGGAAAATGAGGCCCGTCGCCTCAAAGGCCAGGCTTCACAAAAGGGCATATTTTTTGGTCGCGAGCCTAAACAGGCTTGGCCCATCTAGGCCCGGCCCTTTTGCCCATCTTTACATGGAAAATGGTGAAGTTGTTATGGCTAAACCTTAAGAGCCCAGCTTCAAGTCAATATACCATTTTGATCCTTATTATAAATCTATCATAACTACTTCTCACATATCAAGGACGGCAAGTTATAGTATTAAATATGTTATATTTTAAAAAAAAATTCAACTTTACCCTTATTTAAGAATATGTGTTAAAATAATATTTTATGCATTATAAACTTTCTCTCTCATCTTCTTTATTTCCATCATAGAAGTAAAATAGTCACAGTAGAACTAATTGATCTCAAACTAAAATTATATTTTAAAAAAATTTATAGTAGTTGAACTTATAATAATAAAAAAATAAAATTGTATAACTTACAAGCCTCATGAGGAAATTGAAAAGATGCAAGGAAGTGTTAAACAAACCTGAATTGACAAAGCGTCACCTCCACCCTCTTGTTAGATATGTGAACACTGGTAATCGCAAAACATGAGGTGGACAAGTGGTCTAAACACAAAATTTAAAGATCATCACTCCTGCCTTCAATTTGAAAGGATTCAAGGTAATAAATACTACTTTATCCAATACTAATTATAAGATCGAGTTGAATTTTTTTGTAGAAGTTAAGGAAGTAAAGTAGGTCATTAAATTATATTATATGCTACATATAATTAAATTATATGTTAGTTTATAAGCAAAATAAATTTGTTTTGAGAAAAAAAGATAAATATGTACAATTTAAAGTGATTTATGTTACATTCTTAATTTCTCCAAAAAGGTTAATTTGATCTCATAATTAGAACTAGAGGGAGTATCACTCATTCCCATTATTATTGGACAAGGACCATCACTCATCACTCTTATTTTTTTATAAAGGTATTTTTGCATATTGAAGCCACTTTTTAACTTCACTTAGGGCCTGTTTGGGTAGTTTAAAAATAGCTTCTGAAGAATAGCTTCTGAAAAAAAAGCTGATTTTGAAAAAGCTGAAAAAATAGCTTTTGATGAATGAGAGTGTTTGGATGGTTGTTGTGAGAATAGCTTTTTTTTATGTGTAAATTACTAAAAAGGACATAAGTTTAATGTGTTGGGAAAGAGAGAGAATAAGGGCATTTTAGGTATTTCAATATGACATGTGTAATGATGGTATTTTCTGTCTCGTAATTCGCGTAAAAGCTGAAAAAAGTAGTTGCCTGTTTGGATTAGCTTTTAGAGAATAGCTTCTGGGGAAAAAGTTGAAAAAAGCTGATGTTTAGAAAAAGTAGCTTTTGTAAAAATGAGAGTGTTTGGATGGTTGTTGTAAGAATAGCTTTTTCTGTGTAAATTACTAAAAAAGACATAAGTTTAATGTGTTGGGAAAGAGAGAGAATAAGGGCATTTTAGGTATTTTAATATGACATGTGTAATGATGGCTTTTTTTTACATCGTACTTTGTGCAAAAGGGGAAAATTGTAGTTTATTCAAAACCTAGGTTTTGGCCACCAAAACCTAGGTTTCCAATCCAAAATAGCTTTTCACATTTTTTCAAGTGTTTGGGTTACCTTTTTTAAAACCTAGGTTTTGAGTCCAAACCTAGGTTTGGACTAAACCTAGGTTTATTAAAAAAAAAGTGTTTGGCTGCCATTTTTTAAAACCTAGGTTTGGGTGAAAAAATTACTTTTTTCCCCTTTCCCAAACAGGCACTTAATCACTTCCCGAACCTTGTTACTTGAAAGAATTCCTTCTACTCGCTAAGAGACTTGCATATCTCTTCGGTGACCTTATGTTTGGATGGAGAGAAAAACTCGTGGGAAAAAAATACTAAAACAAAAAACTTCTAAAAATAGTAAAAACGTAAAATTTTTGTGAGTTTTCTTTTTTAATATTCTTTCCTCTTTAAAAATAGTAAAAAAAAAAAAAAACATAGGGTAAGAAACATATACCCTACAAGTGGTATTCCTTTCTTTCTTTCTTTTTTACTCCTATCAGTATTCAATTCGGTATCTTTATTAATTAATGTCACACACATACATTTGACTCATTTTCTTTATTTTCCCACAGAGTGTGATGCAAAACTTTTTCCAAGATAGCAACGGCATGATATACTAGAATGAGAAAAAATGTTGTCGTCATCAAATGGAACGCACGAAATGGATGTCTTGCCCTGGCATACAAACTTTACACAGGATATTATTTGTCAAGCAGCTTTTGAAAGTAGCAATGAAGAAGGCAAACAAATTTTCCATCTTATAACTGAGCAAGCTGACCTTGTTATGAAACACTGTCCAAAAATACCATGTTCCATTTTGGATGTAACATTTATAATACATAACTATATCTATATATATATATAATTAATCAACCCAATCCACTATTATGAGAATGTTAAGAAAAATGAATAAATTACTTATTAATTAATAAAGCATATGTTACGTTGTATTTCTGAAATGTTTATTTAACTATCTTAATCTCCCAAATTAATTAAGTCTTATATATATATATATATATTGAAAATTGCAGGTGTTATATAAGTACCAGACTCATTAAAATTGTACTATTGAATATGTTTTGCAGGTTTATACACGGTAAGGACCTTAGGAGCACTAAGGAGATTGATAGAATGTGCATGGAAGCGTGTGACGCCATAAAGGAAATGTAAGGGATACTTAGAATCCAATAACAACAACGTTGGGCTGAGCATGAATTATGCAATCGAGGAATGCAAGCTTTTCTACTTTGGAGATCGAATAATCACTTCATGCTCAAAGAATTCTTCTTCAGGACTGATTCTGAATGATAAAGCAATACTAATGATATTGTGCTTCAGGATTTTATGCTGCTTCTTTCCTCGTTCAAAGTGCTCTATGGTCTAAATGCAGAAGATATGAAATCCAACCTTTGTTTCAATTTCACAAGGGTTAAAGTGTAAATTTGTCTCAGAAACATCTGTTAATGAGCTATTTTACTTTGGAAGTTGTTTTTAGCTTCAAAGTTATTCCAGAATTTTTTTACCCTTTTCCATTAAAATATTAACATCAGGATTTTAAACCCAAAAAAACTTTCGGGACAATGTGACTTTTGAGCAAAAATTTCTAGACCAAATTTGCACCTTAACCAATTCTATAATCATGTCCTTAGCTACATACTGATGTATTTTATATTTAATTCTATTGTTGTAAAACTATTATTGTCTTTTTAATGATAATTGATCTTCTTTAAAAAAAAAAAAAAAAAAAAACCACTTCATCTTCGCTTGCTTGGGCCATGGTGCTGCTTAGTAAGTACACTTACTGGCAAGCAAGCTCAAGCGGATCGGAGGAGTCTTACAAGTTTTGTAGCAAACTACGACCACTTAAATTGCCCCAAGATTGTGTAAGTATTTATCTATGCGTATCTTATCTTATCAATATAAGATACTCCTATACTATTGGTATCTAATCATATTATATATCAACAACATGCATGCAATTAGGGTATACATTTATGTAAAAAAATTATGTTTTTGTGCAATTAACAATTTTTATCTCTTCTACTCCTACTAAATGGTTTTGGACCAATGGGTCTAATTTTTCTTTCTATTATATATGGAAATTAATAACTTTTTCTTATTTTTATAGAAGATTATTCACACGGTTGAACTCGATAAAAGTTAATTAATCAATAATATTCTGAAAAAAACAGTGACGTAACGGTGGAATTAGACACAAAATTCATCTTAATATAATCCATTTTTAAAAAAAATTAATGACAATTTCTTATTTAATTTAGCCATAGAATTTCGTCATTACTGATGGAATTCCGTAGTTAATTCAATATTTTTTTGTAATATATGATGTTTTACATTCAATGATGTTTCATATTCAAAATCGAGGGTGTAATGTGTGTGTAAATGTAAATGCAGTCCATTTCAACTATGTAAAGAGTTTGAAACTATCTTTTTTTAGATTTTATTAAACTGTTCAAAATATGTATAGCCTTAATTGGATTGCGCAATAGAATGAGATATGTAAAAGCAGAAAATTGCTGAGTCAGCATGGATGAGAATTGCAATTATGAACTGAACATAAATTAAAGATTGTGGGACTGAATCAAAATGAACACAAATTAAAATAGAAATATGGCGACAACACGTATGTGGATAAATAGATCGCATATATTGACATTTTGCTCCGAAAATCTATACTGTCCTGTACAATTATAGCTTTTCAACAATGGAAAAGTTAGCCAACTTTTCAATTAATACCCATGCATTTATATTTCTTGTGAGGGTCCCACAGTCCCAATTATAATACAGGTTACCGAGATGGGCAAATTGGTACCTTCACGGAACTTATTTTGAAGGTCACATTCATATTCTTCTTAATTAATTAACATTCACTAACTTATAGCAGAAAATGAAGACAAAATTAACGTGAAGAAAAATGGTAGTATTCTATGAATTTGATTCACATATTTATCTTTTATACTTTTCTTTTGTATGCTTACATTGTTTATTATTGCAAAATTTACTTCTAATCTTGCTTAGTAAAAAATGATGTTTTTTTGCCCCATTGTTTTCTCCAATGATGTTGACCTTTTTATTATATTAAAGATGAAACTCATTTTAATACCCTCCTGTTTTTTTTTATATAAGATTACGTTCGTCAAAGAAGAAGTAAAATAAATCATTTTAATAAAGCATTGATATTTTTCCTCTTTTCTTGAGATTAATTTACATAACTTGTAAGCTAATGTATAATAACACATTATAACTAAATAGTTTATTTTATTTCCTTAAATAAAATCAAATTTATCTTATATTATATTAGTGACGGAATGAAGTATTATATTTAATCAACTCAATTATTGTTTTTGACCTTTTTAACTTTGTGTGAAATTTTTTATGAATAACTTACACATTAAAACTTGGAAAAGATCAGCTAATTAAAATCAGCTAGGAGTGTAGAGATAACGTGAACTTTTAAATAAACTTATAATATCAATGCATTGATTAACAAGATAAAGTCGTCATTCTATATTTTACCAATCTCTAGCTTCACCTTATATGCAAGTAGAGAAGAGACATTAATGGAAGCTCATTTCTCTCTCTTCTTCTCCCTCCCTCCGCGTGAGACTTCAAATGAGTCTATATAAATGTTCTAGTCTACACATATCAGCAGCCTCACACAAACACAAGAGAGAAGATCATCATGGAGATGGAGAGAGCAAGAGGCATGTGGGAAGCAACAACGTTAATAGTGTCAATAATGGCAGCGATGATAATGGTGAGATGGGCATGGAAGATGGTGAAGTGGTTATGGCTGAACCCTAAGAGGCTTGAGAGGATCCTAAGAGAGCAAGGCCTTCAAGCCAATCCTTACAAGTTCTGGGTTGGTGACTTAAGGCAAGTAGTGAAGATGCATGAAGATACCAAATCCATGCCCATGACGTTGTCTCACTCTCATGATCTATTTCCTCGTCTCTATTCCTTTATCCTCCACACACTCATCAAATATGGTCAGTCCTTTTTCTGTATTGATCTTCTTCTTTTGTTCTGTGTCTCTAATTTTGACTTGCTTTTGCAGCTCATCGTTAATATAAGTATTAGTTTACTAACTTGGGGAGGTTAATTAAAAGAACTAAAAAAGTTACATAATTACTACCTCTGGTCCTAATTATAAGAGTCAGTTGACTTTTTTTGGGAAAATTAAGGAAACAAATTAGACCCTTAAATCTTAATATATGCGAAATGTAATTAGATTATATGATAGTTTATAAGTAAAATAACTTAGTTTTGAGGGAAAAAGACAAATATAAACAATTCACAGTGATGTATTTTGCATCTTTAATTTTTCCAAAAAAGTCAACTGACTCTTATAATTAGGACCGGAGGGAGTATAACGTATATGTGACATGATGATTTCTATGAAATACTTGTGTTTCATTAGAAAATTAATGAACGTGGGTACGTGCAGGTAAGAATTCATTCATATGGTATGGACCGACACCGAGATTAATAATAACGAGTCCAGAGCTGATAAAGGAAGTGTTAAACAAGCCTTATGACTACACAAAACGTCAAATCAACCCACTTTCCAAGTATGTATCCCCTGGCATCGTCAAACTTGAGGGAGATCAGTGGGCTAGACGCAGAAAGATCATCGCTCCAGCCTTCAACATGGATAAACTCAAGGTAATTAACTACAGCTTACGTATGTCCTACGTACGTATACTTCTAATGATCATGCTCATGATGGGACTATATGATCCTTCTGAACTTCTGATCACAGCTGTTAACCCCTCCCTAATATGCTCATATGCCTCTCATTTTCACTCAACTTTCCAAGTTTTTTTTCCTTCGATCATTCGATTTTAAATAAAATGAGCAGCATTTTGATATCTTATAACAAAAAAAATCTAGCTTTCATTTTGTATTACACCCTCTGTTCTTAAATATAGGATTCAGATGATTTTTTTTGGAGAATCCTAAGAAAGAGCTAAATAACTTAATTATAAGTTAATTTACCTGAATTTTTTCTCTAAACTTGTTTATTCCACTTGTAAACTAACATATAATCTAATAATACACAAAACATGTTATGATTAAGTGGCTCATTTAGTTTCCTTAATTTTTCTAAAAAAAGTCAATTGGGTCTTATATTTGGAATAGAGGAAGTACTAACTTTTTAAGATTCAACATAAATATTCATGTATTTTCTCTTTAGTTTAAAGTATTAATTTGTTAAAAAAATCATAAAAGATTGAAAAATACATCATTTTCCCTAAAAGACATCAAAATGTTACTCATCTGGGCTCTGGTCCTAGTCCTATGTATAGGGTAAAGAAAGAAGTTTCATTTGGTCCTATTTATAAGGTACCTCATCAAATTTTTCATATGAATATATAATTTTATCCTTCATTTATTAGGTGTTAACTTTATTTTCATATGGTGTAGTTGATATTAAATATAGGTAAAGTTGGAAAGTTATCAGATTTCAAGGCATTATTAGTGATGTTTAATGTTTATCTTTGTCTGTGTGAAATATACTGAAAGTATCCTATGAATAGGACCGGATAAACATTTATTTTACATAGAATCTAATATTCCAAAGGAACGATAAAAAAGAAATATTTGGAAATTAGGATAAAAATGAGGGGCAACAAAGGGCACATAATTAAGGGAGAGGGCAATAAATGCCCCCATCCGTTGTTGATACACCTTCACTCACTCTTTTAAAAAAAAATATACTCTCTCTCATCCTAAATATAAGATTTATTTGGATAAATTAAAAGTGGTTGTCTGCACTAAGTTAGCTTCTTTTTATGTTATATTGTTCAATTGGTTAAATATTTTACTTCTTTTATTGATTAAGAAGAAAAGTATTCACGTGACTTGCGACTATATATATCTAAACATTAATTAGCTGAATTAATGTAAACATGATGACGTTGAACACTTGAAGTTTGAAATGAAATTGTTGAACCATTGAGAAAGGGAATATCCCTACACAAAATCAAACCATCTATTCACCTTATTAAATAAAGTTTGGCATGATGTTTGTTAAGTCGTACGTCAAGAACTTACATTAGGAGGGTCACATGCACACAATTCCTATTTTTGAGATACCCCTATGTTAGTATTTGGTCTCTTTAATAATCAAAGTTGACACTGATAATTGTGACTTTCATTTTCTTTTATTTTTCCCACAGACTATGATGCAAGCATTTTCTCAAAGTTGTAATGACATGATAGGAGAATGGGAAAAGAAGTTGTCGTCCTCAAAGGGAGTGTGTGAAATTGATGTTTGGCCTTGGCTTATGAGCATGTCTCAGGATGTTATATCCCGAACAGCATTTGGGAGTAGCTACGAAGAAGGCAAACAAATCTTCCATCTCCTATCAGACCAATTTCTACTTGTCTCGAAACATTTACAAAGATATCACATTCCATTTTGGAGGTAATTATCATTAATATATACTCATTCCATACCTAATTATAAGGTAATCTTTTCAAAATTGATTTATCTCTTTTTATAATGTCATATTTCACTTTGTCAGATGAGTAATAAATACATTTTTACTCATTTGATCATTTATTAATTTCTTCTATACATTTTTTTCATCATTACTCTCTCACATACACATTCATAAATAAGGTATTTTTGGAAAACAAGCCTATTAACTAATTGTAACTGTGTTTTAGGAAATCATAATTCGGTTTAAAAGGACTTATATATAGGAATAGAAGGAGTACATCATGATAGGCCATTAAGCATGTCTAACATATTTGTGAGATCATGGTGTAACTAGGATGCAATATACTACCTTAAATATGCACAGTAAACCGAATAGTAGGTATAAATGCACAACAAATGCATATATTCTGTTAGAGGATATATAGAGATTCTAGCATATAAACAAAGAGCATGAAGGCCATATACATACTTAGCTTGCTTTGTGTATCTCAAGGTTTGTGAGTTATGGTTAGCTTGCTTTGTGTAGCTCAAGGTTTGTGAGTTATGGTATCTCAAATAAGGAAAAACTGATTATTACAATAATCTTAATCCACTGTTTCTGCTCCATGCACAATATATGGGAAGGAATATCTTAAGCCAGTCACCCAGAATTACTATTATTTGCATTTCAGCACCATGGCTAACCCACCGAAGGTGGATCAGCCATAATCCAACACTACTAGCACCAAACTGTTTTTGAATAGTGGATTGAATCTATTTTGCAGGTTTGTACACGGTAGGGACCTTAGGAGGATAAAGGAGATTGATAGAATGGTGAATAAATTGGTGAAGGGAATGATCGAGAAGAAGGAAAAAGCCATGAAAGAAGGTCAAGCCATAAAGAAGGACCTATTAGTGATTCTTCTGGAATCCAATAACAACAACATTGGGTTGAGCATGAATGATGTAATAGAGGAATGCAAGCTTTTCTATTTTGGAGGCCAAACAACCACTTCATCTCTTCTTGCTTGGGCCATGATGCTACTGAGTAAGTACACTGAATGGCAAGCGCGTGCAAGGGAAGAAGTCTTTCAAGTCTTTGGGGACCAAAATCCAAACTTTGATGACCTAAGTCAACTCAAAATTGTAAGCGTACATATATGTAAGTGTGTGCGTGCATATAATCTTCATGTGACTTGACATGCATGTTTGAACATAATTTTGCATTGCAGGTGACGATGATCTTATACGAGGTTTTGAGGTTGTACCCACCGGCGACATGGCAAGAGAGAGAGGCGGCGAAGGACATGAAACTTGGGGATTTATTTGTACCTGAAGGAGTGCAGATTTTCATGCCAACACTGATGCTTCATCATGATGAAGAGATATGGGGGAGTGATGCCAAGGAGTTCAAGCCAGAGAGGTTTTCCGAGGGAATCTCAAAGGCAGGGAAAGGGAATTCCTCTGTTGCATACTTTCCGTTTGGATGGGGTCCTAGAATTTGCCTTGGACAAAACTTCTCCTTGTTGGAGGCTAAGATGACCATTTCTTTGATTCTGAAACACTTCTGCTTTGAGCTTTCTCCCTCATATTCTCATGCCCCTATCGTCCGAATGATGCTTCAGCCACAACATGGAGTCCCTCTCATCTTACACAAACTTGAGTAGTAGATTCATAATATGGGGTTTGTGTATGTGAGTGGATAGAGAGAAGTGCTACAAGCTTTATGTCAGCTTGAAGTAATAAATAATTTGCTCTTTACTTGGTTGTATAGAGTAGTACAAGACTCTCAAAAAAAGTATGTAAGAAATTATGACTACAAAGTTTTAACCTCTGCAATATATATGTTTGCACTATTCTAAATCATGTGGCTAGCTAAAATTTCATTGGTTTGATAGAGTTGTTTTTGAATGATTGTTACCAATTTCTCCTCCTTCTTCCATCATCAACCCTCTTCTCCATTTCTCCCATTCTTTCAATCTCAAGCACTCTTTAACATTTTCTTTCTCCTTTGTTGCAACTAAATGGCCTTATTTCAGAATCCTCCGCCATTCTTGGAGTCTCAAATTGGCGGCTGATCTAATTTGGAGACATTTTGGGCTCTTTCTCACTAATCAATTTGTTATGATTTCGTTTGAGAAAAATTACAAACACTAATAATACAGTACAGGAAAGTTAATCAAAACACAGCATTATTATTGTTATCATTTCTTAACCAATCACAATTATACAAACACACAGAGATGAGGAGCAGAACAGAACAGAAGAAGGAAAAACAGAGGATTGTTCTGAATTCATATTGTACACGAAGTAGTACTTGAACACAATAAGTTTATTACATTTTATGGAGAATAACGTGAACTCCATGTTGGGGCTGAAGAGTGGGGACAATGTTAAGAGCATGAGAATATGAAGGGGAAATCTCGAAGGAGAAACGTTGTAGAATCAAAGACAGAGCAACCTTAGCATTCAACAAGGCAAAGTGTTGTCCGAGACATGTTCTAGAACCTCCTCCGAATGGGAAGAATGCAGAACAAGTACCTTTTGATGCCTTGGAGATTCCTTCAGAGAATCTTTCTGGTTTGAACTGTTTAGCATCATCTCCCCAAAATAGTTGGTCATGGTGCATCATAAGTATTGGTATGCCAAGCTGTACTCCTCCAGGAACTACCAGTTTCCCAAGTTTCATGTCCTTTTCAGCATACCTCTCTAGCCATGCTATTGGTGGGTATAACCTCAAAACCTCATACAATATCATTGTCACCTGCAATAGTAAATTCCTTCAGTACACGTATGTCTGTAATTCAATAGTGGTACCTTTTATGTGTTGTTTTAAAAAATTGACCAATTTAGTTAAAGATATAGGTTAAAATCTACATTACCATCCTAAACTATATGTCACTTTCACATTACAAAATTTAAATTTAACCTCATTGATTTAATATAAAAAATTTTGTCAGTAACTCAAGAGTAAAACTGACAGCAGGGATTTAATGTCAGAAATATATCATATGTGACACATGAACAAACATGCTTACAATCTTAAGGCGACTTATTCCGTCATAGTGTGGATTTTGGTTGCCAAAGACTTGGAGGACTTCTTCCCTTGCACGTGCTTGCCAATCAGGATACCTGCTCAACAACATCATAGTCCAAACCAGTAGAACAGAAGTGGTTTCTTGGCCTGCCATGTAGAACAACTTGCATTCATCTATCACATCGTCCATACTCAACCCAACATTTTTCTTGTTCCCTTGTTCCTCAATCTCCTTGTGATTGGATTCTAGAAGTATTCCCAAAAGGTCATTCTTTATGGTTTCACCTGCCTTCATGGCTTTCTCCTTCTTGTTTATAATATGCTCTAGGGAAGTTCTCACATTTCTTTCAATTTCCTTCATCTTCTTGTTATCCTTAGTTGGTAGAAACCTAAAAATATTTTATATCTAAGCAATGATTAATCTATGAGTTACAAGCATACCATTACACTGATAGTTTTAGTATATTACCTCCATAAAGGAATGTAATGTTTCTGCAAATTATTCATGACATTTACACCTTGTTCTGCTAGAAGATCGAATATGAGTCTGCCTTCTTCGTGGCTACTTCCAAAGGCTGATCGAGAAATCACTTCCTTGGTCAGATCCTTAAGCCAAGGCCATACATCCATTTCAAGTGTTCCATCTGAGGAAGACAACAGGTTTTCCCATTTGTTGATCATCTCGTTGCAACTTTGGGTAAATACTGGAATCAGAGACTGTATGTAGAAAGTTAAGATATTTAAATAAATGTGTGTGATGGAAGTTGAATTTGGTAAGAAAATGAAGGATTACACACACACACACACACACACACACACACACACACACAGAACCTTCAATTTGTCGAAATTGAAAGCTGGATGGAGAATCTTCCTATGTTTAGCCCACTGTTCGCCATCATAACCTGCAACCCCAGGGGCTATATATTCGGTAATAGGGAAATTGTGGCATTTTGTGAAGTCGTAGTGTCTGTTTAATGTGTCTTTTATCGTCTCCGGATCCGTAAGGATCAACATCGGTGTTTGTCCGAACCACATAAATGAATTCCTGCCTGCATTTCAATTGTTTCTCTCTGTGAATATATAATATGTATGTGTATATAATGGGGAACCCGCTAAAATAGCTGGGAGAGTTTATCAGATCTGACCATTCAGATTTATTCATCTACATTTTTATTATTTTTAAAAGCATGTTTTTTCAGTAACAATTAGCCTTTAAAAAAACGATAGTTAATAGATTATTTTTATTTTATATTTCATATCCATTAACATATGGGAAAAAACAAATAAGTATACCCATCGAATTTCAAACCTCTCATAGGAGAAATGACATAAGTGAGACTGTTCCCAATTTGTGATAAGTAAATTTGGAGCATTAGTCACTCCAGTACTGGTATTAACCATTTGAGTAAAGGCATTAACAACTTCATACAGTCAAAACTTAACATCAATTTCGCTAACAATGGCAAACATTATTAACCACTCGAGACACTATTAACCACTTCAATAAGGGTATTAACCACTTAATTTCGCTCACAATGGTAAACGTTATTAACAACTCCAGTAAGGGTATTAACCACTCTAATATTGGTATTAATCAATTTGCCCCAAATTTACTTATCCCAAATTAGGAACAGTCCTTCTTATATCATTTCTCATATTGGAAGTACCTTTCTAGGCTTTTAAAATTCGAGGGGTATTTGTCTTTTTTCTTTAATATATCTTTTTTAAAAATATAAACTTTTAAAAAATAGAATGTATATGGCACCAAACATTTTTGTCACGTTTTGGTTTTTTTAGTAATAAAATGTATTGTACATTCTAAAAAAAAGAGGTACAAAGAAAATCAAAACTTATCAACTTAATCATTTATCACCAACCACCTAATCATTATACTAAGATGGAGGATGATCAATAATACAAAAGTTTTATATTATGTTATGAGAATTTTTTGCTAATTTATCAGTTAGAGCGTTGCTCTCCCTTCCCTTGGTACATGACATGATATAAAAAGACTTGTCAATCACTATTTAAAAAGTAATCGAGATTCCGGAACAATTTCACTAGAAAGATTTGCCTTTTCGCACCATGTTATTGGTTTCTTAAAATGCGTACACTGCATAGCACACTGCATAGCTGATGAGAAAACCGTCTAAATACTTGTTTGGGATAGCATTAGTGAGGCTCTAAAGTTAATTTTTAAAAAGTTAGTTGGATAAAAAAAACTGATGTTTGGCAAGATTTTAGGAGAATCTAACTTTTTTTTTATTAATTGAATCTAACTTATTTTTTGAACCACTTTAAAGTTGAAACAGTTTTATCTATGATATAAGTTTTTTTCTTCATATGTGAAATTACTTTTCTTGAATTATAAAGCCACCTACTAACGATCTGAAATTACAAGTGGGATTAAACATGCTACCTCATACTTACCAAAGAGCTCTCATGTCAATATGTTACAAGGCTAATGACTAGTTTTGAGATTTTAAAACTAATATTCCAATATCTTAAACTAATTTTCCTACATACAAGGCTCATTATTTAAATAAGTTTACGTTAAACTAATTTTTTTATAAAAAAAATCCAAATATAAATCACATTTACACTAATTCAATTTTATTTTTACATTGCGAAAGTCAATAGGGATCACTTTTAAACACGTTAATCCAAACAAGTACACTTGTATAGCTTCCTAGCTTGGAGTCAAAACCACAAGACTGTTAAAATAAAACAGAAAAAGAGCAAGTAATAAAAGGGGAAAGGCAAAGGAAGGGCACCATATTTATTGACAGTGTGATGCTGAAAGGGGGATATATGAGGAACCAGGTCATG
The DNA here is from genome assembly GCA_037074515.1 of Mimosa bimucronata. Taxonomy (NCBI): domain Eukaryota; kingdom Viridiplantae; phylum Streptophyta; class Magnoliopsida; order Fabales; family Fabaceae; genus Mimosa; species Mimosa bimucronata. Next base: position 7,580,735 of record CM073436.1, read on the forward strand.
GGAATGAGGTGGCAAGGGAGTTGATTTGGCTTGTCGTACCATGTTCCCCATTTCCATAGAATCACCGACCCAGAATCTATATGGATTTGCCTCAAGACCTTGCTGTCTCAGAGCCCTCTCTAACCTCTTTGGATTAACCCATAACCACATTACCACCTTCCAAACCCACCTTACCACTATTACTACTGCCATCCAAGTAGCCACTTCTGATATGACTGATCCTCCTCTCATCTCTCTTTCTGAGTGTCTCTGCTTTAGTCTTCTTGTGCCTATCTAATCATACCTATATATAATATATAATCTCAGAGTAGAGGAAAGAGTATGCCAATAGAACAAGTTTAAAATATTACACATAATCTTCTTGCGTGTTACTTTAATTATTGAATTATACCGGAAAGATTTTGCGCCGGCCAACTTTGGCTCATTATGTTGTTTTTGTTTAAGAAGGTAATAATTTGTAATTATGATGTACGGAGTTGGAGTTTATGCTTTGTTTATTATTAATTATATTTGTTTGTGTTATTATCCGATGATGTCAGTGGTCCTGCATGCATGTTGTTATCAGATGATGTTAGTGGTCCTGCATGCATATGGTTTATAAGATGATATGTGATTAGTGTGGTCCAATAAATATATATAATGCTCAGTAATTGATGCCTTCGCATTCACAAATGCTACTACGTAGTACGTACTACAAGCATCTAAATCTGATATGTAAATTGAGTTACCCATTTGGTATCAAATTTAACTTATATTTCATTTACTTAAAAGGCAATTCTAATAACCTCGATAAGGGAGAGGTGCATGGTTAAATAATTTAATTTGTCTGAAAATAAAATAAAATTTCAAAATATTCATGCTTAGTACTCCCTCAATTCTTAAATATTGGACCAAGTTGATTTTTTTTTTGGAAAATCATATGAAAGCTAAATAAGGTATTTATAAATTAATTTACCTGAATTTTTTTCTTTAAACAAGTTTATTTGACTCATTAGCTAACATATAATTTAATAATACATAAAATACATTATGATTAAGTAGCTCATTTAGCTTCCGTAATTTCTCCAAAAAAAGTCAACCGGGTCTTATATTTAGAAACAAGTATTTAAGAATTATATCCGGTAAGACAAAGAGGATGCAATTAATAAACTGAAAGATATACTAGATCTGACAGTGTATCATCTTAATCACAAAGTGGAAATAACTAAGATAAAATCCCAATTTGTTCAAAAAGACTTATGGGAGTGGCGTTTTGATTGCAAAGACTTGATTTAGATTAATCTGATGCTCAGGTACTTGCAAATATGATACTAGAAAAGCAACAGGCACCACAAGGAGATGCAATTAATAATGGGATTTCAAATATAATTCATTTAATAAAAAATAATCATATCATAATTAGTGATTCGTACTTATGATTCTATTTATAAATTACTTTCAATATGTTTTATTAAAACAAAAAAATTAAACCATACTGATCCCACCTTAAAATGAGTGAGGGGCTTCTTCACTTATTTGTCTCTCTATTTCTTCTCTATTTAATATCTCCAGCATTGGATTTGCTTTCAATGATGGAGATATAATATAATTGGAAAAAGATCTAATATAATTGGAAAAATATTTTTCCAATTATATTAGATCTCCACCATTGAAAGTAAATACAATGGTAGAGATAATAAGTGGAGAGACAATATAGTGGTGACTGGTGAGGCTCCTCACCCCCTTAAAATTCGTCTTTTTTTTTTTACCCATATTTAATGCACAGCATGCTTTAAAAACAAAGTCAACACGAAGTAATAATTTGTTATTTAAATCAATCACATTTATAAATGATATAACAATTGCTTTAAATAGAATCATATAAATCATTATATCACAAATTGCAATTGATGAGTACTTATAAATTAAATGTTGAATTTTTACACAATAATTAGATCACTATCAATAACAATAATTAACTATATAATTATAAAATATTTCATTTAAAATGATAGTTTGAATTGATGGGAGCCTAATTCTCTTATCTCTGTCTATACTATATTAAAATTTGTTATGTCCATTACCAAAATATGTTTGTCATACTGATATCTGGGGTCGTACTCTGTCATTTGCATAATCATTAAGTTTTCAATCAATGTGATGCATGTATATTATTTATTAGGGTAAATGTTATGTAATACTAAAATATCAATAAAATAATAACTCATATAATTTATAAACAAAATAGGGTTTAACGGTAAAAAATACACATGTGATTTTGTCAAAAATTTATCTAGAACTATGTACTTTTTTTGTTTGTTTGTGAAGGTGCAATTTTAGCAATAAAGTTTTACTTCAAGAGCATGGGTTTCTAAAAGGAAAATTGTTGAATTAAATTGTCTATTAATATAAATAAATGGTTGCCACATAAGTTCCACCAAACAATCCTCTTTTCTTGTCACGTGTTTTTTTTAACCCCATCTTGATAGACACACGGTCAATGTTAAGCACCGTGAATATAGGTGGAGACGATTTTCACACTTTTGGGGTACATTAAATCTCAAAAAACTTCTGAGACATATATAACTTATTTTGTACACTTCTGAAACAAATATGATATTTTAAAAAAAAATTAAGCTGAGTAGTATATTTAAAAAGATAATGTAAGTATCTTTAGTGGATAGAAACAAAAAAAAAAAAACAAAAAAAAAAACAATAAAACTAACGCCGTGTTCTGGACTGGGCAAGTCTTCGTTCTGCTTCTCCTTGGCCTTCGCCGCTCGGCCGTCTACCTCTCTCATTGTATTTTCCCTTCTCTTTCGTCGTCGCTATCTACGGTATTGATTCTACTGCATCGCTCGCTCTTCAAAGTGGTCTTTGAGGTTGAATTCCTGAAGCCTCTCTGTGATTGATTCTCAACTTCCCTATCTTTTTCTATTCTCTCCTTCATTTGAACCAATTCCTTAAACCTACTTCATCTCCTTCAACTTTTTTGTATTCTCATACATTTTGCATTCTTACTTTTTTCTTCTGACAATTACATATTACTACTACAATGTAAAACTAATTTATTTACTAGGCAGTGTGGATATAGTAATTAGTAAAAGGAAAATTATTAATGTAAAATGTGGACCTCCTTTCCCATTTTATGTTATTAGAGCTCTAAAACAGGGAAGAGTTCTAAGTGGAATCTTTGCCTAGTATTTCAATGCTTATATGTGCCCGTACTCTCTTTCAATTATTTGAAGTTGAATTATGTTCATGTACTTTTTATTAACGTATCAGACGTGGACTGTTCTGAACTAATACACTAACCAAATAGTAACAGTTGGTGAACTCATGTGGTACACTTATTAATAGCACTTGAATTTAACAAGTTCACTACATTTTATGCATAATGACTTGAACTCCATGTTGAGGCTGAAGAGTGATGACGGTAGTGAGGGCATGAGAATATGTTGGGGAAATCTCGAAAGAGAAACGTTGTAGGATCAAAGACAAAGCCATTTTAGCTTCCAACAAGGCAAAGTTCTGCCCAATGCAGATCCGAGGACCCCCTCCGAATGGGAAGAATGCAACAGAATTGCCTTTGGATGCCTTTGATAATCCTTCAGAAAATCTCTCTGGTTTGAACTCTTTGGCATCATCTCCCCAGTACTTTTGGTCATGGTGCATCATAAGTATTGGTATGCAAATCTGTACTCCTCCAGGAATTAAGAATTTCCCAAGTTTCGTGTCTTTCTCAACATACCTCTCTGTCCATACTATTGGTGGATATAGCCTTAACACCTCATACAAGATCATTGTAACCTGCAATGGCAAATTTTGTAAGTATTTACTTGTTTATGGTTCAGTCTTTCTTCATATATTTATGACATACATTAAAACATGCTTACGATCTTAAGGCGACTTAGCGCATCAAAGTCTGGTTTTTGGTTGCCAAAGACTTGCTGTACTTCTTCCCTTGCACGTGCTTGCCAATCAGGATACTTACTCAATAGCATCATAGTCCAGACCAGTAAAGCTGAAGTTGTTTCTTGGCCTGCTATGTAGAACAACTTGCATTCATCTGTCACGTCTTTCATACTCAACCCAGAGTTCTGTTTGTCCCCTTGTTCCTTAATCTCCTTCTGGTTGGATTCTAAAAGTAGCCCTAATAGGTCACTTTTAGTGGCTTCACCTGCCTTCATGGCTTCCTCCCTTTTGTAGATAATGTTCTTTAAGGTAGCTTCCACCTTTCTATCAATTTCCTCCATCCTCTTGTTTGCCTTAGTTGGTACAAACCTAAAAAAAAAACATTTCCTAAATACTTATCGACAAGTGAGGAGCATAGATCACTAACACTTCAATGCTTATTAGACGTAGTAAATACCTCCACAATGGAATTCGATGTTTAAGTACATTACTCGTTACAAGTTCACATTGCTCTGCCAGAAGATCAAATATTTGTCTGCCTTCTTCATAGTTACTTCCAAATGCTGCTTTTGAAATCACATCCTTGGTGAAATTCTTAAGCCAATGCGATACATCCACTTCACAATTTCCATCTGTTTGGGATAACATGTTTTCCCATTTGGCGATCATATCATTGCAACTCTGGCAAACGATTGGAAGCAGAGTCTGTGGAGAGATTATGATCAAATTAAGAGAATCTATAACAGTATATGTGTAGCTTGGTGGGACAATAAGTGAGTAACCTTCAATTGTTCCAAATTAAATGCTGGATTAATAATCTTTCTGTGTTTGGCCCACTTGTCGCCATCATAGCTTGCAAGACCAGTGGATACATATTTGACAATAGGAATCATGCCAGGTTTTGTGAAGTCGTAGTTTCTGTTGAGTATATCTTTTATCAGCGCAGGATCCTTGAAGATCAGCCTCGGCATAGGTCCAAACCACATGAATGAATTCTTACCTGTGCTTTTATTGGAAAGATATATTATGATTTTCTGTAATTCTTTCCCTATGTGTGTGTGGGGGTTTGTCTATGTGTGTGATTGTTATTACTAGAGTGGACAGCATAATTCTAATTATTAAGAAATCTATTCTTGAGTTGAAATGTGAGAGTTTTTCCTGTTTATACAATTTGATGTTACCTATACAAACAAACAATAATGTTCAGAGACATAAATTGATGTCTTTACTGGACTGGTCTTGTACTGCTCTTCATGACTCAATTAGGATGTTTATAATCAAATTAGGAGAGAAAATGAGGGAAAAAGAGACAGTCAGGGAAACTTACCGTGTTTATTGACGACATAGCGGACAAAGTTAAAGACATGAGGAGCCAAGTCATGGGAATGATTTGGCAAAGCCAAGGATTTGGCTTGTTGCTGCATCTTAACCATTTGGATTAAGTCACCAACCCAGAATCTATAAGGATCGGCCTCAAATCCTTGATTTCTCAGAACTCTCTCCATCCTCTTTGGATTAACCCATAACCACATCGCCATCTTCCAAACCCATCTTATCACTATTACTACAGCCGCCACTGCTACTATTATGCCTGATCCTCCAACCATCTCTCTTCCCTCTTTGTGCTTGTGTGGAAGAGAACAAGTTCAATATATACACACACATTTCTATCTAAGTTCAAACTTACGAATTAACTTTTCAATCTTACCTTTTTACATTTCTATCTTATAAAAATCGAGTCGCGAGTTGCTTAAACTCGTATTAGTTGTGGACTCGCCTAAATCCATGAGTTTTTGCATCGAATTTACTGTTTTCTGTTTTTACCTTATATAATAATATAGCGAACTCGTTTTAAATGTCATATTAAATTTTTTATTTGACCATATTCAATGATTTATGTAGGAATTATATAGAAATTTTTTATTGAGTTTGATAAAGTGTGAATGTTGATATATATAATGTTAAATATTCATATTTAAAATATATTTAATTCATATTATTGTAATTTTTTTATTTCTTATTTAATTATATACTTTAAACACGTTTCCATTCATAAAAATAAACTTTTACGAGTTTACGGTTCAAGTTCATGATCATTCTTATTACGAGTTTACTCAAAGTCACGATTCTATATGAGTTTACTCAAACTCACTATTATAACAAGCTTATACGTGTGTGCATATATGAGGGTTAGTTTTGTATTATATTATTGTCGAATGACCAGAAAGCTCTAATGCAAGCCACCGTGGGTTCTTCTTCTTTTGCAATTATTGTGTCGCTCTTTCTCATCCCCTCAATTGATGTTTATATGTAAACTACTTTGAGATGGCAAAATTAAATTGGCAATTAATTAATCGGAGGCATCTTGCACGTCGACAACATATTACTCATCTACACCCATCCACGGTCCACCCCCCCTTCCCCATGTTACCAGAAAATTTAGGCAACTCTAAATAAGAATAATAATAAAACATTGCAACAACTGCATGAAATAAATCAAAATCAAATATTTGCTAGTTATAGCCAAACAAACAAATGAATTAGCGTAAGTAATTGAAAATGGATCGTGTTGAAAGAGATGATTTCATAGGTTTCATATAAATTATAGAGAGAGAATTACAACTAGGTCCTATGGAAGTGAATTAATTATGACTAGGTTCCTCAAAATCATTAAATTACACTGAAATCCCTAGAACTTGGGTGATATTAAATTATTAATTAGGATGTTTATAATCAAAATTAGAAGAGAAAACAAGGGAAAAAGATACAGACAGGAAGCGTACCGTTTTTATTGACGACATAATGGGCAAAGGTAAAGACATGAGGAGCCAAGTCATGGGAATGATTTGGCAAAGCCAAAAATTTGGCTTGTTGCTGCATCTTAACCATTTGGATTAAGTCACCAACCCAGAATCTATAAGGATCAGCCTCAATACCTTGCTTTCTCAGAACTCTCTCTATCCTCTTTGGAGTAACCCATAGCCACATCGTCATCTTCCAACACCATCTTATCGCTATTAATGCCGCGACCACTGCAATTATTCCCAAACCTCCAGTCATCTCTCTTCCCACCTCCTTCCCCCTCCTCCTCTCTCTGTGTCTTTCTGTGCCTATTTGTGAAGAGAATAAGTTGAAAATATTACTACCCCTTGTCCTAATTATAAGAGTTAGTTAACTTTTTTTGGGGAGATTAAAGAAGTAAATTAGACCCTAAATCTTAATATATGTGACATGTAATTAGATTATATGATAGTTTATAAGTAAAATAACTTAGTTTTGAGGAAAAAAGACAAATATAAACAATTTAAAATGGTGTATTTTACATTCTTAACTTTTTTAAAATGGTCAACTAACTCTTATAATTAGAAAGCATAGTATATATGTATATGAGTGTTAATTAGCGTTTGCATCATTGAATTGCCAGAAAAGTCTTTAAATGCCGGCCAACGCCTGTTTTTTTATTAATATAAGAAAGAAAACAGTATAAAGTTAGTCAACATTGCAGGAAACGAAAAAAAAAATCACCTAAAGAAAGAAAATGGAAACAGGAGGATCTTAAAGCACGGTTCACTATCATAGTTTCAGAGTTCTTACTACTTTCAACATGCTGAAGATCAATCAAATAATCACATTTAGACATACTATGGTTTTCTAGTATTAAATCACAGTTTTATTGAAGATCATTACTTCCATACCTAATGAGTTGAATGGCATATGAAAAATCATTTTTCAAGTGAACATATGATTCGTCGCTCCCCCTCCCTCCCTGTCTGAGGTTCAACTGCATCCCTAGCTCTTCAAAGCGTTGATTGATTGATGAGGGTTTGTAATGCCTCTCTCACCAGCATATTGCAAAACATTCAAGGCATTGATTCGTTTCAAATTCCTGAGTTATCTTTGTGATTTGATCTGAATGTATTGAATTTAAAAGAGAAAACTTGCCTCTAGAGCATTAGAGTCAATTCAACCCGTGCATCCTTAACAGCCAAGTGGACTTTTTTCTGCAACATCATTAATACAGTCAACTCTCACCAATTCCTGAGATTAGGGGTGAGAAAATTAGAACCAAAACCGAACGGAACTGAACTCAATTCAGTTTTTTCGGTTAGGTTAATTTGGTTTTTAGTTAATTCATTTAAGTTATTTTTGAAGAATTTCGGTTTCAGTTCGGTTATTAAAAAATATTTTGGTTAAAACTGAAAAACCAAATTTATATAATATATTTATATTTAATATAAAATATTGACTCTTATATGATGATTATGGGATATTATAATATATATTACATTATTATATAGTTTTTATGATTAATATATACTATGATATATTTTATAGATAATATTAAACTCAAAACGCAGTTAGTATTTTTATATATTTATATATATAACAATATTGAGTTCAATAAATAATATTAAAATCAAAATTTAGTTATTTCGGTTATTAACCGAAACGTATCGAAATATTTCGGTTAATTCAGTTTCGGTTATTCGGTGAATCAGTTTCAGTTCGGCGTTTAAAATTATTACTATTCGGTTTTTACCAAATAACCGAATGCTCACCCCTACCTGAGACATTTATCTCCTTCAAGTTCTAGTCATATTATATTACATATTTTGCATTCTTATATTTTTAATTCTGCAAATTGCATGTAAAAATAGTCTATCAATTAGACAATGAGAATAAAATACTTCCTCCACCTCTAAATTTGTTTACTTTTTTTTAATCTCTCTAAATTTGTTGACTTTTTAAAGAGACTAAAAAAGCTAAATGAGTCACTTAATCATAACACATTTTGTGTAGTATTAGATTATATGGTAGCTTATAAATCAAATAAATTAGTTTAGAGAAAAAATTCAGATAAATTAATCTATGAATAACTTATTAAAACCAATTTATAATTGACATATTTAACTTTCTTGGAGCTATGTCCTATATTTGGGGAGTAATTGCTAAAACAAAAAGTATAAATATAAGATGTAGACCCTCCAGATTTGTTTGTGCTGCTGTGTTGACATTTTTATCGCCATTTCAGAAGCCTACTTCACCATTTTCTCCCCTCCCCTCCCCTCTAATCAATCCAAATAAGGGATCATTAAAATCCCCACCCTTCCTTTCCATCAATAATTGCCCTCCCCTACCCTTCCCTTCCCTCCATTAAAATTTTATCCCTTCCCTCCCCTTCCCTCCGTCGAGCCAAACACTGAACACTGTGTTAGAGCTCCAAAACAGGGGAGGGGTTCTAAGTGGATTTTTTGCCTTGTATTTCAATGCTTAGACATGGCCATACTTTATCTTCCATGTGTTTGAAGAGGTAGAATTATGTTTATGTACTTTTATTAACGTATGAGACGTGGACTGTTCTGAACTAAAACACAAACCAAGTAATAACAGCTGGTGAACTCATTTGGTACACTTATTAGTGCTTGAATATAACAAGTTCATTACAATTTATGCAGAATGACTTGAACTCCATGTTGAGGCCGAAGAGTGAGGACGGCGGCGAGAGCATGAGAATATGTTGGGGAAATCTCGAAGGAGAAACGTTGCAGAATCAAAGACAAAGCCATTTTAACTTCCAACATGCCAAAGTTCTGACCAATGCAGATTCGAGGACCCCCTCCGAATGGGAAGAATGCAACAGAGCTACCTATGGATGCCTTTGATAATCCTTCAGAAAATCTCTCTGGTTTGAACTCTTTGGAATCATCACCCCAATACTGTTGGTCATGGTGCATCAAAATTATTGGTATGCAAATCTGTACTCCTCCTGGAATTACCAGTTTCCCAAGTTTGGTGTCTTTCTCAACATACCTCTCTGTCCATACTATTGATGGATATAACCTCAAAACCTCATACAAGATCATTGTAACCTGGAATGGCAAATTTCGTAAGCATGCACATGTTTGTGGTTCAGTATTGCTATACATATTTTTATGGTTTGATTAAAAAATGTGATCAATTTATTTAAATAGTATATTACATATGATACACAAGAACATACTTACAATCTTAAGACGACTTAGTGCATCAAGGTCTGGTTTTAGGTTGCCAAAGACTTGCTGTACTTCTTCCCTTGCACGTGCTTGCCAATCAGGATACTTACTCAATAGCATCATAGTCCAGACCAGTAAAGTTGAAGTGGTTTCTTGGCCTGCTGTGTAGAACAGCTTGCATTCATCTATCACATCTTTCATGCTCAACCCAGTGTTCTTCTTGTCCCCTTGTTCCTCAATCTCCTTGTGGTTGGATTCTAGAAGTAGGCCTAATAGGTCACTCTTGGTGGCTTCACCTGCCTTCATGGCTTCCTCCTTTTTGTTGATGATGCACTGTAGGGTAGCTTCCACATTTCTATTGATTTCCTTCATCCTCTTGTTCGCCTTAGTTGGTACATACCTACAAAAAAGCATTTCATAACTACTTATCTACAAATGACTAGCATTGATCGCCAACATTTTAATCGCTATTAGACATATATAGTGATTACCTCCATAATGGAATTTGATGTTTAGCTATATTAGCCATTACAAGATCACCTTGTTCTGCCAAAAGATCAAATATTTGTCTGCCTTCTTCGTAGCTACTTCCAAATGCTGCTTTAGAAATCACTTCCTTTGTGAAATTCTTAAGCCAAGGCACTACATCCACTTCGCAAGCTCCATCTGTTTGGGATAAAATGTTTTCCCATTTGGCGATCATGTCATTGCAACTTTGGCAAACGGTTGGAAGCAAAGTCTGTTGAGAGATGATGAACAAGTTTATAGAGACAGAGTCGGCCAATAAATCTATAAAAATATATGTGTTAGTTATAGTGAGACAATAAGTGAGTAACCTTCACCTTCAGTTGTTCCAAATTGAATGCCGGATTGATAATCTTTCTGTGTTTAGCCCACTTGTCGCCATCATGATTTGTCAGACCAGTGGATATATATTTGATAATAGGATTTGTGTGAGGTTTTATGAAGTCGTAGTTTCTGTTGAACACATCTTTTATTAGCGCAGGATCCGTCAAGATCAACCTCGGCATTGGTCCCAACCACATGAATGAATTCTTACCTGTGATTCAATAGGAATCAAGTTATTTAATTTTCTTAATGACCTAATTAGTACATTTAAAATCAAAGTTAGGAGAAGATTTTTTTTTTTGGGGGGGGGGGGGGGGGACAGGAAGCGTACGGTGTTTATTGACCACATGGTGGACAAAAGCAAAGACATGAGGAGCTAAGTCGTGTGAACGATTTGGCAAGGCCAAGGATTTTGCTAGTTGCTGCATCTTAACCATTTGGTTCAAGTCACCAACCCAAAATCTATAAGGATTACCCTCAAGACCTTGCCGTCTCAGATCTCTCTCTAGCCTCTTTGGATTTACCCATAACCACATTATCATCTTCCAAACCCATCTTAACACTATTACTATTGCCATCCATGTCACCACTTCTGACACTACTGATCCTCCTCTCATCTCTCTTTGTGAGTGTGAGCTCTTGTGTTGTTGTGTCTATCTAATTGATTGTCTATATATAATCTCATAGTAGAGGAAAATGTAAGCGAAAGAAAACAAGCTGAAAATATTATATACAATAGCCTTTCGTGTTAGTTAAATTATATAGATATGCATTACATATATTATTGAAATATACCAGCAACCTTTTGTGCCGGTTAAATCGGTTCACTATTTCCTTGTTTTTCTCCATCTTCCCAAGATTTTGTCAAATTCTATTACTCCCTCCCATACTAAATATAAGAGCTAGTTTGGGAGTTTGATTCCATCCTAATTAAATACTACTTTCGGTCTTAAATATAATATCATTTTGACTTTTTTTTGTGAGGATATTAAGAAAGTCAAATAGATCATTTAATTTTAACGTATTTTACTTGTAATTGTATTACACGATAGTTTATAAGTATGATAAATTAATTTTGAGAAAAAAAGATAATTCTAGGCATTTTAAAGTGATTAATTTTATATCTTTAATATCTCTGAAAAAATCAAAATGATCTTATAATTAGCATTGGAAATATACAAATCTTGAAGTTACACAGGAATATTGTATGGAGATAAAATTACATTTTTAGAATAAGTTAATTCATCTTATTATAAGGAAGGAATGGTATGGGATGGGATTTTGTCGTACGGAGTTGTTGGAGTTTATGCTTTGTTTATTAATGAGTTTGTTTGTTATATCCAATGATGTCAGTGGTCCTGCATCCATGTTGTTATCAGTTGACGTCAGTGGTCCCGCATGCACGTTGTTATCCGGTGATATGTTAGTGTTTTTTTTTTTTTTTGGCCAACAGGTGATATGTTAGTGTTAGGGGTCCAGTATTATGTAATGGTTATCAATTGATGCCTTCACGGCTTCACCAATGCCTACTATTACAATTTACAGGTAACTAAGGGATATTAACATTCAAAAAACACATTCATGAAGAAACAAAACCCCTCTCACGTGCTCCCCATTTCACAATTGTTCTACTTTACCTGCGTCAAATTAGACCTGTGATCCCTGCTATTGAAAGGGGGCAATATGTGTGTATATACATAAGGGAGAACCCACTCGTATGATTCGTTGGTACCTATACATTTTCTCAAGTATAATTTTGGTAGTTTTGTGTTTTTATCTCTTAATAAAATTATTAATTTTTCTGGTTTACCACTATTAGTCGATGTAACTTTTTTGTTCTATTTTAATTGTTAGCCTTTATATAGAAATTAACAACATTAACAAAATAAAATCGAAACATTTAATTAAAAATAAAAGGCATACATGCACTTCATCAAAATAGAACAACTATGAAGATGGTTTGTTAACCAAAGCTGAGAATCTCTTAATCCTGACCATCTATTTAATCTAAAAGCTCACAATACGCCACGTCTTAAAATTATTATTTTCCTTCAGCCCATCTCTCCTTTTTCGATTCCCAAACCTTCTCTCGACTGTTCTTCCTCATCCTCCCCCTCCTCTTCCTGTTAAGTGACCAGTTTAGCCATTTATGCAGGGCCAATCATCTCAGCAAAATTCTTCCTCACCTCATTATGAGTAATCTTCGAGTATTATCCGAGGTTGCAATTCATCACCACCACATAAAAAACAAAGAAAAAATTGCAAGTTCATTTTCTTTATGAGCAGACTGATGGTGGGTGATTTTCCACCTTACAGTTGCTTCCTTCTTCGTCAAAAGCTGGCAGATTGAGATCAAGAAAGTCTCTTAATTTTCTAAATTGTTTTATCAAGTACGCCGAGGCAAATTAGACGCTTGCGTGCGTTGTTCTTGGGTTTTGCTGTAATGATCCCTTCCTCGTCCTCGAAATTACTGGAACCACTAAGCTCTTCTTGCTTTGACCAACCAATTTAAGGAAATTATTGCTTTTATTGCTTCGAAACTGTTCAACGCAGACCCAATTGCTAAACCCTTCAGTTTCTTCCCTTTCGAGTTGAAATATTTTGACCTATGGTTGTTGTCAGGTGTCAATGGTCAATTTTAATTATTGTACTCAGATTAGTTTGAACCACAAAAAAGATTTAGATTTGAGAGGAGGGGATGTAAGGCAGTGAGACATAGAGGTGGGGGATTGAGGAAGAACAACTATGAAGATGGTTTGTTAACCAAAGCTCCATGGTCGGAGGAAGACGAGAGACTGGCCGAACTCCGAATGAGATGACAGCATGACGACGTGTTGCAATGTGAGCTTTTAGATTGATTTCACGGTGAGGATTAAGAGCTTCTGAGGGATGATGAGATAAAAGACAATGAGAGAATCCGAACCCGAAAAATATAGATACAACATATAAGTTCTCCCTAAATATTAAACTTTGATGAGTGAAGGTGCAATTATGACACTAAAATTTTTTGTGAGGAGCATATGATACCATTAAATTTATATGAGTGTAAAACTATATATAAATTTTATAAATTGGTGCAATTTTGACATTTCCTTTAGAAGCTTTAACCTTCCGTTATGTGTGTCCCACCTAGCTTCCAATTATCCATGCTTTGACCAGTAGAAAAATGAAAAGTGGGTCCCACCACCTTTTAAAACTTCCAAAATCACAACATTACCCTATCTCATTCTTGCTTGTTTCCGTCCCAGCACTTTTTGTGCCTGTTCGGCAAACCTTTTAAAAAAGCATTTTTCCAAACCAAACATAAGTTTCAATAAAAGTTAGTCAAACACTCCAAAAAATTAGAAAAACACTTTTCCAAACCAAACTAAAAGTATGTTTGGATTAGCTTTTAGAGAATAGCTTCTGAAAAAAAAGCTGTAAAGTGCTTTTAGATAATAGATTTTGAGCAGCATAGCTTTTCTGAAAAAAAGGGCTTTTGATAACATGAGAGTGTTTGGATAGTTGTTACCAGAATCACCTTTTTGTCTGTAAATTACAAAAGAGGACATTAGTTAATGTGATATTTGCATACAAAGGATAAAATTCCATGTTAATTCTCAAAGGGTGGTACACATAAAATTTCTTAACTAATAACAAAAATTAAGTAAACTCGTCTAAAAATATTAAACCAATAACATAAGTCAATTTTATAATATAATCAAATAGCTCAAAAATTTATGTTTAAAAGGATATTTTTGATAAAAATATGTGTCTTAACTAATAATTAAATATTTGATTGGTGAAAAGTGGGACCTAAACAAATAAAAGTGGTGTTTTTTTTTAACAATTTCAAGTCATGTCTTTATGGTCATGTTTAAAATACTATATTTGTATAAAAAAAAAAGCTATATTCATATGTGTAGTCATGTTTAAAATACTATATTTGTATAAAAAAAAAAGCTATATTCATTTGAATATATGACGGCTCGTTTAAGGAAGGAGAAGAGTTAAAAAAAATAAAAGGGTAATTTGGGAAAGCACTTATGAGAATACAATAATGACCCATCAACCCAAGAAAAAACAACGTAAAAGGAGGAAAAAATAGCTTTTTTGAAACCTAAGTTTCAAACGCCAAAACCATTATTTTAAATAAAAAAGTGTTTTTCTAAAATTTTAACCTATTTAACTACTTTTTGTTGAAACCTTGGTTTGGGTACAAAAAATGCTCTTTTTGGGTACCCAAATAGGCACTAAAGTTTTGGGCCCCCAAAATCTAGGTTTTGAAAAAGTTTAAATTTTATGCTTTTACGCGCGAAATCCAAGGTAAAAGCATGCTATCATTGTACATGTTATAATGATACACCAAAAGTGCCATTTATCCTCTCTTTTTTTAATATATTAACCTTATGTCATTTTTAATAATTTACATGTAAAAAGATTATTCTCATAACAATCATCCAAATACTATCATTTTATCAAAAAAAAATTTTCACAAAATTTATTACCCTTAAAATATATTATCTAAAAACACTTTTTCACCTCTAAAAAAAGTTATTCTCTAAAACTAGCTGATACTTATAAGAGAAAAGCACGATGAGGGAAATACGCTCGAACCTGTATTAGAAAGTAACAATAGTCACAAAACCCTTTTCAATTTTTTTTTTTTAAATTATAGATAATTCATAGAATGTCTCGCAAGGTTCAATCGAGGCTTTGTGTTCTCACGCGTCATCATCGTTTTTGCTGCGTCGTTCTTCATCTTCCCCCTCCAGCTCCGGTTTGAGTTCCACTTCCAGTAATCACCCCCTCTTAATTTGATTCTCAGTTCTTTAGCTTTAATTACTTCTCTACCGTATTTATTAATTGTGTAGAACGCCCACTTGGCTTATTCTTAGTCTCAGGCTCCTGTCCTCCCTTTTTAATTCGGACTTTGCAAAAGAGCTTTGCTTTCCCGTCTTTATGTGCCATTTTTCTGACAACATCTTCATGTCGTGACTTGAAGTGGAATTGTCAGTTGTTAGCTTTAATTACTTCTCTACATTATTTATTAATTGTGTAGAATGCCTACTTGACTTATTCTTAGTCTGAGGCCCCCTTCCTCCCTTTTTAGTTCGGACTTTGTAAAAGAGCTTTGCTTTCCCGTCTCTGTGCGCCATTTTTTTTCTGACAGTAGTTTCATGACGTGACTTGAAGTGTAATTGACGCGCTCTTAATATTTTTGTTATGTGAAGTTGAAGAGGAGAGTGAGGAGGTTGAAGGGGGAGAGAGTGGGAAATAAGGAAAAAGAAGGATGGAGAGTGAAGTTGTTGCTAGGGGTGATCTCTGATAGATGGAATGTGCAAATGAATGCGCAAATGTAGGAGGAAAAAACAAGGAAGAAGGGGGTAGGATAATGCTGTAAGTTTTGAAATTTAATAAAGTGATGGGACCCAATTTTGAATTTTCAACTGGTCAAAGCGCGCACTTGGAAGCTAGGTGAGACCCATATAGCGATGGGTCAAAGTTTGTAATAAAAATGTGAAAGTTGCACTAGTTTGTGAAGCTTTTGTATATTTTTACATCCATATAAATTTAATGGTATCAGATACTATTCACCAAAAACTTTATTGTCAAAAGAAGCATTTACTCCCCTGCCCTACTGTGGAGCTGCATTAGCATCATTGTCCATCTATGCATTGACTTACTTTCCGGGAGGCATTACCCCAAGTTGGAAGAATTTGTTGAGGATTTATTTGGTTACTTGAGTGGTAGAGAAACTGATATAGAATGAACTATTGGGATGTTGAGTTCCTCAAACATTACTTAAATGAGACAACCACCTATCAGCGTCGATCAAATATATATATATATATATATATATGTAAATACAAAAATTCGGAAAATGGCAGGAATCCACCAAAGCTCAAAGAAGCATCGTTACGATGATAGAGTACTCTAGCTATAAAAACTCATGATTTATAAATTCAAATTAAATTTGAAAATAGTGACATTACTCATAGCCTGATAACCACCCAAAATTAATTGAATGAGCTGTTGGTGATTTTCAGTAAGATTTCAAGTATGCATAAGCATTAATTAAGAGACTGAGTAATGGTGTAAATAAAGGAATATGGCCATGTATCCAACAATTTTGCATAAAATAGAAGGACGAAAAAGCACCAAAAAGCTTCAAGATTATTTTATATTACATTATATATATTTTTATATTTAACACATGTTAAAATAAATGGACCTTAGTAAATTAATCACCAAATCATTCTTGCAGAGCGGAGTTAAAAACCAAAACTGAGGAATATTTCCATAGTCAACTGATGATTTATTGATGCAAGTGAGCTTGAAACCTGCTTTTATATTATTTGATTGTATAGAGCGGTGAGCTGAAATCTATTGGAATTTGCATTGTAGATGCTAATTGGCAACTTTGCTTTAGGATTGATAATAATAACCAAATCTTCATATAGCAGAGATGAACCCAAACTTGAAGGATGCTCTGACACATATTTCTAGTGATCATTTCCCAAATGAGAATACACTACTGGACTAATATATGTAGAAATCCATGTAGATGAAAGCCGTGAAGCTTGCCCTTAGAACGTGGGTAAGAAATCACATAAAGCTGCAGCAACATTACATAATAAAGATTTAAATAAGGAATGTATCATTGAAAATGAATAAAAAAATTTGCATACACTTCCCACACGTCAGACCCAAAATTTGGGGATATTCTGTAACGGATCTTTACTGACCTTTCCTACTCTAAAAGTGCACGAAAGAATGAACTGAGAAATAAGAAACCAAACAGATTAAAACATTGGAGGTGAAATTACGCCAATATACAATCCATGTCACACGACGTTCCTTCAATACATTAACCAAGCATGACCATGCGTGACTTTTGCTTATTTTTTTAAGGTAACCCGCTTTACTTATGATGTCATTTTGTTGCAAGATAAACGACAACACAAGAGCATCCACCTTCTCTATCTTCCTTGTCCATTTAAGCTCCCCTATACTGATCAACGACTAACGATAGAAACTTGTATAATCACCACAGATATTTAATTTATCACATGTTTGGGCAAACATCCATTGAACAATGCAAAACCATTCCACATGATGAACTCCAAAAGCAAACCTTAGGAAAAATCAAAACATTGAAAAAAATATTAAATGAAGCAGCATCCACTACTTGAAGTGTACCTTGCATGTGGGATATGCATATCTTTCCATAGATCTTTATATCTGCAATGCCTTTGCCCACTATATAAATTCAGTTGTGTTCTGAAAATGTCATTTTCTCATTTAATGGTAAAGCTGCAAAATCTGGTCAGTTACTTGATTAGATAGGTAGGTATGTGTCCAAAATCCTGCTTCCATGAATCCCTCAAGAAAACTCTACACTATCAACAACTACAAACTCACAAACTTTCACCACAAGTCAGATTGTAAGAGCAACAGACTATAATCCAAGAGCAACAAAGAGTCAAGGCAGCAATCAATTCAAATTTATAGGAATAATGTTGCTCTAAACAGATTTGCAAATCAGAGTTGTGTTCAAGATTTTTCCAAGAATATTCCAGCAAACTAGCTTCAAAATAAGAAGCTTAAATTTGTTCAGTAGTGACACAACGAGCACAAGATAAACAAAACCACAAAAATCAACTTACAGCAATCACTGAATAACAGAACCAAAAATCACAGAATAACAGTGACCACGAATCTACAGCAAAAATGAACAACCACTGACCACAAATCTGCAATTATCAAAACCAGATTCGCAACAGAATTAGACACCAGAATATGCAGCAAGAACAAGGCACAACAACCAGAAATGAGTACAGCAAAAATGGCTACAAATCTGACCACAAAAGCACAAGTTCATTTAAAAACTCAGCAACAAATTGAGGAAATCAGCCCCAAAATGTTTTGTTGCAGCAAACTCAATCCGCACAAAATGCCAAACAGATGGAGCCAAAAATTGGTATTGCAAAACAAGTTCAAATCAGATTTAATGAAAACCAGAGACTTCAGATATATTTCGAATTCAAAGATAGCAACTATGACAAAAACCAGCAGTAATATGCAGTCAAGTGCAGTTCCTCAACAATGTGACTTGGAACCAAATGGATAGTGTTAGGAAAGGAGTGAAGTAGTGTTTGAAACACCACCAACAAGTGTCAGAACTCAACTCAGAAAACCTTAGAAATCACTTTAATAGGAATGAGTCATGAAACTTCAGAAAACCTTCTAAAACTTCAACTTTGATCTCTGGACAGCAGCGAAATTTAGAGCAAAAATGACTTAATGTGCAGAGAATTCAGCTCAACAAGCCAACTAGAACAACAATTAGTCACAGAAAGTGTAGCTTAGTAAATTCGACTCTCTGGACAGCAAGCACGCAGACACAATGATGAAGGAAAATTGGATACAAATCAGTGCAAGTGTCTTCACAAATTCCAGAAATTAAGTACCATGCAGAGCAAAACAGAAACAATTTCGAAGCAAACCAAATTGCAAATAACACAATGACTTATCGGCCATTTGCGGTCATTACCGTAAGCGTACGGGTTGTCAAATAAAAATAGTAATATAGGAAAAAGTGTCGTTCCACAAGGATTGAGAATTGAGTAGGTTAATTAGTACTAATTGGTCAATTAATTAGAAATGAGTAGGAAATGATGTAATTTGAAATTGGATAGAAATAGTTTGCAATAAAGGAGAATAATAAACACTCTTGTTCAAGAAAATAAAAGCCTAAGGTTACTTATCCCCATTTTTATTTCATGACCTAAAGAAATCCCTTCCTCTTAATGCCTTAATGAATTAATGTATGAGCCCAAGGGTTAAATACATTTGAAAGAGCTTTCTCAAGTCAAAATCAAATTTATACATGCACTAATGCCACAATCTCTTGCTACCATTAATGCAAGCCCTTATTCTCAACCACCCTCATAATGACAATGTTAGGTTAGTAACTATATCTCTATGTTACCAACTAACCATCCATTTAAAATCATAAATTTCAAACCCAACATGATCCCATCCAAGTTCTAAAACAAAATACACTTTCTTAAGCCATATCTCATTTAACTAAAGCAAGTGGTGACCAAGCATTTGTAAAATAAAGAGCAAGATGGAAATCTATACATGTAAATTCATTAAATGCATTAAAGGAAAGGAAATACAAAGTCAACCCATAAAAATGGTTCAAAGTAACCCTAGAAAAGAGTTTTAGCTACACATAAATGTATCTAAACCCAAAACAAAAACTGAAATAGAGTTCATAGTACAAGAGAAGAGAAGAAGGAAGAAGAAGGGAAACCAAGATGTAAGAATCTTCAATCTCTCCGGGATTCTCCAAGTTTCTAAGCACTTCCCAAGCTCTCTCTTGCAACTCTTAGCTCCCAAAATCGTGCCCAAGTGTGTTTTCCTTGTTTCTTCGAAACCCTAGCTTAAAAATGATTTCTGCCAGCTTCAGTTTATTCAAAACGCGTAGCAAAGGCTTCCGCTCGCCGCCGCCTCGCCTTGGTGAGGCCACGGCGAGCTGATAGGGGAATTTTGGCAGAATGCTCCTCTCCTGGCCGTGAGCTCGCCGCGGCGAGCTCCCTTATTCTCTGGCTTCTTTACTTCTGTACCTCTATCTCTTTGGTTTCTTTTTAGCTTGTCCATTGGTCCACCTCTTCGTACATAAAAATAGAAAGAGGGTTGATGAGTTCTACAAATAACTCAAGTTTATATCCACTAAACTCCACATTTCATTCACGTATAAAATTCCTCTTTTCTTTCTTTCTTTCTATTGACTTTTAACTTCTTTAAACCTTTTATTCACAAAATTTATTTACAAAAGTGAGGACAAATGTGATGAAATGAATGAAATATAGGAGTTTATCACACAACTTAAACTAAACCAAGGAATGGCAACGACGCCACTTGATAAGCCTTGTCGTATAGGCCTCAAAGAAACTGGAATTAAACTCCTATAGTGCAGTGATTTAACCCTAGATCATTTCCTCATTACCTTGGCTAAATGTAAGATTAAATTGAAAAACTAGCACAAATTAAAACCAAATTTAAGATTCAAAGCTATCTAATCCTATCTAATTCTTTTTGTGATTTTTTTTAGTGAATGGAATTATGAAAATAGGAAATGCAAGAGTGAGTGTAGAAGAAAGGAATGTCAATTTTGATGAACAATTCCTCCTTATGTATCTACTATATATTCATTGCCTCTCAAATTGACTTAGAGTTCTCTAGGTTTGCAAAATTGGCGCCTCTTCACTGAGAACATGAGTTTACTAA
Source organism: Mimosa bimucronata (assembly GCA_037074515.1). Lineage (NCBI taxonomy): Eukaryota > Viridiplantae > Streptophyta > Magnoliopsida > Fabales > Fabaceae > Mimosa > Mimosa bimucronata. The sequence goes on from CM073436.1 coordinate 7,601,752, forward strand.
CTAAACAACTCAAATTCATCATGAAGCAACACAAGAATTGATTCAAATTGCATGCATCAAGCAAATAGTCTTCAATTAGGATCCTGTGAATCATTCATCCTAATTTCACAACCTAAACAACTAGATAGGTTTATAAAATCAAAGATTACAAGGTATTAAGGATTGACATAAGCAACTATCAATTTGAAATCAATCCACAAGTCATTTTCTAAATCTGGAAATGTAGAACATTACTCATGTTCTTAACAATCTCTGCATGAAATCCACTAGATATACACATAGAAACTAAGAATCAAATAGAAGATGAATGAGAACTCTCTTTTGAAGCACAAAGAGGCTTGAATCTAGCTTCAACACAAGGTTGAATCACAAGATAAAATCAGCCACCCATCTCTTGATACAGTTCTCTGCTCAAATCAGATTTGAGGAAATTCATGACTGAAGCTTGGGTAATAAAGAATGATGGTGATAGTTGAGAAATAGTGATGAAGAAATGGTGTAGAATAAATGACTCATGAAGATCGTGGAGAATGGTGAGATAAATGAGAGAGAAGAAAATGGAATGAGAATGGAAATGAAGGAATGACTAATCTCTCAGAATCAGTGTGTATATATATATACTTCCCAGAATAAACTCACCGTCCCTCTAGTTCTCCACCTTCCTTCTTCGTTTAAGCTTTATCTTCAAATCCCCTCGCCACGTTTGCACTTCAACTCCCTTTGATCACGTGGCCATGCTGGCTCAAGCTCTAATGGAATCCACTTGCTTCCCTCTCGTTCTCAGCCGGTCGATCACCTCAAATCCAACGACTTCCACCAGCACCAAGAACATAGCGCCAGCCCTAACTTCTCAAGTTCCTCAGCTTCCTGGAATCCAACTTCAAAACTGAAGCTTCATTTTATTTGGCTCAAATTCCATTTTTGCCCCTATGATAAAGAAATAATAACAAGAAGTAAAAGGGCTAAACTGCAACTTTCAAAATATACCTATAAGAACAATATTTAATTCCAAATTTTCCAAATTAAGTGCTCACTCAAATTAATAATGTTATAATGCAATTTTCACAATTTAACCCACTAATTTAAGCTAAAAAATGCACACTTTAATCACTTGAATTAATGAATTATCAAGGAGTGACATAGACTGATGTGATTACCCATACATACAAGAGGAAATGAAAAATATAATTAAAAAACGATTCTTAACCCCCTTGCCCTTGCTTTCCTCAAGAAGCATCGATAATTTTTTGTAAAGAGGAGTTTGTACACCCATGCCATTGCTTCCATCTCATCTTCTTGTTGCCCCACTTCTTGGATCTCTATTTGTGGCTACAAAACAATGAGCAAATCAACCATAAACGTGAAAATAGGGAGGAAAAAAACAACTTGAATAAGATCCGAATAAGAGTTTGAGAACATTAGAAAATAAAGGCCATGCTAGGAAATCAAATAGGGTAGTTTGTAGTGACGCAAACGTAGTGAAGGTCAACCTTTGTCTTGAGTTTCAGAAATCTTTTTTTTGGTTGCCCAAGGTATCCCCTAACCCGATAGGCCAAAGAGTTCTAATCCTCCATGGATCTGAGCTCTAGAAACTTCTTTCTTTCTTTTCTCTAAATTTTTCCATTCGAATGGACTTACTTAAGGTTTAATATATGACAAGCACAAAGAATAATGAAGCATAGATTAATTGTAACATTCTAGAAATTAATTGAGGATTAGAGGGAATAATTAGGAATTGATTAATGGGAAATGATAGATTATGAGAATATTTGAGAAATTTTGAAGTATTTTTAAGGATTTTAAATGTTTAGTTTCTCCCTTATTTTAAGGACAATAATTTTGGGAAAATTATTTTTAGTCTCAAAAGAGGTTATTATGGGAGAAAATAAGCAAAGAATATTATAGGTAAATTTTGAAAGTGGAAAGAAAATTTTTGGCTAAAAAAATATCTCATTTGAGGATTCTAAGACCTAGTAATGTATTTTTCCCTAAACTTTTTCTTTTTCTTCCTATTCTTCTATTTTCTTTCCTCCCCCTCATTTCCTCTTGAATCGTGACCCTTCTTTCTTCCATCTCTCTTTTCATTTTCTTCTTTACTCCTCCCTCTCCATTCCTCTCCTTTGTCAGCCACCAGCGTCTTCGGCAACTGAGCAAGGTGAAACCGTCGCCCTTTCATTACTCCCCAGCCTTCCTCCTCATCCCTTCCTCTTTTTCTCTTCCTCTTTCTTCCTCCTTGCACGCAGCCGACGAGATTTTGAGGTGAGAGTTTTCTGTTGAGCTTCGCCAGAAAACCGCCACCTATCACCTCCATTCACTTCCTCCAACTTTCTACTTCTTTTCTCCACTCATTTTTGGTCCGGTCCGTATTTAGAAAAGTATATCAAAATATTTGTTCACCGGAGCTTTTGGAGCTCACCGATGCTAGACCGATGGCTTTTCCGGCCAACTAAGACCATATTCGGACTCCCGTAAGTATCTTTATGCACCTATATAATTAGTTTTTCGATCTGTAATGTTTCAAAAATAGTCCTTATCTGAGTTGTGGTTTTTGGGGTATCTAAACTCATTATATTGAAGTTTAAAATTTGATTTAGAATTTTTCGTAAAGGAATTTACAATTTATTTGAGGTTTTCCAATTTATTTGGAATTTATGAGATTAGGAAAAATTTGGGGATATTGTGTTCGGACTTGTTTGAGGTTAATTGCTAATTTTTGGAATTTATTTAAGATTATATTATGATGTTAATATGGCTGTTTTGGTGAAATTTTTAGACTAATAAAGTTTGAAATAAGCTAATGATTAAGAAATTTTTTTTGAAAGATGGACATTTGAAAGTAAATTTATGGATATTAAATTGAGGCTATTGGTGGGATAATATGATTAAATTGAGATATTATGGGAGTTGAAAAGATTTATTTGGGTATGTGATGATTGGATGTTATTGGGATCTTACGATGGATTTGGATGGATAATCTTAATGGTTTAGTTGAGAGAGAATTAAGGACGGGTTTGGAATAAATTTTTTGAGGATGAATGTTTTTCATACCGAAGTAAATAGTTTAAATCATACCATATGTATACCACCAGAACCCAGAATTTTATAGTAAAAATATTATTTCAAAGCTCTTACTAACAATATATGCACACATAGACTAAGTAGCAGTGGTTACCTTTAGGCAGAATATCAAAGAGTATCACAATAAAACCACGCTCCCTTTGCTTGACTCAAGACAAGTCACTGTCTACATAACAATCATATCCAATAAAATTAACACTTAAATTAAGTGTTCAAATACAAAGTAATTCCCTAACCAAAAGAATTTTGATTTGAAAATGTCATGTGAGACTTTTATGTTAAACCTGGCATATATGTTTGTGTATTGCATCATAAATTTTGAAAAGAATACATATGATTTTGAAATATTATCGCATGACTTTTGAAACACTGGTAAGGCTAAGTGCGTGATTTGTGGTAGTATTGTCATTACTACTTGTGATGCATATATTGTGGTAGTTAGCATTGATACCTTGGATGCTTTTGCCATCATGTGATGAGGTACCCTGTTGGCTCACAGGAAATAATTATTTTATTGGTGTACTGGATATGGGTGGCTCCAATTGAGTACTACCTTCCGGTGTGCTAGGTATGGGTAGCCCCCATCGAGTTTCACTTCTCCGTGGTTCTGGGTATGGGTCGAAATCCCCATCGAGTTTTACTTCTCCGTGGTTCTGGGTATGGGATGAGATCATCGTCGACTTCCACTTTGGCCTGTCTAATTGTAGGGGACAACCTAATGTTTCGTAGGGCGAACATTATGGATGATTATGGAAAATGTATTTTAAATTGTTTTTACAAAATGATGATATATTGGAGTTGTTAAATGTTTTCCTAGTACAGATTGCTGCATGATTATTTGGTTATGTGCTCATATTTCAAATTGTTCATATATATATGTATTATAGTTCCCACATTGACACATTACTGGTACACACCAAAACATAGAGAGTGGTAGTTAAGTGGTTAGTAGACATAACTGTGTCTACCTCCTTTTGCTGATTTGTAGGTTCAGGTCCAGTAGCGGATAATCGGGGAAAGGAGCTCTCATTTTCTTACTAAAACATAACGAGCTGTTATTTTGGTTTTATGCGAGAAGTGTTGTATATTGTCATACTTCTTTAGGCTTTCATATTTCACTTCCGCATTCTTATATTTGGATAACTGTATGCATTATGATTTTTGATTGGGACCAGTCCATTTCCGGCATATAGGCCTGAGACCTACTAGTATTGTTTTTCTATCTGTGATTTGGTTTTGAATTGTTGGTTAGAAACTTCTTTCTACCTGCCATGGTTGTTTGGGATTTTATCGGATATTTTATTATACCTGAACATGGCTGGAGTATGTTAAGTAATTGATCAAATAATTTGATGTTTTATTGGATGGTTTAGTTGGGTACGGTGGCTAAATATATTTTACAGGAAAGATTTGCAAAGGTATTTGGATATGTAGTTCATATATTTTTTATATCCATGTTAGGGGAATTCTTCTTAACATGGATAAATTGATTTAAAAAGGTGGAATGTTTCTTTTCTAACATGGATTGGTTCATGTAACGGTTAAATTTTTAATATCCATGTTAGTTGTGATTTGGTTAAATCATTTTCTACTCTCTTTCTTACAGTGATCCTCCTTTAATTAAATAAGGGAAATTTTAATCTAACTATGATTTATATTTTGGTATTTTAGAACTACTTTTTTCTATCATAGTTAGACAGTTAAATTTTGAGTTTTAGAAAACTGTTACCTTGAATTCTTTTTTTAATTATGTTAGCATTTTAGTAAAGAAAAAATGCAAGAGAAAAGAGAGTGGAAAAATATCACCATCAACCCCATTGTAATATCACCAGTTTCTCCCTTGGATTCCCATATGCATATCGCCGAAAAATTCTTCTTAATCACGCTTTCTCAGTTTCTCCGACATCATCCATGCACGACATCTTGTTCATTGTAATTGTAAAATTATCAGTCTTGAAAGGCTAGTTCCCTCGAAATAATGCCCTTTCCCATTGCTTAGATAAAAAGTTCCATTCAACTACTGTATTTTCAAATAATTGTTCCAGATGCTAATATAGCAACTCCTTCCAGACCATGTTAAAATCCACTACCCTTTCGGAACTCCATACTCCCATTGTCCATCAAAGCGATTCCCATTCGTCCAAAGCAAAGGTTCTCTTCTAGACATCACACCGTTCTTCCACCCACTCACATACTAGTTCCTATTCTTCCACAAATACCTTCTTTGCCCATCTTGCAGATTCTGCTTCCAAGAACCTTCATAGAAATCATCATTCGCATACCATTTATGGCCGTATCCGTGTTTCGGATCACCGATCCAGGAGCCACGGTAGGTGTCATCGTCAGATCCAACAAAAGTCCTGAACCCTTATCCGACCATTCATTAGAATAATGAGGCAAAGAGACTAATAAAATCAAGGAAATAAGTGGGATGATTCGAGAAAGGAAAAGAGTAAGGAAATGAAAGAGAAAAATGTAATGGTGAAACCATACAAAATGGAGGAATGTTTAAAATTTTAAATTTGAATCCCCCATTGTCTTAGGCTTTTGTACATCAATATAAGCAAGCACCTCATAACTGCACGCTACCTAAGAAAATTTGTAAACAGCCTGGAGCAAATGTTGAGCCGACACTATTCATCAACTCTATGAACAGTAAAAAGCAGAGAAGAGCCATGCATTGGTTCAGCTCTATGAAAAGTAAAATGCAACACTTTTTAAAGATATATAGATTGCACTTTCACCCTAAAATTTTTAACTCTTAGCATCCAGCTGTTTTTTAAAAGCTTGAAGCTTGGGAATAAACCTGAAGAAAAAAAAAAGGGCTAGGCTTTCTTCTTTAACATAAACAAACTTAGCAGGTTACAACAGTTGGTAAAACTCGTGGTGCACTTATTATTAGCACTTGAATTTAACAAGCTCATTGTAATTTATGCAGAATGACTTGAACTCCATGTTGAGGCTGAAGAGTGATGGTGGTGGTGAGAGCATGAGAATATGTTGGGGAAATCTCGAAGGAGAAATGTTGTAGAATCAAAGACAAAGCCATTTTAGCTTCCAACAAGGCAAAGTTTTGTCCAATGCAGATTCGAGGACCCCCTCCGAATGGGAAGAATGCAATAGAAGTACCTTTTGATGCCTTCGATAATCCTTCAGAAAATCTCTCTGGCTTGAACTCTTTGGCATCATCTCCCCACAACTGTTGGTCATGGTGCATCATAAGTATTGGTATGCAAATCTGTACTCCTCCAGGTATTAACAATTTCCCAAGTTTGGTCTCTTTCTCAACATACCTCTCTGTCCTTATTATTGGTGGATATAACCTCAAAACCTCATACAAGATCATTGTAACCTGTAATGGCAAATTTTATAAATCATTGTAACCTGTAATGGAATATTTTATAAGTATAGACATGTGTGTGGTTCAGTCTTTCTTCATATATATATGACGCATATTTTTTTTTTGTCAATGAACAGTCTGTCCAATTAATAGATTGAATTGGAATAATGGATTCATAAATCACAAAAACATGCTTACAATCTTAAGGCGACTTAGTGCATCGTAGTCTGGTTTTTGGTTGCCAAAGGCTTGCTGTACTTCTTCCCTTGCACGTGCTTGCCATTCAGGATACTTACTCAATAGCATCATAGTCCAGACTAGTAAAGATGAAGTTGTTTCTTGGCCTGCTACGTAGAACAACTTGCATTCGTCTATAACGTCTTTCATACTCAACCCAGAGTTCTGTTTGTCCCCTTGTTCCTTAATCTCCTTCTGGTTGGATTCTAAAAGTAGGCCTAATAGGTCTTTCTTGGTGGCTTCTCCTACCTTAATTGCTTCCACCCTTTTGTTGATAATGTTCTCTAGGGTAGCTTCCACATTTCTATCAATTTCCTTCATCCTCTTGTTCGCCTTTGTTGGTACAAACCTGCAAAAAAAAAAAAAAAAAAAACATTTCACAACTAATCTACAAGTAATAGCCATAGATCACTAACATTACAATGCTCATTAGTCGTAGTAATTACCTCCATAGGGGAATTTGATGTTTAATTACATTAGCCATTACAAGTTCACCTTGTTCTGCCAGAAGATCAAATATTTGTCTGCCTTCTCGGTAGCTACTTCCAAATGCTGCTTTAGAAATCACTTCTTTTGTCAAATTCTTAAGCCAAGGCAACACATCCACTTCACAAGTTCCATCTGTTTGGGATAACATGTTTTCCCATTTGCTGATCATATCATTGCAACTTTGGCACACAATTGGGGGCAGAGTCTGTAGATAGAGATGGTGAACAAATTAAGAGACAAAGAGTCGGCTAATAAATCTAGAAAAGTAGATGTGTGATTTTGGTGAGACAATAAGTGAGTAACCTTCACCTTGAGTTGTTCCAAATTGAATGCCGGATTGATAATCTTTCTGTGTTTAGCCCACTTGTCGCCATCATGGTTTGCCAGACCAGTGGATACATATTTAACAATAGGATTGGTGTGAGGTCTTATGAAGTCATAGTTTCTATTGAACACATCTTTTATCAGCGCAGGATCCATGATGATCAACCTCGGCAGCGGTCCCAACCACATGAATGAATTTTTACCTGTGCTTTGAATTGGAAGGAAATTATACATTTTTTCCATTTATGATATCAAATTTTTCTATGTACATATATGTATTTCTATTATAAGGTGCCTTGACAGCATAATTGTAATTAAGAATCCATTCTCGATTTTGAAATTAGAAATGTTTTGCTATTTGTACAATTTGATGTTGGTCTATGCAAATAATAATGCTCAGAGACATACATTGCCATCTTTAATCGATTACTCTTTATGCTAGTATTGTTTTTAAAAAAAAAAATTAGAAAACGGATAAAATCATACATCTTTTAGATCTTTATAATCAAAATTAGGAGAGATTTTTTTTTTGGGCGTACCGTGGTTATTGACCACATAGTGGTCGAAGGTAAAGACGTGAGGAGCCAAGTCATGGGAATGATTTGGCAAAGCCGAGGATTTGGCTTGTTGCTGCATATTAGACATTTGGATTAAGTCACCAACCCAGAATCTATAAGGATCAGCCTCAATACCTTGATTTCTCAGAACTCTCTCCACCCTCTTTGGATTTACCCATAGCCACATCGTCATCTTCCAAACCCATCTTATAACTATTGCTGCAGCCGCCACTGCTATTATTATTCCCGATCCTCCAACCATCTCTCTTCTTCCCCCTCTCCCTCTTTCTATTATGTATGTATGTCTCCTTCTGTGTTAATGTGTGAAAGAGAACAAGTTCAGTATATAAATACGTAGATGAGTCCACGATGAGGTTAGTTTTTGTATCAGTAAATTACCCGAAAGCCTAATGCGGGCCAAGCCGGTACTTCCTATCTCTCTTCCTATCCCCTCTTTTGGGGGTGGCTCCAGTCTCTCCACTAACTCTTCTCTCCCTTTCTTCCCTACTTAACATTTCCACCGTTGGCTTTATTTTTAATACACTGTAAAAACATTATCTATTTATCAATTAATGTATAGATCTCATTCATTTAAAGTAAACCAAATTGTAGATATATGAAGTGGAGGGTGAGATTATTGGGGACATTCCTAGCACTATTTTGATATGTTTATATGTAAACTACATTGGGATGGCTAAAATAGCAGTCACTCCCTCGGTTCCTAAGTATAAGATCTATTTATCTAATTTGATTAGATTAGGGATATTAGTTATGTTAGTTAAAATTACATGATATTACCAAAGCACGTTAACCACATTTATTTATTCCTACCATCCCTCTCTTGTTTCTTTATTATTGATGAGTATTTATATGAATAATTTAGAGAAAATGTGGGGAAAAATAGAAAGATATCTTATATTTTAAAATAAAGTCACCTCATCAGTGGTGAGGGAGTAATTAATTTGGAGGCATCTTCGCATGTGGACAGCATATCACTCATCCATGTTCATCCATTCTCTCCCACCAGTTTTCCTGAAAATTGGAACTAAATAAGAAGAATAATAAAAACACCGCAACAACTGTGAGATATATTTGAGTGTGAGATATATTCCTAAATTGATTATGGAGTCCATGGGATTTTAATGGTGTTTATAATATGGATTTTTTTTTTTTATCATGTGTTTATAATATGGGTTGGAAATATATCAATTGTGATAATTCGATAAGCATGTGATATTATTTGGTAGTTGTGATGGACGCAGGGCAAAATGGATAAATTACTTGAAGTCTTGTCACTTGGCAACCTTGTGAGATTAAGGAAATTAAATATATCACTTAATTACAAGAGTAAGAGAAATTAAATCAACGTAAAAATATGATTATATATTAGTTTATAAGTAAGATAAATTAATTTTGAGAAAAAATTATAAATATAAATACTTTAAAATATTTAACACTTTTGATCTCTTAAAAAAGCCGATTGATATTATCATTTGTGGTAAAAGGAGCCTGAAGGATTTCAATTTTCAAACCTTGCCTCATTGGTTACATTAGTACCGTATAGACCCAAAAGTCTTAGGCTTGCTAGTTGTTTCCACTAGTCCGGCTGTATTAGCTACTTTTTATTAAATTGGCAGAGTCAGCTCTAGAATTTTCCAAACGATTAAGTTTATTTATTATCTAGTGCAAGTTTTTCTTTGGGAAAATATGACAATGTCCTATGACGGAGAATTAATCACAATCATATCCTTTAAAATAATCAGATTATATTGAAGTCTTTAATAACCTGAGTATGATCAAATCAAATTGCATTAGTTGTTAATGTCTTTTATTTAATGCCTTTTATTGAGTTATTATCGATAAACTCTTTAGTAACATTATTGTTATTAATAATTTATGGACAGCATTGACAATTACCAATGTAATTTGATTTAATCTCATATTTATAAGTTTTTAAGGATTTCAATGTAATTTGATGATTTCAAAATGTTTATTTGTGATTAATTTTGTAATTTGATGATTTCAAAATGTTTATTTGTGATTAATTTTCTTTTGTAAGATTTAGTTGTAATTCTCCCTTTTTCTTTAGGACTTGTTTGTCACACGGAAAATCACCCAATAACAAAGAAAAAGCAGGATTTTCCATTAAACACACATTTTTGGTTGGCAAATGGTCTACTGCCTAATTTTTCTTTGAATATATATGCCAAGGTAGCTTCCTACCTCTTTTCATGGTAACCCATTCTTCAAGATGGTATGAAAACTCTAGCTAGCCAAATGCTCATATAAAAGATGGGCTAGGGTTGTTCACGGGATGGGACGGGGTTCGAGACGAGAATTCCATCCCAGTGTCCCATCCCATCCTGAAATTGTCCCCGATCCTTATCGGGATGGGACCGAACGAGATTGTCCCGAATTTTTTTTGAAAAAAAATAATGTAACCAAAATTTCAGTACACATGTCAAAGTAATCTCAAATTTTCAGTAAGCAAATATTGCTTTGATTTAATTGCAATAAATTTATTCAATATAGATAAAGCAATATCAAGTTATTCATCAACCCAGATCATCACCGGCACCACAAAAATATAGCATAAATCTTGATTTTGTGTAAAACAAGAACAAAAAGCAAGAATCTAGGACTAGAAGCAAAGCAAAAATTGATAACAATAAGAAATCAAAAAGCAAATTATAGATCCAAAAAAAAATCTCATATCAGATAGACATCGAAAGCATCCAGAATCAAAATTAAAATAGGGAAGGTAAAGTTCAATCAGCAAAGATGAATGAGGGGGAAAGATCATATTGTGATTTGGATGATGAATCAAAGACGTTCGCTCTTTCCTTCTCCTATTCTTAAAATCTGAGCGTCGAACGACAGAGATGAGAGACCGAGATGATGGTAGCTAAGAGAGATCGAGAACCTTCATGATGCAATGAAAAAAATTGGTTTGAGTGTTTGATGAGAGGCTGAGGTGTGGGTTAAATCTGTGGGTCCGGTATGGGCTTGGTTACTCTCACTTATTGTCTTATTTCCATAGTCATTTTTTTTTCAAAAAAATATATATTATATCGGGACGGGACAACCCCTTTCCAATTCCTGTCCAGTCTCGAAGGACTATGTTGTCCCATCCCAATTTCTCCTGTTTCAAAAATATTCGGGACGAGACAGTCATGACCGGGACAGAATAGGGCATATCGGGACAGGAAAATTTTGAATAGCCCTAAAACGAGCCGTCACAAATGAGGGGCCACACTCATGAGAAAATGTGGAGAGAAAAGAACATGAGAGTCGCATTATTTTTTCCTCACTTCTCTCTCTTATTTTCTCAACCTATCTAAACAAGAGATTTTTTTGTCTATTTTCTTCCCTACTTTTTTATTCCCAATTTGGAGGCATCTTGGCACATGGACATCAATGGATGAACATGGATGAGTGAAATGAACCAGGCTAAAAGGGGTGGTTTCAAAATTTATATGTTTGTGTGTGAGATATATTCCTGAATTGATTATGGAGTGCATGGGATTTTAATGGTGTTTATAATATGGGTTGGAAATATACCAATTGTGATAATTCGATAAGCATGTGATATTATTTGGTAGTTGTGATGGACGCAGGGCAAAATGGATAAATTACTTGAAGTCTTTTATCACTTGGCAATCGTGTGAGATTAAGGAAACCAAATATATCACTTAATTACAAGAGTGAGAGAAATTGAACCAAAGTACAAATATAAATCCTCTTGCCATAAATATAATGTGAATTTAATTTTTTTGTGGAGATTAATGAAGTCAAATACATCACTTAAATATGACATATGTTACATGTAATTAATTAGATTATATATTAGTTTATAAGTAAGGTAAATTAATTTTGAGAAAAAATCATAAGTGTAAATACTTTAAAATATTTAACACTTTTGATCTCATAAAAAAGCCAATTGATATTATAATTCGTGGCAAAAGGAGCGGGAAGGACGGTTTCAATTTTCAAAACTCGTCTCATTTGTTACATTATTAGTACCGTATAGACCCAAAAATCTTAGGCTTGCTAGTTGTTAGCTTTAGTCCGGCTGTAATAACTACTTCTTTTTTTTTTTTTGATGAATAAAAGTAATCCTCATCAACTACCTATGGGTTCAAGTCTAATACAATCCTCAGTCACAATTGAAACTAAACCAGGCGGTATTTCCTGGAAAACATGCAGTCCCTGATCCGCTGCTAAACCAGATTTTGCAAGCCAGTCTGCTGCTTTATTTGCCTCACGAGGTACATACTGTAATCGCACATCCCAACTCCTACTTAATAATTCCTGAGCTTCTAAGATAGCCACATGATCTCGATGAGTCATCGTAAGAGGAGAATTTAGAACATCTAAAATCTCCGTAGCATCTGTCTCAACAATAACTCTGCGCCAGCCTATAGACCATGCTACTTTCAGCCCCACAAGACAACCCCAGAGTTCAGCTTGAAACACATCAACAGTCCCTAAATTTTGGATAAAACCATTCATAAAAAATCCAGAGCTATTTCTACAAATTCCACCACAAGCTGCCACGTTACTATTCGGTGAGAATGACCCATCCACATTAACTTTCACCCAGCCTTCTTCAGGAGGCATCCACCTGATTGAATCTCTCGACTTCTTAGCACCATCAATTCCAGTACCAGCAAGTTTATGCGCCACATTCATCATGCTTACAGCCATAACTCGAGCACTTGAAATAAGGAATTCATCTGTTACTTGCTTATTTTCAAAAATTGCTAAATTTCGGCGACGCCAAAGCCACCAACATAAAATAGCAAACAAAGTTGCCCACTCCTTTCCCTCCTTAGTAGTCATACTAATATTCCACCATAGCCACCTGTCAAGGGGTAATACGCAAAAAGTGTTCCATCTTTTCTGGTCTACAACCTTCTTCCACATTCTTTTCGCTCCAGCACAGTCTCTTAGGACATGAAGAGTATCTTCACAAGTCTCCTTACAAGCCATGCAAGCATCATCCAACGTTAGTCCTCTTCTCAATCTTGCAGAGTTAGTAAGCAAACCATTTTTTGCAGCTAGCCATAAAAAGGTTCTGCATTTATACGGTGCTTGGACCTTCCATATCTTCTCCCACTTATTCTCAATGTTACTTTCTACCAATGAAGTACCTCTCTCGATTGTACTTCTTCCTCAAATAAGGCCGAGAAAAATCTGGTAGCATTAACTTTAATCTGTTCTTCATCAAAACACCAGTTGTCGTCATCAAGTTTCATAGCATCAAGATGATTTAGTTTCCTACGACCATTAGCTTTTGCGTGAAACAGTCTTGTGTTCCTATCTCCATACACACTCCAGTCAGCCCTAGCCTTTTGCGCCCATAACAAAGCTTCTTGAGTTAGAGTCTGATCCAACTCCTTCCATAAGACTAGCTGTAATTCTTCATACTCCCTTATATTCCTTCCTCTAGCAATAGCTTTATTTAGCCCATCCAAGCGACGTAGCAGATGCTTCTTTCTTTTATCAATATTCCATCTTTTACAAGCATTAGAAAATTGAGCCACATTATGGTTCCAATCTAGAGACTCCTTCCAGTTACCATACACAAATTCCTCAAATTGATCATGGAGAACCCAAGAAGCAATAAAATGAAATGGCCTTTCTCTTTGAGGTAATGCTAACTGAGGCTTAATTTTAAGAAGAATTGGCCGATGATCAGATTTAAAAAATGGCAAATTAAATACCTTTGCATCCATAAATTTCTCCACCCAAGCTTCATTGGCTACAAATCTATCAAGCCGAGCTTCAGAATCACCTCTCTTCCAAGTAAGAGCAGGACCTTCAAACCCAATATCACGAACACCCATGTCATCTACCCATCGACAAAATTCTTTGTCATAAGATTTACGACATTGAGCGTCAGATTTCCTTTCCGTATCTAGAAGTGTAGCATTAAAATCTCCACCAATAATCCATGGGTCATGTATATCCTCACCAATGCAGAACAGTGCTTCCCATAGACTTCTTCTAGACATAGCATTCGGACTTGCATATCCCACCGTCAAATACCATTTATCTTGCGTATTGGATTCCACACAAAGGTGAATAAATTGATGATGTAATTTAACAACTCTAATGTTACACATCCCATTATTCCATAAACACCATATACCGCCACTAAAACCTTCAGCTGGAGTAAAAACATAATCCTGGAAACCCAACTTTTTTATTCTGCGTTCAGTTTTATCTCTATCAGCTCTAGTCTTTAAAACAGCCATAAAATCAACTTGATAATGGTTCTTAACTTCCTGTACTAGACTCGGAAATGCCTTTGAGCCTGTACCCCTTACATTCCAAATGATGTAATTCATTGAGAAACAGTAGACAAATTATGGGTTTCAACACTACCCATAGTTCCCTCATCCTCCAATAACGCACCTTTATCCATTCCCTCCTCTGAGAAACTGTGATCAACTACCATAGCATTTTCTTCAAGATGGGCTTTCGCCTGGCCCTCATCCTGCTGATTTGAAGAACCTTGTAAGGACTTTAAATTTTCGGCCAAATGTAAATTAACATGATTTTCATCCCCTGATTTAGTTACTTCACGTCGGAATACCGTCTCTGAAGGATTGTCCATCGCGTCATGGAGAATTGCAAAGGAATTTGAGCAAGAAGCATCTTGGCTCATTAAACCACTTTGGACCTTTTTTTACTATTGGGCTTAACAAATACCCGATTTACTTTATCCACTTGCTGAGCTATCACTACATTTTTTCCTTTCGGGCCCACCACTCTCCATTCACCCTTTTCATTGCTAACGTCACTCCCAAATTTTTTGGAAGTTGACTTTTTCAAACCTTCTTCAAATTTTCCTTTGTTATCCCTTGCGCACGTGGACCATATCTTCCATTATCCCCTCTTTTAATACCTAATTGATTTTTGCCAATCATTTCCTTATTTCCTTCATTTCGTATATCCCTCTTAACTTCGTCCCTGAAATTACGCCGTAATATCATTTGCGGACCTAAACGAGATCCTGCCTCCTTCCCGTCTCCGGCCACCGGAGCCTTCTCTCCAGCCACAACTTCACCATCTTTTATCCCCTCCTTACCATTTGAGTTTGCTCTCATCATATTATTTCCAGTAACACCCCCTGATTCCTTGCCTACCGTGCCCCTATCATCCTCCTTCCAAGGACAACCAAATTTCTCATGCCCATACTTCCCACAGTTAAAACATACTAGATGAAGACCTTCATATACTATTTGCTTCTCTTCACCTAAGATGTTAAACGCAGGCAAAAGGGGTTTCTGAAGATCTACTTCCACACATATCCTTGCAAAACCTCCTTTGTCATGAATTGAAGTGGACCGATCTATCTTAATAGTTCTTCCTATCAAATTACCTATGACCCCAAGAGCTTCAACACTATAAAACTCAACCGGTAGGTCTGGAATACGAACCCAAACTGCAATTTTCCTCTGTGTATCTGCCTTCCAAGGATTAAAATTAGGCCTCCATTTTTGCACCAACAAATAATGATCATTAATCATCCATGGACCCTCCTGAAAAGCATAGTCTTTGTCCTCCCTACTTGCAAAAGCCACGATGTAAAAGTCATTACTCAGAGGCACTACTTTCATGGCTTGTTGGGGTCTCCACATCCTCTTAACCCGATCAATTAGAATATGTTTAGGCACCGAAGTACCGAGAAGTTTAATAATCAGAGAATTTGACCAAGGTTTACACCAAGCCGAGTATTGCTCCGCTGTTATTTTTAACGTTGGATACTTTCCATTCAACAAATCCTCATTGTGCAAATCATCATCCACCTCTTCAATCCTGCTAGTTCCCCTTTCTTCACTTGTCTCACCGTTTTTCCTAGGAAAAAATTTTTTCCAGCCATTTACTATATCATCTTCTGCGTCATGATTCATCAGATAACCTACTCCCCCTAAGGTTAAAAGTTTCTCCTTATAGGACAACTGAACAGGTCTCCTATTCACCTTAGGAGCTTCCTTCTCTTCACCACTCATTCCCTTCCCAGCCGAGTTCTCCTTCCATCCAAACACAAATCCACCTTGAGAAGGTGGGATCACCCCATCTCCATCTCCTCCGCCCTTTCCATCACCGTTTCCACCACCTCGTCCGTCACCGTCCGCTTCGCCTCTCCCTCTCTTGTTCGCTCTCATATTCTCCTATTGTAATAACTACTTCTTATTACATTGACAGAGTCAATTCTAGAATTTTCCAAACAACTAAGTTTATTTATTATCTAGTGCAAGTTTTTCTTTGGGAAAATATGACAATGTCCCATGATTAAGAATTAATCACAATCATATCCCTTAAAATAATCAGATTATATTGAAGTCTTTAGTAACTTGAGTATGATCAAATTAAATTGCATTAGTTGTCAATGCCACTTATTGAGTTATTATAGACAATCTTTAGTGACATTATTGTTATTAATAATTTAATAAATAACATTGACAATTATCGATGTAATTTGATTTAATCTTATATTTATAAGTTTTTAAGGATTTCAATGTAATTTGATGATTTCAAAAGGTTTATTTGTGATTAATTTTCTTTTGTAAGATTTAGTTGTAATTCTCCCTCTTCTCTTTAGGACTTGTTTGTCACACAAAAAATCACCCGATGACAAAGAAAAAGCAGGATTTTCCATTAAACACACTTGTTTGGTTGGCAAATGGTCTGGTAGCAAAAATTCCAATTGTGCCTAATTTTTCTTTGAATATATATGTGAAGGTAGCTTCCTACCTATTTTCGTGGTAACCCATTCTTAAAGATGGTATAAAGACTCTAGCCAACTGCTCCTATAAAAGACGGGGCTAGGAGTATTCACAGGACGGGACGGGATTCGGGACGCGAATTCCGTCCCATGTCCCGTCCCAAAATTGTCCCGGTCCTTATCAGGATGGGACCGGACGGGATTGTCCCAATTTTTTTTGCAATACGAAAAAATAATTGTTCACCCTCAAGAGTACGGATCGCAACGTAGTATAAAATTATCGTCCCACAGATATTTGTTTTAAAACCCCAATCAAACAACAGGCTAATGAACTCAATTAAGTTGAACAAATCAAATTCTTTTAGAAAACAAGTTTTGAAAACTATTCTAAACTAGAAATAAAGAAACAAACAAGAAAGATTTAATTTATCAATTAACTAAGCCTAGGATTAATTCTCACAGTTGTATTTCATGAACCCTAATTAATTTCCCTTCCTTTAGTCTTTAAATGACAATCTATGTTTGCCTAAAGTTCTAATGTAGTTGAAACGCTCTCTCAAGTCAAAATCAATGATATACTTCTTATTAAACTTGCTCAATCTCTTGTTACAAATTAATGAAAGTATGTTTTAAGAGCCAACCTTAATCTGACAAAACTAGGTCAATAGATATATCTCTATTCTACCGACAAACCATCCGTTAGTTGATTTAAACTTCAAGTCTGGTTAGATTTACCCTGGTCCTACACCGAAATTATCTCTCTCGAGTATAATTTAAATGAACTAATCGCTCTAAAGGGTGATCAGTCAATTAGAGGCATTAAGAACAAGATAAATCAATATAAATAGTCATCAAATTCTAAAAGAAATGGAAATAAATTAGGTTTCAATCCATACAAGGTTTGAATCAATCCTAGAACAAATGATTTAGCTACTCATGAATGGATTAAACCAGAAAATATAAAGAGATCCCATGTTTAATTCACAAAAGTAACAAAGAATTGAAGAAAACAAGAAGAATCTATTATCGTAGGGCAAGAAACTCGTTCAATTTTGCTTCTCAACCTCCAATTTTGCAAACCCTAGCTCCGTAGTTGTGTGCACATATGAGTCTAATTGTTTCAATGGGTTCTAGGTTTGAAGGGGGCTGATTGTCTGTGAATTTTCGTGCCTTAGGTGATTAAAAAAGATAAAAAACTAAGCTGTGCGTTTTTAGGATTTTTAGAGATTTTCGTGCAATGTCACGATATCCTAGTGTAGTGTCGCGACATTAGAACTAATTTTCAGCAATTTTCCTTAAATGACCTCCAGCTTTCTCCACCATTTTCCTTTGATCTTTCTCTCCTTCCTTGCTTAGAATGTCTATATATTTATCTATCCAAACATGCATAAATGTGAGGGAATCATGCCAATTAAATTTCCTAATAAATTATCATATTTTTCTTAAAATTAATCAAATTAAGTTCATATGATAGATTTACACAATTTTCTCTTAAAAACTCCTAAAATGCCTTTAATTGGCAATGATGACTCCCCAAATATATTCTAAATAATTAATGATAAATGAGGAGTCATCAATAATGTAACCAAAATTTTAGTATACATGTCAAAACAATCTCAAATTTTCAGCAAGAAAATATTGCTTTGATTTAATTGCAATAAATTTATTCAATATAGATAAAGCAATATCAAGTTATTCATCAACCCATATCATCACCGGCACCACAAAAATATAGCATAAATCTTGATTAGGTGTAAAATGATGCTACCAAAATTTAAATAAAGCTCCGCAAGTGTACGGGTCGAGAAATAGTAAAATGGCAAATCAAGGTTGATCCCACAGAGACTCAAAACAATTGATTATTAGACATTAAATCTCCTATTTTTGTTTAAGTTGAGAGAAACAAAAAATGAATTCAAATGAGTGAAAAAGAAAATAACCAATATCTAATAAAAACAAAAACATTCATACGAATTAAATTCAAGAATTAAATGAACAACCTAGAGTCACCAATCCCTTATTTACTTCTTAGATTTTATTTCCACTAAATACTATTCCTTCTGCCACTTGTTCGCTGCCGAAGAAACTAAGAAGAAGATGAAGAACCAGTGCAGCTATCTCCCTTCCAAAACTGCTTCCCGTGCTTGAATGTTGCTGAGGAGAGAACAAAGTCCAAGATGAACAATAGCCTCTACTCCGTCTCGTGCCGCGTGCGTGATATGTGTTGAAGAAGAAGCTCCTCCTCCTGCACAGTGGCGGCACACCCTTCTCTTTCTCAATAGATGGTTATATATATTAGGCCCCCCTCCATTAATTTCATTCTTTCCTTTTCTTTTTAATTGCAGGATGATTATGGTTTGGTCTCCATTATTCACGTGATGCTCCTTGGGTGATGATTGATTCAATTTTGAGCTTGTCATGTGGCTGCCAAAAAAACAAAACAGGAAACTAAAGCTACATCAAATAAAATAAATTGATACTTGTTCCTTTTTTTCTTTTTCAAATGTTTTTATTATTATTTTAATCTAGATTTAACCTTCCTATTTTAATTAAAGATATGATATTTTAAAATAAAATCCCCAAATAATGTATCAATTAGGTATCTTTTCAAATCACAACAAAATCTCCCAGTTTTTGGATTAATGACTCCCCAATCACAATGAAATATTTTTAAAAATCTACTAAATATGGGGAGTCATCATAAAACAAGAACAAAAAGCAAGAATCTAGGACTAGAAGCAACGCAAATATCGTTAACAATAAGAAATCAAAAAGCAAAGTATAGATCCATTGAAATCTCTCATATCAGATAGACATCAAAAGTATCTAGAACCAAAATAAAAATAGGAAGGGTAAAGTTCGATAAGCAAAGATGAATGAGGGGGTAGATCATATTGTGATTTTGATGATGAATCAAAGACGTCCTCTCTTTCCTTCTCCTATTATTAAAATTTGAGCGTCAAACGGCGGAGATGAGAGACCGAGACGATAGTAGCTAAGAGAGATCGAGAACCTTCATGATGCAAGGAAAAAATTGGTTTGAGTGTTTGATGAGAGGCCGAGGTTTGGGTTAAATCAATGGGTTGGGTATGGGCTTGGTCACTCTCACTTATTTCTTATTTCCATATTCATTTTTAAAAAAAATACATTATATTGGGACGGGACTGGGACAGGAGAACCCCGCTCCGATTCCCATCCAGTTCCGAAGGACTATGTTGTCCAGTCCCAAAAATTTTCGGGACAGGACGGGAAAATTCTAAACGGCACAAATGAGGGGCCACACTCATGATAAAATGTGGAGAGAAAAGAACATGGGAGCCACATTATTTTTTCTCACTTATTTCTCTTCTTTTCTCTTCCAATCTAAACAAGAGATTTTTTTTGTCTATTTTCTTCCTTACTTTTTCATTCCCCTAATTCTTTCCCCATCTAAACACAAGGTGAAATGTTTGAAAGGTCACTGGCAAATCTCTTATTTGTATGATTTTTTATGCTTTAATTGAGGCAATTAACATGATTAAGATGCAAATTTTGCCCATTTATACTTAATGAACATAATAGAATCTTAGGTGAAATTAGCATGAAATTGGGATTTATTTGCCATAATTGTATATTGATTTTTTAATTGATCTATAGGCCTATTTGTCATTTCTTTGTCTTGTTTCTACTTACAGGGTCACTCAGGACCGAAAGGATAGGATTCCAGACGAAGAATAAGCTTATTGCAGGAGGCAGAACACTTCTCTGTTCGTTGTAGCCTTACCACGGTGAACTAAGCCCCAGAGAAGCAGAATGACATGGGATTCATCGTGGCCTCACCACGGTGAGCCCATGGCGAACAAGCCCAGAAGGACTAGAGAGTGTTGCTGCTTGCCGTGGCGAACTCGTTCTAAATCGAGTCCAATTTAATCACCCATTTCCATCACCTGACTCAAACACTTAAAACACAAAATTTGAAGACTATTAGGGCAGATTTGGTCACGCACACAAACCCTAATCCTCTCACTCTCTCTCTACTTCATCTTTTCATCTTCCACCCTTCTCTCTTCCAACCTCCATGTCTTCTATTCCTTTCACCTTGATTGCTGTTCCTTTCATGAAGAGCATCAACTAAGCTCTCTTATTCTTGGTGATGGAGCTCAAGGGAGGAGTTTAAAGCTTCAAAGAGGTTGTTAGAATCTTAAGTTTTGATGAGAATTGAACCTATAGGTAACAAGTAACAGGTAACATAAGTAAAATGAGTAATCAGTATAAAACTTAGTTTGAATAAATTGAGAAAAGAATCATGCTAGCTGACTAAGTACAAGAATGTAAGTTACCTTAACAATGAACGAGTAAAATCTCATAAGTAACAGAAACACTATTGCTAAGGCTAGAACCTATCTCTAATATAATGGTTTGAGCTAGCCCAAGCAAACAAAAGATCACTATCACTAAGGCCCCACAGATAACAGAAAGAATGTTATAACAATTACTAGCGATAACATGAGTAGATATCGATAATAGAACACTTAGATATTCAGATGGCTAATATAGTGAGCTAAGCTAATAAGATAACTAGCGATAATGCGGTTGCTAGCGATAGCATGATAGGCTATCGATAGGAGAATACTTGTTGAAATAACCTAGTTATTCAGATAGCCAATACAGTGAGCAAATGAGCTAATGGACTTAACTAGCGATAACATAGTCACCAACGATAGCATGATGGGCTATTGATAGAAGAAATACTTGTTGAAATAACTTATTCTGATAGCTAAGACATTGTCTCTGAACATTGAGCTAATGAAATTTACTAGCGATAACACCTATTGTGCTTCACATGAATACTTGTTTTAGCTAACAGCTAAGTGCAGGACTTACACTGATAAACTAGCGATATCCAAGGGAGTTAGCGCTACTGATAAAGCTGCTATGCAAGTACAATTGTTGCAGGTGAACGTTACTCACAGTCACTATCTCTCTTAGCTCATCCTCTGCAAGATTAGTTGAAGCAAGAGAAGAAAGTTGACTAAAAATGAAGAACAACATTAAATGCCAACGGCTAAGAGCTCTCAACAACTATTTTCAAACGGCCTCTTGAAGCTGAGAGAAAAGGCAATCTGTAACGAGATATAAATACCAAAACTTGAGCATTTATGAACAAGAGACTGTATATACTCACGTACACAGAGACAAAACCTACATTCAATACTCTCATCTACTCTCTGCTCTCAAAAGCTCATAGTATTTATTTCTATTAGTGAGATAACTTGTACTTAAGTGTTTATCACAATCTGTTCATTAAGTGAACTTATTGAAATCCTCTACTGTTTGAGGTTGTTCTAAAGCTTGGTGCTTTAGGATAGGGTTGTTGTCTTACAAGTTGTAAGGGGGAGCGTTTAGAGGAAGTCTAAAGCTCTGATTGTAAAGGTTGGCAGGTGAACCTGTGTTTGTAAAACCTGTGGTATAGTGGAACCCAACGAGGAGTTGGAGAATTGGATGTAGGCATAGTGTTGGCCGAACCAGTATAAAGATTGTTTTGTGTTGTTATCTTTAAATTTGTAAAAGCACAATTCACCCCCCTCTTGTGCACCTTGCCATTCACATTTGGTATTAGAGCAGGTCTTCTCCTTTTTTATTCCAACGAGTCAGAGAAGAAAAGATCTTAATAGCATCATATGAGAATATTCTGCCTGAGGGAAGCTCCATTAACAAACCCCCTGGTTTTGATGGAAGGCATTATATCTTTTGAAAAGTCAAAATGAAGATCTACATCAAAGTCAATGGGTATAGATTATGGAAGATTATAGAAGAAGGTGATATTGTGCCCTGAAATATTCCAGGAAATCCTAAGAGTGAGAGTGAATTTACACTTGATGACATTGCTGATCTTGAGATGAACAGCAAAGAAATTTTTATGATTCAAAGTGCTTTCAGTCAAACTGAGTTCTTCAGAGTCAGCCACTTGAACAAAGCTAAGAAGATGTGGGAAGCCCTGCAGGTTGCTCATGAAGGAACCTTTGGGGTAAAAGATAGAAGGGTGGAAATGCTGGTTGAAGAGTTCCACAAATTTGAAATGATAGATGGCGAGAAGATAAGAGATCTGGAGATGAGATTCACTCATCTCATCAACAATCTTGCTGCTCTAGGAAGAAAAATTCCAGAGAAAGAGCAAGTCAGCAAGATACTAAAAGTGTTAAAGGGTTATTAGCTCATGAAGGTCACTGCCATTCAGGAAATGCAAGGCGAATCAACCAAGTCCATTACTGTCTTGTTTGGTAGTCTTGCTGAATATGAGCCAACACTGATAGCTCAAAGGGAAGCTCAGAGAAATCCTAAAAGGAAGTATCTTGCCCTTGCTGCAACTGAAAGAGATGAAGTTGATGATGATGATAAAGATGAAGATCTTGATGATGATGATGAAGATGAAGATCTTGATGATGAAGATATGGCTCTCATGGTCAGAAAATTTAAGAAATTCTTCAGGAGAAGTGAAAGGATGCAGAAAGGTGGTCCTAACTTTATAAAGGATTCTCAGAAGGACAAAGCTCCTATATGTTTTGAGTGTAAGAAGCCTGGATATTTCAAAGTGGAGGGCCCAAGTCTTCAGAGATTCAAGGAAAAGGAGAAAAAAGAGAAGTCCTTTGGGAAGAAGAAGGCCTATGTATCATCCATTTGGGGTGATAGCTCAGATGAGGAAACTAGCGATAATGAAGAGTGCATAGATCTTTGCCTAGTTGCTCAAGAGGAGTAAAGTGACACTGAGGTATATGATTCTGAACCTACCTATTCTTAACCTCAAAGCATGTATAATGAAATACATACTGAATTAATTAAGCTTGCTAAAGAAGTTGTAGATTTAAGAAAAGAAAACAAGGAACTTAAGAAAAATATCTCTTCTTCTACATCTAAAGTTCCTCCTGTGCTATCGATAGAAGAGGAGCTATCGCAAACAAGAATTGAGCCATCGATAGCTAATCCTCCTACAACAAGTTCTGACAGTTGTTCTAGCTGTGAAAAACTGTTGAAGGAGAAAGAAAAGCTTTCAAATGCTTTAGAAAAATTTACAAAAGGCTTAGAGATGTTAAACGTTATTTTGAAAGATCAAAAAGCCTTTAGAAACAAAACTGGTATTGGTTATGAGCAAAAACAAAAATCTTTAAAGAAATAGGTAGAACCCAAGGTGAAGCCTTATTTAAAATATTTTAGAAAATATTCTGAATACTCTTCACCTTATAGCTTTTGTAATTATTGTAACAAAAAGGGTCATACTCAATCCACCTGCAATCCAAGAAAATATGGAATTGGTGGTTCTTATAAGTAGGTTCCTAAAGGAACTCATGTGCCTAAGGTTTTTACAAGCCCTGAGCACAAGACTAATCCCAAAGGACCCAAGAAAGTTTGGGTACCTAAATCTGTATAGCCTGTGCAGGTGTGCCTCAAAACATCCAATAAAGGAAAATGGTACATTGATAGTGGATGCTCAAGGCATATGACTGGTGACAAGGACAAGTTCAACAATCTAGTGATAAAAGGAGTCAAAGTCAGTTTTGGTGGAAATCAAAGTGGAAAAATCACTGGAGTTGGTGAAGTTGGTCCTGTCAAAGATGTGAACCTAGTGGATGGTCTCTGCCATAATTTGTTGAGTATAAGCCAAAGTACTGACCATGGTAACTGGGTTATTTTTTATTCAAACAAATGCCTTATTGTTGATAAAAAGGACTTAAACATAAATAAATCTAGTCTTAAGTGTAAGTTAAAAGCAAATAGAAATGGAAATTTATACACTTTAGATTTATGCCAACAACTTGAAGAAAAATGTTTTATTTCAAATGATGAAACTTGTTGGCTATGGCATAAGAGGCTAGCTCATGTAAACTTTACTCAACTTGATAAGCTAGTTAAAAAGGAGCTAGTCATAGGTATTCCTAGTTTTAGGACTAAACATGATTTAACCTGTGAATCTTGCCAAAGGGGTAAACAAACAAAGTCTTCTTTTAAAACCAAGAAGACAGTCTCTACAAGTAGGCCATTGGAACTAATCCACATGGATTTAATTAGACCTACAAGAGTGAAAAGTTTTGGTGGAAGTCTATACACTCTTGTAGTTGTGGATGACTATTCAAGGTTTACTTGGACCATGTTTCTTTCCTCAAAGCATGAAACTTTTGATGCCTTTTGTGTGCTTGCTAAGAAATTGCAGAATGAAAAAGGCACCAAGATTGTAGCAATCAGGACTGATCATGGAGGAGAGTTTGAAAACAAAGAGTTCATGGAGCTTTGTGATGAAAGTGGTATTGAACACAACTTCTCTGCCCCTCGTACCCCTCAGCAAAATGGTGTTGTTGAGAGAAATAATAAAGTGCTCACAGAAATGGCAAGAAGCATGCTGAATGAGAAGCAAGTGTCTCAAATATTTTGGGCAGATGCAATGAGCACAGCATGCTACATCTCAAATAGAGCATATATCAGAAAGGGGATGGAAAAGACTCCATATGAGCTCTACAAGGGAAGAAAGCCCAACATCAGTCATCTGAGGATCTTTTATCTAAATGCTACATTCACAATAATGGGAAATAAACCTAGGTAAATTTGACCCTAAATCTGACATTGGCATATTCATAGGTTATTCAAATAGGAGTAAAGCATATAAAGTCTATAATAAAAGAACCCAAACTGTTGAAGAGTCAATGCATGTAGTATTCGATGAAACTCCTCATGAAAAGCCACATTGTGTTGATGAGGATGAAGGTTTTTCAAAGTTTTTAAAGCCTCCACTATCAATAGCACCAAAGCCATCGATAGTAAATGCTGATGACAATCCAGATTTTTCAAAATTTTCAAAACCTCCCCTATTGATAGCACCAAAGCCATCGATAGTGAATACGGAGGAAAATGCTGAAGATGATCAAGATGAAGCCAATGAGCCTCAATCTTCCATAAGACATCTTAAGCACCATCCTCCTGAACAAATAATTGGAGAAATGTCAAAGGGTGTTAGAACCAGAAGGCAACTACAAAATGAAATAGAATTTTCTGCCTTTATTTCTGAAATTGAATTAACCTGTGTTTAGGAAGCTCTTGCTAATTGTGACTGGATAGTTGCAATGCAGGAAGAACTTAATCAATTTAAAAGAAATCAAGTTTGGGATTTAGTACCTAGACCAAGAAATCATCCTATTATTGGTACTAAATGGGTTTTCAAAAAGAAACTTGAAGAAGCTGGTCAAATTGTCAAAAATAAAGCCAGATTAGTTGCCAAAGGGTACAACCAAGAAGAAGGCATTGATTATGAAGAGACTTTTGCTCCAGTAGCAAGAATTGAAGCAATAAAGATTCTTCTAGCTTTTGCATCCATAAAAAACATTAAACTTTATCAAATGGATGTTAAGAGTGCCTTTCTTAATGGCTATATCAAAGAAGAGGTATATGTAGATCAACCTCTGGGTTTTGAAGAAAATTCTAAACCTGATCATGTTTATAAACTGAAAAAGGCTCTTTATGGTCTCAAACAAGCACCTAGCTAGAGCTTGGTATGAGAGACTTAGCTCATTTCTACTTGAAAAGGGATTTTCTAGAGGAAAATTGGATACTACTTTATTCATCATGAATAAAGAGAAACATATGCTCATAGTTCAAATTTATGTTGATATTATCTTTGGTGCAACTAATGAAAATCTCTGTAAAGAGTTAGCTAAGATGATGCATGGTGAATTTGAAATGTCCATGATGGGAGAATTAACATTCTTCCTAGGCCTGCAGATAAAGCAAAGGAAAAATGGCATCTTCATCTCCCAAACCAAGTATTGTAATGAGATTCTCAATAAGTTTGGGATGAAGCAATCTAAAGATGAGGACACTCCCACGAGCACCTCTTCCAGCTTAGATACTGATGTCAAAGGGAAAGTAGTTAATCAATCCCTTTATAGAGGAATGATAGGTTCTTTACTTTATCTAACTGCTAGTAGGCCTGATATTCAATTTAGTGTAGGTATGTGTGCTAGATATCAAGCTAATCCTAAAGAGTCTTACTTAACAAATGTAAAGAGAATTTTGCGATATTTACAAGGAACTCAAGAGCTTGGGCTGTGGTATCCCAAGGGAACTCAATAGTACCTTCTTGCTTATTCTGACTCTGACCATGCAGGTTTTAAAATGGATAGAAAATGTACAAGTGGTCAATGTCAATTCCTTGGTGGCTGTTTGGTCTCTTGGGCTAGTAAGAAGCAAAATTGTGTCTCCCTTTCATCCACAGAGGCTGAATATATTGCAGCAGCAAGCTGTTATGCTCAAGTCTTATGGCTTTAGCATCAACTAAGAGATCTGGGTTTAGAATTCCCAGAAGTGCCTATTCTCTGTGACAACACTAGCACAATAAGCTTGGCCAAAAAACCAGTTCATCATTCCAGAACCAAGCATATTGATGTAAGACATCACTTCCTAAGAGATCATGTTCAGAAGAAGGATGTCAAGGTGGAGTTCATTTCAATAGATTTACAACTTGCTGATATCTTCACCAAACCTCTTAGGTCAGACCAATTTGGCTTCATTAGAAGAGAATTAGGAATGGTAAATCCAAATGAGTTATAAATATTTCTGTCTAAATTCTTGATTTGTTTTCATTTCATTCATATAAATCAATCACTAACTTAGGTATCAGAGTGCCAAATCTTAAGTTTTGCAGGACTGACCTATCGATAGTGAGTTTTACTATCGCTAGCATTTGCAGGACAAAGCTAAGTTTGAGCTAAGATTGCATTCGCTAGCCAAAAGCATTATCGATAGCAAAGTCAGCTATCGATAGCTGGAAGGAGTAGGTGATAAGCCTAAATCACTTGCTCAGCGTGGGATCATGCCTGCTAGCGATAACAACTCTTAATAGCGATAGCCAGTTACTTACAAGTCAGAATACGAAACGTTAACAAGTGTTCTTCATTGAGGTAAACTCTGAACTTATAAAGCTAGGTCATTTGCATTTGCACTCATCACTCACGAATCCTCAGATCTTCTCTTCTACTCCAAATACTCTCTAAGCCCTCAAACATACACTTTCTCAAAACCCTAACCCCTTTTGTATACCTTCATTAAACCCTAAAATGGCCAGAACCAAAAACACTAGTGATAAGGCAACCTCTAGCGCTAATCCTTCTTCCAAATCCGTGAGCAAAAGGTCTCGTGCCCAGAAAAATGTCTCTTTTCAAAAGAAGTAGATGAAAACACCTCCAAGAGACAAAAAGTAACTGCCTCTGAGATATCCTATTTAAAAGAACCCTTGAAAGCTCCAAGCGCATTCTTTGCAGAAAAGGAAACCTTAGATAGGGCTGCAGTCTGGGTAGACTTAGAGTATTTCAAGCAGCAAGGTTTTGATCTGGATACCTGGTTGCTTCCCTACAAGAACTGGCTCAGAGTACAGAATGATTATAATGAAGACGTTTTAAGGTCCTTCTACTCCAGTTTAAAGGCCACTCCAGAATACAAAAAGGGGAAGCTTATGAATGTCTCCTTTGAAGCCATTGTAAGAGGAAGAGGCATCATTTTTTGTTGGAAGGCTATCAACAGAATACTGGGGATCTCAGGGGAAGAGTATAATCAATGGTACATGCTTGAGAAATACTCTGAAGAAGAGCTGGAAGAGATTTATGAAACAAATACCAACAAGCCAGCAGACATGCCCGTGATCAACATGATCCTCCATTATGTCTACACCAGGATCATGACTCACAAGTCAGGGAACTTCAGCAGCTTTTCAAAAATTGATAATCCATGGCTGCCTAATCTGATTAATAAAGTTCCTCTCAATCCGGGCCAGATGGTATGTATGGAGTTGCACCGGTTTCTGTCAGATAAATCTACCAAGGCACCTCTTCCCTACTGATAAGCTCCTAAATTTCACATATTTCATCACATTTTCCCCCATTTGTGTATATATTTTTGAAAGTGACGTTTTGAAATGGACATAAAAATTCAAAGAAAATCCTTAATGAAGAAGAAAGCGTTTATGCATGAAATTTAGAGCTTAATGATTCTTTGCTTAAAAATTTGTGTGTGAATGTTATTAAATTTTAAAAGCTCATCAACCCTCTTTCCTTCTTGTACAGAAAGAGGTGATAAAGAGAGAAAGCCAAAGAGATACAAGTGGCGCTGGAATGAAGAATGAGTAATGACAAGAAGACAAGGGGCTAGAAGCAACATACGCTCGCTGTGACTTCGCCGCGGCGAAGTCCACGGCGAGTGTATGCATTCTCTGAGCGCCAGATTTCGCCGCGGCGAAGTCACGGCAAAAACTCCTGATGCTGCGCGTTTCAATTAATTCAAGCTGTCTGAAGGAAATAAATGACATTAAATGCGAGCAGAGAGACACAGAACATTTAGGGCACTTTTTGGAACATTTTGGAGCTTGAGAGAGAGTGGGGAATAGCTAAAAAGCTTGGAGAATCTTGGAGAGATTCAAGTTATGATCTTGGTTTCTTTTCTTCTTCCCTCTTCTCTATTTTTTTCAGTCATGAATCTTCTGTTTATTTCCATTTTAGTTTCTTATTTACTCATGTGTAACTAAACCTTTTCTAGGGTTACTTTGAACCATTTGATGGATTGACTCTTGTATTTCCTTCCTTTGATATATTTAATGAATGTTTATGTATGGATTTTCATCTTGCTTTAAATTATACAAGTGCTTGATCACCACTTGATGTGTTAAATGAGGTATGACTTGAGAAAGCATATTTTGTTTTGGAACTTGGGTTAAATCATGTTAGACTTGAAATTTATGGTTTTAAATGGATGGTTTGTTGGTAATATAGAGATATAATTACTAACCTAACATTGTTCATAAAAGGTTGGTGGAACATTCGTGGCTAGCATTAATTGTGGCAAGAGATTGTGCAATTAATGCTAGTAAAAATTTGATTTTGACTTGAGAGAGCTTTTTCAAATAAAATTGAACCTTGAACTCATGCATGAAATTCATTGGGTAATGAAAAGGGAAGGAATTTATTGGGTCATGAAGTTAAATAGGGAGAAGTAACCCTAGGTTTTCTCATCCAATTTGTCAAGTATTTCTACGTCATTTTTCTTGTTCACAACTCTTAAAACTAAAAATCTTAAAAAGAAGTAACCTTTTAGTGATTTAATATCACATGCTAACTCTTCAAAGCAAAACTTTGTTTAGCTCAACTTAATTAAATACCCTAAGCCTTCTGCTTGATCGCATTTGTAATCAAATCCCTGTGGGAACGATACTTTTCTTATTACTCTATTACTTGATGCGACCCGTGCACTTGCGGACCGAACACCTACCCTCAGCTCATGTCTCACATCCTGGAATACTCAAAGATCAAATCTCTAGGGGATGGTGAGAACAAGAAATGCAAGCAGCTTACAACTGTTGGATATGCTTAGTTTTGATGATGTCAAATATAGAGTTAAATGTAAGAAGCAAAAAGTGTGTATAAAGTGTTTATCTCCTACTATCTATTAGATTATGTTTGCTATATGTTTACTGTGATTGAAGCATTGCATATATGATCACATAACATGTCCATAAGCTCAGATTGCATACATAACAGCATGTAACTTAGTCTGGAATAAACTAAGATAAGAATCATAATCATAATGGCTAAGTAAAAGAGTGTAGGTTACCTCAGCAATGAATAAGTAAAATCTAATAGGTAACAAATTCTCTATCGCTGATCATTGAACTAAAAGAATATGCTAGCTATAGCATGATTTGCTATCCATAGCATGACTTGCTATCCATAGCATCATTTGCTATCCATAGCAAGATTTGCTAGCCATAGCAAGATTTGCTATCCATAGCACGATTTGCTATCCATAGCACGATTTGCTAGCGATAACATGATTTGCAATCTATAGAATCTTTATCATTGAGCCAATGGACTAAGCTTGCGATAACATCTGCTGTGCATTATATGATTATCTGTTTAAGCTAAGTACTGTAATTACACTATGAAGCTAGCGATAGCTTTGTTAGCTATCGATAGCACAATACGTGCTGAGCTAATACATTGTTTCTAAAGTGCAGATTTTACACTGTCAAGCTAGCGATAGCAAAGGGAGCTAGCGCTAGTGAAAAATCTGACAGCAAGTACAGGAGTAGGTAGCAGCAGGTTACCGTTACTCAGAGTCTCCATCTCTCTTAGCCAAAGCACGAGAAGAAAGAAATACTCAAAACGGCTAGTTCTCCAAGTCTCCAACGGATAGAAATTCATCAAAACATATATAAAGACTTGAAGACATCAAAGAGAGATAACGATAAAAAAAATAGACGCACACACGATGAATATACGCTAACAGCAATGAAAACAGAGGCTCTGCACAGAATATTAGTTATATATCAGCGAGCCCAGAAATGATGGTTTGAGCGCATTAGAAAAGAAGAGCATGAGCACACATTGTTCATATTTTTAAGCTCTGATTTGTATTTCATCATACATCTTAGTACTTCAGTGATTATCACAATCTGTTCATTTAGTGAACTTATTACTTTGATAAAATCCTCTATTGTTTGAGGTTGTTCTAAAGCTTGGTGCTTTAAGAACAGGGTAGTAACCTTACAGGTTGTAAGGGGGAGTGTTTAGAAGGTTTCTAAAACTCTGTAAAGGTTGGCTGGTAATCCCGTGTTCGTAAAACCAGTGGAAAAGGTTGACAGGTGAACCTGTGTTCGTAAAACCTGTGGTAGGCTTCTCTTGTGCCCGGTTTAAACAAGATAGTGGAAAATCTTAGGTGGAGCCTGAGGACTGGATGTAGGTCAGGATTGACCGAACCAGGATAAATTCTATGTGCATTATCTCTTCCCTTAACTCTCTTGGTTTCCAGCATATCTACTTTATATATCTCTTGTGCATTTAACAGTTTTGATATACTCTGTGATAAACAGAAAGAGATTTTAAAGATTACCTTTATTGTATTTTAAAAGAGAGAAATTTTGAATTTACCTTATCACCCAATTCACCCCCCTCTTGGGTGACAGCCAGCACTAACATTTGGTATCAGAGCCGGTCACTTGTTTAAAGGATCCAACGATCTCAAGTGAAAAGATCATGGCTGATTTTGGGTGCAACATGTTTTCTGAAGGTTTTGATTACACCATTCCACCTCTTCTCGAAAATATTGATTTTTCATTTTGGAAAGCTAGAATGAGAAGTTTTATAAAGTCATTTGATTATCATATGTGGAATGTTTTTACAAATGATTTTGATTTCAAACCAAGAAAGGATTGGAATGACAAAGAAAAGAAAATGTTTTCCTTAAACATTAAAGCAATGCAAATTTTGCATAAAGGCTTAACTGAGAATGATTTTCAGAAAATCAGATTTTGCTCTAGTGCTAAAGACATTTGGGATACACTTGAATCTATGTATATCACTAATCATCTTGTTGAAATTGAAAGTGTTGACAGCTCATCTGAATTTCAAAGTTGCATATCTATGGATGATGAGCATTTGGAAGCTGAAATTGAAGAAGGAGAGATCATAGAACCCTTCAAAGATTCAGTCAACACAGAAGGACAAGAGAAAGATGACTGTCAAGAGCTCTACCTGAACGAGTCTGATCAATCATCCTCTGGAGCTCAAGATGCAGCTATGGTATACAGTTCCAATTTCTGTGTTTTTAGGAAAAACAATTTTGATTTGCATAAAGCTGATTTACTGCCTATCATTGATCATATTTCAAAGAGTAAAAATGCTTTAAAATATGCTGGAAAATATTTTAGGAAGAAGGAACATGCAAATTCGTTTTTGTACTCATCTGGTCATCACAATAATTGCATAAAATCTCATGTTGCACATCATTCTATTATTTGCTATTATTGTGGTAAATCTGGTCATATTTCTCACACATGTAATATTAGAAGAAATTCAAATGTGAGAAATAAATTTGTTTGGGTTCCAAAAGGACATGTAAGGTCCAAGGCTAACATTGAAGGACCCAAGTACAAATGGGTACCAAAATGTCCATCTAGTGCTTTATGTGTGTAGACTGCTAATTCAAGGAGACATGGACAACAACAACCCCTCTTGGGTGACAGCCAGCACTAACAACAACCACCACCCTTAAGAAAATGGGTATTCCAGCATGCGACAATGGGGGTGGCTCTGCTTCTCATGCTCCCTCTTCCTCAGCTCAGCCAAAGTTTGCAGAAGAAGAAGCTCAATCAGAAAGGGCTCCTCCTCCTCCTCCTGCTGTTTCACCAAAATCTTCCAATCTCACAAGGGAAGCCATTGAGGAGATCATTTTCAGAGTTTCTGCGGAATTTCAACTTGCCGTGGAAGCTCAGAAAGCTGAACTCATGAAGCCAATCCTGGAGCTCAAGGCACAGGTCAAGAATTTGGAAGACTGCCTCTGCTTTATCCCTGAAGACATTCTGCACAGGGCAGCATCCTCTTACCAAGGTACCTCACCACACCACTCTCCTATTTCTCCTCACCCTCTCCAACTCAACATCATTCTCCAACTCAAACTCCCTATTCTCCCATTCCAGAAAACACCCAAGTCCCAACCCCTCAACACCCTCCCATCGCGAAACCCTCCCCTAGCGCTAGCCACTACTCACAAAACCAAACCTCACCACAAATTCCCATCGCTAACACCCTCTCTAGCGCTACTACCCCTCCTATCCCCTCTCCAAACCTTACCCAACTCTTAAACCTGGTGATGATGACAAAAATGGGGAGAAGACTATTCCAGTCCTTGAAGATACTGAAAAAATTGAGGAAGCAATCAGGGACATTGCTCGGAGCTACATGGAGTCTGAGGACCATAGGACTCCTCCTCCTTAAGTTTATGGTGTTCCTCCTCAATCTTCAACTGGTTCAGAGGTGGACAGTTTTGCCAAAGCAGTCAAGATTGCAGAGAAGCATGGCATCCCAACAAGTGTAGAATCTACAGAGCCAATGCCAGTCTCTGTCATTCCTCCAGGAGCAAATGTTGAAATAAAAATTGCAGACAGGCCTAGCACTGGAAATAAGGTTCAAGATGACATTCAGAAGATGCTAGTGCTTAAGGCAAAGAAAAGGGAAAGGACCAAGAGGAAAGCAAGAAAAGAAGTCACCTTCAAGGTCATCCCTATGGCTTCTCCTAAGTCTCCAAAAGGAAAAGCTGCAAGGATCAAGCGAATGGCTCCTAAGAGGCTAGCTCATTCTCTCAAGTTGACAAAAGAAGAAAAGAAAATGATTGCAGAAGACTTGAGAAAAGAAAAGGAGGCTGCTGCTAAGGCTAAGAAAGCTGCTGCCAAGGCTAAGAAAAAGGTAGAAAAAAGGTTGCAAAAAGAAGAAAGAAGAAAAATGCTCAAGGGAAGAAGGTATGGGTATATCAAAGGAGATTTCACACGACTGAGAAGACCAAGGCTGCCTCCAAAGATATCTCCCTTGCAGAACCCAATCAGACTATTGAGCAAGACAAGGTTGCCTCCAAAGAAATCGCTCTTGCCATCGAGCAAGATATATTCTTCTACTCTGATTCATCTATCTCAAATTATCCTGATGAAGAATACTACACCTCACCCTCAGGAGAAAAATTCGATAATGAAAAAGCCCTAGTCTTTAGGAATCATACTGCATACATCTCATATTTAGTTAATTCTGACAATTTTGATTCTGAAAAATTGTAGATATTTTGCAAAGTCAATACATACTTTATCTGATCATTATTCTGTTCCTGACCATTTATAAGTTGTGTCTTAATTTATGCTCTGTACATACTTTATCTACATATGTTTTTACTTATGTTTTGTCTTCATCAAAAATGGGGAGAATGTTAGAATCTTAAGTTTTGATGAGGACTGAACCTATAGGTAACATAAGTAAAATGAGCAATCAGCATAAAACTTAGTCTGAATAAATTGAGAAAAGAATTATGCTAGTTAACTAAGTACAAGAATGTAAGTTATCTTAACAGTGAACGAGTAAAATCTCATAAGTAACAGAAACACTATTGCTAAGGCTAGAACCCATCGCTAATATAACGGTTTGAGCTAGCCTAAGCAAACAAAAGATCACTATCGCTAAAGTATATCACTATCGCTAAGGCCCCACAGATAACAGAAAGAATGTTATAACAATTACTAGCGATAACATGAGTAGATATCGATAATAGAACACTTAGATATTCAGATGGCTAATATAGTGAGCTAAGCTAATAAGATAACTAGCGATAATGCGGTTGCTAGCGATAGCATGATAGGCTATCGATAGGAGAATACTTGTTGAAATAACCTAGTTATTCAGATAGCCAATACAGTGAGCAAATGAGCTAATGGACTTAACTAGCGATAACATAGTCACCAACGATAGCATGATGGGCTATTGATAGAAGAAATACTTGTTGAAATAACTTATTCTGATAGCTAAGACATTGTCTCTGAACATTGAGCTAATGAAATTTACTAGCGATAACACCTATTGTGCTTCACATGAATACTTGTTTTAGCTAACAGCTAAGTGCAGGACTTACACTGATAAACTAGCGATATCCAAGGGAGTTAGCGCTACTGATAAAGCTGCTATGCAAGTACAATTGTTGCAGGTAAACGTTACTCACAGTCACTATCTCTCTTAGCTCATCCTCTGCAAGATTAGTTGAAGCAAGAGAAGAAAGTTGACTAAAAATGAAGAACAACATTAAACGCCAACGGCTAAGAGCTCTCAACAACTATTTTCAAACGGCCTCTTGAAGCTGAGAGAAAAGGCAATCTGTAACGAGATATAAATACCAAAACTTGAGCATTTATGAACAAGAGACTGTATATACTCACGTACACAGAGACAAAACCTACATTCAATACTCTCATCTATTCTCTGCGCTCAAAAGCTCATAGTATTTATTTCTCTTAGTGAGATAACTTGTACTTAAGTGTTTATCACAATCTGTTCATTAAGTGAACTTATTGAAATCCTCTATTGTTTGAGGTTGTTCTAAAGCTTGCTGCTTTAGAACATGGTTGTTATCTTACAAGTTGTAAGGGGGAGCGTTTAGAGGAAGTCTAAAGCTCTTATTGTAAAGGTTGGCAGGTGAACCTGTGTTTGTAAAACCTGTGGTATAGTGGAACCCAATGAGGAGTTGGAGAACTGGACGTAGGCATAGTGTTGGCCAAACCAGTATAAAGATTGTTTTTTGTTGTTATCTTTAAATTTGTTAAAGCACAATTCACCCCCTCTTGTGCACCTTGCCATTCACAGTTCTTCACTCTCTCCCTCTTGTATATTTCAATTATTCTAAGGTTCTAAGAATTGTTATATGCATTTGGTTGTAGTTTTATTCCATATCTTTGTATGAGATTGGTAGAAACAATTCATCTTGTTTATTTTCTTTGTATGGATGCTTGACATTACACCTGTTGACTTGAACATATTTTATTTGTATGGGTTCATCATTTAATATATGCTTTCTTGTTAAAATCTTGTGCTAAATAAGGTTCTTGTTTAGTGGATCATGGTGTCAAGTATTTATGCTTGGAAATTAACAAGTAAATCTACTAGTTGCTTGAGTGACATTGGGCTTCAATATATTAAGTTCAATTTATTGGTTGGGGTTCCACCAATGAGTTGGAATTAATAGATTGATTTTGTTGCAATTCAGGGTTCCAGTTGTAGAATTAATAGTCCCTTGCGATTAGTAGATTTAATTATGTTAAGTGCTTAATCAACTTAGGTTAAGTTGATTAACGTGTGGGATTCCGGCGTTAATTAAATTAACCTAACCCTAGTTTAGAGGGGTTCCTCTAGGGTTCTTTGGAAAATTGGCCACTTTTAACTCCCAAAAATCTTAAGAAGCAGTGATTCCTGAAGGTTCCATTTACCAAGAATAACCATCCTATTCAATCCAAATCTCCCCTTTGTCCAATCCAATCATAATTTGTTTTTGAACATAACACTTTTTTGCAAACATTATACTTAAAACCAAACAAAATGTTTTTTTACCTATTTTTTCAAGTTTGCATATTAGTTATTAGGAATCAAATTACACTAGGGCTCCTTGAGATCGACACCCGGGGATAGCTTCCACAACCCCTTGGGTTTAATTTCTTGGAGAGCGGATCCGAGGCAGTACTACACCCATTTCTTCCTATTTCGATTCTCTTCAGTCACTTCATTTCTGAATTTGACCATCACACATCACTTTGTCTTCCATCATTTTATTACCGTATAATCTTAAAAGTTCAAAATAATATTTCTCTGTTACCAAATATAAGATTTAGTTAATTTTCTAAGAAATTAAGGAAGTTAAATGAACTACTTAATCATAAGATATTTTGTGTATTATTAAAGTATATGTTAGTTCATAAGTCAAATAAACTAATTTAGAGGAAAATTCTGGAAAATCAATTTTTAAATAACCTATTTAGCTTTCTTAAAATTCTTCAAAAAAATTAATCAATTAAATCCTCTATTTAAGAATAGAGGGAGTAATGAATAGGCTAGGTAAATGGTAGTCAAAAATAATTATTTCAAACAAGTTTTTTGCTCTCTTAACTTATTTAAGCACTCAATTGATCAAAATTTCAAGGAACCTTATGTAACACCCCAAATTTTAGAAAATAAGAAATAATGATTAATTTAAGGTTTTGGGGAATGCTACCAAAATATTAAAAAGTATTGAAAGTAAATTTATGATGTTTAGGCATTTTTAATAATTTTTAAGGCTTATTTTCTTTAATAAACAAAGAGAAATAATTAGAAGATAAAACTTAATTTGGAGAAAAGAGATAATAAGGATTTATTTGAAGTCTTAGAGCGTCATTTAAAAATTAAAAAGCCTTATGAATAAATTTATGAGGCTACGTGTATTTTTAATAATTTTTAAGATTTATTTTCTTTATTAGTTAAGGAAAAATAGTTAGGAAATAGATTTAAATAAGGGATTATTTGGAATCTTGGGGAATTATTTGATATTTCAAAAGTCTTATAAATAAATTTGAAAATTAAAGTATATCTAGAAAATTATGTTTAGAACAAATTCAGATTTATTTGTAAATGGTAATGGTAAATAAAATTCTTATTTAAGCGAAAAATAGAAAAAGGGAAATATAAATGATAATTTCTGTCCCTAGTTCAAAATATCTCCAATTATAAAAGGAAGGGTAAGATGGTAAAATACTTATTAAAAATATCACCCTCACCCTTTTAATTATATACCCCCACGTTTTCTTTTCCCTTCACTCGCTCTCCCTCACTCGAGTTCCCCTCTCTCAATTCACTCTCCATCTGTTCCTCGTCTTCTTCATTCTCTTCGCCTTCTTCCTTCTTTCTCAGCGGCGGCGCCGATGATTTCGGTAGCGAGAAGTGATGGAAAATGCTCCGGGAGCGTGGGTCGACTTTGGTAAGCTCATCTTCTTCATTTTCCTTCTCTCTTGGTCGATTTCGAGCATGATAGGACGAAGAAGGATTCGAATTTTTGGGGGGATTTTGAAGCTCTAAATTCATAGAAACGGAGCTTAAGAATCGATTAAAGGCATTCTTGAAGTAATTTTGTAAAGGAAGGTTGATTTGGGTCGGATTGCTCCAAGAAATTTCTTTTTGGTACTATTCATCCGACGCCATTTTTGGCTTAATTCTGGGCAACCATTGCTTGAGAGTTTAATTAATCTTGTCTAGGAGTAAGTTTAAGCATATTTAGTGCCTTGTATGTTGATTAGTGAAGTTTGGTATTTTCTTTGAATTTCCCCTTCTTTCTCCCTTGTTCAGTGGTGCCGCTGGTAGAGGGAGGAAAAATTGATGATGCTTAATGTTTCATAGTGGAAGTTAGTGGAATGGTGTAGTTGTAATGATTTTTCCCTTCTTGTACCTGCTCTACCCGTCGAGCTCTTGTTCTTGTTTTTCCCCTGTTCCTTCGAATTTTTGTTTCCTTCATGCCACTGATTTCTGGGCTATTAAAGAAGTATGTTCTTGTGATTTGTTGTTAAGGACGGATGAAGAAGAAAGTGGATTGAAGTTATTGGTTATGATTGTTTTGATTGAACCTTGTTTCTTCTCTATTTTCTCTGCTTCCCTGTTCTGTTTGGGCCATGGAGTTTGGGGGGAAAATTGAGTTTTGGGGATAATAGATCGTAAATAGAAATTACCTATGTGTAATTGAGAATTATGATGTTTATTCTTCAGTAAGGCAATGTTCTGCTTTTTATGGGATGTGTATTCGGTAATGAGGAAGAAAGACTGATAGTTTAAATGGGATTACTGTGTTGTTTTCAGGTCCTGGTTCTAATTGGACGAAAGAACGATTAAGAACTCTAATGAAGATTTAAAGTTAAAAATCAGTGTTTAAATGGTTTAAGAATTGATTAAAGTTGGTTACTTGAGATTGCATGTCTGATTCCCACTATATATGGCAAATTTTTGAATATGAACACCTTGGCTCTGTTTCTGGTTTTGATTTCCTAATTGGTTGAAGATGTTAGCTGAGAATTTTGAGTATTGATGTTAGCATGTTTGTGACTAAATTTTTTAAGCTTGAAGTAGAGTTTTTGATTTGGATATTTCCTTGTTCTGTTTCAGTTGGTTGAGATGGAATCTGGAATTTTGTTGCTCTCATTAAAATTTGATTTAATGTAAATTTTGCAGAATATTTGGATGTTATGATCAACAATCTTGTTGTTTAAATTTGGAATCTTTAACATTATGAATCAAAAGATATTAGATTAGAGATTTTCTATATTTTGAAGGGTCTTTGTTGGTTGAAGTTCCCAAATATGAAATGAGTTATAATTTCAAAGACTTCTCCTTTTTACTGTTATGTTACAGAAAATAAGTTACTATATTAGTGATTGCTAGTTAAGTTGTGATATAGGTGACTGTTTTGTTAAAGATTTGATGTGGAAAATGAAATTAATGAGCTTGATAATCAAGAAGTTGAAAAATGTAGAGATAAGAAAAGCTTACTGTAATTTTGAAGAATTAGATTCGTATAGAACAAATGTAGAGGTTAGGGTATTTAAGTGAAAACTTTAAGGGTTAATAAATTAATTAGGATGGTGGCTCATGAATAAAGATATGAAATCTAAAGATCAAATAAGTTTAGTTTGACAAAGAATTTCAAATATGTGCAGGGTTTTATTAAAAGAGAAATATATGTGTATGTGAATGCTTTTGACTTGCTTTGGTTTGTAATTTTCAAGTATGATTTTTAGTGGTGTACTAAGTACATGTGGGTTGTGTTTTGTTTAAAAGACTGTTTGATTTTGAATTATGAATTGGTTGAAGTTATTTATCATGATAAATTTAATAAATGAAAAGAGATTTCTAGAGTGCTGGTATTTAAGTGTATGATTGTTTAGAAATGAAAGTAGCTAGTACTTAAAGTTAACAAGGGAAGGGTAGTAATATAGGACCATGAGAGACGTTGAATAAATATATATATAAGCATGGGTATTAAATTATCATTTATATATTATATGTAAATAGGTCCTGATAGTGGCATAAGTTGAGGAGGTCAGTGGAAAGGAAAGGAGCAGGCTTAGGAATAAGTGATGGTATCCAGGTAGCAGTTTATTTCAGTAACAATTAAATTGCATGTATAATTTTGTAATATCTGTTGCAATTTTACATTATGCATGAAGGTGAGAAACCTTGTTAATTCCTGCATAGAAGTTTTACTTCCTAGTTCATGGAGTACTACAGGCTTAGGTGGTTCGCTACCCCTTTGCCAAACCAGTTAGTTATAGCTTTAAATGTTATAACGAGAAGTCCTGCAGGTAGAACTTCCACTAGTTAACAAAAATATTGTTAATAGTGGCTAGTAGAGCATGTAGCGCAGGAAGTATGTATAATTGTGATATTTGTTCAGGTTTATGTAATATATACATGACAATGCTAGCATGATAATATATGTTAATGAAAAAAACTGCTATTGGGATTTCCAATCTCACCCCCTCCCCAAACATTTTCAGTACACAAGATGGGAAAAGCTAGCTGGGGAAGAAGATTAGACGAAGGAATTAGGATTATAATTTGAAAAGTAAGAGGTAGTTAAATATTTTAGTAATGTTATTTGTATATGTTGTAAAATTAAATTATTAAATTAATAGTAGAAAGCATAGAAAATAGAATTGTATAAATTGATAAAAAGTGATTTAAATTTCCTAAATACTACGAATTAAAAATAGATACCCTAAGAGGGTTAGTGTACTTTTAATTGTTTTATTAACCACTTTATTTTACAAAGAGTTTTAAATTGTTCCAATTTGTCTGAAAAGCCTATTCCAACTGACAGAAGGTTGGTTTAATATTTTAAAAGAAAAGATTTAAATTTTTCGTAATTTTGGGCTTTTGGCAACGGAAAAGTAGTTATAATCTAATTAAAATGCTATAATATAGTAGTAAAAATCCAGGTGTTACACCTTATCTGCTCAAAAGATCAACCTAGGACTTGTACAATAATTCATGGACCACCCAATCAACAAATCAAACCAGAGCGGCTTTGGTGTGTGACTGAGATCAACATTGACCTTCCATCATGAACGCTCATAATTTCCCAAGTTCTTCATCATCACAATATTCG
Organism: Mimosa bimucronata; assembly: GCA_037074515.1. Lineage (NCBI taxonomy): Eukaryota > Viridiplantae > Streptophyta > Magnoliopsida > Fabales > Fabaceae > Mimosa > Mimosa bimucronata. The sequence continues at coordinate 7,643,006 of CM073436.1, forward strand.
ATTTTCCTTGTGGTCTATGATTTTAGGTGTATCCTTATGGGTTTGATACAAAAAAAAAAAGTTTATCTAGTTCTCATTCAATGCTCATTGTAAAGATAAGCAAGAATTTGCTATTACTGAAATGATATTTTAATCACCTGTAATTTGATATGAACCATTCAAAATTAAAAAAAATTTAATTGACTATTTTTTCAATGATAAATTTAATTGTTTTTTTAAAAAAAATGTCTGCTAAAGATTAGCTTTATTTTTATTTTAAATCTATTAAAACCAACAATTATTAAAAAATTTAAAAAATTAAATTGAATATGGACCTTTAGAATAAATCTGAATGATCCATATTAAAATGAGAAATCTATTGCTTAGCTTCATGATTTACATGGAATGGACCTATAATTAATTTTCCCACAATAATTTCTTAAACTCAGTCATAATGAAGTTAAGTCCATATTTTAATCATGCATAAATACAATTTTTTAGTCAAAATGGTATGTGGCCTCATAACCACTTGTATGAGTAAAAATGATGGTGGACCTCACTTTATAGGAGTTACATGTCAATAATAAGGTTGGCTGTAATATATATAATATATGATTATTTCTAACTTAATATTAGAAAATTTTAGTATCTCAAAAACCAATCCATGTTTGTGATCAACCGACACTACTACAGAAATGCCCTATTGCAGCACACCAATAGCAACACACACCAAAAGTAAGCGCTGGGATAGGTATGTAAGACCTATCCCAGCGCTTTATAAATATTTATAAGCGCTGGGATAGGCTAATTCCCTAAATATTAATTTAAAATAATGTCTTTTATTTAATAATGTCTAAATTACCTCCTAGGTTTGTCTTTATATAGGTGATTTCCTTTGAACTTAATTCTCTGAACCATATTTAACCCCCATAATATATTATACGTGTCCTTATTATTTAATAATATCTAAATTTAATTACAAATAGTTTTTTTTAATTTTTAATTACCTATCCCAGCGCTTTTTACGTAAAAAGCCCTGGGATAGGTCATTTATGGTTTATAATTTATTCCCTGAATATGTAAACTTATCTCTTTTATTTAATAATTAATAAAATTCCCCCAGTTTTTTTTTAATTTTTAATGACCTATACCAGCGCTTTTTACGTAAAAAACGCTGGTATAGGTCATTTATAGTTTATATTTTATTTCCTGAATATGTAAACTTATCTCTTTTATTTAATAATTAATAAAATTCCCCCAGTTTTTTTTTTAATTTTTAATGACCTATACCAGCGCTTTTTACGTAAAAAGCGCTGGTATAGGTCATTTATGGTTTATATTTTATTCCCTGAATATGTAAACTTATCTCTTTTATTTAATAATTAATAAAATTCCCCTAGTTTTTATTTTAATTTTTAATGACCTATACCAGCGCTTTTTACGTAAAAAGCGCTGGTATAGGTCATTTATGGTTTATAATTTATTCCCTGAATATGTAAACTTATCTATTTTATTTAATAATTAATAAAATTCCCCCAGTTTTTTTTTAATTTTTAATGACCTATACCAGCGCTTTTTACTTAAAATGCGCTGGTATAGGTCATTTATGGTTTATATTTTATTTCCTGAATATGTAAACTTATCTCTTTTATTTAATAATTAATAAAATTCCCCCAGTTTTTTTTTTAATTTTTAATGACCTATACCAGCGCTTTTTACGTAAAAAGCGCTGGTATAGGTCATTTATGGTTTATATTTTATTCCCTGAATATGTAAACTTATCTCTTTTATTTAATAATTAATAAAATTCCCCTAGTTTTTATTTTTATTTTTATGACCTATCCCAGCGCTTTTTACGTAAAAAGCGCTGGTATAGGCCCCAGAAGAAGTAATTTTTATTTTCAGTTATTAATTGTTCTGGTTTAATTAATTTTAGTAATTTTCATTCATTTTTAGGGCCTATACCAAAAATTTTCATGTAAAAAGCACAGGTATAGTTTTTATAATTATTATTTTACTTTTCCTCTATTTTAATCTTTTTTCTGATTTAATTCATTGAATATTTCACCTTGTCTTTTTTAATTCATAATTTCTAAATTACCAATAGTTTTTTTTACATTTTTGTGACCCTATCCCAGTTTTTTTTTCATGATTTCCTTTAAATTTTTATTTAAACTTATCACATCAAAAATTTATTTATATAGGTCATTTAATAATTTGTATTTTATTCCCCAAATATATTTAACCCGGTCTTTATTATTTAAGAATTTCTAAATTCCATCCAGTTTTATTTTTTTAAATTTTTAAAGACCTATCCCAGCGCTTTTTACGTAAAAAGCGCTGGGATATGTCTCATAAAAGAATTTTTTAATTTAATTATTTTAGAATATGATTTATGTAATTTTTTTTTAATTTTTATCACTTATCCCAGCGCTTTATATGTATAAAGCGCTGGGATAGGTGTGGCGCGTTTTACAATTCATTTCCCTCTTTTTTTTCCCTCTCAAAACCCCCAAAGTTCAACCCAGCCAGCTCAAAAGTGAATCTTAGCTTTAGGCGAACTTTTGTTCCTTCTTCTTCTTGCTTCGTCTTCTTCCATTTCCAGATAACCTAGCTCCGTTTTGTTCCTTCTTCTTCCAGATCCTATAACCCAGCTCCATCCTATTTCCATCCTTCGTCTTCAAGCTCTGTTCCTCCGTGTTTCCAGATCCTATTTTCTTGGTTCTTCACGCTGTCGTCGCTGTGAGTAGTGGAGATGCTGAAATAATCATTGTTGGTGCTGTGCTCTTGCTTACACGCTGCTCTCGTTGTGAGGAGTAAGAATCAGATCCTTTCTTCTTGTTCTTCTTGCTTACACGCTGCTATCGTTTGTTTTTTTTTCTTCTTGTCGTTTGTTGTTTTTTTTCTTATTCTTCTGTTTCTTTTTGTTTTTAATTTTTTTGTTAGAATCTCCTTAATTTCTGATTTCTTAATAGATATGTTATTTACCCATGCATTATTCATAATCATTAATCAAATTATGTAAATATTAAAAAAGTTTCTTGTAGTAGGAAGACCGTGCCTACAAAACTTTTTGCTTTACTAAAGATTTAACATATATCCTATAATGGTAAGAGTTCAAATTATTGTGAATAAAAAATGTTAGTGATCAATAGCTTGCAAGTGCTTTATATAGTTTCTTGATATTGGGGAATGTTGATGAATGACCAATATTTGTGCTAAAAATAATACATTTCTAATTTGAAGATCGGGATTTTAATGAAGTTATAGGATTAACAAATATTGGATTAGATTTAATGTAATTTGAAGATGTAATGGGGTAGTTTCATTGTTGTTGTTGTTGATCCTAATTTATAAGGTTGATTAACTTTATTTTATTTTGATTGTTAGGTTGATCTAATTATGTTATTTATATGTTGTAGGAATTTGAACAAGCATTTTCGTGGTCCACATTTTCATTGTCCACCTAAAGACAAACTAGAGAATTGAATCAGGTACATTATATGTTATGTTAGGTGCTAAAACTACTGTGTGGTCGTTTAATGTGCTTTTGTTTTCAACTTACAATGGTTGGTTTTATTGTACAATATTAGTATGACTTTTCTGGTGTGTATGTATATATGGTTTGGCTGGAATGGATAGTGTTGCTGGTTTTTTGCACTGATGCAGGAGGTTGTGAAACAAAAATAACTGAATATTTAAAAAATAATAATGCCTATAGCAGCGCTTATTACGTAAAAAGCGCTGCTATAGGGTAACCTATACCAGCGCTCATTATGTAATAAGCGCTGCTATAGGGTTTCTTTTTTATTTTTTAAAATTCATATAGGTATGACCTAAAGCTGCGCCTTTCAGATAATGAGCGCTGCTATAGGTAACCTATAGCAGCGCTCATAACACAAAATAAGCGCTGCAATAGGTCATATGACCTATTGCAGCACTGGCTATAGCAGCGCTTAAAAGCGCTGCTATAGGGTAAAAAAAAACGCTGCTGTAGGCTTTTGCTGTAGTAGTGCGACTGATGCAATAAAAACAGTTTGTAATATGAGATGAATCAATACACAACTTTATATCTTGTGGAGGAGCTTCACATGCATGAAGCTAATTTATTATCTTTATTAACCTAAACTTGCTTGATTATTAAAGTATTCACCAAATGAAGAATTATGAAATCCTATAATTTGAGTAGAATGATATGAGCCACATGATGTGGTTAAATTATAAGACTGAAGATAGGGGCATGAGAATAAGATGGGGACTGTTGAACCAATACACTGACCGAGTAATAACACTTGGTGAGCTCATTTGGTACACTTACTAGTACTTGAATATAACAAGTTCTTTATTACAATTTATGCAGCATTACTTGGACTCCATGTTTAGGCTGAAGAATGATGATGGTAGTGAGAGCATGGGAATATGTTGGGGAAATCTCGAAGGAGAAACGTTGTAGAATTAAAGACAAAGCCATTTTAGCTTCCAACAAGGAAAAATTTTATCCAATACAGATTCGAGGACCCCCTACGAATGGGAAGAATGCAACAAAAGTAGCTTTTGATGCCTTTGATAATCCTTAAGAAAATCTCTCTGGTTTGAACTCTCTGGCATCATCTCCTCACAACTGTTGGTCATGGTGCATCAGAAGTATCGATATGCCAACTTGTGCTCCTCCGGGGATTACCGATTTCCCAAGTTTTGTGTCTTTCTCAACATACCTCTTTGTCCATACTTTTGGTGGATATAGCCTTAAAACCTCATACAAGATCATTGTAACCTGCAATGGCAAATTTTTTTAAATATTGACATGTTTCTGGTTCAGTCTTTCTTCATATGTTTATGAGACACAAAAAAACATGCTTACAATCTTAAGGTGACTTGGTGCATCAAAGTCTGGTTTTTGGCTTCCAAAGACTTGCTGTACTTCTTCCCTTGCACGTGCTTGCTAATCAGGATACTTGCTCAATAGCATTATAGTGTAGACTAGTAAAGCTGAAGTTTTTTCTTGGCCTGCTATGTAGAACAACTTGCACTCATCTATCACATCTTGCATAGTCAACCCAGTGCTCTTTTGGACCCTTTGGTCCTTGATCTCCTTCTAGTTGGATTCTAAAAGTAGGCCTAAGAGGTCTTTCTTGGTGGCTTCTCCTACCTTAATTGCTTCTACCCTTTTGTTGATAATGTTCTTGATGGTAGCATATATATATATATATTTGTGTATTGCATCATAAATTTTGAAAAGACTATATATGGTTTTAAAATATTATCGCATGGCTTTTGAAGCATTGGTAAGGCCAAGTGCTTGATTTGTGGTAGTATTGTCATTACTACTTGTGATGCATATATTGTGGTAGTTAGCATCGATGCCTCGGGTACTCTTACCATCACGTATGAGGTACCATGTTGACCCATCGTAACATTTACGACTTTATTACTAATTTAATTACATTTATCAATACCATTGACCAATTACAAAACCATTTGCTGCCTAACTATGTTAGGAAAGCAATTTAACTTAGCGAAACCACTAACATATTAGAAAGGGATTTTTCATAATTTTAATAAAAATACAAATGAATAGTCTAACTATGATGGAAAAAGATTTCAACTACTAGAAAAGCCTATCATGGTTAGAAAAGATTCAACATGATTGAAAGAGGAATTATCCATGTTAGAAAAGAGTTCACCTTAACATAAACATATGGCTAACAAGGATAAATAGAAAACAACTTAGTATATGCTAATCATCCCATCCACAGAGTTCCAACACCAAATAAAAAAATCATTACGTAGCTTCTAGGAAAAATGTCCACAATCATCATGAACATAAAGCTCCAAACATATGTACTCCCTCCGGTCCTAATTATAAGATCACTTTGACTTTTTTGACTTTTTTTTAGTCCAAAAATAAAGTAGTTTCAGTCCCAAAAATAATCTTTTTTCCTCAAATTTAGTGGTCTAATTTGCTTCCTTAACTTTCACAAAAAAAGTCAAAGTGATCTTATATTTAGGACCGGAGGGAGTATCATCTTTTAATGTTCAATGTCCCAAAACATAAATAATAATAGCAAAATATTCAAAGTCTCACCAAAGTAAGACCGATCTCCCAGAAAAAAGAGTACACATTAAATAACTAAATCGAAATGCTAAGACAAAGCCTCAGTTCAAAAATGAAGAAACAAAATGATGAAGATAAGAGAAAGCAAGTTAAAATGCATAGATTCCTATTTGTGGCAATAACTTCTGTCTAGCTGTCCAGAACTCACTAGCCTAGTGAGAAAGTTCCATATTCTTCCCTTGATTCCCTACAACGTTGCTAGAACTTGCAAAAGTGAGATAAATGGGGATAGACCTACGCAACCACTAACTACTCGCATACGTGTGGTATGTGTTAGTAAGATGTTCAGTGGAGCATTACTAAGTATACATTAAATTAAGGGTTAAAGGTCATATTTGCCCCTGAAGTATGCAAAGTGTATCATATCTGCCCCTGAAGTATTTTTGGGTTCAAATATGCATTCGAAGTATGAAAATTGATCAATTTCGCCCTTTAACTGTTAAAATATTAACATTTAACGTCCAATATTTAATGGTTAACATGAGTTTTTAAACGGTTAAAGGGCGAAATTGATCTATTTTCATACTTCGAGGGCACATTTGGACCCAAAAATACTTTAGGGGCAGATATAATACATCATGCATACTTCAGGGGAAAATATGACCTTTAACCCATAAATTAAAACACATGGCAAATACCAAGTAGATGCATAGTTATATCATATACATATCTTTCCACACCTTTACACATTAATAATCGCTATGTGATAATTTCTCAGATATAATTCACTTAATCAATACCCAAAATCATATGTTACAATCTAACACATAAACAAACAAAGCAAAACTGTCAAACATCACTAATATGATACGGTCCAGTAGGGACTTACAACCCTTGCCTAAGACCGGGAGCGTTCTCCTCATTTCGTATTTCTAATTTATTTTATTTAGTCCTTGTGGGCCAACAAGAAACCTCATTGCGTAATGGCCTTTTAGTTAATTATTAGGTGTCACATATACACAAATACAGCAATCCATCAACAAGGGTATGCAACACCAACACAACATGAGGCATAAGGCCTTTCCAGTGCAGTATGCACCATCACAACAGCGTAGCTCCCTCTCGTGCTATTTAGCACAACTCAGGCTCTACAAATTAAACACACACAATTATTGTCTACCAAAATGAAACACAATCCATAACTAACCCCCACTACTTATTCCCAACACCTACCTACATCCTTTAGAATTTTTGCTTTATCAGATTCAAGCCTAAAGGTTAGCCCAAAATTTTCCCAAATCAAGCCTTACCACCAACCTAATTTGTTCAACGTTAATGGTATTATTGTTACATCCAGTGGATATCCTAATTCCATAAGTTCACTTCAATTACTCAAGAATGTAGGTCACTCAAGTTAAAGACAAGCTTAAAGTTACTTGCAATTTCAAGAAAATGCCCAATGATATTGAGTTTAACCCATGTAGTCTTCCCATTATATTTAATTAACCTCAATAACTCAAAACAGTATATGGAAACACTAGACCCAATCTATCCAATTCAAATTTCAAGGTAAACCTCAAGGATTCTAAGTTTAATCTCATCTAAGACATGATTTGCAACTTTTCTCATGCTTCTAATTGATTGGGTATACTAGAGATAGTTTAATTCATAATAGAAATCACCTAAAAGTCGTTTATCACAAGATTAAATTTGAAATCTCCACTGCCCCCATAGAGATTAAAGGAAAAACTAAAGAAGGATGGAAGGATAATGGTGTAAAGAGGGTCTCTTATCAATAGGAAGCAATTAGACACTCAAAACCCTCCAAGAACTCGAAACCCTATCAGAGAAACTCGCCTCTCCTTGCTTTGCTGAATACCCAATTGATTACAACCCTAATTTTCTATTTAACTCGCTATTTAAAGTTGTAGAAACCACGCCCTCACGTGGGCCTACATAAAGGTCTCAAATTATCGGGCCTTCTACGACGAGGTGTATAGAAAGATCTCAAATTATCAGGCCCTCGCCATGCTGGCCATGACAAACCTCCAAATTTTCACTATTTTGCCTTTTTATCCATATTTCTTGTAACATCCTAAAAATTTAATTAAGGATTAGTGGTAGATTAACAATTGATTTTGGAACTAATTAAGGAGTCTAGAGAGTTTTATAAGTAAATTCATGAAAATTTAATTATTTTGGAGATTTTTAAAGGCCTAATTTCTCTCTTAATTAGAGGAAATTAGAGTTGGAGAAATTATTTTTAGACCCAAGAGAGAATAAAATTAGAGGAAAATTTTAGTTAATATTTAACATAAATTTTAGAAAGTGAAATGGAAACTTTAACTTAAGAGAAAATATGTTATTTTGAAAATAAAAAGGGCCTACTAGTAAGTTATATATCCTATTTAATTATATTATCATTATTCCTCCCTAATTCCTTTCCTTTTCTCCCTCCCCTGTGACCCGATTTCCCTTCTTCCTTTTCCTCTTCATCGCACCACCTCTCCCTCTCCTTTCTCTGTCGATTCGGCCGGCCAGCAAGGGGGAGGCGACGATGGCGGGGGGGACTCGCCGGGGCTCCCTCCGTCTCCACCCATTCTTTTTTCCCATGTATGTGCGTGCCATTTTGAGAGAGAGGCAGAGAGCGTTGATGGTGATGGTTGGCCGGCGGTTTGGGCGGTGGTTAGAGGCTTTGTCCGGCGACTTTGAAGGACAAAGAGAGCCTAGTTTGGGTAACCTTCCTTATTCCTTTCCCTTCCTTGTCTTTAATGTTTGAAAGATGTAGAGTTAGGGTTTGTTGAATTTCAAATTTCTGGCTTGATTGGGGCAATTGCCTGGTTCTACATGTTTATTAAGACTATTTGATGATTTTAATGTGGTTAATTTGGTTGAATTTTGCCTATGTAAGATGTGGCTTGCTTAAAATGGGAATAAGCTAAGTTTACTACAAGAAATCCTTTGGATATGAATTTCTAGACTTGATTTATGAGTTCTAGAGGGTTATTGGAGTTCAACGATAATGTTGTTTGGAATTTTTGGTTAGATTTAGGGCAAATTGGGATTTTTGAATGATTTATAGACTATTTCGGTCACAAGCTAGAGCCAATAGATATGGTTAAGGATAATAATGATGGATTTTTGTGTCAATAAACATGTAAAGAGTTGATTTAAATTTGTGATTGAGCTTAATTTAAGGATTTTGATGTATATTGAGGAAGTTTAGCCTATGAAGGAAATTGGGGATTAATGTGTGTAATGGAAGATTTATTTGTGGGTTAATGGATCCAATAAACTTATGGAGGTTTAATTATAATCTTAAAGGTTATCACTTTTTTGTTTGGTTAGAATGGGACTTATGGGAATTTTTGGGTGATTAAAGCTTGGATGAGTTAGAGTTGTAAGGCAAATTCTTTTAAATCGATTGATTGAGGTTATTTAGGTAGTCTTACGGGTTATTAAGTTTGAATGGTGTTATTGATCTATTTAACTTGATGAGATTGTGGTATAGAAGGGCTTTGACCCTCTAAATTGTTGAAATTGTAGTGTTTAAAGGGGCAATTCGAAATTGGTGGTGATTATTGGTAATGTGATGATCCTTATAAGTTTATTGATGTTGTATGATAGTATTGATTAGTTGGTTTTGTTGGAATTTGTGCCTATAGGTTGATTTATGTTAAGTGGTGGTTTTGATGTGGATTAGTTGTGTTGAAATTGAGGGTAATTATGGGGAAATTGGGATATAGAAGTTGACATAAGGAATATGTGATGGTGATTTAGGAAGTTAAGATATGGTGAGCATGGTTAAAGTAATTTTGGTAGAATTCTTGTAGGATTTGAATTGGTTGAGAGGATCTTTTAGGCTTGGTTCGTGAACAGGATAAATTGAACAGGAGTAACTATGTTAACATAATTTGAGAATTTAGTTAAGTAAAGATAATTGATGGTAAACAGTAGCCATAGGCTTGATATGAGTTTAATTTAACTTAATCAAGCTAATTATATATGAATTTTGTATTGATTTTGTGTTATCATATTCTCTAGCGATTGTAAACTCCGTTGGATCGGGCTGAACTCGAGGACCGCACTATCCTAGTATTTTTCTTGTTTTTGGCAAGTTTAGGTAACCACTCTCACCTTACTATATTATTGTGGGTGATGTTAGTTGGGATTTTCTAAATCTCTTTCTACCTATTTATGTATTCCCTGATTTGCAGTAGAAATTGTTAATGTTACTTTCCTATTAAATAACCTATTGGGTGCCTACCACTATTTTCATATAGTGAAATTGATATTATATGTAGTATCCTGACCGATTTTATCGGTGGACTGTGATTAACAGAATAGCAATCAATGTGGATTTTATGCGGTGTAATATCTTAGATAAATAGTTGTAATTATTGCATGACACTGCATTGTACCATCGCACGATGTAACCCTCAGTAGGCCCACTGAGAGGTTATTTGTACCGGTTATCCTGATTGTAGATAGGGACTACTCCCCATTCTGATTGTAGACAGAAGGGAGCCCCCATTCTGATTGTAGACAGAGGGGGAAATTGCCATCCTGATTGTAGACAGGGGCAAAGTGTCACATCATGTTTATTTTTGCCGTAAGTTCTCGAAATGTTAATTCTGCAGTAGCATGATTATGAGGCATACTGATATTCCAATGATGATAGGGTTGTATATATATAAAGGTATACTTTGTTTGTGGATTAGCTATATTAAATGTGGTACCCTTTAGGCGCTATGCTAATCCACTCACACTCTTGTATTGAGTTGAGTTGTGGTCACTGAGACAAATTTGTCTCACCCTATCGTTGTTTACATTTTTACAGGTGATCATACACAACTAGGACGAAGGGAAAGGGAATATGGCCAATCGGTTTGCAAGGAACCGATGAGCCGGCCAGTGGATTTATTGGTGAACTGTATATTGCCATCTGTTAGGCTTGCATTCACTTCCGCATGTTTATACTATAAATTGGGTTTATTAGAATTTTGGATGACTGTACTGGTTATATATGCGTGAATGATTGTTGTTTAGGCTTTATTTAAATAACCATGTTAGATTATTTCTTTCTAACATGGTTATGATGAGTGCTTGTATGATAAATATCATAAGGTCAAGTGAATTTTATTAACCATGTTAGGGAAATTCTTTTTCTAACATGGTTAGTATTTTTATTATCTATGATAGTTTATATTGTATAAAGGTCTTGTTTTTCTATCATGAATAATCCTTGGAACGATTAGAATGATCTTTTTCTAACTATGATAGGGTTCATTGGTTTGTATGAAAAGTCTTTTCCTATCATAGTTAGTATTAATCTTTGTTTGATGTTCTGGTTGTTAGTAATTAAAATGTATAAATTGGTTGGATTTTACAACTTAATCTTTGTTTGATGTTCTGATTGGTAGTAATTAAAATGTATAAATTAGTTGGATTTTACATTTTCTCTCTCATAATCTTAACTTTATTTCTTCATATATGATCATAAGCTAGTTTTCCCAAATTTATTTGTTCACATATGATCATAAGTTAGTTTTCCCCAAATATTAAACCTCACACTAATCCTCGAAAACTCTAAATATTCATATTTCCATAATTTTAATCATAATCCTTTCACCATAATTTATGCCTTCAAGCCTCAATGCACCTCAGATAATTCATTCCTAATTGAATTTCTTCAATTTATCATAATTAAAAGCCTAATTAATATTACTTGACCATAACGAATTTCTCAGGATGTTACACCCACAGGGACTACTTATTTTGTCGATGTACTAGGTATGGGTAGGCCCCATCGAGTACTACCTTTCGGTGTGCTGGATATGGGTAGGCCCCATCGAGCATTACCCCATTGTGGTTCTGGGTATGGGTTTAGATCCCCGTCAAGTTCCATTATGGTCCTCCTGATTATAAGGGAAAACCTAACATTTCGCAGGGTGAACGTTATGGATGATTGTGAAAAATTTATTTTAAACTGTTTTTACAAAATGATGATATATATGGAGTTGTTAAATGTTTTCCTAGTACGGATTGCTGCATGATTATCTAGTTAGGTACTAATATTTTAGATTGTTCATATATATATATTATAGCTTTCCACATTGACACATTGTTGGCACATACCAAAATACATAGACTGGTAGTTAAGTGGTTAGTTGACATAACTGTGTTTACCTCCTGTTGCTGATTTGTAGGTTCTGGTCCAATAGCAGATACTCGAGAAAAGGAGCCATCATCTTCTCACTAAAACATAGTGAGATGTTATTTTGGTTTTACCCGAGAAGTGTTGTATATTGTTATATTTCTTTAGGCTTTCATATTTCGCTTTCACATTCTTATATTTGGATAACTATATGTATTATGATTTTTAGTTGGGACCGGTCCATTTCCGGCATATAGGCCTGAGACCTATTGGTATTGCTTTTCTATCTGTGATTTGGTTTTAAACTGTTGGTCAGAAACTTCTTTCTACCCTCCATGGTTGTTTGAGATTTTATCGGACATTTTATTATATATGAACATGGCTGGAGTATGTTAAGTGATTGATCAAAGAATTTGATGTTTATTTGGGTGGCTAAATATATTTTACAAGAAAGATTTGCAAAGGTATTTAAATATGTGGCTCATATATGTTAAGTGAATTCTTCCTAGCATGGATAAATTGATTTAAAAAGGTGTAATGTTTCTTTTCTAACATGGATTAGTTCATGTAACAGTTAAATTTTTAATATCTATGTTAGTTGTGATTTGGTTAAATTATTTTCCACCCTCTTTCATACGGTGATCCTCCTTTAATTAAATAAGGAAAACTCTATCTATGATAGATTTTGTTGTTGTTTAGAACTATTCTTTTTCTATCATAGTTAGACAGTTAAGTTTGGTTTTTAGAAAACTGGTACCTTGAATTCTTTTTTTAACTATGTTAGCATTTTAGTTAGTAAACCCTTTTTCCTGACATAGTATTGATAAAATCTTGTTTACATTCGGTTTTATAATTAATTAAGTGGTCTTAACAAGTGAATGTTACATGAATAAAGTGATGAAAATAGAAGATGAAGATGAATGAAGTAGAAAAAGGATGAATGAAATGAAAGTAAAGAAAAAATGCATGAGACAAAAAGAGTAAGGAAAAATATCACTATTAACCCCATAGTAATATCACCAGTTTATCCATCAGATTCCCATATGCATATCACCAGAAAATTCTTCTCAACCACGCTTTCTTAGTTTCTCCGGCATCATCCATGCACAACATCTTGCTCATTGTAATAGTAAAATTACCAGTCCTGAATGGCCCATCCCCTTGAAATAATGCTCTTTCCCATTGCTTGGATAAAAAGTTCCATTTAACTGTTGTATTTTCAAATAATTGTTCTAGATGCCAATATAGCAACTCCTACCAGGCCATGTTAAAATCCCCTGCCCTTTTGGAACTCCATACAAATGGAGGAATGTCTAAAATTTGAAATTTCAATCTCCCCTTGCTTAGGCTTTTGTCCATCAATATAAGGAAGCACCTCGTGACTGCACACTACCCAAGAAAACTTGTAGATAGCCTAGAGCAAATGTTGAGACGACACTATTCATCGGCTCTGTGAACAGTAAAAAGTATAGAGGAGCCATGCATCGGTTCAACCCTATGAAAAGTAAAATGCAACCCTTTTTTTAAAGAGATATATATATATATATATTGCACTTTCATAGCAAAATTTTTAACTCTTAACATCCAATCCAACTGTTTTTTAAAAGCTTGAAGCTTGGGAATAAACCTGAAGAGAAAAAAAAAAATGGGCTTGGCATTTTTCTTTAACATAAACAAACTTTAGGGTTATAATGTTGGGCTTAGACTTGTGAAATATTTTTAACTCTTGGCACCGCTTCGTTCTGCTTCGCCTTCATGTACGCCGTCGTTTTGCCGTCTTGGTCTTCGCAATTCACAGGTCACCGGTCTACCCCACTCATTGTCTTTTCCGTTTGCATTCGCCATCGCTGCCTGAGATTCGGCTAAGGACGGCGACTGAGATTCTATTGCATCGCTTACTCTTCAGACGGTTGATCTACGAGGGTTTCTGATTCTAATGCCTCTCAGGCGAAACATTCAAAAGCATTGATTCATCACCAATTTCTGAAGCCTCTCTGTCATTTATTTAATAAAGGTATTGAACCTGAACTCCCCAATTTATTTCTCTTTTCTCCTTCATATGAACCAACTTCTCAAAATTACAAGTTTTGTAATTTTGAAAATTACGTATCAAAATGTAAAAGTAATTTATTAACAAGACAATGTGAAGAAAATGATTCTTCAAACCAAAAAATAAAATAAAATGTGGACTCTCCATATTTTGTTGTGCTGCTGTGTTTGACATTTCCATTTTCTCTTATTAGAGCTCCAAAGCAGGGGAGGGGTTCTAAGTGGATCCTTTGCCCTGTATTTCAACGCGTAGATGTACCCATACTTACTTTCTCTTCCAAACGTTTGAAGAAGTAGAATTATGTTCATGTACTTTTATCAACTTATGAGACGCGGATACAATAACCAAGTAATAACAGTTGGTAAACTCATGTGGTGCACTTATTATTAGCACTTGAATTTAACTAGCTCATTACAATTTATGCAGAATGACTTGAACTCCATGTTGAGGCTGAAGAGTGATGATGGTGATGAGAGCATGAGAATATGTTGGGGAAATCTCGAAGGAGAAACGTTGTAGAATCAAAGACAAAGCCATTTTAGCTTCCAACAAGGCAAAGTTTTGTCCAATGCAGATTCGAGGACCCCCTCCGAATGGGAAGAATGCAACAGAACTACCTTTTGATGCCTTTGATAATCCTTCAGAAAATCTCTCTGGTTTGAACTCTTTGGCATCATCTCCCCACAACTGTTGGTCATGGTGCATCATAAGTATTGGTATGCAAATCTGTACCCCTCCAGGTATTAACAATTTCCCAAGTTTGGTCTCTTTCTCAACATACCTCTCTGTCCATACTATTGGTGGATATAACCTCAAAACCTCATACAAGATCATTGTAACCTGTAATGGCAAATTTTGTAAGTATAGACATGTTTGTGGTTCAGTCTTTCTTCATATATATATGACACATTTTTTTTTCCTGTCAATGAACAGTCTGTCCAATTAATAGATTGAATTGGAATAGTGGATTCGTAAATCACAAAAACATGCTTACAATCTTAAGGCGACTTAGTGCATCGTAGTCTGGTTTTTGGTTGCCAAAGACTTTCTGTACTTCTTCCCTTGCACGTGCTTGCCAATCAGGATACTTACTCAATAGCATCATAGTCCAGACTAGTAAAGATGAAGTTGTTTCTTGGCCTGCTATGTAGAACAACTTGCATTCGTCTATAACGTCTTTCATACTCAACCCAGAGTTCTGTTTGTCCCCTTGTTCCTTAATCTCCTTCTGGTTGGATTCTAAAAGTAGGCCTAATAGGTCTTTCTTGGTGGCTTCTCCTATTTTAATTGCTTCCACCCTTTTGTTGATAATGTTCTCTAGGGTAGCTTCCACATTTCTATCAATTTCCTTCATCCGCTTGTTCGCCTTTGTTGGTAGAAACCTGCAAAAAAAAAAAACATCATAACTTATCTACAAGTAATAGCCATAGATCACTAACATTACAATGCTCATTAGTCGTAGTAATTACCTCCATAGGGGAATTTGATGTTTAATTACATTAGCCATTACAAGTTCACCTTGTTCTGCCAGAAGATCAAATATTTGTCTGCCTTCTTGGTAGCTACTTCCAAATGCTGCTTTAGAAATCACTTCTTTTGTCAAATTCTTAAGCCAAGGCAACACATCCACTTCACAAGTTCCATCTGTTTGGGATAACATGTTTTCCCATTTGCTGATCATATCATTGCAACTTTGGCAAACAATTGGGGGCAGAGTCTGTAGAGAGATGATGAACAAATTAAGAGACAAAGAGTCAGCTAATAAATCTAGAAAAGTTGATGTGTGATTTTGGTGAGACAATAAGTGAGTAACCTTCACCTTTAGTTGTTCCAAATTGAATGCCGGATTGATAATCTTTCTGTGTTTAGCCCACTTGTCGCCATTATGGTTTGCCAGACCAGTTGATACATATTTAACAATAGGATTGGTGTCAGGTCTTATGAAGTCATAGTTTCTATTGAACACATCTTTTATCAGCGCAGGGTCCATGATGATCAACCTCGGCAGCGGTCCCAACCACATGAATGAATTTTTACCTATGCTTTGAATTGGAAGGAAATTATACATTTTTTCCATTTATGATATCAAATTTTTCTAATTACATATACGTATGTCTATTATAAGTTGCGTTGACAGCATAATTCTAATTAAAAATCCATTCTCGATTTTGAAATGTGAGAATTTTTGCTATTTGTACAATTTGATGTTGGTCTATGCAAATAATAATGCTCAGAGACATACATTGCCATCTTTAATCGATTAGTCTTTATGCTAGTATTGTTTTGAAAAAAATAGAAAATGGATAAAATTATACATCTCATAGATCTTAATGACCTAATTAGGATGTTTATAATCAAAATTAGGAGAGAATTTTTGTTTTTGTTTTTTTTTTAAAGCGGGGGGTACAGGGAAGCGTACCATGGTTATTGACCACATAATGGACAAAGGTAAAGACGTGAGGAGCCAAGTCATGGGAATGATTTGGCAAAGCCGAGGATTTGGCTTGTTGCTGCATATTAGCCATTTGGATTAAGTCACCAACCCAGAATCTATAAGGATCAGCCTCAATACCTTGATTTCTCAGAACTCTCTCCATCCTCTTTGGATTAACCCATAGCCACATCGTCATCTTCCAAACCCATCTTATCACTATTACTGCTGCCGCCACTGCTATTATTATTCCTGATCCTCCAACCATCTCTCTTTTTCCCTCTCTCCCTCTCCCTCTCTCTTTCTGTGTGTGTATATATATATATATATGTATGTCTCCTGTGTTAATGTGTGAAAGAGAACAAGTTCAATATATAAATATGCAGATGAGGCCACGATGAGGGTTAGTTTTTGTATTATTAAATTACCAGAAAGCCCTAATGCAGCCGGTTCTTCTTTTGGAATTATTCTGTCTCTTTTTCTATCCCCATTATTTTGTAGTGTCTCCACTATATTCTGTCTCTTTTTCTATCCCCTCTATTTTGTAGTATCTCCACTAACTTTTCTCTCCCATTCTTCTCTACTTAACACTTCCACCATTGGCTTTTTTTTTAATACAATGTAAAAATATTTTCTATTTATCATTTAATGCAAATTTATGAAGTGGAGAGTGAAATTAGTGGAGACATTGCTAGCACTATTTTGATATGTTTATATGTAAATTACATTGGGATGGCTAAAACTGCAATTACTCTCTTATTCCTAAATATAAGACTTATTTACCTAATTTAATTAGATTAAGGATATTAGTTAAGTTAGTTAAAATTACATGATATTATCAAAACACCCTAACCACATTTATTTATTCCTAACTTCCCTCTCTTGTTTCTTTATTATTGATGAGTATTAATATAAATGATTTAGGGAAAATGTGTGGAAAAATATAAAGATGTCTTATATTTTAGAACAAGTTCATCATCTCATGTAGTGAGGGAGTAATTAATATGGGGGCATCTTGGCATGTGGACAACATATCACTCATCTATTTTCATTCATTCTCTCCCCCCAGTTTTCCTGAAAATTGGAACTAAATAAGAAGAGTAATAATAACATCGAAACAACTGTATGAAATAAATCAAAATCAAATACTGAGTTATAGCGAAACAAACAAATGAATTGGCGTAAGTAATTCAAAATGGACCAGGCTAAAAGGTGTAGTTCCATATTTATATATGCGTGTGTGAGATATATTCCTGAATTGTTTATGGAGTATATGGGATTTTCATGGTGTTTACAATATGGGTTGAAAATATACCAATTGTGATAATTCGATAAGCATGTGATATTACTTGGTACTTGTGATGGATGCAGGGCAAAATGGATAAATTACTTGAAGTCTTTTGTCATTTGGCAACCTTATGAGATTAAGGAAGCTAAATATATCCCTAAATTATAAGAGTAAGAGAAATTAAACCAAAGTAAAAATATAATTCCTCCTATCATAAATATAATGTGAATTTAACTTTTTTGTGGAGATTAATGAAGTTAAAAACATCACTTAACGATAATATATGTTACATGTAATTAGATTATATATTAATTTATAAGTAAGATATATTAATTTTGAGAAAAAATTATAAGTATAATTACTTTAAAATATTTAACACTTTTGATCTCTTAAAAAAGCCAATTGATATTATAATTTGCTGTAAAGGGAGCATAAAAGATGGTTTCAAACCTCGTGTCATTGGTTTCATTAGTACCGTATAGACCCAAAGTCTTAGGCTTGCTAGTTGTTAGCACTAGTCCGCTGTATTAACTACTTTTTCTTACATTGACTGAGTCAACTCTAGAATTTTCCAAACAAATTTATTTATCATCTACATTTTCTGAAATATTTTCCAAATGCAAGTTTTTCTTTGGGAAAATTATAACAATGTCCCATGATAAAGAATTAATCACAATCATTTCCCGTAAAATAATCAAATTATATTGAAGTCTTTAGTTACTTGAGTGAGATTAAATTAAATTGCATTAGTTATCAATGCCACTTATTGAGATATTACCGACAACTCTTTAGTGACATTATTGTTATTAATAATTTAATGAATGACATTGACAATTATCGATGTAATTTAATTTAATCTCATTTATAAGTTTTTAGGATATTAATGTAATTTGATGACTTCAAAAGGTTTATTTGTGATTTTTTTTTTTTTTTGTAAGATTTAGTTGTAATTCTCCCTTGTTCTTTAGATGTCACACGGAAGATCACCCGATGACAAAGAAAAAGCAGGATTTTCCATTAAACACGCATGTTTGGTTGGCAAATGGTCTGGTAGGCTAAATTCCAATTGTGATTGATTGTTCTTTGAATATATATGGGAAGGTAGCTTCCTAGCTATTTTCGCGGTAACCCATTCTTCAAGATGGTATGAAGACTCTAGCCAAATGCTCCAATAAAAGACGGGCCGTCACAAATGAGGGGCCACACTCATGAGAAAATGTAGAGAGAAAAGAACATGGGACCAACATTATCTTTTTTCTCACTTCTCTCTTATTTTCTCTTCAAATCTAAACAAGAGGATTTTTTTTTTGGTCTATTTTCTTCCCTACTTTTTTATTCCCCTAATTTTTCCCAATCTAAACACAAGGTGAAATGTCAGGAAGGTCACCTCATTTCTGAATTTGACCATCACACATCACTTTGTCTTCCGTCATTTTGTTACTGTATAACCTAAAAAGTTCAAAATAATATTGTTATAAAGATAAGAGGAAAGAAGAAACGTTGAGAGAATATGAGATAATAGGGTAAGACATAAAAAGAGGAAGGAAGGAAGTATTTATCGTTCACTTATCATTCTTGGTATCAATGCCTTATACTTGGCCTTTATTTATATGCCTCTACACATTGAAGTCTATAGCTATGGTTTAAAGGAGTAAAGATTGGTTTGATGGCAATAATCATAAGAAGCTCCCACAAGCCATTCATTGGGAGGTTATAGGAAAAAAGATTCCTAAGAGTTTGGAATTATGGACATCCACTCATGTAACACCAATATTCATAACACTCTCACATGGATGTCCATAAACAAATATTATTGTGCCTCATTAAAACCTTACGAGGAAAAATCCAATTGGACAAAAACCCAGTGAAGGAAAAAGAGTACATAATAATTATCAAAGCTGTCTCGTTAAAAACCTTATCAGGAAAACCCAGTGGGACAAAACCTTGATTAAGGGAAAAAGAGTACAGCATGATATTATTTCCCCCTCAAGATATGATCACTTTCACTTTTCCACACAACGATAATATCACTGTCACTTTTACTCCCCCTGGTGACAACATCACTTTTGTTCTTTTGTCTCGATTGAGTACAATAATTTTCCAAATATATTCCTTCCAATGCTATCTGAGTGTAATATTGTGCACCTGCAAAAATTTAATTCTTCCACAAAAATTTTAACATGTAATAAAATTAGCAAATCTTTATATGGGACCTCTACTCATGATTTTAAAATCATTGAAGAATTTAATAGCTTGATCTACTAGTCAAGTAAAATGCAAATTTATATATTTTTTAGGTAAAAAAAAATATACTTTGAATGATTTTCTTATATATGCTTGTGGCATTTAAGATCATTAAGGGTTTTCATTTAAATTTTACAATTTTTAATTATTGACGTATACTTTCTTTTCATATACTGCCAAACTTATATGTAAAACAATTGTATCCACCACAAAAATAATACGCCTTATCATAATCTTCATTGCCTTTGTGAATAAATATATTTCACATAAATATTTATAATTTTATATTTCATGTATTTAGACTGTAGGTCCATAATGTTCATGTATTGAAAGCATAATAGCATTTTCATTGTATCTTTGGCCATTCATCTTTATGTCTACTTCTTATGGCATATCTCAGTATAAGATCCTCATTTAATCATATGATATCATTATCGAAATTATTGTCGACAACTTTATTCTTTTCGATTCCATTTTCCTTGTTGTGACATAACTTATTGAGACCTCTTTGTTAATTTTCAGCTACTTGTACCTCCTTTGAGGTTTTTCAATTAGTTATGTCTTATCACTCTTCTGGAGTGCCTGCCTCCTCAATATGATCATCTTAATTATAAGCTCCTATTTATCCGAAGTATTTACATTTGGAATCGATTGATTTCTCATGCTTCAGGCATGTCACATTTGTTGGAGTATTTTCAACTGGAATATGAAATTTGATAATTCTCATTTAGGTCAGTAATTATATTTGGCATATATTTTGTATTTTGTAATATTTTATGAACGCAAACTATGATGAACTTCCGGTTCATACCAGAGAATCTACATTTCTTAATAATAGTGCATTCAATACATTTTATTTTCCAGCTACTTGATTTCTCCCCCTCATGTTTGGATAACTTTGTTGAATGACAATCAAATAATCATGCGGTATAAGTCTCCTAAATCCATTTATTTTCTTTTGAAACATCATTTTGTTTCATTTAGAAACAAAAAGAAGGAGTTCCTTATCCAACATTTATCTCAACTTTGTCTAAATATCCATCTATAAAAATGGTGGATTGATAGGCATATGCATTGCACATTTAAAAACTTTTAAGATGGAAATTATTTGGCTCCTGACCAAAAGCCAATTTTATCGGAAGAATCTTGTTGGCTTGGTGTAAATATGTGCTGCAACATGTAATATTAAATATGTCAACCTTGAAATAGAAAACTTGTTCTCTAGTTATCCATTGCGGCTGTAATGAATGATTTCTGGAACATATACTCTGAAATTTGTGCATTCAACATAATGATTTTTCACATAATCATACAAACTTCAGGTTGCAAACTTTTTATAATTGTACATGTAACTATCTTATAGATGCATCTATCAAATTTATTGAATACTTGTATGGTTTACATGCTATTTAAATGGGCCCATGAGTTTGATATATTTCCAGAAATATAGATCAATTCCAAATCATAACTAATGATTTTTTTTCATTATAAATTTTCTTTGAGAACAAGTAGAACACAACATAATTCTTGAATAATGTTAACCATTCGGGAAGAATCTTCTGGTTCTTCAATGGATGTCAATAAATAATTTGAAATTTCATATATATGACTTGGATGATCAAACAAATCATGCCAACAATAAATTTATTTAGATCAGTAAACTTCTGGTTTACTGTATCATCTTTCTTATCCAACATTAAACATTTTAATTTCCACGTTAAAGATTATAACATGACATCTGTGTATCTCAATACAACAAGAATCCACTATATACGATACCAACATTTTTTATATCCCATTGATTATTTCATTATCCTCATTAGAGTTTTATATATGCTCGATTTTATATAGCATAAGCTATATTTCAGGGATTTATCAAAACCAGTAATGAAATAAATTCTCAATAATTTTTGCATACCCAAATTGAGCTGTAAAACCACTTCAAATAAAGTGTTAGCAAAGCAATAGTTTCGCAACTTCAAAATGAAGCATAAGGTACCCTACATGTTAGGCACCCCCACACTTTCCAATATCTCGTTATATTTTTAAAAAAAAACCTTGCAACAATTCTAATTGAATTAGAATCTCACCAGATAATCCCCTCAAATCTAATTAAGTTGAAATGTCTCAATGCCATTTCAGAAAAATTACCTTTAATGATAGACTTGTAGAACGGAAGTTACAAACTATGAAAGTCATTTCAATATATTTGTTAACTAGAAACATTTCCACATCTCACCGCTAGCTTGGTAAAGTTGGCAATAAACCTCCAATGAAAAGCAATTAATTTCACATGTAAAACGATTAATACCTCAATTTGAGTAACAAGCTGCCATTTCATTACCCAATGATTACCCAAGTTAAAAAAGGGCATCATAGTATATTTATGGTCATATTATTAGCGCACTTCAGGAATAGTACGGTTGCCATATTAAATTAAAATGATGCTAAAATACCAGCTTATCTCTGTACTACGATCATAGGCATAAATTAAGCAATTACTACCCATCATTTCAGTTTTCTATCATTTACTAAGGATTTGTTTCACACATTGTTATCCCTAAACATTAGTCATATGAAAATAAAATAATGAATTTTAGAAGGATTGCGAGTATACTTATCTCACACAACTTATCTCTTCATTTGTCTCTTGTAAGACACTGAATTCGAGTTTAGAAAGATTGCTGCCTTTGAGGATTTCTCCAGACCCACCTGCTTTGTGCCATTAGTGCTGAGACAGTAAAGCCTAACCCGTTTGGGTTCTCAACAATTCTACAAGTTCATTCGAAGTACTTTATCTGTGTCCATGCTTAGAGCTTTGCTAAAAACATGGCACCTATGAGGTCTTAAATGAGTCCGGTTCATGAGACAAATTTGGCACTTGGGGTTCGCAACTACCATGGCCTCTTCCAACTAAATTTTATTTAAATAAATACCATCAGACTTAGTGCCTCAACACATTTTTTCATCGAGTTTACATCTATCATTATGGTGATTATACCGGGTACCGTTTTGAGTCAAACTCAATTCTCATATCATCTTTTTGCCTTAATAAACATAGTCTTTTCAACTTGACGACATTTTGCCATTTCGTATATGCCTTTTGTCTTTATGACTTCTAATCATATAACATTTGCTTTTAACTCTAATGACCATAAACATATAACTATTTCAACAATTAATCATCAATTCCTCAAATACAATATCATCATGTTCATCATCACTCTCATAGTAATGTTCCATCTTTGAATAGCACATAATCAATATTCTTTTTTAAAAAATATTAGTTTTCAGGACCATAGTAAAAATCTTCAAAAGCTATAAAATTCTTTTGTCATTGAATGTCTGAATCATTAGCCTTCGAGGCTTGGATGTGTGGATATCATTAGCCTTCAGGGTTTTGACATTTGTTATCACTAAATTATCAAATTATATATATAATATGTATTATTTCATATGCATCAAATTAAATATGTAGAGGAGGTGTTCCGTAAGAACTACATGGCGTATGAACTAAAGGCGGTAGAACTTGCCAATCTAATTCATTGTGACAGCCTCTTTAATTCTCCGGAAGAGGTAAGGATATGATGCAATATATAATACACACACATATATATTAATGTCTATAACAATAATAAACAAACATAAAATAAACAAATAAATAAGAAGAGCATAAAACGTAATAATAGAAAGGTAAGCTAATTAGTGTATATAATCACAAAAGAAAACTGAAACAATATAAATAACATAATAAAAGTGCATGATATAAGATACTGCCATAAAATTAAAATGAAAAAATAAATGACATATAAATATGAACAACATAATAAACAACACATTATTTCATAATAAAAGTGCATATTACATATAAAGTAATTAAATATATGTCAAAAACTTGATAACAACGTAAATAACAAAAATATATATAATCTGATAACAAAAAAAGTGTATGCAAAGAATAACAATAAGCAATAAAAGTATAAAAAATGAACGATAATTGGATAGGGGATAATAAATTAATAATATAAAAGAAAACTAACATGGAGCATCATTATACCATGAGAATATATCAACCTACATAGGAGTTTTTTACCTCAAATTTTCAGAGTCAATTCGTGCTGATAACGTGTTATAAAAATAAGAGGAAAGAAGAAATATTGAAAGAATATGAGATAATAGGACAAGACATAAGAAGAGGAAGAAATGAAGCATTTCTCATTCGCTTATCATTCTTGATACCAATGCCTTATGCTTGGCCTCTATTTATAGGCCTCCACACATTGTAGTCTATAGCTATGGTTACAAAGGAGTAAAGATTGATTTGATGGCAATAATCATAAGAAACTCACACAAACCATTCATTGGAAGGTTATAAGAAAAAGAATCATAAGAGTTTGAAATTATGGACATCCACTCATATAACACCAATTATTCATAACAATTCGGTTTAAAATATAATATTTAGTTAATTTTTTTAGAAATTAAGGATGTTAACTAAACTATTTAATAATAATATATTATATGTATTATTAAATTATATGTTAGCTCATAAGTCAAATAAACTAATTTAAAAAAAATTCAGAAAAATCAATTTCTAAATAACTTATTTAGTTTTCTTAGAAATCTCCAAAAAAAAAAAATCAATTTGATCCTATATATATTTTAAGAACAGAGGGAGGAATGAATAGGCTAGATGGCAGTCGGAATTAATTATTTCAAATAAGTTTTTGCTCTATTAACTTGTTTAAGCACTCAATCAAAATTTCAAGGAACCTTATCTCCTCAAGAGATCAACCTAGGACTTGTGCAATTATTCATGAACCACCTGAACAAAGCGGCTTCGGTGATGTGACTGAGATCAAAACTGACCTTCCAACATGAACGCTCATAATTTCCCATCACTGTGAAATGAAATTTTATCACCTATAGTTTGATATAAATCGTCCAAAATGAAGAATTTTCAATTGACTACTTTTTCAATAATAAATTTAATTTTTTAAAAAATGTTCGCTATAAGATTAACTTTATTTTTATTTTATATCCATTAAAGTAAACAATTATTAAAAATTTTAAAAAATTAAATTGAATATAGACCATTAGAATAAATTTGAATGATCCATATTGAAATGAAAAATCTATTGCCCATCTTCATCATTTACATGGAATGGACCTATAATTAATTTTCCCACAATAATTTCTTAGACTCAATCATAATGAAGTTAAGTCCATATTTTAATCATGCATAAATACAATTTTTTTTGTCAAAATGGTACTTGGGCTTATAATCACTTCTACGAGTAAAACTGATGGTGGATCTCACTTTATAGGAGTTACATGTCAA
The DNA here is from genome assembly GCA_037074515.1 of Mimosa bimucronata. Classification (NCBI taxonomy): domain Eukaryota; kingdom Viridiplantae; phylum Streptophyta; class Magnoliopsida; order Fabales; family Fabaceae; genus Mimosa; species Mimosa bimucronata. Next base: position 7,668,551 of record CM073436.1, read on the forward strand.
TAATTATGTTGGCTATAATATATATAATATATGATTATTTATAAATTAATAGTATATTAGAAAATTTTAGTATCTCGAAAAACGATCCATGTTTCTGATCAACTGACTGATGCAAATTGAAACAATTTGAAATATGAGATGAATCAATACACAACTTTATATCTTGTGGAGGAACTTCACATGCAAGAAGCAAATTTATTATCTTCATTAACCCAAACTTGCTTAATTATTAAAGTATTCACCAAATTAAGAATTATGAAATCCTATAATTTGTGTAGAATGATATGAGCCACATGATGTGGTTGAATTGTAAGATTGAAGATAGGGGCATGAGAATAAGATGGGGACTGTTGAACCAATACACTGACCGATAGTAATAACACTTGGTGAGCTCATTTGGTACACTTATTCGCACTTGAATATAACAAGTTCTTCATTACAATTTATGCAGAATGACTTGGACTCCATGTTGAGGCTGAAGAGTGATGACGGTAGTGAGAGCATGAGAATATGTTGGGGAAATCTCGAAGGAGAAACGTTGTAGAATCAAAGACAAAGCCATTTTAGCTTCCAACAAGGAAAAATTTTGTCCAATGCAGATTCGAGGACCCCCTCCGAATGGGAAGAATGCAACAGAACTACCTTTTGATGCGTTTGATAATCCTTCAGAAAATCTCTCCGGTTTGAACTCTTTGGCATCATCTCCCCACAACTGTTGGTCATGGTGCATCAGAAGTATCGGTATGCCAACCTGTGCTCCCCCAGGGATTACCAATTTCCCAAGTTTTGTGTCTTCCTCAACATACCTCTCTGTCCATACTATTGGTGGATATAGCCTCAAAACCTCATACAAGATCATTGTAACCTGCAATGGCAAATTTTTTAAATATTGACATGTTTCTGGTTCAGTCTTTCTTCATATGTTTATGAGACGCAAAAAAACATGCTTACAATCTTAAGGCGGCTTAGTGCATCAAAGTCTGGTTTTTGGCTGCCAAAGACTTGCTGTACTTCTTCCCTTGCACGTGCTTGCCAATCAGGATACTTGCTCAATAGCATCATAGTCCAGACAAGTAAAGCTGAAGTTGTTTCTTGGCCTGCTATGTAGAACAACTTGCACTCATCTATCACATCTTGCATGGTCAACCCAGTGTTCTTTTGGTCCCCTTGGTCCTTAATCTCCTTCTGGTTGGATTCTAAAAGTAGGCCTAAGAGGTCTTTCTTGGTGGCTTCACCTGCCTTAGTTGCTTCCACCCTTTTGTTGATAATGTTCTCGAGGGTAGCATTCACATTTCTATCAATTTCCTTCATCCTCTTGTTCGCCTTTGTTGGTACAAACCTGCAAAAACATTTCGTAACTATTTATCTACAAGTAATAGGCATAGATCACTAACATTACAATGCTTATATCGTAGTAATTACCTCCAAAGGGGAATTTTATGTAAAATTACATTACTCATTACAAGTTCACTTTGTTCTTCGAGAAGTTCAAATATTTGTCTGCCTTCTTCGTAGCTACTTCCAAATGCTGCTTTAGAAATCACTTCTTTTGTCAAATTCTTAAGCCAAGGCAATATATCCACTTCACAAGGTCCATCTGTTTGGGATAACATGTTTTCCCATTTGCTGATCATATCATTGCAACTTTGGCAAACAATTGGCGGCAGAGTCTGTAGAGAGATGATGTACAAATTAAGAGACAAAGAGTCAGCCAATAAATCTTGAAAAGCAGATGTGTTGTTTTGGTTTGACAAAAAGTGAGTAGCTTTCACCTTTAGTTGTTCCAAATTGAATGCCGGATTTATAATCTTTCTGTGTTTGGCCCACCTGTCGCCCTCATGGCTTGCCAGACCCTTGGATATATATTTGACAATAGAAGTCACCATGTCAGGTTTTATGAAGTCATAGTTTCGGTTGAATATATCTTTTATCAGCGCAGGATCCATGATGATCAACCTCGGTATGGGTCCCAACCACATGAATGAATTTTTACCTGTGCTTCAATTGGAAGGAAATTATACAATTTTCCATTTATGATATCAAATTTTTCTATATACATATATTCATGTCTATTATGAGTTGCGTTAACAGCATAATTCTAATTTAGAATCCATTCTTGGTTTTGAAATGAGAGAAATTTTGCTATTTATACAATTTGATGTTGGTATATACATACAAACAATAATGTTCAGAGACATGCATTGACATCTCTAATCGATTAGTCTTCAAAACCATTTCAATTTAAAAGTTAAGAAAAAAAAAATCATATGGAAAATTTTATCAAGTCTTTAAGCTAATATTGTTTAAATTAATCAGAAAAACGGTATAAGCACATATCTCATAAATCTTAATGACATAATTAGGATGTTTAAAATCAAAATGAGTGAAAATGAGGTGGAAAAGATAGACAGGGAAGCATACCATGTTTATTGACGACATAGTGGACAAAGGTAAAGACATGAGGAGCCAAGTCATGGGAACGATTTGGCAAAGCCAAGGATTTGGCTTGTTGCTGCATCTTAACCATTTGGATTAAGTCACCAACCCAGAATCTATAAGGATCGGCCTCAAATCCTTGATTTCTCAGAACTCTCTCCATCCTCTTTGGATTAACCCATAACCACATCGCCATCTTCCAAACCCATCTTATCACTATTACTACAGCCGCCACTGCTATTATTATTCCTGATCCTCCAACCATCTCTCTCCCCCCTTTGTGCTTGTGTGGAAGAGAACAAGTTCAATATATATACACATGTGTATTATAATCAGGTTCACTAGTTAACTCTTTGGTTTTATAATTTTTACATTATTATCTAATAAAATTGAGTTATGAGTTGTTCAAACTCGTATTACTTGTAGATTCGGCTAAATTCGTGAGTTTACACATCGAACTTATCGTTTTTATGTCTTTACCTCATATAATAATCTAGTCAACTCGTTTTAAATTCCATATTAACTTTTTTTTACCATATTCAATGACTTTGTCTAAGAATTGTATAGAAACTTCTTTATTGCATTTGATAATGTATTAATGTTGATATATTTAATATTAAATATTCATAATTCAAATTATTGTCATATTTATTTCTTATTTAATTATATACTTTTTTGGATAGTATTTAATTATATATTTTAAACACAGATTTATTCTTAAAAGTTAACTCTTACAAGTTTATGGTTCCAATTCATCATCATTCTTATAACGAGTTTACTCAAAATCAAACTCATTCTTTTCACAACTTTATTCATGTGTGTATAGATGAGGGTTAGTCTTGCATTATCTATTATTGGATGACCAGAAAGCCCTAATGCAGGCCGGGCCCAGTTCTTTCTCTTTTGGAATTATTCTATCTTTCTATTCCCCTCTTTTGAGATGTTTACATGTAAACTAGTGACACCCGTGGGATGCACAGATCATGTTATCTCAAAATTGAATTATCAAAAAAGAGAAATTGTTCATTGTTTGGAACGAACAAAAGTGTAATGCTATCAAAATGAATTTTCTTGTAGGAATCCATTATAGTTTTTAGGCAAGGGAGACCGTAAAAGTTGTCAAAATATGCAACAACAACTTAATGTCAATCAGAAAAAAAAAAGTTATCATTAAGTAAATGCATGGAAAACACAAAAAAAAAAATCATTAAAGGTAAGTGGTTTTTTTTTGTAGATAACCCTCAAGTTGAGGAGGGTGATGTCTCCTTGCATAAAATAATATCAAATGGTTATTTTATAAATTTAGTTGTCCATAGGCACCCAAATAAACTACAAAAAATATTAGTGTGCTTTAACTATGATAGCGTCAAATTGAATTATCATAATTGTTGATTTTATTTCCTGTTTGTGGTATATATTTACATGATGACCATATTTATGCCCTTGATTTGTGTCATTAATTTTTTGACATGTATGAAAACTTTAATTAATTTAGAAGTATCACATGAAACCGTATATGTTTATGTATTTAATACAATATCAATTTTAAATAACTTCCAAAATTCAAAAAGAATATGCAATGAGTATATTTAATGTGTATATATATATATTTATGGCAGATTCAAAAGCATATACTTAAGTTTTGTTTTTTTGTTTTTGTGTAAAATAGTGGTGATTGTTTTAAATTATTAGTAATCCATTTACTGTTGTTAATAGGGAATTCCATTAGAAAATTTGACTATCTCAAAACAAAACCGTCACAATATATTAGCAATGCATCTATTACAGTTAATGGGATGGTATTTTGTAAATTTGTCTTTATTAATAGAACTCATCTTTCTCAATAAAGATAGGGTCACTGCCCTTGATTTGTGGCATTAATTTTTTGGCATGTATAAAAACTTTAATTAATTTATAAGTATTACATGAAACCATATATTTATGTATTTAATACCATATCAAATTCAAATAACTTTCAAAACTCAAAAGAATACCTCCCCAAAAATAGAAATATATGATGAGTAATGAGTAATATATTATACTAGTACATATTTATATGTATATATGTATGGCAGATTTAAAAGCATACATTTAAGGTTTTTCTTTTGCCTAAATAGGGGTCATTGTTTTTAATCTGGTTCATAAATTCTGGTTAGCAGATTAAAGGGATTTTTTTTCCTTCTCCCAAACTATTAAATCAATTCAAAGGTATATTATTAATTGTGGTTTTTATACGTACGATCAAGAAATTCCGTTAATCCTTAATGATTGATTCCAAATTATAGCAACAATATAACTCATGATTGATAACTAAATTGTCACCTTTGATTTTGCTATATGTATTTTAATGTGATTAGATATCTGTAGATGTCATTAATTGTAGTATTAACCAAAATTTCAGATTTCAAATTCAAAAAACAATTAGTTATTCAAATTTTTGATACATTAATGAGACGAAAATTGAACAAACCTTTTCAATTTGTAAAACATATTAACTTTTATGTTTTATATGGCTGTGAATATTTTGATAATTTCTATTGATATAACATGCAATCTACAAAAGAGAGTTGATGGGATAGTAATTTGTGAATTTGTCTTTCTTAATAGAAATTATCTTTCTCAAGAACGCTATGGTCAATGGCCTTGATTTGTGGCATTAATTTTTTGGCATGTATAAAAACTTTAATTAATTCATAAGTATCATATGAAATGTAACGCCTGGAATTTTCCTATTATACTATAACATTTTAATTGAATTATAACCACTTTTTAATGTCAGAAGCCCCAAAATACGTAAAAATTTAAAACTTTTCTTTTAAAACATTAGACCAACCCTCTGTTGATTGGAATGGGCTTTTCAGACAAATTGAAATAACTTAAAACTCTTTATAAAATAAAGTGGTTAATAAAACAATTAAAAGTACACTAACTCTCTTAAGGGAGTCTATTCATAATTCATAATACTTAGGAAATTTAAATCTCTTAATAAATTTATACAATTCTATTTTCTATAATTTCTACTATTAATTTAATAATTTAATTTTACAACATATACAAATAACATTACCAAAATATTTAACTACCTCTTACTTTTTAAATTATAATCCTAATTCCTTCATTTAATCTTCTTCCCCAGCTAGCTTCTTCCAACCTGCTAGACTGAAAAATATTTTGGGGAAAGGGTGAGATTGGAAATCCCAATAGCAGTTTCTTTCATTAACATATATGATCATACTAGCATTGTCATGTATATATTTCATAAAACTGCCCAAATGATGATAGTCTCACTCCTATTAATCTGTGTGCGATCCGCACCTATCAACCACTGATAACGATACTTTCGTTAACTAGTAGAGGCTCTACCTGCAGGACTTCTCGTTATAACAATCCCGTTATAACTAAACTGATTTGGCAAAGGGGTAGCGAACCACCTAAGCCTGGAGTACTCCAACTGAGGAATAACAACTTACCAACTAAATGCAACAGTTATTACAAAATAATACATGCAATTTAATTGTTACTGAAATAAACTGCTACCTAAACTCCAAGCTTAGACCTTATCTGCTCCTTTCCTTTCCACTGCTCGTCTCAATTTAGGTTACTATCAAGACCTATTGACATTTAATATAAATAATAAATTAATACCTAAACTTCTATATAATTATTCAGCGTCTCTCTCGAATCTTAATTTAATTAGTACTACCAAAAACTGGTCTTCTAGGCAAATTATGTTTTGCTTCTATTTATTTAGAATTATAACCATTGAGATACCTTAATAATTTATTTATATTGAATCGTCTTAATCTTAATGTTTGATCAATAATTTCTGTTAAAACTATTAAAGATCTTAGTTATTCACACACAAATACGCTCACACCTATGTATACATTTACTTCTTCTATTTATTACAAAATTGACAAATCAATTAATCAGCAATGTACTTCAAACCCACATGATCAATATCAATTCTAGCAAGATTAATAATTAATTAAATATCCTAAAGCACACTTTAATAATTATAAGTTTCACCGTTAGAAGAAATCCTGAATCAGAAATTTAAAGTCAAGTTCTTATTCCCAAAAATCTTATTACGATCAAGTTACGTCCCATAACAATAAACAACCTTCATTAAATACCGTTTTCTCTTAACTTCAAGCATAAGCTTAAACTATTAGAACACATCAAACAACCATAACACAAATACTTAGAAATCTTAGTTTCCTTCTTTAATCAATTTGAGTCCTTTAAAATCACTTATCTAGCCTTTAGATTATTCAAAACAGAATTCTAACTTCCTTAAACTTGAACAACCTTGCTTCATTATAACCTTTAATCAACCCTATCTTCTACCTTCTTTAGTTATTTCCAAAATCACTCCCATATCTAAATTGAACCAAATTAGGGAAGTAATCATCCCTCACAGCAGAGCATAAACATTAACAAACTCATAGTCTCAAGTCAACAACTCACCTTTCAAGCTACTAATTCCCATCTTCTTCCTTATTTGTTCAATTAAAATCCTTGAACTCATATTATCTCCTCCTACCTATAACTCTTTAAAACAATCTTTACAAAGCAAGTTACATTCTCATAGATTATTTTACACAACTAACACCAGATTAATCACATCCCCAATCACTATTTACTTCTCTTCCTTTTAATGTGATAGCAATGACTACTTATTAACATCTTAACACTAAATAACTTTAGTCACACAATATCATCTTTTAGCTTTTAAGACAATCATTTCCTCTAATTTCAGAATATCATAAGCCCCTTTATCATTTAAAATCCCCAACTTTCGAAATAAAAGAAAATGCCCCACCATTCTTAACTTCTACCCAATTTCTTAATAGATCATTCAACTATCTCCACCTTACATTTCCATATACCTTGCCAGATAAATTTCTCCTTAAAACCTAAGAAACTAATCCACACCTCTTTGAAGACATAAAATTAACTTCTTCAGGAAATATAGCATCAATCAGAAACATTTCACCCAAATAGAGCATCCCACGCGAGTCTTCAAATTCCAAATTGAATCACCCACAAAGCCACTTTACTTGTTCAAATTGAATTATGAATTAAAACCCTCAGAACAACCTTCCAAAAATTCCCAATAACACTTAACATGTTGCATTTCCTTATAACTAATTATCTAATACCTCAAACATTCAAATAGTAATATCCAATAAACTTAGGAAATAATTTCAGATTTCTCAATCATACTTCCTACCTAAATCTTCCAACTACATAACCATGTTCAAACCTTTATCTTAGAGTCCCTATACAGGATTTAAACTTCTACAAGAATTATACCACACTTAGAGACATTAAAACAGCATACTTAAATCATCAACAACAATAACCAGTTCCTAGCTCTTAAATATACTTCAAATAGTAGCACCTGTTCTATGAAGAGTATATGAGCTTTCCCAAAGTCCTCAAGAATCTAGAAAATTCCAAATTACTTAATAAAACTCCCAGTATACTCAACAATACCAAACAGTGCTTAAACATGAATTTCTTAACATTACTAATCCTAACTACAACTCTTCTAAATTTCTAACCTTAATTACTTACTTGAGTTAAACCCAACGGCAACCATAAATAAAATTCTTAATTGAAACCCTTAAATTTAACCATTTAAACAATCCTCTTCATACTAATAGCACTGATAACTCCTAGAAATTCATGATTATTTGAGTATATTTTACTTGAGTTTTTGCATATTATTTATACATTTTGGATACTCAAGAGGGAAAATGCTCATTTGATTTGCGGTTGCACATTATTGTATATTTATATAGATTTTGATTGTTTTTGTAGTTAGTTTCTTATGTTGTTGTATATAATTTTTGTAGGAATAATTTGAAGCAATAAGCAAGAGATTTTAGCCCTCATCCAAGCTCCCAATTGAACAAAAATAAGAAGAAGCCAAAGATCAGCCCAAGGAATAAGGAAAACAGAGCAAAGCACCAGAGAATAAAGGACTTCGTTGTGGACTTCGCCGCGGCGATAGCCCGAGGTCTCGACTTCAAATCCCAGGGGTGCACCAATGACACGGCCTCCTCCCCAAATGCTGCAGCATGGGATCGGGCATGCTAGAGCTGCCTTGGATCTCGGGTAATGTGGGGCCCAATACCGTGGCAGCGGGGGCCCATTCGGGGAGTACGGTATACTGCTGTGCTCTCCCCAAAAAGTGCCTTTTTGTTGAGTCCAGCATTGGCAGCTACTGAACCCACCATGTTGGGCCACCCCAGGGATCCAATCTCTCTTCACCCTGGTATTGGCGAGCCCAACTCAGGTATTGTAGCTCGGTTGGGGGCCGCTCTCGCAGACCCGACCCAATGCTGCAGCATTTGTGGGAGGAGGCCGTGTCATTGGCGCACCCACGGGTTCGATCTCCCAACCAAGCACTTTATAGGCATTCTAGATGCCTCGCTTATCACCACTCGCCAATACCGGGGTGAAGAGAGATTGGATCCCTGGGGTGGCCCAACATGGTGGGTTCAGTAGCTGCCAATGCTGGACTCAACAAGCACCTTAACTCTTTAAGCCATCACTTTCATAGCTTCTAACCACATAAAAATCAAATGTCATAGCACTTTAAAACTCCTAAATAATTCTTGCATACAAGTCAACAAATATATCATAGCTAAAGAGGAATCAACTTAAGCTTGAACAACTGTCAAGCACCTATTCTTCTTCCTACAACCTTCAAACAGCAAATCTCAAAACCATACAATAGCTTAGGAAAACTAAATCACATCACAATAATTTTCTCACAGCATTACAGAAAAATCAGCATCAATTATCTATTTTAGATTCCCTTTAGTTACAGTAATTAAATGAAATTAGCACAAAAACAAATTTTGTTAGATCTAACTACTTAATTAAAATTCGATCCAAACCTCATCAATCGAAAAAGTCCTTAATACAATATTTCATCACCTCTTGCCTCATCCCAATCTCAGATTAATCACCCATTCAAGTTCTACCTCATTAGAGATTAATTTCAAGTTTAAACTAATTTGAAATTATCATTAACTCCTCTCTCTCATTACCAAACCCGACCAGAACAGAGTAGGGAGGAAGAACAGAAATTTCCAAATCTTCACATATTCCATTCTTTCCTCTTCCACTGACCGAAGCAGAATAAGCAAGAGAAAAGAAGACAATGGACAATTAACACTCAACAATACTTTATCAACAAAATCAACATCCATTCTACCTTCTCTTCATTATTGCCAGCAATTAAAATAACAAGGAAGCACAACCTCAATGAACAAGAAAATCCAAAGGAACATAGGAAAGGGAACAGAGACGATGAACCAGAAATTTCAACACACAAAACATTATATGACCTTCAACCCACTCCTAATCACGTTTAAGCAAGCTTCGAATTGATTAGTGCCCAGAAATAAGCAAGAACAACGTCGGATGAACAGTACCCGACCCCCAAATTAAGAAAAATCAAACACCAAATCAGCCTCCCTTTACAAAATCACCTCAAGAATACCCCTAATCGAGTCTTAAGCTTCATTTCTATGGATTTAAAACTTCCAAAATCCCCCCAAAATTCGAATCCCTATTCTCCCTGTCACTCTCGAAATCAGCTCAAAAGAGGAAGAAGACGGAAGGAAGGGACTTACTCAAGGTCGAACTACACCCCCCCTTGCGTTTAAGCCACCTCTCACCGCCGATTTCGCCGTCGTTTGCCATGGAAAGCCGAAGAAAATAGAGAGGAATAGAGAGGAGGTGAGACGAGAGAGAGAACTCGGTGGAGGAAGAGAGGAAAGTGAGAAATGGAATAGGACACGTGGGAGGTATATGTTTAAAGGGGAGGAGATGATATTTTTAAGTAGGTGTTTTACCATTTTGCCCCCTCTTTTCACTGAAGATATTTTTCAACTAGGGGCAGATATTGTCCTTGTCATTTTCCATTTTTATTTTTCCCTTAAATCATAATTTCATTTACCATTATCATTTAGAAATAGATCAAAATATGTCCCTAAAATAATTTCTCTAGATATGCTTTAATTTCTAAATTTATTTATAAGACTTTTTAAATATCAAATAATATCCCAAGGTTCTAAATATTCCCTAATTTGAATTTATCTCACAACTATTTTTCCTCAATTAATAAAGAAAATAAACCTTAAAAATTATTAAAAATACACATGACCTCATAAATTTATTTATAAGGCTGTTTAATTTTTATATATCATCTCAAAACTTTAAATAGATCCTTATTATCTCTTTTCTCCAAATTAAGTTTTATCTCCCAAATTATTCCTCTTTATTTCTTAAAGAAAATAAGCCTTATAATTCATTAAAATTGCCTAAACATCATGAATTTATTTTCAATGCTTTTTAATATTTAGTTAAATTCCTAAAATCCTAAAAATTTCCTTTTTTTCCTATTTTCTGAAATTTGGGGTGTTACATGAAACCATATATTTATGTATTTAATACCATATCAATTTTAAATAACTTTCAGATTTCAAGTAAAAATACAATTATTTATTATGTTTTGATACATAAATAAAATCAATTATTTTAAATGCTCTACATAAAATGAGAGGTGTTGTGCCTGACAAAAAAGAATTAAGACATAAAATAAGAGGTGTAAGTAAGTTTGAGAAAAAAGTAGCTAAAGTTTTAAATACACTGAAATTGTATTTGATCATTACCTTTGAACTTGCTAATCCTTATATGACGTACTAGTGCAACAATTGGAGCCTCCATATCATCTCTATTTTGTTTTTTTATACAAATCTCTATTTTGTTTTGCTGTATTTTTTACGCACTCACCAAATAGTGTGACATTAACTGACTAACAACTATAAGGAAAAAAATACATAAAATATCAAATGAGCGTGAACGTGTGTACATAACAACGTGCTTATATTTGTAAATAAATAGTTTTATGTAAACATTACTTTGCATTAGAAATGCTGAAGACTAATTTTTTGGTTACTCCAGAATCATGTATATAGTCCTCAAGAGTACCAAATGCTTGAAGGAAACCTTTGTTATCTTATTATCAAAAAATTGGAGTTAGTGTTTTGGATATAAGGAAGTGTATCAAAAAAATTGATCATTATTGTAGTGTAATTTTACTCACCAATGCATTAGTTGCTGAGCCATCTGCAATCTTGTTGAGAGGAGCAAAGTTGAAAGCATGAATAGGGGTGAATAGAGGAGTTTCATAAAAAAAAATGTCATAGAATGAAAGTTGAGTCTCCATGGATGGTTAGTGATCTTGTAATGGTCATTGTTTAGTAACAACTTCTGAGTGACATATATACCCCTTAATCCTCGATGAAAACATTAAATTTAGATTGTAAATAGATGGTATATATTTAATTATGCAAGTGATATGAAGATATATCTGCTCTTCAACCAACAGCATCACAACCTTCCAAACAGGAAAAGGATGGGTATTTTTTTTTGCACAACCAACTTCCACAACACGAGTGCCGCAATTTGACATGTGTCTTTACTTATTGGAACTCTCTCATCACCCATCTTACACTGGAATGCAAAAGATGGGACCTCGGAGGAAGAACATGATGAGGAAGAAACCTTCAGAGTTATACGTATATAGCTAGAGGGAGCATGAAACGATATGTTAAAGGAAAAATGACCCCCCAGATTCGCTAATATGAATTTATGAGCCGGAGTGATCCAAGCATTGTGAAACTCCTGAAAATTAGTGTGAGATTACCTAAATGCTATTATTTTTTTTAAAAAAGGAATAATCATATCATAGTTTGAGAAAGTATAATTTTATATTTTCAATTCACGATATAGCTGGAATTTTAGTTGAAGACATTTTAAAATTCATTCGATTGGTAAGTTATTTGCAGAAAAGGAATATAATGTGGGTTGGAAAAAATTATTATTAATGACAAAATATCTGTTCCAATTTAATAATTTATGAGTTACGAAAAAATATCACTCGAATATTAGCAATCTGAATTTATGAGTAGGAGTGATCCAAGCATTGTGATGTGCTAATTAAGGTTATTTTGACGTTTTAAATTATTTCCCAATACCTGCCTATGCAATCATTGGATAAATTTAAATCACCTTAATTGACACATCAGAATATATAAGAATAAAATGTTAAATCCTTATCGTACATGTGGATCAATTGCAGAGTCTAGGCAAGATGACGTCAGCGTACATGTGGACCAATGGGATTGCTGCTAAGAGATTTCAAAAAGTATATAGATATAGATTACTTTGAGATGGCAAAATTAAATTGGCAATTAATTAATTGGAGGCATCTTGACACGTCGACAACATACAGGTTACCAGAAAATTAAGGTAACACTAAAGAAGAAGAATAATAAAAAATTGCATCAACTGTATGAGATATATCAAAATCAAATCCTTTTTTTTTTCCGGTCCAAAATCAAATAGTTACTAGTTATAGCGAAACAAACAGATGAATTAGCGTAACTAATTGAAAATAGACCAATCTGAAAGGGATGATTCCGTATTTTTATATAGGGAGAATAACATCTAGATTCCATGGAGGGGAACCAATTATGACCAAGTCCTTTAAAAACATTAAGTTATATTAGGGTTATTAGAGATATGGGTGATATTAAATCGAATATGTTGAAAGTTGTATTGAAGTCTCTAAGGATTTAGGTGATATTACATCGAATATGTGGTGTAAAGTTCAAACCATAAGCAAGCATTGGAGAATCAAAGAGAGAGCCATTTAGCCTCCAATAAGGCAAAGTTTTGTCAAATGCAAATTCAAAGACCCAATCCAAACGGGAATATGATTATGCAACGGAATTCTCTTTAATTTCCACCAACGACACAAATATTCCCCAGCCTCTTACAGTTGTCCTATGAGTAATTTTATTAGCAGAGTTCTTTAAAAAATTATTTATTTCTTTTCTGACACTTACCCTGCAAATATTTGATACATAATTTATCTTCTTGATGACCTAAGTGCATATTCATTCTGTTTTTTGTTTGCCAACAAGTAAGTGCATATTCATTCTAATTGAATAAAATTGAGGAATCTAATTATTGATCAGCAAGACTACCTTATTTTATTTTCTACTACAAATTAGTAAAGCGGGCATGGTTCGAATTAATTACCTCGCGTTGTAATTTCTAAACATATTATTGTAAAATTTGAAAGTTGATTCTTTGATTTTACTGTTTTTACATTTTTACCCGACTAAATTGTGTCACAAGTTACTTAAATTTGTATTGGCTGTAAACTCAGTCAAACTCATAAGTTTATACATTGAGTTTAGCGTTTTTACGTTTATACCTTATGAAATAATCTTGTCAGTTTGCTCTAAATCTCATATTAATTATATTTATTTGATCGTATCCAATGATTACGTATATAAATTTTATAGGAGTTGTTTTATTGAGTTTGATAAATTATTAATGTTGATATATTTAATATTAACTATTCATATTCAACATACATTTTTGTTAAATTATTGTTATTTTTTATTTTTTATTGAATTATATACTTTAAACACATATTTATTAATAAAAGCAAACTTTTACCAATTTACGATTTGAACTCAATATGATACGATGTCTATTTAAACTAAGGAGTTTGACCACCACCTTAAACACAATGATATGGTTTTTGCCAAAGACGATTTTCAATGTACATGGTTTTTTCCTTGGTACATTGCATTTCAGTATGAGAAAGCCAGACCGATAGTTGAGCCGGAAAGACTAGCGGGTCATGGTTCATCCAGTCGGATTGGTCGAAATGATGGTCGAACCGTTGACATAATAATTAAAAAGAATAATATATGTGTGTGTTTGTGTAATAATATGAATGTAAGAAATAAATATATTGTTCTCAAATAATTTTAAAAATAAATATAAAAAAACTTAAATATAAAGAAATCTGTTCCAAATAGTAATGCTCAAGTCTCAACACAATAAAATTGTTCAAAGTTACATAGTAAAAATAAAATGTTAAAAAATATATTTCAAATTATTTTATACTAATAAAATTAAATCATAGTATAACCATATTAATATATATTCTTTAATATTAGACATAGTTGACTTTTTAAAAATTCTAATAAAGTTAAATAAGTTATTTATAAATTGATTTGACTGCATTTTTTCTCCAACTGTTTTTAAATTAATATAGAATCTAATAATGTATCATATATATCAAGGTTCAAAAAACCGAACAGGATATTGAACCGGATGAGGCACTGGTTCAAGGGTTGATGGTTGGATCGGGGGTCAACTCGGGTCAAACCGGCCATATTAAATTAATATAATTTTGTTGATAATAACAAAATACAATAACAATAGTCATCACTAATATTAAAATATAAACATAGACATCTGTGAATGATTTACAAAATATTAATATTTGATTGAAAATATAATTCATATAATGATATATCCTCTTAGAAAGGAAATATATAAATATTTAATGAATTAATGATAGAGAATATCGTTTTGCGTTTTTTTTTAAATATGATCAGCAGCTCTCCTTTAAAATTTTAATGTATATAAGTATAATTTAATTTGTTTACCTAAAAAAAAGTATAATTTAATTAATAAATAAGTTGGCAAGAGAATCGTTAATATCCACCACACCTCCTCTGATTGTGCCACACCGCCCACACGTATCAAATTATATTAGCATTCATTAACAAAGTTGTCAAATTAGTGAGTTTAAGTAAACTCGTGAAAAGAATGTAAAATCGGATCGTAAATTCGAATCGTAAACTCGTAAGAGTATACAAAAAATAACAATAATGTGACTTGAATATATTTTAAATATAAATAGTTGATATTAAATATATCAACATTCATGCTTTATTAAACTTAATAAAAAAATTTCTATGAAATTTATATATAAATTCATTGAATATGGTCAAATAAAAATAATTAATATGAAATTTATAACAAGATTACACAATTTTCCATAAGGTATAAACGTAAAAACGGAAAATTCGGAGTGTAAACTCGTGAGTTTTTACCGAGTTTACAGTCAGTACGAATTTAAGTGACTCGTGACACGTTTTGGTTAGGTAGAGCCGAAAAGACGGTAAAATCGGAGAGTCAACTCGCGAATTTGACAACAATGTTCATTAATATATTTTCTCTTTGGGGTAATTAATTACAGGTCCCGTGTAAGGGACTTAATTAAGATGAGGTCCCATGAAATCACCTAATTAATCTGAAGTCCCTACCAGAAAGTTGTTATGGCATGCCAAAAAGTTATTATTGCAGGCCGAAAAGTTGTTTTCACTAACAACTTTTTGGCCTTCAATAACAACTTTTCGCCCTGCAATAACAACTTTTTGGCCTGCCATAACAACTTGTGGCCTGAAAATCACTCTTGAACTGTAACAACTTGTGACCTTGCGATAACAACTTTTTGACCTACAATAACAACTTCGTGGAACCTCATATTAATTAGGTGATTTCGTGGGACTTTATCTTAATTAAGTCCCTTACACGGGACCTGTAATTTATTACCCATTTCCCTTTTTCTACTCCAATTTGAATTTTCCTAATAATTCCTAAACCACTCTTCGGAAACACTTCCTCTCCTCCATTAACTAACCCTCAAAACCGTGTTGGCAAAAAAAAAAAAACTAACCCTCAAAACCTTAGCCTTCATTGCGCCGTTTCTGCTGCCATCAACAAAGCGTGCACGCAACAAAACTCAGTGGGTGGGGAGGTTAAGGCTACTGTTCTAAAGAAAAAATTCTTGCTCACTATACCAAGCTCTTGCACTGTTGCACACATGATTTCAGAAACAAATCGGAACCTCTAATTATCCTTCTTCCATGGCTTTTAGTTTCCATTCAAGAGATCCCTTACCATAAGGTTTGTTTGACATCCTTCTCTCTCCCCTCTCATCCTCTTCCTCCTCTGGTTTCTTCTTTTTCAGATCAACTTTCCTACATTCTTTAGATGATAAAATGTAACCCGGACAACCTTGTAATTCAGCGGGTCATCCGGTTTTCGTCGGTTTTCCCGGTTCAGAACGGGCCATTCCGGGTCTAAAGGGTGACCCAGATCGGATCAGGTCCCTATTCGGCGGTTTCTAGTCCGGGTTTTCTAACATTGATATATATATATATATGTTATAATTAAGAATTTACTTAACTTCAACAATCTTTATAGAAAAAGAAAAAGCTGACGAGTTTTAAGTTAAAAAGGAGGGAGTATAGCATACATAAAATAAAAAGAGAGAGAAAGATAACATAACAGTACTTGCATTTCAAAAATGGCAAAAATTATAATATTAAAAATATATTGATACAACATACTCGTATAGTACAGCCTACATGTCAATATAAATAATATAAAAACAGTCAAAGTAAAATATCTACTACGATTATCATCATCACATCTCAGACACGTTTTTCGAACTCTGAAAGGTTAGAAACTTTCACACACAAACTGAGTAAAAATAATGCTAGTTTAATATATCATTTATCTTTCTTCTTCGAAAACATTCTTCCTCCTCCTCCATCATCTTTTTTCGTCTCTGGTGAGTTTGTGACTTGTGAGGCCATCAAGAAGTTCAGGTAGTTCAGCCGGACGATTACTTAAAGACCGTTCCAGGTCCCAGATTAACTTCGTTTTCCGGCTCAAAGACGGATTTCCAGCGGCTCAACACGGCTCAACAAGAAAGACGATTTCTAACACAACTCAAGCCGCCTTCCTTTTCGGTCGACGGCCGAACCGGCTGGTCCAGTCCAGGTTTAAAAACATTCACAAAACAAGCAAGGATTCACATGATGCAACATGGATTTTGGAGTGTTCACACCCTAAGACCGTTTTCCTCGTAAAGAGCGCCTGCTATATTTCTTCGCCGGAAAAAGACAAAAAAATCCCTTCCAATTTGTAAAATCCCAAATAAAGAATTTTGAGTTGTTAATGGTTGTTAATGCCTATCATGAAGTTGTTAATACCTATCATGAAGTTGTTATTGGGATTTTGCAAATTAAAAGGGATTTTTTTTGTCTTTTTCCCTTTCTTCGCTGTATCAAAATGGAAAAATTCTATAACAAGTATAAAAATAATTACACCTTAAGTTACATACTTTCATTCCCCATTATTCAAAAATAAAACAAGAAAGAAAATATATAAGTTTATTGACAAATCCCAATATTTGCACATATTTCATACCATTTTGGAGGTATTTTATCATGTTACTTGTGCATTAATGAATATCTTATGAAGAAATTAGGTCCTAGAGTAATTACATGCATTTAGTGATAAAAAGGATATATCTTTGGAATATTTTTGTGATTACTCTTGATTTAATTGATTATTTGGAGCTATTCATCTTTATTGAAGTTATTTTATATTATAGGAACCTTGAAAAGAGGATAAATTGGGGCAAGAAGCTAAATATTCTAGAAAAAAGTCATAATACAAGTCTCTAGATAAATTGTGAAATTTACATAAAAGGACCCAAAACTTTTTGAAAATTATAGAAAAGACCCTCTTTGGCCTTGGGACCCTACAACGAAAGCCACAGCCATTCGTCGTGGGACCCCACAGTGAGGCCCTGTTCGTCACCGGCCGCAAGTGCACGGGTCACGCCAAGTAATAAAGTGATAAGTAAAGTATCGTTCCCACGAGGATTTGGTCCAAAACCCGGTCAAACAATGATTGTCACACTCTCGCCCAATTTGAGTGACACAAATGTTGAGATTGGATATTAACAATGAAAATAAGCCTATGCTAAATGAAAATAAAACTATAAACAAGTGATTCTCCAACTTCAAGGATAAAATGGGTCCTAAGATTATCTATCCCCCTTGTACTTCTTAAAACTCAATTAACCTCCCCTCAAAGAAGCTCTCAACGAAACCACGAGCTAATCTAGGGTTCATAGAGTACTTGTAAACGCTCTCTCAAGTCAAGAACAAGTGTTTAGTCTTATTAATTGCACAATCTCTTGCTACAAGTTAATAAAACCCAATTATGCAAGGCTAGCAAGTATATCTCTATCTTACCAACAAAACCATCCATCCATACAAACTTCAGGTTCTTGCACTATTTTACCCAAGTTCTACACTCAATCTAGCCCTCTCAAGCATCAATCAAGTGAACCCAACATCTAAATGGTGATCAAGCACTTAGAAGCATTAGGAGAAGAGTAAAATAAGCACATAGATATCATTAATCACAACATAAGAGGAGGAATCAAGAATCAATACATACAAGGGTTCAAAATAATCCTAGAATCAAAGTATTTAGCTACTCATGTTCTACAACTCCATGGGAGCATATATACATCATTACAAAACAGAACAAGAGAAGAGAATGAAGATGGAAGAGATAAACCAAGAGAGGAAGCCCAAATCTCTTCGAAGCTCTAAGCCCAAATTAAATCCCCACCAAGCTTCAAGTCCTAGCAGAGAAAAACACTCCCAAAATGTCCCAAAAGTCGAAGAATGTCGAGTGAGATCGAAACCCTAGCTTTTATTTCATTTCAGTCTGCCTTTTCTGTCAAAACGCGCAGCAGAATACGCAGTTCGCTGTGGGTTTCGCCGCAGCGAAATCACGACGAACTAGCAAAAATAGGGGCAGAGACAAATGGAGTTCTCTGTGGGTTTGCCGCGGTGAAGCCAAGGTGAACTTGGACCTATCTGTAATTTTGGAATTTCGGGGACCTATATGTAATTTGGGAAATTTGAGGTCCTTTTCTGTAATTTTTACAATTCATCTAGAAACTTGTATTTTCCCTTTTTTTTCTTGAAATTTTAGCTTCTAACCCCAATTTCTCCCATTTTCAAGTGTTCTTCTTAATTCGGAATCCCTTGGTTATTGTATCAAAATATTCCTACAATATTTACATAAAACAACATAAACAACTAACTAGAAATGTGATCAAAATCTACACTAATAAACAATGATATGCAACTAAAAAATCAAATGAGCATTTTCCTATCTTGAGTATCCAAAAATTATAAATGATTGAATAAAACCTCAAGGAAAATGTGCTGAAAATACATGAATTCCAAGAGTTATCAGGCCCACTATGAATGGCTGCAAAATCAGCAGTTTTTCATACGTGAATTTCAGACTCAAATTAGGTCATATACCTCGATACCCACTCTTCTAACCCGAGCCAGAATGCATTTAGATTGATTTTAGGACTCATTTAACTTAGATTATGCAACCCTAGACCACTCATCTCTTCTCTCATTTCTTCCATTTTCCACTAATTTTCTTCATCCTTCCACCATGGCTACACATGTATGTTAGAATCTTAAGTTTTGATGAGGACTGACCCCATAGATAACATAAGTAAAAATAAGTGTAAGTTACCTTTGAATTAAACAAGTAAAATCTAATAGGTAACAGATCACTATCGCTAGAGCTAGAGCCTATCGCTAATAGACAAAGAGCCATAGCAAATGAAGACTTAGAAATAACAAAGTTAATATCTATCATTAAGTCATTCACTATCGCTAAGAAATATCCTATCGCTAGAAGTTCATTGATAACATGGATAAATGAAAGGAAAAATGACTAGCAGAAAAATGAACCAAGTCTTTGAACTAATGGAATCAGCTAGCGATAACAGGTTAAGCTATCGATAACAGAGTACCTCAAATAATAGACATTCAGATAGCTAGTGCCTGAGAGCAAATGAGTTAACTAGCGATAACATAGTTGCTAGCGATAACAGAATTAGCTATCGATAACAGGATACCTGAAATAACTTAGAATATTCAGCAAGCTCAGTATCCTTTAGCTAATGAGCAAACAAGTAACTAGCGATAATGGAATTAGCTATCGATAGCAGAATGCTCATTGTGATAACTTGGACAATCTGATAGGCTGATACATTCAGCTAATAGATTAAGCTTGAGAAAACATCTGTTGTGCATTACATGAATACTTGTTTAGCTAACAGCTCAAGTGCATGAATTATACTATGCAGTTAGCGATAGCAAAGCATGTTAGCGCTACTGAAAAAGCTGCTATGCAAGTACAGTTCGTACAGATGCTCAGAACGCTCAATCTACATCTCTCTTAGCTCACCCTACGCAAGAGCAGTTGAAGCTAGAGCAGAAAGCTAACCTCGATGAAGTAACTGCATTTATTGCCAACGGCTATGAGCTCTCAACGACCATATTCAAACGAGCTCATGAATTCGAATGCCGTGGCAAATCTGAGAACGGATATAAATACAGAACTTGAGCATTTATGAAGGACTGACGAAAAAAAACAAAGGATATTCACGAACTCATTCATTGCTCTCTGATCTTTGTATTTATTGTTCTTAGTGATTTTATTTGTACTTAAGTGATTATCACAATCTGTTCATTAAGTGAACTTTATTATTGAAATCCTCTAATGTTTGAGGTTGTTCTAAAGCTTGGTGCTTTGAGAACAGGGTAGTAACCTTACAGGTAGTAAGGGGGAGTGTTTAGAGGATTCTAAAACTCTGTAAAGGTTGACAGGTGAACCTATGTTGTAAAACCTGTGGTTAGTGGAACCCAACGAGGAGTTGGAGAACTGGACGTAGGCAGTGTTGGCCGAACCAGTATAAAGATTGTGTTGCATTAATTAGTTTTTATTTTTCGGAAGCACAATTCACCCCTCTCTTGTGCGATTGCCATTCTCAATGTATTGGAGCTTGAAGATGATTGGCTCCCTTCCCATGGGTAGCTAAACACCTCATAGCTCTTAGAAATGATTGGAGATGGCTTGAGCTCATGGTCTTCAAAGGGGAGTCTTGTTTCTTTTCCCTTCTCTTTGTATTTATGAATTCCTAGGTCTAAGTTTATCATTTATACATTTGAGACTTGGATTATATGTTTTGATTTGAGTTTGTTGTGATTTTGGTTTGTAATGAGGATTTGAACTCATCAATATATATGGTTATATATATATATGTTCTTTATGATTTCTCTTTATTTATGCATGGTCATGGTAGATAATTTGATTGAAATGGATTGTAATTAAACCTAATGCATTACTAACCACTAATACACTATAAGGTACTTAATAATGCCTAATTGAATGGGTTCATGAGATTAGGTGTTAGACCTGCCAGTTGGTGAGGTTTACGATATTCTAGGAAACTTAGAGAAAACCCAAGGTGCTAAAGGGACTTAACAATGTCTAATTATATGGGGTTTCATTAATTAGGCATTGGACCCATTGGTTAATGGGGTTTGGTATTTTAGTGACTTGATTCCTTTGACTTCCCAAATATCATAATTGAGCTAGGATAACCATTGAAAATCAATGTCCAAGAGCATCTTCATCATTTTATTAAAACCACTCTCATTCCATTATTTAGCCATAAACACCAAAAACATATATGTTTATTGCATCAATCACTTCCATCGTTGAAAATCAAGTACAACATGTTTTCACCCATTTCATCTTGCATCTAGATATTTAGTTCACTAGGTAGTTGAGTGACATACACCCTTGAATTCCAATTTATAAATACTTTTGCATTTGACCCAAGGGTGACACAACGAGGGTTGAATCATTTACACTAATAGTCACATTTAAAGGTAAAAAAAACTAATAGTCACATTTTCGAAGCAAAACACTAAGGGCTCGATTGGTTCACAGAAAATATTCGGATGGAATGAAAAGGAAAGGAAAGGAATGTCGACGAATTTGGTATGTATAGGAAAGGAAAGGAATGGAATTGAAAATTTTATGTTTAGTTGGTTAAAAATGGGGGTAAGGAAACTTAGAATTCTATTCAAATAACCATTTTGCCCTTAATGAGTATTTATTAATTAAAATCACTAATATTAAATTTTAAAATTACATTATCATAAAAATAAATGAATAAATTATTTTTACTAATTATAATTTTAATAAATAAAAATTTTTAATTTGCATAAATAAATAAAAATATTTTAGGTAAATATAGCAATCACATATATTTTAATTAAAAAAATATTGATATCAAATTAGTAAAAAAATACTGCATAATATTTAAAAATATCACTAAGATACTGAAGATATTTGTAACCATATCTAACAAATTAATTAATTATTAAGTGACATAAATAGTTAAATTAATTATAATTGTGAGAATTTTGTGGCTTCAACTAACTAGGCATATCCCAAAAATTTCTCACCCATATTCATTTTGACTGCTTCAATTTGTCCAAAAAAAATCTCTTGCACAAACTCTCATTATCAAATTTTTAAATACACATCTCAAGTCTCAACTACTTTGCATATTTTTTTTGCCAGTACTTCTCATATATTTTAAATAACTACAACAAATAAATATAAATATAGAAGAAAAGATGAAAAAAAACTTATATTCACGTAACATATTATAGTAATGTGTCAAATTCGAATTTGAGTTGCTCAAATTCGAGTTTGAGCAATCACATCCGAATTTAATTTAATTGCTTAAATTCGAATGTGATTGAATCAAATTCGAATTTGAACAATTAAATTCGAATTTTAAGCAACTCAAAATCAAATGTACTTGCTCAAATTCGAATGAATCAAATTCGAATTTGAGCAATTACATTCGAATTTACTTGTATACAACTCTGAAGAATCTCATTTATACTTCTTAATACCCAGATTTATGATTAAAAAAATCACAAACTCCATTCAATCTCACAAAAGCAGCAAACTCGAGTCAAATTTGAATGCAAAAGTTAGAACAAACCCAACTTACGCTGTTAATCTCACAAAGGCAGTCTCTTTTTTAAAAAAACACAAATGGTCTCTTTCTCCCTTCTTCTTCAACATCGATAACCCCATTGTTGAACACCTAACTGCTGTAGCTATAACACCGGAGAAGATTCGACACCGTCACCTAGAGAATTGAGAAATGAGTTTGGGTGAATAATAAATACAAATAATGGTGGAGACAGTGGGAGAGGTGCGAGCTGTTTATGGAAGTTAACATCTTGGTGGACCCAACGAATTCAGCCACTCAAAATGCTAACCCAGTTCACAATTTCGGAAGCTAACATCTACATGAACCCAGCTCACCATTCAAAAAGCTGAAATTGGAAGTCTGATGAGTGTGGTCGTAATTTGACAGAAGTTATAAAAGGGCATTTTGGTCTTTGATCAATTCTATCCCTTGTCGGAAATTGGGTTCCCACCATTTTTGATGGTATGATGGGAACCGATTTTCCTGCTTTTAAAGAAAATTGATGGGAGGTGGGAAAATGAAATTTGAGAGGTTCTATGAACCAAACCCTTTTTGGTTCGATGGAATTGCTCTATTTTCCATTACCAGAGGTGAGAATCCATGAAGCAAACAAACAGACCCTAATAGTCACATTTTGCTGACCACTATAAGGAAACATTTCAACGTTACATAAATAAAGGCATCTTTACGTTTCTTTTTTGAACGCTAAGACTTGAGGCAAAAGACAGATAAATGTGAAAATTGTGACAAGTTTGTTTCAATACAAAAGGTTTTTTGAGTATGCAAAATTCTGATGATATATACACCATCTCTCTCTCTCTGAACTCCATGCGGACTGATTCCATTGGTTGCCAATGCAAGCTGTAGGTTTCTTGGTTCTTCACTAAACTCAAGGTACTCGTAATCAATTTTTTTCATTAGGGGGCATCTGCGGGGTACCTAAGCTTGATGTCTTTAATCCTCTCATCAGCGTGCCATGTCAAAAGTCTTGCAACATCCGCATTACTGTACATGCGCTTAAATCTTGGAATCATCGGAAAGTACCACAACACTTTAGAAGGACTCTTACCTTTCTTTCCATACCGAGATGTGCTGCATTTATGACACTTCTCCAATGATGCATACTGGTTTCGGAATCAAATACAGTCGTTAGGACATGCATGTATTTTCTCATATTTCATACCGGTAGACCGTAGAATTTGCTTTGCCTCGTATGTTTTTTAGGGGAGTACATTCGCTTCTGAGAGTATATCTCGCAGAGCGGACAACAGCGTGGTAAAACTTGCATCACTTTAATCGTATCGCGCCTTCAGGTTATACAATTTAAGCACCGCACTCAATCTTGTGTATTTGCTGCATCCCACATACAAAGGCGTCTTTGCATCGCTCTTCAGTGTCTCAAACATTTCAGGATTTTCCTCACCCACCACATTCAACATTTCTTCAAGATCATCGCTCTCATCACACATGTATGTGTCAAGCACATTTGAAGCGCTACTAACATCACGTACCCGGTCTCCGTATTCATCTTCATAGGTCTCACCATGCTTTGTCCATCGTGTATAAGACGGATCGATTCCGTGACAAATTAAATGACCCAACAAGTCAACAGGATGAAGACGCTTTCCATACAAACACGACATACAAGGGCATACAATTCTGTTAGCATTCTCTGCATGCTTAGCAGCAAATTCAATGAACTCTTTTGCTCCATCTATATATTCCATTGAACGCCGATCACAAGACATCCATTTTCGATCCAACATTGTAACCTACTAAAGGAAAGTGACGGTAAGATCGATCTATATGACTTACTCATTAGGTAGCTACCTTACGATGTTACCTTATTTTTTTAACAAAAATTCGGCAGCATAATGGCTACAAAATGAATGTTCCTAAGCTCAAGGCCCTCTTTTTTGATATAAAAATGGATAGCCCACAAAAGACCAATCATCAACTCAATATATTTCCACAGGCCACTACAGCAGAATTCACAGAGCATATATATAAAGAATTAATTGGAACTAAAACATTAATTTACATACCACTCAGTTTTATCACAAAAGAAAAGAAACCACAATCAGCATTATTGAAGTATTATTCATTATTATAAAAAAAACACCACTATCAGCATCATTTACATTCAAATAGATAAGAAAATACCTTCACAATTGTTAAAACAAAACCAACAGCAAATAAAAAAAATTCTATATCAGCACATGCTCAATTTAAATTAACATACTGAATTCAAAGAAAGAAATCTAGAACAAAGAGAGAGTTAAGGGGAAAGAGGATACCAAGCAATGATTGGAAGAACACAACGCTGAAGAATGGCAGAACGGCAGTGAGTGTTTGACGAGGGTCTGGGCGTTGGTGTTTGGCCGAAATTTTGCTTATCTCTATTATTTGTTGGGTAGTATTTGGCCGGATCTGAGCACAGCAGAAATTAAAATAAATCACTTATCTAATAAATAAATCAAACCATAGAACAGTATTAAACCACAAAATGAAATCAGGAAATGAATCCTATCATCAGGCCCAGCACGTCGTCGTTAAGGGATGGGTTCACAGAAACCACCAACCCCGGATCTATGAGAAGCACCAATAAACTCAGAAAATGACGAAGTGGAAAAAAACCCAAGCAAGGAAAACGCGGATAAAAGTACCTGCTTTCTTCAACGGCTAGATTTAAACCCAGAGGAGAAATGAAGAACTCAAAAAATCAAAGAAAAGACTCTAAATGGCGAGCTTGGTGAGTGTTTGATGAGGGTTTAATTTGGGAGTTGGGTTGGGAGTTTGAAAAAGAAAAATGGCGGACTTGAAAGGCTTTGGTCGTCGGGTTAGAAGAAGAAGAAAGAGAAAAAATGGAGAATGAGAGCTTGAATGGCTGAATCCCGTAGGTGGGAGAGCCACTGAGAAGAGAGAATAAGCTTGAAGAATGGGAGCAATGGGGCGAGGGAAGGGATTAGAGACTTGGGAATGAGCATTGGGTGCGGTGCGGCGGAGCTAAAGGGATGAGGGTTCTGTTGAGCTAGGGGACGAGCATTGGGAGGAGGGAAATGGAATTTAAGGGATATTTAATGCGCGCCAAGCCTATCCCGGCGCTTACAAAAACACAAGCTCCGAGATAGGCCAAAAAGTAAAAAAATTAAAAAAAAAACAATTTTTAAAAAATATTTAAAAATACTAACATAAGTAACTTTTAAATATTATTTAAATCAAAGAGTGCCTATCCATCACAAGCGCCGGGATAGGCCCATGGGAATAAAATAAAATTTTAAAAAATGTGAGACAAATTAAAAAAAAATAAAGGCATTTAAAAAAGGGCAAGGTATTTTTAAATACCTAAATAAGCCTATCCCGGCGCTTGTAACGTCACAAGCGCCGGGATAGGACCCTTGGGAATATAATAAAATTTTAAAAAAATGTGAAACAAATTAGAAAAAATAAAAGCATTTAAAAAAAGGGTAATGTATTTTTAAATACCTAAATAAGCCTTTCCCGGCGCTTATGACGTCACAAGCGCCGGGATAAGCCCCCTGGGAATAAAATAAAATTTTAAAAAAATGTGAGACAAATTAAAAAAAACAAAAGAATTTAAAAAAGGGCAAGGTATTTTTAAATACCTAAATAAGCCTATCCCGGTGCTTGTGACGTAAGAAGTGCCGAGATAGGCTCCCTGGGAATAAAATAAAATTTTAAAAAAATGTGAGACAAATTAAAAAAAACAAAAGCATTTAAAAAGGGCAAGGTATTTTTAAATACCTAAATAAGCTTATCCCGGCGCCTGTGACGTCACAAGCGCCGGGATAGGCCCCTTGGGAATAAAATAAAATTTTAAAAAAAATGTGAGACAAATTAAAAAAAAACAAAAACATTTAGAAAAGGGCAAGGTATTTTTAAATACCTAAATAAGCCTATCCCGGCGCTTGTGACTTCATAAGCACCGGGATAGGCCCCTGGGAATAAAATAATATTTTAAAAAAATGTGAGACAAATTAAAAAAAACAAAAGCATTTAAAAAAAAGGGAAAACAAAGTAATACTTAATAAATACATAAAACAAAATTAAAAAAACATGGAATCCTTTTCTTTTTTGAATAAACACATGGAAGCCTTTAAATATATATATATATATTAATAAAAGTAGCAAGAGAGCTTATCCCGGCGCTTGTAATTATTAAGTGCCGGGATATGCTTATATCTATACCGACACTTTTATTTCTAAAGCGCCGGTATATGTTATTTTTTACCTATCCCAGCACTTACGTTTTGTAAGCGCTGCAATAGAGTATTTCTGTAGTAGTGCACACACACAACATGTGTGTGGCAAATTTTATATTAATAATATGTCTCCAAGGTTTTCATTTCATGTGTGTGGCAAATTTTATATTAATAATATGTCTACAAGGTTTTCATTTCTTTCTTAATTATACACCATCATATTGTTTTTATTCGAATCTTCCTCTTATACAACGTTGATATTTCACCTTTTTTGGTTCGTCAAGTTGAGCAGCTAATAGCCCTAAAAGTCAGAAATTCATTGATGAGGAAATTGACCATACGGTATTATTTAAATTAGATCTAGAATTATATAAGATAAGCTTAACATATTAATTAAACAATAATTGTTTTCATAATACCACCCAAAAGTCACACCTTATTTATACACAGCGAAAAGCATAATTAACACTACATATATAGCATTTGTCACAAACCCAGAAAATATTCTTTCGAAGTAGTTGAACTGAGCAGCACTTGAATGAGTCTCTGAACATCACAATAATGCAAGCTCTTGATCTTGATAATATCGACTAATTGAAAATAATTCACAAACTTATAAGAGCTCTGTCCTGAAGTTCACTGATCTCTTGGTCAACGCTTTGTATTTTTAACTCCAAGATGATTACGAGATTAGGAGAAGGACTCCTAAGAGACCTCAATCTTTGCGCATCCACTTGTTGGTTGCATCTGATTGTGAGTGTCTCCAGTTTCTTCCCCTTAGTAACAATGTGCTTTACAAATTCAAACTCTTCATCGTTGTCTTTGAACCCCCTCAAGTACACTGACTTCAGTTGGTTCTTCACACAGTTACAACCACTCCGGAGATTCCAATAATTTTTTTTACCCATAAAATTATTGTTTGGAGATGCCTGTAAAATAGAAACATTATCATGAGCATAAGACAATATTAATCAAGAAAGAAAAATATTTACATCTATATAGAATTTCATGCGTTGGTGCAGTACTATTTGCATGTTATGAACAGTACTGCTTATTAGGCCTTCCACAGAGTTATCTTTTTAGAATCAAACCCATCATGCCAATGATTCTATCAGTTATTGGATAAAGTCTTACACAAGATGTTACATGCAATGTTATATGGCACATTGGTCAACAAGCTAGAGTTAAGCAGAAACCTTGAGGCGGCGGTTCCTTTCAATAATATACAAGTACAATAATGAACAATAATTTGAACATTATAGTATAATCAATTGAGAGAAAAGTTGGGATCACATACCGGTAATGTGATTTCCAGAGTTTCCAGACGAGTACATAATCTCATGAACGATGCAAATAAAATGGACTCTATTGAATCATTCAGGTCCAAATCAATTGAGAGTTTCGATAGAGTAAGCAACATATTGCTCCCAGAATGCTACAAAATGAAAATGAAAACATGGTTAATATTCTAGTCTATAATACTCAATTGACTCATTATAAATATTAAAAGAAGTTAAACTAAATAAATTACTTTAAATTAAAAAAGTACTCATTTTTATTATACATTTTTTTCCAAACTAATTTGTTTGACTAATAAACTGATATATAATCTAAACACATCAATAAATATTTTAGAGAGATCTTGTAATAATGGTATAGCTAAACCTTCATTAAGTTTTCTTAATCTCTTTAAGTTGATAAACGAAATCTAATAAACGAAGAACCAGAGGTAACATACAGAATATATTGGCACGTCACATTCAGCACTGTTAAATTTAACTTACCCAAAAAGATCGAAAGTAACCAAGAAGATCGAAAGCCTTGAGAATGGCTTTATCTTCAGTCATAGCAAGCATTGTTCCAAATGTGGAGTGGCTGTAACAATGAATAACCCCAAGGCTTAGGGTATAAATTTTCAAAGTCTTCATAGAAGTCACAGTATCAAGAAGCAAAACCTCAAGCTTCTCAGCGAAAACAATCAGCTTGTCAAGGAACAAAGCATTGAGTTGCAAAAGCTTCAAAATGGGACTATGGATTTCAATTTTGGTAAATCCATAACACTCATAGACACAAATTTTCTCCAACCCCACGCACTTCTTCAAAATCCCATCGATGGTTCTATCATCGATATTCAAATTCTTCAGAACCAAGGTTTTCAGATTTGTGCATCCCTCAAAGGCTTTTGAAGTACGTAGAGTGTAATAAATGAGCTGGAGGGAACACAAATCCGAGAAAATCCCTGTTGGGAAATTAGGTTTCGAGAATTTGACTTGTTCACTTTGAGATTCTAAAACGTTCTCGTTCGTTCCAATGTCATAAAACTCACACTCTAGGCACAAATGTTTCACATTCCTTTTCCTCAACAACCTCACCCAGTGCACAACTTCATTAGTTAAGATATTGTATGGGAAATGGATGAAACGACAACTAAGCAAATCACTAGAGTGTAAAAACAAAACGTTAGTGATGGCAAAACCAAACCTATTGATTCTTCCTCTCAAAAGATTACTAAGTGGTGAATATGGGGTGTATGCTTCTTGTGGGTTTTGTAATTGAGCTAATGGCATAATCATACGCCTCCCATCAAACTCTAGATGGGTAGAGATGAATCGCCAAAGTGCCTTCCATCTCTTTGAGAGGATACTTGTCCTCACAACTTCATCTATGGAGAGAAGAGAGATGATTAGGAGCAAGATCTCATCTGGGAGTTGGCTGATGAAATCTTTCTTTGAAGCTTCAGCCAGCATGGCCTTGGTTGTTGATCTGGTCATAACCATTTCTGGGGAGTGAAGAGTTAAAAGGAGAGAGGTTTGAGAATGGGGTAGTGCTGTGAGAGGAAGAAGAAAGAGGAGTTGAATGAGTTTGTGAAGGCAATTAACTTGGCTTGGCAGTTATATAGAGAATTTGACTGGAGACAGGTGTCAAATTGTCTGTGTCCTAATGCAATTAATTTCTGGCTTTGGTAATTGGTTTAAGATCTTTAATAATTAATGCTTTTCTTTTAAGGATGACCTTCTAGAAAAGATATTTAATTTTTCTCTCCAGATCATATATTTTTGGAACTGGTTTTTCTAATATTAATCGAAAAGATGAGTAGGATGAGCTAGACATATTTTGACCGTCTAAATCTCATATTGATGATTTAGATTTAATTTTAGATTATGTATATATTACAATATTTTTAATAGAATAAAATCTATATTGTTCAGATAAGATCTAAACTGTTTAAATACACCTAATTCACTCTACGCATAAAAAAATAAGTAGGAAAACCTATTCATATATTTTTTTGGTTCCTTCTATCTTATTTTTCTAAATCTATCTGCACATTCATTCTAATTAATGGAAATTCATGAATATATTAATCATGACCTTATATAGATGAGTATATTCACCATCTGGCCTGCTATTTTCTGAATACTAATGCTGGTTTTAATTTGGTCTAAAGTTAGCAATATTCATTGTACATGGTTTTTTAGGTACATAATGTACATAGTTTTCTAATGCATATGATAAAATACTGAGATCTATCACAATTAATGTATCAGATCTATTATAATACTAGTAATAACTAGTAATCCTTATCCCATCCACTCGGTTAGTCATATGAATCACATGATTCTACTGTGTTCTTTTTGAACAACCAATATTTCGGATAAATTATTAACATAACTAGTTTTTATGTACTCCTTTGAATTTATTATTTTCCTTCAATAGATGTCACTCCAAATATTTTCTGTAAATATTCCTTACTAATCTTGTCTTTTTTAATATGATCGCAAATTTATCTTAACATCCCATCTTAGTTACCTTTAATTTATGCTTTTATTCATTCTTTGAAATCTAACATTTACTATCATACAATATCAGTTTAAAATGGTCCAAAGTTTTTTATTTATGCTATTGGCATAATGATACACTTTTTGTGTTTATCCATAAGTATGACATTTCACCAATAGGTGGGAGGTTGCAGGTTCGATCCGGCTATAACCTCAGGCCGTTAGTGCCTGTCACTTTAATTTTGAAAAATGAAAGAAAAACTAATGAAGTAATAGATAATTAACAAGTAAATAAAATCTAACAAGAACACGTCATTTTCTTTTATTATTGTAACACCTATAATAAATCACTTTATCAATAAAAAAAATATAAATCTTTGACACGGCCACATTTTCTAATATTTTTAAGTTTATAATTAGGGCAGCTCTCCTGAGAAAAACAAATAACAAACATAAGTTGAAAAACAAAAAAGAGTTTATTACACTTTATGCATTTATTTAATGTTATTATAATGCATATATACTATTATAAATATTTATCTTTAAGTTCAAATGTCTTTTCGTTGAATTAAATATTAAACCATAAT
Organism: Mimosa bimucronata; assembly: GCA_037074515.1. Taxonomy (NCBI): domain Eukaryota; kingdom Viridiplantae; phylum Streptophyta; class Magnoliopsida; order Fabales; family Fabaceae; genus Mimosa; species Mimosa bimucronata. The sequence continues at coordinate 7,700,247 of CM073436.1, forward strand.
ACTAATTATATATAAATTAATATTTTTATGAAACTAAATATACTACTCCTACTAAACTAGGAGAAGAATATTGAAAAATAATTATTTTTTTAATAATTATGAAAAAAATTCTCTATCTCTTAAAAGCTAAACATTTCATCTCCCATATCATACAATAAGCTCTTACAATATTATATTATACACTTAGTGTTGAAGGTCGAAGTAACTTTCAAATATTTTAAAGATGCAAGAATTGATTTAAAAAAAATGCCAATATTGTGATGAATATATAGTACTACTCTTGAACTCTAATTTTTCTTAGATATTCTTTTAACAAATATCTACACATAATAATAAATTTTTCGACTCACAATCATAATGAAGTTTTGAGTCCTTATTATTATAATTATTTATTTTTTTTTGTCAAAGATTTGAGTCCATAAACATGCATAAATACAATTTCTGGTAAAAAAATGGTACGCGGGCTCAAAACTACTTGTATATAAGAGTAAAAATGATAGTGGACCTTACACCTTTATAGGACTCATATGAGCGTGAAAATTAAAATAGTGCTCATTATTATGTCTATTTGTATCTCAATATTAGAAAATTATAGTATATTGACAAAAGATCCATGTTTCTGATCAACCAACTGATATATACAATACAAATAATTTGAAATATGAGATGAATCAATATACAAGAATTTGCCTGCGGAGAAGATTCACATGCATGAAGCAAATTTATTATCTGCATTAACCCAAACTTGCTTAATTAATAAAGTAAGCACCAAATTAAGAATTATGAAATCCTATAATTTATGTAGAATGATATGAACCCCATGACGTGGTTGAATAGTAAGATTGAAGGTAGGGGCATGAGAATAAGATGGGGAAAGCTCAAAGAAGAAGCGCTGGAGAATGAGTGATAAGACCATCTTGGCCTCTAACATGGCAAAGTTTAATCCCACGCAAATTCGAGGACCCCATCCAAATGGGAAGAATGCAGTGGAAACACCTTTCCCTGCCTTTGAAATTCCTTCGGAAAATCTCTCTGGTTTGAACTCACTAGCATCATCCCCCCAAATTTCTTTGTCATGGTGAACCATAAGGATTGGTAGCAGAATTTGTACTCCAGCTGGTATTAACAAATTACCAAGTTTCATGTCCTCTTTAGGACATCGTGTCAACCATCCCGCTGGTGGGTACAACCTCAAAACCTCGTACAAGATCATCGTCAACTGTAGTAGAAAAGAATACATGACTCAACATATATATTATTTACAAGGATTAAGGTGCATTTTGACCAATAAAGTGTTAGCTCATGAGCGTTTGACATATTTAAGTTTTAAAGGATTCTTATATGCCAATAAATTTTTAAAATGGGGCGTTTTGACCAGCACTTTAAGGAAGCACTTAACGGCCTTTGTTGTGCTGAGGTGGCATGAGTCATGCCATGTTTGCACAAATACTTCACGTGTCACGCCACCTCAACACAACAGAGACCATTAAGTGATTCCTAACGGTGCTGGCCAAAACGCCCAACTTTAAAAGTTTGTTGGTATACAAGAGAACCCTTTGAAACTTAATTGTGCCAGACGCTCCTGGGCTAACATTTTATTGGCTAAAATGTACCTTAATCTTAATTACAATTGATTATGGAACTACTCCTCCCGCCCCTACTATAAGATGAATGACTCTTTAATTCATAGTATAAGTCTTTGAAGCATCATTAACGCTTATTTATCAAATTTGCCAAGGTAATAAAGTATAATAATTAACTATTAAATATGCCTCTTCGTATTTTACTCTTTCCTTCAAACCTCATTAATTGGGGTTAAGTTTAAAAAATCTAATCAATACAGACATAGTTTATGATGTAAATCTTATCTCCTAATTCGTATGAATTATATTATTGGAAAAGTGCCTTATAACAGTAAGGAAGAGGATACACATATAAAGGAGATATACTCACAATCTTGAGGCGACTTAGGCCATCATAATCTGGATTTTGGCTGCCAAAGACTTGTAGGACTTCTTGTCTTGCACGTACTTGCCAATCAGGGTATCTACCCAACAGCATCATAGTCCAAGCAAGCATAGACGAAGTGGTTTCTTGGCCTGCAAAATAGAACAGCTTGCATTCCTCGATCACATCTTTCATACTCAACCCAATATTGTTGTTTTTGTTTCTTCCTTGTTCTTCGATCTCCTTGTGATTGGATTCTAAAAGTAAGCCAAGTAGGTCTCTCTTGGTAGTTTCACCTGCCTTCATCGCTTTCTTTTTCTTCTCAATGATACCCAGCAGAGAAGCTTCCACCATTCTATTAATTTCCTTCATCCTCCTTTTCTCCTTAGCATGTATCACACTGCAGATTTATTATCATCACTACTATATGCATATTTATATGCTATAAGTTGGAGCTTAGTTAATCTTACCTCCACAGTGGATTGTGGAATTTTATCGCGTTCTTCATTAAAAGATCACCTAATTCCGAGAGAAGTTCGAAAATTTTTCTACCTTCTTCAAAGTTACTTCCAAATGCTGTTCGAGAAATAGCATCCTCTGTGAAGTTCTTAATCCAGGGCTTTACATCCATTTCACATATTCCATCTAAAGAAGAAGACAGCATATTTTCCCATTTCCTTACCATGTCATTGCTGCTTTGGGAAAAACTTTGCATCAAAGCCTGTGGCAAGCAAAATGAAGAAAATGAAAGCCTCTCAGAAAAATTATAAGATTACTTAATTGCTTTAATCTGTATGCAAATAAAGCCTCAATTAACTAAACCACGAAATTGTATTAATATTCTAAAAAAAAAGGTAGTGATTAGTTAAATTCAATACAGAAGACAATATGAGGAAACCTTCAGTTGTTCCAAATGGAATGCAGGATTGATGATCTTTCTATGTTTAGCCCACTTGTCATCCTCATAGTTCGCAACACCAGTGGCTATGTATCTAACAACAGGAATTTGTTCAGGCCTTGGGAAGTCATAGTTTCTGTTAAACACCTCCTTCACTTTCTCTGGATCCATCAAGATCACCCTTGGTGTTGTTCCAAACCACATAAATGAATTCTTACCTGCACTTTCATTGTCATTAGCAAGGTAATTCTTGAATCAAGCTCAGATATATAAATATGAACATAAAAGTGATATATATATATATATATATATATAGAGAGAGAGAGAGAGAGAGAGAGAGAGAGAGAGAGAGGAGACCATATTTGTTGACCAAGTGGTGGACAAAAGAGGAGACATAGGGAGGTATATCGTGGGAATGATGAGAAGGAGACATGGGTTTGGATGTAACATATTTCTGCATCTTAACCATTTCCTTCAAGTCACCAAACCATAATCTATAAGGATTGCCTTTAAGGTTTTGCTTTCTCAGTTCTCTCTCTAGCCTCTTGGGGTTCACCCACACCCTCTTCGCCATCTTCCATAACCATCCTATCACTGTTATTATTGCTGCAGTGATCAATGTGGTGGCCACCAATAATGATGCTGACTCTTCAAACATCTCTCTCTCTCTCTCTCTCTCTCTCTCTCTCTCTCTCTCTCTCTGTGTTTGATGTGTTGTATCTACCTGAGTTTACAACATCTATATATGGAGATCCATGTCAAGACAGAGAAAACTTGGTGATTTACTTCAACTTTGAATAGATCAACAATGTTGAAATGTTATTTTATATTAAGAGTCCTACTCAATTGGAATCACTCATCTGTGTTTGTATATGAGAAAGTCAACTGCTTTGCTAACAAAAACGTGTGAAAGTATATGTTTTGGAGTTTTCCTTTTGTCGAAACTATGGGATACCATTCCATAAATAAAGTAATCGAAGAAAGACTTTCATTTTATACTAATTCAATCCTTTTTCGGAAAATAATCTTCGTATGGATATCATCCATGTCCTGAGCATCAATAATTGCGCTAATTTTATTTAGTCTATTAGCTTCAAAATTCACTCACCATCTTATGACCATGGGGTAACAGTAAATGAGAGTACTCTCACTCACTCACGCACACACACAATATGGGTAAACTGTGCTGATGTACAGGATGGTTTTTTCAATATGCTCATAATATTAACATGAACTTTGTTATATATGGTTGATTTTCATCCCGTAGATTGTAGAAATATGATTAAAATGTGTATATGCTAGAGGCTCAATGTCTAAACGCCCCAAGGTCTAGCCATCTATGATGATTGATTTGTATTAAGTTGTTCAAGAAATGACATCAATGCGTCACAGTATCTCACAACAACCCCATTTCGCTTTCATTCACTAATATTCCCGGTTTTTTATGATTTTTAAAATAATAAATAAAGTAGTTTGAGTAGCCCAGTGCAACCTTTGATTTTATTTTTTAGTTTTGGCCTGATCGTTAGCTAGTTAATTGTCATACAACTTGAATGAAAATGATAGATAGGTTCCTTGTAATTTTTTTTTCAAAAAAGGGTAATTAATCATACATCTTGAATGTGCAAAATTAGGGCTGTTCAAAATATCCCGATCATATCCTTACTTAATAGAATCGGAATTTTTCAGGACCAACGGGATCTGATATCAGGATCAACGGGACCAAGGCTAAATTGGAACTGATGGTACCAGGATATGGTCACGTCTCCGAGATTCTCGGTCATGATCCCTGTATCATAAATAATATAATTATTTTGTTAAAACTTTCTCCCAACCTAAATATTTATTTGTCATATTAATTTTTTTAATTGATTTTTCCCCAATTAAAATTTTCATTTCTTCCTTTACTTTAGCTTTTTAATTAATTTTCATTTAATTGTTTTCTCGTTCAATTATTAATATTTTGAGGACTTTGAAAGTAATTAAAAGGGATTTGTTAAACCAAATAGTTGTTCAATGACTAATCTTTTTTTTTTACACATAAGTATATATGTGATAGTTTGAAAGTAGGATTGTGTTAAAAAAATGGGGATTTCTCAGTAGTCACTGATCCCTGTACCATAAATATTATAATTACTTTGTTAAAACTTTCTCCCAACCTAAATATTTATTTGTTATATTAACTTTTTTAATTAAGTTTTTCCTACTTAAAATATCCATTTCTTCCTTTACCTTTTTAATTAATTTTTATTGGAGTTATTTTATTGTTCAATTATTAATATTTTGAGGACTTTGGAAGTAATTCAAAATGATTTGTTGAACCAAATAGTTATTCAATGATTAATCTTTTTTTACAAATAAGTATATATGTGATACTTTGGAAGCGGGATTGTGTTTAAGAAAATTGGGATTTTTCGGTCCGGACCGGTCCCGATCCCAATCCAACGGTATCAAGACACCCTCAGTATCGATACTGGTACCTGCACCAAGACGGGGACGCAAATTGGGGTAGGGTTATTTGGTCTTATCCTAGTACTTGAACAGTCCTTTGCAAAATGACACCAACTGGTAAAACCTTGGAATAATTTATATACATACATACGTGTGTGTGTATAAACATGTTGAATAATACATAGTAGGCTTGAGACGAACATTTTATTTGTTTAAAGAAGTTTTCTTGAAGAGACGAACAGACGTAAAGGCGCATGGCCAACAACAACATAATTAAAAGAAAGAATGACATTCAGATTTATTGTAAGAAATTGTTTATTAATACTTTAATCGCTACATAAGAAAAAAAATTAACATATCAAATGAAAAGATCATGTGTTAAGGGGCTAAAGTGACTATAGTTTTCTTACAAGAGATCATTATTCCATGCTAAAAAGTCGACATTGCCTTTGGTGACGCACGCACAAACATATTCCAATAATATCATAAGAACACTATACTGACAAGTTATGGTCGTGTCCAACTGAACCATACGACTTTTTGAAATACATTGCATTTCTTTCTTCTCATTTTCAAAGTTTGAGATATTAAGTCAAAGATGTTGTAAATATTTAACCAACCAACAACCATACATATGCAATATATACCATAGGATTATTTGAACTCAACGTCACAAGTAATCCACTGCGAACAAATTAAACACAGCCTACCTCATAATTTTCAACGCGCAATGTAATATAATTTTTCCCTCACCATTTTAAAAATAAAAGCTAATTAACAAATGAAGTTGCTGTAAATTAAAGCATCGATCCTTACATATATGATATATGATTTCAACTCACATAATTCGCAATTGTTCAAAAGGCTGACAGATTAGTAATAACTAAGTCCATTTCATGACTAAGGACACTTAATTAGATATTGTACGATTCAACTACTTGGAAATTATAAACTCAGAAATGATAATCATATTTACCTCACAAGAATCACTTATAACTTATTATCGCCCTGTTTTGAATGTCATGGAGCTCATATTCAGCACTTTGTATATTGAACTTGAATATGATTGTAAGATCAGGTGAGGCACTTGTAAGGGTCATCAACGGTCTTTCTTCTTCTATTGGTAGGCTACATATAACCGTAATTCTCACCAATTTCCTACCTTTTGTGATTATGTGCTTTAAGAATTCAAATTCTTGACTATTTCCTTTGAATCCTTTCAGATACACGAACTTCAACTGATCACGGACACAATCGCAAGCACCAGCTCGAAGATCCCAGTAAACACCTCTATTGATCATTTCATTACGAACCTGTAGAACAGAAACAATTTATAATACACAAGTTAAACATTTATATCTATAATTATGTCTTCTAACAACAGTATTAATCTAACAAAATAGACTTTTCACATGAGTCATATAATATAGTGCCTTCAGAGAGACATTAGAGCACCTTCATATGTACTACTAAAAGCAACCAAGTGTGGACTACAATAGAAATTTACATTCAATCAATATGCAAATATATATTAAGTGGCATGTATAGGTAGGGTGAGTTCATGACCTTGCCATACTGGTGCATTATTATAAAACACAATAGAAATTGAAAGCTAGTGTAGGTAATTAACTAATGTCACATACCGGTAAAGTAATTTCCAGGGTTTCCAGGCGGGTGCATAATTTCATGAAGGTTGAAATCAAACGACATTCTTGTATATCATTTAAATCCATATCAATTGAGAGCTTTGTCAAAGTCTGGAAAACATTGCCCTCAGAATCCTACAAAATGAGGATCCAATTAACTACGCTAATAGTATGAACAGGTAGCCTAGTGCATAAAACTCCCATCAAATAGGATCTGGTGAGGGTCAAATATAGCACTACCAATATATATACATAATAGAGACATCACAACACCATTTATTTAAAGAACTTACCCAAAAATGACCATAATTACCAAGAAGTTCAGAAGCTTTGAGGACTAGTTTCTCTGCATCTGATGCAAACATCGAGCCAAGCATCGAGTTGTTGTAAGAATGGAGAACACTTAGACTTGGAGAATAAACTTTCAAACTCATAGGATAAGTGAGAGTATCAAGGAGTAAAAACTCAAGGCTCTCAGCAAAAACAACAATTTCATCAAGTTCTAATGCATTTAGTTGCAAGATCTTCAGATTTGGGTTATGGATTTGAAGTTTCCCAAACCCGTAAGACTCAATAAGACTAAAATTCTCCAAACCCTTGCATTTCTTCAGAATCTCACCTAGGGTTTCATCATCTATATTAACATTCTTCAGAATCAAGGTCTTGAGACGATTACCACATCCCTCAAAAGGCTCTGAACTACTCATTGTGTAGTGAATGAACTGGAGAGAGCACAAACCTGAGAAAATCCCTAGTGGGAAATTAGGTTTTGATCTCCTCTCAATGGGATCTAAAAGATAAAGAGAATTTTCGAGTGTTCCTAAGTCAAAAAACTCACACTCTAGGCTTAAACTTTTCACATTCTTTTGCTTTGCCAATTTAACCCAGCTCACAACTTCCTCTCTAGCAACACTATGCGGGAAATGTACAAATCTACAGCTTTGTAAATCACTATAGTGACGAATCAAAAGGACAGAGATCTTGAGACCATAACGCCTAAGATTTCGATGATACAATGCATTACTAAGATATTGTGGTCTAACTGGGTTTTCAGCTAAAGGCGTAATCATTCTTCTCCCATCGATCTCAAGATGGGGAGTGAAACGCCATAATGTCTTCCATCTTTTGGAAAGCACGCTTGTTCTAACAGCTTCATCTATGGGAAGCTTAGAGATAATGAAGGACAACGTTTCATCAGGAAGTTTGCTGATGAAATCAACCTTGTGATGATTTGAAGCTTCGACCTTGGATATTCTAGATCTGGTCCTAGTCATTTTTCCTTTTGGTATCTGGAAATTCTGGTCTGAGTTTGAGTTTTTTTCTCTTCAGAAACCGTGAGAAATGGAGAGGGTGAGACGAAGGAAGACAGAGAACATGAATAATTAAACTGAGGCCGTTTCTTGTCTGCATGATTGACACGTGGCTTGCATATATGTACAGATAGCAAATTATCTGGTTTTTTTTTTTTTTCACATTTTCTCAATTGGTAATGTGATTATGAGTTAATGACTTTCTTTTTGTGGGTGAAAAAAATATAATACTCCTTCCAATCCTAATTATAGGACCTACTTAACCAATTTAATTTAATTAAAGATATTAGTTAGTATGGTCTGTTTTTTTTAAAACACTTTAATTATCTTCTTTTATTCCCTCATCTTTTAGTTGATTTTTGTTGAAAGAGCACCGATGGAGATAATTTGAGAAGAAGTGGACAAAAATTATAATTGATTCATATATTTATCACCAAGATAAACTCCCCAAATAACTCATATATATTTATGACAAGAGTGAGTAATTTTTTTCAAACCATATTCTTTTGAGAATTTTTATCAGAAAAAGTTATTTTAAAGACATTGGATTCTTTCTTGTGTCACAAAAAAAAATATTTGATTATATTATTTCATAACGGACCCCTATAATATATATGTGACATCATTTTATTTTTTTTGACATGTACAAGTTGGTATTCGTTCTGATTAATTAAAATTCAGAAATTATTAATTAAGACTAGCTATTTTTATTCTTTTTTATAGATTACCTAAGTGGATATTCGTATTGGTATTCCTATTCATGCTCATGAGCACCATTACTTGGGTGTAGATAGGGATGGGAATAAGCCATGCCCTTATCATCAGAGGTTTACGATCTCACCTACAATAAGCCTAGTTTAGCATATTTAGTAAATAGGTCACACCTATAATCAGCCTTATTTAGGTAAATAGGTCAGGCCATTTTTCTTAAGGCCTGGCTTACAGGCTTGACCTATTTAATTGTTTTGTAATTTTTATTATGATATATAATATAAAATAAATTACATAAATTAATTATAACATGGCCAACTTATCTAGTTTTATAACCATAAAATCTTTTTGAAACATACATATACGTTTTAACACATTTAGAGGGTAATATATAGAATTATAAGTATAAATATTTAAGCCTATTTAAGAGTTTACATTCTAAGTATGCTTTTAAATAGGTTTTTAGACTTGTCAAGCTTTTTGAAGGCTCAAGTTTAGGCCTAAAAGTAAGCTTACACACAGGCTCAGGCTCAGACTTATTTTTTACATTTTTAATCAGACCTAGGCCTATTTAGTTGAAGCCTACATAAGTCTAACCTATTTCCACCCCTAGGTGTAGATAGGTGGATGAATTGGACATTACTATATTTATCTCTCATTAGTGGTTTTCCCTATTTGATGTTAGTTCAATAATATTTATAATTATATTTATATTTTGTTCTTTTTTGAACCTGCCTCGCTCCCGCTAATGTTTCACCTTTTTTAGATAAATAACAGGAGCCTGTAGAAAATATAGTCACTATATATTTACATGAATGGCATTAAACAATTTTTTTTTTGGAAAAACCATTATGTATCAAATTAAAAAAATGAGAAATATAGGTACCTTAATATTGCACGATGATGAAAAACCTTTTGGCAATTAATTTGTCAGACATAATTTTTCTTATATATACTCCCTCTGGTCCTAAATATAAGATTACTTTGACTTTTTTGTGGAAGTTAAGGAAGCAAATTAGACTACTAAATTATAACATATATCACATATAATTAGATCATAGGTTAGTTTATAAGTAGAATAAATTAGTTTTGAGAAAAAAAAGATAACTATAGACAATTTAAATTAATTAATTTTGCATCCTTAATTTCTCCAACAAAGTTAAAGTGATATTATAATTAGGATCGGAGAGAGAATCTACTTAATATACGCTGATCTAAACACACGCAATCTACCGCAAAAAATTAATCAGTTCTGTTTTTGTCAACACAACCCCCCTCTTTCATTTCAATTTCAATTTGATTAAAGGCCAGTCACTTCTAGAATCAATTCATCATACACGCGTGATGCTTTTATTTTTCAATCCGCTCATTATATAGTTTAAAACAATGGATGTGTTAAAGTTGCTTAGCTTCATATTAATGTTTGTTTAATCTCTGATTCCTATGGCATTTATTAGGATGCGGATTCTTCGTGGTCAAAGATGTAACCTGCAGTTCGGTTTTGTATGTATTTAAATATTGCCCTTTTTCATGGAAAAGTAACAAATATGATTTCAAGTATTGTTTTAGTTTGTTTTGTTTTATTTTATATAATTCCCCTGTTCTAAATGTATGACGTAGTTCATAAAACAAAGAAGATGCTACAATCAACTCATGCATTTACGATGGAAAGTAATAATGTAATAAATTTTTGATAAATGAATCAGTCAAAAGGCCAGGAAAAACTCGTCCATCAAAAAAAAAAAAGGCCAGGAAAAACTGAGAGCAATACTAATGTATACAAAATCTGAGAGTGAGGGAGAAAAACAACTCTATTTCTTTAAGCGACATAAGTATCCTCTTGTTAGAAGCACTTATGTTCGAGACATTTGGGTACCGTGTAGTCAAAGTGGAAACCTCTCCCAATGAAAATTTGAACCTTAATTTGGACCAACCCCTCTTATTAGATCAACTTCCATTGATGAAAACAATTTTATTGAATGGAAATCATGTATTTACAATCTCATGGGCCTATATATAACCCACTTTGAGAGCATAGATAACAAAACCCACGCTAAAAAAATTACTTTTCATATCTTATTTATAAGACACTCTCAACATATTTTACTGAAAAAATTGACCCCATTAATTATATCTTAAACTTTAATAACATTTCAATTTTATCTCCATTTAATAAAAAAAATATGAGAAGTCCAAGAAAGTATCATTCAACATAACAATAAAGTAATTAAAGGTAAAATTGTGCCTTCATGCCATAAATTTAATTAAATCACTTATATAGAACAAAATATTTCTCTGTCTTATAAATGCTTCCAAAAGAGTGAAAAAAACATCAAGAAATTAAATGGTAACATTTACACCTAACAAAGAACATTAGTAATAGAATTTGGGCCTATCAAGTAAAAACTGTCCATTAACAAACTTGGACCGATCACAAATGGTTTAATCAACAAAGTGTCTAACAATATGAAGATACGAAGTTCGGATTGACAACGTCACTATGTTTTTTTAGTGTAAACACATGGAACATTTCGTACTCTCCAAATGGGTCCATGGAGAGATTCTTTAGTAAATCTGTCGGGTTTGAACTCATTGGCATCATCACCCCACATCTCTGTCATGGTGATGCAAACTGAAAATGAGTTTGTGGCAATGACTTAGACTGTGTTTGGCTCAACAGAGGAATTTTAGTATTACCTTGTTTGGATCTGGATTTATTAGAAGGAAAGGAAGGTGAAATATTTTAATATTAATTTGATGGTTCAGAATGAGGGGAGGGATAGATTATTAAGATAGATGCTTAGAATTTTCATCAATCATATATCCTTAGCGTATCCTATTTGATCCACTTCCATCACAATATATTAACTTTGGTTTCTGTCCAAACCAAATAATTATACATAACCAATTCTTATTACCTGCAAATGATGGAAAATAATGAAAGTAGGCCATTTATAATGAAACTGGTGATAGATTGTATTTTGCTTGAGTGTCTTTTCGATATGGCTTGATTACTTTCCAAATAATATAATCCATGTCCAATGTTAGGCTAAATAAAAATCACTTATTAGATCCGCACCTAATTATTACAACATCTATAAAAAGTTAATGATCAACCTCATGCAGCGGAATATGCTGACTGTCTCTGTCTGTGTTGTGTCAGTCTGAAACTTAGTTATAGATGTGTGTGTAGCAGAAGAGGACAGATTTGGAATATTTTATACATGAGAATGAACTCAGCTTCCATCGTTACTTCCGTTGAAAGATTCCTGCCGGCCCCCTCTTTCGTTTTCTTGTTTTTCCCCTTCGTCTCTATATGCATTTCTTTTACATGTTATATTCATTACCTAGAGATTATCTAATTGATCATATGGATGAAAGGCCTGTCTGAATTTTAAATATTCATATATCACCAAAGCATATAGAGCACGTAAGCGAGATAAAATATCAGTGGGTATGTAATAATAAGCTTGTGTCAAGAAACACAAGATTTTCTAATTTAGACACCTCATAGGAATATAACTTCAATATATTCAGTGACTGGTAAGCTTACCTACATGCATAGTTTTCCTGACTTACAGGTCCCCACACAACAACAACAAATTAAGCATTATCAACCCCTAAATAGGATCGGCTACATTGATTGTAATACAGCATTGTATTTTTGTTGACGGTCTACTATTGAACCCACATATACATATTCATATACATATATGCGTGCATTAAATTATATCCCCTTCATGAGAGTATCATGATAGTTTCCTTAATTAATGATTCTAGAGCTTCCGTAAAATGATATGGGTTCCATACTGAGGGTGAAGAGTCAAAACAGAGATAGGAGCATGAACATATGATGGAGAAAGCTCAAAAGAGAAGTTTTGGAGAAATAAGGACAAAGCCATTTTTGCTTCAAGCAAAGCAAAGTTTTGGCCTGGGCATACCCTTGGACCCCAAGCAAATGGAACATATGAAGTTTGGTTCCTGGTTGCTTTTGAGATTCCTTCAGAAAATCTTTTTGGATTGAACTCGTTTGCATCTTCTCCCCACAATTGAGTATCCTTTTGTACTAGAATTATTGGAAGCCCAACTAGTGTTCCACTTGGTAAACTCAAATTTCCCAATCTTGCATCTTTTGATACAGCCCTGATCATCATAGAAACTGGAGGATATAGTCTAAGAACCTCGTACAATATCATACTTACCTATCATGTACAAATAAAATCAAGTGTGAGGATCGGAGAAATATTAATTATTGTTTAAAAGAAAAGGACTAACATAAAATAAAAAATATAATGAAATAAAAAATAGTACAATATTATATTTATATTATTCTTACAACTTTGAGACGATTTAAGCCATCATAGTCTGGCATTTGAGTGCCGAATACTTGGATGACTTCTTCTCTTGCTTGAGATTGCCAATTGGGATACTTGCATAATAATACAATTGTCCAATTAAGGAGAACTGAGGTTGTCTCTTGTCCTGCTAAGTAGAATAATTTGCATTCATCTATGACATCCTCAATGCTCATTCCCATACTCTTATTGTTGCCATTGTCTTTGATTTCTCTCCAGTTAGATTCCAAAAGTATACCTAGTAAATCATCACTTGGGGCCTCTCCTTCTTCCCTGGCCTTCTCCCTTTTGTGAATGATTCCCCTCACTAAACTTCGTATCTCTTTCCCTATTTTTATCAATCTCTTGTTCACCTTAGTTGGCACAAATCTATCCAAAGCCAAGCCAAACATTATTGAAGTCTATATATATATATATATATTAATAATTTTTCTGATCTTTTTATACAATTTATTAGGATTTTGAACATGATAGAATTTCATGGAAAACTAGCATGGTGAAGGCCCGTTCAAATAAGAAGCACATCATATTTTAATAATAATTGTTCTACAACTAGTTACCTCCAGCCTGGGATATAGACAGATTGAAGGACCTTTATGGTAAGAGCAGCTTGTTCAGATTGGAGTTGGAATATCTTTTGACCTTCTCCATAGCTACTTCCAAAAGCAGTTCGAGAGATGACATCACCGGTCATACTTTGAAAGAAAGGCCACACATCTATCTCATAGTAGCTTCGTTGGCTTTCACTCACCAATCTCATCCATTTCTTTACCATTTCATTACAACTCACATAGAATGCTGGCAACATTAGCTGCCACAAACATAAAAGCTTTAAATCGCAAAGATCACATAGAGACATAATTTTCAACAATTAGAAAGGGTACTTCAAGACAAGATATAGAAAGATACTGCACCTTTAACTTCTCGAGATGAAAAGCAGGGTTGATAATTCTTCTGTGTTTAATCCATTTTTCTCCGTTGTAGTCTAATAGTCCGGTAATTAGAAGTCTACCAAATGGATTGTTAGTAAGCCTTTCAAATACAGAAATGTTATTGAAAACCTCCTTTATATCTTCTGGATTTGCAATTGTCACCATTGGATGTGGACCAAACCACATAAAGGAATTCTTTCCTGTAATAAAAGCAAACCAATAGAGATGTATACAAAGGAAACAGAGTCCATAAGTCAGTCTTAAAAATAATGCTTGAAAGTGAAACAAAACACGAATGAAAGTATATCTGTTTTTATTAGACAAAATTAAAGTTGGAATGAGAGGTCAACGTATATATGAAGGGGCATACCATAGACTTGAATTAATTGATGATGAAAAGGAATGATACGAGGGACAATATCATCATCTAAAGAGATGGTTTTAGATGTGGCTTTATGAATCATTTGACCCAACTCCTTCATGTCTCCAAACATCAATCTGTATGAGTTTCCCTTGAGGTTTTGTCGTTTAAGGCATCTCTCAAGTCGTTTAGGTCTCACCCACACATAATTCACCATCCTTCCTATCACTGTCCCCAAAATAACCATTACTATAGCAGCAATAATGGAATTCGATGTGCCTTCCATGACTGCACAGGAAGAGAATAGAGTTGGTTTTGGCCTTATATTAACAATAGAGTTAGTGACCCGTCGTGTTGATCTTTATATAGCCGTGTGTGTCCATATCCTCTTTCGCCTACTTTAAATTAATGTATCGGTCCAATGATTTACAACTTCCTACAAAAGGATTTACGGATTTGTCTTCTCTATTTGGCATCTTTAGACTTTTATGGTCTGTTTGGTATGAGGGGAAGGGAGGAAAAGTTGACCGAAGGAAAATTTTTCTGAGTCAAATTTTAAAAAATTAGAGAAGTCCTTAATTCACTTTACAAAAATTTTCTCTCCCCTCCTCTCCCCTTTAAATCCCTCATACTAAAGAAGTCCTTAATGAATCGATATTTAATTTGTTGAATTTCTCATAGATGAATGTATGATATTCCAAATCTTATTACTGATGGAATTGAAATTATATCTGGATAAATCAGAAGATCCCTTCAATTGGATAAAATCTAATACTTGAATGAAACAGGATTTTGGAATCATAATAAATAATTCTAGACATAGCCAGTACTATGTCATAAAATTTTTCCTTAGTTACCAACCGCACATTGTCTAACTAAAAATTTAATTCTCCCTCAACTTTTAAGACGATCCTAATAAAACTCAATTCATGTGGATTCTTCCCTCAACTAATAAAGAGACTTTGGTGGAATCGCTACATATGAATTTGAACACGTTTTACAGATTAAATATTTCATTTGTTTCTTGAAAAGATATAGGAAATATATTCAATATCATCTGATTGAACCATTGATCTCCCGTTTACGATATTAAAGAGTCAACCTTCTTGGTATTTCCGAAAGAGATGGTGAATATATTTCCAATTTCATGGGCGGATAACTTCAAGAATTAATCTTGTAAGTGTATAAATATTTTCATCTGAAAATTCATGTGATCCTATATTGATGAATAAGTGTTAGACGATGCATATTGAAGAATGAAGAGCAACGAAATGTAATGTATTGGTGTAGTGCCGCATTGCGCCCCCTTCAAAAAAATTAGGGACAAAGGGTGTAAACACCTTATTTTGTCCGGGCCTCGTAAAATAAAAAAAAAATAATAAAAATCATCATCATTAATCTCCACTAATTCTGATTGAAAAATGGTGCTTTAATATTATTACAAAAAAATAAAAAATTTATTGATTTATTATGATTAGGTATTATTAATGCTGATTGTTGAGTCATAATTATAGAAGTAAATTTTGAAATTGAAAATTGATTGTGATTATGAGCCATTAATGATGATTGGTGGTTGATTGATGCTTAAAAATTAATAAAAAATTAAAAATTAAAAATTAAAAAATATATTGTCATTTGGGTGCAGGAATAAGATATGTTATTAAAAGAAAAATTAAAAAATTAAAAAAAATTAAAACATATCAGTGCATTTATGAGGAAAAACCCTAGTAGTGCCTATATAAAGGAGAATAAGAGAGCACAAAAGGGGATTTTGAGGAGGATTCGGAGAGGTTAGGGTTTTTAGGAGGAGGCAGAAATAATTTGGAGAGAGGAAAATGAGGCAAGTGAGAAGCATGGAGAGACAAATTCATCTTATCATTAAAATTCTTTCTAAGGAGAGATCCATAATTTCTCGTTCTAGTGAAACATCTCTAACAGGATGGAGGCTCAAGCATATCAATGTATCAAATAAAAGTCTTCCACCACGTCATTCCTTTCTATTCCACTGGCAGCCGATAAAAATGGTTGGCTTGTGACACAGATCACTGTTCACAAGCCACACCAAAATGCATTGGGCTCCGTTGCAGCCACAGCTTCGTACACCTGTCCAGTCTTCTCCCGCCCATTTTCAAAATTCAAACACAAATTGCTTAATCCCTCCAAAAGTACGAGTTCCAGATGAAGGGGCACATATACAGAGCCCACCTACCACTCATGTTAACCCAATTCTCTGTCTTCGATTTGCAAGCCCAATACCATTGTTTGTGCTTTTTGCTGATCTCTAAATGCGAGCATGGTTACATGCCGGAAGACGTTCCTCACTTCAATGACTATATTTCTAGTCTTCCAGTATCTATCTTCTACTACTCTGTTTCATTTCCTTATTTTGTTTTTGTTGCTTCCTTAATCTTAGTTTCTTTTCGCGTGGAAACGAGTTAGTATCAGCAGTTCAAAGAAGCCACACGCTCGTCGCAAGATGAATCCTTTTATGAGTTTTGATTTTTATTGGAGGTTCCTGTTCACTTTAATAATTTTACATTGTCCCTGATTATATTATCAGACATACCCAAATCCGGTGCAATCTAACACAGTTTATTCAGTTGTGAAGTAAGTGAAGCCTTCTAATTTGTTAATGTTAGAATGTAGCGTTGCTTGCTCGTCGTAAACAATATATTGACTGTTAATCTGCTTGATATTTATCATCAGGCAGTATTTTGTTGAAGATGATGACACTGTTCCTCAGAAGGTTCCATTCTTCACGTTACCTGCCTTTTGTTTTTTTCCCCTTCTATCTCAAAAGTCTTTAACATTCAGTGTTCCCTGTTAATTGATCTATAAATTCCTCTTCTACTGATCTTTGTATTTCTTGTGTTAATTATTCATAATGTTAAGCAGAAGAAAGAAGGAGCAGTATAACCAGTGAAAAGGTAAGAAGGCGCAGTATTCTCTGTTTCACTTAGTTTGAAATTTAAATTCAAATCCGCCGCCTATACTTCTTTGTAGACATCGTAAATAGAAGCCCCCAGTTCGCAGCTAAATTGAAGTGATGATTTATTAGGTACCTGAGAAGCAATCGTCCGCTTCGCACAAGCATAGTTTCTTCGGTGAGTATAGTTTCCTCCTTTAATATTGCCCCATTTCTGATGTCCTCCCCCGAGGTCCTTTTTGTGGGTCTGATCCTTGCTTTGAAAAGATGTCGTTGGGCACGTGAGGAGACTGAGATTAGCACAGTTCCACATCAATGGCGAACATTCTTCTCATTTCAATGAAGAGATGTCTTCAGCATATTTAAAACTAAATGTCAGTATTATTCTTTTTCTATATGGGTGGCTTTATCGAGTAGAAAGTTAGATCAATTTTTGGATTAATAGATCATTCAAGTGAGTACTGATTTTATTGCTGAAATTTGAGTAGCGGATTTTTTTTTGTGGTTTTGTGATTTATAATATTGTTGGGATGTTGCTATTTGAGTTTCTAATTTTTGTGCTGTGTATTTCAGAGAAGGGGAACCTCATAATGTGGGGCTCGACAGATGATGAGAGTCGAAGCTATTCGATATCGGGAAAAAATGGGGTCATGCAGTATTCTTCTAATGTTGAACTTGCATTTACAGTGAATATTGTTCAATTGATGTTGCCGCTTCTTCTCCTTGCCTGCTTTGAAGGAGACCATAGAGCCTTATCCAGTCCCAGAGGAAGCTTCCGTGGTCAAGACTGCTGCTGGCTGGGCCATTGCATCTCAGTCACTGGTAATGCATCTTTGCATCATAATAATTTTTACATAAACCATATATAGAAAATTGCATCATAATAATTTTTACATAAACCATTGCGTCTCAGTCAGTCACTGGTACAAACTTGATCTAAAACCAATTAATGATTCGATTTGTTATATTTCTATGAGGATTAGCATGTTACTTATGAGTTGTTAGGAAACTTGAACCAACATATGGTTGTAAATATTTTTGCATTACTCTGGCAACCTTTGTGGGTTTCCTAAATGAGAATTGGAATTCTTAAAATTAAATGTATTCTTTTTAAAAGAATATATCTGTTTTAATCATCTGATGTGAAAAAAAAGATTAATTCTCTTTTTCTTGTGGCTGTGGCATAAATATAGTGCAGGCATATGATGTGAGTCTTCCACACGATGCTCAGTAAGTACTTTCTGCCGGGAACTGCAGAAACATAGTGCAGCTTGCTTTCAGAGATATTTTAATGCTTAAGACAATTGCCTTCAATATGAACTTCTTTGATTGTAGGTAATTGTGTGTTGTTGATTTTATTAGAAAGTGATCAAATAAGTCCAATCTCAAGGGGGAGTTTAAGCACACAAAAAAGATGCCATCATGCTTTTCAATTTATTGTTGTTTAGCTTTGGTTCGCCTTCAAGTTTCATCGTTGAGAAATGACTCTTTTATCTTTCTATGTGACAATTTAATCATCATTTCGAATGGTTTGTTGGATGCTGAAATTTTACAAGATTAGCAATGTAAGAGGCACCAAATAGGCGAGGCATAAATAATAATGTTGAAACATTAAGTAGTTAAAATTAAAAGATTTAATTAAAAACTATAGTTATGAAAGAAAACTAAAGGTAATCGAGAATAATTGTTTAATCTATGCTGATTTGTTTGGTAATAATGCTTACGTTACCATAATTCAGGTTCTGCTCTTTCTCAAAGACTTGGCTAGGCATTGGAACTTCTAATATCTAGCCAATGCGTATACACCAGCACAATAAATGCCTCATTTATACTGTAACTGAAAAATGAAAGAGCAAAAGGGTGTAACAACAAAAGGGTAATGGAGAAACAATGCTTGCCAATTCATGAGCTGATGATATTCACTGTCCTCATGGTTTTTATGCTATTCTAAATTAGTATTGGCATTGAAGAAAGTTATATGCTCTGTATTTGACACCATGGACATAAGATAACTTTGATGGATTAATGGGCATGTTGTGAACTTGGTTGGGTGCATATACCTTTTCTTTTAGCACTTGGGTATTTGTTCTCCAGCTACAATTTGTTAAATTTCTCTTTGTTTTTGTTGAATATATTATTGGCAAGCATTGAAATGCAGACGCTGCTGAGGGCTCACAACAAAGCAGAAGTGAGAAGAAGAGTCAGAAAGCATATACAGGAGCTGGGACTGAAGCCTGTTACTGTTGTTAGGAGGGTCGCAATTAAGAGAACGAAATGTTCCTGCAGGAATTAGATAAGATCAATGTTCATCTTTTTTTGCATGGGTTTACTCCCTTTCTTATTCTCTATTTCTTTCACTCTTATAGAACAAAAGTGAAGTATGAACCATTTTGATAGTCTCAATTGCCATTTCTATCATTATGTTTCTATGACTGTGAAGTGAGACTAAATACTATTGAGGTTAAGATCATAAAGTGAAGTATGCAAATTAAAGAAACAAGTAATATGTATGGTATATTATTTTGTTGATGAGTTCTGATGCTTTACAACATGTGGCTCTGAAGTAGTTTTTTCTTTTTCCTTTACTTTGTAGCTGCAGAGTGTGGAAAAAAAAGGAGTTAGAACCAAAGGTTCGCTTCAACTGTATTTTTTTGTTAGTAAGACATGAACCAAGGGCCACTATCACCAAAGGTCAGCTTTGCAAGTTCCCTCTTATCAACATTATTCTAGCTTCTTGAATTTTAAGGCATGTTATTAAATCTGATGTTTTATTTATATTTACTCTTGAAATTATTTGGCTCTTCCAGCTCCACTTAATCCTTTTATACCATCTTGTGTGCTTTACCACACACTGACAACATTATTCACATATTTTTCTAGCAGAGGTCCTTGTGCCAACTTTAAGGTGCAAAAGTATCAAAATACGCATGCTTGCTTTGATATATAAATTTAAGCTTTTAAGAATGTTGTAGTAAAGGATTCAACAACATTAATAAAGCTTAATATTTTTGTTGGTTTAATATTGGTAGTGGTATCTTTTGACTGTTATAGTGAATTATAAAAGGTGGTTCCAAGATATTTCTATACTAGATGTCAAGATAATGCTATTTCAACATTGGTAATGGCGTTTCAATATAGGCCAGATTCAAAGTGAAGACATTGTGGTAAAATCCAAATAATGTCATACACCCTATATATGGTATTATAATCTTCATTGAACTTGAAGGGAGAAACTTTTTTATATACTTCAACGGTATCTTAATGACAAAACTCTAATTAGCTAGATGTGTCATTGTAGACTCAATTTTCCTTCAGTGCATCAGGCCAAGTGCAAACCAACCAGCAAAATACATAGAATTGATAAACATCACATACTCCCTTAAATTAATTAAAAGGTGTCCTTTATGGCTTAATAGCTGTAGCTTATGTCACATCTCTGTCTCAGTTAGCTAAGCATCATGTAGTTCATAGAATAATATAATGTTACAATAATGTACGAAGTTAGATGTTGGGAAAGCTAACAATTCTGAATTATAACAGGATAACTATCAAGATCTTTTCCATCTTGGTTTATTTTCAATCATTTTTCCCCTTACTCAGTAGAGCAAACATTTGCATTACTTATTCTCTTTGAAATCGAACCTCATTGAACCGATTTGTTGTAACAACTACATAACACTTCTCTCTTTAGTCGTTGACAATCATTTTTGTTAGTTTTCCTGTAATTGGCACAATATCCTTCAGTCATTGAGGTCTCACAACTTCTATTATCCTGTGAGTCAACTAAAATGAAACTTTGTTAGCATTGACCTCACTAGCGACTTATATTGTACAGATCTATGTGTGATACATAGCCACATGTTAAAGTCGTGTAAATAGGTGATTCAATAAACATGTCACACATCCTTAACACAATCTTGTCATGTATTTGTTTCTTTATGCAGTATTCTTTAAAAGTCTGATGGTAAACAAACTATGCAGGTCAAAAGGAGTAAAAAGCATTGGATAACTTATATCTTATTAGGGAAATCTTTCTGTAAAGGTGAATCACACTTGCTTGTGCAGCAAGTTAGAATTTGATGATTGCAGCAGAAGGTATAATTATTTTACAGTTTTAGTTCATTGTTTTTTTACCCCATTTTTGGACCCTAAAATTGATTAGGTTGCATTGCTTTGTTGGTTGTATTGTTAACGATAGATGTGCATATGTCATGCCTTGGAAGAAGCTGTATTGTAGGAAAAAGTTACTGTTTTGAGTCTCACATGAGTGACAAAACAATTGGTAGTGTCAACGAGTATGACAAACACTTTTTAATGATCACACTGCTTTTTATCCTTGAAATTTAGTATTTAGGACACCATGCTAAGAGCCTTATTCATGTTTAATGATCTCATAGCATCTTCTGAAATGGTTGTATATATATTTGCCAATCAAGTAGGTGTCTGTTATTAAATTCTGGTATAGTGTGCAACTTTTCAGGTCTGTTTACATCCCCTCGAGTTATTTTTACATCTCATTCAGAATTATAGTTGACTCTCATGCTTTCACTTCGATGTATTAATATGGTCTTCTCCACTACTGTCAAAGCTCTTTTTACTAGCAGCTTGATGTAATATATTTGAATGTTGGACAGTTCTACTTCATATGGTCATGGATCACTACAAAGCGGGGAGAAGGGCCCTTTTCCTGGGAATGGACATATGGTGGTCCAAACATTACAAGACCTGTCTCTCTTTTTGAACTATACTGAGTTTAAGTACAACCAAAAGGTTGCATTGTTTTGATATTGTAGTGAATTAATAAAAAAAATTAATTTTGAGGAAATTGTTTGGCATTGAAGTTTGGAATTGGACTTTTAGATATCTTTGTACCATGTCTACGGAATATTAAAGCATTTTCTTTTTATCAACAACATTTCATCCGCAGCTAGAGTCTTGTGTGATTTGGATTTTGAAGATATCGCCTACCAAGTACAAAGAACATCAGTAATAATTTTCTAAATTAATGTTTTAATGCTTATGAAAGCTTAAATCAATGGAGTTGCATATTTCAATTTGCCTTTTCAATTTTAGCCACTATCTTGACATGTATTTTTCCTAACAATTTATTGCTATTACCATGTATGCTATTTTATTGTGTGGAAAGTTCAAGTATCAAGATCATTAACGAATATTCCTAATTCTTTGATTAGATAGAAATGAAAATGAAGTATTCATAAGGTGAGGATACAATAACTAATTCTCCCGTGCAACGCACGAGATGTTCAGCTCGTTCTTACTAAATGCACATTCTTTTCTCTTCTTTATCATTCTTATGACTCATGGGTGGAGCGTTCTAACCGTTTGGTTATGATCCTATATATGCTCATCATCCATATTTGTGGAATGAAAAATGCATTCTTATTCAAAATTCTTATCTCATTATACCCATGTTTTTATATGTATTTATTATTTCAAGTAATTATTCTTATTGCTTACACCTCATCCTTCTTTTCTTTGTATTCAAATTTCTCAACTTCTTCGTGCATGTGGCTTGCGCATGCTACAAAAATTCTACATGGATTAAAAGGTATGTATCATCATCATGTTTTATATCTTCTACCATGAATAAGATGTTGACATTGCTACTAATGCTTGTCTTTCTTAGCTTATCACTGCAGATGATTGTGAATCACTTATTATTATAAAGTAAATTAAAAAAAGAGCATATTTTGATCAAAATAAATTAATCCTTTTTTAAAGTAGTTTTTTATACCGTTCGAGGTTTTTAGAACCTCCCACTACTACAAAATATACATTTCACGTCCCCAAACAACGTCTATTATATAGAAAACTGACATTAAAAAAAAAGCGGTGGCAATTTTGTAAATAAACTCAAAACAGAAAAGAAACAACGTCCCTTATTTCTGAAATAAGTGACATTGTTTGTTTCTCTGAGAAACAACGTCACATATTTCAAATAAGTGACATTGTTTCTCAGAGAAACAACGTCACATGTATGAAACATGTGACGTTGTTTCTTTGAGAAAGAATCAACGTCACATGTTTCAAATATGTGACATTGTTTCTCTAAGAAACAATGTCACATATTTGAAACATGTGACGTTGTTTCTCTGAAAAACATTTTTTATTAATTTTTTTTGAAAAAAATGCGTCTTTTTTCCCTCTCTTAGCTTAGAAACAATGTCACAGGTTTTTTATATGTGACGTGGAAAGAAGAAACAATGTCACATGTTTTTGATATGTGACATGGTTTCTTTCTATGTCACATATTAAGCATACATGTGACATTGTTTCTTAAATTTTTTGAAAAAAAAGGGCGCCTTTTTCCCCCCTCATCTCCCTATTTCCCTCTCTTAGCTAATAACTTCTTTGACTCGATCAAAACATCAGCTCTCTCACTTCCTCTTCTTCCTCCCAAACCCTCAGCTCCCTCACTTCGTCTTCTTCCTCCTCTTCTTTTGTTCTGTTACTTCTTCAGGTTTAGCTCCCATCTCTCTCCTTTTGGGTTTTTGCTTTCTATGTACTGCATTTTTATATCTTTACATTTTTCTCTATCTTCTTATTTTGGAGTTCTAAGCTCTTTTGTCGAGCATTCTTAGTTACTGAAATGTGTACACCTTCAATGGCAGGTATGCGTCTCTGTTTCTTCAATGTCATTTTCCTGACCGATTTGTTACATTAAGTGATTTACTTTTTCAATTAGAAGAACCCGATGATTTCCAGGTTGTTCTTGAAATTGTTCTTGCTTGTTTCCCAATTTGATTCTTGACTTCTCTACATTTCAAAGTTAATTTTTCTTTCAGATTTGGTTAGTAGAAATCAGTGAGCATTGTACAAAATACTAAGTTGTGTAAAAATGGAATTTTTTGTTTGTGTATTAGTAGCAAAAGTCACATGTATATATGTTTAGTTTGATTAAATTAGTTATATCTCTGGTTGATGGTTTACATCTATTAACGTTGTAATAATCTGTTTCCATCAGCAATGCAATGCATGAAAATATGGGGGGGGAAACAAAAAAGAAACTATTTATTTAAAAAAAAAATAGAATTCACGTCACATACTAGAGTAATAAGTGACATGGTTTCTCCTGGCAGGAGAAACCACGTCACATATTAGAGTAATAAGTGACATGGTTTCTCCTGACAGGAGAAACCACGTCACATGTTTTATAACATGTGACATGGTTTCTCTACAAAAGAGAATTCACGTCACATGTTTTTAACATGTGACGTGAATTCTCTTTTGTAGAGAAACCATGTCACATGTTATAAAACATGTGACGTGGTTTCTCAGTCATTTAAGCAAAAAAAAACAATTCAGTGACTTATTTACGTCTCTTGTTTCATAACATGTGACGTGGAAAATCTGACTTTCCACGTCACATATTTTGTATGACGTAAAATATCCATTTTTTCTAAGTCACTACTTTTCATGTCACATAAAAAAGTGACATTAAAACCCCTAAATAACAGACTTAAAAACCCCTTTCTGCAGTAGTGTCCTCGGGTAGAAATTGATTATTTTTCCGTACGAGATTATGGGAATCTTCTCAGGAAATCTAATCTAAAATCCATTTGAAAGTTTTTTTCTAAATAAAAAATAAAGACATATTTTCCTAAATGAAAAATACAAACCAAAAATAAATATTTTTCTAAAATAATGAATAAACATTTTCCCTAAAAAACACAAACCCAGTGATACGCATTTCTACCCCGAACTACGTGGGCTTTGATCCCTTAAGGGTACGTAGGCCCTAGGTTAAATCCTAAGTCAAGTCCAACTATGTAAATACTTTTTTGTGAATATATTTTTATATTACTTTTTGAGTGATTAAAATAAATTTAAAGGCCATATTTATTTTTAGATAATTAACTTAGGGTTACCGTTCTCATGAACGGGTGTTGTGAGGTGCCTAACACCTTCCCCATACACAATCGACTCCCGAGTCCAATTTGATTTTAAAATACCATTTATATATTTTAAAAAAGGTTTTCCAAAATTATCCTATTTAAAAATTTTGGTGGCGACTCCATTTGACCTGATTTTAGGGCACTACAAAGATAGTAGAAGCTAATACTCGGGTGTCTTTCACTTAAGGAGTCTAATGCAATATGGAATCCTAGCACTAATTAAAACTTTGTAAAGTGGGTAAAAATCATTTTTTGGTGTTTTTGGTATAAAATTTTGTATGAAAAGTCTGGTATGTTTGAAAGCAACTTAAAGATTGAATTAAATGGAGATTTGGATTTAAATAAGAATGGATATTATAAATGGAACTTTTTGGGAATCATTACTACAAAAATTAATTGGAAGTAAAAAGTGGTCAATTATTTCTAAAGAACCCTAGAGGAACCCATCTAAACTAGACTTAGATTAATTTAATTAATACCGGAATCCCGCACATTGACTAGCTTAACCTAAGTTGAATAAGCATTTGACCTAATTAAATATACTAATTGCAAGGAACTCTTGATCTACAACCAAAACTCCAAATTGTAATAACAAGATTAATCTACTAATTCCAATTTCTTGATGGAACCCCAATCAATAAATTGAAACTAATAAATTTAAGCACAATATTTCTCAAGCAATTAATAGACTTCTTACTTGCTAATTTCTAAACATAAACACTTGACACCATGATCCACCAAGTAAGAACCCTCACTTAGTACAAGATTTTAACAAGAAAACATGAATTAATCAATGAACCCATACAAATAGCATATGTTCAAGTCAATAGGTGCAATATCAAGCATCCATAAAAAGAAAATTAACAAGATAAATTGTTTCTTCCACTATCATAAAAGGATATAAATGAGAATCACATCCAAATACATACTGCATTTCCTAGAACCCTCGATAAATTGAAATAAATATAAGGAAGAGATGGTGGAGAACAACACTCCCATTTGAAGTTTCAAACTCATCCCTAGAGCTTCATCTCCAAGAATATAAGAGCTTAGTTGCTGCTCTTTATGGAAGAACCAACAACCAAGAGGAAGAGGATGTAAGCCATGGATTTGGAGGAAGGAAAATGAAAGATGGAAGAGACGGAAATGAGAGAAAAATGAGAAAATGAGAGTTAGGGTTTAGGAACTCCAAATCTAAGCAAATGAGGTCCCAAAATCGAGTTTAAGCACCTTTGGACCGGGTTAGAAGAGAAGGTATCGGGTATAACCTGATTTGGGTCCAAAAATTCAAACCGAAATTTTGTCGATTTGTGCGTTCACTGTGGGGCTTGCCGTGGGCTCCTACGGCCATCAAACCTTGCCTTGCCGTGGCGGCGAGTGAGGGGGTTTTCTGTAATTTTTAGAAAGTTCTAGGTCATTTTCTATAATTTTCACAATTTATCCCGAAACTTGTATTTTGATTTTTTTTTTTGAATTATCAACTTCTTGCTCCCAATTTTTTTTGCTTCTTCTCATCCGGAGTCCTTCATTTTTGATCACTAGGAGACCCTACAAGTAAAATATACAACAAACAAGAATCAAAGAGCCCTAAAAATCAACTAATACTAATTGATATTTAATTATAGCAATTTAACTTTGTTTTCATGCTACTTTCACTTAAAGGTTTAGATTATTATTTAAGTACTTATGAACCAATATTGCTTCTTAATTATGTTAATTACTTCAAATTAGCATATAAAAACACTACAAATCCAAGGATTTGTCACGTATGTTTGTTTTGATCATTTAATTGCAAGACTGGAATGAAAGGAAAATATTTTACCAAAAAAATGAAAGGAAAAGAAAGAATTTTTAAATAAGAATATTTAATATATCTCTAAATAAACAAATAATAAAAGATACACACACCTATGAATCATTGTCAGACATGATAGGGGTATAAAAGGAACTACATATACCTTAAACTTTGTACAATAAATCAAGAAAAAAAAAGGTTGGATGCAGAATGCATCGATTTATTTGATGAATGAAAATGGTAGTGTATAATTTTTTTTTATTTTAAATGAATAAAGTATTATGAATAATGAATCAGAGTCACCCCTTAGCAAAGATTCAAAAAACCAGACCGGATATCGAACCAGATGAGACACTGGTTCAAGGGTCATTGGTCTGACCGGGGTCGGACCGGTTATATTAAAATAATAAAATTTTATTGATATTAACATTAATAATCACTAATATATCAAAATGTAAATGTAAATAAGTATGCATGATTCATCAAACATGAATATTTAATGTTTCAATAGAGGGAAAAATAGAAAATATTACTTGATTACACGTGAAAATAAATATTATTCTACAATCCACAGACTAAAATACAATTACTAAGAGCAACAACAGTTAAATATTAAAAATATGCAAGTGTAAAATAGCATTTAAAATAGGGAAAATTGCACAGTAGTCCCAAGGAAGCAATTATACCACTGCAAGGTCCCAAAAAATCTCCTTATTGCCATCAAGTCCCAAGGGACTTTGGTGCAAAATTTTCTATTTGTAAAAAGACCCTTTTGCCCACATTAATTGTAAAAATAAAACATGTGAATGAGGGACACAAACAATCAGAACATGCCTCTTGAATGACGTGAAGAGAGAACAAAAACGTGAAGCCTCTGACTCACTGAAGAACATGCCTCTGTCTCACTGAAGAACAAGAATGACGTGAAGAGAGAACAAGAAAACGTGAAGCCGATAGTTGTGGTTCGATCAACTCACTATGGCCATTATCTGATTTTACTCAAATGTTGTCTTGATCAAGTTTGAAGATACAAAGGTACTCTTCTTTCATACTCTATTTACCTGAAAAAAATGACAAAGAAAGGATGTTTTGGTGTCAACATTGATGGGTTTTAGGGTAACCAAGATAACCCATTTGATGCATGAAGTAATAATGCTGACATAGTTAATGAACAAGATTGTGTTAATAAGTTCATATTCGCATCATTTTAGTTGGGTAGGGTTTAATGAAGTCTGATGATGCTCTGTTTTTTTTCTACTTGATGTTCTGTTTCTCCATTTTAAGTGGAATGAATCAACTTGGGTTAATAAATATGTTATTATACTTGTTGTGCAAAAAGAGAACAATGTGTTGTTAATAGTGGCATATATAGTTGTTAATATGTGTTGTTAACTTGTTAATGTGAAACTGGGTTAATAAATATGTTATTATACTTGTTATGCGAAAAGAGAAGAAGGTGTTGTTAATAGTGCATAGGTAGTTGTTAATATGTGTTGTTGTTAATGTGAACCTGGTTAATAAATATGTTATTATACTTGTGCAAAAAGAGAAAAAGGTGTTGTTAATAGTGGCATATATAGCTGTTAATATGTGTTGTTAACTTGTTAATGTGAACCCAGGTTAATAAATATGTTATTATACTTGTTGTGCGAAAAGAGAAAGAGGTGTTGTTAATGATGGCATAGGTAGTTGTTAATGTGTGTTGTTGTTAATGTGAACCTGGTTAAAAATGTTATTATACCTGTTGTGCGAAAAGAGAAAGATGTGTTGTTAATAGTGGCATAGGTAGTCATTAATATGTGTTGTTCACTTGTTAATGTGATGCTCTGTTTTGGGATATATTATCCTCTATGTCTATAATATGAGTGGCAATGAATAAACACGGATCTTTGATAAATGTTATTAGAATACTTGTGCAAAGAAGAAAAGGTGGTGATAAATATGTTATTTGTGATTTAGTTGTAAATACAAAGTAATTTTTTAAGGTGATATTAATAATGGCTGGTACATCTGGGAAGCATCTTCTATGTTTTCTTCACATAGGCGGACAATTTGTAACTAATAGAGAAGGTTATTTGACATATGTTGGGGGGACGACGAGATCAAAAATAGTCAAGGAAAGCACAAGTTATGAAGAATTCAAGACAATGATATGTTCAATTGTGGGAAAAGGGAGCAATGAAATTATTATGAAGTTCACAGTTTCATGTGATGCAACCACATTCGTGGACCTTATAGATGATGAAGGAATTGAACATTTACTCAATTTCAATGAAGAAAAAGGGCATGTTTATATAGGAGAAAAAGGAGATGGCAATGCACAACTGATGGATGATGCACAACTGATGGATGATGAGTTAAGGGGAGAGGAGCAAGTGTAAGTTGAATATGTTTATTGAATAAATTTTGTGTATCGTTTGTATATTGGCACTGTAATTGAAAACCAAGTGTTGTAACTTGTCATTGTTGACATGTTGGCTTGTCAACAAAGTTTTCGTAACTTTTGATTAATGACCTATGGTGGAATGATTTTGTGCAGGATGGATAACTTGTTTGGAAGCTCCGCTGTACTGTCTGGGTCTACACCAACCTTGTGTTATGATGATTCACCATCATTGGCATGTGCAACACAAATGATCCCAACAGTTCGTGTTGAAATGAACGCAACAAAATGGAAGGATTTGATAATTGGAGAAGGGCAAGTATTTCCCAATGCGGATGCTGTTCGGAAAACACTTTACAAGTATAGCATTGCGGAGAACTTTGCATTCAAATTTTTGAAGAATAATAAACCAAAGATCATTGTACAGTGCAAGGTAGAAGGTTGTCCATGGTATATGGGTGCATACTCTATGGGGGAACAACAAGACACAGAATTCTTGACGATAAGAACTTTGAAAAGTGAGCATATTCATTATGCTCAAGATAAGTTAGTTCTATCTCACTCTACAAGATCAACTTTGACATCATCAATCATGACTGACACATTGCAGTGTAACATAGACAAGAATACGAATGAAATTCGAAGACATTTGTATAAAGATTATGGGGTGCGGCTAAGTTATACCCAAGCATATAGAGGCAGAGAAAGAGCCTTAAGGGAAATTCATGGTTCTGTGAAGGATTCTTACAAGTGTATTCCTTGGATATGTGATAGGCTTGTTGAGACTGATCCAGACACGATTGCTCTCTGTGAACACATTGATGAAGACAATGGTAGTCGTAGATTTAAAAGAGTTTTCATTGCTTATGGATGCTCCATCAAAGGCTTCCTAGAAGGGTGTCGTGACATACTTTATATAGATGGATGCCATCTTAGTGGTCCCTACAAAGGGACTTTGCTTTCGGCTAATGCATATGATGCTGATAATCAATTATTTCCCTTGGCATTTGCAATAGTTAGTGGGGAAACCATTGATGATTGGAGTTGGTTTCTATGGAATGTCAAACAGATCATTAGAGGGAGGGAGATTACAATAGTATCAGATAGGAATCATGCCATTATTAGTGCTGTCCGTGATATATTTGGCAGTGAGAGACATGCTTTTTGTTATAGGCATTTGAAAGAAAATTTCAGTTCAGAGTTTGTAAAAATAAACAGAGGTAAGGGACGAACTTCAGGTAATAACAAGGAGGATGCACAAAAAATGCTTGACGCAATTGCTTATGCAAGGTATGACAATGACTATAATGTTGCTTTAGGCAAATTGGCATTGTTCTTTCCACATTTGGCCCAGTGGGTTATGACTCATGGAGATGTTGAGAGATGGGCTATGAGCAAGTTTCCTTATAAAAGGTGGGATAATATTACTACCAATATTGCGGAGTCTTTTAATGCATGAGTTGTCAAAGAAAGAAAGCACAATGTTGATGTATTCATTCATGAGCATAGAGAAAAATTGGCAACAAAGATAGTTACTTGAAAATCTGCAATGTCGAATTGGCATAATGGTGTTAGGCCAAATATTGAGTCTAAGTTGATAGGAACAATTGGAAAGACTGGCAATATGGAGGCCAAATATTATGGGGATCATCGGATTGTAGTTGAAATATTGTCTATAAATGGAAAGATTGATGTAACTGTGGATCTTGTTTCACACAAATGCTCTTGCTTGGCATGGCAAATGAGCGGAATACCTTGTGAACATGCGTGTGCAGCAATCAAGTTAGTTCATGGTAATGTGTATGAATTTGTGGATGATTGCTACAAATTGACCACCCAAGAGAAGATATATGCAAGTATGATGAGGCCTATAGCAACACATGATTGCCCACATCCTGAATCTCCTACAATTACACCCATGATGACACAAACCTTCCTAAATCCCCTAAGAACTAGAAGGCCACCGGGGAGACCCAAGAGGAAAAGGATTGAATCTCAATTTCAGAGCAGAAAGTCTTATCATTGTGGAAGATGCCATGAGGCTGGTCACACTGTGAAGACCTGCAAGAATCCGAATCCAAGTTGAGTCATGTTGACCTCTCTTGTGACTTTTTGGAGATGCATCCTCTTTTGTGACTTTTTGTAAATGCATTCTCTTTTATGACTTTCTTTTGTGACTGTTTGTAAATGCATCCTCTTTTGTAAATGTCATTAGACATGTTAAAAGTTAGGTGGTCATTGAAAGTGGAAGGTGGATGATGTTTATGATAGCTTTTGGATTATGTATAGTTCACTATAGGATGCATATAAGGTTGTAATGAAATATTATTGACAGTTGAAGCTGTCAATGAAGACTCAATTAATTGTCAATGTCAGTTGTTAATACAGCATTTAGGAGTTGTTAATACAGGATTGGGGAGTTGTCATTACAGGCCTTATAACTCTTGTAAAACTAAGATGATGCATACCCAGTTGCTATTAACAAGTCCGCGAGTTGTTAATACAGGCTTGGGGGGTTGTTAATACAGGCTTGGGGAGTTGTTATTATAGAACTTGTAACTCTTGTCAAACTAAGATGATGCATACCCAGTTGCTATTAACAAGTCCGCGAGTTGTTAATACAGGCTTGGGGAGTTGTTATTATAGGCCTTGTAACTCTTGTCAAACTAAGATGATGCATACCCAGTTGCTATTAACAAGTCCGCGAGTTGTTAATACATGCTTGGGGAGTTGTTAATACAGGCTTGGGGAGTTGTTAATACAGCCTTTGGGAGTTGGTAGTGCTGCCTTTGGGAGTTGTCATTACAGGCATTCCCATTTTTCCTTGTTAATTATGACCTGACCAACACTTCATGACATACCAGATGATAGACACTATATAATCATTCTATTAAATCATTAATAATGCCACCACATTTCATTAACTACTAGAATATTATCAAAATACATTGATGTCATTAGGTAGTTCACTATCAATTCACAATCAAAATACATAATATAATTGTCATAAATCCACACTATTCCAAAATCAAAAGCTAATATACTATGTTGTCTATGCTTTCTTCCTCTTCTGATGGTTCCCTTGCAACATAGATAGGACCTGATGACCACGCACATTTTTGGGATGAGTAACAAGCCACCACAAACAACCCTTCTTTAGTTCCTGAAGTTCCTCCATAGAGTACTTCGGCATGGTGTAACCCTCATCATCTTTCTCCTTTCCATCCCACATCTGCAACCAAGATAACACATGTACTCCACATGAGTCCCTGCAAATAAAGTTGAATTATGTAGATAGGTCAATTCCACACACAGTTTAGACAAATATTAACTACAACCAACGTATATACTCACGTATCACATTGAACGTGAACTTTAGCCCATATCACTTGATTATCAATTTTGCGTTTTCCGTCGAACAGGGACGGCTTAACTATACGAAGCATTTGGTAGAAGCCATATTGCTGATATAGAATGACAGATAGTGAATTAAAATCTATGCATAATATATAACAACAAAACAACATTAAATGGCAATAAACACGTACAATGCAACTGGCTAGGAAATCCTTATGTGCCAATTTGCCCATTGTCTTTTTCTTCTTCTTTGACGCCTTTGGTTTTGGTTTTTTTTGCCCTTAGCTGCTGCTTCTTGCTCACTCTGTAACTTCATGAATGTCCTATTATCTACCAATGAATCTAAGGCATAGAAGCGCATGGTTTTTGGTTCAACCACAAAGCAAAACCAATGGTCATTGAAAATTGTAGGGCCGAACACAAAATCACAATCACCAATATTGTATCCTAAGTGTTGTGGTAAGAACTCCTTTTCATTATCCTCTACACACCATGTATCCAACTGTCGCTTCATTTTTGCCATGAAGTCAGCAGAAAATATATGCCTCTTCACTTGACCATATTGCGCTTTTTCA
The DNA here is from genome assembly GCA_037074515.1 of Mimosa bimucronata. Taxonomy (NCBI): domain Eukaryota; kingdom Viridiplantae; phylum Streptophyta; class Magnoliopsida; order Fabales; family Fabaceae; genus Mimosa; species Mimosa bimucronata. The sequence goes on from CM073436.1 coordinate 7,733,810, forward strand.
TCCCCAACTAAAGTCTTTGCCACCATAGACATAAACTACACGTGGAGATTGTTCGGGTTAGATATTCAACAACATACAATGAAGATTGTTCCTCTATGTAACTAATTGCCTTACCCTATCATTAATCCATGCTCTTGGCCTGAGACAATGCAGCTCAACACGTTTGAGATAGTACCCATACATCTCAACAAAGTATCTACAACAAATATAACCATCAGTCAGTGATCAGGATAAATATAATTAAACACCACATTAGTTCACATCAAAATTTAGAAAACCTACTTGTCACCCTCTTTAACGTTACAACTACTCATGCACATCTGAAATAAGGCATCTCTATCTTCCATTTCCCTCTTCACCCTTCCCTTCCTCTTAGTCTCAATCCATGGTGAACGTACAACAGGTATAATTATTCTAGTTGATCTTCTCAATTTGCTTGGCCCTTCTTCATTTTCTTCTTTCTCTTGCTCTGATTCATCTAATGTATTTTCATTCTCTTCAGCAGCTTCTTCATTCTCCTCTTTTTCCAAATCTTCTTTCTCTATATCTGTTGCATTTTCATTGTCTTCTTGGTTTCGTTCTTCATTCCATTGTACTTTTATATCGTCTTTGCCACTATATTGGCCAACTTCAAAATATCTCTCATTATCTTCTTCCTCATCCTCATCCACCTCTTGTATTTCTTCTTCATCTTTCTTGGAGTACTCTATCACTTCTTCATTGACACTCTCGTTTAACCAATCTGATTGAATGGCAAGTAATTCCTTACCCACCACTGACAACAGTCTACCATAAATTGTCCTTAATCCCTGCAAATGCATTAACATTCATTACCATTCATTATGCATAAATTAATTCACAACCAATGATTTACACACTACATAAAACTAAAACATACCGGATGAACTAACACATCTGGTATTCTTTCTTTCACCTTCTTCTCATCCCAATATTCAATGGCATTCTCAGCCTTAGATGCTTTTCCTTCTCTGAACGGAAAGTGTTGCAAGCAATATATCTACAGGTAAATTTATTGACAATTGTTCACAACCATAATTACAACATTTTTACCATTAACTCACAAAAGTTTAAGTGAAAATAACAATTTAGCAAATATAAAAACATTAAAGACAGCCACACTTACCATTAGGAAGTAAATGCAACCTCGTACAGTTTGTGTCCTAAGGTTTTTTCCACTTCTCACAGCTTTCTTGAACTTTCCAATAGAATTGGAAAGTTCATTGAAGATAAACGAGCACCAATTATATTCTCCAAAGGCACCATCTGTTTCTAAAATCACCTTCAATACTTTATCAGTCACACAAATATTTGCAGTAGGACACAAGAGGGTTCCTAATGCATACATAACAAATAGCAACTCAAAATTCTCATCATCAACTTCATCAATCAACCACTCTGCTATGTTATTGTATGCAATTTTCCCGCACACACCCCTTAATGCTTGGAAGTCTTTATCTTCATCCTTGATATTTATTTTGATCTCTTTTTTGCCGCATGGCATTCCCATAAGAGTCTTCACATCATTTGGCCCCAACATATATGTTTTCCCCCGGATACGAATCTTATTTGTTGGAGCATCAAACGCACGGATGAACTCACGACATAAATCTCTATTAATTTGTGGGCAACATATCTTCACTAGTTTATCAAACCCAATGTGCTTCAACCTCCTCATCTTATCTTCTCTGTGCTTCAAAATGTTGCAAAGATCCATAAATTGTTTAGGTGCACAACGTGTGAGGAAGGGAACAACATATTTGCTCCTTTTCCTCTTACCACTATTAGCGCTCCCTGATCCACCGTCATTTACAGATGGACTTGACAATGATTTTCCCTTATTTTTAGCCCTCTTGACCATTTTCTAAATCTGCAAAAAATAAACAGCCACTTCATGAACACTTATTTATAATAATTCATTGGACAATTGTAAAATTTTGCACCAAAGTCCCTTGGGACTTGATGGCAATAAGGAGAGTTTTTGGGACCTTGCAGTGTTATAATTGCTTCCTTGGGACTACTGTGCAATTTTCCCTATAATATATCCATTCTAGATAATGAAGGCGCTGTGAACAAAATACATTACCTTGAAATAATAACTTGTAAATGCAAAATATTCATAAATTGTATGCATATGTATTGAATAAAGCATCAGGGATTTCTGATAAAAAAAACAATAAAGCATCAGGGATGAAAAAAAATGACATAATTATTTCAAACCTTACATGTAGAAAGTCTCGTATATTCTAAATTATGAAGAGTTGAAGACCCTTGCATATCAATCAAGTTCAACATCTATCTCACCCTTTATTTAAAGAGATACACAGCACAAATTTTTCCTCCTAAGCTACATGGCCCATTGGCATTCAGGCATAATGTAGGGTACATTATAATCACAAACTATTAAAATCAGACAAAAATTCATTAAAGATATCCAATACTCTCCCCTAGTGTCAACGTTGAATATAAGTAGCTTCTACTTAAGAATCAGGCAGAAATGCAATAGTGAAAGAAAAAAAGGAAAACCGGCATTTGGTTATGTGTTGAGCCTCAAGGAAAATGCACTGTTGACTACTAACCTTCTATTTAGCAACAAAAAGGAAAACGCCATGTTATGAAAAACAAAAAGCAGATGGACATAGATACAGAGTAATATAGTGCAACTCAAAATCAAACACACTGTTCTGCCCTAACTATTTACCAGAATGTCAGTCATTGGCCTTCTCTTAATTTTCACAATTTAGCAAGCGGCCATGATAACAACTACCCAAAATATGGATATTCAAGCCCCAAAAATCACAGCTTTATAGGAAAAAACGTAATTGAAGATAAATTCTTAATAATAAAGCCAAAATATCCACATTTATTTCACTTTCTTCAGATAAAAAAGACGCAACCATCCACAACCCTCCAATAAGAACTAAAACAACCTAAAAACCACCAAAACTCCCTAGGATCCATTATACTTTATCCAAGCAAAGAACCCATTGCAAAAGAGCTTTCATTCATGAGGGAACTATAATGCATAAACATAACATTGACAACCAACTCAACTTCTTAACTGATAAAAATTCATGAGAAGTAGGCTTTGGAGAGCTGTAACAGAATATAATTCAATAGTAGGAAAGAAGTCCCAATATATTGAAGGAACAAGAAGATTCGAATCATATATATATACACTTTAGCTTTAACAATCTAGCAAGAACCGAACCAGCAGAGCAAGTAGAAAAGGGCCAGAAATTCTCAACCATCCTCATAGTACTCAATTGCACATAATGAAATTCTAATTAGAGTCCCAAAATCACAAATCTTCCCTCCCCTGACACTGAACCCGCCAAGCAGAACAATCAAAAAGAAAGAAAGAAAACTTGAACAACTTTTCCTTCAGTAAAAATCAATCATAAACCATTAACATCAATTTCATCCTTGCTTAATCATATTCAGAAGCAAAAATTCACAGGGAAGAGGCACACATTTTTCGGACCAAACAGATCAAAGAACCGAATCAGTGCATAAGAAGGAAGAAATGCAATAGTTCTGAAAATTTCCCAACTCAACGAAAATTCCACATATGAATTTATATTTCAATTCTATTCTACTCCCATCAATCTTCATATACCATCCAAAAATCCCCCACCAGCCGAGCAGAGAAACAGATGCAACACTAGATACAGCCGAGAGGGAGAAGAGAAACAGAAATTTCACACTCAAGCAAGAATTAGCCATACACGATGCAACACCAGCTCCATCATCCTTTCATAATACTCAGAAAATTAATACAACAAAAGAAAGATCAGAAATTCGAACCAATAGTGAAAGAAATCGGATAGCCTAGAACCCACCAAATCATTGCTCACAACCTTCCCACAAAACATCAAAATCAAAGCCTACACTTCATTTTTTAAAGATTTAAGAACTCCTAATCTCCCAAAACCCGAATCGGTCCTCCCCCATGCCTCACTCGAATCAGACCAATCGAAAACTCAGAGAAATCGAAGAACACATACCGATCGAAAAGAGAGAGAAATCTAGCTTCCCCTTCCTTGCTTCGCTTTCCTTTGTTTGCCGACCACCGTTGTAGCCGATATTCCCTTCTTCCTTCTTCTTCGCTGCCTCTCTCTCTCTCTTGCTGTCTCTCTCGCTCTTGCAGGGGTCAGTCACATTAGGGCTTCCTCCATTCAACTCCATTCAACAAGAATATGATGTTTTTACTTAATGTGGGCAAAATGGTCTTTGAACAATTGTAAACTTTTGCACCAAAGTCCCTTGGGACTTGATGGCAATAAAGAGACTTTTTGGGACCTTACAGTGGTATAATTGCTTCCTTGGGACTACTGTGCAATTTCCCCTTTAAAATATTATAGTTTCCTGGTTTCTAAAATTAAGTGAAGTGAACGTTAGTAATTAGGTGAATTATAACAAAATAAAAAAAACATGTTTTTATTTTTTTTAAAAAGAAAAACCGGTTCGACCACCCAGGTCTCGCCGGTTCAACTGGGTTTTTGCCGGGTTGGCCCGCTAAGGACCGGGTCAATGGCACCCCGGTTTAAAGAGTCGCCCGGACCGGATTGCAGGACGGTTCACTGTTGGACCGGTTGAACCGCCCGGTCCAGTTTTTTAGACATTGCCCCTTTGTGAAGACCGAAGAGAAAGGAAGAATTGGAGGCCCATCTTCAATGGCCATTTAAAGAAAATATTACTAAGTTCCTTAATATAGGACTTATTTGAGGAGTTGATTTTAGTTTTAAATATAGAATTTAATTTTAATTTTTGTTGACTTTTACCCAAATTATCCTATAAGTATTGTTCCAACAATAATTAAGTAAAAAATAGGGAAGGGAATAAGGAAATGATTGAAGTGTTTTAGAAAAAAAAAACACATTATACTTACTCACACAACTAACATCTTTAATTAAATCAAATTAATTAAATATATATATTTAGGACCGGATGAGGATTTTTTTTTTTATGGATTATTTTTTTATTTTTATTTATTTATTTTTTACCTAAAATGGATTTTGGCTCCCACTTTGGTCCACATCTATCAACTCTTGGGTTCGTTGCCGGAAATCCTTTTCCATATTGTTAATTTGTAATGCAACAGAGAAATTGTCTCCCAAATTGTCTCCCTAAAAAGTAAAAACACGCCATCATTTTTATTTTATGTATTTAGGTAAACCAACTTCCCATTATTAATATATTTTATTAGTTTTAATAAAATATTATGATAAAAAAAGATAACACCATTACCTAATACTTGACTATTATATTTGTGAGCCTTTGGATTCTTCTTTTTATCTTCTTATTGCCATGGCTCTATCCCTGGTCTCTTGTCCACATTTTTTTATGACGTGCCAAATCCTGTTATCAAAACATTTTTTTAAGAAAACTTGTTATGCTTAAAATCTATTCTTAAAAATAATTATTATTATTATTTTTTCTTAAAAACTATTTCACCAAAATAGAAACATAATATACTCTTAATCTGAGAATAGGATTTTGCATTCAGCTGGGTAGTGATAAACATCATGGTGCTTATCGTTATGGTCTATATTATATATATAGTTTCAATGGTTCATATTTATATTTTTTCACTATTAATTTTCAGGGAGAATGACAACTAGCTAGGTCCTATGGAAGAGAAATAATCATTATTAGGTTCCTTAAAATCATTAAATTACATCAAAGTCCCTAAGAACCTGGGTGATATTAAATCAAATGTGTTAGTAGTTGTCAATGCAGCTAATTGAGTTGTCAATAACAACTAAGTCCTTAAAGAGTTGCTAATAACAACTCAATGGGCTCTACTGACAACTTTCTACACATTCAATTTAATATCACCCAGGTCCCTAGAAACTTCAATATAATTTAATGATTTCAAAGGACTTGATTGTAATTAATTCTCTTCCATTGGACCTAATTATAATTCCCCCTTCTCTATTCTTTACTTTCTTTAATGGGAAAATCACAATGAGGTCCCTTATAAGGCATTTAATCACAACCAGGTCCCAAACAATCATCAAATTACATTGAAGTCCCAAGGGACCTCAGTGTAATTAAATTGGGGTTGTCAATACCAGCCGTGTGAGTTGTCAGTGCACACAAAACAGCTGGTATTGACAACTATTGAATTGACAACTCATTGAGCTGCGATTGACAACTCTTTTTGTGTGCATTGACAACTCACACGGCTGGTATTGACAACTTTAAATTGAAAACCCATTAACAACTATTTTGGGCATAGTAACAACTCAATGGGCTGGTATTGACAACTCAATTTAATTACACCTAGGTCCCTTGGGACTTCAATGTAATTTGATGATTGTTTGGGACCTGGTTGTGATTAAATGCCTTATGTGGGACTCATTGTGATTTTCCCTTCTTTAATTGATTCATTTTATAACATTTGAATATTAGGCTTGGACGATGAGATTTCTATTCATCCACTTGATGATCACATAAACCACTTCCTTTAGCCTGACAAGCATATGCTTCTGAGAGGAAGTAAAAATTAGCCATGAATGTCCGAGTCTGCTTCATCATTGATGGATGCAAAATAAAAAAATGTAAGATAGCAAAACGAAAAATGTACCCAGATGGATTGTTTTGTACGAATTTTTAAAATGCAACAAGTCGCCGTTCATCATCACTCTGCAAGATCAATGCTATGTTCTCTCAATACATATTTCATAACACAAACTTTTAGCCCTTGAAGTCAATACTGTCCTCGATGCCAAAACCAAGCATAAAGAACTTGAGTTGCAAATGCATTATAAATGAGAAAATACCAACATTTATAATATATTTTTATCTGAACAGCATCTATAATATGGGATTATATAACAATGTTTAATCTGAAAATTAGGACTACGATTCAATGATTATAGAAAGCATACGCACACATATATTTTCATGAATTACACACGCGCATATATTTATACACACACTCACGCACACATATACAGGACATTCCTTCTAAGAGCATAGTATGACAAACCTTCAAATAATTCTAAAGCTTATGTAAAATTATTTGAGTTCCATACTGTGGATGAACAGTCAAGACTGAAATAGGAGCATGAGCATAGGATGAAGAAAGTTCAAAGGAGAAGTTTTGGAGAATCAAGGACAAAGGCATTTTGGTTTCAAGCAAAGAAAAGTTTTGGCCCGGGCATATCCTTGGACCCCAACTAAACGGAATGTATGAACATTGATTTTTGGTTGCTTTAGAGATTCCTTCAGAGAATCTTTGTGGATTGAACTCTTTTACATCTTCCCCCCACAATTGAGAATCTTGATGCACTAGAATTGTCGGAATCCCAACTCGAATTCCAGCTGGTAAACTTAGATTTCCAAGTCTTGTATCCTTTGATATAACCCTCATCATTATGAGAGCTGAAGGATATAATCTAAGAACTTCGTACAATATTAAGCTTACCTATTAAACAAACAAAAAAAATATTGACTTTTATTCTAGCATAATCTCGAGTGTGAAGAAAAATCTTAATAATACTTTTTGAATCACTTGAATCTAAAACATATAAAACATTATATTAATAAAATACTCTTACCAATTTGAGGCGATTTAAACCATCATAATCAGGTGTTTCTGTGCCAAATACATGGAAGACTTCTTCTCTTGCTTGAGATTGCCAATAGGGATACTTGCATAGTAACATGATTGTCCAATTAAGGAGAACAGCGGTTGTCTCTTGTCCAGCTAAATAGAACAATTTACATTCATCTATGACATCTTCAATGCTCATTCCCATGTCTTTGTTGTTGCCTCTCTCTTTGATTTCCCTGCGATTGGATTCCAATAGTATACCTAATAGATCATCACTTGGGGCATTCCCTGCTTCCCTTTCCTCCTCTCTTTTGTGAATGATTCCTCTCACCAATGCTTGTATTTCTTTATCAATTTCTTTCAGTCTCCTGTTCAGCTTGGTGGGTACAAATCTAGACATACACAATCTTGATTCAATTAAAAGCGCGTACGTAACTTTTCTTTTTAACTTAATTTACTAGTAATTTAAACCCAATAAGGCTTTAATCTTAATAAAAAAAAATCTCAAGGTGAACTACCTCCAGCCAGGGATGTAAACAGAATGAAAAACCTTAAGGGTAAGAAGAACTTGCTCAGTTTGGAGTTGGAATATTCGTTCCCCTTCCTCATAATTACTTCCAAAAGCAGTTCGAGAAATGACATCACTGGTCATAGTTTGAAAGAAAGGCCACACGTCTATCTCGCAACAACCTCTTTCATTTTCATTCACCAATCTCACCCAATTTTTAACCAGATTGTTACAACTCTCATAGAATGCTGGCAACATTTGCTGCATTGAGCTTTGAAATTAGAAAGAGGTATGAATCACTCTTGAAGAGAACTAACACATGTCAAAAAAGCAAGAAAATCTCTACCTTTAATTTCTCCAATTGAAAGGCAGGGTTGATAATTTTTCTGTGTTTCGTCCATTTTTCACCATTAAGTTCTAGTAGTCCAGTAATCAAAAGTTTACCTAGTGGATTGTTAGAAACCTTTTCAAATACAGAAATGTTGTTGAGAACCTCCTTTATGTCTTCAGGGTTTACAGTTATCACCACTGGATTTGGACCAAACCACATAAAATAATTCTTGCCTACAATTATCAAACATATTAGTATGGGTACAATTAGTTTAATGGCGAAGCAGAGCATAAGGCATACAGATGAGTATCGCCCTCAAACAAAGACCAAGCCACTCTTAAGAATAATACTTTGAAGAAATTCACGGGTGAAAAATAAACTATTGTACAGGACAGAAGAGAGAAGTTGGGTATCAGACAACATAGGAAGGAGCATACCATATTTTTGAATCATTTGGTGATGAAAAGGAAGGATACGAGGAATGATATCATCGTCAAGGTTGATTGGCTTAGATTTGGCTTGTTGAATCATTTGGCCCATCTCCTTCAAATCACCAAAGCCAAATCTGTAAGAGTTACCTTTGAGATTCTGTTTTCTGAGACACCTCTCAAGTTGTTTAGGCCTCAGCCAAAGCCAATTCACCACTTTTCCCATCACCATCACTATCACAACCATAACTATATCAAAGAGAAGAGAACTTGCTGATCGCAGTGATGGAATTCCTGGAGCTTCCATGGCTCTGCACAGAAAGAGAACAGATTTGGGGGACTTAAATGAATCGATGAGAATCACAGAAGGTCAATGGACATACGTAATATAAATGTGATCTTCGACAATAGAGGGGGTCCCAGTTTCGCTGGATGTGTCTTTCTTTCAATTTTGGTGAAAATCATGTGCATTGAAGTGTTCCTTTATTTAGTACATTGATCTATTTTTTCCTTGACTCTCTCCCTTGTATCCATTCTCCAACTTGCGATTTATTTAACTAAATGATTCAGTACTTGTTTGGAACAGAACAGCTCTGAAACAAAAATCTTCTTACATAACCATTGTTTTTGAATCACATTTGAGTATTGTTAGACTCAATTGGTGGTCACTCTACCAAAAGTATTTTCTATATTTACACATACTTAAAACTGAGAAAGGGTTCAGTTCAAAAAAAAAAAAAACTGAGATATCTTGTGTAATCAGCCAAAACTTCTTCTATAAAAACCAATGCCTGTAAATATTGAATTCACCATTTTTTTCAAAACATGATCTTAAACAAACTTTTCATTTAACCCCAATACAACTTGAATTACTTGATCCCCTTTAGAAATTTGCGTCAAGAAACAAAAGATTTTTTATTACGCAAAAATTAAAACTTACTAATTGAGACATCTATCTAGAAGAATATAACTTTGTATAATTTGAATATAAAGATAATATTCAATACGGGAAAGCATATGTTTTTTTTAATAGAAAAGTGAAAGCATATCTACATGCATATTTTTCACGACTTTTCAGGTGTACACGCAGCAGTAGCAGCAAACCTCATCCTCGTTGTAGTACCAAAATTTTAAGGATTAAGGTTAAAAAATGTCTATGTAGTTTGGCTCAAGATGCACCCAATACCGTGAAATTGTTTTAGCTCAAAAGTACCCACATGGTTATCAAAATGAGTCAAAAGTGCCCATACCGTCAATATACACTAAAGGCGTTAAGTTTTTCTAAGTTAAGGAAAATAAAAGGTGCAAAAATACCCATAAAGTTTGGTCTAAAATGCACCCAGCACTGCAAAGTTTTTCTTTTTCAGAAGTGCCCACGTAGTTACCAAAACGGTTCCTTCAGTGCCTATGCCGTTACTTTACACATGTTAAGGAAGAGAAATACATAAGAGGGGGTGTGAATTTTGTATCTTAATAAAATATTTTTTAAAACTGTAAGTTCAAAGCAATTTTAAAAAACAGATAGGAAATAAATAGAGTATTGAAATCCTAGGCAAATTTTGTACAACGTTCGTTTGCATTCTCAATGGCCAATATATATCCATTGATGAAGGAAGATTGAAGCATGAGATTATAGAGAAAAGTTTGAGTTATAAGTATTTATCTAGGACTTCGAATCTTCATACTCTATTTCTAAATTTTAGTGAGTTTGAGCGTTTATCATATACTCTGTTTGATTTGCAAGCATTTGCCTAAAATTTCAATACTCTGTTTCTTTCTTATCTGTTTTTGAAAATTGATTTTGAACTTAAAGTTTTAAAAAACATTTTATTAAAATACCAAATTGACCCCCTCCTGTGTATTTTTCCTGCCTAACATATGTAAAGTAATAACACAAGTACTCAGGGAATAATTTTGGTAACTATGTCAGCACTTTTTGGCCAAAAAAGGGTTTGCGATGTTGGGTGCACTTTAGACCAAACTTCATTTGTATTTTTGCACCTTTTATTTTTTCTAACTTTAAAAAACTTAAAGTCATTAGTGTATATTGACGGTGTGGGTACTTTTGACCCATTTTGGTAACTACGTTGGTACTTTTGGGTACAAAAAAAACTTTATGGTGTTGGGTGTACCTTGGAGCAAATTACATAGGCATTTTTGTACCTTCACCCAAATTTTAATTAAGCAAGTGTGCGAATGGCAGAAATAGTAATATGAAGAATCAAGATCGATCCAATAAAAACTCAAAATAATTCATAATTAGGCATTAAATCTCCTAAATTTTTTTAATTGAACAAGACAAAACTGATTTTGAACAAGTGAAGAAAAATAAATTAAAATCTAATAAAAATCACAAAGTTTTGCATGGATCAAATTCAAGTTGTAAATGAACAACCTACTAATCCCTTACTTACTTCTTAGATTTTTTTCCCCACCAAATGAATTATACCTTAACTTAATAAGATAATCTAAAGTCTTAGTGTCTATAAATACCTGTCGGTCCACTTATATCCTTATCTAGATTAATTATGTATTGTCTTACACAAATTAACTAGATACAATTTATATTAGTTTCACCCTAATATGACTATATGGAGCTTCTAACTATATGTCTATTCTACATGTTTAACGATGGCCAGTCACTAAACAATGATAATTAAAAACAAAATCAAATATACTGAATTAAAATTGAGCATAACTAATAAGTGAGAAAAATATCTCTAAGTCTAAGCCATAGATAAATTCACATTACTCTAAATTGTAAAAGAAAATTAGCCACGTAGGTCCATCGAAATCATAATAATAGTTAATAATAAAATTGGTCCCAAGTGAGGTAAATCAAAAAAGGAGGAAACACCAAACTGAAGTACACCAAATCTTTCTCTCGCCCAAGCACCAAAGAATCAGAAGTTACTGGCGTTTCTCTCGTTCTCAGAAGAACTCGCTCAGGATGAAGAGTGTGGAGTGGCCGCCGCTATATTCGTCTCCAAAACTGATTTTTCTGATGCTCCCAAAGAAGAAGAAGAAGAATGGTGAACAGTCCGTGAATCAATTTCTTCTCCCTCGTCTATAGTAGTCTCTTCACCTCTCTGTGTGGACTGTGGATGATTGGATTTTGGTACTTCCAAGTGGCACCCACCAAAACTGTGCATTTCTCCTTTGCTTCCTCTGTTCCTTTCTTTCTTTTCTTTTTTTTGTTTTTTTTTTTTACGTGCCTCCCTTACTAATTCATTAGCTCTTCCTTTCTCCCTTTTCTATTCAAAACGCTGTGCTTCATGTGACTACCTAAAATGAATCATAAAAAAATACTATAATAATAATAATAATGAAGAAGAAGAAGAACAATCATGATTGTATTTTTTTTATTTCTAATTATTCTTCTTCTTTTTTTATCTTCTTAACAAGAATCAAGTTTCCTTTTTTTTTTTATTAAAGATAAGATATTTAGAACAAAAATCCCCTAAATATGGGAAGTCATCACTCATGTAATGTAGGTATCGGCTACAGTAATTGTAATGCATCATTATACTATTTTACTAACAACTAACTTTTTAACACACACAAACATACATAATAATTTTTTAATTAAAAATTCTGAAGTTTCCGTAAAATGATATGGGTTCCATACTGAGGGTAAAGGGTCAACAGAGAGCATGAAAATAAGATGGAGAAAGCTCAACAGAGAAATTTTGGAGAATTAAGGACAATGCTATTTTCAATTCAAACAAAGCAAAGTTTTGGCCCAGGCATATTTTTTAACCCCCATTGGAAAAATACGAAGCTTGCCTCTTGGTCGCTTTAGAGACTCTTTCAGAAAATCTTTGTGGATTAAACTCATGTGTATTTTTTTCTCATAACTGAGGATCCTTTTGTACTAGAATTGTTGGAAGCCCAATTAAAGTTCCAGGGGTTAAAGTCAGATTCCCCAGTTTGTATCTTTTGATACACAGCCCTCGTCATAATAGGAAGTGGGTGATATAGCCTAACAACCTCGTATAATATCAAGTGTGAAGAAAAATATTAATTATATAGTTTAAAAGAAGACTGACATATAAAAAACAAATAAACAGCTATAGAACATCATATTCATATAAACTTACAACTTCGAGACGACTTAAGCCATCATAGTCAGACATTTGAGTGCTAAATACTTGAAATACTTCTTCTCTTGCTTGAGATTGCCAATTGGGTTATTTGTATAATAACTTGATTGTCCAATTAAAAATAACAGATGTTGTCTCTTGTCCAAGTAGAATAGTCTACATTTATCTATAACTACCTCAATGTTCATTCCCACATTTTTATCGTTGCTGTTGTCGTTGATTTCTTTGCGGTTAGATTCCATAGTATACCTAATGGATCATCATTTGTATCCTCTCTTGCTTCCTTAGACTTCTCCCTTTAGTGAATGATTCCCCTCACTAAACCTCGTATTTCTTTTCCTATTTCCTTCAATCTCTTGTTGAGCTTAGTTGGTACATATCTGTTCAAACACAAGCCACACTTGATGAAAGTAAATATTTTAACAACTATTTTGTTACAATTTATTAGAATTTTGACCCAAATAGGACATATTTCCTTCAAAACTAGCATGGTGAAAGACTTGTTGAAATTCCAAGAAACTCGTATTTTTACCTTCAATAATAATAAAGGTAAATGTGCAATTTTACAAATAAAACGTTAAGGTAGGAACATTTAATACAAATATGTTTTGAATTGCGTAATTTTACCTAGGGTTAAGGTGCATTTTGGCCAATGATTTGTTACAAAAAGCGCTCCTGCCACAATTCTTTTTAAAATGTCCATATAAGCCAACCATCTTTTAAAATGGGGCAAGTTGGCCAATAATTTATTTCAAAAAGGAAAGCCTGGCACAACAGAATTCTGTATGGTATTGGTCAAATTGCCCCATTTTAAAAGATGCTTATATGAACATTTTAAAAATAATTATGCCGAGACGCTTTTTGTAACAAATCATTGGCCAAAATGCACCTTAACCCTTTTACCTACAAATAAACTTTTAAAAATGGAGCAAAACATTCAACACCGTTTATTTTCCCCAAACGTCTGTTTATTTTCTGACATATCCATTGTGTGCTCAATGCGACAGACATTTGGGAAACGTAAGAGTCGTTGGTTGTTTTGCTTCATGTTTAGATGTTTATTGGAAAAATTGTACCATTCAAACCATATTTGTGTCAGATGTTTCTACTGCAACATTTCATTGGTAAATTTGCTCCTTTATCCTAATAATTATTGTTCAGTAGCTAATTACCTCCAGCCTAGGATGGAGACAGATTGAAGGACATTGATGGTAAGAATAACTTGTGTGTGTATATATATATATATATATATATATTAGATTTGGAATATCTTTTGGCCTTTCTCATAACTACTCTCAAAAGCTGTTCGAGAAATCTCCAACCAATCTATGAAAGAAAGGCCACACCTCCATCTCGCAATAATTTCTTTGGCTTTCACTCATCAATCTCACCCATTTCTTTACCATTTTATTACAACTCTCGTAATATGCGGGTAACATTAGCCGCCAAAAACTTTAAAAGCTTTGAATCACATATACAGATCATATGGACATAACTTAAAATTATTGATCAAGATAGAAAGAAAATTTGCGTACCTTCAACTTCTCCAGATGAAAGGGAGGGTTGATAATTCTTCTGTGTTTTATCCATTTTCCTCCATTGTAGTCTATTAATCCGGGAATGAGAAGTTTAACTAGTGGATTATTAGGAGGCTTTTCAAATACAAAAATGTTGTTGAAAACCTCTTTTATGTCTTCTGGGTATGCAATTGTCACCATTGGATGTGGACCAAACCACATAAAGGAATTCTTACCTAAAATAATACAATTACAAACCAATATAATAGAGATACTGAACAAAAGCCCATAACTAATCAGTCATAAAAATTACCCTTAAAAGAAAGGGTTAAAGGTCAAAAATACACATATGATTTTGTCAAAAGTTCATCCAGCACCAAATGTTTTTTTTTGGACCAAAAATACATATAAGTTTTCAAATTGGATCAAAAGTCACATTTATGATTATATTAAAAAAAAGCACTTGGTGCTGGATGAACCTTTTTACAAAATCACATGTGTATTTTTTACCATAATATAACTATAGATGTGTATTTTTTTATCCAATTTGAAAAGTCATGTGTATTTTTTGTCCAAAAAAACATTTGGTGCTGGATGAACTTTTGACAAAATCACATGTATATTTTTGACCCTTAACCCTAAAAGAAAACATGAACGAAATTATAATTGTTTTATAGGTTAAGGGTCAAAAATACACGTGTGTTCTTGTCTAAAGTTCATCCAGCACTAATTGCTTTTTTTTTTATCAAAAGTGATCATGAGCTTCCAAATTAGGCTCAAAAGTCACAGTTTCTGTTAAATAGGTTCAAAACTACACATGTGATTTGTAACACCCTACTTTTAGGACTCATTTCCAATTTATATTAGCAATGAGAAATTTATTCAAATTTGTATGAGATTTAGAACATAAAACCACAACTTTTTCAATTTTTTCTTTATTTCTGGAAAATTTTGAAAATGTGGAAAACTTTTCCAGTAACTTTAAA
This sequence comes from Mimosa bimucronata, assembly GCA_037074515.1. Taxonomy (NCBI): domain Eukaryota; kingdom Viridiplantae; phylum Streptophyta; class Magnoliopsida; order Fabales; family Fabaceae; genus Mimosa; species Mimosa bimucronata. The sequence continues at coordinate 7,749,265 of CM073436.1, forward strand.
AAATTATAACTAATTGCACAAAAATAATTTTGACATGGTTCAAGCCCCAAATTAAAGCTGGAAGAGCCCTCTATCTGGGAAAAACATCACATAGAACATGAATCAGTTCATATGGTACAGTTTATTGATTTTTCAAATCTGCTTTTGCTTACACACCCAGAATTATCTGTCTGATTGCGTGATTTTTAATTGGAGGTATACAACTTTGATTCATTTCATTTTTGGGTTTTCAGAAAGCCCTATATATCTAATAATTTACATAAAGAAATTCATTTACCATATCAGGGCAAAAAAAGTTCATTTACCATCTCATACATAAATTATCTAGGGGTTAATTCGATATAGTAAATGAGATTTTTCTGTTTAAGGCATCTCTCAAGTCGTTTTGGTCTCATCCACATGTAATTCACCAATCTTCCCATCTCTATACCTATAACGATTAAGGGTGTGTTTGGGATGACTTTTTTTGGCTTATTTTTGCTTTTTCACATGTTTGGGTTGGCTTATTTTGTGATGGGCTTCTGGAAGAAGCAAGAATTTGGAGCTTATGACTCATAGTTTTTGGCTTCTGACTTATGGCTTCTGGCGTCTGGGATAAAGTGGGTAGGAAAATTAGACTATTAGACTCCTAAAATTTTTTAATAAGATATTTTCTTTTAATCTAAAATTTCCTTTTTATCTCTAAAAATTTACCATAATAATCTCTAACTATTTTCTCCCACAATATCCTCCTTTGAACCAAAAATATAATTTTCTCAAATTATTTTTTTTTAAAATAAGGGAGAAACTAAGCATTTAAAATCCTCAAAAAACCCCCAAATTTCACTTTTTCTTTCTAAACTTTAAGAATATAATATGTATTATTTAATAACAATAATGTCATTTTTAGTAATTTTTCATCTAAACTTGCTTTTCAAAATAATCATCGAAACATGTTTCTAAAAGTCATATTGAAAAAAAGTCACTTCTATCATCACAAATCCAAATATAAATCACTTCATATAATCTGACTTTTATCCAATCTTACTTCTGAAAAAGTCAAATTGAAAAAAAAAAGTTACTCCCTCCGTCCCTTATTATAAGAGTTAAAGAGGTGAAATCACACATATTAAGGAAGTGGTTGAGAGAGATAAATGTGTCTGAAATAATTTTGTTTTCTCAAGTTTGCCCTTATTTATGATTGAGTATATAGGAGAGAGAAATGTGATAATAGTGTAATAAATGAGTATGAAAGATAATGTAAATAGAGAGAATAATGATGGATAAAATGGGGAAAAAACTCATTAAATGCTTTGACAAATTTGGACAGGCTCTTATAAAAAGGGACAAAATCATTCAAATTTTTTGCTCTTATATATAAGTACAGAGGGAGTACTTCTCATAAGCCAATCCAATCACATACTAAAACTAAAGCAGCAATAATGAAATTGGCTGTGGCTTCTATGGCTGGCTGCACAGGAAGAGAATAGAATTGCTTTGGCCCTATCTTAGCAGTAGAGTTAGTTACCCATATTTGTTAATCTTTATATAGCCGTGTTTTGTCCAATGATTAGCAACTTCCTAACAATACAGTGTTGATTTGTCTTATAAAATTGTTTTTGGCTAATGATTCTCCGAAATTCATACAGACTTAATGGTTAGTAAATCCGTCAGAAGGCTACTGTCGTCACGGAATTCAGTGACAAATATCCGTGACTAATCTACTATGTGCTTGTTTTAATCTTGAAAATTTGGTGATTAATTAAATCATAGTTATAATGACTTGATGAGTACAAGTAATTGTAAACAAAATAGTAAACCTTCCCAACATTCCGGGACAAATGGTGAATGTATATCCAATTCCATGGGATAACTTTAAGAATTAACCATGTAAATGTATAATTTTTTTTATGTGAAGATATCATGTGTATCTATCTACATTCATGAATAAGTGTTAGATGCATGCCTATATTTTGATCAATTAGTTCCAAGAATAGAATGAAAAAAAAGGAAAAATTTGTAAATGTGAAATATATTTAATATATCTCTTTTCTATATAATTCTCTTTGTCTTATCCAATGGGACCTAACTTTTTTTTAAAAGATATTGTTTTTATTCACACGAATAGGAACTTGAAACATGTTTAAATGGTCCAAACCCTTTTTCCTACAACTAACTCCGGTTGCTTTTTCAGTATATCTCTAAATAAACAGATAATAACAAATACACACACACACATACACACATATATATATATATATAGATAGATATAATCATTGTCAAATATGATCAGGTTATAAAAGGGATTATATACCTCGAATTTTGTCCAATAAATCAAGAAAAAAGGGTGGATGCATTGATTTATTGGATGAATGAAAAATGGAATATACTAATGTCTTCCATGAGGTTCAATGAATATTAAAGAATTATGAATAATTAATCAGCAGTCATTGTTCTCTAAAATGACAAATTGGAGGCCCTACCTTTTTTTTATCAGCAAATTAAAAAAAAAGAAAGAAAGAAAGAAGGAGCCAATAAAAAAACCAAATTGGAGGCCTACCTTCAATGACCATTTGATGATATTTTTTATTTTATAAAAGAGAATAGTGGTACCAAATATTTAAACTATCTTTATGAGATTTTTTGGAATTAGTTCTTTTCCATTTTTATTGCCACGGCTCTATCCCTAGCCATGTGGGTCCCATTTTGCTCCATGGTTGATGGATGCAAAATGAAAAATGTAAGAATTAATATAGAAGCAAATTAAAACGAAAATTGTACCAAGCTACCAATCATATATAACTCTGCCAGATCAATATTGCTGTTCTAAAAAAAACAGTTTATATTATTCATAACACAAACCACTGGACATTAAAGTTAATCATGTCCTCCATGCCAAAACCAAGCATATAGAGAGCATATGGATACAAACATTTCATGAGTTGCACACACGTTCCTTCCAATGCCATAGAATAACAATCCTTTAACTAATAATTCTAGAGCTTCCGTAAAATGATATGGGTGCCATATTGAGGGTGCATGGTCAAAACAGAAAATGGGGCATGAGCATAAGAGGGCGAAAGCTCAAAAGAAAAGTTTTGCAGAATTAAGCACAAAGCCATTTTAGCTTCAAGCAAAGCAAAGTTTTGGCCTGGGCATATTCTTGGACCCCAAGAAAATGGAACATATGAACATTGGCTTTTTGTTGCTTTAGATATTCCTTCGGAGAATCTTTGTGGGTTGAACTCCTTTGCATCTTCTCCCCATAACTGAATGTCCTGTTGTACAAGAATTACTGGGATTCCAACTCGAGTTCCCCTTAGTAAACTAAGATTTCCAAGTTTTGTATCCTTTGATACGGCCCTAGTCAATAAAGGAGCTGCAGGATACAACCTTAGAACCTCATACAATATCATGCTTACCTGTAACATAAACACAAATATTATTGACTATAATTCTAGTCTAATCAAATGTGACGAAAAATGATAATGATACTTTAAAATTATATGATATGGGAGCTTTTAAAAATAAATATAACGTGATCGGAAATCTTACGATTTTGAGGTGATTTAAGCCATCATAATCAGGTATTCTTGTACCAAATACATTGGAAACTTCTTCTCTTGCTTGAGATTGCCAATTGGGATACTTGCATAGTAACACAATTGTCCAATTAAGAAGAACAGAAGTTGTCTCTTGTCCTGCTATATAGAACAATTTACACTCCTTTATAACATCGTCAATGCTCATTCCCATGTTCTTGTTGCTATTCTCTTTCATTTCTCTTCGATTGGATTCCAAGAGTAAATTCAATAGATCATCACTTGGGGCATGTCCTATTTTCCGAGCCTTCTCCCTTTTATCAATGATTCCCCTCACCAAAGCTTGTATTTCTTTCTCAATCTCTTTCAATTTTCTGTTCAACTTAGTTGGTACAAATCTATACATACAAGAAGGATGCTATCAAAGTGAGTATATAATTATTCTTTCCAACAAACTTTACTCAGAATTAAATTAAACCAAATAAGACTTTAAATTTATTAATAACTTTTCTTAAATTAAATTACCTCCAGCCTGGTATGTAAATAGAACGAAGGACCTTGAACGTAAGAATAGTTTGTTCAGTTTGGAGTTGGAATATTCGTTGGCCTTCTTCATAACTACTTCCAAAAGCAGTTCTAGAAATGGCATCACTGGTCATAGTTTGAACGAAAGGCCATACATCTATCTCACAACAACCCATTTCATTTTCATTGACTAGTCTCACCCATTTGTTTACCATTTCATTACAACTTTGATAGAATGCTGGCAACATCAGCTGCCACAAATTTAAACTTTGAAATTAGCAAAAAGCCACATACCAATCTTATTTAGGAAAATTAACACATGGAAAAAAAGAAAGAAAGATCTAACCTTCAATTTCTCCAAGTGAAAGGCAGGGTTGATAATTCTTCTGTGTTTCACCCATTTTTCACCATTGTATCCTAGCAGGCCAGTAATCAAAAGCTGACCCAGTGGATTTGTAGAAACCTTTTCAAACACAGAAATGTTGTTGAAAACCTCCTTTATGTCTTCTGGGTTTGCAATAGTAACCACAGGATATGGACCAAACCACATAAAGGAATTCTTGCCTGCAGAGAAGAAATTTAATGCCACATAACGTGATTCTTACTATATATCAAACTTATTAGTAAGGGTCCAAACATTTCAGTGGTGACAAAATCACAGCTTTCAACTAAAGTACTGAACAATACGAAACAGAGCATGAGGCATTTAGAAGAGAGAATTTGAGGAAGGAACATACCATAATTTTGAATCATTTGGTGATGAAAAGGAATGACACGAGGAATGATATCATCGTGAAGGTTGATTGGTTTAGATTTGGCTTGTTGAATCATTTGACCCATTTCCTTCAAATCTCCGAAGCCAACTCTGTAAGAGTTTCCTTTGAGATTCTGTGTTCTGAGAAATCTCTCAAGTCTTTTAGGCCTCAGCCATAACCAATTCACCACTCTTCCGATCCCTAGCACTATCCCAACGATTAGTACAGCAAAAATAAGAGAATTAGCAACTCTCAGTGATGGGATCCCAGGAGCTTCCATGGCTGCTCTAAAAGTGAACAGATTTGGGGAATTAAGTAAATCGATGAGAATCGGAATGTCCATGGACACACGTCAATTTAAATGATATTTTGGAGAATCTAGAGGATCCCTATTTATTATTTAATTATGGACTTGTTTTTCTTCCTCTGAGGGTCAAATAAGGTGGATTGAATTTTTTTGTCGTGTATATACGTGTACTACTCTTCCTTTCTGTGATTCTGTCTATAACATTATTTTATTCATTACGTGAATTTGTTAATTTTATCTCTAAATTGTTAAAATATAGGAGTATTTGATTTTATCTTCTAGATTTAAGAATTTTTTTACCAATTTTTTATCTTGTGGTAACTTTGAATATCGATGTTCATAAAAACAATTATTATTTAATCATTTACAAATTTTATGATATTTTAAAATTGTCAGACTTTTTTTACATTTAAAACATTTACATTAATACACCTGATAATTTTCAAAGGTTGTCCAAAGTAGCTTCTTCAAAAGAGTGAGAGAAAAAAGGAAGACTAGTAAAAAATAACAAAATGACATATAAATAAAATTTACGAATTTATAAATTCTAAATAAGGCATCTTGGCCTTATTAAGGAATTATTGAAATTACATATCCAAATTTAAATCTGAATATATCATATGGATCT